>OY728135.1:1058041734-1060441734 GCA_963277665.1 Viscum album | reverse complement strand
AGCCACCATTGAGAAGAGTCACTGCTAAACATGAGTCACTGCCACACCTGACCTCTTTTCAGATGACCTACCACTATTATTTTTTTCAACAGAATGTATCACCATCAAATAAATTTTTTTCAGATGACTCGCTATTAGGTTAAGTCACCATCAGAATGAGTCACCCCTAGAGTTCACTCACTGCCAACCATGACCCACCATTTCTATTCTAGGACATTTGAATTAAATGTTTCTAATGGATATATTTTTTAAATTAATATTGAGGATTATTTTAAGTATTATTCACAACTATTGTAGGGAAACATTAAATTACTTCAAAGCCTAATACAATATAGAATAGGATCATGGTGATTATTCTTAAAATGGTCTCTCCTTCATGAAATGTTGTATATCAAAAAGAAGTATCCCTCATGCATAGAAAATGGAAGATTGAATAGCTTGGTTGAGTGTTAACACATGTGATCAATTTTACCACTTAATAAATAATATTACATAAAACATTCAAACCTACACTTGAACTATGAAATATTAGAGCTTACCAAATATAAAAATCCTTTCATACAGTTAAGTGAAAGAGAACTAAAGTTTCTCTGTTTTAATGATTTTTTAATAGAATCAGATTGAGTTCCTTTACAAGATAAATTAGTGGAGTCTCACACATATGAATCACTTTCTACTGAGTAGAAACACCATTTCTATAATCTTATAAATTACATTTTCTATTTATTTCCCTTTTATATTCGAGCATTTTTTTCCAACCTATTTATCAACATACAATGTCTCCTTCACTATAACTAGAAGATATAAAATATATTCTTCTCTATCCTCTCAAATGTATACCCACTCATGTTTTGGATGAGGTACTTGTGTGGCATGAGGTTGTTTTACAACCAATTTTATTGTATAAGTGGTCATTGTGTATCCTATATAGATGGTTGGATTTTTTGTATACCAGATCCAGGTTTCAAATAAAGATTCTATTTATATAATGTTCTTTGTAGTGGGATATTTCTAAGTGGAGTGGATTAGTTCTGGTCTTGAGAATAAACCTCTCATTTTAATTCCATTTTGTGTATTATTTTGTTTCATTTTATATAGTTAAATTTAATTTGTTTGAAATTGTAAACAAAATCACTACATTTATAGTTAATCTTAGCTACATTATATATATATATATATTTGATTGAGTAAATTGATCTAAAAATTTATAATAATGTATATAATATTTTAACTGATCACTAATCAAGATTTGATGAATATTTTAAGAGATAAAATTTATATTAAACTACACTTTGGATAAACTAGGTGATTTAATTTTAATTGGGTTATTTTATTTAATTTTTTTAATATAAATTTTTATTATAAAATCAATTCACCAATATCATGAGTTACTCACTTTGACTAGTATTTTGTTTCAAAGGTTTTTCAAAAAAATTCAACTATGACTTTATTTTGGTTTTAAGGATCCTTAATTTTTGTTAGTTATAAATTTTAGTTCAATAAATGGGAAAAAGGAAATAAGGTTATACTAACAACAAACCAACTTTATTTAATAGAAATAACTATGATCAATATAAAATAATGATGAAGAAGCACATAGAAAGAATTTTCTTCAAAATATGGCATGCTATTAAAGATAAATATGAACTACCTATGACTGTTATATCTGCATGATATGATGCTAATAAACTTTCTTATAACAATAAATGTAAATCCATAAATTATCTTCTTCTTAGGATTTAAGAGATGAATGGGTTTTACAATAATTCTACTTGTAAAATTACTTAGTAAATTTTAGATACATTATCTATTTATAATTAAGAAACAAATGATGTCAATGAAATGATATTAAATATTTATATAATCAAATATGGCACATTTAAAATGAAACCTAATGAGTTGATTTATGATATGTCTCCCTGGTTCAATGAGATAGTGAATACAATGAGTTACTTGGGAAATACAATTTTATACAAGGATTAATTCATGCGACTGCTGAGATGTCTTCCAGAAAGATAGAGTTGAACCACAATCTTTATAAAATAATCCAATGAAATTACAAAACTACCTATTAAGGAATTAATTGGAAATTTTATGATGTATGATGAATAACTAAAATCGAATGTATAAAATGATGATGAACCAAAGAAGAAATCTATAACCTTCAATACTAGCACATCAATTCAAAAATAACAATTTCATTTTAAAGGCTCTAGTGATGAGGAATAACTAGCCAAGAGTGATGAGGAAATGAACAATTAGACCATAATAATTAAGAAATTCTATAAGAATAATAAATTATTTAGGAAATTTATCTATAAGGGAATGGATGATAATAGAGGGAATTAATATAAATGATGGACATGAGATAATAATTCAAATGAGATAGTCTGTTAAGAGTGAAAATGAAATATACATGTTAATATAGATTGTCCCAAGTTAAAATTAAAAAGTATTTATGATGATAAGGATAGAAAGAATAATGAAGAAATAAAAGCCACCTGGAGGGCCTGTAAGGAAATCTTCGATGACCTAGACTTGACTCATTAAGAAAATCATAATAGAGAATATATATGGTCTAGGAAAAATATATCTGTGGTACCTAATGTCTTGCCTGTACATAATTCAAATCATTCTATAGATGAACCTAATGATGAAAATATGTCTCAAGAAGAAATGTTTGAATACCGTAATATAATTAAGGATAATATAAATAAACTTAAACAAAGATAGAAAATTACAAATAAACAGAATTCTCTATCTATTACTGTTAAATACGGACTTTCATTAGAAAAAGAAAATAATTCTCTATTATGGAAAGAATATACAAAACTGAAATTGTACAATGAGCAGTTAATGAAATAATTAGAGTTATATTCTAATGGTATAGAAAATCACACTAAAATATTGTGGAAAAACATCATCTAAATATAATACCTATCTCAGTTACCGAACTGAACTAGTATGAATTGTTAAGAGAACATTTATTCCTAAATCCATTGTTGGAAATTCTATTTCTAGTTAGTAATCAATTGAAAAAACAATTTTTATTTACAAAATTCTGAAATTTTCTTATAGTAAACCCATCAAAGAGATATATCTGGACCCAAGAAAATCAAGGTACCAAAATTATTTTTGGTAGAAAATCATTTTATAGGGAATTGGCTTCAAGAGATCCTATAAAAAATTTTGGTTCTTAGACAATGAATGTTCTAGAAATATGGTAGGAGATTACCCAAGCATTAAGAACTTGATAAAGGTCGACGATGTACATGTCACCTTTGGTGATAATTTTAAAGGGGAAATAATTTTCAGTCGCTAAATATGTAACTCTTAAGCTATTCTAATTTCTAAACTACAATTCATTTATTGTTTAAAATAAAATTTTCTTAGCATATCACAACTTTGTGATGATGGGTTTTATGTGAATTTTGAAAAAACATTAACTGTTTTAATTCTAATAAATCCTTAGTGTTTACTACTTTGAGAAATGAAAATTTTTATTTTATTGATATTGATTCTATATTTTTACAAAATGTTTCTTTCCTAAGAACCTTTCATAAATAATCTTTTCCTTGTCATAAAATACAAGGACACTTTAATGTTTTGATCAATTAAAACGATTACTAGGAAAGGGATAGTTAAATATCTACCTAAACATGAATGCCAAAATGATAAAGTTTGTAACCCCTATAAAAAATGCAAACAACAAAACATATCCTTTAAATTAGATAAAGATGTTTCAATTTATCAACCCCTATAATTGGTTCACATGGATTTATTTGGACCATCTATAGTTTCTATATTAAATAGGAAACACTATGTCTATATTATTTTAGATGAATTATCTAGGTATACTTGGATATTATTTTGATCTCACAAAAGTGAATCATGATATTACTTTACAATGTATATTAAATATTTAGAAAACCAATGTGGACATAAGATAGGGACCCTAAGATGTGACCATTATCGTGAGTTGGAATATTACAGATTTAAATCTTTTTACTAACAAAATAGCTATAACCATAACTTTTATTCTCCTCAGAACCCCCAAAAGAATGGAGTTATAGAAAGAAGAAATAAAACACTTTAATAAATGTTTGAACAATGATAAATTAATATGACATACCTATCCACTTTTGGGAAGAGGTAGGGAATACATCATGCTATATAATTAATAGAGTATTAATAAGATCCCCTTTTAAGAATAATCCCTATGAAATTTGAAAAAAATAGGATTCCAAAGTTCAATTAAATTATAGTTTTTGGATGAAAATTAGTTATTCTCAACATCAATTATAATCATGAAAATTTTCTTCTAAGAACAATGAAGGAAATTTCCTTCATTACTCAACTACAAGTAAATCCTATAGAGTTTTAACAAAAATAAGTAAGATTGTGGAAGATTTGGTTCATGTCCAATTTTATGAGAAATATCCACATGATCTTGAAATATCTTTAAGAATAAATGAGGCTGATTTGTACAATATTGACATAAATATAAAACCTTCCGACTCGTATTACAAATATGCAGAAAAATCATCTAGTTCTATAGAATTTTTTAACTTGAACCTAAACATATAGATGATCATGTGGTGACTAAGACTTATTTTCCTAGATATATTATAACTCTTAAATACCCCATAAAGATGATTTATTAGGATACCTAGGTAGATTTACGCATACTACATCTTCTCTAAGGAACTAGGTTAAATATAAGCATCCTTGTCATAGCATGAACCTAAGAACATGACTAAGGAAATTAATAATGAATTATTGGTAATGGATTTGCAAGAATAAGATAATAAATTTTAAACAAAAAAAGTTTCAAAACATGTTGATATACCTAGATAGACCTTGACTATAGGCACTAAATGGGTATTTAGAAACAACGTTGATAAATATGGCACCATAGTAATAAATAAGGATATAGTAGTTTCATAATGGTATTATAAAGAAGAGCATATATATTATGAGAAAAAATTTAACATATATCCATAAATAAATCCACAAGAATACTTCTTTCTTATTTAGATCATTCAGATTTGAAACTATATCAAATAGATGTCAAAATTTCATTCTAGAATGGTTAATAGTTGAGGATGTTTTTCTTGAACAACCCCTAGTTTTAAAAATCATCATTTTCCAAATGATGTTATTAAATTAAAATAATATCTATATGGTTTCAAAAAATCTCCTAGATATTGGTATGATATTATCATCTATTTTATTAATTCATAATGTTTTTCGAAAATTATAGTCGACCTTACCCTACTGATAAAACGAATTTCAAAAGATATTTTTGTTGTGAAAATCTATGTAGATGATATTATCTTGGGAGATTATAAAAATTATTTGTGTGATAAATTTTTTAAAAATGATAAAAATTAATTTTAAATGAGTTTAATGGGTTAAATAAAATTATTTTATGGTTTTCATATTTTTCAAAATAAGTAAGGAATTATTTTCAATCAAATTAAGTGCACCAAATAAATTTTAGAATGTTTTGGTTTGGATAGAAATATGAGTAGTGAAACTACCATGAGTACCACATTTAAGATGGATCTTGATGAAGTTGGGAAGCCAGTGGATCAAATTAATTATAGATACATGATCAAAAATATTATTTACTTAAATACTCCCCAACCTAATATTATTTTTAGTGTGTGTATGTGTGCTCATTTTCAATAAAAAAAGATTCACATTTCTATGTTGTTAATATAATTTTCAAATACATAAAGTTTAAAACCAATTTATGATTGTTCTATCATAGAGGGAAATCATTTGATTTAGTTATTTATTTAGATTCTTATTTTGGGGGTTGCAAGTTAAGATAAAAATATCACTTTAGGAACATATCATATTTTGTGAAATTATCTAGTTTATTAGTGCAGTAAGAAACAAAATTCAATTGATCTGATTAATGTGGAAGCTAAATTCATAGTCATATTTATTTGTTGTGATGAATTGTTTTTGATTAAATAAACGTTACTAGAATATTGATATAGATTTAGACATGTCTATATAAATTGTGACCACAAAAGTGCAATAAATATCTCTAAGAATCTTATTTCTCACTATATAAAAAATCACATTGTTTTATGAGGTCACTTTTTGAGTGGTCATTTTCAAAAGGGTGATATAAAACTTGAATAAATTGGAACGAAAAATTAGGCTATCGATATTTTCAGTAAACCATTGAATTTTGAGTGAATTAAATACATTAATATTGAATTAGGAATGAAAAATATTAGGTAGAATTTAATTCTTGGTAACCCACTATTGAAAATGAACCACCGTTAGAAATTACCCACCATTATAAATTACCCACCACTAGAAATTACCCACCATTAGAAATTATCCACCATTGGATTTTACCCACCATTAAAGATTACACACTATTGTAAATTACTCAGCATTTTAAATTAAACTACCATTCCTAATTTTCATTTCTTTTTGGGTATTTGTTAACTTCTTTATAATTTATATGTATATTTTGGTTTTTGATTTTGTTTTCAAATCCCTAAATGATATATATATATATATTATAACCTTGGTCTAATTTCAATGCACACGCTCATTCCATTTTACCTTCAAGATTCTCCACACCTCTTCTCTCTCGACCTATCACCTTCCATTGAACTTGTAAAAACCTTGTGAACCCTCTGAACTATTTGTAATTGTCAGAGTGAGCTGATTTTTTGTGTTTTATCCTGATGAGTTGCATCCTTTAAAGAATAAAAAATTATATTCAAGTCGACTTGTTGTTGATCCATGAAACTCATTGTTTGAGAATCGAATAGTGGTACCAGAGAAGGAAGTCAATGATGAGTGGTTGATGTTGCAAAATCATTGGTGCAAAGAGTAATCGAATACGAGGGATGGGTAGAATGGTTCTCGAGTAATGAGTGACCATACAATCCTAGGTTAGTGCACCTGTTTTATCCAAATGTTATGTCCAGTTTATGGGAAGATACAAACTTGGTTTTAAGAATAATAAATAGGAATAAGGTTGTTTTCTCTTCATTTCGATGGGATAGATGTCGTAATGTTCCTCATGAAGGAGTCCTAAATGATTTTTAGGTATATATTCCTAGTGAATCGAATTATTTCAAATATTAGAATGCCTTGGATGAGTTAATTGGATAGAAAACCTTAATGAGACTAGATGTAACTGAGTTTGACGGTTAGTTCTGACTATTTTATATGTTCATTCAGCACATGTTGTCCTCAAGAAAAGGGGATTTCAGTAAAATTTAGTACCAAGATGATAATTTTCTATAAATTATGAAAAGTGAATATAAAATCGATACATGTAGATATCTTATGGTTTATATGATGGAGATGTGAAAACAATCATCCATATAATACTCCCTGATTTACCCTTAGTTTATTTCGACCACTCTGTAGGACAAAGGTTTGGATGCTGAGGATGAATAATTAAAATTAAACTATGACATTTTTTGTTTGACTAATTTTATTTTCAGGATAATTAATAATAAATGGGACCCATGGATTAGAAAATGTGTTTATTATGTTTAAAAGTTGTGTAAGGATTTAAATTCTATTGATTACCCTAATCCACCGAAGGATATTTTTGATCTTAGTGTGGAAATTGATGAAGTTGTTTAGTAATCATTTGAGGAGGATAATGAAGAGGAGGTTGATGATTTAGGTAATTCATAGAAAAACAATTTAGTTGAGAAGGGAAATGGAATGAACATTCATAAGATTCCTCCTACTTTCACTTATGGTTTTTCTAGTCCTACGAGGTGTCTACATGTTAGAGAGAATCAATTATCTAAAGGAAGTGAAGAAGAGGAGACTGAATTTTGTAAAGAAGTTGTTTAGTTATCTAATTATGAGAATGGTGAAATCAATGCTGAAGAAGAAGAAGAATAAAATTCATAAGAAGAATATGATATAAGTGAAGGTTATGATAATGAAGAAGGAAAATATAAATAAGATAAGGGGAAAGATGATGGAGATGAAAATGAAGATTGATATGGTTCGATCCATGATAGTCCCAACAATTATGAGATGTTGCAGGAACATGTTTCTTCTCTAGGAATTATCTTCTACCTTTATTTCTAAGAAAATATCAATATTGATTTGAGATGTTGATGAGGGTGCTTGGGATTAGTTGAGGGAACCAATTTAGGGGGAAGAATCTCCAAGACTCATTAGTCACAATGTTGATCCTATAGTTTTTGAGCCTATAGTTGTTGAGACTACTATTTTATCCTCTTCTATGATGAGTGCTTATACTCATGAATAATGGGACCGATATCTATATTATGTGAAACAATTTCTTGAGTATTCTGATTCAGATGGTGATGAGGGATTTCCACCAAAGAATGGTATACTTAAAGTCCCAATTCAAGGG
This sequence comes from Viscum album, assembly GCA_963277665.1. NCBI lineage: Eukaryota > Viridiplantae > Streptophyta > Magnoliopsida > Santalales > Viscaceae > Viscum > Viscum album. The sequence continues at coordinate 1,060,433,345 of OY728135.1, read as the reverse complement.
GAGTTGGATCCTAAGGGATCAACAGTGGAGGAGACATATGTTTCCTAGGAGATTTAAAGGCTTCCTTAAGATATTCCTACTGGATCAGATCTAATAGAGGATATCATTTAGAGAGTGTCTACACCCATTCCTATTGTTTCTCCAATTCCTGCTAATGTTGTTTCTCATGCGGACCTACAATCCTCCAGGGAAATAAATCTTTATGAAATTGGTGGGATAATGAAGAATAAACCTTATTTGGTCACAATTCTTATTGAAAGATATGAAATATAGTTGTTTGAGCTTGAAATACACCATATTTATCCTAATATGATGCAGCATATTCAGGAAGAGGAGATAGATAACATGAAGCTTGCTAATGAGATAAAGTTATCGAGATCTATGATGGTGGAGATGAGGTCTCATTTTTCTAATTCTCTAGATAGTTTTTTATATAGTTTGGAGATTATATCATATATGGATTCAAGTTGAAGTTCTCACCATCCTTAATTTGATTTTGAGTTGGTCAAATCAGTTGTTAGAGAGGAGCTTCAAGCTGTTTCAGGTAACGTTCCTAATAACCCTTAAGAGAGTTTTAGGAAAATTAGTCATAACAGTGATCATGTGTATAATATGCTCATGAATGTATGATTGATATAATCATTTAATAAGAAACTATCAAAAATTAAATTAAGAATTATCCCTCTTGGATATGTACAATGAAGGAGTTGAACAATTGCTTCAAGTTCCTCACTGAGAAGCTTCAGTTTCCACCAGTTACAAGAACCATTAAGGAACCTGTATCATAGTTTAAGGAAATGAATCCAGTGATTTTGATGATTATGGAGGTGAGGCATGACTTTTTCTATTTTATGAAGTGAAAATGAAAAATTATTATGGACATCATTAATTTGATGATGCCATTTCTTCATATGTCTGGGACAATAGTGGTTGAAAATGAGGCTATTTCAGTGGCTTATCATCCAACTTATCTAGCTACTAATTCTAATTATTTTAAATATTCTATTAATCAAGATCAAAATTTATCTCTTCCAACTCAGTTTCAACCTTTTACTCTATCTTCGGTGGAAGTATTTTTGATTCTTTGTCCAGTGATCAATAGGGAGATTCTACCTTTTACATATGTCCCTACAGTTACCACCACAGTTGCATCAAACTTATCCCTGCCTTATGTTCTCGCTAACATTGATAAGGGAATATCTCATTCTGATCCTAGTACCTAAGATGAGATTTATTTTTTTTAAACTTTTTTTATTGGGTCTTCTATTTGACTTTTTATACATCTTGTTGAAGGTAATGCAATTACATTTGGTTGTTAATGAAATACACTCTTTTTATTGTTACATTTTGATAATCCCTAAAGGGGGAGAAAATTTATGGAATTTATTAATTATGGATTCTTTTTAATTTATGTTATTTATTGAAAAAATAAGTATTTATTTTATTCCTTTAAAACCATCTTCTGTAATTATGGTTTTATGATTATGTTTTTCTATCATACTATTCCATTAAAATATCTTTGATGTCTTATTTGATTTAATAATTTTGATACTGTGTTCAAAATTTTCTCCCATTTTAAGGGTTTAAAATCTTTGTTAAAAACCTTAAACCATCATTGAAAAAAGTGTTATATACATCTATTTTAATCCACATTTTATTCTATACATGGTTTTTAAAATTCTATGATTTGTTATCATCAAAAGGGGGAGATTGTTGGCACCCTTATTTTAGAGATCACAAAATCATGTTACTATTGATTTCAATTATTTTAATTTTTTATGCTAGAACTTGTAATATAAAGAAGTATTGTGAAAATTTGGATAAGTATAGAAAAGACTCACCTTTGAAGATAAGTCACCACCAGAAAAGACTCACCGTTGATGATACGTTATCACTAGACACGACTCACCTTTGGATTTGATTCATCACCAGTAATGTATCACCATTGATAATGAGTCACTACCATAAAAGACTCCCCATTTATTATAAGACACTACATTATATGAATCACCATTGGAGTTTAGTCCCCACTAGGATTGTCTCACCACTGATAATGAATCACCATCAGAATCTACCTACCATTAGAAAAGACTCACCATCCAAATTGAATCCTCACTAAAATGATTTATCATTGGTAATGAGTCACCACTGAAGATAACCAACCCCAAGACAAGTCCCATATAAGATGACTCACTATTGAGAAGAGTCACCTATGAGCATGAGTCCCTACTAGACATTACCTACTATCAGTTGGCCTACCACTAGCATGTCTCATCACCAGAATGTCTCACTGTCAAATGAATTACCATCAGGATGAGTCATCATCAGAACGAGTCACCATCAAATTTCACTCAACACCATCCATGACCCACCATCAACATTTTGGGACATTTGAATTAAATGTTTATAACAATTATATTACTGAATTTAATACTAATGATGTAACACCCGAGACTTTTATGTTATATAAATCATCAAAGGAATCTTTTTCTACACAACACTTGCTTGGCTTGCTTTACACGCAATCGCGACCTTCCTCGATAGCTTGCGTCGTACGCAATACCGAGTTTCACTAAACAACAATATGCTATTAAAACTAGCCGTTATGAATATTAATAACCACTTTTTGAAATTTTATAAATTTTATTTTTCAAAATGGACTTCATTTTTGGACTCAGAATATCAAAATTATCCTAGGGTGAAATTTTGGTATTTTTCTGAAAACTTTCAATTTTTGATGAATAGTGAAACCACTAAGTGGTAGGTTAAAAACTGAATTTTGCATAAAACCTAATTTTACCGCTTCTGTGAATGGAATTTCAAAAATCCGACAGACACGGTTGATATCATTAAGTAAAATGTGGTTCAATGAGATAAAAATAATTTTTTGGTGAATAGTAACTTTTTATTTTTTTTACCACGGTTAATAGTAAATAGGGTAACTAAGGGTAAATATGATATTAATATTACCCTAACAAATGTCCTAATTCTATTGGACAAGTGTAATTCGACCAAAAACACACTTAGTAATAAAATATGACCATTTAGGCCCACTTGGATTATATTAGGACATTTATTATTAATTTATTTAAAGAAGGGTTAAAATAGTTAAAATCAATGTTTAATACGTAAATCATTTTTAATATGGGGTTATACATAAGATTAATTCGATTGTAAATATTCATTAGAAAGCTAAAAATATTTCCTACATGATGATATTTTATTTGTAATTTTTAGACATTAAATAATTTAATTTATTTATGACACAATGATGATGCAGTAATTATCTTATTAATGAAATATTGACATAATTGATAATATAAATACCAAAATAAATGTAATTTAAGACTTTTTATGAATTACAATAATTTTCTAGGTTACTATGATATATTAGTGTTGATTTAATCAACTTGGTTCGAACATATAATTCTGTTATGTCTTTCAGAAAAATCATATTTCAAATAGTGTCAAAATTGACACAAAATAGTTTTTAAATCAAATATTATATTATTAATTGTTATTTTATTCCTAAAAATCTAAGGTTCTGCCAAATGACTTAAATAAGGATATATATATTAATAAAAAACAATTTGGGGTTCTTTTGGCATGTTATAGTAAGTGTATTAACCATATAGTGAAAGAAAACAAAAAGACACGGTAAAAGTTAAATTATTTAACTTAGAGTTAAATCTAATTGATAAGGTTAAAATAATATCCTAAACTTGTCTAAATCCTATTGGTTGATAGTATTTCGACCCTTCCCCACTTTAGCTTCGAAATAAGACCCTTTGGAACCATTATAAACCGATTTTGACTTTAATATAAAATAATATTTTGAGATATTCCTAAGGTGCCCCTCTCCTCCCTTATAAAAGGGCACCTCCTCCCCCTCCTCCTCACACCAATTTGAGCACTCAAACTCGACCAAACCCTGAAATTTTCTCCTCTCCACTTTCCTAGAATAATCCTAGAGGTCTTGGTCTTCTTCAAAGACCAATCTTAGTTCCCTAAGTGGAGGATTCAAAGAAGAGTTCCAAAGAAGAGGTAATATCCATTACCGATCTTTTCAATTTCTTTCTTCTTCAACTTCTTCTTCTTTAGTTGTTTCATGATAAAGTAATAACATCAGTATTACTTACATACTAATATGTTATTATAAATATTAAACAACCCTAATTCACCTTCTATCCATCCTACGGAAAAATGAAATCACCGCGCGTGCGTACGTACGGAATACCGTCTCCACGCCGTGGTGTAATCTATTTTTCCACCATCACTTTACAAGGATGGGTATAATGGTGTAATGAGTAACTATTTATGATTATTATAAAGTAATATTGATACTGAAATAATATATATATACTCCAATACAGTTCCACGATCATAGGAACGATATCATCACTCGTGCGTACGTACGGAATACCATCTCCACGATGTGAAGCGACTCGTTCTACATGATCATCATTACATAATAATTATATAAATGAATTGAATGAATAAATATGATATATGTTACACTAATACCATTCTGGATATAAGGTATCTATAACCTTAAAAGAATAAGAATTTATTCGGAAAAACACGCATAAGAACAAAAGGCAATAAAGACCCGAGTAACAAGTAACAATGAAATATTACTAACAAGAAGCTAAGAATATGACCATATATGATATCATATCAATATGTATGATTCTGGAATAAGTCAATAACATTATTTAAACCATTATACAGGAGCTTCGGACACGTACAAAGCAAATCGGACCTAAGTTAAGGGAAATATCACAATCTCATTTTTATCCGAGATTGTTTATTTGTAAGTATTTACTGGGGTGTATTTTATCATCCACATCCATGTGTAATATTACATCCATCAACCTAAAATTGTTTAAATCCATTTTTACCCTTTGGTGAGTTTTTAGTAATATGTATGAAAGAAATCTTTTGTCATTTTTCGTACGAGGTACTTTTTGACTTTTCCGACAAAAGTACAAAGAATGTTTTTTTTAACTTATACGGCATGAATGGATTTCAAAAAAAATTATTTCCAAGAAGCTTCCTTTACAAGTATTCAAGTTTATTTTTAATCAACTTCTTTTATTTTAAAATTGTATGACATGTTAAGAAAGGAAAAGTTTTTTTGAAGTAGAAAGGATATTTTCCTCAAGAATGAAGTTCATGTATTTTATCAAAATTATTTTCCATCTAAGATAATAAAAGGGTTCTGTTTTTATCCCTATTATTACATGGATTTGATTATGTTGTGATGGAAACATTTTTATGAATTCCATTATCTTATATGAATTGTTTTATGATGTCATGTTGTTTAAGAATCCCATTTTTATTACATGGGTTATGCGATGATGTATGATTTATGATTATGTGGCACACATAAGAAAGGATTAATTATAAGATGGGTGGGACCTATATCTCCCTCCAATGCATTGGGTAAAGATTTTATATCTCATGAGATAGACAGGGCTGGAACGGTAGGTTATACCAGTTCAGTGAAACAGGACTGAAACGAGGGTTACTCGATTCAGAAAGGGACTTTGTCCACTAAGATAGTCTTGGCAATGAGTCATGAATAACAAGAAATGATTTTCCATGATTATGTGTGCATGCCACAAAGTTTCATGTTTCATGTTATGATTATGGGGATCTCATTTTCAATTCTAAGATTTATTCCATGTTAAGATATTATGATCTCTTTTGCAGGTTATGATTTTCAAAAAGATATGATATGATTTTTAGTTCCTTTATTTGCCCTTGCTGAGCATTTGAGCCCACCCTTTTTTGTTTTCTTTTCCCCAGGTCAGGAAGATGGATATTAAGTAGAATATGCTAAAAGGGACCCTAGATATGATGAAATAAATGGGAGACACTGTAGAAGATTTATGAACCAGTTGTTTATGTTTCCCAGTTTCTAAAGACACTATACCTATACGGTCCTTTGTGGTTTTGTCATATGTTGTAATAAGTGTGCTTCAATTTTGAAGTATTAGCAATGTATGTAAAGTATGGGTCGTTATAGTTGGTATCAGAGGAAAGGTATAGTCAACCTTTGGAAACTAGGATGTGAAAGCCTTAGTAAGAACCCTAAGGATAAGTCTAATCATAGAACACAATCTTAGTGTTTTAGAAATGGCCATGAATACCCTAGGATAAAACCTTAAGTGTGAAATTTTATCCTTGACTATGTGGTTTTCCTATTATAATTAGTGTTTCTCACACTATTCTTCTTGGTTTTAGTCAATGGCTGGAACCCGAACGAACCGTGTTAATGAGGAATGCGATGGGCAATGCAATGATTTTCCCTCTGAGCAACCAAATGATATGGGAGCTGGAATGCAAAATCTTGTAGCCATGCTCACACAACTTTCTCAAGCTATGAATCATGCAGGACTTCCAAACGAGCAAAGGAAGGAGCAACATTCTGTTGAATCCTTCATGAGGCAGCGTCCACCTTCTTTCAGTGGGTCTACTGATCCATTAGGTGCTGAACAATGGATTAGTACTACTGAAAAGATATTTTCAGTTCTTCAATGTTCTGAACATGATAAAGTCATCCTAGCAGTGTATCGTTTGGAAGGAGATGCTGATCAATGGTGGAATCTTATTAAGAATATGAGGCAAAGGGATGAAATTGAGTCTATGGAATGGGACGAGTTCAAGAACTTATTTTTCAATAAGTACTTCCCTCGTATTCTCCGAACAAAGATGGAGAAAGAGTTCCTTGAATTGAAGCAAAGGGATGATGAATCTGTTGGTACCTATGAAACAAATTTTATAAGACTTGCAAGGTACGCTTCTGGTATTATTATCCAACCTGAGAGTAAGATCGATCGATTCTTTAGTGGCTTAAAACCAAGTCTTCGAAGGGCGTTAGGCATAAGGGACTTCAATAGCTACGAGGAAATCATTCGATGTGCTCTCAAAGTCGAGATGGAGATTGGAGTAACCCATCAGTCACATGGGTTTGATAAGAAGAGGAAGATGGAATTCAAAGGAAAATCTAAAGAGCACACTGAAAAGAAGATGAACTTTCCCTTATGCTCAAAGTGTGGAAAGAAACATGGAGGGAGTTGTCTTAAAGGGACAAGTAAATGTTTTAAATGTGGAAAGGAAGGTCATCGGGCATTTGAATGCCGCGATAATGGGAATAAGATGTCTAATGATGCAAACAAAGGAAGGGATACACAGAATGAACCTACTACACTTCAATGTTTCAAGTGCAAGGAGATGGGGCATTATGCCAATCAATGCCCAAATCCAAGGGTTGATGATGATGGTCGACGTCAACAAAATCTTAAGGCTAAAGAAAAAGGAAAGTCACAAGAAATTTCTATCAGCGATGTGGAGTACGATAACGAAGTGGTGAAAGGTACACTTACCGTCCACTCTAAAGTAGAAAATGTTTTATTTGATTTTGGATCCACCCACTCTTTTATTTATAAAGAATTTTCTAAGGGTATCACCGTATTACCTCAACAATTAGATGTTGAGTTAGCTGTGACAACACCTAATGGCACAACAGTCGCATCAAAAGTTTATAATTCTTCTCCGATCGAAGTTTGTGGGAATGTGCTTCCTACAAATCTTGTGATCCTTCCTTTAGTAGAATTTGATGTGATTCTTGGCATGGATTGGCTTTCTCTACATGGAGCTCATATCAATTTCCAAAGAAGGGAAGTCACATTTCATATTCCAGATCAATCTACGATCGTATATCAATGCAAGGATGAACATTATCTTCCAGTGGAAATTTCTTCCATCTTATGGGTCTTGATTCCACTAAATGAAGGTTATTTATCTCAAATGGTTGGTGAGAAACTCACGATTAAGAATATGCCCATTGTACGGGAGTTTGATGATGTCTTTCCGGAGGAATTACTGGGTCTTCCACCAAATCGTGAAGTTGAGTTTTCAATAGAACTCGTACCGGGCGCTTTGCCAATTTCAAAGACACCTTATAGAATGGCCCCAATTGAGTTGCAGGAATTGAAGAAGCAACTCCAAGAGAATCTTGATAAGGGATTCATACGCCCTAGTTCGTCACCTTGGGGAGCACCTGTTCTATTTGTTAAGAAGAAAGATGGATCAATGAGACTCTGCATTGATTATCGAGAACTTAACAAGATCACTATCAAGAACAAATATCCTCTCCCACACATTGATGACTTATTTGACCAACTACGCGGAGCTCAATACTTTTCCAAGATTGATCTTCGTTCAGGGTATCATCAATTAAGGGTAAAAAGGGAGGATATACCAAAGACGGCTTTCCATACAAGGTATGGACACTATGAATTTATAGTGATGCCATTGGGTCTTACTAATGCCCCTGATATCTTCATGGATCTAATGAATAGAGTCTTTAGAGACTATCTTGATCAATTTGTGGTAGTTTTTATAGACGATATTCTTGTCTATTCAAAGATCAAGGAAGAGCATGAAGATCACTTGAGAATTATATTGAAGACCCTGAGAAAGGAGAAGCTTTATGCCAAATTTTCCAAGTGTGAATTTTGGCTTCAAAAAGTTGCATTTTTGGGTCACATAATCTCAAAAGAGGGGATATCTGTGGATCCAGCAAAAACAGAGGTTATCGAAAGATGGTCAAGACCAAAAACAGTAACTGAGATCCGAAGTTTTCTTGGTTTGGATGGATATTATCGACGTTTTGTAAAAGATTTTTCATGATTATCTAATCCACTCACCAAGTTGACTCGGAAAGGAGTTAAGTTTGTCTGGACAGAGGAATGTGAAGAGAATTTCAAGGAGTTGAAAAGAAGGTTATCCAGTGCACTTGTGCTCACACTGCCTTGTAGTGGAGAAAGGTTTGTGATCTACAGTGATGCATCCAATAAGGGATTGGGGTGTGTTCTTATGCAAAATGATATGGTGATAGCTTATGCCTCACGACAGTTGAAAATCCATGAGCAAAATTACCCAACACATGATTTGGAGTTGGCTGCGGTAATCTTTGCATTAAAGATTTGGAGGCATTACCTTTATGGTGAAAGGTGTGATATTTATACTGATCATAAAAGTTTAAAGTATATTTTCACACAAAAGGAGCTGAATATGCGTCAAAGAAGATGGTTGGAGCTGATTAAGGATTACGACTGCTCAATCCATTACCACCCTGGGAAAGCAAACAAGGTGGCAGATGCATTAAGTCGACAAGACCATGCTAGTTTATCCATGATGAGGATCACAAAGGATCCAATATTTATGGATTTACAAAGGATGGATCTTGGAATTATAATGGAAGGGGAAAAATCTTATCTTTCTCAAATGAATGTTCAACCATCTATACATGTGAAGATTAAAGAGGCACAGAAAGAAGATGTCGAGTTACAAAAGAAGGTGAGAAATGTTCCTGAATTCAACCTTGATTGTGATGGGATAATAAAGTTCAGGAATCGGGTTTGTGTTCCTTCCATCCCCGAATTAAAGAAGGAGCTGCTGGATGAGGCTCATAGTTCTTCATTCTCTATTCATCCTGGAAGCACGAAGATGTATAGGGACCTGAAAGAGTACTTCTGGTGGGATGGCATGAAAAGAGATGTTGCTGAATATGTCTCTCGATGCTTGGTTTGTCAACAAGTTAAAGCTGAGAGACAAAAGTCTAAGGGGATGTTACAACCATTACCCATACCCGAATGGAAATGGGAAAACATCATTATGGACTTTGTCACAGGACTTCCTAAAACATCCAAAGGCAATAATGCTATTTGGGTCATAGTTGATCGTCTTACAAAGTCTGCACACTTCATTGCTATTAGATAGGATTTCTCTCTAGATCAGCTTGCTAGGATATATGTAAAGGAAGTGGTAAGATTTCATGGAGTACCACTTTCTATTATATCTGATCGAGATCCGAGATTTACCTTGAAGTTCTGGGGAAGTCTTCAGCATACTCTGGATACAGAGTTGAGTTTCATCACTGCTTATCATCCCCAGACAGACGGTCAGTCTGAGAGAACAATTCAAACCCTAGAAGATATGTTGAGAGCTTGCTCTATGGATTTCAAAGGAGGTTGGGATCAACACCTACCTTTGGTGGAATTTTCTTATAATAATGGCTTTCACTCCAGTATTCATATGGCTCCTTATGAAGCTCTCTATGGAAAGAAATGCAGGACTCCAACTTACTGGGATGAAGTTGGGGAAAGAAAGCTATTAGGACCTGATCTCGTTGATGAAATGGCAGAAAAGGTTAGATCTATTCAACAACACATAAGAGCAGCTCAGAGTCGACAGAAAAGTTATGCCGACAACCGAAGAAAAGAACTAGAGTTTGAAGTGGGTGATAAAGTGTTCTTACGAATATCTCCCAGGAAGAGGGTTATGAGATTTGGAAAGAAGGGGAAGTTGAGCCCTAGATATATCGGTCCTTTCGAAATACTGGATCGTGTTGGGAAGGTAGCTTACCGATTGGCGCTTCCACCGAATCTCTCTCAAGTTCACGATGTGTTCCATGTATCTCTCCTGAGAAAGTACATACTAGATCCTTCACATGTACTCAGCTGAGAAGTTGTATCGCTGGAGAAAGATCTTTCTTATGAAGAACAACCGATAGAGATTCTGGATCGTAGCAAAAAAGTCCTACGAAACAAGACCACTCGATTGGTGAAAGTTTTATTGAGGAACCACCAACTTGAAGAAGCTACATGGGAGCTTGAGGATATGATGAGGGAGAAGTATCCTCATCTGTTTGTTACAAAGTGACAAATTTCGAGGGAGAAATTCTTTTTAAGGGGGGTAGAATGTAACACCTGAGACTTTTATGTTATATAAATCATCAAAGGAATCTTTTTCTACACAACACTTGCTTGGCTTGCTTTACACGCAATCACGACCTTCCTCGATAGCTTGCGTTGTACGTAATACCGAGTTTCACTAAACAACAATATGCTATTAAAACTAGCCATTATGAATAGTAATAACCACTTTTTGAAATTTTATAAATTTTATTTTTCAAAATGGACTTCATTTTTGGACTCAGAATATCGAAATTAGCATAGGGTGAAATTTTGGTATTTTTCTGAAAACTTTCAATTTTTGATGAATAGTGAAACCACTAAGTGGTAGGTTAAAAACTGAATTTGGCATAAAACATAATTTTACCGCTTCTGTGAATGGAATTTCAAAAATCCGATAGACACGGTTGATATCAGTAAGTAAAATGTGGTTCAATGAGATAAAAATAATTTAATGGTGAATAGTAACTTTTTATTTTTTTACCGCGGTTAATAGTAAATAGTGTAACTAAGGGTAAATATGATATTAATATTACCCTAACACATGTCCTAATTCTATTGGACAAGTGTAATTCGACCAAAAACAACCTTAGGAATATCATATGACCATTTAGGCCCACTTGGATTAGATTAGGACATTTATTATTAATTTATTTAAAGAAGGGTTAAAATAGTTAAAATCAAAGTTTAATAAGTAAATAATTTTTAATATGGGGTTATACATAAGATAAATTCGATTGTAAATATTCATTAGAAATCTAAAACGATTTCCTACATGATGGTAGTTTATTTGTAATTTTTAGACATTAAATAATTTAATTTATTTATGACACAAAGATGATGCAGTAATTATCTTATTAATGAAATATTGACATAATTGATAATATAAATACAAAAATAAATGCAATTTAAGACTTTTTATGAATTATACTAATTTTCTAGGTTACTATGATATATTATTGTTGATTTAATCAACTTGGTTAGAACATATAATTCTGTTATGACTTTCAGAAAAATCATATATCAAATAGTGTCAAAATTGACACAAAATAGTTTTTAAATCAAATATTATATTATTAATTGTTATTTTATTCCAAAAAATATAAGGTTTGGCCAAATGACTTAGATAAGGATATATATATTAATAATTAACAATTTTGGGTTCGTTTGACATGTTATAGTAAGTGTATTAACGATATAGTGAAAGAAAACAAAAAGACACGGTAAAAGTTAAATTATTTAACTTAGAGTTAAATCTAATTGATAAGGTTAACATAATATCCTAAACTTGTCTAAATCCTATTGGTTGATATGATTTCGACCCTTCCCCACTTTATCTTCGAAATAAGACCCTTTGGAACCATTATAAACCGATTTTGACTTTAATATAAAATAATATTTTGAGATATTCTTAAGGTGCCCCTCTCCTCCCTTATAAAAGGGCACCTCCTCCCCCTCCTCCTCACACCAATTTGAGCACTAAAGCTCGGCCAACCCCTGAAATTTACTCCTCTCCACTTCCCTAGAATAATCCTAGAGGTCCTGGTCTTCTTCAAAGACCAATCTTAGTTCCCTAAGTGGAGGATTCAAAGAAGAGTTCCAAAGAAGAGGTAATATCCATTACCGATCTTTTCAATTTCTTTCTTCTTCAACTTCTTCTTCTTTAGTTGTTTCATGATAAAGTAATAACATCAGTGTTACTTACATACTGATATTTTATTATAAATATGAAACAACCCTAATTCACCTTCTATCCATCCTACAGAAAAATGAAATCACCGCGCGTGCGTACGTACAGAATACCGTCTCCACGCCGTGGTGTAATCTATTTTCCACCATCACTTTACAAGGATGGGTATAATGGTGTAATGAGTAACTATTTATGATTATTATAAAGTAATATTGATACTGAAATAATATATATATACTCCAATATAGTTCCACGATCATAGGAACGATATCATCACTCGTGCGTATGTACGGAATACCGTCTCCAAGATGTGAAGCGACTCGTTCTACATGGTCATCATTACATAATAATTATATAAATGAATTGAATGAATAAATATGATATATGTTACAATAATAACATTATGGATATAAGGTATCTATAACCTTAAAAGAATAATAAGAATTTATTCGGCAAAACAAGCATAAGAACAAAAGGCAATAAAGACCCGAGTAACAAGTAACACTGAAATATTACTAACAAGAAGCTAAGAATATGACCATATATGATATCATATCAATATGTATGATTCTGGAATAAGTCAATAACATTATTTAAACCATTATACAGGAGCTTCGGACACGTACAAAGCAAATCGGACCTAAGGTAAGGGAAATATCAAAATCTCATTTTTATCCGAGATTGTTTATTCGTAAGTATTTACTGGGGTGTATTTTATCATCCACATCCATGTGTAATATTACTTCCATCCACCTAAAATTGTTTAAATCCATTTTTACCCTTTTTTGAGTTTTTAGTAATATGTATGAAATGAATCTTTTGTCGTTTTTCGTACGAGGTACTTTTGGACTTTTCTGACAAAAGTACAAAGAATGTTTTTTTTAACTTATACAGCATGAATGGATTTCAAAAAAAATTATTTCCAAGAAGCTTCCTTTACAAGTATTCAAGTTTATTTTTAATCAACTTCTTTTATTTTAAAATTGTATGACATGTTAAGAAAGGAAAAGTGTTTTTGAAGTAAAAAGGATATTTTCCTCAAGAATGAAGTTCAAGTATTTTATCAAAATTATTTTCCATCTAAGATAATAAAAGGGTTCTGTTTTTATCCCTATTATTACATGGATTTGATTATGTTGTGATGGAAACATATTTATGAATTCCTTTATCTTATATGAATTGTTTTATGATGTCATCTTGTTTAAGAATCCCATTTTTATTACATGGGTTATGCGATGATGTATGATTTATGATTATGTGGAACACATAAGAAAGGATTCATTATAAGATGGGTGGGACCTATATCTCCCTCCAATGCATTGGTTAAATATTTTATATATCATGAGATAGATAGGGCTGGAATGGTAGGTTATACCGGTTTAGTGAAACAGGACTGAAACATGGGTTACTCGATTCAGAAAGGGACTTTGTCCACTAAGATAGTCTTGGCAATGAGTCATGACTAACAAGAAATGATTTTCCATGATTATGTGTGCATGCCACAAAGTTTCATGTTTCATGTTATGATTATGGTGATCTCATTTTAAATTCTATGATTTATTCCATGTTAAGATATTATGATCTCTTTTGCAGGTTATGATTTTCAAAAAGATATGATATGATTTTTAGTTCCTTTATTTGCCCTTGCTGAGCATTTGAGCTCACCCTTTTATGTTTTGTTTTCCCCAGGTCAGGAAGATGGATATTAAGTAGAATATGCTAAATGGGACCCTAGATATGATGAAATAAATGGGAGACACTGTAGAAGATTTATGAACCAGTTGTTTATGTTTCCCAGTTTCTAAAGACACTATACATATACGGTCCTTTGTGGTTTTGTCATATGTTGTAATAAGTGTGCTTCAATTTTGATGTATTAGCAATGTATGTAAAGTATGGGTCGTTATAAAGGATTATTTTAATGAATACTCTTAAATATTATAACGAAACATTAAATAATTTTATATCCTAATATGAGGTAGAAGAAGATGATGATGATTATTCATCAAATGGAATCTCCTTTATGCATCACTATTTATTAAAAATAAGTCTCCCTCATATGTAAAAAAGAGATTGAACAACTTGGATGAGTGAGAACATATGTGATCAAGTGTGGAACTTACTGATGATCCTTACACATAACATTCATACATACACTTAGACAGTGAATGAATGGATCTTACAGAACATACGAATCCTTTTATACAGTTAAAATAATGAGAGAATATGACACTTTATTTTATTGTGTTTTCATACAACCATCTTGATCTCTTTTCTAATCTACATAAGAGGAGTCTCATGCATATGAAGTAATTAAAACTAAGAAACAACCCCATTTCTATACACTTAATACTTTCTCTGTATGTTGAGTTTCCTTTTCTATTCTAGTATTGTGTTATTATACCTATATATCAACATGAAATGTCTCCTATGGTATAAATATAAGATACAATATATATTATTCTCAATATTTTTATCAATATACCCACTCATATTATGGAAGAGGTCACTGTGTGGTTTGAGTTTTTTATACAATGGTTATTGTAAATGTGGTCCCTATGTGGCTTGGACAGTTAGTTAGAAATTGAGTATAACTAATATAGTTTGTGGATCAAGATTATATTTTATATAATTTTCTTCACTGTGGGTTATTTCCAAGTATAGGGAATTGGGTCATAGATTGAGACTAAACCTCTTATTTTAATTCCACTATGTGTTTTGATATGTCTCATCTCAATGAATGAAATTAAATTTGTTTTAAATTATAAAAAAACTACTTTAATAGTTAATATTAACTAGTGTTTATATCAGTATTTTATCAATTAAATTTATTTAATAGTTATTGTAATATCTATATAATTTTAACTGATCACTAATTAAGTTTTGATGAATATTTAAAATGATCAAAGACATATTAAACTACGAATTTGATTAATTGGTCGATTTTATTTTTATTTGGGGTATTTTGTTTAATAAAATTTAATAGAAATTTTTATTGGGAACTCAATTAACCCCCCTCTTGGGTTACTCACTCTGACCGACAGAAATTATATTTCCCCTAAGTATAAATTGTTAGCTAACATTAGATGATGTTGGTCAATTGGTCAATAACAAGATTTATTGAAGTATGATTGGAAGTATACTTTACCTTACACTACATCATTCTAAAATCAGGTTTAGTGTATCATTTTGTTATAATTTTTAATCCAATCCAAAAGAATATATTTAAAATACATCAATTTTTTTTGTTATTTGAAAGGAACTAAAAACCTTAGATTATTTTATCCTAAGAAAACCTCTTTTTAAATTTAATTTTTTCTTATAAAAGTTTTTCTAGATTCCAACTAGATAAGAAAATTATTATTGGAAATGTCTATCTAATTGAGAAATTCATCATCTATTGGATTTTTAGGGATAAAAACTTTATTTATTATTCTATAGTCAAAGCAGAATACACATCCTTTAGGATTGGTTGTGCTAAAGTTATATTGATGAATCATACTCTTTCAAACTTTCGATTGACATATTTTCCATCCCTATTAAGTGTGACGTGTCACAAACCAGCCTTCCCACATCCATGAACCTAGTCATATGATCCCATGGGTGTCATTAAATACCTTGGTTTCCTTCTAAGAACACTAATTTCTATTACCCTATTGGGTTACTTATCTAACTAACTACTATCCCCACAAGCCACCACCTATTCTTTCCTATGTTTTTTTTATCTCTCTGATTCACCCTTTTAAAAATACAAGGAGGTCACCCATATTGACTACCGATCCTAGAGAATAATTCTTATCTTTGGATCTATAATCAGGTAGGTTCTTGAAAAGAAATGTGTTTCCTTGGAAATATTTTTGGATTTCAAACGCTAAGGATTTTTTGGTGCCCTGAGATGTTTTGAGAATGGTTTTGCACTCTTATGATTTTTATGACTGATTTGAACATGTAAAATGTTTTATGTGTGATGGTCATCTATATAGTATATCTTCTTTTTCCTGGGCCTCAACATCAATAGTTTCGGGTGGTGAGGAAGGAATTAAAATTGAATTTTTCAGGCTATAGTTCATGCCAAGTGTGTAACAACCTCCTCACGTCCCCTTGTACTATTATCATGAGATTATGAAATCTCATCTAGTGAGTTGAGTGATGGTTGATTACTAGTCTCAATTATATGGATTAAAACCCCCTATATAGAGGATATCAAAAGTGGGCTATTCCACTGGTGAGGCTAGATAGAGCATCCTTGTTGGTTACTAACTATGGAATTCATCAGACGCCAGCAGATGGGTCAAAGATGACTATGTATAGGACCTATTATTGTAATGTTTAAAGCATTACCATGATTATATATAAGTATATATACAATTATTTTTTTAGATCTTGATTACCCGCTTTATTCATATCTTCAGGTTTATTCATGGGTTATCTCCTTACTCATAGCACTGTTTTTGTTATAACATGCTGCCCATGTTTATCATTGAGTCTTACTATTGTTCATTTTATCTTAGATGTGTTTTCTTATAGAGTTGGGTTGTAAAACCTTGATATAAAATATAAATACGTTTTAAAAGTTAATCTATCCTTTTTTTTATAAAAATCGATCATTGGAATGATATATTGGGTTATTTCAATGATAAAAAACTTATTTTATATATGTATTTTAAAACTACTGTTTATGGACTATTTTGGGAAGGTAACTATATGGATTCTCTGGTGCTTACCTACAAAATTATTATATGATCACAGCCTTCTTGTGCCAATCAACGGAAGTAGACCTGAGATGTTTTTTTGGTTTAGGGTTTGTCTTAGGTTCATGTTTGGAATATCCCTAGTATGGGTTGGTTTTGTGGATGGTAGTGACCAAGGTGTCACATAGAGGCACACCTAGTTTTATTTCTTTTTTGCTACCAGTATTCATTTTATTCTTGGTGTTCATGATTAATTATTTTCTCTCTAATGATCTAAATCATTCCCCAATTGAGTTATGTTTGATGGCCGGCAATAGTAGATTGATCAAGAGGATCAAGAATCCACCATGCACCTTGTTGTAGGATGGATCAGGTGATCAGTTTGGGTTCAACATGGGTTGGTTCATGATCAAATGGTATCATAGGATCCCTTGTTATTTAGGGTGTCAGGTTGACTAGAGATAAGACTTCTAAGACTCAGAAGTTCGATCATGGATTGGTTCTTTATCACCATCATCAATTATGAGACTTGAGTAACCATGGGTAGTTGGGTTTAGAGTATTTGATTTGGTTTTGGTTTTATGTTGTTAGCATTTAATTGGGTTTTTGAGATTTTTCATATTAAGGAATGATAGTGGAGGTGAGTTTGTGCTAAACTATGAGTCTACATGGTGCAGTGACCCATATGGATCCTAAGAGGAGGGTCCAATATGATTTTAGTGGTCAGTGTATGTTTTTTTCATAGTTTTATAAACCATGTGGCTCAGATATGAATGACCACTAGTTCCCTATTTTAGGTAATTTTTTGGGTAATTTTTTGGATTGATTTTGGATTGTGCCAATTAATTTTTAAAATAATTTTTTTTTGAAAATGGGTTTCAAAGTGATAAAATGGTTTTATAAAGGAAAGTGATTTTGGTAAATGGTTTTTTAGAAAAGAGATTCTTTTTTCAACAATATTTGTGGTTAAATGGGAGATTGAAAGTTGTTATTTGGGTTATAATGTGGACTAGGCCACTTTTTTTTGTCCAAGAGGACTTCAAATTTGAATTTGGATTTGTAATTAGTTCTATAGTTTAAAACGAACATGGTATTTGAAATGTTTTTTGGAATGTAAATAGAGTATTTTTTAAGATTATTTTTGTTTTTTTGATGTTTTGGTTTATGAACTTGGTTTTTTGGGGTTTTAATGTTCTTTTTATTGAGTTTTTACTATGTTTTGTTTTGATATTGAGTTTTAATGGTGTTTTTGTGTTATTTAGAGTGTAATAATTAGAAATATCTAGATGGTTTTTAAGGGACCTCTTACAGTTTTTGCCTCTACCCATACTCCCAGTGGAGTGGTAGAGATTATTTGTTTTCAACCACTGCTTGTTTTATGTGGTGATCAAGGTATGTTAATGAATCAAAAGTTATTTGAGTAATTAGAGAGTGTATTAATGTTTTTTAGAAATCTTGATTCCATGGGGGTATGAGTTATCTTAGGTATTTTTAAAGGATAACTTTCTTCCTTTTGGGAATGTTTCTTTAGGCAAGTTTGTGGATGCATCATTTTTAGATGAGTTACTTTCTAGAGGGAAGTCTGTGGTGGTTTGAAGTCCAATTTTTCTTGGTACTCATGAAATATTCCAATCAGGGTAGGGGTGAAAACCATAGGAAACTATTATTAAAGAGATTATTTTATTATTTATTTATTTTTGTTGAAGGGAAAAAAACTTATTTTTCTAATGTTGTAATTTTGGGAATTATAATTTTTTTTCATAATTTATTGATGTATGGTCATTGGTTTTGACATTTGGTCCATCTGGAGAAGATATATAATTTTTAATCATAGAAGAGGACAACTGAATTGGGTATTTTTAGCTCATAACTTAAGGGATTCAAATTCTTCATGACATCAACAATCTATCCAAACGTCTTGGAGTGAAGCTTTTATCACAGTGTAAGAGTTTCCATGTATGAGGGATGTACATCCAACTTGTTCATTCCTATGTCAAAACCATTAGAATTAAAATCATTTTTGTTTCAATTTTTTTTATCTATAGCTATTTAGGTTTGACTGGTGGATTTTAAAGGTCACACCGAGTTTGGTAGTTTTCTTAATTTAGTGGATTTCTTTGGTTTCAGGTTTTATTTTGAGGTTTTGTTTTATGGATTCATTTTTTTATGGATCTAGGGTTACCAATTCTTGTTCTTCCTTATTCGAGGTGACTTTCTAGGGGAAGAATGTTTTTAATGGTGGTGTAAAATATAACACCCTAACCCCAATTTTCCATTTATTTTATTTATTTCTTGGTTCTTGTTTTTTTTCATGGATCACAGGTTGATTTCCATGTGTTTTTCCCTTGGAAATGAGACATTTTGGAGGGCTTGAGGGTGGCGTAGAGTTGCCACATAGTTAGGGGAAACTATGCACCAACCAAGGGAAAAATATACATCCTAAAGAGTGGTTCTATTTAGGATTCAAAGTTGATATCATGATTTTGCACCAACCCCTATAGTTTTTGAGGGCCTAAATAAAAGGGACCACATGGTTGGATCATGGTCTTGCAGACTCTGTGACCTACCTAGTGTAAAGAAAAGTGATTAATTAAAAATTTAAAACCCATAAGGGTTATTCCTCCTTAAAAATCCCCTACTCATGTTTGATTCACCAACCATATATAGGAGCTACCTCACACACATTACCATCTCTTCTCCCCCACTAATCTTGGTCAATTTTTATCTCGATTATTGGTACTATCAAATCTGGTGAGCCTACCCTCTCCTCCTCCCCCTCTTTATTTTTCTCTTTTTATTTTTGTTTATATTATTCCTTGGTGGTCAATGTTACCTATAATAAACCCTAACCCAATTTGGTTGTAGTTTATGTTGTTTCATGGTTTTTTGGGGTTTGATTAAGGTTGATTCTAGCCTCAGCAGTTGGAGACCATGATATCACTATCTAGTCCAGGTATCTTTTCTTCTGTTCTTATTATATGTCCAAATTTTATTTTATTTCAATTTTGTTTTTTTATTGTTATAGTGTTCCTTGGACCTCATTTAGGTAGTTTTGGGCCACTATTGGTGAAGGCGATGGCTTGCGGCTCTTTGATAGTGACTTACAAACACACACACATATATATGAATATATAGACATATATATAATTACACCATTTGAATAAATTTTTGAATGGTAGTGTGAATATATACATTTGGGCTCTATGTGATAATGTACATGTAATGGTGCATTTGTTTAATCGTCTAAATTGGCCGTTTTTAAAGGCAACATGTTTTGAGGCAGGTGTCTCCGTAGATTTCCTTTCTAGAACATTCTATATAACGCATGATATTTCTAAATTAATTTTAAAATGTGTTATTCATGATTTTGAGTAGTTGATATCATTAATTACAGCTTTCCAAATTTTTAGTTTGTTGAAAATGGGTTTTTAAAAGAATTTACATAGTTATTCTTACATGCATCAAATTTATATGTATGATACATGTTTGATAAAATTCCAAGTGGCATTTTTTTTTTGTGTATTTTGGAATAGTGTTTAAATTTTTTTGACATTTGATAACTTGGTTCACATGTGGAATTTTTATTTTTGTGGATTTTGGTTCCTCCTTGTGGTTTATTTCTTGTGTGATAACATTAACACATTGGTGTGATGCTCCTTGTGTTCATTATGTTTTCTATTTTATTCCTTTAAAATGAACATTAAGTATCTACATGGATGTCTATATATATTCCAGTGTGATATATGTAACTCCATATATGATTGGGGTGTGAAAATAGAGGAACACAAGAATTTAAATAGTATATTATATTGAATTTCTATTTTCTAAAAATTTGGTGTTTTGAAATGGTTTTGAAAAAATTTAGAATGATATCAAAATGAATTATGATGTTGTTTTTAATTGTGTTTTATAATGTTTATCTTATTTGGATGTTTAAAAGTGTAGCTTGGCAATCAACTCTCTTTAAAGTACCATTTGGAAACTCCCAATCATGATTAATGTTTTACATTAGTTTTATAAATGGTCTTGGAAAGAAAGGTTTTTTCCTGACAAAAGGTTTTGGGTTTCAAACACTAAATAATATTTGGTACATAATAATTCTTTGGATATGGTTTTCAACTCTCATGATGTATAGGCCTAATTAGAAATTTTTAAATGTTTTATGTGTGATATCAACTCCAACAGCTTACCTCCTTGAGTGTGTTCCTTATCATAGACTGTGTCAGGTAGTGGGAAAGACACACACTTTGGAATTTGTAGGTTTCAGTTTGTGCCGTGTGTGTGATGAAATCCTCACTTCTCCTTGTTCTATTATCATATAATTCTGTAGAGTCATATGGAAGTTCAAGTGAAAATTATTTTTTATTCCGGTATAGATGGATTAGAACCCCCCGAATAGAGGATAGGGTAGGTGGGTTGCGCAGCTAGTGAGGCAAGATAGAGAATCCATGTTGGTTATTAACAATGGATTGCAATACACACCAACATATGGGTCCAAACTGAGTGTGTCCATGGCCACTTCTAGATATTTTTAAGACGTGACCATTATTATATATATATATATATATGTGTGTTCCAGTATTATTTATATCTCTTTATTTCCTTCTTTATTCATATTTATTTTCTTATACTTGTGTTGTCTCCTTACTCTTGGAATTTTTTTTATTATACCTTTCCGCTTATGTTTGGATATGATTATTCTAGTTTTGAATTTTATTTGAGATTTTCTTCCTTATAGAGTTAGTTTTTCAAAAAAGGATTTAAAAGGAAAATATCATTTTAAAAGTAACGTCATGTTTATCTTTCAAAATTTTATTTCTGGAAATCGATTTTTGGTTCTTCAAATGAGAAAACCCCAGTTTTCTATCCATATTTTTGAAAACAGTTATTAATTCTTATTTAGTTAATGGAAATGAATAAATTCTATGGTAGTTATATACAATTATATTTTATTCTCACTATCTAATTGAGACACTTAGAATTGGTAAACCTGAACTATTTATCTAGTTCAGGTTTTCTTTCAGGTTATTGTTTGGATTCACCCTTGTGCAGGTCGGTTTTTCAGACTTTGGTGTCTAAGGGGTCACATGGATGTACACCAAGATTTATTAATTTCTACTACTAGGGTTTATTTTATTATTTTTTTCACGTTTTTTATTTTCTATTTCTGGATATAAATTGATCCCAATTAAGTTATATTTTATGTCTGGAATTAGTATCTATCCCGGGAGGATTAAGAATGCCTCTCAGGCCTTGTTGTGGACCGAGACGAGTCATCGGTTTGGGGTGGTCTCAAGATGGTTCATCACACGACATCACAAGTGTGATCAGTATTTCAAAAAATCCTATACAACAATCCCACACTAATCACATTTAATTGAAACACAATTTTCATTAAAATCACTTTAAAAAAGGTGATATCATTCATTCCATTTTTTTTAAATACCTTCAACTTGCTAATATCTTCACTAAACTTCATCCCAAATATCACTTTAAATTCACTAAATGTGAGTTGGGTATGATTATAATTTGATACTTATCTCTTAATCTTGGAAAGATTTAGTTTTTTTCAAATTTTAATCAATTTTGTTTTTCTAAAAAATATTTCAAACTAATAAAAAATCAAATTTTTTATAATTTTGGACATGTAATGTGAGTATGACACTCAATGAAAACATTTATTGTTTGGATACAAACCATTTTGATTTGGTTCTACTTTATATTCTTTTAGGTATTTATCCTAAAAATATTTGATTGGGTTTTTAGCCCTTTCTCCATCTTAGGAATGGCGAGTGGACCTTTACTGCACACCTGGTTTGATGTTCCTGAAGAATTTTATACAATTTATTAATTTTTTTTAAAATTAATAATTGAATGATTTTTTAATGTATTTATTCTATAAGTATTTATTTATTTATTTTATTCTTTTTTAATGGATATTATCCTATTAATCCCCCAAAAGAAATTAATTATGGGGGTATTTAATCTTGTTAATCCTGGAATAATCCTAGAAGATACATTATTTTAAAAATAAATATCCAAAATTAAAATTTTATTTTATCTTTACAATATGAAACATATGTTTAGATTAATTTTAATAAATGTTTTATTTAACATTTTAAAATATTTATTAAATAATAATTTTTTTATAATATTTAATGTTTTTAAACTTTTTTCCAAAAAACATTATTATCTTTTAAAAAAAATTAATGATGATAAATATAATTCTAAATTCTATATATCTTAATTATCTAAACCCATATATGAATTCATTTTGATAATCTCAAAGGGGAATATTATTAGGGATTTTACTCTATTGTTTTATAAATTATATGTTAAATGTTTAAAAAAATTATGGGAGAGAAGTTTCTTTATTCTTAAAAGGGGAAGAAAATATCAGTATCATGGAAACTCTTTCTCTTTTTAAAATTTATTTCGTTATATTTTTTTAATATTTAATCATTTTTCAATTGATAATGACCATAAAAGGGGAGATATTATTATGGTTACCACCATTATTTGTTTTTAATGATCATAAAACTCTAAAAGTGTTTAATACTTTAATTTAAGTGATGTGCAGCTAGCCTTGATGACATCATTGGAGAACTTTTCAAAGGATCCTTGAACATGGTTAAATATATGTTTTAAATACTTATAAGAAGTTTATAATATCAATAGAGGATACTTAAAGGAAGTGTATAAAACTATTGATGAATGAAAGAACTACAAACATCTCTGACCAGATAGTGTAGTGCAACCAAATAACCAATGGCATGTTCAACAAATTTCATATCCAAAAGGACACCACCAGCTACCTAGTGGAGGAGCATTAAACAACCATTTTTGATGGGAAGTGGACCTTTAAGAAAAATAGTACACAATTAATCCGATGGAGGTGAAAAAACTAGAAATTGGTTATAGTTAGTAAATATTTACTTTTAGGGAGACCACTAACTACCTGGTGTAGGTTACCAGTACCCAATAGTGTTGGGTCAGAGGCTAGAAGGCAAACATTCAATGTGGTCAAAATTCATCAAATATGGATGTATTTGTTTTAAAACCCCTAAAATATTCAAAAACATTATTTAATGTTTTATATCCTATAAATAGAGAATTTGGATAGCCTTTTAAATCTAAAACAACTCACTTTCTCATCCAATTTCTAACACCAAAGCACATAACTTCCCAGTTTCTCTCAAAGCTCTATCTTTCTAAATCCACATCTTTCTTGTAGAGTGTGTTCTAAAATTGTAATATTCCTTAACCATCTTCTAATATTATATTTCTCTACTATTGTTCATTATATTCTTTTAGATAATTGAGACTAATATATAAAGTATAGAAATAACCTCATCCTACCTAATTCATATTTATTTGGTGCTCAATACAATTAATGTTTTGGAATTTGTGTTCCTTGCATTATATTAGTAAGGAAAGGGAATATTCTTGTTTGTGTGTTCATATTTCCCATTAATGATCTAGTTTCTATTGTATTTCCTATTTCTTACTATGAACTAAAAATAAATGGATAGTTTTGTTATCTGGGATACTGTTAGAGCCAATGTATTAATACAATAAATCCATAAGCGATCGAGGTGGTAGTTGTGGGGGATCTTTTAGATTAATTTCTGAACATACTTACTACATATCTTGTCTCATTTAATTTACACAATTTATTTTATTTATTTATTTACATAATTCAAAATCACTCTTTGTTTTAATCCACTGATAATTCTATTTAATTATTATTTAACTTTCAAACTTTGATTCTTTTATTTATTTTGTAGAGACCCGAAGCCTATCGTACATGGACATTACATTACTTTTGCGGAATACTTAATACATATCAAAAACACACACACAAGGACCATAATAGTTTAGTGTCTTTGGAAACTCGGAACGTAATCTTCTAATCCTGGTGAAAGATCTTCAAAATCTCCCACAAAGATCTTCTTTTTTTTTTTACCTAAAACCTTTCTTTATATCCTGGGGAAAAGAAAACATAAAAGGGTGAGCTCAAATGCTCAGTAAGGGTAAACAAAAGAAATATCAATCACATAATTTTCATAAGAACATAACATTTTTGGAAATCTTAACCTGCAAAAGAGAGCATAATTTCATAACATGGGATAAATCATAGTAGTGAAATGAAATCATAACTTAAAACATTACTCATTGTGGCATACACACATAATCATAGAGAATCATTTCTTGTTAGTCAAGACTCATTGCCAAGACTATCTTAGTGGACAAAGTCCCTTTCTGAATCGAGTAATCCTCGTTTCAGTCCTGTTTCACTGAACCGGTATAACCTACCATTCCAGCCATGTCTATCTCATGAGATATAAAATCTTTACCCAATGCATTGGAGGGAGATATAGGTCCCACCCATCTCTTAATGATACCATTCTTATGTGTGCCACAAAATCATAAACCATAAATCATTGCATAACCCATGTAATACAAATGGGAATCTTAAACATCATGACATCATAAAACAATTCATACAAGATAAAGGAATTCATAAAAATAATTCCATCACAACATGATCAAATCAATGTAATAATAGGGATAAAAACAAAACCCTTTATTATCTTAGATGGAAAATTATTTTGATAAAACACTTGAACTCCATTCTTGAGGAAAATATCCTTTCTTCTTCAAAATCAATTTCTTTTCACGAAACATCATGAAATTTTAAAAGAAAGAGATTTTATTGAAAATAGTCATGAAATCTTTTGAAGGAAGCTTCATGAAAATAAGGCTTTATAAAACCGTAAAAATCCGTTCGTGTCGTATAAGTTAAAAAAAAACATTCTTCGTACTTTTGTCGGAAAAGTCAAAAAGTACCTCGTATGAAAAATGACAAAAGATTCTTTTCATATCTTTTACAAAAAACTCACCAAAGGGTAAAATTGGATTTAAAACATTGTAGGTGTATGGAAATAATATTACATATTGAGGAAACATGGATGTGGATGATAAGATACACCCCAGTAAATACTTACGGATAAACAATCTCGGATAAAATGAGATTGTGATATTCCCTTACCTTAGGTCCAATTTGCTTCGTATGTGTCCGAACCTCCTGTATAATGATTTAAATAATGTCATTGACTTATTACAGAATCATATTCATTGTTATGATATCATATATGGTTCACTTATGACATTATATTACCCGTTCTTTTGTAAATTCCATGTTAAAGAAGCGTTTTGGGTAAAATCGTTTCATTTATCGTAGGTGTTTTGACTTGTTGTTCTTGACATCATTATTACTTATATCATGATTTACTTACTTCCAGAATATAAAATATGATTTATATATCATATATATTCAGTATATATATATATATATAATAGCTAGATAAATAAAATGAAAAACACCGTTCATGGAGACGGTAGTCCGTACGTACGCATGAACGCTGTTTTCCTTTCCTTATTGTCTTGAAATGGAAGTAAGTAGATGAAATACATAAATCCAGTAGCTTTATAATGTCATATATTTCATTATTATTTCTTATATATACATTATAATCATTCTTAAATGGTTAACATGGAGAATGAATCTCATCGCGTCGTGGAGACGGTAGTCCGTACGTACGCACGAGCGATGATATCATTTCTATAAATATTGAATTGAATTGGAGTGGATTATACAATATATCAGAATCAATATGATGTTGTAATAACTATGTATAGTTATTCTTTACACCATTATACCCATCCATGTAAGGTGGTGGTGGAAAATAGATTATACCACGGCGTGGAGACGGTATTCCGTACGTACGCACGCGCGGTGATTTCTTTTTCCGTAGGATGGATAGATGGTGAAATAGGGTTGTTTCGTACTTATAATAACATATCAGTATATGAGTGATACTGATGTTATTACTTCATAATGAAACAACCTAAGAAGAAGAAGTGGAAGAAGAAATAAAGATGAAAGAATTGGTAACGGTAATTACCTCTTCTTTGAAGTGCCTCTTTGAGACCTCCTCTTAGGGCACTAGAATTGGTCTTTGAGGAAGACCAAAACCTCTAGGATGTTGCTAGGGAAGTGGAGAAGGGATTTTGGCAGGGGTTGGCCGAGCTTGAGTGCTCAAATTGGTGTGAGGAGGAGGGGGAGGAGGTGTCCTTTTATAGGGGAGGAGAGGGGCACCTTAGGAATTTTTAAAAATATTAATTTATAATAAATCTAACCCCACTTAAAAAAACTCCAAAAATGACTCATATTCGAAGATTAGATGAGATAGGGTTGTAAGCTCATCAACCAATCAAATTTAGACATGTTTGGATATTATTTTAAACCTTATCAATTATATTTAACTCTAAGTTAAATAATTTAACTTTTACCGTGTCTTTTTGTTTTCTTTCACTATATGGTTAATAAACTTACTATAACATGCCAAACGAACCCCAAATTGTTTATTATTAATATATATATCCTTATCTAAGTCATTTGGCCGAACCTTAGATTTTTAGGAATACAATAACAATTAATAATATAATATTTGATTTAAAAACTATTTTGTGTCAATTTTGACACTATTTGATATATGATTTTTGTGAAAGTCATAACAGAATTAAATGTTCGAACCAAGTTGATTAAATCAACATTAATATATCATAGTAACCTAGAAAATTAGTGGAATTCATAAAAAGTCTCAAATTATATTTAGTTTGGTGTTTATAACATCAATTATGTCAATATTTCATTAATAAGATAATTACTGCATCATCTTTGTGTCATAAATAAATTAACTTATTTGATGTTTAAAAATTACAAATAAAACACCATTATGTAGGAAATTTTTTTAGCTTTCTAATGAATATTTACAATCGAATTTATCTTATGTATAACCCCATATTAAAAATGATTTACTTATTAAACTTTGATTTTAACTATTTTAACCTTTCTTTAAATAAATTAATAATAAATGTCCTAATCTAATCCAAGTGGGCCTAAATGGTCATATTTTATTCCTAAGTTTGTTTTTGGTCGAAATACACTTGTCCAATAGGATTAGGACATGTGTTAGGGTAATATTAATATCATATTTACCCTTAGTTACCCTATTTACTATTAACCGCGGTAAAAAAGTAAAAAGTTACTATTCACCAAAAAATTATTTTCATCTCATTGAACCACATTTTAGTCCTTGATATTAACCGTGTCTCTCTGATTTTTGAAATTCCATTCACAGAAGCGGTAAAATTAAGTTTTATGCAAAATTCAGTTTTTAACCTACCACTTAGTAGTTTTACTATTCATCAAAAAAATGAAGGTTTTC
The DNA here is from genome assembly GCA_963277665.1 of Viscum album. Taxonomy (NCBI): domain Eukaryota; kingdom Viridiplantae; phylum Streptophyta; class Magnoliopsida; order Santalales; family Viscaceae; genus Viscum; species Viscum album. Next base: position 1,060,404,904 of record OY728135.1, on the reverse strand, counting down.
AGAAAAATGCCAAAATTTCATCCTAAGCTATATTTCATATTCCGAATTCAAAAATGAAGTCTATTTTACCAAATTCATAACATAAAAGTTGAATTAATTAATTTTATAATTAAATCCCGCTGTTAAAACAAATAGCGTGTTTTTAAGAAACAATATCTATCAAAAGATTGACACTTGTTTATGTCTAGTTTAAATGTGAAATTACATCCAATGACCAACATTGTATTAAATTGTAAAAATATATTCTAAATATACTTTAAAACCACTCAAATTAATGATTTATCACTATTAATTATTTCGATTAAAAAAGTTGTTTTTTAATTATAATTTAGTAATTTTCACTATTCATCAGAATATGAAAGTTATCCGAAAAGTACCAAAATTTCACCTTAGGCTAAATTCGATACTCCGAATCCAAAAATAAAGTTCATTTTGAAAAATAAGATTTACTGGATTTCAAAAAGTGGTTATTACTATTCATAACGGCTAGTTTTAATAATATTTTTATAGCATATCGTTGTTTAGTGAAACTCGGTATTGCGTACTACACACGCTATCGAGGAAGGTCGCGATTGCGTGTAATGCAAGTCAAGTCAAGGATGTGTGTTGTGCAAGCTCCTTTGGGTGTAGCGTACAACACAAGACATAAATAAAATTAAAAAGAATATATTTTTTTTATAAAATCTTGGGCTGTTACATTCTACCCCCCTTAAAATGAATTTCGCCCTCGAAATTCGTCGGGGTTATAAATGGTTTACTATTTCAAAGTTTCTTTAATAGAAACCCACATCGTAAAAGGGAATACCAAAACTTGGCTTTAAAAACTAAAGTATGAAATGTAACGATTACCCAAATAAACTAATCACTGGGTTTCCACATAGGTGAAAATATGGATATGGAAGAGAAATCTAACCATCATGTTCTGATGGAGAGTGGTAGAGAACATGGCTATGGAAAAGCCAGTAATCACAAATCCATAGATTTGTGATGATATAAGGTACCATCTGATTCATCAGGTATAAGATCACTAGGACAACATTTTTGGTTTTCAAGATCATTTCCCTAAAGTTGAAAATTTGAATTACAATAAATACTTACTTTATTTTGGTACAATATCACTGTTGTTCGTGCCTTGAACAATTTCCACTTCATCTCTTAAATAAATGAAGTTGAATTTGTTATTCGTGAAGTGTTAGCAGATCATGTGATAGAATGACGGGTCATTCCATCTGTCTCAAACAAAAGGTTAGCAAACATTATATGCATAAATCGATATATAGTGAGATTAATCATATATGGTTCCTAAAATGAACTTATACATCACATATCATACTGCTTAATATAATAAAACTAGTTTCTACTAAACAGGGACTTCCTGTAGGCCAGTGGTAGGCGATAAAGGCCAGTCGCACTTCGGTTGTGGGTTCGATTCCTACAGCCTTGTCCGAAGCGATGGGCTGTCGCCCGTCCTGCAGGTTGTCCTTTTTCTAAAACTACGTTACTATAACATCCCATCAATAATATCGAAAATCTTCTATCCTCAAACAATACTAACTTATGTCCAACATAATCCAGTCTAATCTTTAGGCTTATACTTCATTCCACTCTCATAATATAGTGACATCGATTACCAGAGATTTAATACTGTCGTTGATCCCCACATATCATAAGATATGTCTTGTAGGTCACATTCCAAACATTCAAAGTCCTTAATCGTGTATTCTCTTGAATACCTTAGTGAAAACATGAGTGCAGTTAAAAGTTAACACTTTCCACATACCAAAATCCTCAAAATTCTATATACTCAAACCATGATATCACTTAGTCCTTATATCAATCATGAGCTCATGAATACTGTTAAACTTTTCATTTTCTCGTTTTCCTTGCATAATATCTCAATCACTTTGAATACCACATTAGACCAATACATAAGTATTCCAATATTCCATGATACAACATTATTTTGGAATCCCATTACATAAAAACTTAATCATTCCACCACATCGTTGTCATATTCAACATTGCCAATAGTGATCGCATGTGACTTCCCTTTGTCCTTTGCCTTAAGCGGTTGCTCATGTCGATCATCACTAACCCTTGGATTAGGGCAATTATTAGCATAATGCCCCATTTCCTTGCACTTGAAGCATTGAAGTGTTGGCGGTGCGTTCTCTGCAGTGTTTGCTTTATTCACATCATTAGAAACCCTTTTTCCATTACTTCGACACTTAGCTGCTCGATGACCTTCTTTTCCACACTTAAAACATTTTCTAGTCCCTTTAAGACAATCTCCACCATGCTTCTTTCCACACTTTGTGCATAAGGAAACATTCATCTTCTTTTCACCATTATTCTGAGATCTCTCCTTGAACTCCATCTTTCGTTTCTTGTCAAAACCATGAGATGGATATGTAACACCAACTTCCATTTCTACCTTGATAGCACAACGCACAATTTCTTCATAGCTACTGAAGTCTCTTATAGCTAATGCCCTTCGAAGACTTGGTTTTAAGCCACTGAAAAATCGATCAACTTTACTTTCAGGTTGGATGATAATGCCAGATGCATACCTTGCAAGTCTTGTAAAATTCGCTTCGTATATACCAACAGATTCATCATCCTTCTGTTTCAGCTCAAGAAACTCCTTTTCCATCTTCGTTCGAAGAATACGAGGGAAGTACTTACTGAAAAACAAGTTCTTGAACTCGTCCCATTCCATGGACTCAATTTCATCTCTTGGCCTCGTATTCTTGATAAGATTCCACCATTGATCAGCTTCACCTTCCAAACGATACACTGCTAGGATGACTTTATCATGTTCAGAACATTGAAGAACTGAAAATATCTTTTCAGTAGTACTAATCCATTGTTCAGCAACTAATGGATCAGTAGACCCACTGAAAGAAGGTGGACGCTGCCTCATGAAGGATTCAACAGAATGTTGCTCCTTCCTTTGCTCGTTTGGAAGTCCTGCATGATTCATAGCTTGAGAAAGTTGTGTGAGCATGGCTACAAGATTTTGCATTCCAGCTCCTATATCGTTTGGTTGCTCAGGGGGACAATCATTGCATTGCCCATCACATTCTGCATTAACACGGTTCCTTCGAGTTCCAGCCATCGTCTAAAACCCCAAAAGAATAGTGTGAGAGGCAAAAATCATGCTAGGGAAAACAACATAATAAAAGGGGGAGTACCTTCAATATCCAACATCTTAGGTTTAATTCTATGATCGTTAGCATAATTCTATTACTATAACCTATACGTATACTTATCCCTAGGGACATCCCTAGACATACCTTAGAAATATCTCTAGGGATCTCACTAACGTTTTCGCATCCTAGTTTCCAAAGGTTGACTAAACCTTTCCTCTGATACCAACTGTAGAGACCCGAAGCCTATCGTACATGGACATTACATTACTTTTGCGGAATACTTAATACATATCAAAAACACACACACAAGGACCGTAATAGTTTAGTGTCTTTGGAAACTCGGAACGTAATCTTCTAATCCTGGTGAAAGATCTTCAAAATCTCCCACAAAGATCTTCTTTTTTTTTTACCTAAAACCTTTCTTTATATCCTGGGGAAAAGAAAACATAAAAGGGTGAGCTCAAATGCTCAGTAAGGGTAAACAAAAGAAATATCAATCACATAATTTTCATAAGAACATAACATTTTTGGAAATCTTAACCTGCAAAAGAGAGCATAATTTCATAACATGGGATAAATCATAGTAGTGAAATGAAATCATAACTTAAAACATTACTCATTGTGGCATACACACATAATCATAGAGAATCATTTCTTGTTAGTCAAGACTCATTGCCAAGACTATCTTAGTGGACAAAGTCCCTTTCTGAATCGAGTAATCCTCGTTTCAGTCCTGTTTCACTGAACCGGTATAACCTACCATTCCAGCCATGTCTATCTCATGAGATATAAAATCTTTACCCAATGCATTGGAGGGAGATATAGGTCCCACCCATCTCTTAATGATACCATTCTTATGTGTGCCACAAAATCATAAACCATAAATCATTGCATAACCCATGTAATACAAATGGGAATCTTAAACATCATGACATCATAAAACAATTCATACAAGATAAAGGAATTCATAAAAATAATTCCATCACAACATGATCAAATCAATGTAATAATAGGGATAAAAACAGAACCCTTTATTATCTTAGATGGAAAATTATTTTGATAAAACACTTGAACTCCATTCTTAAGGAAAATATCCTTTCTTCTTCAAAATCAATTTCTTTTCACGAAACATCATGAAATTTTAAAAGAAAGAGATTTTATTGAAAATAGTCATGAAATATTTTGAAGGAAGCTTCATGAAAATAAGGCTTTATAAAACCGTAAAAATCCGTTCGTGTCGTATAAGTTAAAAAAAAACATTCTTCGTACTTTTGTCGGAAAAGTCAAAAAGTACCTCGTATGAAAAATGACAAAAGATTCTTTTCATATCTTTTACAAAAAACTCACCAAAGGGTAAAATTGGATTTAAAACATTGTAGGTGTATGGAAATAATATTACATATTGAGGAAACATGGATGTGGATGATAAGATACACCCCAGTAAATACTTACGGATAAACAATCTCGGATAAAATGAGATTGTGATATTCCCTTACCTTAGGTCCAATTTGCTTCGTATGTGTCCGAACCTCCTGTATAATGATTTAAATAATGTCATTGACTTATTACAGAATCATATTCATTGTTATGATATCATATATGGTTCACTTATGACATTATATTACCCGTTCTTTTGTAAATTCCATGTTAAAGAAGCGTTTTGGGTAAAATCGTTTCATTTATCGTAGGTGTTTTGACTTGTTGTTCTTGACATCATTATTACTTATATCATGATTTACTTACTTCCAGAATATAAAATATGATTTATATATCATATATATTCAGTATATATATATATATATAATAGCTAGATAAATAAAATGAAAAACACCGTTCATGGAGACGGTAGTCCGTACGTACGCATGAACGCTGTTTTCCTTTCCTTATTGTCTTGAAATGGAAGTAAGTAGATGAAATACATAAATCCAGTAGCTTTATAATGTCATATATTTCATTATTATTTCTTATATATACATTATAATCATTCTTAAATGGTTAACATGGAGAATGAATCTCATCGCGTCGTGGAGACGGTAGTCCGTACGTACGCACGAGCGATGATATCATTTCTATAAATATTGAATTGAATTGGAGTGGATTATACAATATATCAGAATCAATATGATGTTGTAATAACTATGTATAGTTATTCTTTACACCATTATACCCATCCATGTAAGGTGGTGGTGGAAAATAGATTATACCACGGCGTGGAGACGGTATTCCGTACGTACGCACGCGCGGTGATTTCTTTTTCCGTAGGATGGATAGATGGTGAAATAGGGTTGTTTCGTACTTATAATAACATATCAGTATATGAGTGATACTGATGTTATTACTTCATAATGAAACAACCTAAGAAGAAGAAGTGGAAGAAGAAATAAAGATGAAAGAATTGGTAACGGTAATTACCTCTTCTTTGAAGTGCCTCTTTGAGACCTCCTCTTAGGGCACTAGAATTGGTCTTTGAGGAAGACCAAAACCTCTAGGATGTTGCTAGGGAAGTGGAGAAGGGATTTTGGCAGGGGTTGGCCGAGCTTGAGTGCTCAAATTGGTGTGAGGAGGAGGGGGAGGAGGTGTCCTTTTATAGGGGAGGAGAGGGGCACCTTAGGAATTTTTAAAAATATTAATTTATAATAAATCTAACCCCACTTAAAAAAACTCCAAAAATGACTCATATTCGAAGATTAGATGAGATAGGGTTGTAATCGCATCAACCAATCAAATTTAGACATGTTTGGATATTATTTTAAACCTTATCAATTATATTTAACTCTAAGTTAAATAATTTAACTTTTACCGTGTCTTTTTGTTTTCTTTCACTATATGGTTAATAAACTTACTATAACATGCCAAACGAACCCAAAATTGTTTATTATTAATATATATATCCTTATCTAAGTCATTTGGCCGAACCTTAGATTTTTAGGAATACAATAACAATTAATAATATAATATTTGATTTAAAAACTATTTTGTGTCAATTTTGACACTATTTGATATATGATTTTTGTGAAAGTCATAACAGAATTAAATGTTCGAACCAAGTTGATTAAATCAACATTAATATATCATAGTAACCTAGAAAATTAGTGGAATTCATAAAAAGTCTCAAATTATATTTAGTTTGGTGTTTATAACATCAATTATGTCAATATTTCATTAATAAGATAATTACTGCATCATCTTTGTGTCATAAATAAATTAACTTATTTGATGTTTAAAAATTACAAATAAAATACCATTATGTAGGAAATTTTTTTAGCTTTCTAATGAATATTTACAATCGAATTTATCTTATGTATAACCCCATATTAAAAATGATTTACTTATTAAACTTTGATTTTAACTATTTTAACCTTTCTTTAAATAAATTAATAATAAATGTCCTAATCTAATCCAAGTGGGCCTAAATGGTCATATTTTATTCCTAAGTTTGTTTTTGGTCGAAATACACTTGTCCAATAGGATTAGGACATGTGTTAGGGTAATATTAATATCATATTTACCCTTAGTTACCCTATTTACTATTAACCGCGGTAAAAAAGTAAAAAGTTACTATTCACCAAAAAATTATTTTCATCTCATTGAACCACATTTTAGTCCTTGATATTAACCGTGTCTCTCGGATTTTTGAAATTCCATTCACAGAAGCGGTAAAATTAAGTTTTATGCAAAATTCAGTTTTTAACCTACCACTTAGTAGTTTTACTATTCATCAAAAAAATGAAGGTTTTCAGAAAAATGCCAAAATTTCATCCTAAGCTATATTTCATATTCCGAATTCAAAAATGAAGTCTATTTTACCAAATTCATAACATAAAAGTTGAATTAATTAATTTTATAATTAAATCCCGCTGTTAAAACAAATAGCGTGTTTTTAAGAAACAATATCTATCAAAAGATTGACACTTGTTTATGTCTAGTTTAAATGTGAAATTACATCCAATGACCAACATTGTATTAAATTGTAAAAATATATTCTAAATATACTTTAAAACCACTCAAATTAATGATTTATCACTATTAATTATTTCGATTAAAAAAGTTGTTTTTTAATTATAATTTAGTAATTTTCACTATTCATCAGAATATGAAAGTTATCCGAAAAGTACCAAAATTTCACCTTAGGCTAAATTCGATACTCCGAATCCAAAAATAAAGTTCATTTTGAAAAATAAGATTTACTGGATTTCAAAAAGTGGTTATTACTATTCATAACGGCTAGTTTTAATAATATTTTTATAGCATATCGTTGTTTAGTGAAACTCGGTATTGCGTACTACACACGCTATCGAGGAAGGTCGCGATTGCGTGTAATGCAAGTCAAGTCAAGGATGTGTGTTGTGCAAGCTCCTTTGGGTGTAGCGTACAACACAAGACATAAATAAAATTAAAAAGAATATATTTTTTTATAAAATCTTGGGCTGTTACATTCTACCCCCCTTAAAATGAATTTCGCCCTCGAAATTCGTCGGGGTTATAAATGGTTTACTATTTCAAAGTTTCTTTAATAGAAACCCACATCGTAAAAGGGAATACCAAAACTTGGCTTTAAAAACTAAAGTATGAAATGTAACGATTACCCAAATAAACTAATCACTGGGTTTCCACATAGGTGAAAATATGGATATGGAAGAGAAATCTAACCATCATGTTCTGATGGAGAGTGGTAGAGAACATGGCTATGGAAAAGCCAGTAATCACAAATCCATAGATTTGTGATGATATAAGGTACCATCTGATTCATCAGGTATAAGATCACTAGGACAACATTTTTGGTTTTCAAGATCATTTCCCTAAAGTTGAAAATTTGAATTACAATAAATACTTACTTTATTTTGGTACAATATCACTGTTGTTCGTGCCTTGAACAATTTCCACTTCATCTCTTAAATAAATGAAGTTGAATTTGTTATTCGTGAAGTGTTAGCAGATCATGTGATAGAATGACGGGTCATTCCATCTGTCTCAAACAAAAGGTTAGCAAACATTATATGCATAAATCGATATATAGTGAGATTAATCATATATGGTTCCTAAAATGAACTTATACATCACATATCATACTGCTTAATATAATAAAACTAGTTTCTACTAAACAGGGACTTCCTGTAGGCCAGTGGTAGGCGATAAAGGCCAGTCGCACTTCGGTTGTGGGTTCGATTCCTACAGCCTTGTCCGAAGCGATGGGCTGTCGCCCGTCCTGCAGGTTGTCCTTTTTCTAAAACTACGTTACTATAACATCCCATCAATAATATCGAAAATCTTCTATCCTCAAACAATACTAACTTATGTCCAACATAATCCAGTCTAATCTTTAGGCTTATACTTCATTCCACTCTCATAATATAGTGACATCGATTACCAGAGATTTAATACTGTCGTTGATCCCCACATATCATAAGATATGTCTTGTAGGTCACATTCCAAACATTCAAAGTCCTTAATCGTGTATTCTCTTGAATACCTTAGTGAAAACATGAGTGCAGTTAAAAGTTAACACTTTCCACATACCAAAATCCTCAAAATTCTATATACTCAAACCATGATATCACTTAGTCCTTATATCAATCATGAGCTCATGAATACTGTTAAACTTTTCATTTTCTCGTTTTCCTTGCATAATATCTCAATCACTTTGAATACCACATTAGACCAATACATAAGTATTCCAATATTCCATGATACAACATTATTTTGGAATCCCATTACATAAAAACTTAATCATTCCACCACATCGTTGTCATATTCAACATTGCCAATAGTGATCGCATGTGACTTCCCTTTGTCCTTTGCCTTAAGCGGTTGCTCATGTCGATCATCACTAACCCTTGGATTAGGGCAATTATTAGCATAATGCCCCATTTCCTTGCACTTGAAGCATTGAAGTGTTGGCGGTGCGTTCTCTGCAGTGTTTGCTTTATTCACATCATTAGAAACCCTTTTTCCATTACTTCGACACTCAGCTGCTCGATGACCTTCTTTTCCACACTTAAAACATTTTCTAGTCCCTTTAAGACAATCTCCACCATGCTTCTTTCCACACTTTGTGCATAAGGAAACATTCATCTTCTTTTCACCATTATTCTGAGATCTCTCCTTGAACTCCATCTTTCGTTTCTTGTCAAAACCATGCGATGGATATGTAACACCAACTTCCATTTCTACCTTGATAGCACAACGCACAATTTCTTCATAGCTACTGAAGTCTCTTATAGCTAATGCCCTTCGAAGACTTGGTTTTAAGCCACTGAAAAATCGATCAACTTTACTTTCAGGTTGGATGATAATGCCAGATGCATACCTTGCAAGTCTTGTAAAATTCGCTTCGTATATACCAACAGATTCATCATCCTTCTGTTTCAGCTCAAGAAACTCCTTTTCCATCTTCGTTCGAAGAATACGAGGGAAGTACTTACTGAAAAACAAGTTCTTGAACTCGTCCCATTCCATGGACTCAATTTCATCTCTTGGCCTCGTATTCTTGATAAGATTCCACCATTGATCAGCTTCACCTTCCAAACGATACACTGCTAGGATGACTTTATCATGTTCAGAACATTGAAGAACTGAAAATATCTTTTCAGTAGTACTAATCCATTGTTCAGCAACTAATGGATCAGTAGACCCACTGAAAGAAGGTGGACGCTGCCTCATGAAGGATTCAACAGAATGTTGCTCCTTCCTTTGCTCGTTTGGAAGTCCTGCATGATTCATAGCTTGAGAAAGTTGTGTGAGCATGGCTACAAGATTTTGCATTCCAGCTCCTATATCGTTTGGTTGCTCAGGGGGACAATCATTGCATTGCCCATCACATTCTGCATTAACACGGTTCCTTCGAGTTCCAGCCATCGTCTAAAACCCCAAAAGAATAGTGTGAGAGGCAAAAATCATGCTAGGGAAAACAACATAATAAAAGGGGGAGTACCTTCAATATCCAACATCTTAGGTTTAATTCTATGATCGTTAGCATAATTCTATTACTATAACCTATACGTATACTTATCCCTAGGGACATCCCTAGACATACCTTAGAAATATCTCTAGGGATCTCACTAACGTTTTCGCATCCTAGTTTCCAAAGGTTGACTAAACCTTTCCTCTGATACCAACTGTAGAGACCCGAAGCCTATCGTACATGGACATTACATTACTTTTGCGGAATACTTAATACATATCAAAAACACACACACAAGGACCGTAATAGTTTAGTGTCTTTGGAAACTCGGAACGTAATCTTCTAATCCTGGTGAAAGATCTTCAAAATCTCCCACAAAGATCTTCTTTTTTTTTTACCTAAAACCTTTCTTTATATCCTGGGGAAAAGAAAACATAAAAGGGTGAGCTCAAATGCTCAGTAAGGGTAAACAAAAGAAATATCAATCACATAATTTTCATAAGAACATAACATTTTTGGAAATCTTAACCTGCAAAAGAGAGCATAATTTCATAACATGGGATAAATCATAGTAGTGAAATGAAATCATAACTTAAAACATTACTCATTGTGGCATACACACATAATCATAGAGAATCATTTCTTGTTAGTCAAGACTCATTGCCAAGACTATCTTAGTGGACAAAGTCCCTTTCTGAATCGAGTAATCCTCGTTTCAGTCCTGTTTCACTGAACCGGTATAACCTACCATTCCAGCCATGTCTATCTCATGAGATATAAAATCTTTACCCAATGCATTGGAGGGAGATATAGGTCCCACCCATCTCTTAATGATACCATTCTTATGTGTGCCACAAAATCATAAACCATAAATCATTGCATAACCCATGTAATACAAATGGGAATCTTAAACATCATGACATCATAAAACAATTCATACAAGATAAAGGAATTCATAAAAATAATTCCATCACAACATGATCAAATCAATGTAATAATAGGGATAAAAACAGAACCCTTTATTATCTTAGATGGAAAATTATTTTGATAAAACACTTGAACTCCATTCTTGAGGAAAATATCCTTTCTTCTTCAAAATCAATTTCTTTTCACGAAACATCATGAAATTTTAAAAGAAAGAGATTTTATTGAAAATAGTCATGAAATCTTTTGAAGGAAGCTTCATGAAAATAAGGCTTTATAAAACCGTAAAAATCCGTTCGTGTCGTATAAGTTAAAAAAAAACATTCTTCGTACTTTTGTCGGAAAAGTCAAAAAGTACCTCGTATGAAAAATGACAAAAGATTCTTTTCATATCTTTTACAAAAAACTCACCAAAGGGTAAAATTGGATTTAAAACATTGTAGGTGTATGGAAATAATATTACATATTGAGGAAACATGGATGTGGATGATAAGATACACCCCAGTAAATACTTACGGATAAACAATCTCGGATAAAATGAGATTGTGATATTCCCTTACCTTAGGTCCAATTTGCTTCGTATGTGTCCGAACCTCCTGTATAATGATTTAAATAATGTCATTGACTTATTACAGAATCATATTCATTGTTATGATATCATATATGGTTCACTTATGACATTATATTACCCGTTCTTTTGTAAATTCCATGTTAAAGAAGCGTTTTGGGTAAAATCGTTTCATTTATCGTAGGTGTTTTGACTTGTTGTTCTTGACATCATTATTACTTATATCATGATTTACTTACTTCCAGAATATAAAATATGATTTATATATCATATATATTCAGTATATATATATATATATAATAGCTAGATAAATAAAATGAAAAACACCGTTCATGGAGACGGTAGTCCGTACGTACGCATGAACGCTGTTTTCCATTCCTTATTGTCTTGAAATGGAAGTAAGTAGATGAAATAAATAAATCCAGTAGCTTTATAATGTCATATATTTCATTATTATTTCTTATATATACATTATAATCATTCTTAAATGGTTAACATGGAGAATGAATCTCATCGCGTCGTGGAGACGGTAGTCCGTACGTACGCACGAGCGATGATATCATTTCTATAAATATTGAATTGAATTGGAGTGGATTATACAATATATCAGAATCAATATGATGTTGTAATAACTATGTATAGTTATTCTTTACACCATTATACCCATCCATGTAAGGTGGTGGTGGAAAATAGATTATACCACGGCGTGGAGACGGTATTCCGTACGTACGCACGCGCGGTGATTTCTTTTTCCGTAGGATGGATAGATGGTGAAATAGGGTTGTTTCGTACTTATAATAACATATCAGTATATGAGTGATACTGATGTTATTACTTCATAATGAAACAACCTAAGAAGAAGAAGTGGAAGAAGAAATAAAGATGAAAGAATTGGTAACGGTAATTACCTCTTCTTTGAAGTGCCTCTTTGAGACCTCCTCTTAGGGCACTAGAATTGGTCTTTGAGGAAGACCAAAACCTCTAGGATGTTGCTAGGGAAGTGGAGAAGGGATTTTGGCAGGGGTTGGCCGAGCTTGAGTGCTCAAATTGGTGTGAGGAGGAGGGGGAGGAGGTGTCCTTTTATAGGGGAGGAGAGGGGCACCTTAGGAATTTTTAAAAATATTAATTTATAATAAATCTAACCCCACTTAAAAAAACTCCAAAAATGACTCATATTCGAAGATTAGATGAGATAGGGTTGTAATCTCATCAACCAATCAAATTTAGACATGTTTGGATATTATTTTAAACCTTATCAATTATATTTAACTCTAAGTTAAATAATTTAACTTTTACCGTGTCTTTTTGTTTTCTTTCACTATATGGTTAATAAACTTACTATAACATGCCAAACGAACCCCAAATTGTTTATTATTAATATATATATCCTTATCTAAGTCATTTGGCCGAACCTTAGATTTTTAGGAATACAATAACAATTAATAATATAATATTTGATTTAAAAACTATTTTGTGTCAATTTTGACACTATTTGATATATGATTTTTGTGAAAGTCATAACAGAATTAAATGTTCGAACCAAGTTGATTAAATCAACATTAATATATCATAGTAACCTAGAAAATTAGTGGAATTCATAAAAAGTCTCAAATTATATTTAGTTTGGTGTTTATAACATCAATTATGTCAATATTTCATTAATAAGATAATTACTGCATCATCTTTGTGTCATAAATAAATTAACTTATTTGATGTTTAAAAATTACAAATAAAATACCATTATGTAGGAAATTTTTTTAGCTTTCTAATGAATATTTACAATCGAATTTATCTTATGTATAACCCCATATTAAAAATGATTTACTTATTAAACTTTGATTTTAACTATTTTAACCTTTCTTTAAATAAATTAATAATAAATGTCCTAATCTAATCCAAGTGGGCCTAAATGGTCATATTTTATTCCTAAGTTTGTTTTTGGTCGAAATAAACTTGTCCAATAGGATTAGGACATGTGTTAGGGTAATATTAATATCATATTTACCCTTAGTTACCCTATTTACTATTAACCGCGGTAAAAAAGTAAAAAGTTACTATTCACCAAAAAATTATTTTCATCTCATTGAACCACATTTTAGTCCTTGATATTAACCGTTTCTCTCGGATTTTTGAAATTCCATTCACAGAAGCGTTAAAATTAAGTTTTATGCAAAATTCAGTTTTTAACCTACCACTTAGTAGTTTTACTATTCATCAAAAAAATGAAGGTTTTCAGAAAAATGCCAAAATTTCATCCTAAGCTATATTTCATATTCCGAATTCAAAAATGAAGTCTATTTTACCAAATTCATAACATAAAAGTTGAATTAATTAATTTTATAATTAAATCCCGCTGTTAAAACAAATAGCGTGTTTTTAAGAAACAATATCTATCAAAAGATTGACACTTGTTTATGTCTAGTTTAAATGTGAAATTACATCCAATGACCAACATTGTATTAAATTGTAAAAATATATTCTAAATATACTTTAAAACCACTCAAATTAATGATTTATCACTATTAATTATTTCGATTAAAAAAGTTGTTTTTTAATTATAATTTAGTAATTTTCACTATTCATCAGAATATGAAAGTTATCCGAAAAGTACCAAAATTTCACCTTAGGCTAAATTCGATACTCCGAATCCAAAAATAAAGTTCATTTTGAAAAATAAGATTTACTGGATTTCAAAAAGTGGTTATTACTATTCATAACGGCTAGTTTTAATAATATTTTTATAGCATATCGTTGTTTAGTGAAACTCGGTATTGCGTACTACACACGCTATCGAGGAAGGTCGCGATTGCGTGTAATGCAAGTCAAGTCAAGGATGTGTGTTGTGCAAGCTCCTTTGGGTGTAGCGTACAACACAAGACATAAATAAAATTAAAAAGAATATATTTTTTTTATAAAATCTTGGGCTGTTACATATTTTATTCAGTATTTTTATAAAACGTTTTTAGACAGGGATTGTTATATATTAAGTTTTTAAAGATAAATTAACCCCACTATTTCTATTTAACCATATTTGACATAAATAAAATATATTGGGTTTAATGGATATAGATCATATAAATTCATTCAATGGAAATTTAACATAGTTAGTCCCAAAAAGATTTGAGATTGTAACATAAACCCTTACCTCAGGTCACCCATTTCTTTGTATGAATTAAAAAATCATATATAATAAAAATATATTTATCATACATATATTATAGAACTATATTCATATAAATATTACTATATATCATTATATTATAATTTTCAACTACTATTTTATTAAAACTTCATCATTGAAATCATTATTCTGGTGAGCACTAGTTTGTTTTTCATGCATGTTTCAATTCAAGTGTTTTGGACCTTGAATATTGGTCATGGATTAATAATCTCAAAAATATTAATCATCATATAAGTATCATATTTATTAAATATATATAATTTTATAACCATTCACATAAATAGGTGGTGAATAATAAACTAACTCACTTTACGGAGATGGAAGTCCATATGTATGAACATGAGATGTTTATTCTTTTCAATGGATGGAAAAAATAAATGTTCAGGATAATTAACATTATCAAAATCATAATAAAATCATAAATATTTTATATATTCATTAAATATATTATTATTACCATCAATCTAAAGTTGATGTGAAAAATTAATCTTATCACTTTGTGGAGGTGGTAGTCCGCATATATTCATGAGCGGGATTGTCATTTTTCAAAGGAAGTGAAGAAAGTATAAAATGGATATAACATTAACATAAAATAATATAAATAATGTAAATATTCTGGTTTCATAATGTTAAGATAGTTATAGGACAATTGTAAGAGGTTTAAGAAGAAAGAAACTTGGAAAAGATCAGTAAGGACATATACCCCTTCTTAAGTGTTGGAAGGTTCATTGCATGACTATATAATGATCAGGAGATCAAATAAATTAGATTGGATCACATAATAAAGTTATCTAAAAAGAATATTATTAGGAGGTTTTTTAATCTTTTATAGTCTAAGGGTTTATTCAATTGTTTTTATATTGTGAAAGTAAAGTTGTTTTGGAAATGACGAAAATGATTTTTTTGATTAAGGATTTCCTGAGGTCTCATACTCTGACCCAATAAGACATAGAGCCAATTCATTAATAAACATGCTGTGTATTGTTTACAAAAAAAATGAAAAACAGATGAATTACACATCACATCCCATATAGAGGATCTTTTCAGTTTAGGTTCTGGTAAACCAGATACAAATATTACAATCCTTCAATACTAAAAATAAAATACTCCACAAATCAGCCTCCACATAGTGTTACTGAAATATACTAAACCTGTAGAAATAAATTGAAAACATAGGGTGAGCACAAGATTTCATAGTAAGGGGGTATTAAAATTAATACTATATTTTAAATAAAACCTTTTAAAAACCTCATTTTTTTAATATAATCATAACAAATTTTCTTAAAAGTTAAGTGCAATACATGATTCTCAAAGTTAACATATTTTCAAGGTTACCAGTAAACATTTTAGAAAATATTAAAAAGAATATGAATGAAACACATTTAAATATTTTGCATAATTCATCATGGGAAGCATATAAAGCATGAGTTAATAAAACTATATTATATGTGACATGCAAGGGAGTAGGAAGATAATTTATTCATGGAAATGCTACATGATTAGAGTTGTGAATAATCAAGGTCATGATTAAATTATTACATAAATGAACCTCAGAAAATAATTGGTAAACTAATATCATTTTTATTAACGTTTAGAAAATGAGCGCTGAATAAACATCATGCCATGTGCATTTACTTATTCTGATACTCATAAGTAAGGCTCTCAACCAAGTATATTCTACTAGTGGAATAATTACTTGTTTGGTCATATCCTTAAACATAGTTAGGGAATGTAAAATTCCAGACTGAGTCAAGGCCTCAATCCATCCCCTAATTTTTCTCATGAGAACTACTGATGCATCATGGGGCTTTCACTAACCGGTCCCCAACCCATAGGTCATGCATTAATCAGTCCCCAACCCATAATACATTCATTAACTAGTACCCAACCTGTTATACACTAAGTCCAATAAATTCATCATATGTCCACTAAGGTCATATATTCAAAGTGTACCATACTACTTTAAATATTTAATTTCTTATCTCATTTATTCATGGTGTCCCATACCACTTTGAATATTTAATTTCTCATTTAATATTATTCAAAGTGTCCCCTACCACTTGGAATAATTTAGTTCTTAATCCAAAAATGTTCATAATAGTTAATTTTTATTCTTTATAAATCACTATATAAAATTAATCATGCATTAATTGTCCATTATAATAACTAAATGGTTATAAAAAATTAATCAATGACATGTACAGATAGGCCGACATACTATAGAACATGCGATGATCACCAATGCACATAAAATAAATGATTATTCAGGATTTGTCTCATAAAATGTTAAGACATAAATTTGAAAATCCTTATTTCATGAAAATAATCATTTACTTTTCCAAAAAGCATAATTTTTAATTTAAAATAGTTTTTATTTATATTTAAAACATATACTGATAAATGGGAATGTTAAACAAAACTAAATTAAACCCATTTAGAGTGGAAGGTTATTTATGAATTTAAGTGCAATTGATTAGATAAAAAAATTGTTTCTTATGAATAATTCATACATAAGATTGTAATTAACCAAATTTATATACATGTGATTAAGCATGCATATGTATTCATGCATTACCAAAAGGATATTCCAGCCTTTTAAAAAACAAAAAAAAATGGAATACACACACTTGTGTGATTGGGATTCTAATACATGTAGATTTGGGTTTTAGAATTATATATAACCATGTAAACACAAAGTGTATGCATGAGACTTTTCATAACCAAAACAAGGTTTAATAAATTCTCATTGTACATCTCAAAGACCTAATTTAATCACCAAAAATAGGTTTTATGAAAATTTATTTAGGGTTATGATAAAAACCTATAAGAATATACATGTAACATTATATATATAGAAATATACAATTATAATCCACTTAAACACAATAATAAAGGATACTTACAAGATTTACATGTATAAAAGAAGTATACTTTCACCATATGAAAAACACATAAACAAAACTAGTTTGTTTCATAATAAACACACATACATATATATATACATACATCCATATATAAAAAAGTGTAAATATTGGTTTTATATAACAAAACTGAAACTGAAAAATAACACATACTATTGCCATACGTTTTTAAAAAAAATGTTTAAACAAGGATAAAAAACACATAGAAGACATAAAAACTGATTCAAAAGGGGACTTATATAATCTATTTGACTATATATATAAACTTATATAAAAATTGTGTATATAGGTTTTTCAAAAATAAGACAAGGTATATTAAACCGTAGCCAGTATTCAAGGAAGAGGTAGGGCCGAGCAGTGGTTGGATTGGTGCTTGAGAAGAGATAACCCACATGTTTCAAGGATTCAAAGAGAGTGTATAACAATCTATGTAAGTATATTTTTATATACCCCTCATATTAAACATGAAATGATAAACCAACACCTTAGAAGAGACTTATGTAGAAGAAAAAAAACTCTAATCAAGTCAAAGCATATCTATCATTGATAATGTATAATTATATATATATATAACATGGAAAACATCCATGGGGTCCAAATGGGTTTAGTTTAAAATAAAATGAGGGTGTATGGTCTGCGGAAAATGAGAAGGGAGATGTCATGGATAGAGATAGGAAGTGTCACAGGTTGAAGATGAAAATAAAGGAGAATAAAGTAATACATATTGGTGTGGCGCGAAGCGGGAGGAAGAATAAGACGTGAGGAAGTGGATGTAGAAAAGATCAGAAAAATCCAGATCAACCGAGACTTGAACAAACGGTAGAAGTCACATACATGGTTATAGAAAGAGATGGGGGGACGAGATTAAATATCGGTTTGATCATACGACTATTGCGAGATGTGGGATTTAAAAATGGGTGAAGGGATGATATTAACTGAATCTGTGATTGGACGATCCAAAGAAACGTGATGTTAATACCATAGTGGAGGAGTTTGAATATGAGATTCGATCAGTTGGTCCAGATATTTCCTAGAGATATCAGAAGGTTTATATTAGATCCCTAATTAAAAATCCCATCCTACATCGAAACAGAATAGTTCCTAGCCGGGTTTATAAGGCTAGAGCTCTAGGACTTCTCTCAGAATTCCATCTCTTCTTCCCTAGTACCTCCCTAAACTAGTTCTCTATGAGCACACTTTTATACCCACCCCTACTTCTGGGCATCCCAGCATGGAGGCGCACTCACTGGTCCCCTCGATTCTACACTTGGGTCTCTCAAGAACTCGAGGGTGCGTGCTCCCTTAAAGATGGACCATATTGGCTAAGGGGTTCAGGATAGGGAGACCACTCCTTATAGAAATGGTGCAATATTCCTCCCTTGGATGGATTATGGGTTGGCTATCAAGGGTCGTGCATAAATTTTTATCAAAACATAATCTTCAAAAGTAGTATTAAAAATAATGTATTTTCATTAAAACAATAACAATGTCATTAAATTTTTTATTACATTAAACCCAAATTTCAATTTCTTTTTAAACTTTAAAACATTACAATTCAAAAACCTTCATATAAACCATACATTATCATTACTAAAATAATTTCCTATTTATCCTCAATATTATTTCATAACATGAATTCAAACCTATTTTAATCTTTAATACAACTTCATCGATTTTATTCATTTTAAGATAATCATCTTGGTTATAGGTGTTTATAATAAAGTAAACCCTTATTTAAAACCATGTTAGTATTTACCATATGTTATAACATTAAAATATTATAAATCATGTGATTCATATATATTTATTCATAAAATAATTTTTTACAACTTATTTTAATTAAAAGGCTATATCAGTATTCATAAAGAAATATTCTTTCAAAACATTACATTTTCTTGAAAATATATAACTAAAATCCTATTTTCAAATATTTTAAACTCTTATGTTCTTAATATATTTAAGGTACATAACATATTTCGTACACTTACAGTACTTTCATATTAAGTATGCTTAAAATAATCAAGAAATTTAACATTCCCAATGGCTACAAAATATTATGACCGTTAAAACACCAACAATCCCCTAAGGACTCAAAAATCTATAAAAATAAAATAAAGTTCATATATATTTCCAACAGTCAAGAATACCCATATAAATATATGTTTAGCATCTTCTAAAATTTTAGAAACATCTTGGTGAAGATGGTTCTCATCATACCCCTAATTCCAAGTATGGTGGCCATTGTTATTTCCATTCAATTTTTCAAAGTGGAAGATCCAAATTATTTCCATTATTTTCGTGGAATGTTTGTCGTGTTTGAGGGTCTTCCAATAATTTTTATTGGTCTTGCACTAGGAATTATAGGTTAGTTATGGTTCTTTGGCCTTGTTGAAATGTAAAGTTTTAGTATCTTATTGAATAAAATATGTCTTGTAATTATTTTGCAAAAATAATTTTGGATAGTACAAAAATTAAATGATGTAAAACCATAAAATAATACTATTTCAAGTGAAATAGGTTCAGGGTGTCACATGGAGCACATATTTATGTATGGATCATGTGATAACATCAATTCAAATGGGTATGGTGATCACAAAAGCATAGATAGATCATATGACCATGTTTATACATTTATTAAGCACATGATCTCATTAGAATTAAGTGAAAAAAATTTAGACGAATCATGCATTGAAAGATATGATGAAAATTATAATTGTTTTTATAAAATCATCAAAGGATGTCCCATGATTATTGAAAAATAGATGAGAACATATGAATGAAATGTTATTTTCACAGGGTAATTTGAATTGAATAAATAGTGAAACACCTGAAATAATAATACTTTCACATGATTTAATATTTACCTAATGTGATGGAGTTTCACATATTAACTCACATGATAGAAATTATGTGATGGAGGTCATACACTTAGTGTCTAATGAAATATGTCTTGGTTCAAGTGAAGAAAACATTCCCAAGGTGGTGGAATGTTCAAATGCTTGTGTTTTTTAGATAATAAGTTGTTGGGATAGTATTTTAAATACCGATAATTTACCTTATTAGTAGTGATTAATAGTTGTTTAAATATTTAATTTGGAGTTAAGAGTGTTCCTATGAATCAACCTTATAAACACATAATTAGTGAAGATATTATTGATGATGTATTTCACTCAGGCTCTTGAGAATTGGATTATGAATTAGATGGTCTTACAAGAGAGAAACATGTTGAGTTCTTGTACTCAGGATCATGTGAGTGAGGTTACATGACAACTGATCATGTGGAGGAGTATGGAACCCATGATAATGCGATGGGGATCTTGTTCTGTAGTTTATTCAAACAAGTTATACACTAGGGATTATGCAATGCATCATTTTTTCATAAAAAATTTGATTGGCCTATAAAGGAAGTGAATTGTAAATATATTATGAAGAACAATTAATATATTGAATAATTATATTCAGGAAAAAATGATTCAAAAAATTAAATTTATATTTATTAATTAGAATATGTACTTCAAGTCATTACATTGAGGAAGACTTTAGCAAGAGTAGTGTGAAATTTGGAGTCATCATAGGTGATCCGAGGGATGTAGTAGGATATCCCAAAATACATTGTAAATCAATTGTTCTTTTAATCGATTGACTATGGAAAACATCTATAATCCATAAAAATTATAAAATATATTGGATCTTAGAACATCAACACATTTTCAGTGTATACTCCTTGGATGTATCTTTCTGTGGTGTACCATGTAAAATATTTTTTATTGTTATTTAAATTTTTCTGACTTTTGTATTTGTTTTTTCTAAGTAAAAATTTGATAATTTTAACTAGTTCCTTGCATAATGGAAACAATATCATTAAAATCGAAATAAAAAGTGGAAACCCTGATCCACCCATCCCATTTTTAGGGTGTCCCATGGTTAAACAATTGGTATCAAAGGTATTTTATAATTATTGAACATAAATTAAAAAGTATAATCACATGGACAACATTGTAAAAAATAGAGAAGTTACTATCTTTTATCAGATAAACTATCAGATATCAGAAATTATGATGAATTTTCATATCTGTTATCTTTGGATGGAAGTTTTTTTTCTAATTTAAATATGGTTCAATTCAGTGATATGATTGAAAATTTTATTATTGAAATTGACTAAAACATTTAAATGTGTATGCCAAGGAATCAAGTGTATTAATTAGGGCTATAGTGGATCAAATCTATATCAATGTAATATGATGAAATAGTTCTAATTACAAGTGAGATAGATTGGAAAATATATATAAAGGTGATAATAAGGAAAAGGAAATGAAGCTCTATGTGGTGGAAAAAGTTCAATGATCTAAAAATGCATCTAGATAGAAATACATATTGTTTCTTTAATTATATCACAAAGGTTGTTAGAACTATTGTAAAAATTAAAGAAGAAATAAAAGATATCAACATCATAAAAAAATATTTTATTGTGTCTTCTTCCCTATTATAATCCATTTTTTGGATCATGAAGAAATGTATTTGACCAAAGTGTCCTTGTATGTCCTTCAAGATGTATTATGGATTTTGAAATGAAAATTGAATCAAATACCACCTCAACCCATACTCGTTATGAAATATAATTAAAGGCCATGAAAATATTGATCATAAACAAATATAAAATGGTGAATATGAGAAATATGAGTTTTTATCAATGGATTATATATAACTCAGAAGGGGAAAATATGGATTTGAACCTAATATTCCACTTTCATGGTTTTGATGTGGAAAATTTGGGAACACTTCTACAGGATACCCATAGAGATTTTGTGGTGAATATAGAGAAGTGGAAATTTTTATAAAGATGTGAAGAAGTAACCCATCCAAAATCAAGAGTTTACTTGAAAGTAAATGTTTGAGAAATAATCTTGTGAGAGAATAAGATAATGACAATGAACAATTTATGGCGTAAGTTTTAAAAAAATTCAAATACGATATTAAATTTATAATGATAGATAATAGTTATAAGAAAGAACCTAAATCCAAATAGTTTAATGAAATATAGGGAATAGTTATTCTAAAGATGAAAATTGAATATGCACTCAAAGAAAATAATATTTCCAGGAAAATATAAAGAAAAATGGGATTATAAGAGAATCCTTTAAATATGCATATCATCTCAAAGAAGAGATTGAGTATGTCTGAGAAGAGTTAGATGATTAGTTGTTCTGTGAAGTTAATGTGTAAGAATTTGTGAACTTCAAGATGAATATAGAATAATTTCTTATAGTGATTGATGAACTTAATTCATTTTTGAAAGAGATAATTAATAATTAATAATATATATAATGAGATATTTTTTATCTAAGATATAAATTATAGAACGAAATGAAATCATCAAATCCATTTAAGAAACATTATATCAAAATTTTTGATGATGGTGAACTAATGGAAATAGTAACGTGAGAACTAGAATGTGGAGAAAACATAATTGATGAACAAAGACCCATATTAGTAGATAAAGGCAAGATTGTCTATGAGGTCTAGATGTCATATTTTGAAACTATAATAGAACATGATAATGGAAAGTAAATGGTTGGAGATATAACAACCCGTACCTTTATTTCACATTAATACATGATTTATTACAAGAGGTTACACTTAACCCAACCCTAAATATTTATAACTATAGTTTATTTGAGAATTAGGTACATTTAATAACAACTTAAAATAGGAAAACATCATCTTTATTGAAAACTTCTTTAACATGCACGTACTTAAAACTTCTTGGGATTACCTGGGGACATACATAATTAAGGTGTGAGATATAAAGAATATTAAGGGAATACACATGGTTTAAAATAGAAAGAATTATTTATGTTAGACAATAGGCATATCAATGGGTCATAAAAATTGTTAGAATCATAAACATGAACAATGAGATATGATATAACATGATAATCATAAAGGAACATTGGAAATATGGAAGCAAATTAAAACACTAAATCATAAACATAGGTCGAAGATAACATCCAATACATAATTATAAAAAAATTCCCAAAACGTAATTAGGTTCACTCCCTATACCACTATTAAATATCATGAAATTAAACATTATCCAATGCATTGGAGCGCTATATAATTCCGGTCACACCCATAAATTCCATTTTATTCTCATTCTTAAGTGTTCCACATAGACCATAAAACATGGATTAATTCATCATCATAATTTATTCCATGATCAATCAGTTTGGAATAAATAAATTTATCTCCCAATTAAAATAATCATAAATTTTTATAGTTGAACACCCTTGGTAAGAAGTGGGTATGGTATTCACAACACAATTGATTCATCCTGGAAAATCATGACGAATTTTAGGTAGCATAAGAGTGTCAAAGAAAAATTCATAAAATGGGTTGATGAGATAGAAAGGGTCTTCTCATAATTTTGATATCAGACTTTATGTTTTGGGGATATGTAAAGACAGGTCCAATAATTAGTAATTTTAAATAGAATTCATAAGATAATAAAGAAACCAAGACAAAGAAGAGAAGGTGATGATCTCTTACATGAGTGTGTGCTCTAAATGGTTAGGAGGATTTTATTGAGAGATTGGGGGAACCATTGGAGGACAATAGATATGGGAGGTAAGATTAAAGATAAGATCAAAGGATTTTAGGTGAATACAAATAGGATATTGGGTGGGATTATATAGGAAATGAGTGGGGATTTCATTATCATTTATCTTACTTAGGTTTTGGAATCTATATAATAAAATAAACCAAACCAAAAACCTTCCCAAGTGTTTTGACCGTGGTTTCTTGAAAATGGGATTGTTTTTTATTATTTTATAAGCCTAATGTTCACCCCTAATAAAACAATACCCTTTCTTATGTGAAAGCGAGTCATACTCCTAAAGAATCGATTTAAAAACCTTAAAATATATTAATGTTTTTGGAGGATTTATAAAGACTTTATAAAATTAATCTAATAAACATAAAATAAAATTATTCTAAATGGGAAAATTATATTTAATATTGGATACCCTTTATATTTTTTATTATATCACTTTTGGGTCATTGTGATGTAATAATAAACAATGTATATTTATAAAGTATTTAATTTTTACCCCTAAATTCTACTATCTAAGAAAATTTGCTAAAATTCACTATTGAATAATTTAAAATTTTTTAATCCAAAAATAATATCCATTTTATCTAAATAATTATTTTAATATGTAAATTTTTACTTTAAATAATTGATATTTATAAAAAAAAGTTGGGTTTTTTTACAATAATAGTTTTTGAACAATTATATAAATTATACTTGACCTCATAAAAATTATATAATTATTGATATTTGATAAACATTTTTTAATTATAATAGTTTATTAAAATATTAATTACTCTATTAATTCCTCAAAAAAATTGATTAATTTAATTTTAATATTATCCAAAAGTACTAATTTTTTTATTATATCAAAATAAAAATCAACAATAATAAGAAGAAAATATATTCATTATTCTATGCAGAAAAATGAACATACTAATATTTATAAGGTAAAAATAAATATCCATTTAATACATAAGAAAATGACATAAGGGTAATGTGCATGGTGGTGAGACTTTTATGGGGTGGTTCGATGTACATGGTTTGGGTTGTGATCTTGATGAGCTTGAATTTCCCTTGTAAACTGTTTCACTCATGCTTAAGTTGTTGGATCGCAACATTGGCTTGGTCAATGGAAAATACCAGTGATTTTATCTCCCTTAGAAGCTTAGATAAATGGAATTTATAGGGTATGATACCACTGGTTGGGGCCATCAATTCCTTTTTCAATGTCAATTAGATTGGTTAAAACCCTATATTTATACTAATCATGTGATCGATGTTCAATGACTATATTATCAATCTTAATGATGATTAATGATCATTTAAATCTTATAAAATATAATAAAACAAAATAAGTGCATGTGTTTTCTAAAAACATAATACATAATAATACAATTTAATTGAGAAAAGGGTAATATTATTTATAACAATTTGGGTCATTACATGTGATATTGTTATCAACAGTAAAATAGTATCTAATCAAAATAAGGTTTATCTAGATAAATAAAATAAAAGTATTAGAGATTCATACCAAGATACAATGGATAATCAATAACTAGAGATTTATAGTAATTCTAGATACATGTAGAAAAATGAATTATAGAAGATATTACCTCTTATCAAATGTTATTATTATGGATACCTTGGTCAAACCATATCGTATTGTGATAAAAAAGATGTTATTTAAATGGAGAAACAAATGGAAGTCAATAAAGGAGAGTGGTACCACTTTTATCATATATGGGATTGATATTGATTTCATTATGATAACTTTGACCCAAATTAGTTTATTTTAGGAAAATGAGAAGTAGTGATTCCAACCATAGAATTCCAAGGGAAAAAAATAAATTACAACCAATAAAATTTATTTGAAAAATATATATTTAAAATTAGAAAATAAATATGAGTATGATTTCACATACTATAATGAATAAAAGAAACCCCATATTACTGTCCAATTCAACTATAAATCTCAGGGAAAGAAAATACAAAGATGGATAAGTATAAACATTGATATATTTATCTTAAAGAGATAATGAATAACACCACTTAGATTTTTTATAGTGGATTATCATCCCACATGACTAATAATAGGAATATTCTAAATAATTTAATGGATGAATTGATAGAATAGTTTATTTCATGAATGATGGGGCCCAAAAAATCAATGGTAGTAAAAATTCACGTTTTCCTATTGATGAAGTAAAGAAAACAACATTTTTCTCTACAGATGGATTACAACACAATATCTTAAGTATAAATCAACTGTGTGACTCAATATTCAATGTATCATTCAATAAAAAGGGATAAAATATCATATGAAAATTTGGTAACACTCTCCTGAAAATATGGATGACCAATGGTAATCTATACCAAGTAGACATCATAGAGGAAAACTATTAACTAACAGTTGAAGAGGAAAACAATTGTGACATTGGAGGCTTGTTCATATTCACCAATAGTGCATGGAAACATTTTCTAAGATAAAATCTATAATGTATATTCATAATCAAAACCATGATCCTGAAAAGACATGGTATTCATTCTTTTAGAGAAAATGGTTTGAAATTCATATATACCAAAGAACAAATGAACATAAATTAAGATCAATCTTATTCACATTGACATGTGTGGTCTACAGAATATATCGTGTACAAATATGAAAAAATATTTCATGATATTTATAAAATATTAAAATAGAATTTCATGTGTCATATTCATGTAAATAAATTCATGGTTCATGAGGTTCATGAAGATATATATAATAAGAGTTTAAAATGAGACTAGGTGTATTAGTACGATTATAAAATATAAAAATATAACTGAGTAATTGTCCATTGAGTTTGAGAGATATCTCAAGAAGCATGTAATTAAAAATGAGATATCATTAATTATAACCCCATACAAAAGGGGGTTCTAGAATTATGAAATCGATAATTGAACAATATTTCCAAAACTATGCTAATCGAGAGTGGTGTTTCTCAATACTACTAGAAATTGATTTCTCTAGTCACTGTGTACACCTAAAACTAATAGTGACGAGTTTTTGAGAATAGAGAACACCCAATGAAATGTATTATGGAAGGGCGACTTTAGTAATAAACTTTTGTGTTTTTGGAATAAAATGTTCTATCTGAAATAAAGAAGAAAATCTAGGATTGTATAGGGAAGTTGTAGATGAAGTAGTGTTCCGTGGATACAGTATAAAAATAAAGGCCCAAAAATTCTATAAAAATAAGTTGAAGAAGATATTAGAGAGATATTATTTTAAGATCATTTAAGTGAAATCTGTGAGGAACACTAGAAATGAATCTTTTATTATTTTTGTTGGATAATTAGTTAAAATATATCATGAGATTTATTCAAATTTTGATATTGTGGAAGATACATTAAATGTCTTGAAGGGACTTGGAGTTTGATATTAATGATGAAGACTTTCTTCATATTTCACCTTGGAAGAGATTCATGAGTTTTGGGAAGAAAGTAATGCTCAGCCCTAGGTACATTGGCCCCTATGAAATCCTTGATCGTGTGGGATCAGTGGCCTATCAGATTGCACTTCCTCTAAATCACGCACATGTTCATTGTGTTTTCCACATATCCCTCTTGAGGAAGTAAATACCTAACCCTTCACATGTACTAAACCCAATGGTGGTACAACTGAAACATGACCTCTCTTATGAGGAGTAGCCGGTGGAGATCTTGGATCGTAGAGGCAAGGTTCTACGCAACAAGACTACCAACCTTTTTAAGGAGTTGTGATGGAACCAAAAATGTGAAGAAGCCACGTGGGAACCGGAAGAGTCTATGCAGCAGAAGTACCCACACCTTTTCTCTTTTTAGGATGTGAGTTAAAATTTCAGGGACAAAAATTTCTTAAGGGGAAAGATTGTAACGAACCAAACATTGGTTAATGAAAATCCCTCTAGATCTAATTAAATATGTGAAATGTTTAAAAAACATATGTACTTATTTTGTTTTTTGTTTTAGG
Organism: Viscum album; assembly: GCA_963277665.1. Classification (NCBI taxonomy): domain Eukaryota; kingdom Viridiplantae; phylum Streptophyta; class Magnoliopsida; order Santalales; family Viscaceae; genus Viscum; species Viscum album. The sequence continues at coordinate 1,060,376,677 of OY728135.1, read as the reverse complement.
ATTTTAAAAGGGCATTAAGAATTATGACCGTTGATAATATAACCGTTGAAAAATGATCACATTATTAGTATGAATTTAGGGCTTTAACAAATTCTTTTTACCCAGAAAAAGGAAGTGATGGCTTCATCCAATAGACTTTCTCCATATGAAGCCCATTTAATAGTGCTCGGAAAGAAGGTTGCGTCTTTGGGATTCGCTCTTGACCAACCCCAATATGAGATTGAATACGTTATGCTTGAGTGGAACAACCTATGGGAGAAGTGGAATTTGATAGAGATTACCACTCAAGTGATGTTATCTAAGCCACCCCAAGAATATGTCACCATCGTACACCTTATCCTAAGGTCTTATACATGTGTTTTAAGGGGTTATGTAACAAGACCCTAGTACTATGATTATGTACATTATTTTTGTATATAATAATAAATGTACATTCATTTTATTATTGTTACTTTGTATATAGTTTTTTAAAGCACAAAGAGTATTTTTAGTTAAATATTCAACTAAGAAATATATTTTGATGAATTAATGGATGTTTTAATTAAATAATATTTTAATAAAATAATATTTTTATTATTAAATTAATTTTTATTAAATATATATGATCGTATAATTTTATGTATGCAATTGTAATTTTTATTAAAGTTTGAAAGCCATTTTTGTCAAAACCCATGAATTTTCAATAAATGACAGTTTCTTTTTTAAAAGTGAAAATTAACATATTTAAAAAATTATTTTTATAAAATTAATATTATTTCTGGAATCGGGATGTTGAAATTATCCAATTGCGTATTTTACATAATTTTCTGAGACAGTCAAATTTTTGGGTAAAAAATAAATACCATATAAATATATAATGTGTTTTATGACATCATAATGACCCAATCGTGTTCTAATAAAATACTATAAACTGTATGTTAGGACAATATATGTTTTACCATTCAAATAATGTTATTTTGGGTTTGTTTTATTTATTTTACTATGCTTTGGTGGACTCCAAGACATATATAACATTTTGTCTTTTTAAATTGTTTTCCTTGAGAGTGTGACTCACCTCCACATAAGCAACCATATTATTTTAAGATGTTTGTCCATTTACCTTATAAAATATTGTTTTCCACTCCCCTTTTTCAGAAACCATGGGAAAAACCATGGGCTGGTTTTTGGTTTAGTTTAGTTTAATGTGAGGTGTCCCAAACATAAATAATAAACAATTCCCTCTCCTTTCCTATATAATACCACCTAAGAAACCACTTACTCGTCACTCAAATCCTTTAATTTTCGTCCAAAATCTGTCCTCCTCTCTCTAAAATCCTCCAAAGGTTCCCTCAAGCCTCCAAAGGTCCCAACCTTCCAGATTTCAAAGTTACTCTTCAAGGTAATGGATCCTTTCACCCACCTCTTTTAAGTCATGACTTCCTTTATGTTATGTCTTCTAGTTTCCATTTTATTATATGGAGGTATTTTATACTATATCATTATATTATCCATTTCATGTCTAAATGATGAGACACCCTTTCATCTCTCATAAATTTATTTTCTGAATTTTTATGTGACGCCGTTAGGCTGCCGAATTTTTGTAAAAAAATCTTATATTCGCTCTTCTTTCGAGTTTAATTTTCTTATGTTATTTCCATAAAATAACCATAAAATGATATTATTTATTTTATTCATTACCCCTACTATTAAATTAGTTTTTTATGAGTGGGTTACCCTTGTACCATATCTTTTTATTGTTTTCTAAAACCAATTTATATAGCCGTTATGCTGCAGAAATTTCATCTCAAATTTCTATCTCTTTCTCTCATGAAATTATCTTGTTTTATTTATGCTAATACCCAGAACTATTTTGTTTTTATGTGTGATCATAAATATAAAACAATTATATTTTTTTTTCTGTAATTGAAATACATATAACCTTCACTCGCTTTCTATGAGTTATAAATGACATAATGATCTTATTTTTAAAGCACATTTAAAACATCACGATTTTGAAATGAAACCCATTCCTTTTATTCTATATAGGTTATTTATGAAATGTTTCATTGTGATATATGTGGATCACATGAAAATAAATACATATTAATGGTGTGCCTTTATATCTCTCCAATGCATTGGGTAAGGAATTTATCTTTAGAGATGAAAAGTTTCACGATACCTTGGTGAATAACCTTGGTAATTTTTATGACACCTCGGGGTTGTACCTTGGTGATATGTTCATGAACGTCCAAATGAAATGTTTTATCCACATATTAAAGTTTTGTTTCAAGTTCTCTTTGTTATGATATTCCTATACTTCCATTTCTCATGTCATTATGTGTTTATCAAGTTCTTATTGATATCACAACTAAACTGAATTCCCTTCCTTCCCTTACTGGGCCTTCTTCTCACCCATTCCATTCATGTATGTCTCTAGGTTATAAGATGAAGTAATTGTACTTAAGATGAATCTATTATTAATAATTTCAAGTGTATTAAAATATTTTTATGTTATTTTCATGTATTCTGATCTTGATTTCAAATACACTATACTTTAAAGATCCTATGTTTGTAAAATGTAATGAAACGTTATGTAATAGAAAGGCGGGATGCCATAAAATGGTTCAGGAAAATTAAAAATATCAGATGGATCATGAATCCATGTTTATGTTTTTATAAATAGTGTGATTTATTTATCATGATACAACTTAGGTGAATCATGTATAGGAAGATACACTAGAAATTGTGATAGTTTTTATGCAATCGTTAAAGGAATTCCAATGATTCTCATATAATGGGTGAGCCCATAAGCATGAATTGTTCTTACATTAAGTTCACTAAAAGTGTATAAATTTTGAAACATTTTAAATGGAAATATTTTCAATTGATTTCACATTTTTCTAATGTGATAGAGTTACAAATCCTTACTCACATGATAAATATTAATCAACATAGATATTTCACTCAGAATCTCATGAATGGTGGTACAGTTTGGTGAAATGATCATTCCCAAGGTAGTGGAATAGATGAACGACTTCAATTTTTTAATGATAAGTTAGTGGGTTAGTCTTATAAATACCCACTAATCACCTTATTAAGGATGATGAATAAGAGATTGTAGATTTAATTTTTATTTAAGAGTTTTCCTATGATTTGATATTAATATCCCATTATTAGAAAAGATATTCAAATAGAGGTCTTGAGCTCAGGATCTTCTGATTAGGGTTGTGCACTAGCTGTTCATGCAAAGGTGATATACACATAGTCCATGTGCTTGGGATATAGTTACTAGGGTTACACACCAACTGATCTTGTATAAGATTCTTGTTCCCAAGGTTACGTGACATGGGTCTTTGACTCGGGGTTATGAAAAAATGTTGTGCAGTAGGGATTATGGAATGAATAATGTTTTCCAGAGAAATTGTTTTCAATTATAAAGGATATGAATTATATAGATATTCTAAAGGAAAAGGAAAATATTGAAGCATCATATTTTTTTGGTAAGGATTTTAATCATTTAATGAACTTTTAATTAGGATAATGTGACATTCATGTAATTAAACTGATGATGACTTTATATAGAGTAGTGTGCAAGGAGGAGTCAATGGAGGTGATCCTAGGGAGGTAGTGTGCTACCACTAAATAAAATATAAGGGCAGTGTTTCTGACATGGAGTGACGATAAAAAATTTATAATCCAAAAAATCTTTTAAATCATTGTATATCTTGGAACATTAACACATCATTTGTGTGTGCTTGTTAGTCATATTCCTTTGTGTCTAAACCAAGTAAAATTAATTATGTTCTACCTTATTTTCTACACTTTGGTATTCATTGTTTTTATGATACTATCAAATAGGATTAAAAATTTCCTACAGTCAATGGAATATGATCCTTCCAATTAAAATAAAAATATGACACCATGATTGACCCCTCCCCTTGTGGCATGTTATGGGAATAAACAACATTTTTATAGAAAATTATTTTTTAAGAAAAATAATGATTTTATTCTCTTTAATTTACATGTAACAACTATTAAATGAATTATAATATATTTTATTGAATAAATAATCTATGAATTATATTAAAATAATTCATCACTAATGATTAATATATTTTATTATGATAAAAATTTATTTTTCACATTAAAACATTTATACCAAAAATATGTTTGTTTTCCATCAAATTACGTTATCTTTACTTCTAAATTTTTTTAACCAATTCATCAATAATTATTCATTTTTCAACATTAAATACTTATATTACTCTTCAAAATCATATTTTGTTACTAAAAAATTTAAAAAATAGAGAAAGATACAATAATTTTTTAAAATTATATTTTAATATAACTGAAATAATTTTTAACATTTAAAATTTAGTATTTATTTACTAGGGATTAGTTGATAGTTTTTTATTAAGGAAAACATTTATAAATATTTTTCATAATTTATTTATTCTAATTATTACATGAATATTCTATAGTTAGGTGATAATAGTCACATATAATAATAATATTCCAATATTATATCACAGTTTTTTAAGCTCGATGTTGTGTGTAAAATAAGATATCAAACACATCAAATTTATTGCAAGGGAAATACATTATAATATATCTTTGTGTTACATTCTCCCCCTCATGAGAATTTATCCCTTAAAATTCAATTACTCTGATATAGAAAAACGATGGCACTTCTACTTTACCACATCCTTAGGTTCCTATATAGATTTAAAAAATCCATGGTTTCACCACAAATCTTTGACACGGTGGGTGGTTCTATTCCATATAAGTGTATATATTCGATCCAAAATCTCCACTGGTTTTTCCCCATAAGTGACATCGTTTTCTAGTGGTATAACCATATAGTTTAGTATATATGAAGGATCAAGTATATATATTATCAGAAGAGATACATGTAACACATCATGAAATTGAGAGTGGTTCAGAGGAAGTGAAAATTGATAGGTACCATCCTATTACGATTAAGAATAAAAAAGGGAGAAATAATTATAGGTATTATCTTTACTTTATTTCTAAATCTCATAACCTTCTTCGAAGGTTATATTCATAAGAACACACTGTCATCCACTATGAACTCAAGATATCACTAATGATTGTCAACATAAAGTTTTTTGATTCTAAGTTGTGCTGATTTGATTCTAAATTGTTCTAACCTTCTCTACTATTTCACTAGCTATCTCAAGTACTAATATATTTTGTTCTATAACTTCATCCCCACAAATTAGAGTTATGTAATTTATGTCAAAGATATTCTCATAGTAATCCATTATAATGCTCATGTGAAAACTATTATTGTAGGAAAAATAGACTAGAGGATGGTGTTGATCCCAACCACCATCGAAATCTATTGAATTACCACTAAAAATATCATATAGGGTTTTAATGTCCCTCTCTAATTTACCATCTTTCTGAGAATTATATGTAGTGTTAACATTCTTATTTGTATTTGATGATTGTTGATGACTTATCCAGTATTTCTAGGTAAAAATAAAATTTTGGTAAGATACAATAGAAAGTGATACCTCATTAAAACTTATGACTTACTTAATGTATATCCTAAAAATATACTCAAGTTAGAAATTGTATTCAATACTAAAGAAATGTGATAACTTTTTATAGAGATCGACTACAACCGAAACAACACTATAATTTTTAGATGTTTTGGGGAGTTTAATGAGGAAATCAATTGGGATGTTTTACCACTTGCATTCTAGTATGGGTAATGTTTATAACATCACATTTTACTTTTCTCTCTTATACATAACATTATTTCATATAAATATATGATAAAAACACCCTTCAACATCAATTTTCTTGTTGTCTCGCTAGAAATACACATCCCTATACATCTCCATACTTTCATGATGAATAGAGAATGATAAATTATGAGATTCATATAATATCTCCTTTAAATCAAGTATTTATGGGACACATACTCAGTTATTGATCCTTATCATTCTATCACAATAATGTATTAGCATAAGAACATTCATCACCTTATTTTATAGTTACATATCTTCCTTCTGTGCCTCTTTAACCCTAACATGGATGAAGTATTGTACATTCATGTGAGAAAGATATTGTTTTTCCTCTTTCCTATGGATTTCAAGGACAAAATTCTATAAACTTATAAGTGTTGGATATATTTTGATTCACATAATAGAAATATAGTATAGTCTTTCCATCTTGGAGCATCATACACCATGTTTCCTTTCCAAGGGTGGTAATGTATTGAGAAATCAAAATCTATAATCAAATATGACCACCTCATTTGGCCTATGTTTAACTCTTTTTGTGTGAATATATACATCATTCTTTTTTTAGTATATATATCACATATTTCAACATAAATACAATGCCTCTATATTTTCTAAGGAAAAATACTACTTCCAACTCTAAATCATGATTCTGGTAAATTTTCTATTGAATTTTTATTTGGAATGTATCATAATATGTCACCATATAATTTTTCATGAGGAAGCATCCTTGTCCCTTATTTGATGCATTGGAATAGATAATAAAACATTCTTTACTATAATTTAGTGTGTTTACCGGTGCACTGACCAACTTTCTTTTAAACTCCTTGAGATTTCCCTCACATTAATCAATCTAAAATTACTTGGATCCCTTTCGAGTCAACTTAGTTATTATCATTGATAATTGTGAGAAAATTTTCAAAAATAATTGTTAGTATATATCCAACCCCAAAAAAAACTATAGATCTCACTCACCATGGTCTGTTTATGCCATATCATAGTAACTTACTTCTTTGAATGATCCACTAATAAAAACTTGTCTGAGATTATATGACACCATAATAGAACTTCTTGTATCTAGAAATCATAATTTCTAAATTTGGAATACATATTATCCTTCCCTGAGATCCTAAACATAGTCCAAAAATGATATTAATGATCTTCCTTGAACATAGAATATATGAGAATATCATCTATAAAGACTATCATAAACCAATCAAGGTAATATTTAAAGAATATATTCATTTAATTCAAATAGATATAAACTTAATTGGTAAGTCCAAATAGTATCAATATAAATTCATAATGTCCACACCTCATATGGAAGTCTATCTTGGGTATATAATCCTTTATTACCATCAAAAAATTATATAATGATTGAATATTAATCTAGTAAAAAATTTTATCTTCTCATAATTAATCAAAATGATCATCGATATAGGGAGGAGGGTAAATGATCTTCATAGTGATATTTTTTAGTTCCCGATAATCAATGAAAATTTGCATTGACCCATCATTATTATTAACAAAAAGAATTGGTTCACCCCATAGTCACACACAAGGGTGTATTTATCCCAAATCTATATTCTCCTAGAGTTTCATCTTTAATTACTATAACATAATCAAGTCCATTATATATGGATTATTTGAAATAAGTGTATCTCCATGAATGTGTTCTATTGAAAACTCAACTTCACAATATCGAGGAAGTCTAGGAAGTATTCAGGAAATACATCAAAATATTCCCAAATAATAGGAATGTCCTAAAAATTTTCTTCCCCATAAATATTTGAGATCAGTAAACCTTATAAATAGGTAGTAAGATCCATAAAATATAATTAATTTAAATTAGAAGTTACAATTCATCCACACTCCAAAGGAAGTACATATGATGATTTATAATATCACATTTTATGTCACTTCTTCATTATTTGAAATGAAATATATACATATTGAGAGATAATACATTCCCAAAAAAACATCAAATTCAACTAGATGGGTAATTAACATATTTTAAGGAATAATATTCCCTCAAACTACTATCGTATATGAGTTATAGAATTGAGATCCAATAATTGTACCATTATGAGTTTTTACTACCAACTCAATATCTAATCATGGAGGTTTTAAGGTGACACCCTCATAAAATTAATAAAATATTAAATTGTGGGTAGAGGAGGATACAAATAGTAAATTTTTATCTTTAGAGTCAATGATAAGTGTACCTTTCACCACTTTTTCCTCATGGCCAACATTAATAGTTTTGATCACATGGGATTTCCATTTGTCTCTTTTCATAGGAGGTTCCTAACAATAATTTTCATAATTAACTATCAGATTCATGAATTTATTTGTGAAATTCCTATAAGACATAAAATTATAACATTGGTATGTGGTTGGAATATTTTTTTGAGATTCCCCCCATCCATTTCATTGAATTGACACTTGAAATTAACTTGACACACTTTTTCTTGATGAAATTATTTTACACACTTAAAACATTTATTAGACCATATATAGAAATTTCCCTACGCTTTCTTCCATAATTATAACAAAAGGAAGTATAATTTTATTTCTTCCATGGGCCTTATTATTAGAATTTCCTCAAAATTTCAACTTTCTCTTCTTTTCCCCATAATAAAGAGAAAAATGAGAGAGTTTATAGTCTACATTTCCATCATGAGATCACATAAAAAACCTTTTTCATAGATATCAAAGTATTTTCTATCTAATTAATTTTGGAGACTTAGTATCAAGACACCAAATAATTTGTCAAATTTTCTTTATGGTTCAATAATGAGACTTAATCACAATATGAAAGTTTTGTAAAATTTTCCTCATAGGTATAAATCGATTCATCATCCATCTTCCTCAGTTTAAGAAATAATCTCTCTATATTAGTGTAGAGAGTTTGAGGAAAATAATTATTTAAAAATACTTTCTTAAAATCTTCCCTTATTATAGAGACAATTTCCTCCTCTTACCTTTTATTCTTGACAAGAGTCAACCATTAAACAACTTCACCATTAAAATGATGGACAACTAACATAATCTTTTTATGGTTCAAGCACTGGATAACAAAAAATATATTTTATGTAGAATTGATCCCTTGAACCGTAATAAGTGGATCATAGGAACCACTAAAGGATGGTGGATGTTGTTACATAACAGACTTAATGGAGATTTTTGACCTCCTTTATCCTTTTTCATGTTTAGTATGATTCATGTTGGGATTTATTTTTTAATAGAGTTGGATTAGCATAGCTTCAAGATTTCACATCTTAGCTAATATTTAATTAATTTTCTCATGAATATGGTCATTTAATTATATTTCATATTATTTTTTAATGTTTTTACACTTGGTTCCAACCATTTATTAAAAATAAAAATCTTAGTGTGAGTATCAAATAGTAATAATCATAATAATAAATCATATTATTATGAAAATAATTCTAATAATATCAAAAATTATGGAATGTTCATTCAACTGATAACTCTTTATGGTTATCTTATATTACTATATATTATCATATGTTTTCATATATTATTTCCTCTCATTCATCATAATAGTTTATAAAGAGAACAAGAATTAACCCAAGCATATCTCATGGGCATGTTAAACTAGTTGTGTAGTTAGGCCTCTTTGTTGTGAAATGGGTGAATATTGATTTGATACCCAACAAAAATGTTTAGGGTTATCAACCATAGGGGAATTTTTTTTGAGATCTTGAATCCAATTATTTGTATTTGGTAGGGATTTCATTTATAAGAAACTATATATTCTATACTTTTCCAAAAATAAAAAATGTTATCTTATACATAGACTTATCCAGAGGGTTTTTAATTTTTTTCAAATACAAAACTCAAAAAAAAGATAATATCTGATATGATACCAACTTATTTGACCCAGTAATTACATAAATAAATATTTTAGCATTATATATTAATATTCAATAAATATTAAAAATATACAAACCCTAGAACTGTAATGGTTTAGTGTAATTGGAGACTCGATACATAATCAACTTAATTCATGGATGATCATCAACTAATTACAAAAATTACTTCACACATGGAATCCTTATTAAAAATAACCTACTTAAAAAATTTCTTCATAAACTTGGGAAATGGTAATATAATAAAATGTGAGCTCAGATACATAGTAAGGGTAATCATAGGAGGTATCAATCAATTTTCATAAGTGATAAAAAGATAAACATAAGGGTTTTATAACACGATCATAACATAAAATAGTCATACCCAATAACTCAAATATCATTAATAAAGTGTCATGAAATAATTATTTTTCATAATTAAAGACTTAAATCAAAAGAGTGTAGAACCATCAATTATTGATCATGATTCATGAGAACATATCCTAAGCATAAGACATAAATTTATGGCATAAAAATAAGCATATAAAATCATTTCCTTAGTTAAAGTTCCAATACATGACTAGAATGGTGTAAAAATTACCATATGGGATTGGATTCACTCCTTATTCCATAATTTCCACCATCAAGGTTCACTCCCAAGACTATCATAGTGGATATAGTCTCTTACTAAACCACGTGAACTCCCCATTATAGTCCATATTATCTAATTAGATATCAATACTTACCCATTTAATTGGAGGGATATATAATTCAAGGGACACTCAACAAATAATGAAAATCATATATAAGTGTGCCACAAGATCATTAACACATTCACCAATTCATTGTTGTATATCCCAAGGAAATGAAACAGGTATCCGAAAGATTTCATCATAACATAGTTAACATATGGAATGAAATGAGTTTCATAAAAACATTCTTAAATCCTAATAATTACTTGTTATCCCAAGAAAAGAATTTTATTGTATCATAAAAACATATTTTCAATGATTTATAAAAAATCTTGAAGGATGTTTACAAAGATGAAAAATATATTCAGAAGAGAATTTTAGAATTTATTTGAAAAGTGGAAACACATCATTTTATTTTGATATATTTAAAAACTAAAATTCATTGAATACCAATAAAAATATTTTCTTTTAAAATAAATATGGAAACTATTAAATTTATCTTTAATGAAAATGATGGTAATGATGGTGGGAAAATAAATTCATGCAGAAAATTATAAATCAAAGATTCATTTCACAGTTTTTATAAAATGTCATAAATAACATGTTTGGAACAACATTCTAAAAATTTATTTTTGAATTTTAAAAAATAAATCACAATTTCATTGAAGGTGAAATTAAATAATAATTTAATCATATAAAATAAAATTCTTGGAAACATTTTAAATAACATGTACATGGATTACAATGTTCACCGACCAAAGAGGAAATAAGGACGACTTTTCTTAAACACATTATTGATAAGTTTAAGTAGTAAAGAGAAGAAAATAGTTAAAGTACTTAAAAATTTTAGGAATAACCATATTATAAAAATATATAGTCCATTTAATGTATAAGTATTATATAATTTCCTTCAATGGAAATTTATCATAGACAATCCCAAAAATAAATAAGATTGTAACATAAATTCTTACATTATGTACCATCTTGCTTCATAAAATTTTAAAAATAAAAGAAAATAAATATAAATTTATTATAAATATATTATATTACCATATCCATAAACATATTACCATACAATATTCTTGTATCATTTAGAATTACCCTTTTATGAGCAATTCTTCATTAAAATCATTATTTTGTTGAAAATTTGTCTATTTTCCATGCATGTTTTGGTTTAATTGTTTTAGTCCCCATACCTTGGTCATGGTTTTATCATATATATAATATTAATCCTGTAATATGTGTCATATTTATTAATTATATACTCTTTTATAACCATTCATATAAATTGGTGATGAAAAATGTATTGCATTACTTTATGGAGATGTTAGTGTGTACGTACAAAGGGGTGATGTTTTTCACTTTTTGATGGATGAAATAAAAAAAGTAAATAATAATTGAAATTTATAGAACCATAAATACATTATAAGTATCATATATATTAATTAAATCTATCATTATTACCATCTATGTAAATAGGAATTGAAAAATGAATCACATCCCTTTGTGGAGGTTGTAGTCCACATCTACGCACAAGTGACATTATCATTTTACAATGGATGAAAACAAGATAGAAAATGGATATATAATTAACATTTAAACACATAATGATAGTTAAAATACATATTTTATGATTTTAATATGGTAATATAACATTTTTTTGATGTTTAGGATGAAAGAAACATAAAAAATATGGGTAAGAACATATTCCTCTTTTTTGTGTATCCTCTATTGAAAATCCCCCTAAGGATTCTGGGATGGGTATTTTAGGAATAAAATAACCACTAGTTAGTGGATAAGGATATAAGGGGAGTATTTTTTAATATATATTTAGTTATAAATGGCTCAATTGGCATGGAAAAGTGAGAAGAGGTGGTTCCCTTTTACAAGTGAGGTGGGTGGGAAACTTGTAAGTATTAAGATCGTTAAAATATATTAATGTAAGTACCAAGAAAAGTTGACCCAAATTATTAAAAATTAAAATATAATAAGTTTACATCATAAATAAAACAAAAAAAATAAATTACATTTTTATGATATTTTAAACCTTATATCTTAGGTTGATCCCTCTTTTAACCATTTTAACCCTTACTTTGGTAACACAATTTTTATAATGGTCAACATTCATTATTACCAAAAAATTATATTGAACATATAAAATAATATTAATTATTATTATTAAAAATATGGAATATATTTTAAAATATTCAATTACAATAAGTGTCACTAATTAATTCTAATATCCTTGTATAAAATGCGTAAAAACCTTTTTAGATAATTTTTTTATTTTTGAAAATTATTTTATTCTCATTCCATGACTAGAAAAAACCTTGAGTTAAATTTTAATATAATTGATTTAACACATGATCTAATAATCAAGTTAAAATTATTCACCAATAGTTCTTAATTTATTTTACTAAGAAAAAATACATTGTCCATATAAAAATAGTTTTATTAAAAATACCCCCTTTTACCTTAAAATAATTTTAACTTCACTTTCAATTGATAATCATTGTATTATTATTTATTTATGCTTATTTACATCTAATTACAACATATTTCATCAAAAATAGATCATTATTGATCAAAATATATATTATTTAAATAAATAAATCTCTTTGAAAAATTGATCTTTTGATATAAAATGATATAATTTTTAACATTTAAAATAGATTACTTATGTCATAGGAATTAATAAATAAATTTTCATTAAGTAAGTACTTAATGTATATTTTTCATAATTTAGTTATCCATATCCAACCCCATATATCCAAAATCATGATGATAATAGTCACATTTAATTATAACATTTTAATAGTATGTTGTAGTTCATTTAATAACATTGTTTCATGTAAATCATGTTTTCAAACACATAAAATTTATTTAAAAAGAAATATGTCATAAAATATTATTTTGTTACAAAAATACTCATTTATAAGTTTCTCAATGTATACAAACTTTCTATCTATTATTTTCATGTAGAAGTAGTAATTCCTACCGTGATATATCCATTTCAACAAGAGGAGACTCTTTGATTAACATCATCACAATCAAGTCATCTACCTTGAAAGAATATATGATCAAATCCCTCTAATAATTGTGATTAAATATCAGTTAGTAAATTTTTCAATAATTTTAAGGATAGTCATTTCTAGAAAAATTTATTTTCAAATTTTCATATTACTATTGAATTTTGTAGATCAGTGTATCATATAAAGGTTTATACATTTTAAGAATTATTTTACCATGTGATAACTATTTTTGGTTTTTATTAGTTTTTAAAGATATGAGGAGTATATTTTCATCCATTTTATGATTATGTGGTCAGTTAATTTAGTCTTTAGTGATTTAGGAATTAAAAATTCTTCTTGAATACTCTTCATTTGTATAAAAATATGATGTTATGCTAGAAATTGACAAAAGAATGAAATTTTATCATCAAGTAAGTATATATCCATTCTTCAGTTGGTCTAAATGGTAAGAGAATTACTAAAATCTATAGAAAGGATATTGAAAAAAATATTATCCTATTAATTTTAATTCTGAAGAACTTATGGTCTTTTTTATCATAAAAATTTATGTTTTTGAGGACCTTGACTTTCCATTTATCATTCACTTATTTGTGATCAATTACTTCAGTCACTCTATATAATTATTTACAATTATAATCCATTCCCACCAATTTTATCCTATTCAAAAACCTAGTTATGTCTTATTTCATATGAAATTTATACCTACCCTTCTCAATTATTAATAGGATGTTTTATGAACCATTATTATGATTTTTTATTACAAAAAACATTTTTCAAATGTACATCCTTTGATTACTGAGATAATGTTCAAATTGCGAGGATGTAATTTATTAATGGGGGGTGGGGGAGGATGTAACACACAATTATTTTAAAATAATTAAATTATATTTTTAGTTTAATGGAAAAACAAAAATAAGTTCATCTTTTTTTACACAAAATACTAATTGTAGTTTTTGGTGCATGTAACCCTATGATTTTAATTTTTGATAGCGTATTCAACAACAAGATGAATTATAAATGACCCATGATATATATTATCACTATAACCTAGCATTTAGAATGGAACATATGATCATGATTAAATTAATTATGAAAATATCAGTCATAAATGTTAATATAATTAATTATTTAGTTACCAATTAATTAAAAATTAAAATAAAACCATTTTGAAAATAAAGGGAAAACATCTTTTGAAAAAATGTTTTAAGTAAGAAAAGTGTGTTTTATACCAATAAATCAAAAAAAACAAATATTATTGAATTATATTAATGTAATATATATATATACATATAATATTAAATATAATGTTTTAAATTCATCTAATTTGATTTATAGACATGATAAATTTATTTTTTCATAAAAATGGATATTTTTCAAATAAACATTTTTAACATTTTTATAGAAAACTTTATTTAAAACTAATTTTTAAAACTTTTATAATTTTTTTATAAAAAAGAAACTTTATTTTTTTATTTGGATTATAAAAATTTAAGTTGGGTGAAATTTTGGGATTTTTTTTGGAAAATGTTTATTTTTTAGTGTATAGTGAAAACACCAACTTTTGTAAAAAAAAAGTCATTTATTTTAATAAATTATATAATTTTAGAGTCCCAATATGTTTTAAATATGATTTAATGTAAACTATGTATTATTTATTAATTTTAAATCTAATTAATTACATTTTAATTCTCTTTATATTTTTTTATAATATAAGTTTTTTTTTGGTTTAATGACGAGTTTGTTCTGAAAACAATTTTAAAATTCATAATGTTTCTCCTTATTGTTTAAGTAAAATAATAAAAATGAATTTTTTTTTAAATTAAATATGTAGAGTATATATATATATATATTATCTTAGTTTCATATAATGATCATTATTAGTCATAGAGTTAATGTAGAATCATATTTTCCTAAAAAAATACTCTTCTTAAAAACCCTTTGCCTTCCGAAGTCTATGAGATTAATATTAAAATAAATGTTTCCACTTCAATAAATTTTTATTTGAAAATGGATTTTATATTTGTAATATTCATAATTATTAATTTATAATAATGAAAAAAAATAAATTTTCACTAAAGTGATTAGAAAAAAACTAAAATTAATCATAGTGATTAAGGTAAAAAATGAGTTTACCAAGTGATTGAACTTTAAAATTAAAAAAATGACCTATTAACTTACGAAGAACCCATTATATAGAAATATTTATACCATATAACTTATATTATAAAGTATTTTTTTCATTATTGGAGCCAATTTACATAAAATAAATGTGGATGGAATTCACTGTTTCAAATATTTACAAGCATGCCACTCAGCTCCCTTATAAAAGGCCTCCACCTCCAATCTTATTGTCACACATATAAAGCATATTGGCTCGTCCAATAACTAAAAAAATTACTTATAAACCTATAATATCTCATCATAGAATCCATAAATTGGATATAAATTCAACCAATTAAGGTCATTGATGAAAAAAAGAAGTTACATAAAGAAGAGGCAACATTCATCAACATGCATTTTTGTATTATTTATTTCTCCACACCATTAAATTTTTCTTATATAATTATTATAAATTAAAAAAGTATCATAATTATAATTATATGTTTTTTTAATATAATTACCTACACCAACACACACATCCATCAAATGGGTTATGAAAACATCATTTGTGTCTACAACAGACAACCACCTCGCGAAACGATGCCATTTTTTTTCCATTACCACCTCTCATGATTGAGAATAAGGATGGATATACTATTTATATATGATATTTATGTTATTTATAACATAATAATACCGATTGATTAATTATATCATATACACCCTATTTATATCCCATTTCAAAATGGATACAATAACATTGCTCATGTGTACGGCCGACTACCACCTCACAAAGTGATGTGAAGCATTTTTCACAAAAGTTTTAGATGGAATGTAATAACGGTAAAAATAATGAATATATATGATATTAATGAAATAGTTATGATATTAATGACATAATTATATTTATTTAAATATTATATATAATTTTATTCTTACCATTTTACACACATAAAATGTTATAACTTCAATCGTGGATGTGTGGACTATCACCTCCTCGAAGCGATGTGATTCATTTTAAATCAAAATAATGATATATATAAGTATATGTAATTAAATATAATTTTATTTGTGATGTAATGATAATTTTTTAATGATAAAATATGCAATAGACCGAACCCCTCCGGTCCATTCCTTCGTTGAAATCGATGTTGTCAACACGGCACGCGTAACAATGATAATTATTAATGATAAAAACGAAGAAGATTTTAAAAAAAAAATTAAAAGATGTTTTTTCAGTTTATTATATTAAATAATAAAGATGGTGATATAAAGTGCGTGATTAATTAAATTAAAAGGGGTTTTAATTCAAAATAAAAATTTAAAAAAATAAGGCGTTTAGTTTAATATTAATTGAGAAATTGTTTGAATTAAATTAGAATAATAATAATAGGTGTTGAGTTAGTAATATTATTCATAATATTAATGAGAAATTAATAAAATGAGTTATGATATTTATTACAAGTAAATAAATGAAGATGCGTAGCGTAAGTGTTATTATTATTATGATGGCTTGAAAATATTTGGTGTTAATTAAATTAAAATGGTTTTAGTTTAATCAATGTGAAATAAAAGAAATATAATTGAATAATTAAATTGACGTATGTTACGCGACATTGATGTGGCATGGTTGGATTCAGATATCCAACGCGGTGGTTTAATGTAGTCAATGCGATGAGCATAAATATTATTGTTATTAAAAATAATAATGGCGATGAGTTAATAAAATGAAATAATGAATTGTTATTATTATTATTGAAAAAGAGTAATAACAATGATGACGTACAACTATGTGCGAGAGATTAATGAAATTAAATGTTTTAAAAAGGGGTTGAATATGTAAGTTATATTAATTTCGTTTTGTCATTTAATTTAATTAAATGAAATGGTTTTGAGTCACATGGAATGGTTTTAGTTTAATATAAGAATAATTATGGTAATATAATTTAATGGGACTAAATTTGAACATTAATGATGGGTATTATTAATATTAATTTTATTAATAATGGTATTGAAGTGAGATTGGAGATAGATTACAAAGTGATGGAATAATAAAGAAAATAATAAAAACCATAATGGAATGAAGGTTGGGGCATGTTGGGCATGGAATTAAGAAGGGAGGCGCCACTTTTGGTGTAGTATTAATTTTTATTATGATAATAATTTTGGAAATAAGGTGAAATGAAAAAAATTGAAATCTTATGATGTGCTAGGCGTGAGGGGAAATAAAGGGGCATAAATATAATTGTGATTGGAGAGAAAAATTTTAAAATATAATAATGATTAAATGATAATAATGATAATATAAAACTGGAGTCAATCATGGGGGCTTATGCGCTTCACTTTAAGACAAGTTGAGCGTGGGTTCTTATTTGAGGTGGAAAGAAAATAAGTGTTAAATTAAATTAAATAATATAATAATAATGTTTTTGTTTTGGGTTATATAATCTTTATTTGACCGTAACTTCTTCATATGGTGTCGGAATGACGAACCGCCAGCGGCAGTGTAATCCTGTAATTAAGACGGTCATTTTAAGACCAGTGATGGATACCTTTTTATGAGTTATGTCTCGGGTCAATGAAACACACATATTAATAAAATTAACGTCTTATTATTAAAACGCGTGGAAACCGCATGACGTGTCATGTGTTGACTAGTAAAAACGCGTAACGGGTGTATGGTCACACCGTATATTCATCAATACACGCTGGATACTGTTTTACCTATTCGTTGCCTATATAAGAAAGGGTCGCAGACTATTTCCAGACCAATCGTTTCTTCTTCGAATGACGACGCTCTTGGACGATCGAGAAGTATTCCTCCTCTAACTTCTTTGTCCGAGCTCCGAATTACGATCCGTCAGCGGCCACAGGATCATAGCATTGAGACGAAGCTTCTAAGCCCGGACTTGTCACATTTCCTTCCGGCCTTCCTTCTCCAGCTTCCATCCTAGGAGGCATTTGTTGGGTTTGGCGAAGGCGGAGGACACCGAAGGACGTCGTCGGAAGCGACGTGATCGGGACCTTTTGAGGTAGGGATCTCACCTTTTTCTCTCTAATTTGTGTATCATGTGTGGCGGGTATCCTTTTGTTTTCATAAGAAATGGTTGAACCTTTAAATAAAGATAATAATTGGTTAAAGAATGGGGTTGGGAAGTTAGTGATTGTTGTTACCTTACTTTTTATATCCTGTGATATTATATTTGTGAATTGAATGTGCTTCTACCTACTGAAAATCACAGTTGTTGGGGGCCTTTGCTTACGCAATTAAATGTTGCCCTCTCCTTCTGTATTTTCTTATGGATGGAAACTTCATGAAATGTGGAAATTGGTTAATCACGTAAAGTTGACTTTTTAAATGAAAATCTAGAACCCTTGTGTGATCACCCCGGTTGAACCAAAATGGAATAATGAACATGTGGGTGTCGGCTTGGTTACGTGGCATGTGTTGGGGGTGTTTTGTGGGCTGTTGTGGTTTGGGTGAGCAGCGATGCTGTGACGTTTGTGTGGTGATCTTATTGGAATGGTTGATCGTGGAAACGTGGAGGTGTGAAATGTTTCGTAAACGATGGGGTTGAAATGGGAAGTGGTTGGTTGTGGAAAATGCCTTTATTTATGAAAAGTGTTTTGATTTATGAAAAGTGTTTTGATTATGAAAAGTGTTTTGAAGTAAAAGGTGTTTTCAAATGCGGAAATGTTTTGTTTGTGGAAAGGGTTTTATGTTTGGAACTTTGAAATAAATGAATGATGGAATGTTGTATGGTTGTGATAATCTTTTGTAAATGAAATGGCATGTGGTTTCTTGCGTTTTACCTAACCTGGTTGTGGATGGAAGGGATATGTTTGTGAAAGGTTTTGTCTTGATGATAGTTTCCTAGTATTAATAATTGTTAAACCATTGCATGAAACATGAAAACCTAAATGGGGTTGGGGGATGATTGTTTGGTTGTTGATGCATGCTTCATGGTAGCAGTGCCGAGGCACATGCTCAATTCCTCTTTTTAAGAAGCCATAGGTTGGGCTGTGTGTTTGGTATATGTATATATGTATAATTGTATCTTTGTGTTTTGTCGCACCACACCCATGTCAAGCACCTAGTGCCAAACACTCCCATTTTATGGGAGAGGGTGTTCCCCCTTAGTTACTAGCTCCTTCCTGCTTCTTCTTCCATAGGCTATGATGGCTTGAGGTGACCTTACACCCAAGACTCTTCGGGTAGGTCTCGGAGGCTGTGATGTCTTGAGGTGACCTTTAGCCCAAGACTCTTCAGGCAGGCTTACCGTTCCCAAGAACCTTCGGGATGAGGCCCAGGTGTCTGTGGGAGGGTTAGTGGTTGTGGCCCAGGTGTGTGCGGGCGAGATGCGTGGTTGTGAGGCCCAGGTGTGCGCGGGCGGGATGCGTGGTTTGGACCAGGTGTGTGCGGTCAGGAAGAGTGTGGTAGCGTCAGGACGTTTGCCGTTAGGAAGAGCAGCATCTAATTAAGTGGGAAATGGTGCGGGGTACCCAGTACTTTTGTTATATATATATACTAAACTTGTTTGTGTTACTTGGTGAGTGTGACCAGTGAGGCTGGGTGGATAGTTTTTCCTTGTTAGTTTCTGGTTCTTCTGTTTTCTCACGGGACCTTAGGGTGTCTCCCCACTTGTGCACGAGAGATTTAGGTTTCCCTACTGAGTATACTTGTATGCTCACCCTACGTTTACTTTCAGATTTCCAGGAGGACTACCAGGGCCGTGCGGGACCCTACTAGTCGGGCAGTTGGAGTTGTTGCAGTTGTTGTTCTCTTGTTTTCTTTGGCATTGTACTTTTGAGCTTCCTTGTACTTGTACCTTGTTATAAAAATTGTTTAAACATGCATGTGGGCTTGGTTTGGGTTTATTTATATACACTTGTTCTTTTCCCTTTTTGGTGGTTGACTTGTCCTATTTCCCGATCCAAAATAATAAAAAGGGTAATGCCTACCATATTTGTGAAAACTCATACCCTTGGTGCTAGTCGCCAACCCGGGGCCTACTGGAGGCGGGACTCGGGGGTCATTATCTCCCTTTCACCATTGCCAGCTCAGGAGGGGCATCTTTGGTGGGAGGGGGTCGTGACAGAATGGTATCAGAGGTGATGGTTGAGAGATAGGATGGAGTCTGGAGTTAGGCACAGTGAGGATTTCATGGGATGGTAGGGCAACAGTGTTCGTTAATCTTGGTGCGTGACATAGGCCAGGGAATACCGGCTAGGACACAGGATTTTAGGGCCCCCCGTGATCCGATGCAAGGACTCTGAGCCTACCGAATGACCAAGTGAGACTATATTGACTGTAGGGTAGAGACCCTAGGGGAGGTACATACATCATCATGTTTGTGTTTTACTTGATTTGGGTGTTCTGGGAACGAAATTAAAATAAAATGATAATTAAAACTTTGAGTTTTTCAATACTACTTGGGCTTAGGCGTTCCCTGGTTACCGAATAACTATGGCACCTAGACGTCAACAGAACGGTAGAGGAGTGGGACACAGACAGTTTAACGCAATAGAAGTGGCAACCCTAGCAAGGCCAGAGATCGAGAGGGATGTTTCCGGTTTTACTTAATTTCTATCACTTATGTTTTGTTTAAATTCAAGATCATCACACTCCTTTTTTGGAACTCTTTTGCTCATTCTCTGGGCCTGGACCTTGTTTTTGTGAGTTTTTAATGCTATGTTGTTTCCCTCTTTTCTTTAAATGTACGTGAAGAGCCCTATCATGTGGGGATGGGAAGACCTAATCCCTAATCGAGACGCATTAATGTGGATGTGATTTAACCCGTGCAGGCGAGTCAGTGGCGCCTAAAGCGGATAATATATTGACATGGGAGAAGGAATTCCTCAAGCCATGTGTCCGGGCAGTGTGTGGGTTGTACGTTGTTGGGTGCAGTGTATGTTGGAAAATCCTAATATATGGAAGTGGGAAGGCTCAGTCCTTAATCGAGACGCATTAATGCGGATGCGATTAAACCCGTGCAGGTGAGTCAGTGCCGCCTAAAGCGGATAATATCTCGACATAGTAGAGGAAATTCCTAACTCACATAATTAGGGTTTTCGGTTGTTTCTTGTTATGACAAGAGGCCTGAGAGGTATCTTAAGGGGTGGTTGTTCGGACCTTTCCCCCTTTTATGGGTTGGTTTTAATTCTCGAGGACGAGAATGTTTTGAGAGGTATCTGATGTAATGGACCGGACCCCTCCGGTCCATTCCTTTGTTGAAATCGATGTGGTCAACACGGCACGTGTAACAATGATAATTATTAATGATAAAAACGAAGAAGATTTTAAAAAAAAAATTAAAAGATGTTTTCTCAGTTTATTATATTAAATAATAAAGATGGTGATATAAAGTGCGTCATTAATTAAATTAAAAGGGGTTTTAATTCTAAATAAAAATTTAAAAAAATAAGGCGTTTAGTTTAATATTAATTGAGAAATTGTTGGAATTAAATTAGAATAATAATAATAGGTGTTGCGTTTTTAATATTATACATAATATTAATGAGAAATTAATAAAATGAGTTATGATATTTATTACAAGTAAATAAATGAAGATGCGTAGCGTAAGTGTTATTATTATTATGATGGCTTGAAAATATTTGGTGTTAATTAAATTAAAATGGTTTTAGTTTAATCAATGTGAAATAAAAGAAATATAATTGAATAATTAAATTGACGTATGTTACACGACATTGATGTGGCATGGTTGGATTCAGATATCCAACGCGGTGGTTTAATGTAGTCAATACGATGAGCATAAATATTATTGTTATTAAAAATAATAATGGCGATGAGTTAATAAAATGAAATAATGAATTGTTATTATTATTATTGAAAAAGAGTAATAACAATGATGACGTAAAACTATGTGCGAGAGATTAATGAAATTAAATTTTTTAAAAAGGGGTTGAATATGTAAGTTATATTAATTTCGTTTTGTCATTTAATTTAATTAAATGAAATGGTTTTGAGTCACATGGAATGGTTTTAGTTTAATATAAGAATAATTATGGTAAAATAATTTAATGGGACTAAATTTGAACATTAATGATGGGTATTATTAATATTAATTTTATTTATAATGGTATTGAAGTGAGATTGGAGAGAGATTACAAAGTGATGGAATAATAAAGAAAATAATAAAAACCATAAAGGAATGAAGGTTGGGGCATGTTGGGCATGGAATTATGAAGGGAGGCGCCACTTTTGGTGTAGTATTAATTTTTATTATGATAATAATTTTGGAAATAAGGTGAAATGAAAAAAATTGAAATCTTATGATGTGCTAGGCGTGAGGGGAAATAAAGGGGCATAAATATAATTGTGATTGGAGAGAGAAATATTAAAATATAATAATGATTAAATGATAATAATGATAATATAAAACTGGAGTCAATCATGGGGGCTTATGCGCTTCACTTTAAGACATGTTGAGCGTGGGTTCTTATTTGAGGTGGAAAGAAAATAAGTGTTAAATTAAATTAAATAATATAATAATAATGTTTTTGTTTTGGGTTATATAATCTTAATTTGACCGTAACTTCTACATATGGTGTCGGAATGACGAACCGCCAGCGGCAGTGTAATCCTGTAATGAAGACGGTCATTTTAAGACCAGTGATGGATACCTTTTTATGAGTTATGTCTCGGGTCAATGAAACACACATATTAATAAAATTAACGTCTTATTATTAAAACGCGTGGAAACCGCGTGACGTGTCATGTGTTGACTAGTCAAAACGCGTAACGGGTGTACGGTCACACCATGTATTCATCAATACACGATGCATACTGTTTTACCTATTCGTTGCCTATATAAGAAAGGGTCGCGGACTATTTCCAGACCAATCATTTCTTCTTCGAATGACAACGCTCTTGGACGATCGAGAAGTATTCCTCCTCTAACTTCTTTGTCCGAGCTCCGAATTACGATCCGTCAGCGGCCACAGGATCGTAGCGACGAGACGAAGCTTCTAGGCCCGGACTTGTCACATTTCCTTCCGGCCTTCCTTCTCCAGCTTCCATCCTAGGAGGCGTTTGTTGGGTTTGGCGAAGGCGGAGGACACCGAAGGACGTCGTCGGAAGCGACGTGATCGGGACCTTTTGAGGTAGGGATCTCACCTTTGTCTCTCTAATTTGTGTATCATGTGTGGCGGGTATCCTTTTGTTTTCATCAGAAATGGTTGAACCATTAAATAAAGATAATAATTGGTTAAATAATGGGGTTGGGAAGTTAGTGATTGTTGTTACCTTACTTTTTATATCCTGTGATATTATATTTGTGAATTGAATGTGCTTCTACCTACTGAAAATCACAGTCGTTGGGGGCCTTTGATTACACAATTAAAGGTTGCCCTCTCCTTCTGTATTTTCTTATGGATGGAAACTTCATGAAATGTGGAAATTGGTTAATCACGTAAAGTTGACTTTTTAAATGAAAATCTAGAACCCTTGTGTGATCACCCCGGTTGAACCAAAATGGAATAATGAACATGTGGGTGTCTGCTTGGTTATGTGGCATGTGTTGGGGGTGTTTTGTGGGCTGTTGTGGTTTGGGTGAGCAGCGGGGCTCTGACGTTTGGGTGGTGATCTTATTGGAATGGTTGATCGTGGAAACGTGGAGGTGTGAAATGTTTCGTAAACGATGGGGTTGAAATGGGAAGTGGTTGGTTGTGGAAAATGCCTTTATTTATGAAAAGTGTTTTGATTTATGAAAAGTGTTTTGATTATGAAAAGTGTTTTGAAGTAAAAGGTGTTTTCAAATGCGGAAATGTTTTGTGTGTGGAAAGGGTTTTATGTGTGGAACTTTGAAATAAATGAATGATGGAATGTTCTATGGTTGTGATAATCTTTTGTAAATGAAATGGCATGTGGTTGCTTGCGTTTTAACTAACCTTGGTTGTGGATGGAAGGGATATGTTTGTGAAAGGTTTTGTCTGGATGATAGTTGCCCAGTAGTAATAATTGTTAAACCATTGCATGAAACATGAAAACCTAAATGGGGTTGGGGGATGATTGTTTGGTTGTTGATGCATGCTTCATGGTAGCAGTGCCGAGGCACATGCTCAATTCCTCTTTTCAAGAAGCCATAGGTTGGGCTGTGTGTTTGGTATATGTATATATGTATAATTGTATCTCTGTGTTTTGTCGCACCACACCCATGTCAAGCACCTAGTGCCAAACACTCCCATTTTATGGGAGAGGGTGTTCCCCCTTAGTTACTAGCTCCTTCCTGCTCCTTCTTCCATAGGCTATGATGGATTGGGGTGACCTTACACCCAAGACTCTTCGGGTAGGTCTCAGAGGCTATGATGTCTTGATGTGACCTTTAGCCCAAGACTCTTCGGGCAGGCTTACCATTCCCAAGAACCTTCGGGATGAGGCCCAGGTGTCTGCGGGCGGGTTAGTGGTTGTGGCCCAGGTGTGTGCGGGCGAGATGCGTGGTTGTGAGGCCCAGGTGTGCGCGGGCGGGATGCGTGGTTTGGCCCAGGTGTGTGCGGTCAGGAAGAGTGTGGTAGCGTCAGGACGTTTTCCGTTAGGAAGAGCAGCATCTAATTAAGTGGGAAATGGTGCGGGGTACCCAGTACTTTTGTTATATATATATACTAAACTTGTTTGTGTTACTTGGTGAGTGTGACCAGTGAGGCTCGGTGGATAGTTTTTCCTTGTTAGTTTCTGGTTCTTCTGTTTTCTCACGGGACCTTAGGGTGTCTCCCCACTTGTGCACGAGAGATTTAGGTTTCCCTACTGAGTATACTTGTATGCTCACCATACGTTTACTTTCAGGTTTCCAGGAGGACTACCAGGGCCGTGCGGGACCCTACTAGTCGGGCAGTTGGAGTTGTTGCAGTTGTTGTTCTCTTTTTTTCTTTGGCATTGTACTTTTGAGCTTCCTTGTACTTGTACCTTGTTATAAAAATTGTTTAAACATGCATGTGGGCTTGGTTTGGGTTTATTTATATACACTTGTTCTTTTCCCTTTTTGGTGGTTGACTTGTCCTATTTCCCGATCCAAAATAATAAAAAGGGTAATGCCTCCCATATTTGTGAAAACTCATACCCTTGGTGCTAGTCGCCAACCCGGGGCCTACTGGAGGCGGGACTCGGGGGTCATTATCTCCCTTTCACCATTGCCAGCTCAGGAGGGGCATCTTTGGTGGGAGGGGGTCGTGACAGAATGGTATCAGAGGTGATGGTTGAGAGATAGGATGGAGTCTGGAGTTAGGCACAGTGAGGATTGCATGGGATGGTAGGGCAACAGTGTTCGTTAATCTTGGTGCGTGACATAGGCCAGGGAAGACCGGCTAGGACACGGGATTTTAGGGCCCCCCGTGATCCGATGCAAGGACTCTGAGCCTACCGAACGACCAAGTGAGACTATATTGATTGCAGGGTAGAGACCCTAGGGGAGGTACATACATCATCATGTTTGTGTTTTACTTGATTTGGGTGTTCTGGGAATGAAATTAAAATAAAATGATAATTAAAACTTTGAGTTTTTCATTACTACTTGGGCTTAGGCGTTCCCTGGTTACCGAACAACTATGGCACCTAGACGTCAACAGAACGGCAGAGGAGTGGGACACAGACAGTTTAACGCAATAGAAGTGGCAACCCTAGCAAGGCCAGAGATCGAGAGGGATGTTTCCGGTTTTACTTAATTTCTATCACTTATGTTTTGTTTAAATTCAAGATCATCACACTCCTTTGTTGGAACTCTTTTGCTCATTCTCTGGGCCTGGACATTGTTTTTGTGAGTTTTTAATGCTATGTTGTTTCCCGCTTTTCTTTAAATGTACGTGAAGAGCCCTATCATGTGGGGAGGGGAAGACCTAATCCCTAATCGAGACGCATTAATGTGGATGTGATTTAACCCGTGCAGGCGAGTCAGTGTCGCCTAAAGCGGATAATATCTTGACATGGGAGAAGGAATTCCTCAAGCCATGTGTCCGGGAAGTGTGTGGGTTGTACGTTGTTGGGTGCAATGTAAGTGAGAAAATCCTAATATATGGAAGTGGGAAGGCTCAGTCCTTAATCGATACGCATTAATGCGGATGCGATTAAACCCGTGCAGGTGAGTCAGTGCCGCCTAAAGCGGATAATATCTTGACATAGGAGAGGAAATTCCTAACTCACATAATTAGGGTTTTCGGTTGTTTCTTTTCATGACAAGAGGCCTGAGAGGTATCTTAAGGGGTGGTTGTTCGGACCTTTCCCCCTTTTATGGGTTGGTTTTAATTCTCGAGGACGAGAATGTTTTGAGAGGTATCTGATGTAATGGACCGGACCCCTCCGGTCCATTCCTTTGTTGAAATCGATGTGGTCAACACGGCGCGCATAACAATGATAATTATTAATGATAAAAACGAAGAAGATTTAAAAAAAAATTAAAAGATGTTTTGTCAGTTTATTATATTAAATAATAAAGATGGTGATATAAAGTGCGTGATTAATTAAATTAAAAGGGGTTTTAATTCTAAATAAGAATTTAAAAAAAATAAGGCATTTAGTTTAATATTAATTGAGAAATTGTTGGAATTAAATTAGAATAATAATAATAGGTGTTGCGTTATTAATATTATTCATAATATTAATGAGAAATTAATAAAATGAGTTATGATATTTATTACAAGTAAATAAATGAAGATGCGTACCGTAAGTGTTATTATTATTATGATGGATTGAAAATATTTGGTGTTAATTAAATTAAAATGGTTTTAGTTTAATCAATGTGAAATAAAAGAAATATAATTGAATAATTAAATTGACGTATGTTACGCGACATTGATGTGGCATGGTTGGATTCAGATATCCAACACGGTGGTTTAATGTAGTCAATGCGATGAGAATAAATATTATTGTTATTAAAAATAATAATGGCGATGAGTTAATAAAATGAAATAATGAATTGTTATTATTATTATTGAAAAAGAGTAATAACAATGATGACGTAAAACTATGTGCGAGAGATTAATGAAATTACATGTATTAAAAAGGGGTTGAATATGTAAGTTATATTAATTTCGTTTTGTCATTTAATTCAATTAAATGAAATGGTTTTGAGTCACATGGAATGGTTTTAGTTTAATATAAGAATAATTATGGTAATATAATTTAATGGGACTAAATTTGAACATTAATGATGGGTATTATTAATATTAATTTTATTAATAATGGTATTGAAGTGAGATTGGAGAGAGATTACAAAGTGATGGAATAATAATGAAAATAATAAAAACCATAAAGGAATGAAGGTTGGGGCATGTTGGGCATGGAATTAGGAAGGGAGGCGCCACTTTTGGTGTAGTATTAATTATTATTATGATAATAATTTTGGAAATAAGGTGAAATGAAAAAAATTGAAATCTTATGATGTGCTGGGCGTGAGGGGAAATAAAGGGGCATAAATATAATTGTGATTGAAGAGAGAAATTTTAAAATATAATAATGATTAAATGATAATAATGATAATATAAAAGTGGAGTCAATCATGGGGGCTTATGCGCTTCACTTTAAGACATGTTGAGCATGGGTTCTTATTTGAGGTGGAAAGAAAATAAGTGTTAAATTAAATTAAATAATATAATAATAATGTTTTTGTTTTGGGTTATATAATCTTAATTTGACCGTAACTTCTTCATATGGTGTCGGAATGACGAACCGTCAGCGGCAGTGTAATCCTGTAATTAAGACGGTCATTTTAAGACCAGTGATGGATACCTTTTTATGAGTTATGTCTCGGGTCAACGAAACACACATATTAATAAAATTAACGTCTTATTATTAAAACGCGTGGAAACCGCATGACGTGTCATGTGTTGACCAGTCAAAATGCGTAACGGGTGTACGGTCACACCGTGTATTCATCAATACACGCTGCATACTGTTTTACCTATTCGTTGCCTATATAAGAAAGGGTCGAGGACTATTTCCAGACCAATCGTTTCTTCTTCGCACGACGACACTCTTGGACGATCGAGAAGTATTCCTCCTATAACTTCTTTGTCCGAGCTCCGAATTACGATCCGTCAGCGGCCACAGGATCGTAGCGACGAGACGAAGCTTCTAAGACCGGACTTGTCACCTTTACTTCTGGACTTCCTTCTCCAGCTTCCATCCTAGGAGGCGTTTGTCGGGTTTGGTGAAGGCGGAGGACACCGAAGGACGTCGTCGGAAGCGACGTGATCGGGACCTTTTGAGGTAGGGATCTCACCTTTGTCTCTCTAATTTGTGTATCATGTGTGGTGGGTATCCTTTTGTTTTCATGAAAAATGGTTGAACCTTTAAATAAAGATAATAACTGGTTAAAGAATGGGGTTGGGAAGTTAGTGATTGTTGTTACCTTACTTTTTATATCCTGTGATATTATATTTTTGAATTGAATGTGCTTCTACCTACTGAAAATCACAGTCGTTGGGGGCCTTTGCTTATGCAATTAAATGTTGCCCTCTCCTTCTATATTTTCTTATGGAAGGAAACTTAATGAAATGTGGAAATTGGTTAATCACGTAAAGTTGACTTTTTAAATGAAAATCTAGAACCCTTGTGTGATCACCCCGGTTGAACCAAAATGGAATAATGAACATGTGGGTGTCGGCTTGGTTACGTGGCATGTGTTGGGGGTGTTTTGTGGGCTGTAGTGGTTTGGGTGAGCAGCAGGGCTGCGACGTTTGGGTGGTGATCTTATTGGAATGGTTGATCGTTGAAACATGGAGGTGTGAAATGTTTCGTAAACGATGTGGTTGAAATGGGAAGTGGTTGGTGGTGAAAAATGCCTTTATTTATGAAATGTGTTTTGATTTATGAAAAGTGTTTTGATTATGAAAAGTGTTTTGAAGTAAAATGTGTTTTCAAATGAGGAAATGTTTTGTGTGTGGAAAGGGTTTTATGTGTGGAACTTTGAAATAAATGAATGATGGAATGTAGTATGGTTTTGATAATCTTTTGTAAATGAAATGGCATGTGGTTGCTTGCATTTTACCTAACCTTGGTTGTGGATGGCAGGGATATGTTTGTGAAAGGTTTTGTCTGGATGATAGTTGCCCAGTAGTAATAATTGTTAAACCTTTGCATGAAACATGAAAACCTAAATGGGGTTGGGGGATGATTGTTTAGTTGTTGATGCATGCTTCGTGGTAGCAGTGCCGAGGCACATGCTCAGTTCCTCTTTTTAAGAAGCCATAGGTTGGGCTGTGTGTTTGGTATATGTATATATATATAATTGTATCTTTGTGTTTTGTCGCACCACACCCATGTCAAGAACCTAGTGCCGAACACTCCCATTTTATGGGAGAGGGTGTTCCCCCTTAGTTACTAGCTCCTTCCTGCTCCTTCTTCCATAGGCTATGATGGCTTGAGGTGACCTTACACCCAAGACTCTTCGGGTAGGTCTCGGAGGCTGTGATGGCTTGAGGCGACCTTTAGCCCAAGACTCTTCGGGAAGGCTTACCGTTCCCAAGAACCTTCGGGATGAGGCCCAGGTGTCTGCGGGCGGGTTAGTGGTTGTGGCCCAGGTGTGTGCGGGCGAGATGCGTGGTTGTGAGGCCCAGGTGTGTGCGGGCGGGATGCGTGGTTTGGCCCAGGTGTGTGCGGGCGGGAAGAGTGTGGTAGCATCAGGACGTTTTCCGTTAGGAAGAGCAGCATCTAATTAAGTAGAAAATGGTGCGGGGTACCCAATACTTTTGTTCTATATATATACTAAACTTGTTTGTGTTACTTGGTGAGTGTGACCACTGAGGCTGGGTGGATAGTTTTTCCTTGTTAGTTTCTGGTTCTTCTATTTTCTCACGGGACCTTAGGGTGTCTCCTCAGTTGTGCACGAGAGCTTTAGGTTTCCCTACTGAGTATACTTGTATGCTCACCCTACGTTTACTTTCAGGTTTCCAGGAGGACTACCAGGGCCGTGCGGGACCCTACTAGTCGGGCAGTTGGAGTTGTTGCAGTTGTTGTTCTCTTGTTTTCTTTGGCATTCTACTTTTGAGCTTCCTTGTACTTGTACCTTGTTATAAAAATTGTTTAAACATGCATGTGGGCTTGGTTTGGGTTTATTTATATACACTTGTTCTTTTTCCTTTTTGGTGGTTGACTTGTCCTATTTCCCGATCCAAAATAATAAAAAGGGTAATGCCTCCCATATTTGTGAAAACTCATACCCTTGGTGCTAGTTGCCAACCCGGGGCCTACTGGAGGCGGGACTCGGGGGTCATTATCTCCCTTTCACCATTGCCAGCTCAAGAGGGGCATCTTTGGTGGGAGGGGGTCGTGAAAAAATACTAGTTACCTTATTTCCATAATGATAATTCAAAAATTGAAATATTACTCATGCGTACAAACAACCTACTATCTCAACGATTGTAACACCCCAAGCTTCCACGATACACTTCTCTTTGAATAATGCAGTAGTGTGTGTTGTACGCAAATTCGAGTTATAACACACCACAACCAACCAAACTAGCCGTTATGAATAGTAATACCCACCTTTTGAAATTATATAAATTTTATCTTTCTAAATAGACTTCATTTTTGATTCATAATATCGAAATTAGCTTAGGGTGAATTTTTTGTATTTTTCTGAAAACTTTCAATTTTTGATAAATAGTGAAAAACACTAAGTTATAGATTAAAACTGAATTTTTATTTAAATAATTATTTATTTTATTTAAATTTATTTTAGGTCAAAATAGATACATAATACCTATATAAGTTCAATGTAATTCATTGGAGTTAGTTTATAGTAATTTTTGATATATAAAAATTTTATTGAACTTTTCACCGTCTTTTACCCACCTACTAGGAGAATTTGAAAATTCATATAAAACTTAATTTTACCGCTTTTGTGAGAGGAATTTTAAAAATCCGAGAGACACTGTTGATATCAGTAAGTAAAATGTGGTTCCATAAGATGAAAATAAATTTCGGTGAATAGTAACTTTTTACTTTTATTTACCTCGATTAAAAGTAAATAGGGTAATTAAGGGTAAAAATGATATTATTATTACCCCAAAACATGTCCTCATTCTATTGGATAAGTATAGTTCGACAAAAAACAACCTTAGGAATACATTATGAACCTCTTTGGTCCACTTGGATTATATTTGGACATTTATTATTATTTATTTCCAAAAAGAGTTAAAAGAGTTAAAATCAATGTTTAATAACGAAAACATTATTAATATAAGGTTACACATAATATAAATTTGACTATTAATATTAATTATCAAGACAAAATGATTTTATACATAATAGAATTTTATTTATATTTTTTAGATATTAAATAATTTAATTTATTTATGAGACAATGATGATGTCATAATTACTGTATTAATGAAATATTAAAATAATTGATATTATAAATATTTAAATAAATGTAATTTGAGACTTTTTTTGAATTCAAATAATTTTATAGGTTAATATGAAATATTAGGGTTGGTTAGATGAATTTTTTTCGAAGAAATAATGCTGTTATGAATTTACCAAAAACAAAATACCAAATAGGGTCAAAATTGACATAAAAGAGTTTTTAAAACAAATATTATACAATTAATTGATATTTTATTCCTTAAAATATAAGGATCGTCCAACAGACTTATATAATGATAGGTGTATCATTTCTGAACCATTTGGGGTTCTCTTGTAATTATATAGTATTTTATTAACCATATAATATAAAAATACAAAGAGACATGGTAAATGTGAAACTATTTAACTAAGAGTTAAATCTAAAAGATAAAGTTAATATAGTGACCGAAACCTGTCTAAAACCTATTGTTTGAGTGGTTTTCGACCCATACCCACCTTTTAATTTACATAATCCATTTTTGAGCCATTAGAAACCATAAATTATTTTATTATTAAATAATATTTCTAGCTTTTTCTAAGATTCCCCTCACCCCTCTTATAAAAGAGAACCCCCCTTCTCTTTAAATCACACCTTCAAAGCCATTTAGATTGGCCAACCTCAGCCCAAATACCCTCTCAACTATCCTCCCTTAATCCTAGAGGCCTTCCTTTAGTCAAAAAGCCAGCCTACAGATCCCTTTTGACCAAATCAAAAGGAAGAACCCGAAGAATAGGTAAATATCTCACCACCTCTTTAAAGTTCCTTTCTTTTTCCACTTCCTTTTTCTTTGTTGTTTCCATTATAAAATAATAAATATAGTATCTTCTATATACTTTTATGTTATTATAAACATGTTACAACTGAATTCATTATTCTATCTATCCTTTGAATGACATGTCAACGTATGTGCGTACGTACGGCTTACCGTCTCCACGTCGTGGTGTAATTGTTATTCAATGCATTATTATTTGGATGGGTACAATAATGATGTGTAATTGATGTAAATAATAAATATAAATGATAATTATTCTGTATATATGATATAAAATCGAATTATATATTATTTTAATATCAAAAGAATGATATTGTTGCTCGTGCATATGTACGGACTACCGTCTCCACGAATGCGATGAGATTCATTCCCCATCGTATCCATTCAAGACTCATTTTCTACTGATGATAAAAAATAATTTTTAAACACTTGATATAATTCTGGATATGAATAAGACACATCCAATCCATAACAAATATGACTCACATAACAAATAATATAAAGGAAAACAAATATGTTAACACCCAAAACAGCGATACTACCAAGATATTATTAAAAAAGAAATGTTGAAAGATCATATATGATATAATATTAATGAATATGATTCTTGAATAATTTAATAAAAATTATTTCACTAGTATACAATAGGTTAACCTACCCTCGACCAAAGGAAAGTGCAAGGTAAGGGTTAAGTCTACAATCTCTTAAATATCCGAGGTTTCATATACATAATTATCTATTAGGACCTCTTTATCATCCACATCCATGTTTCATAAAAATGTACTTAAAAACATTCTTACTATTTACTAGACTATGGGTTAAAGTCATTTATACCCTTTTTTGACTTTTATATGATGTTTATAAATGAATCTTTTTGTCATTTTCCAAACATGGTCCTTCTTAACCTTTTCGACACAATTAAGGTAAGAATGCCTTTTTTAACTTATACGGTGGGTGAGGCTATTTTCCACCATTATAAAATCATCGAAGCTTACCTTACAAGATTTTAAGAATATTTTCAAAGTAAATGTTTTATTTTATAATTATGTGACTTTTAAATTATTTCAAAAAATAGATATTTCTCTCAAATAGTTTTGATTTCATCTATATCAACATCCTTTAATAGATTTTAAGCTTATTTGAAGTTGATTTATCATGATACAAAAATTCCATAATGTATTGAAGGTTTTGTGATATGTTTGACTATGGATGTTTTATTTTTATACCATTCATTGTTTATGGAGAATGTATTGACACTTTGTATGATAGTTTTAGTACGAATGTTTATGTTATGTTTAAACTTGTTTATATGAGGAATGCATTGGACATAGTAAGTGACGGGTGGAGCCCGCTATAACTCCTCAATGCATCAGTATGTCTCATCAGACAAACTAGTGTCTTGCAACAAGGCCTTGACATAAACTTATTTGTAGTCTTGGCAGAAGGCCTTGACTGTGTAGTTATGAAAGTCTCGTATTATGCATTCCATCATTATGAAAGTGGTTATTGATATTGCATGTGATTATTCGACTAGCAGAATATCCACGTGAATAAGTAAATGGAATTATTTCATTTTATTTTTTCTATATTATGTTGAAGTTAATGTTTAAAAGGATTTTGTTTTAGTTATACATTGCCATAACTGTTTATGATTATTTATGAATGTTTCCGCTATATTGTTATCCTTACTGAGCATCTGAGCTCACCCCTTTATATGTTTTATTTTTCTCAGGATGTGAAGAAGTAACTTATGACTGACCTATAGGGGTAGTGTGAGGGGATATGAGTGTGGACTATGGAGACTATGTTGTTGTAGTTTTTCACTTTATAATGTAATGTAAGACTTATGAATGTATCTAGTGTTTCCAAGGCTACTAAACTAATCGGTATTTGGAGACTTGATCTTATGTGATCATGCTAATGTTATGTAATAATGCACCAACTTTGGATAACTAGGGTCGGAGCATTGTAGTTGGTATCAGAAGATGTTTAGTACAAATCTTTGAAGCTAGATTTAGATAAACTCGGATTAGAGCACATTACCCGAGGATAGACATTAAGGATTAGTATAGAAGATCTTCTCAGAATTTTGGTAATGTACAAATTTTGTGAGTTTTATGAGCAATACATCCCTGTCTGGATATGATCAGGTAGAGGTGGCTCTCGCACAGATCCACCTAGGGGTAAAACCTGAAAACACCGCATTGATCTAGACTCAAACGGGAACTAGTGCACAAAAATGGGCCTTGCTACACTCTTGGTTACGACAATCCATGGGGATATGCTTAGGATAATTATCGTTTTCTTTACAAAACATTATGAAGGGTTTATGAGTATATAATTCCTCAAAGATTTTTTTTATGATTATGGATTATATCCATAAAATGTTCAATATATGTTAAGTGTTTTACAAGATTGGAATTATGTATTTCAATTAATAAACTAATCTAGTTTATTCCATTGTTTAGAAATGACACCTAGTGGAAGTAATGTAAATTGTATCAATACACATACTCCATGTAGGGATTTCCCTCCTACTCAAGATAATTATCGTGGAGCTAGTGATACAACTGGTGCTGATTAGCTAATCACCATACTAGGACAACTCACTCAGGTTATGAATAATTACCATACCCGTATGAAGAACCCTGATCCACAACATGGATGGTCAATGTTAGATCTCTTCATGAGGAAAAAACCACCAACATTCAATGAGAGTAAAAATCCATTAGTGTCTGAGCAATGGATAAATTCCTTAGAGAAAATATTCCATGACTTCGGAAGTAATGAAAGGGAAAAAGTTGTCATGGAAGTTTACCACCTTACTCGAGATACTGATCAATGGTGGTCATTGATTCAAAACACAAAGGAATATTATGAAGTATCAAATATGTAATGGAGGGAGTTTAAAGAGACTTTCTTAGAAAAATACTTTCCCCATGACCATCGAGTAGATATGGAAAGGCAATTTCTGAGTCTGAGGAAAAAAGAGGATGAGAATGTCGTAATGTATTAGGATAAATTTACAATGTTAGCGAGGCATGTTACAGATTATATGCATAACCCAAGAAGTAAGATTGATCATTTAATTGATGGGTTAAAACTGTTTTTTCTTCAAGCATTATTCTCACAATCCTTCTCGTTGTATGAAGATGTTGTATCACTTGTTATCAAGACAGAAAAGAAATTCTCTAAGTCTTAAAACTTTAAAGAAAAGCAAGAGAAGAAGAAATATTCTGAACACTCTAGAAATAGAAATAAGGGGAATAAGGGAAAAGTTGAATTTCCATCCTGTAGTAAATGTGGGAAGAAAAACACTGGTACTTTCTTGAAGGGAATGGGAGTCTGTTATAGTGTGGTGAAAAAGGCCACCAAGCTCGTGATTGAATGGGGAAGAAAGAAGCTATCTATGTTCAATGCTACAATTGCAGGGAGATGGGGAATTATGTGAATGAATTTCTTAAGTGTCAGTGTAACTTACCTCAGAAAAGGACAAGGGATCAAGGCAAAGCTTATGCTATCACTAATGCTGAGGTAGAAGCTTCAAAATATGTGGTGGCAGATAATTTAATGGTTTCCTCAAGTTTAGAAAATTCTTTATTTGATTCTGGATCATTGCATTGTTTCATATATTCCTAGTTTCCTAAGAGAATTAGATATTTCCAATTTGATTTAACAAGGGAGTTTTCAGTTAAAACTCTTAAGGGAAGTATCATCGCAACGAAGTTTTGTGAATCTGTTCCCATTAGAGAATATAAATGTTCTTTATCTGCTGATCTCATCATCATAAGTATGATTTAATTTGATATAATCTTTGGTACGGATTGGATTTCGGAACATGATGTGAAGATTTATTGTAAGAAGAAGGAGGTTATGATTTTTGATGATGATGATAATGAACACCTTATCTTTAGAGCATAATCGTCACCACCTAATTCTTATCTAGATCCACCCCCAATAGCTCAACTAAATTAAATTATTGGGGATGAAGAGAATGAAATAACTGCACGTGAGGAAAAGAATTTTCAAATATAGGATGTACCTATTGTGAATGAATATGTTGATGTGTTTCCAGAATATTTACCTGGAAATACTCCAGAATGAGAAATTGAGTATTCCATTCATTTAATTCCTGGATCAAGGCCCATATCGAAGACCCCTTATAGAATGGCCATTGTGGAATTAGTGGAACTAAAGAAACAACAAGAAGAATTTAGTAATAAGGGGTTTATTTTCCCTAGTGTTTCTCACTGGGGAGCCTTTGTTCTTTTTTTAATAAGAAAGATAGATTTATGAGGTTGTGCATTGACTACAGGGAGATCAATGCTATAACAATAAAGAACAAGTATCACCTACATCACATTGATGATTTATTCGACCAACTCCATGAAGCTAAATACATTTCAAAAAGTGACCTTAGATCTAGATACCATAAGTTGTGCATGAAGAAGGATGATATTCCAAAGACAGCATTTCGAACCAGGTACGGGCATTAAGAGTTTACCGTAATGCCCTTTGGGTTGACTAATGCACCCTATGTTTTCATGGATCTAATGAACAAAGTTTTCATGGAATATCTTGATGACTTTGTAGTGGTATTTATTGATGATATATTGGTATACTCCAAAAGCTACAAAGATCATGAAAATCACTTGTGCATTATCCTAAAGACTCTTAGAAGACACGAATTATATGGGAAGTTTAGAAAGTGTGAATTATGGCTTCAAGAGATTTATTTTCATGGCCATATTGTCTATAAGGATGGAATCGCTGTTGAACCTTATAAGACAATAGAAATCCAATAATGGCCAGCACCGATGAGTATAACTGAGGTATGCAGTTTTACTAGTTTAGTAGGTTATTATCAACGTTTCGTCCAGAATTTTTCCCCATTGTCTCACCCATTAACGAAGCACACACGAAAATGGGTTAAATTTTTTCTGGACAAAAGTGTGTGAAGAATGTTTTAAAGAAACGAAGAGAATATTATTCAATTCTTTTATATTGACTCTACCATTAGAGAATGATGGGTTTGTTATTTATAGTGATGCTTCAAAGAAAGGACTTGGTTGTGTACCTATGCATAATGATATGGTAATTGACTATGCATCACGACAGCTAAATATTCATGAGAAAAACTATCATACTCATGATCTTGAGTTAGCAGCTGTAATCTTTGCCTTGAAGATTTTGAGACATTATCTCTATGGTGAAAATGTGAGATATATACCGATCACAAGAGTTTGAAGTATATTTTCTCACCAATAGAACTCAACATGAGGCAAAGGAGATGGATTGAACTACTCAAGGATTATGATTTAACTATACACTACCACCCGAGGAAGACAAATAAGGTGGAAGATGCTTTGAGTAGAAAGGATCATGGAGTTTTGAACAAGATGAGAGTTGAAAAAGAGCCTATATACATGTATCTAGAAAAGATGGATATGGGAATAACCATGGAAGGTGAAACATCAATGCTTTTTCAAATGGTTTCCAAATCATATTTACTAGAAAGGATAAAGAGTTCTCAGACCGGTGATGAAGAGTTTCAAAAGAAGATTAAAGCTTTGAATGATGGGAGATTGAGTGACTTTGGATATGAAGATGGAATTTTGGAATTTGGGAAGAGACATTGTGTTCCCGATATTCCTAAACTAAAAAGTTAATTGTTGGACGATGCTCATAGTTCCAATTTCTCTATACACCCTTTGAGCACAAAAAATGCATAGAGATTTGAAGGAACATTTTGGGTGGGATAACATGAAGAAGGAGATTGCTGATTTTGTGTCAAGATTTATGGTTTTTCAACAAGTGAAAGCTGGAAGACAACATCCTGGAGGAGTCATGAAACCTCTTCCCATACCTGAGTGGAAAAGGGATAATATTATGATGGGCTTTTTCATGGGACTACAAAATACTCCTAGAAGAAACGATGCAATATGGGTCATTGTGGATCATCTTACCAAGTCAGAGCATTTTCTTGCAATAATAGAAGATTAACCACTTGAACGTTTAGCAAGACTATATATTAATGAAGTTGTAAGACTTTGTGGAGTACCACTATCAATTGTTTCTGACCGTGATCCCCGTTTTAAATCAAGATTCTGGAAAAGCCTTCAGAAAGCCCTGGATACAGATCTTCGTTTGAGCACTGCTGACCACCCCCAAACTGATGAAAATTCAAAACAAACCATTCAAACCTTAGAAGACATCTTGAGATCATGCTCAATTTACTTTCAAGTTATGTGGGATCAATATTTTCTTCTGGTAGAATTTTCTTATAACAATAGCTTCAATTCAAGTATTTAGATGGCACCATATGGAACATTATATGGAAAGAGATGTCTCACAACAACATGTTGGGATGATGTTGGGGAAAGAAAACTCGTAGGCCCAGAACTTGTGGAGGAAATGATAGAAAAGGTGAAGGTAATCCAAAACCACATCAAATCAGCTGAAAGTAGGCAGAAGATCTATGCAGACAATCGAAGGAAGGATTTGGAATTTGATGTAGGAGATCATGTTTTCATGAAGGTATCTCTATGAAAGGGTGTTATACGTTTCGGTAAGAAGGGAAAATTGAGTCCTAGGTACATCAGACCTTTCGAAATTCTAGAATGAATTGGGGTTGTGGCTTACCAGTTGGGAATTCCTCCAAGTCTCTCCAAAGTTCACGATGTGCACCACGTATCACTATTGAGAAAATACAAGCCTGAACCAACACATATACTCACCTATGAGGAAGTAGAAGTAGAACTCGATCAGTCTTATTGCAAAGAGCCCATCAGGATTCTTGATACCAGAGAACAAGTGTTGAGAAACCGGACGACTTGTCTGGTAAATTTTCTATGGAGAAACCATGAGATGGAAGAGGCAACGTGGGAACCCGAGGAAATTATGATGAAAAACCACCAGAGTTTTTTATGCAGTAATATTCTAGAAATTTCGAGGATGAAATTATTTGATGGAGGGGGAGAATGTAACACCCCATGCTTCCACGGTATGCTTCTCTTTGAATAATGCAGTAGCATGTGTTGTACGCAACTTCGAGTTCTAACACACCACAACAAATCAAACTATCCATTATTAATAGTAATACCCACTTTTTAAAATTTTATTAATTTTATCTTTCAAAATGGAAT
Source organism: Viscum album (assembly GCA_963277665.1). Lineage (NCBI taxonomy): Eukaryota > Viridiplantae > Streptophyta > Magnoliopsida > Santalales > Viscaceae > Viscum > Viscum album. The sequence goes on along the minus strand of OY728135.1, from coordinate 1,060,336,953 downwards.
TTATTTTTGGATTCGGAATATCGAAATTTTCTTAGGGTGAATTTTTGGTATTTTTTTGAAAACATTCAATTTTTGATGAATAGTGAAAAACACTAAGTTATAGTTTAAAAATGAATTTTTATTTACATAATTAATTATTTTATTTAAATTTATTTTAGGTCAAAATAGATACATAATACCTATATAAGTTCAATTTAATTCATTGGAGTTAGTTTATAATAATTTTAGATATATAATAATTTTATTGAACTTTTCACCGTCTTTTAGCCACCTCATATGAGAATTTCCAAATTCAAATAAAACATAAATTTATGGCTTCTATGAGTGGAATTTAAAAAATCTAAGGGAAACGGTTGATATCAGTAAGTAAAATTTGGTTCAATAAGATGAAAATAAATTTTGATGAATAGTAAATTTTAACTTTTATTTACCACGGTTATAAGTAAATAGGGTAATTAAGGGTAAAAATGATATTATTATTTCTCTAAAACATATCCTAATTCTATTGGATAAGTATAGTTCGACTAAAAAAAACCTTAGGAATAAAATATTAACCAATTTGGTCCACCTGGATTAGATTAGGGAATTTATTATTATCTAATTCAAAGAAGAGTTAAAAGAGTTAAAATCAATGTATAATAATTAAAACATTATTAATATAGGTTTAAAAATGAGATAAACTCGACTATAAATATTAATTAGAATGATAAAAATATTTCCTATATAATGGAATTTTATTTATATTTTTTAGACATTAAATAATTTAACTTATTTATGACACAATGATGATGCAGTAATTACCGTATTAATGAAATATTAAAATAATTGATATTATAAAAAATTAAATAAATGTTATTTGAGACTTTTTATGAATTATAATATTTTTTTTAGGTTAATATTACGTATTAGGGCTAGTTAGATGAATTTTTTTCGAAGCAATAATGCTGTTGTAAATTTAGCAAAAACAAAATTCCAAATAGTGTCAAAATTGACATAAAAGAGTTCTTAAAACAAATATTATATTATTAATTGATATTCTATTCCTAAAAATATAAGGTTCAGCCAAATGACTTATATAATTATAGGCGTATCATTAATGAACAATTTGGGGTTTTCTTGTATGTATGTAGTATGTTTATTAACCATATAATATAAAAATACAAAGAGACATGGTAAATGTCAAACTATTTAACCAAGAGTTAAATCTAAATGATAAAGTTAATATAGTGACCCAAAACTATCTAAAACCCATTGGTTGAGTGTTTTTAGACCCATAACCATCTTATAATTTAAATAATATATTTTTGAGCCATTAGAAACTGAAAATTAGTTTATTATAAAATAATATTTCTATCTTTTCCTAAGGTGCCCCTCACCCCTCTTATAAAAGGGAACTCCCCCTTCTCTCTAATTCACACCTTAAAAGCCACTTGACTCGGCCAAAATCTACCCAAATACACTCTCAACTATCCTAAATTATTCCTAGAGGCCTTCCTTTAGTTTTAAATCTTACCTAAAAGAGCCCTTTTGATCAAATCAAAAGGAGGAACCCGAACAAGAGGTAAATATCTCACCACCTCTTTCAAGTTCCTTTCTTCTTCCACTTACTTTTTCTTTGTTGTTTCCATTATAAAATAACAAATACAGTATATTCTATATAATGTGATGTTATTATAAACATGGTACAACAAAATTTATTATTCTATCCATCCTTTTAATGACATGTCACCATACGTGCGTACTTACAGCTTACCGTCTCCAAGTCGTGGTGTAATTGTTATTCAATACATTATTATTTTTATGGGTGTAATAATGTTGTTTAATTGATGTAAATAATAAATATAACATGATAATTATTCTTTATATATTATATAACATCCAATTATATATTATTTTAATATCAAAATAATGATATTGTTGCTCGTGCGTACGAACAGATTACCATCTCCACAAACGCGATGAGATTCATTCCTCATCGTATCCATTCAAGACTAATTTTCATTTGATGATTAAAAATAATGATTAAAGACATGATACCATTATGTATATGAATAAGATACAGACCATCCATAACAAATATGACTCACATAACAAATAATATAAAGGAAAACGAATCCGTTAACACCTGAAATGACGATAATACTAAGATATTATTAACAAAGCAATATTAAAAGATCATATAGGATATCATAATAATGTTTATGATTCTTGTATAATTTAAAAACAATTATTTCAACATTATATAGGAGGTTAAACTACCCTTTAACAAATAAAAGTGCAAGGTAAGGTTTAATTCTACAATCTCTTTGTTATCCGAGGTTGTTTATACATAATTATCTTATGGGACCTCTTCATCGTCCACATCCATGTTTCTTAAAAATGTATTTCAAAATAATCATACTGTTTAGTAAAATATGGGTTAAAGTAATTTATACCCTTGTTTGAATTTTATAAGATTTTTATAAAGGAATTTTCCCTCTTTTTCTAAACAAGGTCCTTTTTAACCTTTTCGACAAAATTAAGGTAAGAATGTCTTTTTTTAACTTATACGACAGGTAAAACTATTTTCTACCATTATAAAATCATCAAATCATCCCTTAAAAGATTATAAGAATATTTTCAATCTAAATTTTTTCTATTATAATTATGTTACTTTTAAATGATTTCAAAAAAGTGATATTTCTCTCAAATAGTTTTGATTTCATTTATGTCAACATCTTTTGATAAGATTATTTGAAGTTGATTTGTTATGATACAAAACTTCCATATTGTATTCAAGGTTTTGTGATATGTGAGACTGTGGATGTGTTATTTTTATACCATTCATAGTTTAAGGAGAAAGTATTGACATTTCATATGCTAGTTTTAATACGAATGTTTATGTTATGTTTAGACCAGTTCATATGAGGAATGCATTGGCCTTAGTAAGTGATGGGTGGAGCTCGCTATAGCTCCTCGATGCATCGGTAGGTCTTATTAGACAAACTAGTGTCTTGGCACAAGGCCTTGAAAAAATATTATTTGTAGTCTTGGAAAGAGGCCTTGAATATGTTGTTATGAAAGTCTAGAATTATGCATTCCATCATTATGAAAGTTTTTATTGATATTACATGTAAATATTCAACTAGTATAATATCTATGTGAATAAGTAAATGTCATTATTTCATGTTCTTTTTTCCATATTTTACTGACTTTCAAGTTTAAAAGGATTTTGTTTTAGTTATACATTGCATTAAATGTTTATGATTATTTATGAATGTTTTTTCTATATTGTTATCTTTACTGAGTATCTGAGCTCACCAGTTTCTATGTTTTATTTTTCCCAGGATGTGAAGAAGTATTTTATGACTGGCCTGTTGGGATATTCTGAGGGGATATGAGTGTGGACTATGGGGACTATGTTGTGGTACTTTTTCACTATATCATTTAATGTAAGACTTATTAATGTATCTAGTGTTTCCAAGGCTACTAAACTAATCAGTCTTTCGAGACTTGATCTTTTGTGATCATACTAATGTGATGTAATAATGCACCGACTCTGGGTAACTGGGGTTGGGGTATTACAATGGTCGTAACATTGGTTCATTTTTCATAACAATAATCAATAATTGATTTTAAAAGTATAATATATGTATAAATTTGATAATTATTTTCTGATTCTTATTTTAGATATGTTTAAATAATTTCCTTTTTGTCCATAGTGAATATACCATTGTATTATTTGACACACAAGATGAATATAGTCAAAACATTTGACAAAAACAAAATTGATTATGTAATTATATATAACATGTTTATAAATGAAAGAAATGTAATAATAAGATTTTAAAGCATTATAAATAAAGTAAATAAAGTAAATAATTTTATTATTTTGTAAGATAAAGAATGGAAGTGATGAATTAGACTAAAGTTAAGGGTTTTTCTCGTCTCACTTTTAATTATGTGAGGTACATGCCATATTCACCATTTTTTGTTATTGTGTGGTGTATATACTACCCATGAATGTATTTAATGATTATTATACATAAATATATGGGTATTTACATATCCATTTTATGATCTATCTATCATGGTTTTTATGGTTTTAAAGTTACCAAAGTGGTAATAGATTTTTGTCACAATTTCCTTCTTTAAGAAGTAAGTTATTCTATGCACATATATTCTTTTATAAGGTGTATAATCCTCCCCTTTGATTTGTTATTTCATAAATACCATTATTTTCATGATATTACAATATTTATTTAATGATATCATTTCACGTGGATTTTGATTCAAATTTACGAAAGTGGTAAGAGTGTTATCTTATAATTTCCTTGTTTATCAAGGTTGTTTATGACTATTCTTCCAATGATTAAATAATATGATCTATCTCTCGAAAAACTCAAAACATTTATCATGTAATTATTCATGATATTTTATAGTAATATTACCATTCTCCCACTCTTTGGTAATTAAATAATTTTAGAAAATTAATTTAAGAAAAACAGACATTATTTCTCTCTTCAGTCAGAAAACTGTTTTCTTCCAAAATCATTTTTCCCCAAAAAAAATCATTTTTAACCTATTAAAAATTATTTAATAAATGAACTCATAATTTTTTTTAAATGGAATATTTATGTCAATTTTAAAACAAATCTTGTTTGTATTTTAATTAAAATCTGAATGAAATCTTGTTGTCTTTTTCCGAAAAAGGAACTTTATAACCTTCTTACAATGAAAAGGGAATGTTCATTTAAACTTGTTTAGAATGTATGGATTTAACCACCTTAATTTCATTGAAGATTAAATCTAAATTATACATGGTTATTTTAAAAAAAATATTTTCATAATATTATTTAAATTCTTGGTTTTTAATAATAAATTTCAAATAATATAATTTTCAAGATGTTTTATGTTTAAAAAAAATTATTTTCAAAATGAAAAGGGAATTTTTCTAAAAATGATTTTAATGATATTTTAATGGTATTTAAATTTATCAATATAAACAAACCTTGTTTATTATGCTCCAATGGGGTTATTTTGTAATGATATGATCCTCAATCATTCTTTTTTTGTATTAACATAGTTTGAAAGAGATTGTTATGGAATATATTTCTTTACCATGGTTTAATATTGTTTCAATGTGATTGAAATAAAACCCATTTATTTTCCATGGGTTGATTAGGTTATAAAATAATAATGATTATTTTTATCAGTATTATAATGATGTCGGATGCCTATATACTTTATTCATGTTTTGGTTCTTAGACATTACAACCTAAACATGGGGTTACCCAGATAGCACTAGGTAAGACCATTACAACATATCATGGGGTGTCCTAGACATCATTTGGAAGAAAATATAAATCCTTACATGGGGTGACCTAGATAGCACTGGATAAGCCCATTACATATAAACATTGGGTGGCTCAGATAACACATAGTAGACCAATAATAGCTTAAATGATGGGTAAATTCAGATAACACTAAAATGCATTGAGTAATAAATATATTGGAAGTAAACCATATGGCTATTCAAATTAAAATGTTTTTGAAAGGGTTTTTTGAAAATTATGATTCATGTTACCCAAAAAAGGTTTTAATTGATTGTTATGGGTTTATAATTTTTCTTATGATCAAGATTGAAATCACATGGCCCATGATTATTGATTAATATAACTCTTTCCATTTACATTTTTTCATTTTTTATGTTCTAGGTATTAAAGTGTATGAGTTATTTTATGATTCACTCCTACAAAATGATTATTTCATCATACCCTTATGCACTACTTATGCCCCACTGATGACATTCAATTATTCATTCTTATGTCTACCCTTATTGAGAATTTGAGCCCAAACATTTTATGTGTCATTTTACCAAGGATATAAAGAATAATAAATAAATAATTTTGTCTTTATAGGATTTAATATGGATATGTGATTACCTAATGTGAAATATGAAAAGATGGGTATAATGGGATATGATGTTCGTCTTTATAAACCAGTTGTATAAGAATCCATGTTGATATGAGTTGGTCATAATTAAATAAAATTATAAAACATAAAGGTACATGGGTATGTTAGTGAACTAATATTTATTTTTATGTAGTAATTTTTTTTGGTTAAAATTGGTTCACCATATTCAGTATCAAATTTGAAAATTTAATTTTTATAAATTGTGTATCATATTTTGGAATTCTGGTTCTGGGATGTTATACCATTAGGGTCCAAAATAGATTACAATTTATCCATATATGTGATAAGGTCAAAATTTGTCCATAAAATTGATTTTAGAAAAGTCTTTAGTATATTTTACAACTTAAATTTCTAGTTTAACCCCTCAGTAAATCATTTTTTACCATAACCATGATAATTAATTTTTACATTTTTTCACTACTCGTTATGGTAAAATATTAGGTTGAACTTTTTAGATCATATAAATTTTTATGATTCCAAATATGGATTCCATTATTATAAAATAAAATCATAAAAGAGTCATAAATTAATTTAAAATTAATCCCATATATGTGATGAGAAAATAGGTTTTCATAGAGAAAATGTTCAAAAGATTATAAAGTTTTTATATCAAAATTTAATACGAAAATGATTCAAAATAAATAAATTAGATTAATATAAATGTAATTGAATTAATTTTTCATTAAAACCAATTAAAATGATAATTTAACTTTATAAATATTTTAAAAAGGCATATTTAGATTAAAATTCAATTTTTTCACTATTCCTCAAAAAAGAAACATTTTATAAAAATAAAAAAAAACTGTTATATAATTTTGATATTTTTATTTAAAAAATTAAGTTAATTTGATAAAATATAAATTATATAAGTTTTAAAAATTAATTTTAAATTATGTGTTTAAATCATGACTAAACCGCCTTTTGAAAAAAATACAGTTTTTTGAAAATCAATTTTTTATTCCAAATGTTTCTTATTTTATTTTCAAATCAATATATAAAAATTTATACTTGGAAAATATATATTTTTCATAATTTATTTAATCTTATTCATACACATTAATATAACATCTATGTTAGAATGGTCATGTTTGAATAGTATTTTATTATTGTACAATGTTTCATTTAAACCCCGTGTTTCATGCATCACAATAAATTAAAGTAATTAAATTATTTTAAAATAAATATATTATAAAGTATTGAAATTTTATATTATATTTTAATCTTGGTGTTTTGTTTCATGCATGCCATATAAAATTATGTTCTTTTTTTACAAATATTGGGGTGTTACATTCTCCCCCTTAAATAAATTGGAACCTCAAAATTTAATGTTGATCTCTATAATCAAGGGTTTTAAATTTATAAAAAATCATCATTAAAAACCTACATCATAAAAATGATTAACAAAAATCCTCTTAATAATAGAGAAAGGGAAGTGAAATAGTCCTATGGAATAAAACATAACTAGGTTTCTAATTAGGAGAACATTGATGGAAATTGAAGATATAGACATGGAAGAAAAGAATAAATAAATATAATGATTGATAGATGTCATTGAGAGAAAGAAAGTGAATGATTAATGGAAAGTTAAGGACCTAAAAACAATAATTTTGTGGTTATTTAAAAAACTATCATTTCAAAACAAATTATTATTTTATGATAACATTTTTTTAATATTCTTTTTCAATATTTGAGGAATTCCTTTTCCATCTATACATAGAATAAATGAAAATATACATACTTTATATATTTGTATTTTCTACGAATAGTTTCATCTTTTTGTTGTGATTTGATAATTTTTCACTTCATTAATTACTACAAGAAATGAATATCTAATATGATTTTTTATACTTAGGGTGATAAAATTACCTTTTATCAGATTTTTTGATCTCTAAAAGTGTAACAAGTTATTCCAGCCATATTTTCTAAAATCGAAAAAATAAGAATAATTTATTCCATAACACCCAAATTTCTACTTAATAAACTAAATACTTAGTCAACAAAAAAGATCATTAAAAATATATCAGACCAAATTTAGAAGGAAGGTCACTAAATAAACATTATATTCCATATAAAATATAATGTGCCTTTTGATATCAAATTTTAAATATGTGAATAACTTGATTATGATAAAAATTTAATGAAAACCTAAATACTTACAAATATAAAGTCACATGTTGTGAAATATATTCTATAAATCAACACTTTTAGTAAGCTCCAACCAAGATAAAATACCACAAACTCACTAAAACATTCCATGGTCATAAACATTATATCATAGACATATCATTATTATGTCAACATAAGTAATATATTAAGTATTATCCTCCATCTGTCATGTGTTTTTGTTACACCTCTGAGGTGGCGTGTTTCCGGGTGGTGCGGAAATGGTCTGATGATGATTTTCAGCCTTCCCTTTTTCTATAAATATGAGTTCTCATCAAATTATCCATTTTATTTGTTTGACCTCTTTGGTGTCATTATACATTAAAAATTTTTGGAATAACCCCACGGGGACTAGGCAATTCACCTCTTCCGTAATGCGAAGGAGGTTCCATAGTCAGATGATCCCAGCAGGTGATTGTATGGGGTGAAGTACTTGTGCAATTGGTCCTCCATGGATATAACTTTCTCAGATGGTCTCCAACGAGTTTATTCATGCTGCTAAGAATTACCAACGACCCTATTATTCATGATTCGTGTAACTTCTTTCCAAAGGCAGGAACTCTTTTATTGATAATTCAGCAAACGAAACATAAGGACTCTATTGGTTGGGAGGATGGGAGATCATGCTCACCGCACCCTTCCAAGGAAGGATTATTTCCTATTTTAGGACTCACTTATTGACTGAATTCATGTTCATATGTTTGTGAATCCTTGGTTCTTTCCCGAATAGTGTGTCCATGGGATGCCTTTAGTTTTCATGATCATCGTAGGCATGCATGTGTGTTTTATACTACGGAGGTGATACTGACTTGAGCCATATAATAAGTCACTATGTAGTTTACCATCATCTAGGGGGATGGAATGTGACTTGATTTTGGGATTGGGCCCAGAAAAAGGGCTTCATTCACATCCTAATGAGAGGAATTAGAACCTACATAGTTCTGATTGAGTGGGGCTTACGTGTGGAAGACTCCCATTTGATATAACTGATTGGGTGAACCCTTTATAGGGGGAAACCATTTAAGCTCAGGATATCTTGTATGCATCCTATGTATCCCGATTTGACGAGGAATCAAAATTTTCATAGTTCAAATCCATTTGGATGTTGCAATCCTCACAAACCTCTAATCCCACATGATCTATACTCGGTGTGAGAAATAAAAGGATGTGAAAAATTCAACAAAGAATGTGCCTCCTATCTTATTAGTGGGAGAGGGAGAACCCAAAGTAGATGAGGTCGGGGAAACGATGGGTGAGGGAATAGAGTGATGAAACTTTAAATGTGAGATGAAATTAAAGGACATGTGGCCCTGCCTCGGATGATTCAGGACTTACCTCAGTGGGAGGGCCAGAGGGTGTGTTCTGGGAAGGGGAGGAGTTTTTTCCTCATTAAAAGGAGAAGTGAACATAACTCCATTGACTGATCATTATTCCTCATTGAATGGAAAATAAAGTGATCACCCTTAATACCTTGAATAGGGATGTTCATGTTGGCATCCCATGGTTGGACTTTAGATTACCATAGGAATGTAGACCCACAATAATTCACAAAACCTGAACCGTTATGGAGAGAGCCATTGTGACTCCACTTACCATGGGTATGTAGACTCAAAAGGGCATGCTGATGTGCCTGATGGTCTGATCATATGGGATTGATGGCTTTGTAGGAGGCTTTGTCATGATACCTAAGGACTGGTTAGGAGAGGAATCATGGATGACTAGACAGTAATAGAAGGGTGATGTTGGGAATGGATAAAATACCGAATCGGAAATACATCATTCTGTCTACTGGTATCTTATGAGGGATGGGGGATGATCTAAATATCATAGTGGTATGTGAGTATAGGGGTTTTCTACGTCTGGATGTGGGATGGGATCATGGGTTCAGACAACTGTGTACGATAGTGGTGCGTGGCCCATCATACCACATTGGGTTCCATCTGTGTAGTGATGCAGTACGTGGTGCTGGGTTCAGTTTGTGTAGTGGTACACTATGTGGAGAACCATATTGAAGGAGGGTCAGAGGGACAATCGTTCATGGGGAAGTCATCCAATAGAATTATATGGTTTGCAGTTCACCAGTTAGGTTTTCGCTTCTATTATTATTATTCAATTCCCCTATTTTCTGATTTGCGGTCAGCTGTATCTACGGTGAGTGTAACGCCCCAACCCCAGTTACCCAGATTCGGTGCATTATTACATAACATTAGCATGATAACAAATGATCAAGTCTCGAAATACTGATTAGTTTAGTAGCCTTGGAAACACTAGATACATTTATAAATTTTGCATTACAAAATAAAGCGAATACTACAACAACATCTTGTCCTCACACTCATATACCTCTATACTATCCTTGCAGATCATTCGTAAAACACTTATTCACATCTTGGGGAAAATAAAACATATAAAGGGGTGAGATCAAATGCTCAGTAAGGATAAAAGTATAGCGGAAAATTTCATAAATAAGCATAAACATTTAAGGCAAGGTATAACTAAAAAAATCCTTTTAAACTTGAACTCCAGCAAAATATGGCAGAAGTAAAATGAAATAATGCCATTTACTTATTCACATCGCTATTCTACTAGTCGAATAATCACATGAAATATCAACAACCACTTTCATAGTGATGGAATGCATAATGCTAGACAATCATAACCACATATCCAAGGCCTTATGCCATGACTACAAATAATATTTTGTCAAGGCCTTGTTACAAGACAATATTCTATCTCATGAGACCTACCGATGTATCGAGGAGCAATAGAGGGCTCCACCCGTCACTTCATAAGTCCAATGTATTCCTTATATGAATAGGTTTAAACATAACATAATCATTCATATTAAAACTAGCATAAGAAATGTCAATACTTTATCCATAAACCATGAATGGTATAAAAAAAACACATCCAAATTCAAACATATCACAAAACCTTCAATACAATATGGAAGTTTTTTATCATAATAAATCATCTTCAAATAAGCTTAAAATCCATCAAAGGATGTTGACATAGATGAAATCAAAACTATTTTATAAAAATATATCTTTTTTTAAATCATTTAAAAGTCACATAATTATAAAAGAAAAAATTTGATTTGAAAATATTCTTATAATCTTGTATGGGAAGCTTCAATGATTTTATAATGGCGGAAAATAGCCACACCCACCATATAAGTTAAAAAAGACATTCTTACCTTAATTTGTGGAAAAGGTTTAAAAGGACCCTGTTTTGAAAATGATGGAAAGATTCCTTTATAAACATCTTATAAAAATTAAAAAAATGGAATAAATGACTTTAACCCATATTCTATAAAATATTAAGAATGTTTTGAAAAACATTTTTATGAAACATGGATGTGGAGGATAAAGAGGTCCCAGTAGATAATTACGTATAAACAACCTCAGATAATAAAGAGATTGTGAAATAAACCCTTACCTTGTACTTTTCCTTAGTCGATGGTATGTTAAACTCTTGTATAATAGTTAAAATATTGTTATTAAATTATAAAAGAACCATATACATAATTATGATATCATAAATGATCTTTTAACATTGTTTTTTAATAATATCTTAGTATTATAATCGTTTCAGGTGTTAACTTACTCGTTTTCTTTAATATGTTGTGTTACATAAGATGTGTTAGTTGTGGATAGGTTTTATATTATTCATATACAGAATTATATAAGGTCCTTAAACATTATTTTTAATCATCAAATGAGAATTATACTTGAATGGATATGATGGGGAATGAATCTCATCGTGTTCGTGGAGACGGTAGTCTGTACGTACGCATGAGTGACAATATCATTCTTTTGATATTAAAATAATATATAAATGGATGTTATATCATATATACAGAATCATTATAATGTTAGATTTATTATTTACTTCAATTACACATCAATATCATACCCATCTAAATAATAATTTTTTGAATAACAATTACACCACGATGTAGAGACGGTAAGCCATATGTACACACTTATGGTGACATGTCATTCAATGGATGGATAAAATACTGGATATAGTTTTACCATATTTACAATAACATCAAATTATATAGAAGATACTAGAGTTATTATTTTAGAATGGAAATAACAAAGAAATAAGAAGTTGAAAAAGAAAAGAACATGAAAGAGGGTGGTGAAAACATTACCTCTTCTACGGGTTCTTCCTTTTGATTTGATCAAAATTGCTCCTTAGGTTGTCTTTCTGATCAAACTAGGGCCTCTAGGTTGCAGTAAGGGAATTCCAGAGGATATTTGGGTAGTGTTTGGCCGAACTAAAAGGCTTTGAAGGTATTAAGAATTGGTTAGAAGTGGTGTCCTTTTATAAGGGGGAGGAGGGGCTCTTTAGAAAAAACTTAAAGTATTAATTTATAATAAATTCATATTCGGTTTCTAATGGCTAAAAAGTGGATTATTTAAACTCTAAGGTTGTTATGGGTCTAAATAATGTCATCCAATAGATTTTAGACAGGTTTGGGTCACTATATTAACCTTATCATTTATATTTACCTCTTAGTTAAATAGTTTGACATTTACCATGTCACATTTTATTTTTATATTATATGGTTAATAAACATACTATATACTGCCAAGAGACCCCCAAGTGTTCCATTAATGATAAAAATTTCATGATATAAGCCTTTTGTCTGATAATTATATTTTTAGGAATAGAATATCAATTAATAATATAATGTTTGTTTTACAAACTCTTTTATGTCAATTTTAACAATCTTTGGTATTTTGTTTTTTCTAAATTCATAACAGCATTATTACTTCAAAAGGAATTCATATAACCAACCCTAATATGTTATATTAACCTCGAAAATTAGTGGAATTCATAAAAAGTCTCAAATTACATTTATTTGGATATTTATAATATCAATTATTTTAATATTTCATTAATTAGGTAATTACTGCATCACCATTGTGTCATAAATAAATTAAATTATTTAATGTCTAAAAATACTAAATAAAATACATTATTTAGTAAATCGGTTTATATTTATAATGAATATTTATAATTGAATTTATTTTATTTATAACCCTATATTAAAAATGGTTTAGTTATTAAACATTGATTTTAAGTCTTTTAACTCTTCTCTGAATTAAATGATAATAAATGTCCTAATATAATCCAAGTGGACCAAAGAGGTACATATTTTATTCCTAAGGTTTTTTTGGGTCTAATTATAATTATCCAATAGAATTAAGACATGTGTTAGGGTAATAATAATATCATTTTTACCCTTAATTACCCTATTTACTTTTAACCGTGGTAAATAAAAGTAAAAAAGTTACTATTCACAAAATTATTTTTATATTATTGAACCAAATTTTACTCCTTGATATTAACCTTCTTTCTCTAATTTTATAAATTCCACTCATAGAAGCGGTAAAATTATGTTTTATGTGAATTTTCAAATTCTCCTAGGAGATGGGTAAAAGATAGTGAAAAGTTCAATAAAATTTTTATATATCTAAAATTATTAGAAACTGACTTCAATGTATTACATTGAACTTATATATGAATTATGTATTTATTTGACCTAAAATAAATTTAAAGAAAATAAATAATTATTTAAATAAAAATTTGGTTTTAAACTATAACTTGGTGTTTTTCACTATTCATCAAAAATTAAATGTTTTCAGAAAAATACCAAAAAATCACCCTAGGCTAATTTTGATATTCCGAATCCAAAAATGAAGTCCATTTTGAAAGATAAAATTTATAAGATTTTAAAAAGTGCATATTAATATTCATAACGGCTACTTTGATTGGTTGTGGTGTGTGTAAAACTCAAAGTTGCGTACAACACATGCTACTGTATTATTAAAAAAATGCATACCATGGAAGATAGGGGTGTTACATTCTCCCATACTTAAAATAATTTCGTCCTTGAAATTTCTAGAATACTACTGGTTGAAAAGACTCACGTGGTTCTTCATCATAAGTTCCCGAGGTTCCCACGTTGCCTCTTCCATCTTATGGTTTCTCCATAGAACTTTTACCAGACGAGTCTTCCGGTTTCTCCACACTTGTTCTCTCATATCAAAAATATTGACATGAAATTCACAATAATACAGATCGAGTTCCAGTTATAATTCCTCATAGGTGAGTACATGCATTGGCTCAGGCATGTATTTTCTCAACAGTGATACATATAACACATCGTGAACTTTGGAGAGACATGGCGGCATTTCCAAACGGTAAACTATAGCCCCAATTCATTCTAGAATTTCAAAAGGTCCGATGTACCTGGGACTGAATTTACCTTTCTTACAGAAACATATAACTCCCTTCCATGGAGATACCTTCAAGAAAACATGATCTCCTTCCTGAAATTCCAAATTCTTCCTTCGGTTATTTGCATAGCTCTTCTGCCTGCTTTGAGTTTCTTTGATGTGGTTTTGGATTACCTTCACCTTTTCCATCGTTTCCTCTACCAGTTATGGGCCTACAAGTTTTCTTTCACAAATATCACCCCAATAGGTTGGTGTGCAACATCTATTTTCGTATAACACTTCATACGGTGCCATCTGAATACTTGAATGGAAGCTATTGTTATAGGAAAATTCTACCAGAGGTAACTATTGATCCCACATACCCTGAAAGTCAAGTGAGAATGATCTCAAAATTTCATCAATGGTTTGAATAGTCCGTTCTGATTGTCCATCAGTTTGGGGGTGGTAAGCAGTGCTCAAACAAAGTTAAGTATCTAGGGCTCTCTGAAGACTTTTCTAGAATCTTGAAGTAAAACGAGGATCACGATCAGAAACAATCGATAGGGGTACTCCATGAAGTCTCACAACGTCATTAATATATAGTCTTGCTAGATGTTCAAGTGGTAAATCCTCTCTTATAGTAAGAAAATGTGATGACTTGGTAAGATGATCAACAATAACCCATATTGCATCGTTCCTTCTAGGAGTCTTTGGTAGTCCCATGAAAAAGTCCATCGTGATATTATCTTATTTCCACTCAGGTATGGGAAAAGGTTGCATGACTCCTCCAGGCTGTTTCCATCCAGCTTTCAATTGTTGAAAAACCATACATCTTGACACAAAATCAGAAATCTCCCTCTTCATGTTATCCCAACAAAATTTTTCATTCAAATCTCTATACATTTTGATGCTCCCAAGGTTTATAGAAAAACTGGGACTATAAGCATCATCCAAAAATTCCCTTTTTAGATCAAGTATATCGGGAACACAAAGTCTCTTCTCAAATTTCAAAATTCCTTCTTCATACACAAAGTCTCTCAATCTCCCATTATTCACAGCTTTAATCTTTTTTTGAAATTCTTCATCATCAGTATAAGAACTCTTAATGCTTTGTAGAAAAGATGGTTTGGCAACCAGTTGAAAACGTACTGATGTTTCACCTTCCATGGTGATTCCTATATCCATCTTCACTAGATCAATGTAAATAGGATCCCTTTAAATTATCATCATGTTCAAAACTCCTTGATATTTTTTTCTCAAAGCATCTTCCACCTTATTTTCCTTCCCCTGGTGGTAGTGTATCATGGAATCATAATCCTTGAGTAGTTCAATCCATCGCCTTTGCCTCATATTGAGTTCTTTCTATGAGAAAATGTACTTAAAACTATTGTTATCAGTATAAATCTAAAAATTTTCACCATAGATATAATTTATAAAAATCTTCAAAGAAAAGATTATAGCTGCTAACTCAAGATGATGCGTAGGATAGTTTTTCTCATAAATGTTTAGCTGTCATGATTCATAGGCAATAACCCTGTCATTCTATATAAGGAAAAAACCAAGTACTTTCTTCGATGCTTCACAATAAATAACAAACCCATGATTCCTCGATGGTAGAGTCAATATAGGAGCATTGACTAATCTTCTCTTCTTTTCATCAAAACATTCTTCACAATCTTTTGTCCAAAAACATTTAACCCCTTTTCGTGTGAGCTTCGTTAATGGGTTTGCCAATCGGGCAAAATTCTGGACGAAACACTGATAATAACCTGCTAAACCAATAAAACTACATATATCCATTATACTCGTCGGTGCTGGCCATTATTGGATTTCCATGGTATTAGAAGGATCAATGGAAATTCCATCCTTAGAGACAATATGGCCAAGAAAAGAAATATTCTGAACCAAAAATTCACACTTGCTAAACATCCCATAAAATTTATGTCTTCTAAGAGTTTTTATGATAATTCACAAGTGATTTTCATGATCTTCATAGATTTTGGAGTATACCAAGATATGATCAATAAATACCACCACAAAATCATCGAGATATTCCTTGAAAACAATGTTCATTAGATCCATGAATATATAGGGTGCATTAGTCATCCCAAAAGGCATTACTGTAAACTCGCAATGCCTGTACCTGGTTTGAAATGTTGTCTTCGGAATGTCTTCCTTCTTTACACACAACTGATGGTATCCTGATCGAAGGTCAATCTTTGAAAAGTATTGAGATCCATGCAGTTGGTCAAATAAATCATCAATACGAGGTAGGTGATTCTTGTTCTTTATTGTTATAGAATTGATTTGCCTGTAGTTGATACATAACCTCATAGATCCATCTTTCTTCTTAACAGAAAGGATAGGGTCTCCCCATGGAGAAACACTTGGGTGAATAAATACCTTATTACTCAATTCCTCTAGTTGTTTCTTTAGTTAGACTAATTCCATAGTGGCTATTCTATAAGGGGTCTTCAATATAGGCCTTGAACCAGTAATTAAATTAATGGAAAACTCAATTTCTCGTTCTGGAGGATGTCCAGGTAAATCTTCTAGAAAAAACATCTACATATTCTTTCACAATAGTCACATCCTCTATTTGAACATTTCTTTCCTCACCCATAGTAATTTCATTCTCTTCCTACCCAATAATTGAATTTAGTTGAGCTACTGGGGTTGGATCTAGATAAGAATTTGGTGGTGACAATTTGGCTCTAAAGACAAGGTGTTCCTTATCATCATCATAAAAAATTTCAACCTACTTCTTCTTACAATAAATCATCGCATCATGGTCTGAAAGACAATTCATACCGAGGATTATATCAAACTCAATCATAGTTATGACGATGAGATTAGTAGATAAAGAACATTTATATGATCCAATGGGAACTGATTCACAAACCTTTGTTGTAATGATACTTCCCTTATGAGTTTTGACTAACAACTCCCTTGTTAAATCAAATTGTAAATATCTAAATTTTTTAGAAAACCGAGAAGATATGAAATAATGTGATGATCTAGAATAAAATAAAGTAATTTCTAAACTTGAGGAAACCATTAAATTACCTGCCACCACGTCTTTCGGAGCTTCTACCTCAGTAGTAGTGATAGCATAAGCTTGGCCTTGATCCCTTGGCCTTTACTGAGGTAATTTTCCCGACGCTTAGGAAATTCATTTACATAATTCCCCATTTCTCTAAAATTATAGCATACCATGTTGACAACAACTTTCTTTCCCTTGCAATCATGAGCTTGGTAGAATCTTTCCCCACACTTGTAATAGACTCCCATTCCCTTCAAGCAAGTACCGAGGTGTTTCTTCCCACATTTACTGTAGGATGGATAATTAACTTCTCCCTTCTTCCCTTTATTTCCATTTCTAGAGTGGTCAGAAAATCTCTTATTTTCTTGCATTACGTTAAAGTATGAAGACGTAGAGAATTCTTTTTCTATCATGATAGCACACGAGACAATATCTTCGTATGACGAGAAGGATTGTGATACCAATGATCAATGGAGAAACGGTTTTAACAAATCAAAGAAACTATCAATCTTACTTCTTGGGTTACATATATAATCTGCAGCATACCTTGCTATCCTTGTAATGTTAGCCTCATACTTTGCGACATTCTCATCCTCTTTTTGCCTCATACTCAGATATTGCCTTTCGATATCTGCTCAATGGTCATGAGGAAAGTATTTTTCTAAAAAAATATCTTTGAACTCCCTCTATTACATATTTGATACTTCATCATCTTCTTTTTTGTTTTGTATCAATGACCACCATCGATCAGTATCTCCAGTGAGGCGATAAACTGCCATTACGACTTTTTCCCTTTCACTACTCCCCAAAGCATGGAATATTTTCTCTAACAAATTTATCCATTACTCAGATAATTATGGATTAGTAATCCCATTGAATGTTAGGGGTTTTTTACTCATGAAACAATCTAACATTGATCCTACACGCTGCAGATCAGAGTTCTCCATACGGGTAAGGTTATTATTCATAACCTGAGTGAGTTGTCCCAGTATGGTGATTAGTTGATCAGAACTAGTTGTATCACCAGCTCCATTATAATTATCTTGAGCAGGAGGGAAATCCCCACATGGAGTGCAGGCATTGATACAGTTCCATTTCTTCCACTAGGCGCCATTTCTAAACAATGGCATAAACTAGATCAGTTTATGAATCGAAATTCATAAATCAAAACTTGTAAAACACGTAACATAAATTGAACAGTTTATGGATATAATCCATAATCATAAAAAAATGTTTTCTTTGAGGAAGTATATACTCATAAACCCTTCATAATGGTTTGTAAAGAAAATGAGAATTATCCTAAGCATATCTTCCGGGAGTTTCAGAACCAAGAGTGCAGCAAAGCCCATTGTCATGCACCAGTTCCCATTCGAGTCTAGCTCAAAGCAGTGTTTTCAGTTTTTACCCCTAGGTACATCGGTGCCAGAGCCGCCTCTACCTTCTCATATCCAGACAGGGATTTATTGCTCCGAAAACTCACAAAATCTCTACAATACCAAATTTCTAGGATGTTATTCTATACTAATCATCAAAGTCCATCTTAGATCTATGTGCTCTAATCAGATTTTATCTAAATCTAGCTTCTAAGGTTTGTACTAAACCTCCCTCTGATACCAACTGTAACACCCCGACCCCAGTTACCTATAGTCGGTGCATTATTACATAACATTGGCATGATCACAAAAGATAAAGTCTTGAAAGACAGATTAGTTTAGTTTAATTAGAAACACTAGATACATTCATAAATGTTACATTACATCATAAAGTAAAAAATAAAACAACATCTTGTCTCCACACTCATATTCCATTATACTATCCCTGTAGGTCATTTGTAAAATGCTTTTTCACATCCTAGGAAAAATAAAACATAGAAAGGGGTGAGCTCAAATTCCCAGTAAGGATAACAATATAGTAGAAACTTTTATAAATAAGCATAAACATTTAATGAAATGTATAACAAAAAAAGCCTTTTAAACTTGAACTCCAGCATAATATGGAAGAATTAAAATGAAATAATGCCATTTAATTATTCACATGGATATACTACTAGTCGAATAATCATATGAAATATCAACAACCACTTTAATAGTGATGGAATGCATAATGTCAGACTATCATAACCACAGAGCCAATGCATCGTGCCAAGACTAGAAATAAGATTTTGTCAAAGCACTGTTTGAAACTATAGCAGCCGGGAATATTCCATCATTTGGGCCTTCGGGCCACCGATTTGGTCCTCGAGTCCTTTAAGGTCTTCAGGCCATCTAGGCCTTTGGGTCAGTAAGGCCTTCGGGGCACCTCAAGGCCTTCAAGCAACCTAATGTGCCGATACAAACCAGACAACCTATAAGGAACAAGCTTTAGAAGGAGGACTAACAAGGAGCTTTCACCAGTGCAGAAGCTAAACAGATTGCAAGAATGAGTGGGTATGGCACCTGCCATCAGGACAAGCCTATGCATGCATGAGAAAGCCTAGCCGAACAACCACGCAAAGGTGGAGATTTGATTTCACGATGAAGATTCTAGGGAGGAGAAGTTCCAATTAGTTAGTCTGGGTTGTATATAATGTTTGAATCCTACGGGCACTGAATTCCTCTAAGGCCTACGGGCCATATAAAACTTAAGCTTACGGGCCTTGTAAGGGTTCCACCTCACCCCTTGAAAGGTGGATTATCAAAATAAATAAAAAATGAAGGCCTTCGGGACATTGGAGGGTCAAGGCCTCATGCTAAGACACTAGTTTGTCTCATGAGACCTACCGATGCATCGAGGTGCTATAGCGGGCTCCACCCGTCACTTAATAAGTCCAATGCATTCCTCATATGAACAGGTTTAAACATAACATAAACATTCATATTAAAACTAGCATACGAAATGTCAATAATTTCTCCATAAACCATGAATGGTATAAAAATAACACATACAATGTCAAACATAACACAAAACCTTCAATACAATATGTAAGTTTTGTATCATAATAAATCATCTTTAAATAAGCTTAAAATCCATCAAATGATGTTGACATAGATGAAATCAAAACTATTTGAGAGAAATATATCATTTTTTTGAAATCATTTAAAAGTCACATAATTATAAAAGAAAAAATTTACTTTGAAAATATTCTTATAATATTTTAAGGGAAGATTAAATGATTTTATAATGGCATAAAATCATCGCACCTGCTGTATATGTTAAAAAAAGACATTCTTACCTTAATTTGTCGAAAAGGATAAAAAGGACCATGTTTTGAAAATGAAGGAATGTTTCCATTGTAAACATCTTATAAAAAGTCCAAAAAGGGTATAAATGACTTTATCCCATATTCTATAAAATATTAAGAATGATATGAAAAACATTTTTAATAAACATGGATGTGGATTATAAAGAGGTCCCAGTAGATAATTACGTATAAACAACCTCAGATAATGAAGAGATTATGAAATAAAACCATACCTGGTACTTTTCATTAGTCGATGGTATGTTAACCTCCTGTATAATAGTAAAAAAATTGTTATTAAATTATAAAATAACCATATACATAATTATGATATCATATATGATCTTTTAACATTGTTTTTTAATAATATCATAGTATTATCATCGTATCGGGTGTTAACTTACTCGTTTTCTTTAATATGTTTCACTACATAAGTCGTGTTTGTTGTGGATAGGTTGTATCTTATTCATATCCATAATGATATCAAGTCCATAAACATTATTTTTAATCATCAAATGAGAGTTATACATGAATGGATACGATGGGGAATGAATCTCATCGCGTTCGTGGAGACGGTAGTCTGTACGTACGCACGAACGACAATATCATTCTTTTGATATTAAAATAAAATATAATTGGATGGTATATAATATATAACGAATGATTATAGTGTTATATTTATTATTTACTTCAATTACACATCAATATCATATCCATCAAAATAATAATGTTTTGAATAAAAATTACACCACGACGTGGAGACGGTAAGCCGTACTTACGCACGTATGGTGACATGTCATTCAAAGGATGGATAGAATACTGAATATGGTTATACCATATTTATAATAACATCACAATATATAGAATATACTGGATTTATTGTTTTATAATGGAAATAAGAACGAAAGAAGAAGTTCAAGAAGAAAGTAACTTGAAAGAGGGTGGTGAAAACATTACCCTTCTTCGGGTTCTTCCTTTTGAATTGATCAAAAGGGATACTTAGGTTTGCTTTCTGATAAAACTAAGGCCTCTAGGTTTAAGTGAAATACTTTTAGAGGATATTTGGTCAGGTTTTGGCCGAATCAAAAGGATTTTAAGGTATGAATAATTGGTTAGAATTGGTGTCCTTTTATAAGGGGGACGGGGGCTCTATAGAAAAAACTTCAAGTATTAATTTATAATAAATTCATATTTGGTTTCTAATGGCTCCAAAGTGTATTATTCAAAGTCTATGGGGGGTATGGGTCAAAATACGTTCATCCAATTCATATTAGACAATTTTGAGTCACTATATTAACTTTATCATTTATATTTAACTCTTAGTTAAATAGTTTGACATTTAACATGTCACTTTGTATTTTTATATTATATGGTTATTAAACTTACTATATACACCCATGAGACCCACAAGTGGTCGATTAACGATACA
The DNA here is from genome assembly GCA_963277665.1 of Viscum album. Taxonomy (NCBI): domain Eukaryota; kingdom Viridiplantae; phylum Streptophyta; class Magnoliopsida; order Santalales; family Viscaceae; genus Viscum; species Viscum album. The sequence goes on along the minus strand of OY728135.1, from coordinate 1,060,314,913 downwards.
AATATAATTATATAAGTCCTTTGGATGAACCTTAGATTTTTAGGAATAGAATATCAATTAATAATATAATATTTGTTTTAAAAACACTTTTATGTCAATTTTGACACTATTTGGTATTTTGTTTTTGCTAAATTCATAACAACATTAGTACCTCAAATAAAATTCATCTAACCAACCCAAATATGTAATATTAACCTAAAAAATTAGTTTAATTAATAAAAAGTCTCAAATTACATTTATTTACATATTTATAATATTAATTATTTTTATATTTCATTAATTAGGTAATTACTGTATCCCCATTGTGACATAAATAAATTAAATTATTTAATGTCTAAAAATTCTAAATAAAATACCATTACGTAGGAAATATTTTTATATTTATAATTAATTTTTATAATCGAATTTATCTTATGTATAACCCTATATTAATATTTTTTAGTTATTAAACATTGATTTTAATTATTTTAACTCTTATCTGAATTAAGTAATAATAAATGTCCTAATCTAATACAAGTGAACCAAAGTGGTTCATATTTTATTCCTAAAGTTGTTTCTGGTCGAATTATACTTAGGCAATATAATTAAGACATGGTTTAGGGTAATAATAATATCATTTTACCCTTAGTTACCCTATTTACTTTTAACCGTGGTAAATAAAAGTAAAAAGTTACTCTTCACCAAAATTTATGTTTATCTTATTGAACCACATTTTACTCCTTGATATTAACCGTGTCTCTTGGATTTTTCATATTCCACTCACAGAAGCGGTAAAATTATGTTTTAGGTGAATTTGAAAATTCTCCTAGGAGATGGGTAAAAGACAGTGAAAAGTTCAACAAATTTTTTATAAATCTAAAATTTTTATAAACTAACTCCAATGAATTACATTGAACCAATATAGAGATTATGTATCTATTTTGACCAAAAATAAATTTAAATAAAATAAATAATTATTTAAATAAACATTTGGTTTTAAACTATAACTGAGTGTTTTAACTATTTATCAAAAATTGAATGTTTTCAGAAAAATTATAAAAATTCCCCCTAGGCTAATTTTGATTTTACGAATCCAAAAATGAAGTCCATTTTGAAAGATAAAATTTATAAAATTTTAAAAATTGGGTATTACTATTCATAATGGTTACTTTGATTGGTTGTGGTGTGTGTACGAACTCGAAGATTCATGCAACACATGCTACTGCATTATTCAAAGAGAAGCATACCGTGGAAGCTTGGGGTGTTACAGTGAGAGTGGTTCGTGATTCCAGCTTCACCGATGAATCACGAAAGAAGTTGGAGTCTTCTCCAAACTCTTTCTTCCAACCTCTGAGTCTCCTTAAAGCATTCATCCTCCATCCCAAATCCTTATATCGTTCTCCTTTTATAGATCACTGAGTAAATTGTATCTATCGGTCACGTGACACCATTTGCGGAGGCCCATGAACCAATACTGAGACCCATTGATGACTTGGAAAATTGGGGTTTGTGGAGGCTTTGGTTCCCAATAATGGTTCACGGAACCCTATTGGTTCACTTCATCTGCAAACTGATGAGTTCGTGGTATGGTATGCCGATATTCTTTACGCGTATAAGTGCTTCAATGACGTGGTTCACAGTTTTCCTTATTCTTTTGCCATCACCACATAGGCTAGTGGTTCACGGATCGTTCCGCATACCAGGTGATTCACGATCCAGGTTTTCGGTGATCCTTCCCCGGTGATGGTATGCAGTCCACTTGAAATGCTTTGAAAACTTGAATCTCTTTAAGTTTCTTCTGAAATTTGCAACACATTTTGAGTCCATTAACCTATATAGACTTTTATGAGCACTTTATTCCGTCTACAATGTGATTGTGGGGGTATTTTCTTTCCTTGATGGAATTTCGAGTACCCCAGAAATTCCCCCATTCAGAATGGGGTCCATTCAGAACGAAAATGGGACTATTATGATGTAGAAGTGGTTCTGAACTGAAATTATTCATGGTTGAAAAGGTGGACCTAGTAGGACGGGACCAGAACTATATATAGGGTCCTATGTCATTTGTCATTTACCGTTTCTCATGGAGAAATGTTCTCTCGATTTTCCCATCTTTCTCTATTCCCACGTACCATGGTCCATGTAAAAATCCATCCACGAATAGATTCGTACGTACTACAAACCGACCATCTCTCCATTTTTTCATCTTCATACCATGTTTTGGATTTGATGAATGGTTTTTGGAATTTTAAGTCTTAAAATCCTGATTCTACATAAGATTATGCAACGTAGATATCATGTTAACCTACTGAACTTGACTCGGTGAACTGAATTTTAAGAACTAATAATCCAAACAAAAACATTAATCTGCAACTTCTGAACTTGAACTTAATTAATTCCTAGTTTCCTGGTATCCAATTTTTGTGAACATTTATATTCACTGGCCAACGATCCATGGGCCAACACCTCATGGATGGTTCACGTATCATGGATGAATGCGGTGATATGCTTCCTCATACCGCAATAGTAAGTGGGGTTACATTAGCGCACCATCACCGTATGCAGTATGACACCTCTACACACTATGTAGTACGTGGGATGTGGCTACCACATACCATTTCATGAAACATTACAAGGAGACTTATGTGAACAAATATTTAGTCATTTAGACATTATTCCATAGCCTTTTATCCAACAATTTTTATTGGACTAACTTTTCATCTGCTTTTGGATCATCCTGTGTAAGCTACAATGGATTATTCATAGGCTGTGATGATATTGAAGAAAAATAGGGCAACCATAAATGGAAATAGTGAGGATTATCTTCCACCCACATCATCCCTCATGATAGATTCTTAAAGGATTTATTAATTCCAGAGATTCTAGCCTATCTTCTATCTATATAGCTACCACTTTATGTATTTGGTCTCCTTGATGACGTTCGTCTTCCATTGGATGACCCGGGATCCCATTTCATCCTCTTAGAGGCATCACAAGGTCATGATCATTCCAATATTTCCACAGTAGGATAAGTCATCGTATATCCAATTCATGAGAACATATTCACACTATGAGGCTCGACATGGACTATGGGAAACCACAGGTGTCATGATGGTGTCCTGAAACTAGACTCTCGAGAGTACCCATCCATTATCAGTATCTCTTGAGAAAATCCTAACGGTGAGTGGAACACCAGGTGGGATTTGTAGGCCAGATGATATTTATTCAATTAGTGGGCCTAGGTGTTCTGGGTGCATCAGACTTGTTTAGAGTCCCCTAACCAATTGGAGGTGGTGGGCTTGTATCCGGCAGCCTGGGTTTCTCAGTTTCCAATATTCTCCCCCAAAGAAATACTTCTCGAGTTGCTAAGTCACTGATGTTCAAGCACCAAAAACTTCCACATACATCATGTGGAGGTGGGGATCAACCTATGGGATAGCCACCAGATTTGAAGACTCCCCATCCATGGAGAAATGTATGACGAGTTTATCTCTGTACACACAACCTGGAATGACACCGACCAAGTGTCCCCTTTGACAAGGAGTTTATTAGTCATGGAATAGGGATTCTTTGATCATCCCCTCCAGGATCGCTCCCTCATCCCATCTGGGGAATGGATTGGATCATTCTTTTAGACAAACGAATCCAAGATGAGGGCTCGCTGTAGCTGAACTAATCCATCCCTCCAAACTCCAAGGTCATATTGTTCTACCTTTGTAGCGGGTAGATATACCACATAGGGATATGATATTCTACTAGATGTATCACCTATGATTATATTAGCAGGTTTATTTTCCTTGTTTTTGAGTATATGGATTTTCCCATCCCATGATGTATATACCGAGGTTCGGGCTTGTACATTTATTATGGGTGCCGCACTGGCAGAGGGTCGTCCCATTAATTTTCCCCTCCCCACTCTGGCCTGACTATGAATTGTTGGGAAAATACAGGATGCTAGCCCCCACACCATCTCAGTGGACCATTTCAATTTCTGTATGGGTGGATGGCAGAACACTTCCCTTGTTATGAATACTGACATACTGTAAAGGGTCTCCATTTTGACTTTCAACATTCCCTTATCAATATTTTCATCATTATTCCTAAGAATATAAGAATTATTGATATAGTTGGGTTGTTGAATGGTGCCTCTCGTTTCACATTCTCACTACACCCTACCCATCAGGGATCATTGCGAGGTGAAATGGACAGTTCTTTGGAAGAATGCTCACACCTTATCACACTCTGAGACGAGATTATCACAGCTCGTATAGATTGAGATGTCATTTGTGAGCAATACCACCCCTACCGGTTTTCTAGGAAATTCAGATGCCTTTAATAGACTGCACTGCTTCCGACTATTCAATTAAGGGGAGTGTATCCCCCTATAGTTCTTTTCCAATTCTAGATCATGATTTTCATGAAGGCGATACTATGTAAGTTATCAATCCTAACACAAAATAATACAATTTCCGATCAATCTAGCATGCCCAACTATGAGTAGATAGTTACCCCAAAGGGATGATGAAAGAAACAGTTCATCAGGTGAAAATCCTTTTACCATTTTCTACCCCATCCTTTCCCCAGTGACAATGACACACATTCCCTCTTCTGTGAAGAGTGAGGCAACTACAACATATACATATGTCCCTATGGAAGCCATGATTGATACATTGTGCACCCTTTCCCTTGGGTTAAGAAGACGCTCAGTTCGTCATCAGAAACATCTGGTGGGGGCCTCATCGGTACAACCTATCTCATTGGGGAGTGATTCAAACCAGTCCCCTCCTTTGGATACTTCCCAAGACCTTAATGAGGTTGTCACTAGCATAGTATCATCGATTATCCTGAAAGCTGCGGCTTTCCCTCTATATTGGCTCCAGTAGTAGGGCCATTTAAGGGAAAAGAGAGTCTCTCATTTTGGGTGACCTCTCTTTGGTCCCTCCCCACTCCTGTGATGACGCTTCAAACTTATAGAAACGTTACGATGGGGGAGGATCAATGTAATGGGTATGCGTTGTGGCACCAAAAAATGTGAAAAGAGGCATGAAGCCAGTTATGTTCTCTTATCGCGGAGAAACCCATTCCCAATTTTGCTGAAGAGGGTGATAATTTTCCGTGATTATTCACTGAGATAGATTTTGGTAGCTTCGATTATCAGCACATACACATCCTTATTTACAAAGTCATCATTGCCTGAGAAGACCTTGGATCTTGCAAGGAAAAACTGGCCATGTTCAATTCTTACTATCATGAGGTGGTGACCTTTTGAGATTTTTCAGAAGAATTTGATCATCTTATGACCAAGGAGGTAAAGGTCCGTGATTTGGTAGACACCCAAGGGGAAAATATGAAGGAGTGAAAAACCTTCACAATAAGGTTGAGGGATTAACTGGACACTTCATATGCCAACTATGAAGTCATCTAGAAGAAGGGGCAGGACCTTAAAGTCATTCTAAAGCGGGTGCGTCTGACGGTGAAGGATGAAACAGAGGAAACTGATTCTTTGGAGAAAACTATCGATTACCCATGAAAATCACCTGTGATCCTTCTAGAAAGGGTGAAATGAGCCTTATTGTTGTTCTGTCCCAAACTATGATATGTGCTCCTCCCCTTTTTTTGATAGTTTGGAGAGACTATGAACTGGGGATGCTCATCTATTTTATTCGAACTCAGAGAAAATGATTTTCCTTTGAATTAACATTATTTTCCTTTTTTCTATTTCAACATCATTTCAATAAGGAATTAATTTTAAACCATGATTTGAAACTAGTAAACTACAATAATTGAATTTTGATCTAATGTTTTCTTGAGCCACGGGGCTCTACGAGTGTATTTCTACTATTGCCGAGGTTTTATGGAAAACCACATGAAAGTTTTTATTATTTTCATTATTACACTAATTTTTCCTAAGCCTTCATGGTATGGGCTTAATGGAAAAAACTTGACTTTTTTCTTAGGCTTCCCTTTGCGTTTTTTCGACCTAACATGCATTGTGTCTTTTTAAGGGATCAATGTTTATTTTAACGAGCCAATACTTGACTTTTACCCAGAGGTGTCTTCTGAGAATTTTCCCTCTTGCATGTATGAAGTATTTTTCTTTTTCTTTCAGTTCACAGTCCTTTCAATCAAACTTATTACTGATGTTTTAGGTTGAATAGATTTGACCAAACTTAACGGAGCATGGCCCTAATTCGTTACCATCAGATGAGAATGTTCTAAAATCTTTCAAACATGGATTAGGGAATTATCATAACACTAAATTTGTGGATTATGGACATGCATAAGGATTGAGAGCTGTTTTAAGTGTATGGATGTAGGAAAGGAATTTCACGAGGATGAGTCTTCTTTTGATTAACATCTATTTTTGTGGGCAACATATGTAGAGCCTCTGGGGCATGATGTGCATAGTCAAAAAATGTATTCGCATGACATTGGCCATCCATCTATGATGGCCAGATAGGGTTATACAACATTTTGAATTTATTTTGATGTAGGGAGCCATAGTGGGTGGATGGCCTGAGTAGTGGTGTATAAAATCATTCGGGACTTCCATGTCATATTTGAACACTACAAGAAAACCACTGTTTAGCGGCGGTTTTTAAAACCACCACGAAATGCGTTTCGGGCCGGCATTTCGCGGCGGTTTTAAAAACCGCCGCGAAAAAACCGCTGCTAAATGGCAAAAAAAATTATTATTATTATTTTTTTAATTTTATTCGATGATTAGCGATGGTTTTTTAAAAAACCGCCGCGAAATAGCCGCGGTTTTAGTAAAACCGCCGTGAAATGAAATGAAAAAAACAAAAAAAACATGAGAAACCCCGAAATCACTAAAACGACCATAACTTTTGATCCAGGCGTCCGTTGAAGCGCCACGACCAGTGAAATCGAAGCTCATTAAGAGATCTAGAAGCACATATAATCAAAACCATGATACGGTCTAAGCTGTGGAAGATGTTAGAGTTATAAGAATGTTAAAAAAAGATCTCCAACTTCAAACGGCCATAACTTTCGCTCCGGGTATCCGTTTGGGCTCTACCACATATCAAATCGAAGCCAGCGAAAAGAGCTATGCACCAGAGCGACACAAGCTAGCTTATTTCATGTTTTTCGACCCCAAAACCCCTCTGAAGTCCTCCAAAATCTAGTTTCCTTCACCGGTGACCCGTCGAACTTGTCTTCAAATGGACCTAACTTTTGATCCGCGTGTCGGTTCGGCCTCCTCCACCTGCCAGATCATAGCTCGTTCCATGAGCTTCAGTTTGACTAGTCACGGTGACCACATGCACTCCTAGATCATATGTTATGACTTTTTAGTGGGTATCGGGTTTGTTATGTTTTTCAATGCCTCGTTTCTAGCACCCGTTCCCCGTCAGCTTTTTTTTTAAATGTTTATAACTTCCGATCCGCCTGTCCATTCAGACACTTTCACCTTTCAGGTTGAAGATCGTTTCTGGATCTTTGATTTGACAGGTCGCGGATCTAAAACGGACTCTCGGATCATATGTTATCTCCGTTAATATGAGTCCAATGTTTTAGTCTCTTTATGACTGTTTTGAAAGGTTTTAACGGTAGCTCCATTTATTACTGTTTATTTGGGTTTCCATGACTTGTTATCTTTATCAATGGGTTTTTCATGGGATATTATGATGATTATGTTGAATTACTAAGGAGTTTTCCAGAGTTGTCACGAGTTTTCATGCGTTCTCGTTCTTTCAAATGCCTCATTTTTCATATGCTTCTCCATCATTTTTCATGCGTTTTCATGATTTTTCATCCCTTATCACATCTTTTCATACTTTTTTCATGTGTTTCCTTTATTATTTATTACTTATCATTTATAATATACTATAATTTATTTATTATCTATTATTTGTAACTGGTTATTTATTATTTATTATTTATTATTTATTATTTATTATTTATTCTTTATATTTATTAATTATTTATGTTTATTTATTATTTATTATTTATTATTTATATTTATTTATCAGTTATTAGTTATTATTTATTATTTATTATTTATTATTTATATTTATTTATTATTTAGTATTTAGTATTTAGTATTTAGTATTTATTATTTATTATTTATTATTTATTATTTATATTTATTTATCATTTATATTTATTTATTATTTATTATTTGTTATTTATATTTATTTATTATTTATTATTTATATTTATTATTTGTATTTATTTATTATTTATTGTTTATATTTATTTATTATTTATTATTTATTATTTATTATTTATATATATTTATTATTTATTATTTATTATTTATATTTATTTATTAGTTATTATTTATTATTTATTATTTATTATTTATTATTTATTATTTATTATTTATATGTATTTATTATTTATTATTTATTATTTATTATTTATATTTATTTATTATTTATTATTTATTATTTATATTTATTTATTATTTATTTTTTATATTTATTTTTTATATTTTATTTATTATTTATTATTTATTATTTATTATTCATTATTGAATATTGATTATTGATTATTGATTATTTTTTATTGATTATTTTTATCTATTATTTATTATTTAATATTTGTTATTTATTATTTATATCTACTATGTATTTATTATTTATTATTTATTATTTAGTATTTATTATTTATTATTTATTATTTATTATTTATTGTTTATATTTATTTATTATTTATATTTATATTTATTTATTAATTATTATTAATTATTAATTATTAATTATTATTTATTATTTATATTTATTTTTTATTTTTTATTTATATTTATTTATTATTTATTATTTATTATTTATTATTTACTATTTATTATTTATATTTATTTATTTAATATTTAATATTTAATATTTAATATTTATTATTTATTATTTATATTTATTTATTAGTTATTATTTATTATTTATTATTTAATATTTAATATTTAATATTTTTTATTTATATGTGTTTATTATTTATTATTTATTATTTATATTTATTTATTATTTATTATTTATTATTTATTTTTTATTATTTATTTATTATTTATATTAATTTATTATTTATTATTTATTATTTATTATTTATTATTTATTATTTATTGTTTATTATTTATTATTCACTATTGATTATTGATTATTGATTATTGATTATTGATTATTGATTATTTGTTATTTATTATTTATATCTACTATGTATTTAATATTTATTATTTATTAATTATTAATTATTATTTATTATTTATCTTTATTTATTATTTATTATTTATTATTTATTATTTATTATTTATATTTATTTATTATTTATATTTAATTATTATTTATTATTTATATTTATTTATTATTTATTATTTATTATTTATATTTATATATTATTTATTATTTATATTTATTTATTATTTATTATTTATTATTTATTAATTTTTATTTATTAATTTTTATTTATATTTATTTATTTAATATTTAATATTTAATATTTAATATTTATTATTCATTATTGATTATTGATAATTTATTATTTATTATTTATTATTTATTATTTATTATTTATTATTTATTATTTATTATTTGTTATTTATTATTTATTATTTATTATTTATTATTTATTATTTATTATTTATTATTTATTATTTATTACTTATTACTTATTATTTATTATTTATTATTTATTATTTATATTTATTTATCATTTATATTTATTTATTATTTATTATTTGTTATTTATATTTATTTATTATTTATATTTATTAATTATTTATGTTTATTTATTATTTATTATTTATTATTTATTATTTATTATTATCGAGTTTATATCTATTATTTATGTATTATTTGTTTTTTAAATTAATATATATAAGTATATTAAATTCTGTTTATTAACCACATGGCGAGCTTGCTGGAGTGGTAAGGTCTTTGGAAAATATGCAAGAGGTTAGGGGTTCAAATCTCATCAAACGCAGAATTTCTTTATATTGCATGAGCATGCATGGCATGCATGTGCATGTGCATGTGCATGGGATATGCATGCATGGATAAATAAAGTAATTAAAATAATAAAAAATAAATAATTAAATAAATAAATAAAATACGAAATAAAATAAATAAATAAAAAATAAATACGAAAAAAAATAAATAATAAATTCGAAATTTAATAAATAAAATAAATAAAATAAATAAATACGAAAAATAAATAAATAAATAAATAAATACGAAAAATAAATAAATAAAATAAATAAATAAAATAAATAAAATAAATAAATAAAATAAATAAAATAAATAAATAAATTAAATAAATAAATAAATTAAATAAATAAATAAATTAAATAAATAAATTAAATTAAATAAATAAAATAAATAAAATAAATAAAATAAATAAAATAAATAAAATAAATAAAATAAATAAAATAAATAAAATAAATAAAATAAAAAAATAAATAAATAAATAAACAAATAAAATAAAATAAATAGGTAAAATAAATAGATAAAATAAAGAAATAAAATAAATAAATAAATAAATTAAATAAATAAATTAAATAAATAGATTAAATAAATAAATAAATAAATACGAAAAATAAATAAAATAAATAAATAAATAAAATAAATACGAAATAAATAAATATATATATATATATATATATATATATATATAATTAAAAATAACAAAAACAACAAAAATAAAAAAAATAAAAAAATAAAAAAATTGCCGCTGAATCATTTAGCGGCGGTTTAAACCACCGCGAAACGTTCTGCGACGGTTTTGAAAATGGCCGTGAATAGTTTCCCGACGCATGATTTAGCAGCGGTTTTTGAAAACCACCGGCAATCGATTTAGCGACGATTTAAACCACCGCGAAACGAAAAAAACCGCCATTAAATGCCTTTTTTGCCGTAGTGGAAGGGGGAAAATGCTCCCACACACTTCTTACCTTCCTGAGGGAGAGCTAGGGAATGATTAGTTTTTTTAAAAGTCATTTTTATGGAAGGGGAAAATATAACAAGGTTTGTAAGCCGTTATCCAGACGTTTTCCAAATCTGGGGTGCGATAGAACATGAATGTCATTTGATCATATGAGAGCTCGAATGGACTCTATTGGGGACAAATTTTCTTTGGATTGACAATCTTTTTGTGGGAAACATATGCAGAGCCTCCGAGGCATGATGTGCATAGTCAAAAAAGCTATCCCAGGACACTGGCCTTCAGTCTCTGATGGCTATGGAAGATTACGGAGATTGGGAACCTTTTAAATCAGATATGTGACCTTCGGTAAAGGGTGAACCAGAAAAAGGGATATTTTGACTGAACTTCTCCTAGAAATGAGTGGGGGAACTCTTCTTTTGTATTCTGTTCATCTTCATGCATATGGATGAGGAATATTTAGAAACCTCAAAAGAGACCATAGATTAATCAGGCCCGCATGTTTTGATATATCCATGATGTGTGTAAGGGGGAACATTTAAACCATGACTTTGAGGTCCCTTGAATTAGTGGGACGGAACGAGTCTTGGAAGACATTGGGCATACTGAGATAAGATATGACTCTTCTAGGGACAAATTTTACATTGATCAAAGTCCATTTTTGTGGGAAACATATGCAGAGCCTCTGGGGCATGATGTGCATAGTCAAACAAATGTGTCCGTAAGACACTGGCCTTTTGTCTCAGATGTCCTTAGAGGTTTATGGGAATTCAAGATCACTCAAAGCATGTTGTTTGGGGTACGAAATTAGTGTATCCAGACATTTTGGGGACATTTTGGGATGAAATTAACTCATGGAATGTGGTGCCCCTTACGTAAATCTAAATCATATGTAGGGTAAGGTATTCATTCCATATTTAGAGTACCTGGTCATTTAATGTCACATGGCCATGAAGCGGTGTTCCTCTTGGGGAATGGAGTTGTGACTTTCCATTTAGGTTCATGTTGTTAGGACCATCTTTTGATATTGTTCAGCTATAATGTCACAATGTATCTGTCTCTAATATCCCTAAGCTCATGTGAGATACACTGAGTGTGAGAAACAAGGGATTATGAGGATTTCGAGTCCTTTCCTAAGAATAGAAAAATCAACATTAGAGGGAACTTTAGTCTTAAATTAATGCAATGCAGTTTAACATCATACAATATTGATGATTTTGGCCTCACAGTATAATGTCGTGTGGTGAGGAAATGATGTTGTGTAGTTTAGAGTCATGCAGTGAGGACTATAATATTGTCATAATGATCTTTAATAGTTTTGGGTTAATCTAAATCAGGATGTTCTAGTGTTCCTTAGACATACGTGATGATAGAAGCTGTAAACAATAGTCACAGAGGGTTGTCCAAGATCTTGGAAGCCATTGGGCGTACTGAGATTAGAGAGGAATCTCTTGGGGTTGATTTTTTCCTTTATTAATGGATATTTTTGGGGGAAATATATGTAGTTCCATTGAATCATGTTGTACATAGTCAAACAAAGGTGTCTACAAGACACATTCCTTCTGTATCAAATCGCCTTTAATGATTATTGGGATCCATGTTTTCCTATAGTATGGATGTTGAAAAATGGGATAGATGTGCCTGCGAACATGAGAATACCCAGACCAGGATTAACTATGAACTACGTAGAGATTCCATATAGGTTTGACTCAAATGTATAGGGGGATGCATGATCTTTTGACTCCTCATAAGTGAAGGGGCATGTGCGGGATCTCATAACACTGAGGACTGGACCACACATAACACTTGAAGAATTTTGTAGTTTATTGTCATGCGATAAGGATATTTCATGGAATCCTCATAGAAGTCTGACCTATGTATTGGGGAAAATGAGATTTTTTAGGGTGGCTAGACTGGGATGCACAATCTGAGAATCCCTACATATCCTGTGAGGGCAGGAATCAAGCCTCACATAATAATGAATGTTCCCTATACTGATCTGGCTCGGTCTATGTGTAAGTACATTTTTGTTTCATTTTCTAGGGGTCCTGGGTCCACCATACTTCTCCATAACTTATTTTCATAAGAGAATTCTTACCACTGATCCTAATATTATGTTAGTCATACTCATTGTGAGAAATAAGGAATGGACATAGGGTTTCGTTTACAGGTGTTGGGAGGTAGATGATATTACGGGGGTATTATCTTTCTTTTTATCTATAGGAATGGGCCATGATCTAGGATCTAGGCATCAATACATATCCTACAAGGGAAGGAATAATGATGTACATAGTTTTGTATGCACCATGTATCGATTTTGATTTTTCTTTGTGTATGAAAATGTGAAGAAATATTGTTTTGATGATGGTTGGGCCAGGATGGAAAATCTGGGTGCCACCATGTATCCTACAAGAGCAATAATCAAGCCATATGTATCTCTAAATGTTCCCTATACCAATATAGCTCGGGTCATGTATAGGTACATTTTTGTTCTATCCATCACAGTTTCCTGGTCTACCATGTTACTCCATAGTTTTCTATCATATAAGAATCCATACCATGCATCAAAATCTCACATGAGTTATACTCTATGTGAGAAACAAGATCTGATAATGGTTTACCATACAAATATGGGTAGATAGGGGGTTTTATGGAGGCATTTCTTATGGGGCTAGGCCAAGATTGAGGATCGAGGTGTCACTGCGTATCCTTTAAGGGTAGAAATCAAGTTGTACGCAGTTCTATGAGAGATAATGAAGTTTAATATCATGATATAAGGATGCATTGTGCCACATAATTTAACATCTTACAATGATTACAAGAATCACAGTTTAAAGTCACGCTTTAGGGATGTGATCCTTACAGTTTAACATCATGTGGAAAGGACAATGACTCATAGTTTAAGGTCATAGATCTTGGACCATGACATCTGGGTATTGTAACTCATAGTTTCAGGTCATAGAGTTTGGACCATAACATGGGGGGTTTTATAACTCATAGTTTAGTGTCATAGATCTTGAACCATAACATCAGGGGTTTTTAATCACAGTTTAAGGTCTTAGAGTTTGGAACGTGACTTCACACATTACTACATGAAATATTTCTTCAAAAACATTGTGTTTGTGGGAGCCATGATGAGCTATTTTTTCATTGATATTGGGGAATATGGTCCATTTGAATAAAACCTATGTATGAAATATGGTCCTTCCCACATTGGTTCAAGCATTGGGGGATTCAACCTGAGTATCATTTGGGTTCTAAGGACTAACACCATTTCCCCTTCGAGGAAATATTGAAGGTAAACCTTTTTATTGAAGGCTCATGCAATCCAGATTTGATATATATCCAAATGGTGTAAAGTGTGTAGCCTTTTTTTATGTAGCTGCTCCAACTCATAAAACCGTCTCTAGGATTTCCCATCCATGGACAGTTGATCAGAAATGGCCATGTGAGGTGATGGAACATGGATCTTGATAGGGAAAACCACCTCTTCCCTGAATAATATTGAGTATAGGGATTTTTGGGTGTCCGTGTGGGTCGTGGTCTATTAAGACCATAATTCACAAAGGAGATTGCATGGCCACGTTCTCTTTTCCTTATCAACAATCTTCTTGATTATGTCAGAAAAATTCTTGTTGAAAGCCTCTATCTAATCATTGGCCGCCACATGGTAGCAGGATGACCTGTTGGCTTTGATTCCATACTCCGGGTATAGCATTTCCAACTCAACAGAGTAGAAGTTGGTGTCGTTGCTCGTAAATATTGTATAATGGAAAACAAATATTGTGATGATGTTGTCCTTCACAGAGCTAACAATGTTTTTCACCTCTACTTCTTTACGGGTTATGGATTCATCCCATTTGGAAAAAAGGTTTGTCACTGTGAATAAGAACTAGAACTGTCTGGTTGTGGCAAGAGGATATGGTCCCACAAAATCTGTTCCCTAGCTAGTGAATGGCCAAGAGTACTTAGTTATATGAAATAACTCTAGGGGGAAGTGTATCAAATTATCATACACTAGGAAGGAATGAAAATTATTGGTGAATATTGAACAATATTGTATAATAGTGGGCCAGTAAAACCCAATCCCTCAAATTTGATGAGAGATCTTGGTTACTGATTAATGCGCTCTATACGTTCCAGTGTTTACTTCTTTTATGATGGTTGCAGTCTCCTCTCCATCAATTCACCTAAGAATAACTCCATCAAGGCCATTTTGTGGAGAACATTTTCTCAGCTTACCCCATTGTATAGGAAAAAGTTGACTTCCCTTCTTCAGATCTACTCTCATCCAGCCCTATCTGGTGAAAGTTCCCTATTCCAAAGGTAATTTGCAATGGGATTCATCCAGTCAGTGATATGACTATGAGGCTCAAAATGGGGATTTTTTTTAATTTTCTCTATATTTATTTTGATAAATTGTAAGACCATCCAGTAGTGAGAAATGCTAATGACAGTTTCATCCTGGTCTGGATTGTCCAAGGTTGTAGCTACATTTTCCAAAGTGTCAGCTTGAGCATTTTGTGACCAGGGGACATAGGTCAATGTTGGTTCTGATGGGAATTCTGTCATCAGTTCTCGAATGTGGTTCCTCCATGGAAATAAAACATTTTTCTTGATGGCATAGTTATCATTAACTTGTTCGATGACTAGCTCCAAATCACCTTTTATATTTAGGTGTTTTTCCTTCTCATGAAGTGCCAGTTCCAGTATTTCAATGAGGGCCTAATATTCTAATTCATTATTGGTACACCCTTCCAAAAGTAGGAATGATTTAGGCAAGATGGCCTTTTCAGGGGATACAAGTATAACTCATAATCCCACTTTGTTGTGTTTGGGATCCTCCACCATTTTCCCTTTCGGGCTTCAGAAAGCACCATCGAAGTACATTTACCTTATCTGGGAGTCCTCATGAATGGAAAACACATCTTCATATGGAAGTTCAACATCCAATGATGTTTTTTATTTTGAGGGGTGCTTGACCAGGAAGTCTGCTAACGCCTTAACTTTGATGGTCTTTTGGGGAACGTACCATATGTAAAACTATTGTAGGATGACCGCCCGTTGTGATAGGCACCCATTTTGCATCGAATGATTGAGGATATATGTGAGCGAGTTGTAGCGGGAGACCAGTTGGACCTCAAGGTGCTGTAGGTAATGCCTGAGTTTCTGAACCGTGAAGACTAGGGCTAGGTACTTCTTTTCAATTTTTGAATACAAAGTTTCAACATCAATCACTGTTCGTTTAAGGTAATAAATGCTATTATCACTGCCGAAATCATTGTTCTACGTGAGAAAGGAACCTAATGACTATTCCAGGGAAGTTACATACAATATGAGAAGTCTCTCCTCCACCAATGGAATCAGCACCCTCTGGCTCAGAAGATATCTTTCAATATTTTCAAACACTTCTTGGAAATCATTATTCTTCGCATACATAACTCCTTTATTTATGAGACTGGTTAGAGGTAAGTATTTACCTGCTAGGTTGGATATGAAGCACCGAATGTAGGAATGGTGCCCCTAGAGACTTCTCAACATTGTGATGATGCAAGGTGGGGACATGCCAACAATGGATTTTCTATTCTCGGGATCGACTTCGATGTCGTGATAGCATACGACGAAGATGATAAAATATCCCGAGGAAATGTCAAATGCTCACTTTACGGGATTCGTCATTAAAATGTGTTGTCACAAATTGTTGAAGATATTTTCAAGATTAACTAGGTGGCTTGAGCGATGTCATTATTTAACCACTAAATCATCGACAAAACACTCGAGACACCTTCCGAAGAAGGTCTTGAAGATGAAATGCATGACACGCTGATAGGTGGTGCTGACATTATTTAGACCAAAGGGCATCACCTTATAACAGAAATATCCCAGAGGTTCCCTAAAAGTGTAGATTCTTCATCTACTCTATCCATCCAGATATGGTTGTATCCAGAATAGCCATCCATGAAGGATATGGATTTATATTTGGCTATTTCATCAATCAACAGTTCTGTGATCCGGACCGGGAAGTTGTCTTTTGGGAAATGCCGATTAAGGTTCCTGAAGTCAATGTAGATTCTAATTAATCCATTTTTTTGATAGGGACAATGTTTTCTGGACAGATTAGATACTAGACCTCCCGTATGATGTTTTATTGGATCATCTTGTCAACTTCAACTATTTATTTTCATAGCATGCGTCGAGTGAATCCTTATGTCTAACTACATATAGCCCTGGTGGTCTTCTGGTAGGTCTAGATGAAGAGTGGAAACGTTAGGATTGAGGCCTGTAATTTCTGTGTTGTTCCAGGAAAACACATATAGATTTTTCTTTAGAAATGGGGTATATTCCTCCTTCTCCTATACATGAGTAGCCACACTAATCAGTGTGGGATAAAAGTCATATTTGGTGCCCATGATAATCTATTTATGTTCATTTATTGTGGTGGAGACAAATTCTTCAAATACACGAAGGTCATCTGTGAGGTATTCTTCCTCTTCTTCTTTCTTTTCATCATCTTTATATTCTTCCTCTTCTGATGGAGAGAGTATTTTTGAGACAAACTCTATAATGTTGGTAGAGAGATTGTCTTCTTCCTTAGTGTGTATGGTGGGTGTACCTTGAGGTCCTAAGGATGGGCTAGAAGCATCTTTGATAGGAATTTTCCTGACATCATGGGAGTTATTTAGCTCTTTCACATATTTGGTCTTGGTATAAATGACATAGATCATGCAGACAATTGATTCTTCATTCAGACATGAACTTATGCATTCAACATGGTTAATGGGTAATACATACTATTCCTCAAGCTACTAGAGGAGGTCGGAGAGAGCCATTTACAATTCATTCAAGGCATTGCTTCAATCAATGTCGTTGTCCAAACTATTTTTTTTTCTGATTCATGGAACCCTACATCGATATAATGTGACTCACTGGAATCAAACATGGATTTATCAGCATGAAATGTGTCATTTTTTCTAGTAGTTCAATATTTGATGTACTGATGGTATGATGACGGAATTGTAGCGTGCTAAAGCAGCCAAGGTATCCCTAAAAAGATGTTGAAGTCCATACTTTTCCATACTACTAGGAACTCCAAATCCAACATGAGGTATCTGAGCCAAGATTTATGCTTGATTCATCCCAATGGTTTCTACTTGCTTTTGTCATATCCAAGAAGAGTTGTAGTGCAGGGTGTCACGATATCATCATCATATCCCAGTTGATGAAGTGTCCACAGCGGGAGGACGTTGACTCCAGAGCCTTTTGCTGATGAAGATCGTCCAGACATCAATTACATATATCTTGCCAGACACATATAAAGGTTTGATGTTCCATTGCGTGATGGTGTCTTTATCTATGTATGTGAAGAAGATGTTATAATAACATTCTTTAGGATTGGTCTTCGTTTGGTATACTTAGGCTATATCTACTTCAGCCTCGAACACCTGGGGACTTAGTAGTGCTTCGATGAGTACCTTTATAATAACTGTGGATAGACTTAAAGCATCCAGGATGGATTGTTTTTCCACTACTCAATCCATATATTTTAGAATATCAAACTTTTTTTTCTAAAGGTTAGAGATTCTCATCATAGGGTTTCTCTTTCATAGACACATTAGGGGTTTGGGAGTTGGAGGCAGATGGTTAGGCCTCAATGACTGGGGTCGGTGGTGCTACGGTCATTTCCATATTTTTTTGAGCTATTCCTCTTGCATTCCTTGGGTGATTTGTTATTTGTTCTTCCCCTGATGGATATTCCAAGATAATTGGACTTGGATTTATTTCAATGGGGGAGGAGAATAATTCCTATTCTTTTTGTGTCTTCCAGAGGGTCCTTCCTCAAATTTTGGTGATTTTAATGGATTGACATGTGGTGTGTTCGAGAATATGACTCCTACCACAATCATGCCTAAAATGACATCCAACCTTTTCCTCTGGATCTCTGATTGGGTGCATGGTATTCGAGTTCGTAGCCTTATACTTATTCAGAGAAGGGGTCCATCATATGAATGAAATTAAGGGATCCAACTATTATTTCTTGATCTGACAATGTTTCAGTCTGACCATCTTCTTCTAATGGTGCCATTTGGCAGGATGGTGACTATTGTACAATTTGGTTGGGAGGTTCCTATTTTACTATGACTTTTGGCATGAAGTCCAAAAGTGTCAACACTAACTTCAGATTTGGTATCATCTCATCTTCTTTCTCTTTATTTCTTCCCTTATGTCCTTTAGATGACCTTGGGGCCAGGGAGGATGGTTGTATTGTATTAAGATCTTCTAGGGGAATGATTGGTTGTTTAAACTATTCCTAGAGTATCCCACAGACTCCCTTGACTGTATTTTGGGTCATAAAATTGTAAAACCTTTTCTAGTTCTTACTAGAGACTATCTTCCATTTTTCTTCCTCTCTTGAGTCTGAGGTGGAAACATATGCCACTTATGATGGTGGCAGGCACAACGTAACACGGCAGGAATCCACCATATTTTGTAGAAGATCCTTGAAAAAAAAGAACTATTGGATGGTATGTCCATGTTTTTTGTGATAGAGAAAATAATTTGGTTAGTCATTGAGACCCACTTATTTATCTCTCTTTGGATCTGGTAGTCAAATAAAATTACAATTTATAGCAGCTATGAAGTAGTTGCAGATCTGGTCATCTCGGAAGGAGTAAATTTTATTTCTTTATTCTTCAAACTATTTTATTTTATCACCATATCCATCGTCTTGTTGAGGTGGGGGTGTTTGTGGGAATCTAGAGGGTCCCACATTGTTTAGTGGGGGCCACACAATTGGGGTAGGTGTTGGGGCTGGCTTAAGCATGATAGAAGCCACTTCATCTTTTCCCATTCTTTTCCCAGGGGATGATGAGGCCACTTAGGAATTAAGATTGGTCCATTGCAAGGGGTCTTTTATTCTTTGGGAAATGACAAAAAAAATATCTAAACCCACTAGTTTACTTTAATGGGTTGTGTGGTGTCCACAATTGAACCCAAAGGTTATCGATGCGCATGGTGATTATCTCATCCTGGGAGAGAGGTCAGTTTAGAGAATATGCCAGGCCTTTCTATCTGGCGATGAAGTATGAGACCCATTAGTTCTCATGATACATGGAGTTCATGAGGTCACTAAATGTTGTCTTAGGCAGTTTTGAACTAAACTGGAAGAGAACCTGTCGCTGGAGGTCCTCCCAGCCTGTAATTGAATTGGCTGGCAGGCTAGTATACCATACGAAGGCTGATCCCTACAAGGTTCATACGAAGTGCTTGAATTTTATTGCTTCTTTATACTCAAAATTTTCCATAATGGGGTAAAAATAAGATGAATAGTGCATTAAATGCTATTTTAGGTCCCCTAATCCATTTAATACTAAGAATAGGGGGTTTTAAAAATTTGGTAGTGGAAGAACATTGCATACCCAATCAAGGCAAGGTTTACACTCTGGTGGTATCAGAGTGTACTTCCCCTCCATGAATTATAACTGAGCTGTTAATTTCTTGACAATGTTCAAGAACCCTTGATGCATATCATTTCAGGCTTGAACTTGGGCTGGTGCAAGATGGGCCAAAAATGGGTGTGCCGGTGTAGCTGGAATTTGGGGTGGATTCCCAGCCAGTGGTATCATTTGTGGGTTTACCTGAATATATTATGGTTGCCTTAACAATGGGGGAAATATTTATTTCTTTCAAGTGCTAGGTTTAATGGACTTATGAGCATGGATTAATTCACCAGAATGAGTGTGTGTGGCATGTGCACCTCTTCTAGGAGCACCTTCTAACGCTCCACTGGGGTAACACATATGGTGAGATGGATCCCTTGATGCAGCTCTACATTAATTTGCTTGAGCTCTTTCATTTCTTCCTATGGCTTAGAAAAACATTCCTCTAGGTTGAGGGGCACATTATCAGGGGTAGGATGAAGAACGTAACATATGAACTTGGATTTATTCTTCTCCATGTTGTAGTTTCACTGGGGTGGTAGCGATGGATTGGCTGAGGGGGCACCAAAATTTACGACCAATCTTTAGTTCTGGGTATGCACACCATCATGCCCGGTGTAGGATGAATATGATTGGGAACCATCTTACCTCATAGAATCTCCCTTCACATCATTTTATGTGAACTTAATGGGGTTAATGTTTATGTTAGGTCCTTTAGGTCAGATACCCTGAGGGGGGTGGGGGTGTGGGTGAATCAAGGTATGATAGATTAAAACAACTGTCCCTATTGATATTGTTTTCTTGTCAGAAAAAACTCTATTATCTCTTCTTACCATTGCAGAGTATAAAAAAATCTTAATGAAAAAATAGGACACACCAATTTTACATGGTTCACCCTCACTAGGCTACTTCAAAGGAGAAAACACCAGTGATGTTCTGATGTGGAAAATCCATAAAATCACACTGCTGTTTACAATGTCCTGATCGGACTCACTATCCCTCCTGGTTTAGAAACCACTCACAATATGAAAGCTCGCTACTCTCTAAACTGATGTGTGCTCACTACTTCTTCATAATATCCACTCAATGTTTAAAAACGTGTAGGTCCCTTCATTATCTTTAATGAATGCATCCTTCACTTTATGTATATGCTCTGTGGAAGTCCAATTTCATCCACTGATGAATACAACCTTACCTCCAGTGTACTGGGAAATTTTCCAACTGTCATGCATCCCTATAAATATGAGAGCGCTTCTCCAAGCCTGGTGCATAGGTGTCACCAAACCACTTGTGTAACACTCCCTTCAATAACAAAAAACATGGGTGACTCACAACCATTTATTCCCAAACCAATATCAGCGCGCAACTATCAACTGGAACACTTTTCCAAGCCTGGTGTGCAAGTGTCACCAAACAACTTGTGTGACACTCCATTCAACAACTCAGAAGTTAGGTGACTCGCACCCTTTTACTTCCAAACCAATATTGGCATGCATCAATCAATTGGCGTGCAACTTCTGAATATCTTTATACTTGCGTGACCAAACCAACACTTGCACTCCCAAACCTACTTGCATGACTAGATATTGAATTTTATATATGTTTTATGATTCACCTAAAATGAGGAGGGGTATCCCTCTATTTATAGGCATTTTGGCCACCCTAAGCTCCGTTTGCAAGTCTCCTACTGGCACGCAAGTCCAGCCGCCTAAGCCTCTGTTTCCCTAGTCACCATGCATGCCCAAACCAAAAATTGGGCATCCCTCTTTCCATTTTCATATTTGGATGTTCAGATCTTAAAGAACATATGGTGTTAAAATTTCCCATCCTCAAAGGAACTAGAGTTCAAGTCCCTTTACCAAAAATAATTTTCTATTTTTTTTCAAATTTGATGCCCAAAACGTTGGAAAACACTGGAAAACAACACCATATTGTATCTGTTCTTTTTGTACCACCTCTAAATCATCCATTCCTTTTTCAAGGTTGTTTTATCGATCATGGATTGTCAGCAACATCTCATAAACTCTACAACTCACCATGTAAACCCCATTTATCAACTCATTGAACATCGTGGTCTACTTTGTCAACAAACACAACATGGATACCTCCTTTTTCATAAAACACAATCACCTCAAAAATGGTTCTATGTTACCTCAAGGGATTTTTTCCCAATATTTTACCACATTCATTGAGGAATACCACATTGGGGGTGGTGTACCAAGTGCCAAATGGCATGATGGATGTTTTCACCATTTTTTGGACTTTCTCCTTCCATTCTACGATACTCTTCGGGTTTTTTGGAGAAGATTGACCTGAAGGGAGACCTGGTCTGACCTTTCAACACTCCTTTGTCTCAAATGGCACGAACCATGAGAAAGTGTGGAATGGGTAGCTCCTATTTCCATCTCTCTTCTTATATGGTGGAAGAAATATGTCTGCTATGCAGAGAATTGATGTAAAAATACCCCTAACCCTGTGAGATGGAGTTGTTTTCATTTTTCCACTAATGCACTACAGTCGGGAATTGATGGTCTTATAGGAGAATTTGGATTTAAAAATTCCCCTAGCCCTATGGGCCATGGTTGTTCATGATTTCCGGTAGAATCCGCCTATATTTCCACCCTTTATATTTCATGTACTCCCGCACAGGTGTGATCCGAGTATGGCATTGGGCTTTCACAGTGTCTATGGCCTTTTGAAGATACGATCACTACTTGCTGGTTGGATTCCCTTAGGTAGAAATCCTTCTGAATGTTCTTATTTTCCCGGCTCAGAAGCTTTTCGATGTCTTGATCCCTTTAGTCCTAATGATTTTGAGACTTACACAGAGCCAATTTTTGTTGAGTATTCCATCTTTCCTGAGTAGAGGGTTCACTTGATTTATACCTCTGGGATATGACGTTGCAGGATGTCATTTCAATGGGGTACTATTGGACGGGGTGTGTGGTGAAGTGTAGAGATCTATATTCCCCCCATCCCCGAATGTGAACTCTAGTCAGGGTGTTTCCAATGAGGCGACACAACTTATGAAGTGCATGGAGGTAGGCCAGTTCATGGTTTTTCATTCACCTTTCTAATTGTGGATTCCTTGCGGATGTGAGGGATTACAAATTTATTAGATGGAGAAGCTCCCCTATTGTGCTAAAGTGGTTCACATACCCTTTTTAATGTTGGAATTTTTATTTCATCTGATGAAGATTCATCCATATATTGCGGCGAATTTTATGCATGCATTCCCCCAAAAAATTCTCCTATTATGTCGAAGTGAGAAGTGGTATTAGGATAATATGTCAATTGTATGTTATACCTATATATTTTTCTTCCACAAGCAACATATCATGTTGTTGTTCTTCTAGAGGCTCCTTTACTTGATATTCCCAACTGAACTACTTCTTAATCATTTCGTTTCAAGTAGTCGGGCTGATGGGAGGGTCATTGATTTGAGGATAGCATGGGGGTGGCTCAGCAAATGAGGGCAGCCTAGGACATCCTATGGTTGAGAAAGAATATCACTCGTTATAGACATATTTCCCAATGTGTTTGACTCCTTTTCGAGCACCTAAGCATAAAAGGGATTTCTTACATCTATTCTAGCAAATGGAGGACCTTCTTTTGAATATAAATTTTGAATGCGGGGATGACCTTAACAATTGGTGTTGTAATGGTGAAGGATACTATTGAAAATTGATGTTCGATAGTAGGAAACACACTTACAACATGTACCATAGGGAGGAAATTCCGGGAGGGCTAAAATGAGGGGAGTATTTTCTTGCTGCTTGATGTTATTGAGGGGAGGACCTTCATAGCAACTTACTTTGAAGGGAGGGCCTTTACAATGACTGTCATCATGGCGGGGGATACCATTGGGACATGATACCTAGGTATAGGGAAAATTTCTACAGTGAAAATCTTGGGAAGGACCTTTAGGATGTACTTCAATGAGGGGAGGACCTTCTCCTTACTTAAAGTTACTATGGGGAGGATCATTACATCAACTACCATTGTGGGGGGGGGGGGACATCTCAATGACTGTCATCATGGTGAGGGCTACCATTATGACATGATGTCTGACTATACAGAGAAGTATATCTACAACATATACCCTAGGGAGGACCGTCAGTTTGGATAACAGCAACGGGAGGACCTTATTGCTGTCTAATCTTCAGGTTGAAGGGAGGACTACCCAGACATGCATCAGGAGATAGGCTCTCATGATCGATCATTCCTGGACCATGGAGTGATCCCCCATGGGTTCTCTATGAAGGAACTTCAGAGCTACTGGTAGTGATACTGTGGGAAGAGGCTTCCCAACTGCTACTACCACTTCCATAAATTGGTAATGGAATGACAGGGTGTGGTTCCTTTATTGATACACGCTGGATGGAATCAAGAACCCCAACTTTCAGTAGAGTAGGATCATGTATTTTCTATTAATTTTCCAGTTTCTATTGGTGGTTTTAAATTTTGGGCGCTCTCTTGCGGGTAACCTAGGCCATCTTCTTTTGGTAATGGTGTTTATATACGATTCCCTAGCTTGATGGGTCATGTGATGTAGTTGGGATATACCAACAGACTTCTTGACTTTTGGTGGGGATATGTGTTTTCCCTAGAATAACCACCACATTGGAATGGTGTCCCCTAGTTGGAACGAGTATTTTTTCCCAATACAGAACTCTGTATATCGCGAGACATTGCCATCGACCCTCCTGGACAAGATCAGGGATGCATAACTGCTTATGAGTAACTAACTCATTTTGCAGGATAGTCAATCTGTTCGAGGAAATCGGGTCATGGGCCCTTTTCTCACCTTTTCTGCTGATGCATGATATCATGACATTTTTTGGACAATATGGTCTGGAATATTCATATGATCTTCCATTTCTTCATGGATATTATGAGATATATCTTTTCTTGGAACAAGTATGAAGGACCATTCAGATGTCGGAGTAGAGTTTGTGCCTGCTCTGGTGCTCCATGAGTAGCTAGTAGATACTGGAAGATCCCATATGCTAGGGTAAAGGACCGAGTCTACCACCAGTTTTCTTCTCTGGTTTCCACTGTATTTGACTGGTGGTCTTCATATTCAGAAGTTAATATTTCCATCTAATCACTTTCCATTGTACTAATCTCAAGGGTCTTGTATGCATCCGTAGGAATTTAACCCTTATCATATTTGTTTGCCTCCATATTTAGTCAGTGGGATTGAAATACATCATCAGGTGTTTGTGCCTACGTGTAGTTGGTTCCTTCCCTATTTGGTTGGCAGGCTGGTTGTGTATCGGAAAATATCTGCATCTTCATGTAGTTTTCTGCTCCTTCTGCATGGTCGGACCGGTGAGCACTACCAGGAACATGCATGTTCTCGTATTGTGCCACCCTATTTCTTTGGTGGGAATGAGTGGAGGGGGAAGAGTCGTATGTCTTCCCATTGAATTCCACTACCTTTGTATGGTGGAGTTCCTCCTTAGGAACCTAGGTGATGGAGTGTTCTTGATTATATATTTTCCACCCTTAGCGGGCATCCTGAGGGCCCCGAGTCTCCTAAACTTTGGCAGGTACCCTCGGCATATGATCCTCTTCAGCAGGAGGAGTCTTGGTCATCCGGTGTCAGTGATGGTGCTATTTTTCAAGGGATCGTGAGTAGTACCCATGTCAGTTGAGATGAATCTATCATAACTGAATTCATTTGCCTATGTAAGATAAGGTATATTCTCATTGACACGTTCTGGGGATTGGCACCCAAAATGGTTTCAGATGACCACTGGGGCTACTTTGCACTGTGGTGCCGGCAGTGACTGAAGAGGCAACTGGCAGTCCTTTGCAGACTAGAGGGCTTGTCTTGTAGCATCGAGTATGGGAAGAGCACCATTTCGATGGTACTCTTGGATTAACATGTTGGATACATGGCGTTGAAGATTCTAGGTAGGCGAGGGGTTCCTTCTCTTTGTTGAGGCCTCGACCGCCCGTGGGATCGCTGATGTGCATGTCTGCATCGGTCATCAGGATGTCATTTGGATCAAAGGATGCTCTGTGGGAACCAGAAATATACATATATGACATGCATACCCCAAAACCTTTTCAACGTATCATTCTTATAAACATATGCATATTTGGCGATTCATCTTGGCCCCTTCCCCTTTTCTTTTGCTATAGGGAGAAGTGGCTTGAGTGGGGTAAGACCTCCACCTTGGTTAAGGATTCACGTTGCGTTCACCATTTTTGTTCCGCCTTTAAGGTGGTGCATTTTATGCATACTAAGGTGAAAAAAATGATCTGAAATGCAGTATCCTTTTGTGTTTGTTATCATTGTGGTAGAACAACCACCTTGGTTAAGGATTGACATCAGGTTCACCCTTTTTGTTCTACCGCCGAGGTGGCGCATTTTGAGAGTATCGAGGAGAAAAAAAAATGTTCTGATGTGCATTATCCTTTTGTGCATGTTATCATTGGGGGAGAACCACCACCTTGGTTAAGGATTCACATTGGGTTCACCATTTATGTTCTACCTCTGAGGTGACACGTTTCTAGGTGGTGGAAGAATAGTCTAAGGAGGATCGACACTCATCCCTTTTTCTATAGAGACAAGTTCTCATCAAAAGCAACACTTCTTTTGTTTTGACCTATTTTTTTCATTATACATTAAGGAAGGATGGATTAACCCTGTGGGGACTAGGCAATTCACCTCTTCCATAGTGTAGAGGAGGTTGCACAATCAGATGATTCTAGTAGGGAAATTTCATGGGGTGATGTAATTGTGAAATCGTTCATCCTCAGATATAACTTCATATAATTGTCTCCAATAGGTTTATTCTTGGAGACATGAAATCCCAACTGTCCTAGTATCTATGAATCATGGACCTTCTTTCCAAAGGTAGACACTCATTGATTGATATTTCAGCCAAAAATACTTAAGAACTTCATTGCTTGAAAAGATGGGAGGTCAGGCTCATCGCACCCTTCTAGGGGAGGATTGTTGCATGTTCCAGGACACTCTTATAGATTTAAGTCATGTTAATATGTTTTTTAATCCATGTTTTGATCCAAAATAGTGTGTCCATGGGCTACCCTTGGTTTGAATGATCGTCATAGGCATGCATGTATGTTTGATTCTACAGAGGTGATACTGATTTGAGCCATATAATAATGCAGTCTGGAGTTTACCATCATCCAGGGGGGATGGAAGGTGACTTAATGTTGTGATCAGGCCCATAAAAAGGGTTTCTACGTATAATCGAGAGAGGAATAAAAACCAACATATTTAGGATTGAGTGGGGCGTAGGCATGGAAGTCACCCATTTGATGTACATGATTGGGTGACCCTTTATGGGAGGGAAACCTTTTGAGATCAGGTCCTTTGGTAGGCATCCTATGTATCCCAATTTGATCAGGAATCAGAGTTCTTATAGTTTATATTCACATGGATGTTGCAATCCTCATAAACCCCTAAACCTATGTGAGTCATGTTCGGTGTGAGAAATAAGAGGATGTGAAAGATTCAACAAATATTGTGCCTGCTCTATTATTGGTGGGAGAGGGGGATCCCACAGTTGATGATGCCAGGGTTGACCATGGGGGAGGGAACATAGTGATGAACCTTTCAATGTGAAATGACATTGAAGGTCATACGGCCCTTCCTTGGAAGATTGGGGACATACCTCAGGGTCAGGGCCCCAAAGCACATTCTGGGATTGGGCGGATTTTCTTCCTTGTCAAAAGGATAAGCAAACATAACTCCTTTGACTGATCATTATTCTCCATTAAATGTAAAAGAAAGTTACCACCATTAATACCTAGAATGGAGAGGTTCACATCGGCATCCCAAGGTTGGACTCCACTTTACCCTGGAAATGTAGACCCACATACATTCCCAAATCCCTAACTATTGTGGGGAGATCCTTTATGAATCTACTTACCATGGATATGTATACTAAAAGGGGTGTGATGATGTTCCCAATGATCTTATCATACATGTTTGGTGGCTTTTGAGGAGGATTTTTTCTGATTCTGAAGTACTGGTTAGCGGAGGAATTATAGAGGAATAGACGGTAAAGGAAGGGAAAGTTTGGGACTGGAGGAAATAATACCCGAAAATAACCCATTCTGTGTACTAGTTTCTCATGAAGGATGGGGGAGGGTTAGCATACCATAGTGGTATGTGGGTTGAGGGTCCTTATGCATAATGATGCAGTATGCAGGAATGGGTATAGAAGACCACGTACCATAGTGGTACGCGGCCCATCACACCGCTTTGGGTTCTATCTGTGTACTCATACAGTACATGGCACCGATTTCAGTTCACGTAGTGGTACATTATGGGGAGAACCGTATTGAAGGAGGGTACATGGGACTATCGTTTAACGTGGAAGTCATATGAAAGAAGTACATGGTTCTCAATTCACTAGTTAGGTTCCAGGTTCTATTATTATTATTCAATTCTGTTGTTTTGTGGTTCGTGGCCACCTGTACCTACAGAGAGAGTGGTTCACAATTAAGGCTTCATCAATGAATAAATACAGAAGCTAGAGTCTTCTATGAACTCTTTCTTCCAACATTTGAGTCTCCTTCAAGACTTACTCCTTCATCTCTCATCCTTATACTATGTTTTTTTTATAGAGCACCGAGGAAATTGTATATATTGAGCAGAAAACACCGTTTGCGGAGGCCCGTGAAGCAATATCCTGACCCATGGAAGACTCGTTTAATCGAGGTTTCCGGTGGAATTGGTTTTAATTAATGGTTCGTGGAACCCAGCTGATTCACTTTATCTATGAACTGATGAAATCTCAATATAGTACGTGGATAGGCTTCATGCGTATAAGTCCTTCAGTGATGCAGTTCATAGTCTGCCTTGTTCATCGGCCATCACCCTGTAGGCCAACTGTTCACTGATCATTTTTTTTACCTGATGATTCATGATCCAAGTGGTCTACAAACCTTTCTCAGTGATGGAACATAGACCACTTGAAATTCTTTGAAAACTTGAATCTCTTCAAGTTTCTTCAGAAAATTTCAACTCTTTTTGAGTCCATTCAACTTGATAGACTTGTAGGAGTACATTATTCCTTCTGAAAAGTGATTGTGGGTGTATTTTCTTCCCTTGATGGAATTTTTAGGACCCTAAAATTTTCCAAGAGGTTCAACATATCACTAATTCACTTTTCTTGGTCACTGGTACAATTCAGCATATGATCTCAAATCCATTAATAAATAGTATTGCGGTATAATCCATATATATTACATGATTTTTATAACTAGGATTTCATTTATAACATAATTATATTTCATAATTTTTAATTCCAAACATTGGAAAATTAATCATTCCACTTTTTCTATGGTGATAGCACAAGTCTGATAATGACCCCTTTACATCTTCTTGTGTATAGTCCCTTGATGCTTAGAGAATTCAATTGTAAAGTTCCCTATATCCTTAAAGTAGAATCATTGAACATTGTAAATATATTTCGTTCCATTGTAATCATGATAATTATAACCTTTCACTCCACACTTGAATAAAACTCCTTTTCCTTTTTGGAATTTACCAAGCTGCTTCTTTTAAAAAACATCACATATGCGAAAATCCTTGTTTACCTTCTTCCCATTATCAATTTTTTACTATCATCCTTTTATCTTTCTTCCCTTTGAATCCAAATGATATTTATAATTATTTCTATGTATTGATATCATGTAATATCTTTCCCTCATATAATTATAATTTATGAGAGAGTAGTTCCCTTAGAAATATTACCTAATTCCTATAAAAACGATTATTGTTGCTCTTTGGATCATGTGCATCGATACAGTTTCCATTCCTTCCGTTAGTATACATTTCTAAACAATAAAATAAACTATATATAGTCATAAAATAGTTAAAAAATTATAATACCAAAAATACTAAAATAATTAACATAAATTAAAAAAATTATTCATAGCTAATCTCATAATCATAAACATGGTTTCTTAGGAGATGATTTATATTTAAGAATAATTAATAATGTCTTGTAATGAAAATTTGAATTACCATAAGTATATCCAATGGGAGTGTTAAAATATGGTCATTTTAAGGACCGTTTTCATTCAACAAGTGATAATCGGGTCAAGCCAAATATGCCCTTTTCATAGTTAATTGCCCAAGGTACCTCTATTCCAGAACCACATCCACTTGTAGTATCTAGAAAAAGATGTATTTCTAGGAAAAAAAGATAATGTCTTACATAACAAGAGTTTAAAAAAATATTCTATACTTATCATTAATTTATATCATAGTCTTCTGTTTCCTAATCCATGTTTTCATAAATACTTTTTCCAAGGATTCTACTAAAATTCCATTAATACCAACTATAACGACCCCAACCCTATAACACAAAGCCTCTGCCTATTTTATTACATTGGCATAGATTCAAGGTGTTTAATCCTAACAGAAAAATCAGTTTAGTGGTTTTGGGAAACTGTATACATAGATGATAACCATTTTATATAGGGATATAAAATAAAAAACACGGAAATGGAAAACATTTGGAATTCTTGAACTAATTCCAAAAATTCTTCCTCATATATTAGGGAAAGGAAAAAATATGTGTGAACTAAATTGATCAGAAAGGGTTAAGAATATTGGAATCTATCCTGAATCAATATGAATCATCAACCTAGAAAACTAAATAATGGAACACATATTCCAATTAAATAAGTTTACTATCATGATAAGATAATTCGTAATTAATATGGAAAGGTAAATAACTGAACACACATGTAATCTAACCTATAAAATGAAAATGAAATGCATCCAAAGATAATATAATTGTGAAAATATCATGTATAATAAAATTAAATGAATTATTAATAAATGAAATGCTTAACTATTGGATGTCAATATTTCAGGCACCACAATACATCCACCATCAAGAACTTTCCCAATGTGGTTTAAAACTACACGAAGAAAGCCATTTAATTTGGCCCATTGATTTGTCTCATGAGACCTATCTATGTGTCAAGAGGCTATATAATTCTAGAAACTACCCATAAATACATGTCTAAATCATTCTTCATATATCGAATAATCTATTTAATTCATGTGCAATGTGCTTATCATCAAATATCCTAATTGACTAAGGAATAAGGATTTATCAATATTTTCCAAGATAGAAAAATAACATTAAATTTATAAAAATATATTTTAGATGATATATGGTATAATAAATAAACATATTAATATTAAATTATAGGGATATTTAGGGGAAATTTAATTTCCTTTGATCATAAGAAAGGTAATTATTCAAATAAGGTTAATGAATAAAAAAATAAATCGAGAAAGTGAATGTCAATAGTTTCTGTGGTGAAAATGATCATAAACAATCCATAAAAAGAATAATGATAGTATCAAAACAATATATACCAATTGGATTAATAATAATATTTTTTAACTGTTTATGAATAGAAATACCAAACAAATATCTTTAAAAACATTCTTGAGGAAAATACCCTTTTAATTTTGAAAATAAAATTTTTAAAACTGTAATTTTAAAAAAATGAAGATTATATTATTTTAAAATAATATTTTAAACCTATAAAAGAATATCGCAAATAATTTTTGTCATAATAGTAGGAAATTACATACACGATGACTACATTAAAATAATGAATCCTTTCACATTTTTGGTAAAAGAATGAAATTTAATGTTTTAAAAAAATACAGGAAGATACCTTTCAATTATTTTTGTAAAAATTCAAAATGGGTAAAAGAATATTTAATAATTCACCTGTAAAATGTTAAAAAATTATTTAAATCATTTTTAGAAAGCATTATTTTGTAAGAACATATATTTTTAACCGAAGAGAGAAATGAAGTTGTATTTTATTAAAAACATTTAATCAATGATTTTAAGTACCAAAGAGTGAAAAATCATACTATTACTTGAAAACATTATAAATAACTAGATGGAATACTATGATAGGGGATTTATATAAAGATAAAATAATTTATTTCTATGTAAATTCAAGCATAAATAGTCCCGATTAAATTGAGATTGTGAAATATACCATTGCTAAGATCAAAATGTTGAAGTGAAAATTAATAAATAATTTGATTATGTGTAGAGAATATAAATCCACATAAAACAAGTGTCTATAAAAAATAATTTAGACAAAATATATTGCACACATAATCATATATATATCTAGTATAATGAAGAAGTAATTATCCTAATGGAAATAAATTGAGTTATGAAATTATTTACAACTTGGTAACTTTTACGTCAAATTCCCTTAGATGAAATAATTAAAATTAATGATTAAAATAACATAAATTATTAAGGAATCATGATATTAAATTTTAAACGGGTATTTTATACACCAAATAACGTAAATTACATTCTTAAAATAGAAACCTACCGTAATGAAGGGAAATTTTGAGAAAGTCCCTTACCTTGAGACCGACTTGTCACATAAATTATTTATCTTCTGGGTAATAAAATTATGTTAATTATATAATATCTGAAGAACCATTTTTATGTTTGATATTTCTTTTTATTTTACTCATTACCATTTTATATATGATTAATTAACCAATTAAATTTTCATTATATTTTTTTGATGATATTTGGCTTATATGTCAAAAAGGAAAATGGAATGATAACTATGGTATTTATTCTAAAATTGGGGATGACCATGTTTGTTTGAGGTTCAAATTTCCAATCGGTTTCTAACGGGTTTATTCATAGATCCAAAAAATCCAATGATTATATATCCATTTGGACCTAATTTCCAAAGGTAGCTTCCCATTAGTTATGGACCGACGAGGCTTAATAATTTGCATTGTTCAAGAGGATGTGAGGTCAGACTCATCACACCTTTTGGGGGAAATTATTGTCTACTTTAGGACTCTCTTCTAGATTTAAGTTATGTTCATCAATCCTTATTAATTCACCAATCATGAAAATGAGTTTTCATTTAGACTTTGCAATCAATGATTCATATGTATGGGATTTAGAGAATCTATTATATTTATTTGAGATTCTTCATCGATAGAGAATCAACCATATTTATTATAGATTCTTAGTCGATGGTATCCTTCAACACATTATATAGAAATCTCTTTGTCAGTTTTTATGACCATACTAGTTTAAAATCCACTCAGTGGGGCACTTGATGTTTATAGTCCTTCAGCAAGACATGGATTATTTTAGAGTTGGGATCGTACCCACAGATGGGCTACCTACATATCCTTGTTAAAGAGGAATCGGAACCCATGTAGTTCGGGAATTAAGATTTGTTTAACGTCATATAGTATGGATGATAATTAATGGGTGATGCGATTGAACCTTAGAAAGGATTCCTATGTACACTACTTTTAAGTCAGAGATCAAATTTCACATAGTTCGATTAAGAAGTGTGGGGCTTACGTATGATTAAATGCCGAAAGAGATGTGTTGTAGTTACTTTTACACTCTAAGCTCTCGTGAGTCATGATCGGTATGAGAAACAAGAGGTATTAGTAAACCTAATGATTTGTGCCATGAAATATGCGATCACAAGGAATGATATGAGGCTTATGTATGTGTGACTACCCATGTAAATGAAGATTAGGACTTAGTCCAGGAAAGAATCCCAGGAGCAAGGTCCATAAAGGTATTTGTTCTTTTTGGAGATTTGGAATTTTAACTCAGGACTTATTCTTGAAATGGAAGCCCAAATTAAGAGGGACTTATGATTGGGACTTGCTCCTGAGAAGGAGGCCCAATTAAGGGGAACTTATAACTTGGGACTTACTCCTGAGATGGATGCCCAAACTAGGGGGGCTTGGGGCTTACTCTTAAAGAGGATTCCAATAAACAGGGTCCATAATGGTATTTGTTTTTTATGAAGATTTAGATTCTTAGTTTGGGGATTATTCCTAATGAGGATTCCCAGATTAAAGGGAGACTTTAACTTATGATTGGGGCTTACTCCTGAGAAGGATTCCCATTTCAAAGATTCTCTCATCTTAAGAGATGAGGTTGAAAGAAGGGAACATCTAACGGTAGTGTTATAAAGTTATATAAATAATAAGGTTTTGGGAGATATTCTGCAGAACTACTTTCAGATAAGGACGACAACAACGAAAACATGCCATAAGAGTCTTTGAAGAGGGTTTTGAAGGCTAGATCTTGAAGAGGAAAGGTGAAATTGAATAAAATAGGTGAATAAGAAGGAGGGGCACCCAAAAAGAGGTAGGCACGCCAGTCCTATTTGGGCATGCAAGTCTTAGTCACACAAGTATACTTGCGCGACATGAGTTCACTTGGGAGACGGAGAACATGCAGGGTAATAATTGGGTGAGACTTGGCTCAAGCCCTTAGTATTATCCCTAGAAGATTCCAGAAGGGCATCACACAAGTTTCCATGAGAGGACAAGGCGGTGCACAAGTATCTCCATTTCCCTTAAGGGTTATACACTTAGGCATGAAAGTATTGATGTGTTCTAATACTTAATCTTTATTCTTTCTCTTTAGAGCTTCCATTCTAGGTAAAGAATTACCTTAGAAGTGTTTGGATGACTTCAGACAGAGACTTGGGAAACTAGAGCTTGAATCTAAGTTTTATATTTTTTTCGTCCAGAAATGGGGGTCCCACAGGGGGTATTTATAGGCCACTCAGCACCTTGGGTGAAAAAAGAATAGGGCTTGAAAGTTACTTGCGCAACCCATATGTGGCGCGCAAGTGACTTGCACGACCATAAAGAAACTTGCACGGCGCATGTTTAAAAGGTTCATTGTTCATGCCTCTGTCAATCTTTGATGTTCTTAAAAGGATGAATCTCTTTGTGCATAAGGAATTTCCCTTTTACATTCATTAGAATCTATGATGGAAATGAGCTTCAACAAAAGTCCCCCCTCAGAGTCGGATATGAAAAAGGAAGGAGGATTTGACTCTGAGAAAAATGAGAAACAAGGTGTCGCGACCCGCTAGTAGTAGCCTCGCAGGTATTGTTCTGGAACACATGTTCTGACGCATAGGGGAGTATCCTCGCCTATATATACGGGCGTCATTATCACACAAAGCACCCGACTTCCAAAGCTTCTCACTATCGTCCTGTATGTTTCTGGTTTTTCTCTCGTCTGTGCTTCTGTTCGTTGCGCTTCGCTTCCTCAATATGTTTTTGACTTACACGCCAGTACTAGCGCGGTAAAACATGTGTGACTGGATTAGAAATGCACGCAAAGATTAGACTTGCGTGCCATAATTCCTTAGCCATTTTTTTGGATTTATTCAAAATTTTTATAAAAAATACAACTTACTTAAAAGTTAATTATTCGATCTTTGTGCAGATTCAATGGGTCCCAAAAGAATTATATTAGCTGATGAGTTGTCCAGTAAGCGGATTGATGACATGATGAACATCATTGGCCATGATTACTCTAATATCTGTGATATCACTCTCCTATATTTGGATAAGTACTTGAAGAAGTATCATGTTAATTTCCCACATAACATTTATCTACCTTTATATGGCCATGGTCATCTGTAAGGAGTCAACGTTCTAGAGCCAAAAAACTATCTTCCTCATTCTTGGTATCAAACATAAACCAGAATTTCTTCAAGAAATGTTTTAGTTGCAGGATCATTTATTAATTCTAAAACAGTGTAGAAGGCCTAGATAATGCATCATAGCCCTTGTTCCCCAGATCTGGAACCTCAAAATACTGATCTGCAGCCGCATTTTTATCCCTCAATCTTCCTAAATTCTCGTATAGATCAATCTAAATGCTAGAAGAAGAGTTGGGACTTCTATCCTAGAGGAGGTGTGAGTCCAACTTGGATGTGGGAATATTGGGTGTGACAAACTTGTGCAGAGTTTGTCGAATATCTGAAAGGATCCACAATATATGAAGCCGTCTGGGCTTGGCAAACATATGTCTACAGGAATGATAACTTTGTGCCGGAGCTAATCAGCCGCCGGAGCCCAGAAACCAATTATTTCCATCAGAATCATGGAGAAGTATGCATTAGTTTGTTGGATGTATAAAAGATCTCAGGGGATCAAATTTTAGGAAATATGTATGATAAATTCATCCCTCCCAAGGTAACTTGGAATGATTTGGAGAAGACTCCAGTTTTGGCTTGAGAATTATTATAAATTTTCCACAAACTCAAGAATTCAAAGACCACCAAAACTCAGTCTAGAAAGATTATTCATCCAGAGGAGTGGATGGATATGTTTCTTATCAAGAAGAAGGATAAAGGGCCCACATGTACCCATCCTACCAGCTTACCCAGAATAGAGAAGTGGGGTGCTCTTGGCCCATTCTTGCAAACCCTCGATGCGGGAGAACATGAAAAGTGGGGGTATGAAGTGTATCAATGAATCCCAGAAAAGACCCATCTGGTGGGATTCTTAGCCTTATGGCTCAGGATTTATCTTCTGCCAGTTAGGGATTCGAAGGGAGGCATCAGGCCAGGGACCTTCATTGTTGCAGCCAAGTTGGCTGAGAGGAAAATGGTTGGGTTGGCCACCCCAATTTTGGTGAAGATTCACAGGAGCTTACTCTATGTCTATATGGGTAAGTCTCCTTTGAGAATAGTGGGACCATTCCATGTTTTTTGGGGATGGATCGCCACTCACTTCAGGACATAAGCTCTATAGAGCGGATTACAGGTTCCTGGAAGTTCTTTCAGGCCATTAGTGTAGGAATATTCTAGAATTTTTCCATTGTCCATCAACCCCTATAATATGAAAGTGAGGCTGAGCATGTTCAAGGAATTCCATTTATTTCCTTATGGAAAACCGCCGGCTAATAAGTTTTTTGATGATGGAACAGATAGCCTGGAATTGAGGTCTTACGTGTTGACTTGCAGAGATAGTGTATTGGCCACCAGAATTTACGGAGAGATTATATGCGAGGCCTATGCTCCATATCGATTTTCATGCTAATTGAAGTGTTTGTAGCATATTTTTGTATCCCCACTTGTTCATGTCAGGTCAGAGTAGCATCCAATGGTTTCCCGACAACTTTGGTTGCTGACAACTATGGAGAAGATCCGGGTAGTGTTTGATCTACCAGTTACTGGAGCGGCGAGTCAATTGACTACATGGTATGCCGAGAACCGGGTAGCATCTTACCCTGAAGGGGTACTGAATCATCCAGTTCCTCGGGTGGGGACAAAAAAGAGAACAGTCATGAAAGAAAACCTTCATCTCGAAGGTGATTCTTCCTCACCCAAAGCTGATTCGCTGGATTCCCAGTATGGGCATGATGAGAGACGACATTCTTTAAAGCGACCTCGTTCCATATATAATCCTCCTACCAGAGTTCATAGTCCTTCTCCATCAACTCCTGGTGAGCTATATCATCGAGGAAATTTAATCTCCATTATTTTATAGAGCAAACGGTTTTATTTTCTTAACCTTTATCTGTGATTTCAAGAGCTGGGAAGAAATTGATGTCCAAGATTGTAGGACCCTCCTCAAATCCTTCTGGTGCACATACTGAATATTAATGACAAGAGACTGTCCAGACATGGCAGAGTTTATATTGCGATGCTAAAATTGCCTGGATGGACTTCTGTGAAGGGCTACACATCCCTGGAGTAGGTAATCTCCAGGATTCTACTGATATTCATTTCGAGGATAACCCTAATGAAGTGCGGGATTACATCAGAGAGCTGGAGATGCTCATATATGCCACCAATGATTCCATTCCTATCACCTAGAGGGTGAAAGAAATGATGGATCGTGGCACCACTGAGGGGATTTGTGCTTCAGTAGATGAGGAGTGGAACGATTACGTGGCTCCTGAAGATGTAAGTCTCTTTCCTAATTCGGTTTACAACTTGATTTTAGCTAAATCTTTGTTACTCAAAGAAATTACTTTCTTCATCCTACAACTTTTAAAGAAAGGAACTGCTGAGGTCCCTTCACCACAGTTTAGCCCTGGTGGCATCGTTTTTGGAGCCGCTGAATCTCTTCGCGAGCCGAGTGAGGTATCTCCATGCCAGAAAGCCATGGACGAGGAGTTGGAAAGGACTTTTCACTCTCCAATACCTGTATTTGGAGGTAACGATGTCAACACACCCAAAAAGTCAAAGAAACAAAGTCACCGAAGGATGAATCCCACAGGTAAATGCTTCATCAGTAGTGGTAAGTCCTTTGGATAGTCATGTATCTTAATTCATGAAAAGATTGATCATATTTATTTGGATTTCAGGGGATTATTCAATTTACCCTTTGAGGGAGAGGATTGATCCTCCTTCGAGGACAATAGAGGGTGCTGGAAAATAGTCATAAATTCATGCTGACCTGGCTGCTCCTGAAGAAACGAGGAGAGAAGAAGATCCAGCTTCTTTTCCCAGTACTGCTCATATAGCTACTACAGGGGAGAAGATATTGCTTCTCGTAAATTAACAATACTTCATCGAATGTTGAATTAAGACATCAAATGAATTTCATTCTGTGATGCTTTAGGTTAAACACCTACACCAGAACATTTGGAGGCCACTACAACCGATTCCATAATTTTATCTGAAGAAGCTGTCTGGGGGCAGAGGCCGCAGGATGAGGGTCGCCAAGAAGACATATCGAATGCTCCAACGGGTGAGAATAACCAGGAATCTGAGATATCACTGGATGTAATGATGAAAATTGGAGCATCTTTTGAAGAAATTTTAGATCATGTTAAATTACCACGCAATTTAGAAGATTTTGGACGTGAGTGTTATCCTTCATCCTGTTAAAAATTTCTTATTACATCTCTGACCATGATTGGATGAAATGTGCAGTTCCATCTGAGCAATCTGCTGACCTGCCGATGCCTGAAGGGGGTAGAGACAACCCTATCATTATATAGACACCATCTAAAGTGGAGATTAACCCAGCAGAACTTCCTGAAATCCGTCCGAAAAAATCCTATTGAAGCTAGGAAAGACGGGGAGGAACCTTCTCATGCTGTTAATCTACCGTTGGGTAAGAGATGATAATATCTGTGGATGTACATAATTTTTAAGATAGATAATCAACTTTTGTTATCCTTTGAAACTATCCAAAACATTAAATTGACTATGCAGGGCCATCAATTTCTATGGCTAGATCTGGAGGTGAAGCCTCAGCCTCAGCCCCAATTGGAATAGAAAGTGAAGTACCAAGGGTCAGGGGGGAAGGAGTAGAACATGGAAATTCTTTAAGTACATTAATCCTAGATTATATTCCCCCCCTATTATAGTGATTCCGAGTCGGACCCATAGGTGCAGAAGGTGCTCTAATTCTCACATCGCAAGGTATGAAAGAATATATGGAAGATCATATCTGAAGATCCTCTTGAAGAGCTATCTTTGAAGATCCCGCGACTATCATCCATGTTCATCATCTTAGGACTTTTCTGTTTTGGATATTAATATATCCATACCGTGGTTAAACAAATCATCTTAAGGAGGGAGTAGGAGAAAAAGTACCAACAAGATCTGACCAGAGCAAGGTTATTGACAAATATCATCGAATTTGAGGCTGTAGTGTCCCGAGCTGAGGCTGATCATGCTGCTAAGTTGATGGAGCGGAAGCATAAGATCAAGGAGGAATTTGTCCAACAGATTCACCTTCAGCAATATTTAGATAATGTTACTAGGGAACATGAGTAGCTTAACAATTCAATGGAAGGAGATTAAACGAATGGTATGAAATCCATCACAAATGCCAAGAAAGCCCTCCATCAAGATGAAAATAGTGAAGCTGGTCAAGTGAATGAACTTCAAGTGGCTTCTGATGAAGCTCAGGATGTCGTAAATCAAATGAAGAGTTATGTTGAAATCCTCTTGTAATTCTTGAAAAAGAGAAGAGACTCGAATCTGTGGATGTCCATCTAACTCTTGTGCATAAATGAAATAAATTCCATCTCCAATCATTTGCACCTGCATTATCTTGCTACTTTATTTGATTAATTTTACCTAATACAATGGGCCTAGTAAGCATAGATTGATTTTTTCTTGGGTGATACATACAACCCCAAAATCCTTGAATATTTTGTTTCTCAATATTGCCTAAATCATATAATATGTACGTTTAGCAAGATGGGACTTGATATTTGTTCAGAGTTCCTTTTATAGGTTCCCAATTTAATGAATACCCTGTCTCTTGTTGGCAGTTTAAAGTCATGCATGTCAGATATAAAAGTGGCTAATGTTTAAAGGTAGAATATCTTTGACCGAATGGATTAAAAATTTACTCAATTATTTGATAATTTGTTTGAAATTATATTACCACATTCAAGTATGGTTGAAAACATGTAAACTATGACCTATGAAATTTTGAATCTGAGGGATGATATGAAAAAAGGGATAAAAGGCATTACAAGAAGTATTTACTAAGAGTGAAGTTACCACTATTTAACAGACCTGTTGGGGGTTGAATTATACAGGGCCACTTAAGGGAATTGGCTGCATAGTCAAATAATAGCATCTTTTGGCTGACAGATCTGTTATGTGGACTAATTATGCAAGGCCACTTAGGGGAATGTTCTGTATAGTCAGGAAAAATAACTCTCAAAAATCTTACTTTTCTATTTCTAAAAAAACCAGTGGATGTTTATGGGGATTCAAATTCACCAAAGCATAGAGTTTTTTGTATGGAGAGGGGTACTTGAATATGGAGAAGATATTTCCAATAAATATTGTCAAAGAATTGGATGAATGTCACTCCTGCGAAGGTCTGACCCAAACTTAGGGAAGGGAAATATAAACCATAGACTTGAATACTTTTAGATCATGAAAAAGTTTATGGGACAAATATGTTAAGGATGTCTATTTTTTGTGGACCCCTACATATTGTCGTTAAGACCAATAAGGACAAAAGAGGTTTTCCTTTTATGAATGAAATTACCACTATTTAATAAACCCATTAGGGGGTTGCATTATGCAGGAAAACCTAAGGGCATTGGCTGCATAGTAAAATAATAGCATTTTTTGGATGATAGGTCCGTTATGTAGACTACTTATGCAAGGCCTCCTAAGGGCATGCGCTGCATAGTCAGGCAAAATAATTCCCGGGTATCAAACATTTTGTGACCAAAAGTTAAGAAAAAGGTTATGGAGGTCTGAAATTATTTACGGTTGGGAGTATGACACATCAAAATGGGCATTTTCCAATGCATGAAGAAGATACACAGACCAATGCTAACCCTAATCATGTTGTGGCTGGGTCCTGAATTGACGTGATGGACTTCACTACATATCCCATAAGGATGGGAATCAAGCCATATGTAGTTCTTGAAATACAGTTTAACGTCATGTGGGATTATAGTGTAAGAGATATCAGTTTAGGGTCATAGAGCTCGGACCATAATGAGGAATACACATTGTGTGTTTTATAAACCTGATGTGAATGATGACTAGGGTTTTCATACCACATTCATATTTTCACAGGGGGACTTTTCAGCCAAGGGACTGAAAGTGGAATTTGGGGTTAGGCCCAAAGACTTGGGGCTAGATTTGAGGGATGCTCGAACGTTTCTACATATCCCATAAGGATGGGAATCAAGCCATACATAGTTCTTGAAATACCATCTGCACATATTTGGTTTGTACAAGTGAAGGGTAAAAGAGGAATTTAGAGCAATGATGGGTTGACCCAAGATTAAAGCTTTGGGCATTACAATGTATGTACATAGTCTTCGAAATATGACATGATTGAAGATCATTGTCAATGATGATTCCCTCTCAGGAGAGGGATACTAGGGGACTGTATATTTTAACGTCATATAGCAAGGATGATGGCGCTGCACAGTTTAGTGTCATGTAGCAGGGACAAAAGGGATATCTATAGTTTAACGTCATGTGGGACCAAGGTGAACCGATGTGAAGAGATTAGTTTTGGGCTGCTTCACAAATCAGCATCATATGAGATAGAGGTGAACCGACGTGAAGAGATTGGTTTTGGGTTGGAACCTCGGGAGGTTTCCTATGTACCCATCTTAGAAGGCAAGGATCAAAGTCCGCGTAGTTCAATTGAAAATTAATTGGTGATCAAGTTGTTCTTGAGTACAATGACCTAAAATTTGTGTTGGGATTTACGCATGGTTATTGGCCCCGAGAGGGTGTTATGGTTGAAGTTTACTCTAAGCTCACGCTAGTCATACTTGATGTGAGAAACAAGAGGTAACAACAACCCTAATGATTCACAGTTTAACGTCATATTGGATGATAGAGGGACTATGCAGTTTAAAGTCTTGTAGTAAGGACTAAAGGAATTTTAGGTTATATGCATGGACCAATGCTGTATAGTTTAGCATCATGTAGCTTGGATGATGTTGCATTTGTGTTCCACAAAATACTTCTTCAAGAATCTTTCATTTTTTGGAGTTTTAATGAGTTCTCCATCCATTGAGATTAAAGAATAATATCCATTGGAGTAGACCTTATGTATTGAATAAGGTCATTTCCATTTTGGATCAAGATTTGGAGGCTTTTCCTTTGTATCATTGGGGTTCTGAGGACCAATACCAATTCTCCCTTAACGAATGAACGTAGATGATTTTTTGTTGTTGAAATCCCCTGCTATCCGATTCTGATAGACATCCAAGTGCTGCAGGGTGCAAAATCTATTTTCATCTAATCATTCCAATTCATCCAATAAATTTTTAGATTGTTCATATATAGATGAATGATCACAAATGGATACTCTGAGCGAAGGTAATTGAACCTCAATGGGCAATACTACTTCGGTTCCATATTCCAATGAATATGGAGTTAACCGCGTAGGAGTGTGGGTGGTGGTCCGATAAGCCCATAAAGCATGAAAAGGTTTTTCAGGCCATGATTTCTTATCTTAATCCACCATATTTTGCAGTATTATTGAAAGAGTCTTATTGAAGGCCTCTATTTGGGTATTGGCCACTGCATGATACTGAGATTAATGGTTGGATTTGATGTTGTATTCTTGATACAACTTCCTTACCTCGGACGAACATATGTTGGTTCCATTTCTTGTCAATATGGTATGAGGGACACGAAATCTGGTAATGATG
Organism: Viscum album; assembly: GCA_963277665.1. Lineage (NCBI taxonomy): Eukaryota > Viridiplantae > Streptophyta > Magnoliopsida > Santalales > Viscaceae > Viscum > Viscum album. The sequence goes on along the minus strand of OY728135.1, from coordinate 1,060,271,625 downwards.
CTAGACTTGATGAAGCTAACAATGCTTTTAGAACTAACTTCTTTGAGAGGAATTGCCTCTGCCCATTTAGAAAAGAAGTCAGTAGAACTAAGAATATACCTCAACTACTTGGATGTAGCCGAAGGTTAAGGTCCTACTACATCCATACCACATGTGTAAAATGGCCATGACTATTTAGCTGTATGGATCAATTCTGGGTGTTGATGAATGAAATTGGAATATACTTGGAAAGAATGACACTTCTTAGTGAAATCTACAAAATCTTGTATCATTGAAGGCCAGAAGTATCCAAGTCTTCTTAATTTGATTAGATAGTCTATGTCCTGACTGGTGGCAACATAGACTCCTGCATGTACTTCTTTCATGATAGCCATTGTCTGTTCATCATCAATACATGTTAAAATAATTCCATCAAAATATCACTTGTAGAGAATTTTTCTAGGTGATCTGGGATATCATAAAGAGTAAAATTGACAACACATCACCAGATTTGTTCTTTATAATCTATATTAGGTGGGAGTGTTCCATTTTGAAGGTATTCCCTGATAGCTGCCATTCATCCTATAATATGACCATATGATTCAGAAATGCAACTAATTTCATTGATTTCCATTGTTCTGATTTCAACATAAGGTGATACTGTATGATTTTGGGCAATACTAATGATTGTTTCGTCCCAATTTGGATCTTCCAGAGCTATGGCTACATTAGCCAGTGCATCAGCTTGGGCATTTTGTGATCGAAGGACATAAGAAAATTCCAGTTCCAAAGGAAATTTCATCACTAACTCTATGACGTAATAATAAAAAGGGATTAACTCTTCTTTTCTGATGTCATAGTCCCCATTGGCTTGTTTGATTACCAATTATAAATAACCTTTAACCTTTAAGTGATTCACATGTTCCTGAAGTGCCAACTCCAATCCTATGATGAGAGCTTGATATTCTGCTTCATTCTTTATACAACCTTCCAACAAAAGGAAGGAATAGGGTAGCACTTCCTTTTCTGGGGGAATAAGCACAATTCCTAACCAAACATTGTTGAATTTAATATCTTCCAATTTCTTCCCTATTGGACTTCTGGAAGCACCATCAAAGTCAATTTCCCATGTTTGAGGATTATCCTTAATAGAGAAGACTTTCTCATCAGGAAGTTTAGTATCTAAAGATGTGTCTTCTATAGATGGGTGTTCAGTAAGGAAATCAGCTAGATCATGGCCCTTTATTTCCTTTTGAGACACATACTAGATATCAAACTACTGCAAAATAACTGCCCACCTTTCCAGACGTCCTGTAAGCATTGGACGACTAAGGATAAATTTGAGCGGTTTATTGCGAGATACCAATTGAACCTCATGATGTTTCAGGTAGTGTCTCAATTTCTGAACTGTAATTATTAATGCTAGGAAGCAATTTTCAATACTTTAATATCGAGTTTCTGCCTCAATCATAGTCCGACTAAGATATTAAAGGTTGTTTTCATTCCCAGCATAATTCTTTTGGGTAAGGAAGGCACCCAATGATCGCTCTAAATCTGTCACATAAGGGATAAGTGGTCTTTCTTCAACAGGTGGCATTTATACCGGTGAACTGAATAGATATATCATGAGGATATAAAATGATTCTGGACTTTATTCAGTCCACTGGTAGGTGACTCTCTTCTACATTAATTTGGTGAAGGGTAAACACTTTCCTGCCAAATTAGCAATGAAACGCCGAATATAGGCCAAGTGTCATTAAAGTCCTCTTAATTATTTCAAATTTCGAGGAGGTGACATACCAAGGATTGATTTTTTCTTCTTAGTATCAACTTTGATACCACGATGGCATACAAAAAAGTTGAGAAATTTTCCTGAGGTTACCCAGAAAGCACATTTCAAGGGGTTCATCTTCAAATTGTGTTGTCAAAGTTTGTGAAATATGATTTCTAGATCAGACAAGTGAACTGAATGTTGTCTATATATAACCACCAAATCAACCACATAACATTCAACAAATTTCCCTAAAAATGGTTTGATGATATGGTGCATTGAATGTTGATATGTTGAACCTGCATTCTTCAGGCCAAAGGGCATTACCCGATAGAAAAACACACCTTGAGGGGCTCTGAAGGCAGTAGATTCTTCATCTTCTAGATCCATTCAGATTTTATTATACCCATAATATCCATATATGAAAGAAAGTGCTTCATAGCCAGTTGTTGCATCAATTAAGAGTTCTGTGATCAGAACTGGAAAATCATCCTTGGGACAATCCTAAATAAGATATATGAAATAAATGAAAACTCTAATTTGTCCATTCTTCTTTTTTCACAGGGTCAATATTAGCCAGCTATTTGGGACATTGAAATTCTCTAACGAAGTTAGCTTTGATAAGCTTATCCACTTCAACTTCAATTTTGGAGGCATAAGTTGGGTGTGTTCTTCTTAATGCTTACTTGAATCCTTGATGTTCTTTCGGATAAACCAAATGATGAGTGGAAACATTTAGATTAAGACCTAGAATTTCTGTATAATTCCAAGAAAATACATCTCTATTTTTCTTTAGAAATGAAGTATACATTTCTTGCTCTTAAAAAGTCATGGACACACTAATTAAAGTGGGGCGTGGTTCTTCTTTTGTACCCAGATTTATTTCTCTGAGTTCATCCACAATGGTAGAGATACCTATTCAAATGCTGGAGGAGCATCTCTGAGATCCTCCTCATCTTCTTCAACATGTGTTAGTTCTTTTGTTTCTACTTGCATAGTAGATGATGAAGCAGATTTTTCATAATCAAGGTAGAAGTTAAAATTTGAGCATCTTGAAGAAAAGTCTTCCATTATTATCCTCTGGCATCGCTATAACTTATTCTGGCCTGGTTGATGAAGTATAGAATTGCTGGATTTCAACAGATGAAATGAAGACATATCCATTTGAGCTTTCATCATTGCCTAGTGAATCAACAATTTCTACAACGCTATCTTGCTTGGTTGCCGTAATTGACATTATGGAAGTTTCCATAAGTGTATTTGGATTTGGGTCTATCCTATCAATTTGACTGATAGAAAACACATGATCTATACTTACATGTATGAATGGGTTTACTGGAATATTTTCCAAACCATTTAGAGCATTAATTTTTGTAACCTACTTTGTCGTGGATTTATCCTTTCCCTCCATGTGATAGAATTCTGCCTCAATGTATTGAGATTAAAATGTTTGGGAAGGGGATTTATCACCATATAATGTACCAATTTGACCATTGAAACAATATCGGAGACATTGATGGTAGGATGAAGGTATGACTGCATGTTGATGTAGCCAAGGTCTTTCAAGAAAAATATTGAAGGCTGTGTCATGACGAACAACCATGAAATTTGAATTGGATACAAGGTCTCCAAACTGAGTTCTGAGTGTAATCTCTCCAAGAGGTTCTTGTTCATTTTTATCATATCCTTACAACATCATAGTAGAAGGAGATAAATCAGATTTGGTGGGGCCCAATCGGTGAAGTGTACGAATAGAGATGAGGTTGACTCTGGAACCATTATCAATGAAAGCTCGTCATATGTCTATATCATTGACCTTTCCAGATAAATACAAAGGTCTAATATGTACATGTACAACATCATCTTCATCTTCATCTGTAAAAGATATCACTGCATGGCATTATGTAGGATCATTCTCTATATGGTAGACTTCAGCCGCAAAAATTTAAGTTTCGAATTCCTAAGTGCTTGAAAAAGCCTCAATAAGCACCTCCCAAAGATCTTTTGATAGATTCAAGGCATCCATAATTGATAACTTCGCCGGTACATGGGCCAATTGTTTCAAGAAATCATATTTTTGGTCCAAAGGTCTGTGTTTCCCAATAAGAACATGTGGTTTCGCAGATACCTTAGAAGTTGATGCTTTCGAAGTAGATGCATCTTGTATCAGGGTAGGAGTTGTAAATACTCCTTGCTTTGGCAGATTAGACGGACTAGCTCTATTTATTTTCTAAGTGGAAGAAGGTGTAACCTCTAACCAATCTTCCAAAATAACTAGGTCAGGACTGAATCTTCCTTGTGTGGAAGAACTTTCTTGTTCTTTTGGAGCCCGTTGAAGGGATTTTCCATGAGTTTCTGCTGCATATAAAGTTCTAGCATGGATAGGATTGGAATAGTGGCTTCTAAAATATCCACATCTTCCCCTGTATCCTAAACCTCTGTTTCTTCCTCTAATTCCTCTATTTGATACAGGGAAATTAGGATCGTCATGATTGAAACTACGTCTGGCATAAGGATCCGTTAAATGAATCATATTAACAAAACAAAATATTAATTCTTCATCTAATGAACATTCTAACTGATTAGCCAGTTAATGTTGTGCTGTTTGGTGGGGCGTTTCCCATGCTTTTGAAGTAAATGGAATAAAATCTTCCAAAGTCAAAGACAATTTAGGCTTTGACACAAAATCGCTTTCTTCTGACTATTCCTTTTTCTTCAAATTATGCCACCTCTTTGAAGATTTTCCTTCTGATAAAGGGGGGTTTTCTGTGGCATTCAAAGCAGAATACATAATTGGTTGATTCAATTGTGTTCGTAAAATTACATGAGTTTGGTTGATCTTTTTCCTTACCATCCAATCATCATATTTATGCACATTTTTTCTTTTGACTTCATGCCACTCACCTTCTTCTTCTGGATCAGTAGTAGAAGCACATGCTACATGGGCTGAAGAACCATTCAATTTTACCTTCCTAGAGTTCACTATCTTTTTCAGGAGGTATTTGAAGAAAAAACACTCCGGAATGGGATGCCCAAATATCTGATGAAATGGGAAATATTTGGGGAGGTATTAATCTCCTTCCTTGTTCGGCCTTTTGGACCTTCACAACTGAACTAGGTTGTTTTTCAGAGTTGAGATGAAGTAGCCTAGAACATGTTCATTCCATAAAAATAAAATTTGTTTTTCAAATCTTCAAACAGTTTACGCCATTGATCTTTTTGATCATCTTGACGAGGTGGTTTTTGTTTTTGATGCTCAATATGTGGAGCCCTTCGATATGATGAAGTCTTGAAGTGGAAGCATGAACATGTGATTGTTTAATCATAACTGTAGAATTAGGTTCTTTCTCTATTCTTCTTCTTGTAACTGATGGAATTACATGAGTTTTAGGCTGAGTCTTCATAAGATAATATTTAATCTTCTGAGTGATTGAAGTAAGGTATCGAATCCCTCCTGTATATTACACATGGATCAATGGTGTGTGCAATTCATCATGAAAATTTTCCACTTAGATTGGCAACAATTCCTCTTGAGGGAGTGCTAAACTTAAGGAATATGTTAATCCCTTCCATAGAGAAATGAAATCTGAAACTCTTTAATTTCCCTTTGCTTACAATTTGTAATATCAAAAACTCTCATCATTGGAAACATTGAGCTGAATTGAAGAATGAATTTTTGACGGAGATCTTCCCACCCAGTAGTTGACTGGGATTGCAATCTTGTATACCAGACAAAAGCAGGTCCTTGTAATAACTGTATAAAACACTTGAGAATAACTGGTTCTTTTTGTCGAAGAGTTCCCAACATAGGATGTCAACGAGAAACAAAATGTTTTAAGTGATGTTTTGGATCTCCCGAACCATTAAAAAATGGGAATGTGGTACTTGAAAAATTTGATGGGGGAGGAATTGAATCCACACATTCCGGGAAATATCTCTTATCTGGTTGAACTAGTTCATGCTTTCCTTCCATAGCTTCTAACCGAGAAGTTAATGACTCAATGGTATTCATTAATTTTTGAGAAACTTCTGGTTGAGCTTGGACCTGTACATGTGCAAGAACTGGTGTTTGGAAGGGTGTGGCGAACGGTAATGTCACTAATGGTAATACTGCCGCTTTCTATCACGTATGAACAATATGATTAGACCTGTGAGGGTGTACTTGAAAAGGGGGATATTCCTGATCCATCCCAGTATCTGCAACAAATTACCTTGATTTATTAAATCCAGAATTCTTAGGAGGAAGACTACCTTGAAGTAGTTCAGCATTTAATCTCACTAACTCCATCATTTATTCCTCTTTCTATGTGGACCTTTCCTCTAATGAGAGTGACTAGCCTTCTCCAGAGTTTTGGGTAACCTGAATTTTTTCCTTTCCCCTTGTTGGACGCCTTTCGGAGAGGGGGAAGTTGGTTTTTTGAAGGAATACCTAAATTCTGTGTAAGCCTTTGATTTCTGGTACACAGACCTTCTTCATTTGTTTTATTGCGTACTGTCTCTTGAATAGGAACTTGTTCATCTGATTCCCCTGAGTGAGCCTCATGTTTTGGGGGATTGGTGACAATGGAATTGATAAAATTTATCAATGCATAATGCATTACAGAACTTTTGTCACTGCTTCTGCGATACTATCTTTTTCCATGTCCTTTATGGAACATTGCCTTTGGTTTAGTTGATCCCTCAGGAACTTCTTGATGAATCATAATTTAGAGGGAATATCTTGATAATTTGGCTCTATGTTCCTCCTTTGGATTCTTCCCTAATCGAGAGAAGATTGAATTTCACTGAGGAAGAGATTGAGAATTTGAAAAAGTCCCCAGTCTGGTGGACTGGGGATGTTCCTACTATTCATGATCAACTCCTCAAATCCTATCTGTTGATCCCAAGGGTTGTATTAAAAGAGTCCATAGTCTGGAAAGATGAGGTGGCTCGTGAGATGATACACCTAAGACTTTATTAAAATCTCACCTGATTTATCAAACGTTAGTACAGAAATTGGCAGGATACATCAACATACATGCACTCAAATCACCTAGCTCAGATGACTGTTGGATTATTTCGTAAACTTCTGTCACCAGATGATGGGCATGCTCTAAAGGATAATCTTGTTCGATATTCTCATTTTCTTGATGCAAGAGTAATTCGAAAACTTGTTCTTTGTATGCATGACTTTGGTATGAACTATTTGAGGCCTGTTCCCGAGAAAACATCTGATTACCCACAAAACCAGTTGGATGTGGCTAGCCATGGGCAATAACATTGCATAAGACCACTTTTGGTGGGCTTTGTTGACTGGAGAGTACAGTGAAATTCAGTGCTCCATGAACACCCCATCCCCTAATATGAATACCTGATGGCGCATTGGTAATTAATTGGTGCAACCTTTTTAATGCGCCAAGGCATGAATGCTGAAGGGCTCTCTGCTGCTTTTCATCCTTTGGATGTCGAGAAACTAAGAGATATGTCATGTCAATTTGACATTGCAACCATTCTATTATCTTGACATGATTTTGATATTGATCATAAGATAATATTCTCTCTTTTAAAAGACATAGAGTTTTCTTCATGTTGAGACGAATATCGTGAATACAATCTTCTGTCAACATTTATGGAATATCATACTAAGAGTCAGCCAGAGGCCAAAACTTGACTGGTACTTCACTTGTCACCAGTTTTTTTTCTCATATTTAGAACTTCCTCTTTATCATTCGATGAAGATTATTCTACCTAATTAGACCAAAGCTGGTGCTTCTTTGTTTCTTTATCAGATTCAATAAGATTGGTAGAGAATTCATTTATCAAATTAGAAGATAAATGACCCAGGGGTGGTTCAGAGACTAACCTACACCCCAGTCTATCTTCTAATTGAGAAAGTATTTCACCTGCTAGTGGTAAAGAATCAGAAATGACGGGTTTCACATTTGCAAGTTCCTCAAGATAAGAGGGATTTCTTGTTACTTCATTATCCTTTGAAGAATTTTCAGGCAATGCGAATTACTACTTCGGAGAGGACTTTCATAGATAAATTCATCATCATGGGGAGGAACATCATGGTGGATTATAGAAAAATATGAACCCTCTTTCTCCTTGGTCTTCTGGCCATGCAGAGGGTAATTGTGGCTCTCATCTAAAGATGATACTTCGAGATCGACCGAACTGTCATGAAGCAAGACTTCATGAGGAAATGTATGATGAAGACCTTCAGAATTTTTGTTATTACTTACGGAATCTAGAAATGAGAGATTAGAATCTTGAGCTGAAACAGACAATTGTCTGAGTGCATCAAGAACTCCATCATCGTGAAAGGCCTTATTGTAGACTGGACCTTGATTTATCGATTGTGTTGGACAGGTCTTTTTCTTAGACACCTTCTTACACACATTGGAAATGACTTGTTGATGAAAGTTGTTATTATGGGTAGGTGTGTGTTCCTACTCAGGATAAATGATTAGGTTAGGCTGATTATCTCCCTTCAAATCAATTGTATATGCCCGGCTTGATTGTCCGTATGATACAAGGGAGTATGCTCCACAACCCTCCTAGACTGGAACAGAGGTGTGTATCTACGCCGGAGTGATATGTTGATGAGTCACTCCACTGATAGGGATATATTTATGATTCCTTCCCAGTGATGCTGTTGAAGTTGTTATAATATCTTGACAGGCATCCAGAATATCGGTAGAGATTTTCTTATGCTCTTTCACCATTGTCAGAATGTGATTGGTTACTTCAGCTGCCCGAACGGGAATATACTTCCATTCCCTACTTGGAGTAGGTGTACGTGCCTACTATTTTCCTCCTTTTCCTGTCAGGGAATTCTGACAGTACTTATGCATAGGGACAAAGAGTTGAGTCTTCTCCAAATTTGTCATTGGAGCTTTCCGACTTACTTCTCCAGGTGCTACCAAATGAGACTGTTGGTAGAATTGATGAACATTGGTAGGTGTATGTGCCTAGTGGATATTCCCCGTCAAGTATGGTTGATGGATTTCCTTCAATACTAGCAGATGAGACTACTGACAGAATTGGTGATTGTAAGCAGGAGTATGTTCGTGTTTACAGGTGGTCACCATATTTGGTTGGCAATCTCCTTTGGATACAGTCAGATGAGCCTTCTGACCAACTGATGAATTATAAATAGGTGTATGTGCCTACCTATAGTACTCCCTTGTAATTTCCTAAAGGGATTGGTGGGTTGTTGTGAGACGAGTCTACTGGACATCGGGATTAGAACGGATGCGTGTGTGTACCCGCTCGTTTTCTGCCATCAAGTTAGGTTGATGGACTTCTTCGGAGGGGGAAAAGGTAAGAACCTACTACCTGTTGGCTGAATTTCTACTCTGGTGATTCGTCTTGCATTCTCATATCTGCAAAACCTGATCCAAACCCCTAGAGGTGATACCCTCATCATGTTGAGGGTGCACTACCGCACGAGTCTGGCAGCAATTGTTGAAGAGAGTCCTCAGGAAGGATTCCTGTCTTCTTGAATTGAGGTATTAGGTGACCTCTTCATTTACCTCCCTATAATATGGGAGGTACTGGTTGTTGCATTCCGAGGATAACGACCCGAAACGGTTGGAGACGGTGGTTAGAATTGCCTACTTCTTGATCAATGGTCGTCGCTGTCCGGACAACTAGAGTGAGTTATTAACCTGAAGGGCTTGTTGAGTGGCCTCCAGAGTCGAGATGGTCCCATTTTGACAGTATTCCCTCACCGATGCATTCGAGACCCAATGTTGAAGATGCTGAGTAGGTGATGTCTTCCTCAGAGCAGTCAAGGATCCAATAGGAGTAGCAGCCGATGCATTCACATGTGTTAATTTTAAAGAGGCCATTTCTGTATTGCAGAGAGATATTGAAATAGAGTTACTGTTTGATATAACAGACATAATCAAGTTAAATTTGGAAAAAGAAATCTTTTCGATGAAAACATATGTTATTGATTTATTTGTTGGCCCTCACATTGAGTTAAATATGGGCCTAACAAATAATTAAAACATCATTTTAACTTGGTTAAGGATTCTCGTCGGGTTCACCATTTTTTGTTTCTTATGGAAATGGGGATGACCCTGTTTATTTAAGGTTCAAAATTTCCAATCGGTTTCTAATGGGTTTATTCGTAGATCCGAAAACATCCAATGATTCTATATCTATTTGGACTTAATTTCTAAAGGTTGGTTCCCATTAGTTATGGACCTATGAGGCTTAATAATTTTCATTGGTTGAGAGGATGGGAGGTCAGACTCATCACACCTTTTTGGGGGGAATTATTGAATACTCCGAGACTCTATTATAGATTTAAGTTATGTTCACGAATCCTTATTAATTCACCAAGAATGAAAATGAGTTTTCCTTTAGACTTTGTAATCAATGATTGATATTTATGGGATTTATAGAATATTTTATATGTATTTTAGGTTCTTCTTCGATAGAGAATTATCCATATTTATTAGATATTCTTAGTCAATGGAATCCTTCAAAACATTATATAGAAATCTCTTGGTCACTTATAATGACCATACTTTTTTCAAAGCCACTCAGTGGGGCACTTGAAGTTTATTTTCATTTATAAAGACATGGATTATTTTATAGTTGGGATCGTACCTGAAGATGGGCTACCTATGTATCCTAGTTAAAGAAGCATCAGAACCCACGTAGTTCAGGAATTAATATTAGTTTAACGTCATATGGGACAAATGAGAATTAATGGGTGATGGGTCGAACCTTAGAAAGCCTTCCTACGTACTCCAATTTTAAGGAAGAGATTAAAGTCCACATACTTTGATTAAGAAGTGTGGGGCTTACTTATGACTAATGGCCCAAAGAGATGTTTCATAGTTACTTTTACACTCTAAGATCATGTGAGTCATGCTCGATATGAGAAACAAGAGGTATAAGTAAACCTGGAAATTTGTGCTATGAAAGATGTGGTCACAATGAATGATATAGGGATTTTGTATGTGTGACTGCCCATGTAAACGAAGGCCAGGACTTAGTTATGGAATTAATCCGAGGAGCAGGGTCCATAAAGGTAATTTTACTTTATAGAGATTTGAAATTTTAACTTGGGACTTATTCCTGAAAAGGAATCCCAAATTAAGAGGGACATATGATTTTGACTTTCTCTTGAGAAAGAGGCCCAATTAAAGGGAACTTATAACTTGGAACTTACACCTGAGAAAGAGGCCCAAATTTGGGGAGACTTGGGGATTACTGCTAAAGAGGATGCCCATTAATAGGGTCCATCAATGTATTTTTGTTTTATGGAGATTTAGATTCTTAATTTGGGCCTTACTCCTAAGGAGGATTCCCAGATTAAAGTGGGAATTTAATTTATGATTGGGTCTTACTCCTGAGAAGGATTCCCACTTCAATGATTCTCTCATCTTAAGAGACGAGGTTGAATGAAGGGAACCTCTAACCATAGTGATATAATGTTATATAAATAACAATTTATTGGGATATATTCCATATAACTCCTTTCAGATATGGAAGAAAACAAAGAAACCTAGCCATAAGTGTCATTGAAGAGGGTTTTGAAGGATAGATATTGAATAGGAAAGGTGTATTTGAATAAAAGAGGTGAATAAGTAGGAGGAGAACCCAAAAAGAGGCAGGCATGCATGTCCTGTTTGGGCGTGCAAGTCCTGGTCCTGCAAGTATAGTTGTGCGACATGAGTTCACTTGGGTGATGAAGAACCTATAGGGTAATACTTGGGTGACACTTGGCTAAAACCCTTAGTATTATCCCTAGATGCTTCAAGAAGGGCGGCACACAAGTTTCCATGAGAGGACAAGGCGACATGCAAGTGTATCTATTTCCCTTAAGGGTTGGACACATAGGTGCACAAGTATTGATGAGTTATAATACTTAGGCCTTATTATTCCTCATTAAAGCTTTCATTAAAGGTAAATAATTACCTTAAAAGTGTTGGGAAGACTTCAGATAGAGACTTGGGAGACCAGATCTTGAATATCAGTTTTGTATTTTTTTTGTCCCGAAATGGGGGGCCCAGAGGGGTATTTATAGGCCACTGAGCACCTTGGATGAAAAAAGAATAGGGTGAGCAAGTCACTTGCGCGACCCATATGTGGCGTGCAAGTGACTTGAGTGACCATAAGGAAACTTGAGAAAACCATGTTTAAGAGGTTCCTTGTTCATGCCTTTTTCAATTTTTGATGTTCTTCGAAGGATGACTCTCTTTGTGCTTAAAGAATTTCCCTTTTCCATTCGTTAGACTCTGTGACGGAAAGGAGAGTCAACATATGGTCAATGAGGTTATTATTTAAACAAATTATGAATTAGAAAAATGAAATAATTATCATATTTAAATGTTAATTATACTTTTAGGACCAATAATAAAATATGGTTTTGAGAAATGAATTATGTTATGATCATGAAGATTGTAGGTCGTGCGTACTCATGAGTAACCTTAACCATTTTTGAATTATCATTATGGAAAGTAGGTAAGTAATATTTTAGATTTAAAAAATTATAATACTATCATAAATACCATATTTTTTCCATCGAATATACTTATATATCATCCATGTTATTTTGTGATGAAAATAGAGTCGCATCACTTTGTGAAGGTGGTCATAGTCCACATGTACATGGACAGTGTTATGATCTTTAAGTGAGTGAAAATGTAAGATATAAAATGATATATTATCATTTAATAATGAGTAATATTTCATTAATATAAAAAAGTAGTTTATATCACATATAGTAATTAAATTTATTCGGATACCTTCCATGTAAAGCCTTAGTGAAATACAAATCACATCGCTTCGTGAGGGGTAGCCCGTCGTACACAGTAGAAACATTATTGTATCACCAATGGAATGGATAGTAAAAAGGTATATATGATATAATGAATGAATGGGTGTTATTATATTATAATCATCATATATATACTTTATATCTACCATCATACCCAATTGTGAGTGGTGTTGATGGAAAATGTGTCACATTAGTTCATGAGGCAGCTGTCCGCCGTACACACGAGTGACATTATCTTTTCCCATTTGAGGTAAGAGGAGTTGGATATAGGTCATTAACTTAACATAATAACATATCTATATATCTTATATAATTGTGTTATTATATAATCATAAAGGAATAATATTTTAAGAAGGTTGAATAAGAAATAAAATAAAAACACATCGTCATGAATTTTTTGTTTTCTTGGACTACCTCTTTAGGATTATACATAAGTTATTCCTAGAATAGATTTATTACCTAAAAATGATTCCATGATTTGGGAATTGAATTTTGTATTTTTTTTCCACGTATTATCCAAAAATTGGTATTATGGTGTGAAGAAGAGAGAGGTGTGGGTGACACTTTATAAGTGAGATGAGTGACATAGTTGTAATTTTTAAAAAAATAGTTGAAAACACTATTTTCACATGAAAAGGGTCCAAAATGGGGTATTATAGATATGGGAAATTTTAAGGTCAAAATATTTCAATAAAATAGTCTTTATTATAGTTTTTAGTTAATTTTAACCATATATTTTTAGCTTAACCCCTGATAAACCAATTTTACCTTAACTATGGTAATTAGTTTTTATTGTTTCCACTATTAATTATGGTAAAAAATTAATGAAAAATTATTATATGGTATAAAATATTTTAATTATACACAATTAATCCATTTTCCAATTGAAAATCTCCTAAGTAGAAAATTTCAATTTAAAATCAATCCTGAAGACACATGGAAAAAGCGGGTTTTCAATGAGAAAATGATCAAAAGATTAATGATTTTATATCAAAATTCAATATGAAAATGATTCCCATTAACGAAATTGGATTAATAGATATATATATAAACTAATTTATTTTAATAATAATTAAAAATATAATTTAACATTATAAATAGTTTAAAAAAGTCATTTTTTAATTAAAATTAAGTATTTTTCACTATTAATCAAAAAACTAAACTTTTTAGAAAAAATAAAAAAATCACCCTACTCTAATTTTGTTATAATGATATAAAAAATTAAATTAATTTTATCCAATACATTTTCTAAATATTGTAAAAATTAATTTTAAATCATGCATCATGATCATGACTAAATCACATTTTAGAAAATATATATTGTTTTTAGAAAACATATATTTTTCTTGCAAATTATTCTTATTTTTATTTATAATAATGAGAATAAAAATTAACATGTGTAAAATATATATTTTTCATGATATATCTATTCATATTAATACCCTTTAATTTAATGTCTATTTTATAATGGTAATGTTTAAATAAAATTTTAATAGAGCATCACGTTTCATTTAAACCAAGTGTTGCATGAATTTCAAGCTATTGAAGAAATTAAATTTATTCTAAAAGAAATATATTGTAATATATTCGTATGTAATATTCTATTAGAAGACACTTGTTGTGATTCCTACATACTATTAAACATGATGTTCCTATTTTAAAAATATCAAGGGGTTTCAGGAAATACCAATGGGACAAATGCAAGCCCATTAAAACTGTATATAATTCTATACAACTAGAATGAGGGGACTGAAATCAAGTGTGAAAACTGGTACAAACCATGGTCTACCTAGGAAAATGTAAGTGTCGTCTACTCCTGGTCCACTAAGAATCTCATTTAATGGATTTTCATCAGTATAGTACATGAAAAGTGCGTGAGATCCAATGCATGAGTGAGCATAATATTACCCAATAGGACAATAAAAAAATAACAAAATATGTGAATCAAGATAGTATTAATATCATTAAAGGGTATCTTAATAAAAATATGAAACCTAAAAAATATCGGGATATACTCATGATAGACACTAAGTCTCAGGGTAAAGTCATAATTGAAAATCTGGACTAATATTCTTCTCAAGAGTTCATTGCAATACTAGCCCATGAGAACTCACTCCATGAGTCTGATAAAAATAATGGGCTCCATCAGAGATATCGTACTCTTCAATTATTCCATAAGGAAGTATACACAAAAAGTTAGAATATATCAATAAAAAAACGGGGGATAAAATCTAGGGACCTGAGTTATATTGAAAAGATAATCTAGAATAACCTGCCATATAGGGGGTCTAAGACTAAGATAACATGGACTTGTTGATAGTGGGAACCCCACATTTGTCATAAGAGGATATAAGATTCCACCTAGCGTTATGGGGGGACATCAAGAACTCTATCTGAGATAAATCCATTAAAGGGGATTTCAATCCTCTGGTTAGAATACATTGACATAATGTACCATCATGGGGATGGATTGAGGGGATCAACCCAGTGGAAATTGGTTCATGTTGAAGAGAATAAGGTACTAAAACCTTTATAGAAAAAATGGCTGGTTTTTCTTTAGATATACATGGAATGTATTTATTTCATCCGGTCTACCCTTTTTCTCCATCCAATTCTCATGTACTTCAGGTCATGCTGATGTACTCAATGACATTCCCATGTTATCCAAGACTTTCCCATGTACTCTAGTTTTTCACTTTCTAATGATGTGTGTGGGTACCTGGATGTGTTTTAGTATCATGTCGTGCCTATGTACCAGTCTATGTCTATGTTTGTTTACTCCAACATCACACATCGTTTAACTTGATATTATCTAGATCCCATGGATCTTCATGAACATTACTCTTCTACTAGTACGACCTATAATTTACAAAACCAATCCACTGAAAAACTAGGACATGAGGTTTCCCGTACCTAACTATTCTCGATGGTTGGAATTCAACCACTGATTCATCATATAAATAATCCTTTATAGAGTAAATCTTTCTCAATACACAAAACCAAGAAACAGAAAATGAAAATTTTATTCTGATATATTTTTTTCATGACACTTTGATCATGTCATTGATCTTGATCACAAACCCTTAGTATCTACCCAATGCACTAAATAATGGTTTCTCATCAATTGATTAGCTATTATTTATCACACAACCAAACAAACCTAATATCGATGATGATCACATATTTAATGACGAGAGAAATGTACAAAACACAAACATGAAGAATGAACCTCTTGCAATGTTCATGATAACCTCAATTCATTTTAGTAGGTGTTGAAATATAAAGGGAAATTACAGGGCCAAAAAATAATTTGAATCAATTCAAAATAATAAAGGAATATAAAACTAAACCCACAAATAAACCATCGATCCTTGAATAAATCTTGTAACACGGGTTGATTCATTTTTGATCTTGGGTAAAAAATAGGGATGAACACTGATAATATTTTTTCATTCCTCATTATTGGATGACCATAAATGGAGAATGGTTATGGGATGTTTTTGTTTATGAGGTTGAAAAGTTCCATTGGAACACTGATTTCAAAGGCACTATCTATCGGTGATCATGCATGAAAACCCCTATACTAGATCCTCTCACAATTTCCAGGGCTATGTAGATAACCCATGGGATTGTTTTAGTTATATACATATAGTAAAAATTATGCCATGCAATTATAATAAATAAATAAATAAATAAATTATAAAATTATTATTCTATCCATGACTTGAATTCTTCGAAACTCCCTACTCTAAATTTTTTATGTCATATATAATGTAAATATTTCATTTTGGACTCAAAAGTGGTCTCAACATTCCAATTCATTATTCCATGTAAGAGTTATCACATTATTTTAGGAAACCTGTGTGTGTGTGATATTAATATGTTTAATATTTTTATAATATCAATATCAGGCTCATCAGACCTTGGAAAGTCATGTCGTATCAACATACAAATTGGATAGTATTAGTAGATATATTTAAAAAGGGTTAAATAGAAAAAATAGACACATTAAATTCTCCCCATATGAGTTATCTTGTTTATGAAGTGAGAAAAATACTGCTAAAATAAATGTGGGTACTAATCTCACAAATGGGTTTCCTACTACTAGGTTATCTCTTGATGATTCCCATGATTCCATCAAACACACACAAAGGGAATAACTCACCCATGAAGTATATTCCCCTTCAGATCCTTGATCTCTTCTAGGTAATACAAAAAGTAGCTCCATATTTGATGTTCAGTTCACCCTAATTGATATCATGCGATGATTCATGAACATACCTCATCAGGTGAGACACATAGAAGAAGTAGTGTACCTAGTCTAACTATGGCAATACAACTAAGTGGTATGCTACCCTTCCAACTGTACATAGTATCTGTAATGGGACCTTGAATTTCAAGGTGAATGTGATAACCTTAAAATATCTCTACAGTCCACATCATGGTGACACCTCTAGGAGAAGAAGGTCTCCCTACTATAACTCTGAGGGACTTCCTTATCAGTACTCCTAATACATCATATGGGTCAGGGTAGTCTCTAAATACGCCTAAATAATCTGAACCTTCTCTATCACCGATCATAAAATTTATGGCTCCATGAGTCCTGACTATCATGGATTAATCCAACATAGATTTGACTTTTAGGGTTACTCATACAAGGCCTTGAATGGTTCCATAACGATAGTTGGATATTCATTTTTTTACACCAAGACAACTAATGGTAGGAAACATCCCTACAATAACCAATGTATGACCTGAATTCCCATATCATGTCCTCCAAAACCTAAATGGATTTCTTATTTTGGAAGCCTTTCCGGGGGTTAAATGTTGTGCTCAAACAAAACTGCATCGCGAAGTTATCTTACAATACACTCTATAATCATGATGTGAAGGGAGAAAATTTTTCTAAATTGATCATCAAGGGAATTTAATAGAGCTATATTATCTAATTCAGGTAATGCCTTCCCAATTTCATTAGTAAACTCTTCTCTCATATAGCTAGGAAGTGGTATGAATTGTTGAGTTAGTCTATGATCACATCTGTGGCATCAGGATCTCTAGACATATATGGTAACACATTCATGAAGTTTATAGATATTCCATCAAACTTCCACTATGTCACCTCAAGAGGTTGAGATAAACTCACTATAACCCTATGATTAAACATCACCTACTGATAGGTGAGGTATCTAGAGGAAAAATCTACTACACAATTCATCATCCTTGGCCAACAGAAAAGATGCTAAATGTTCTGATACTTATTTTTCAAACATGGATGTACCACCAATGTGGACATATGAAACTACCGAATAATATCCTTCAACAACATCATTGGTACTATTATCCATTCTCTATAATAGGATAATGTGTGGCCCATATTCAAAAAATATTTAGAGTATGTATAGTATATATATGATTATGCATGATATCACTATCAATTTCTCTATACTAAGCCTCTATAACATGTTGTATAATTAAAGGGGTCACAAAAATCTAATAAAGGTAAGAAACCCTACCCTCATCTTCGAGGGACAACTGTAATGATGTTAAATACCCTGATTCCTTAACCAATAACTGAAAATAATATCTTTTAATAAGACAATATTCTACCACATTTGCCTTCTCAGGAGTATAATTTTTTTCAATGTGGTAGTCCATAATGAAATTTATCTGTTTCCTTTGCATCAATTCAGAGATCTTATGAGAAAAGAAATACTTCAGACTCTTATGGTGAGGATAGATGATACATCGATCAGCCATAAAGAAGTGTTACCCCATCATTAATTTAAATAATACCATTTCCAAATCTAGATCATGTGTCACATAGTTATTCTCATGACGTATCAACTTCTTAGACATATTGGTATTCAACACCTTCCTCTACATGAGAACACAACCAAGTCCATTCCTGGAGACATCATAGATTACTACATACTTAACACCCTTGTCTAGAAATCTCATGATGGGGGTGCTCATTAACCTCATCCCCAACTCCTAAAAAGCATGTCATAACCATTTTTTCCAAGGTAAATTATATAAATTTGTTATGAATTAATTCAATGATGCCAATACCTAGAGAAATCTGGCATGAATCTCATATAATAGCTTTCTAGCCCAAGAATGCTCATAAACCCCATCATTCTCTTGGTTGGATCCCAAGATAAAAATACATAAAAATTCATTAGGTTTACTTTCACACCCTTTAATGAGAAAAAAAGATAGAATGTGGACCTCCATCTTCCAAAATTGACACTTTAAAAGATTCCCATAAAGATGGAGATCCTATAGTAAGTCTAGGACCATCCTCAAGTGTCTCACTTACTCCTCCTTGGATAATGAGTACACTAAGATATTATAAATGAAGGATACTATAGTTTGGTATATAAAAGTCTAAAAGATATAGTTTATGTGCCACATGAACACTTATGGTGTGTTCATCATGCCGAAATGCATCACCAAGTACTCATAATGACCGAAACAACTCTGCAATTCTATTTTCAGTATATCCACATCTTGTCCTAAAATCTAATGATAACCTGATCTGATGTCTATCATTGAGAACCATCTTGCCCATCTTAACTGATCAAAGAGGTCATCGATCCTGTGTAATGGATACTAATTCTGAATGGTCACTTGGTTCTGGTGATGGTAATCTACACACATCCTCAATTTTTTGTTTGACTTCAAGGAAAATAAACTTGGGCTGATCTGGTTGACACATTAGGTCTAACAAATCCATTCCTCTGCAATTCATCCAACAACACCCTCAATATGGGAAGCACTAGGGTACCATAATATATTTTAGCATAGATATTGGTGTCATCCCTGGGTTCATGTCTATATTGATGTTTTTCATTTAGTGGCATGGTAATCATGACACATCCTCAGGAAAGAGGGCCTCATACTCAGCCACCACTTTTGGAAAATGAAATCCCATAGCATCTCCAAATCAAATATAATACTATCCAACCAATTTGTAATATTCTATATAATCTTATTTATGATCCCATCCTACTCTTCATAGGTATCCTTATTTTCTATAAAAAAAACCTCATCCTATCATATTGGACACACCGCATCCTCCAACCAAAATAGTCAATATAGGAATGAACTGAAGATAGATAGTCCATTACTAAGATAATTTTATAAATCTTAATTGCTGATTTAAAGATATCCCAAAATAAACTCTCTCATTAAACTATCATATAATATTGTTAGTATAAGTGAATGATCACCAATTCACCTATGGTAGGATTCCTAATGCATAAATTTTGATCCAGGGATCAAGTGGAATATCTTGGTCCCAAACTAGGGTTGTAATATAAAAAGAGTGGCTCAAGTCTCTATCTATAAAAACTACAAATAAGTTATGAATTAAATATATCATACCTTTAATAATCAGTTTATCATCTAGGTTCTAGGCCACCACTTCCTATATATTCCCCCACCCCTATCCACCATCTCCATAAGCAAGGTGGCGACCACCGTGGGGTGGTGGTGGCTACAAGACAAACCATCCACCACCTCCCACTACTATCCCTAGTTCTCGATCATGTACTCCACCCAATGCACCTCCATTGTCCTAATATTGAACCTACTTAGGTTCCCCATCCAATGTCTCTCTCTAATCCATAAGAAAGGTCATACAATCCCACTAGATATTTTTCTGACCATCACAAGAGTAGAACTAAATGTCATTAGGATGACTACATTCATCATGTGATACCTGAAACATGGAACCTCTATCCTGAGTTAACCTCATAAAACATCAGTCATGTACAAATCCCTACATATGTGGGAGACTACACGATACCAAAGTCTCATCTCTTGTGTGGCCCCTTCTAGCAACATCTAGCTTTTACTCATCCAGAAATCACTCTACTACCAAATCATGCTCCAATACCTCCTCAGAGGTAAAAATTTATAGATGTATAAAAATTTCATAGACATATCAATGTATTCTTTAATCAAATGTTTGATCCTAGAAGAATGAGTCACATACCATATCCATCATGTATTGTGTGTGGTTGGTGAACCGTGAAGAATACTTAGCCATAGTTTTTCTTCTATACTAATGTAGTAGATTCTTCTAGATGTGAATATCCCACATCATAGTTGTAGAAAAATCGTATTTAAGGGGTTTTAAAACTCTATCCATGAAAGAGTTTCCTTATTATACAACAAATACACTGGTAACCACCATCGCTGTATATATAAATGGAGAAGGTTTGCCTCTAAGACCAGCATATAGTCTACAGGTGTCCTAACGATGGAGAAAAATAAACACATAACCAACTCAAGACAATCCTTCATTACTTTGGTGTCTGGATTTCCTCAGAACTTGAGGGGTCATAGATAATGAAACTCCGGAAGTGAAGTAATCTTGATCACTCCGCCTACTAGTACTTCTGTCACCATCTATTTCTTGATGGGTCGAGATATGGATAGAAAATAACCAGGAGGTACTACCTCCTGAACAAGTCTCTATATTAAATACTCATCAATAAGGGTATCATCCTTAAGATATTTTTATTTTATTTTAGATGGAAATAATCAAGAAGTAATTATAAAATAGATAATATGTACTATTATTAGTGAATATATATGGGGATATTACTTAAAGAAGTACATGGTAACCACAACCCATTCATATATGATAAATATAATCGTGTTTTAATATAACCCATTCCTACATGTAAAAATTATATAAGAAGGTATTTAGAGTCCCGATGTATGGATAAAACAACCACCGCAACAAAACCGGAGTCCATGTCTTCAATGTTGAACTTGAAACACTTAACACTAATGGAATACAAACCCAAACCAATCTCACAACTAGAAAAAAACTCCAAACTCTGATCCTATGATCAGCATATATGATACCATTTTATCATGACCCATCCAACTAGTGCCTTCCTTTATAGTGGTAAGATAAGTGCGACTACCCCAAGTCCACATCTAATAGTCTAGGGGATGGGGACCAACATAGAGTATGTATTACACACTCATGGTAGGACATAAAATCCCATACTTGTGCACACACACACATCTCCAAACCCATACAATGGTGAAAGTAAACTACAATTGATACTAATGTAATAATACATCTAAAACCCAGAATAAAAGTATGATCAGTAATTGTAGAAATCAAAAAGGGCCAAATAGAATCTCACAAAAACAATAAATAAGTTAAACCTGGTAGAATGGGCGGACTACAATCATGTGTAACACCATGTATAAACCAAAATATGTCTAGAACAATATAAGATCCTTATAATCCTGGTCCACCAAGAACCCAGTCAAACAACTTTTCATTTTCAAAAGACATGAAATGTGCATGTATAGCCCATGAATGGATAATTATAACACTACCATGTAAGATAACCTAAAATTACCAAACAGAAGGATCAATATAGTAGTCAGTTTATCTAAAGGGTATTTTAATAAGAATTTGTGAAATAGAACCGAACACCAATATATAGCCATGATAAAAACAAAAAACATATGTTAAGGTCATAACCAAAAATCCAGCAACCTATTCTGCACAATATTTCATAGAATCCTTTTACCAGGATAACTCACTCATTGAGTCTATTAGCACCGATGTATTCCATCCAAGATGTCATGGTTTTATGGTCTCTCTAGGAGGAGGTACATGTTGTATCATATACGAGATCAATACACATATGTGGGATCACACATAGTGTAAACACCCTAAGAGTTTTTGATATACCTTTTTTCTAATTAATTTAATCTTTTTGATATTTTGTATTTCACACAACACTAAATAAAATACGTGTTATATGAAATCACCAAGTTATTATTTGTTTGCACGAAATACCAACTCGAGTTTTCACTACATGAAACAATTATATTATATTTTGGTACATGAAAAACTATGTTTTTCTTAGGTTATACACAGTTCTACATTCCTTCGATAGCTTTCATTACACCTAAGACTAAGTTTAACCAAAGTACAATATATTATTAATATTGTTATTAAAATATTATTATATTTATCACTTAGATGTTGGATTGTAAATTAAAAATAATAATAACTAAATGATGAAACAATTATTGAAAAATGTATATAAAATGATTGATTTGGTCATCAATTAGCTATAAATCCATGAAATAACTATTTAATAACAATGAAATTCCTTTTCTAATAAAACTATTACCTATGTACAAACCACATTTTAACTCAATAAATTAAAAAAACCATTATTGGTTAATGTTTTTAACAAAATATATATATTATATATTAAATAATTTTTTTCACTTATCCAATATATTTGATAGGCATAATATAAGAATAAATCTAAATTTATGTATAAAAAAGCGTATTTTTCAAAAAGGGGAATTTTTACGTATTTTAATAGAGAACTCATTTTTATTTTAATTTTCTAAAATTTTATAATTTTTATTTGAAAAAATACAAATCTTTTTTTACTGTGGAATATCAAAATTTACATTATTTAAATTTTTGTTATTTTTAAGATAAGTTACATGTTTTTATAAAGAGTGAAAAATAATAAATTGAATAAATTTTTTTCATTGAAATAATTTATTGTGATAAACTATATATGGGATTAGTTTAAAATAATAATTTTGCCAAATTTTATCTTTTAGTAAAATTTAAGTCATTTTAATTGAATTCACATTGATTTTTGATAAAAAAAATCTCAACCTTCTGAACATTTTATCTTTAAAAACTCATATTCTAATTCTGTCAATGGGATTAATTTTCAATTAATTTTAGAAGATTACGTGTTTTGAATTATGAAAAATTGATTCCATATTTGAAATAATATGGTAAAAATTTAGTAAATAGTCCCATTTTATTTTTGGAATAATATGAATAGTAAAGTTATTAATTTTTATTACCACAGTTAAGGGTAAATTAGGTATTTAAGGGTAAAAATAATATTATAAATATTAAAAACATTCCCTAAAAATTAAAAAAAAGTATTGGAATATTTTAATTTGACCATTATCAACTATGGTTCCAAATTTAATTATTTAATAGACACTTGTATGTGACAATGACTTAGATATTATTAAAATTAATGAGAGTGACAAAATGTGACACTCTTACTATTAATAAGTATAATATTTTTAATATAGGATTAAATAGAATATTTGATCTACTATATATATTATTATGGAATATAAAATTTATTATATACATAATATAATTTTTTTTAAAATTTTAGTGAATCAATAATTATTATATATAATTACAAAATGATGATGTAGTAATTACTCAATTAATAAAATAATTAATAAGATGATATTAGAAATATTAAAATAAATATAATTTTACTTAATTAATGTGATACAAGAATTTTAGATGTTAATATTAAATGTTATGGGTGTATTAAATGAATTGGTTGAAGTCATCTTATTGTATTTATTTTCTTCAAGTCAATGTTATGAATAGTGTCAGAATTGACACTTATGAAATTTTATGAAAATAATATTTTATTAAATTATAAATTATAAAAATATTAAAGAAATTTTTTTGATGAGATATGGTATAAAAGTTAAAAAAATTACATTTATGGTAAAATTTTATCTTTATATATAAAAATTACAACCTCTTAATTTTGAACAATTTGTTACCATAGTTAAAATTAAAATTGCATAACTAACAGTTAATCAAAATGATAAGGTCTAAAACAAAACTAATACTTGCCTAAATCCTACTGGTGGATGATATTAAAACAATATCATATCTTATATTTTATGAAATGTGCTTTTGGAGGTATTTGGATTGATATTAAACATTTGGTAAATTAATATTTTGAGAAATTCCCAAAGTGACCCTCCCTCTCTTATAAAAGGGAACCTCTTCTTCTCTTTTCTACACACATCATAGCCAATTTGGATTTGAAAAAATATAGCAAACTATCCTCCTTAATTTACTACTTTATTATAAAATCTTTAATTTGTAAATAAATCCAACCAAAGAAGTCCTTTTGTGGAAATTAATAGATGATACCTAATGAAGATGTAACTTCCATGAACAAATAGTTTAGTTTTACTTCTTCCTTGAACCCAATCAGTTATTCTTATTCAGTGATTATATAATAACATCATATTCAAAAATATACTTTTATTGTTTTATTCTAATGATTTTACCTGCACTTACACACACTTCTATCTAAAGGGTACCAAACTTACTATTCTTTTGTATGGAGAACTACTGCCTCCGAAAATGATATTGTTCATTTTTCTTTAGCACCTAAAATGGTTGGGAATCATGATGGAAAATATTATTTTAAATTTATATATATTATATTAATTATATATTTAGGACTATTTAATTATTATACAAATCATACATTCCTGATTTCTATTTTGTGTAAATATGATAGCTTTGTTTGTGGACGCGTGGACTACCACCTCCCCAAGGTGATGTGATTTGTTCACACATTAAATAGAATGTATTAAGGATAGTTTTAGTGAAATTGTATGATATATATGAAATAATATTTCTACTATATTTATATTATAAATTTATACACTTATATTTCAATTTCATTATTTCAATATGACATAAAATGGAAGCAGTGTTCATGCGTACGTATGACATGTCATCTCTATTAATGATGTATTTAATTTATATTTATGTATTTTATAGATAACCATAAATAAATATATATTTAAGATATATTATATTTAAATAATTTTTTCATCCTTAATATAATAAATTGATGATCTAAAAATGAGTACACCTAATAACAAGTCAAGACATGTACGAAAAACAATGCAGTTATTGCCTAAAACATAACTTAAACATGGCATCTTTAATTACAAGGCAATATAAATTCAAATATAAATAATATAATGCATTAAATATATAAATATATTTCTTTAATATATGTATAATAAACTTATAATTATTATACAGAAAGTTTTTATGAGCATGGAGAGAGTTAAGATATATGGTAAAGGGATTTAATGTCTCGCTTTTATTTTATGAGACTTATGCCATATCAGCACTTATTTATTTTTTTGAGGTTTATATAATGAACATGAATAAAAAATATGATCCTTATTGTTAAACAAATTAGTATTTACATATCCATTTGATTATCTCTATTTCATGGGGTTTATAGTTAAAAAGATACAAAATTGTAAGGTAATTATGTCTCAATTTTCAGTATTTGAGACACATGTAATGTTATGCACCAATATTTATTTATGAGTTATATATACTGACTGTTATCATTTTTTTTCTTGAATATTCTTCTTATAATAATAATTAAATCTTCTTTCAGTTTTAGTCTATCTTAATTCAGAAATATGTGTTCCTTCAAAACAATGTTTTCTAAAAATGTTTTTAAAGTGTTTTGAATGATCTTTTTTAAATTTTCAAGAAAATTTATTTCAAGGATATTTAAAACGAGTTTAAAATATTAATTTATAACTTATTAATTTTATTTTCAATGAATTTTTTTTCTAAATGTTTTTTTTAAAAGTAAATTTTTAATGTGGGAAGGATATTGTATTAAACAAATGTT
Source organism: Viscum album (assembly GCA_963277665.1). Taxonomy (NCBI): domain Eukaryota; kingdom Viridiplantae; phylum Streptophyta; class Magnoliopsida; order Santalales; family Viscaceae; genus Viscum; species Viscum album. The sequence continues at coordinate 1,060,245,563 of OY728135.1, read as the reverse complement.
TTAAAAAGATATCACAAAATTATTTTCCCTCTAAGATGATTTATATTGATGTTAATTTAGACTTATTTGGGATATTTACCAAGGATAACTTTCTTATTCCTTCTCTAAATGGTTTATGTTTAGGATGTCGTGATATTTGCAGAACCTATTTCTTTTCCCTAAGTTATATTACGATGAAGTGTTTAGGATTCTCATTTATTTATATGGGTTCTGATGTGAAGAATTATTTATGGTCATATAAAACAAATATTTATAGTTGTTCATTAAGTTATGGATGTGGTTTATATATCCCATTAATTCATTGGGTAATTATAAATTTTTTATGAGCTCACAGGGTACACATGAGGTTATCCTAAGCTCATAATAAGAGGGTACGGGGGTGGTCATCCTAAACCCACAAAAAGACGGTAAAAAGGAGGTCATACTAAGCCCATAAAAAGAGTGTACATGGGAGGTCATCCTAAGACAGGAACTATAAGGTACATAGGAGGTTATCCCAAGGTCATAGTAGGAACATGATTTATTATTCCAATCCTAACATACTATGAATGTCTCGATAGGTATTATTTAGATAATATATTATAAGCTTATGTGTATGCCACAAATTCCATGTATTATACCATTTTTATACTCTCATGGATCATGTTGTTTGAATAACTTATTATTCATTTCTTATGCAATTCCAATCATTATTTATTTACTCATGTATATGAAATTTGATATGCATGTTTTAATCCTTAAATGGTATGCTCATGTTTTCATACCCCTATTCTCATGATATGATTATTTATATTCCATGTTTACCTTTACTGGGAATCTAAGCTCACCCTTTCTTATTTTTTCATTCCTTAGGTTATAGAGAATGGTTTTAAGTAGGATTACTAAAGGGTAAGATCTTTATTGGAGATGTTTACGATCTTTCAAAAAATTAGATGAATGCGTTCCATGTTTCCAAAGGCACTAAAATATTACGATCCTTGGTTATTTTTTTAATGTAATGAATATTCATTTAAAATTACATAATATCCATGTTTTAAAATCCTTGTTTATTATAATTGGCATCATAGGAATGGTTTATTCAACCTTTGAAAAGTAGGATGAGAAAACATTAGTGAGATCCCTAGATATGATTCTAAGAATATGGATAGGTATTTCTCTAAGGACAACCATAAAGTATCTTAGGTTTAAAATTTAGTGTGATGATTTAGGAATACTATAATTAATTTTTAATGATTTTATAATTTTATGTCCCCCTCTCACCAAAGATAACTCAATGAGGGGAGAGAGATAATGACACCCAAGTAACCTCCAGTAGAACTCAGGGTTGGCGACTTGCACCAAGGGAGTACAAATAACACAATATGGGATGTGTTACCCTTTATAATGACACATGATAAAGAGATAGGATATGTCAACCCTAAATAACTCCCCAACATATATATAAGAAAAACAAAAAACCAGCCTTTGAGGGATGAATAAATAAAATGGATACAAACAAAATTTTCCAAATTAAATACCCAAAAAAGTACTAGAGCATCAACATAGTAATTTTCCAATGGTATGACTAGTAATTACTAGAACGGTTCACATAATTCTATTATAAACATTAAAATTGTTTTTTATATGTAGGTTGAGAATACATGTATACCCATTAGGAAAACAAAATTCTATCATGAACAAGTGGTAGGATTATACTAATAAACCTGTGAGAAAATGGAAGAACCAAACAACACCTAACTAGTAGAATAACCATAACCCCAAACTCACCAAGAGTCACTCACCAAATAACACAATCATGTAATACAATATAATATAAGAAAAATCAAATTGATGATAGGGTACCTTGCTGCACTTTTCCATTAATTATATGCTCTTACACCCCAACAAAAAATATCATGGGGTTTACACGTCTCCCAATTATGTCACATCACATCCCGCCTACACGCACCCGGGTCACACATGACCACACATCCTGCCTGCACAAACCTGGACCATCATAACACATAACATCCCAACCAAACACACCTAGTCCATCATAACACATTTCATTCCAAATACAGCTAAGATAACACAACACATCTCATCCTGAAAACACCAAGGAAAACAAAAAATATATTATCTTGAAGACACTTTGGACTACACATTACCAATCACCTGAAGACACAAGGGCCACTATCTCCTACAATAGAGAGCATGGGAGAGTGGGTCGCAAACCATCCACCCTCCTGCTAAGTTTATTAGGAAAGAATCCCTTCAAATGACTATGAAATTGTTCAAAACATAGTGCTCAACATGGGTGTGGTGTGTATATAAATATCAAGGAAAATACATTGCATACATATATATACATATATAAATCTACACAATCCCCACCTATGGGTTTAAAATAAGATCACATACGAACTCACAGGGTCCCCCACATCCTTTTCTAATACTAAATGAACAACCCCACACAAGAAGAAAGAGAAAACCACAATTCATTGTTAGTCATTAGATAATATTAATTCATTTCCCAAATTCTTTATTACTAACATGTTCCATTAAACATGTAGTTGGATTTGTCCTTAAATACCATTATAAACTCATGTATTTAACATGACATTAAATCATTATCATGTAATAATTCCAGTTCTTTATTATTATTCATTTCTCAATCCATACCAACTAGGAACCTAAAAAATAACATATAGCAAGCACCACCTTCAAACATCCCAAAAAACATATGCATCCCCATTTCTCAACTATATCATATCCACTTCATATATACACAAAATATCTCATAAAACATATTTTAATATTTATCAATATATTTCATTTCTATTCCACTTCATTAATAAATAGTATTACCACAAAAACCATTATATCCAATGGCATTTTATTCATTAACTGGCTATATGTAATTATCCAATTATTCCTGATGATACCAAACGATCATAAAAAATAGTGGTTTAAAGAGGAAGTTTCTACATCAAGGTAAATACACCATGAGAAATTATATTCATTATGTAAGTATCCTATAAAAACATAATATCAAATCAAATCAAAACAATCATGAAAAATTCATAAGATAAAGCTTCAAATTTCCTTGTCCCTTTATATTCAATATTAATTAATTATTTATCTTTCTTAATTCAGAATTAACAATCTATACTAGGATAAAAATTTATATAGCCACCTCAAATGATACACAATTGATAAAGATTATGGAAATCCTACATGGTAGAAATATGATGGACATAGCCTTATTGCACCAAAAACATGGGCGTGCGTACATCAGGAAACTCTATAGCGAAACACGAACCAAAAATAGTAGCCTAGTTACATGAATCCAAGGAAAAAGGATTTGGGATATCCCCTATAAAGTGAAATATAGCAAAAAATGACGAAGGATATTTTATTTAGATAGATTATATCTATAATGCTCAGAATTCGTTATAGTTTTGAATTTCCATTAAAGGAAGATCTTAAAAAAACTACATAGTTTGACCATGTATATGGATCAGAAACTATTATAAAATTAATCATATGATTGGTTGAAATAGAAATGAATTCAAAATTCATTAATTATATTGTCAAACTCATTTACCTTCAAAACATACATAAAAAGGGAAATAATGAAAAAATGGAAAATTCTAGAAATATGGGAAACTGATGGAAATGAGACACAACCAGGATGAGGCACTTCCAGGATGAGACACCACTAGGAATAGCACACTGGAAAGATGATGCACTATATGGATGAGACACTATCAAGATGAGATTCCACCAAGATGAGACTCCACCAAGATGAGACACCGCTAAGATGAGACACCGCCAAGATAAGACACCATTAGGATGAGACACCGCCATGATGAGGCACCTCCATGACGAGACATCGCTAAGATGATTCAATAAAAAAACACCAGAATAACACAACACAAGAATGAAAAAACTCTAGAAAGACACTCTTCATGAATGACATGCCACCAGAACAACATGCCTTTAGAACTTCATGCCGCTGAAAAGACACCCCGCCAGAACTACACACTACCAAAATGACACATTTCCAGAAAGAAACACTTCCAAAACAATAGGAATCCATAAAAACACACTACCAAAATGAGAGACCACCAGAATGATACATCATTATAAAACTAGAAATCTTGAATTTTAGAAAACAGTTGGATTCTTCACACAGTCAGAATGAATCACATGTCACCAAAATACCCCATTTTAACCCATGGACACATCATTTATAATTTTTTTTTAATTTAATGGTCCATAATGTTTGGGTAATTACATTAGATACCTCTCAAACTATTATTCTCCTCGATAATTCAAAAATAACTAGGAAGGAAGGAGTGGAAGGGTCCAAACATCCCTCCCTTGAGATACCTCTCAAGGATCTCATTGCACTTGAAACAATACCATAAAAAAAAATTCTATCCAAAAATATCAAAATAGTTAAACATATTAACTACCCCAAATATAATAATTAGGGGATACCATACTCCATATAAATATATTATCTTCTCTGGGTGAAACTAACTCACCCACACAGGTTTAATTGTATCATATAAAAATGCATCTTGATTAGGTATTTATTTTTCTCATGTCATAACATCATAAAACATTACACAGAACACATAAAATCAAGGATAAAATAATATATCAAATAAATAATACCACATCACATCACATCTTGAAGAAAATACAAAAGGGAAATGTCAAAACAACTCTGGGTATTGGGATCACATTTTCATCTCAGACTCCCAAGTACTCTCCTCTAATCCACCAAGCCTCCATAACAAATGAACTAAAGGAATAGTTCATCCTCTCATTACCTTGTTATTTATGGTCTTAATTCTCCATTGGATTCTCCATGAATGTTGCATCATACTCAATATCCAAACCTCCCGAATCCATTATATGGGAGTCATCGTGATGTTATTGACGAAGTTGAGAGAGTTGGAAAACTCCATGCATCCTTACGATCTACGGTAGAAATTCAAACACATATTACAGCTCACCAGCTCACCCAAACACCTAAAATGGTCCAAAAAACCTAGGCGAGAGATTAATCCTCTTCCTGAACCTCCACTGCCCATGTTGAGGGGAAACCTTTAGGAAAAAATGGTCTCCGACATCAAACTCTAGCGGCCTCATCCAGTGATCAAAAAAATACTTATGATGGCCTTGTGATGCTTTTATCTTCTCTCAAACAATCTAACCTTCTCTATTATGCTTTAAACCACCTCAAGACCAAGAACTGATGCCTCCCTAACCTCAGTCTAACACAAAAGAAAAGGATACAACCATCCGTAAAATTCCATAAATGGGGCCATAACAATAGAAGAGAAAAACATATTATTATAAGGGAACTCAACTAAGGGTAGGTATTTTCACCATGATCTGAAAATGTCCAAGTCACATGCACACAAAATATCCTCTTGTGTATTTATAGTATGTTCTATCTGCCCATATGTCTGAGGATGTAAAGTAGTGTTGAGGCAAGACTCAGTTCCAAAATAATGTTGCAAGTCCCTCCGAACTCAGGAGGTAAAACATGCATCTCGGTCTAAGAAAATGGAAGGAATAACTTTATGTAACGTCACCACCTCATCCACATACGTATTATCTAAATCATACCCTATTCTTGACTCCCTTATCATGAAGAGGTGGGACAATTTCTTCAATCGATCAATGATCACAAAGATGACATCACAACCTCCTTAAGATCTAGGTAACCTCATGACATAATACATTTATATGCCATCCCATTTCCACTTGGGGGAATTGAAGGGTTGGATCAAACCACTAGGAACGTGAGGTTTTGTGTTTAGTTGCTGGAAAACCAATCACAATGCCACATACTTCATCACTACCCACTTTATCTCAGGCCACCAAAACTAAAACCTCTATCTATGATACTAATTTGTTAATCCCTGGTGTACCACCAAAGGTGAGCTATGGAACTCAAAAAGAACTCCCTTTTTCATTTCTATTGGAACAAACAACCTACCTTAAATAACATCTGGTTCTAACTACTCTTCAACCACCCCTACGGAGCAACACTATGGACAACACAATCACACATCATCTCTACCCTATGGTCTCCACACTAAGATTCCACCACATTCTATACCAGATAATATTGTACCATCATCTAGAACATGAAAGCTTCTCCATTGAACCCCATTACATTTAGGTGCAAGGATTTTAGTAACTCTATTGCTCTACAAGCACCCATAGAATCACAAAAAACATCCTTATGTAATTTATAATCATATCATATGACATGATATTCCCCTTGAATGAGGTATATGAGATCTCAAATTCACAGTCCAGATGAAACACCGTCCACCTTTACTGCCGCAGATTCAGATCACATTGGGAAAATACATACCTCAAACACTTGTGATATGTGAAGACCACAAAACACTCCCGAATGAGGTAATGACACCATAACATTAGAGATAAATAAACCACCACTAGATTTAGATTATGTGTGGAATAATTATGTTCATTATTATATAAATACCTAGACCCATAAGGTATCACTACCTTTTCCTAAATCATGACACAACCTAAGCCCATATGAGAAACTTCACAATACACCTCAAACATCACACCCACCTCCGGTAGCTGAATTACTGGAGCACTGACCAATTCCCGCTTCAGGTAACCAAATGATATCTAGCAACGATTAGTCTACATAAAATCTGGGTATTTCCTAGTTAATTATTTAAATTGATCTACAGATCGAGAGAAGTCAGGAAAAAACCCTTGATAATAGCATGTAAGACCAAGGAAGCTATGGAAATCTGGAACATTATTGGGAGATTCCCAATAATAAATGCCTCAAACTTATTTGGGTCAAATAAAAAAACATTTTTAGAGACCAAATTCTTGAGGAAAGTTATGTCTCTTGTCCAAAATTTTCACTTGGAAAACTTTCCATAGAGATGGTGGCAACGGAGAATCTATAAAATAGTTCTAAGATTCTCAACATGCTCCTATTCTAATATTGATTATATTTTTACATAATTGATTAAAACAATGAAAAACTAGTTGAAGAACTCATAGAACATGTATTTCACAAGCCCCATGAAAATGAATGGCATGTTCTTCACACTAAAATTCATGACCAAGAATTCAATGTTCCCACATCTACATCTGATGGCAGTCTTCTGGATATCTCCATCCTTCACCTTTAGTTTGTGATACCTAGACAATAGATCAATCTTGGAGAACCAACTAGCTCCTCTCAACAGGTCAAAAATGTCATCAATCCTTATAAGAGGATATAAATTATTTATCTTTACCAGATTTAACCTTCCATATTCTATGAACATCCTCAGACTATCATCAACCTTCTTAGCCAACAACACAAGATCACACCATGATGAAACACAAGGCTGGGTAAATCCCTTCTGCATCAGATCATCTATCTAAATCATCAACTCGCAAAACTCAAAAGTTTCCATCCAATAAGGATCCATCTAAATACATGAATCAATTGGTGAGAATTCTATCCCAAAATCAATGTCACGTTGAGGAGGTAGTGTAACAACCTCCTTAGGTGAAAAATATAATAATTCACTATCAAACAAGGGATCCTCCACTGTCCCTCTTTCTACTAATTCAATATAAAACACAACCATCAATTAAATAAGGGTCTCCACACATATCTCTCCCACCTAAAAGCTTCAATCACAAATGAAAAAATCCATTTGGCCTACCACATCAATGAACATTATTCTTTTCTAAAAGTATTCAATAATACAATGAAAAATATAAAACTAGTCAATGAAAAGGATGATATTATATTAATACATATCATGTGGGAAAACACACCCATGGGACTGATGTGGCCCCATTATCAGTCTACACCCCCCAATAGACATCAAATAAGCAGGTCTCGCCTTTGACTCACATAGTCAACACAATGGGAACATAAAGCCTCTCTATGAATGGTCCAAGAGGATGGTCAAGAGAGGGTGAAACAATGGAGTGTAAATATCCCAAATCCATCATGTCAGAAACAAGGGTATATGATAAACATATTATACCTCTAATGATCTCTGGGAAATCTGGTCCTGCTAACTCCGATGCATGCCACTGACCATGACTAGATCATCTTCCTTTGTATTGATGATTTCCTCCATGACTGTGCTCAAATATAGGTCATTAAGCTCGAGGAACATGCAAAGGCTAGCCTCTTCTTTCCTAGTATTCCCCAACAAGACCATAATCCTGATTCCCCAACAGTTGGAATGACCTCACTAGAAACTGTTGTTGAGGCTGATGCTGAACCAATACACCTCATCCAAACTAAGCTCAAGCAGAAATTGGGAGTTGGTCCTAAAAATGTCCGCAAAGCCCATAGAATACAAACATAACCCCAAACTCACAGGAAGGGTATGAAAACTAGAAGTTTGAATGAGAAGATACTAAAGTTGGTTCCTAGTTCGTCAAAACCTCAAAGGTCTTGGAACCTGAGACCTACCGCTGACAACTCTACCCCTCGAGGAATTATACTATTTCCCCTCTCGTAGAAAACATCCTCATGAGTACACCCACTCAATCACCTATACCAACTTCTAAAACTCAAAGTACCTTGAAAATGTAAAAGGTATGGCTGCAGACTAGATTGAAGGATAGAGTGCCTCCTCAAGATGCCTCTCTCAAGACTCCTCATTCAGAAAACAATTATCAGAAAACCTTATAATGTCCTTGAACATGATCCCATGTTCCCTCCCAGACATACTTACCAGTGGAAGGTAGAGTAGCTTCTAACTATTCTTAGCCTTCATGGTCAATGAGAGGAGCCCTAACCAAAAAATATTCTGAAATTTGACCCATGAAACATTTTCCTCCCTCTTATCACCAAGGTCCAACTTCCAACACTAACGCGCAACTCCTCACATATCACTAAACACCAAAGAGATGATGTACTTTATCAGAGATCAGATGAAACTAAAAGTGATCTCAAACTCCTCTAGAAAAATATTTGTTTTTATATCAGAAACCCTCCCCTCATACATTTCAAAAACCATTCGCTGAAAATGATAGAATATCCTCTACCACTGATCATCATCCTCATCTATATCATCCTTTCTTCGATCAACTAGGTTATCCTACTGAACCTCCACTTCTTGAGCCACATGAAGATGATAACCAAGATCCATAGCTATAAGAGAAACACATATTTGTTACAGTCAGTTGTATGGATTTTTATTACTATGTATTTTAATTATAATCAATAAATTTAATTCATTTTATCCATTTTGACTTTCCCAAATCAAACAAATTTAAATAATAACACAAGTCATCAAGATGCATGTACCTCTCCTAGGTCTCTACCCTGTAAGCAGTCCCATCTCACTTGGTTGTTCAATAAACTCATATTCTATGCACTGGATCATGGGGGCACTAGAATCCCATGTTTGATCCAGTCTCCCTGGCCTATGTCGCACACAAAGATCAAGTGACACTGTTTCCATACCAAAAAATGCATTCATCACAGTACCTATAATCACCTAACTCTTTATTTCACATTAATACTTAATTCATTACATAAGAATTCACTTAATAAAACCCAAATGATTGATAGGTCTAGTGTCTTTAAGAAATTATATACATAACATAACAACTTAAAACATGAAAAGTGATATCTTTATTTAAAACATCTTTAACATGAACATAACATTCTCTCATACTTAAACCTGCATGGGATAACCTGGAGACATAGATAATAAATGGATGATCTATAAAGCCCAGTAAGAGAATTAATAAGGTATTACATGAAAAAGACATTACATTTTAGAAAATAGGAATATCAATGAATCATATGAGTAATAAGGAATGATATAAAGGGTTAATCATAATATGGGAAATGTGGAAACAACTTAAAACACTACATCATAAACCCAGTTCAATGATAAAACCACTAAGACATCGGGGTGAAAAAGAACCATAAAGGAATTAGGTAAACCCCATGTACCAATGTAACTTATCATGATATTAACCCATACCCAATTCATTGGAGTGTAATATAATATTGGGTGCACCTTCACTTTCATTACATTCTCAAGCTTAAGTGTGCCACATAGATTAATCAATGTGGCTTCATTCATCATCATAATTTGTTCCACGAAAATGGAGTGTAGAATACATAAATTTAATTTCCAAATCGAAGAATTATATATATATATATATAAAGGTGAATACCCATGATATAAAATTTCCATGTTATTCACTATACAATTATTTTGGAATTGTAAATTGCCTGACAATTTCAGCAGCATAACAACATTCCATAAAATCCATAAAATGTGTTTATGAAAGGGAAATGGGTATCTCATAATTTATATTTGAAATGGAAAGTAACATGGTAATGTAAATACACGTCCCAAAAAAAATATTGAAAAAATAATGTGTAATATAATAAATAAACAAGAAGAAGTAGGAGAAAGGAAAAAACCCTTACAAAATTTTGGCCTCGTAACAGGCATGCCTAAAGCTTAATAAGAGGGATAAATGAGAGTGAAATGAGACATAATCATTTATAAATAAAAATTATTGTAATGGAGATATCTAATAACATATCTCGTATAAGAAAATGGAAATTAAAATATATACCATTAAAATGAGTGCTTAATAAACGAGGAGATTGGAAGATCCATTAGTTTAATGTGTGACTCCAAAGGCTCGGGAGGGCTTCTTGATAGCTTGGGGTAACCTTGTTAAGACTATATAGAGTTTAAGGAAGAGTTTTTATGTGAACCAAGGAGTTTTAGTGAAGATAAATGGGGGATTCGATGGTTTTATATAGGAAAATAGGCGGTTTCTTTATTGTTTTGTTTTTGGACACTACATAATAAAATATTCAAAATCCCAAACCATAAAATTGTTATTACCATGGTTTATACTTAAATGGGGGTTTTATAAATTATTTTATAATTCCACAGTCTACACGTTTTAAAATATTACAATTGGTGATGTTGAGGTCTGTCACACTCTTAAGGAAATGATTTTAAAATCATAAAATATATTATAAGTCTTGGAGAATTCATAATGGAATTAAAAAATAAATAAAACAAACATAAAATCACATTATTTTAAATGGAAAAAATATATTTGTTATTGGATCATATTTATATTACTTTTTACAAAACTTTTTGATCATTGTGGGTTTATAAAACACAAAGTATATTTATGTGGTATTTAATTTTTCCCCAAAAATTTGACTACCTAGGATAATTATGAAAAATTCCCAATTGGAAAATTTTTACAACATGATTCCAAAAATAATATTCATTTTATGTAAATAATCATTAAATATATTAATTTTCACTTTAAATATAAAAACTGAAATTTGTTGAAAAATCAGTTTTTTACAATAAAATTTTTAACCCCGATTAAAATTAAACGTGAATTCATAAAAATTATATTTTTACATATATTTAATAAAAATATCATATTAAAATATTATATATTTAAAAAATTAATTAAATCTTCAAAATATATATCTTAATAAACCAAAAATACTATGTTTTTATTGAATCAAAATAAACATAATTTACAATGTAACAATAATAGGATAAAAAATATTAATTATTCTATACAAAATAATGTATATATTCTTATTTTTGGGTTCTTGAAACATATACCATTAATACACCTTCATATTCCATAAGAGTAAGGCGAACAATGGTGGGGCGTTCAAGGATCCATTCGGTGAACATTATTTGGGTTGTTATCTCGATGAGCTTGAACTTATCCCATAAACATGTTTTATCATGCTTAAGTATTCAGATCTGAGATTTTGATTGGTTTGGGGAAAAGCCTAGAAATTCTATATCACTCATAATCATTGATAAATTGGCTTCATAGTGTATGATCCTACTGGTTGAGGTCATCAGTTCCTTTGTCATTAAAAAATGGTATTTTTAGAACCCAATATTTATACATGTCATGTTATTACTGTTCAACGTCAATATTATCAATTATAATGATACTTAATGGTCATTTAAATCCAATTATATTTAATAAAACAAAATAAGTGCTTGTGTTTTATATAAAAATAATATGTTTAATTCAATCAAAAAGGGGAATTTTATTCAAAATAGATTGGGTCATGACAATCTTCCCCCCATTAGAAAGTTTCCCTCAAAATTTTACATTCCCACAATAACAAAATATTAGGGTAAATTCGCTTCATCTCTCCCTATAGTTTCCACATAACTTGTTCAAACTTTTTGGTTTCTCTACAAAACTTTTACTAGGGACAATATCTTAATTTGTGGGAAAATTGTATATGATCTAAGATCTTCACCAGCCACTCCTCATTGTAAAGCTCATTCTTTAATGGTTCAACATATATATTGTGTACATGTGATATGTTTGGTATGTATGTTTTTAATAGGGATTTATCGAATACATCATGTACTTGAGATAGGTGTAGTGGGAGTGCAAGACGATAATCTACTTATCCAATGTGATCAAGGATTTAAAAATGGAAGATATACATTGGACTAATATTTCCATTCTTCCCAAATATCATCACTCTCTTCCATGGAGAGATGATGAGGAACACTATGTCTCCAATATCAAATTCTAGGTCACATCATCAACCATCAATATATAATCTTTTGTCAAATATGATCATATTTGATGTATTGATAAATGGTATTATCCTTATTCACAATTTCTTTTTCCATTTTCCAGACCTAGATGTTCTCATTGCCCTAATTTATCCCAACATTCTGGTGTTATTCACCTCTTCCCATAAATGGGTTCATAGGGAGCCTTTTGAATGATCAATTGGAAACTATTGTTGTAAGAGAAATTAAACAAAGGAAGATGTTGGTTCCACTCTCATCTGAAGTCAATTGGGGATGCTCTCAACATATCCTCAATTTTGGGGATAGTCCAATCAGATTTTCCATTAGTTTGAGGGTGATAATTCGTAATGATGTTCATCTCAGTGCTTAGAGCATGTTCGAGACATTTCTAGAATATGGAGGTGAACCTCAGATCTCGATCAGATACAATTGATAATGTTACTCCATGCAGCCTTACCACTTCTATGATTTATATCTGTGCTAATTTTTTCAGTGATAAATCCTATCAAATCGCAATGAAGTGTGAAGTATTTGTAAGACGATCCACAACAACCTAGATAGCACAGTTTCCCATGGATTTCTTCTGAAGTCCAGTGAAAAATTCTAGGGTGAAGTTTTCCTATTTCCAAGTTGGTATGGGAAATGGATTCATCATCCCCTTATACTTCTTCCTTCTATCATTATCTTGTTGACATATTTGGAACTTTAATGTTTAATCAATGATCGTTTTATCCATTTTATCCCACCAATAGTGCTCATAGATATCTCGATACATATTTTTGTTTCCTAAGTAAACGGAGAAAGATAAACTATGTGCATCATCCAATAGTTCCCTCTTTAACTCAAGATTAGATAGAACACATAGTCATGACCAAACAATCAAAATTCCATTTTCATTAACATTGATGTTAGAGGATTTACTTTTTCATATGTTTTCTACTATCTTATGAATTCCTACATCATCTTTTTGAGCATCCTTTACCCTTTCAAGAAGATAAAATTGAGAAATAATTTGTAAAAGGATTAATGATGCTCCTTTCTTTATTATTTCTATGTCCATATTCTTCAAATCCAATAAGTTCGGATTATTCTTAATTCTCATTAATGATAAAATTATTGGGTCCCTTCCTAGGATGGAAGTGGATTGAGTAGTCATAATCCTTTATGAGATATAGACATCTTTATTGGTGCATATTCATCTCTTTCAGTGTGAATATATTTTTAAGACTTTTATGATATGTATATATCTCACAATTCTCCCCCAAGAGACAATGACACCGAATTTTTAATGTGAATATCAAAACTACATACTCCAAATCATGTGTGGGATAGTTTTGCTCATGAATTTTCAACTGTCTTGAAGCATAGGCTATGAGTTTTTCATTTTTCATCAACACACATCCCAATCCATTCTTCAAAGAATCACTAAAAATTACAAAAGTATTCCCACTTATGGGCATTGTGATTATAGGTGCAGTGATAAGCCGCGTTTTTAACTCCATAAAGATTTGTTCTCATTAATCATTACAAGAAAATTTGACTCCCTTTCGAGTTATCTTGGTAAGAGGGTTTAAAAATCAATAGACATTTCACACAAATTGGTGATAATATCAAACTAACCCAATGATACTATAGATATCTATCATGGATGTTGTCCTGGACCATCGTTCAATTTATTTTATCTTTAAAGTATCGATAGATTTCTCATTTCTTGTGATGATATTCCCCATGAATGAGCCTTCCTCCAACCATAATTCATAGTTGTTATACATAGCATAGTGCTTCTCCTTTTTCAAGGTATGTAGCACAATGCTCAGATTCTCCTCATGGTCCTCATTGGTTTGGAATATATTATAATATCAGCTATAAAGACCACCATGAATTTTTGAGATAATCATTAAATTCTATTTTCATTAATCCAATGAATATTTTTGGAGCTAAGTGAGTTAGAATGGAATCACTACAAAGACATAGTTTCTGTACCTCGTATAAAAAGTAGTTTTGGGGATATCCACATTCTTCAACATAACATGGTAATATCGGAACCACAGTTCCAACATGGAGATGTACTATGCTCTATGTTGCTGATCGAATACATAATCAATATGTGGAAACATATACTTGTTCTTTATCATTATCTTATTGAGATCATGGAAATCAATGAAAAGGTCCATTGACCCATCTTTCTTCTTGAGGAAGAGGATTGGTGCACCCCATGGTGAAGCAATTGGAAGTATGATTCCTTTATCTAGATTATCCTATATTTTTTTCTTCATTTCCTATTATTCCATAATAACCATCCTATACAGAGTCTTGGATATTGGTAATTCCCCAAGTATAGGCTCGATTGAAAATTCAACCTCTTATCTAAGAGGAAGACCAGTCTATTACTTATGAAAAACATCATCATATTCCCTCATAATAGGCATGCATTGAAGGACGATCCTTTCCTAAAACTCAATTATTTGAGATAGATATGGGTTTTCATAAGGAAATAATATACATTCTTTAGATGATGGTGATAAAGATGATTCACCCTCCTCCTTGCACCTGTACATAATCCAAGGTCGATTATTTATATGGAGAGTGATTTCCTTCTTGTGGAAATTTATATTGGATTTACATAGGGAAAGCTAATCAATTCCTATAATTTCATAAAATTCCAAAAAAGGGAGTATAAAAAGGGTTACTGGGAATTTCAATCCACAAATGATGATATAAGAGAATTTATACAGTTGGAATTTAATAATTTCACAACTTTTTAGTTTTTATAACATTTATACTTCCATGCTTTGTAGTTATTTTTAGATAGTTATAATAAAATTTTGTAATATGGAGGAATGCGTAGAACATGAATCAAGAAGTAAATTATCTATTATTTAATGAATAATTAGTGTACCTATCACCACTTTGTTGTAGATATTCACTTATAAAATAGTGATGGAAAAGATCTCCTATTATACCTTGGAGGTGTTTGGTTGCCTTCGAAAAACCATGGATTAGTTCATCAGTTCAAAAAGTCCCCTATTTTATTATAATTGATGCAATGAAAAAAACATTTTGGGTTTATAAGAGCATTCCTTTCTTATGTCACATTGGCGGGGTTCTTATATCAAGAATCATTGGTCAGGTGGCCTTCTCTTATACACTAAAATAATTTTTTTATTCCCCTTAGGAAATTTTTGGGGTGTTTATTTTCTATCCTTTGACAAGTGGGATGATGAAATTTATTAGAACTATTTGATTTATCTATAAAAACACATGAATTAAAATCCTCTTTCCATTTCATATCCCCATAACACACATGGGATTCTTCAACCTCCATTTTGAATTTGAGGGCACATTGGACAATTTTCTCATAGATGTCAATGTCATGGATCACCAAGGATTTTTGTAGACTAGGATTTAGCCCCCCAAAGAAGAGTTCAACCTTGAATTTAGGGTTAATGACAAAACCATAGGTGTATCGTGAAAGTATTGTGAAGTTTTCCTCATATTTACCATAAGATCCATCATCTGTTTTATTGAGGGAAAGGAAATCCCTTTCCATTTTAAGACATAGAGTGTGAGGAAAATATTTGTCAAAAAACATTTTATAGATTTCCTTCCACTCCATTGATTCAATCTCTTACCTAGTCTTCATATTCTGATCAATGTCCACCACTAATCATCTTCTCCCTCTATACAATAAATATTCATAAGAACCTTCTCTTGTTTGGAACATTAAAGGATGGATAATATTTTCTCAATGTAGTTGATCCATTTTCCCATGATTAATGGATCAGATGATCCATTTAAAGCAAGAGTACTTTATTATATGAATATATTGATTGTGACTTTTACTCTCTTAGGTGAGGGGGTGTTAGGTCACTATTTTTGATACAGGATTATATTCATAACATGAGTTATCTGAGAGAGTATCATGGAATTTTTTTATTCCCTCTCCCATTGGATTGAGCATATCATCTCGCAGTCATCTCATTTTCCTTCACATTAGTTGTCAACCCAATTCCTCATATTACCAACCATTTCATAGAATAAAGGGAAAATAATGGATGATTATTTTAATCTATTTAACACATACAGACGAATTGAGTAACAATAAAGGGATAATTTATAAATTACATTTATCTCTTTAACTTATGAGTTTCTCGGATTCAATCTATGTTATCCATTATCTATTTAATTATATATATTCTTATGGGTATTTTTTATTCCCATAATAATGTTTTATAATGATCATATAATTTTTTAAAATAATATCCCCAAGGATTGAAAAACTTGGTGCATAGTAATGCCCATTTTCATGTACCAGAGTACCCCGATTCAAGCTCGAAACATTTTGTTGGATGTGTTACCCCTTGGTAAATATGTGCCACTAACCACGTCCAATTTTCATATCCAGATAAGGATGTATTTTCTTCCTAAACCATTTACTATATAATTACCATAATCTAGGGATGTTTTCTTATACATAGTATTATCCCAAATAAATTCCCTAGGGTTTTCTAATACTAAGGATTTCATTAGAGTTTTTTAACCCTAATCCAAAAATCAACTAAACATATCCTCTGATACCAACTATAATAACCCTACTATTTATCTCAAATTAATAATTGATTTATTACATAAAAATACATTTAATACAATCCAAAATATATAAGTATATAGTGTCTTGGGAAACTAGGTACATTACATAAAAAATTAAACTATGAAAAATAACATCTTAATTTAAAACATCTTCTACATAACCAAAATGATCCATCATACTTAACACTATATGGGATAAACTATGGAAATATATAAGAAATTGGAGGGATATAAATCAAAGATAGTGAATAAAAAATTAATAACATGAATAATATGATACATGTTATAGAGTAGGCATATTAATTGATAATATCAATAATAAGGCATGATATAACATGATAATCATTACATGGGAATTGCGGTAACAACATAAAACACTACATCATAAGCAATGTGAAGGTTAAATCTTCCATGAAATCATGGTGGAAAAAGTCTCATAAATGATTTAGATAATCCCCCTTTCCCAACATGAACTATCATGACACTAAAAATTACCCAATGTAATGGAGTGATATATAATTTCAGGCACACCCATCACATTCATTTCATTCTCATTCTTAAGTGTGCCACACATGTCAATAAACATTGATTCATTCATCATCATAATTTATTCTACAATAAAAGAGAGTCGAAGACATACATGTAATTACCCAATTGAATATGTATATGTGTAGGAATGGGAATACTCATGATATAAAATGGGCACGGTATTCACTACCCAACTGATTTAGAATTGAAAATCACAGTGCAATTTCGGCAGTAAAACAATGCCACATAAAATATCATAAAATGAGTCAATGATAGTGAAAGTGGTATGTATTGATTTTAATATGAAATTTAAAGTAATATGGCCATGAAAATACATTTCCAAATATTATTAATTATAAAATTTAGGTGTAACATAATAAAGAAACTTGAAAAATAGGATAAAGGAACAACCCTTACAAAATTTCAACATGGTAACGTGTTTGAATAAAAGTTCATAGGAGGTCTAAATGAGAGTGAAAGTGGTTGTAATAATTTATATATAAAATTTAATGTAATTATGTGTGTAATAACATATACCACTATAATATAATGTAAATTAAAAGACATAACATTAAAAAGAGTGATTTATTAAAGAAGAGAGTAGAAGATCCCCAACTTGAGTGCAATACAATGGCTTTAGAGGGGATTATTGAGATCTTGGGGTGCCTTGGGAGGACTCTAGGGATAAGAGGGAAATGTTTTAATGTGATCCAAATGGTTTTGGTGAAGATAAATTGGGGAATGAGTTTGTTTATATCGGAAAGATGTGGATTTCATTATTATTTTTTGTTTTGGACACTAAATAATGAAATATCTAGAACCAAAAACCATACCATTTTTTTGCAAATGGTTTATAACAAATGGGAGTGGTATAAATTATTTATAATTACAACAGCCTAACATATTAAATTATTACCATTGGTGATGTATAGGTGAGTCACACTCTTAAAGAATTTTTTTTTAAAATAATAAAATATATTATAAGTATTAAAGGATTCATAATGGATTTAAAAAAAATAAAATAAACATAAAATAACATTATTTTAAATGGAAACACATATTTTTTCTTGGATCCAATTCATATTACTTATTACATCACTTTTGGGTCATTGTGATGTCATAAGGCACAAAATATATTTATACGGTATTTAATATTTACCTTAAAATTTTGTTCTTAGAAAATTATGAAAAATTCACCATTGGATAATTTCAAAATATTAATTACAAAGATAATAGGAATTTTATAAAAATAATTTTCTAAATATTAAAATTTTAACTTTTAAAATAAAAATCATCATTTATTGGAAATGTATGTTTTTTTGGAAAAAATATTTTTTGAACCCATAAAAAATTACACTTGACTTTATAAAAATTATATGATCATTTAAATTTGATAAAATTTATTTAAAAACAATATTTTATTTAAATAATATTTATTTAAAAAATCCATTAATTCATAATAATAGATATTTTAATTGACCAAAAATACTATTTGTGTTTTACTGAATCCAAATAAAAAACATTTACAAATCAATAATAATATGATGAAAATACATTCATTATTCTATAAAAAATAATTTAAATATTACAATTTCTATGGTCTTGATAAATATCCCATTAATACAACATCATACATCTTAAGAGTGAGGTTCGAAAATTGGGGGAATTTTATGGAACCATTCGGTGAACATGGTTTAGGTCGTGATCTCGATAAGCTTGAACTTCTCCCGTGAATAGTTTCTCTCATGATTAAGTTGTTGGATCTAAGATTGGTCGTAGTCTCGGGAAAATAATAGATATGGTACCTCCCTTGGATTCTCAGATAAATGGGATTTATAGGGTATGATCCTACTGGTTGATTCCATAAAATCCTTTCTCTATGAGAGGTGGGTTTTTTAAAATCTTATATTTATACTCACCATGTGATCATTGTTCAATTACTATATTATTAATGGTAATGATACTCAATAGTAATTTAAATCCAATTAGATATAATATAACAAAAAAATTCATGAGTTTTCTATAACTACAAGAGATCTAATTAAATCAAAAGGGTAAATTTATTTATAATAGTTGGGGTCGTTAGAGTGCCTAACTCTAAACTCCACCCTATCTCTCAACCAAAAAAACATTGATACCACTCTATCATAAACCTATCCAACTAAGGATACCACAATGAGGGGAGAGAGATAATAAACCCCGAGTACCACCTCTAATATGGCTCAGGTTGGCGACTAGAACTAAGGGTGTACAAATATCACAATATGGGAGGCATTACCATTTATAAGGAAATAATATCAGGAGATAGGATGTATTAACCATAAAAAATCAATTATGTATATATAATAAAAAAACCATCCCATGAAGCATGCATAAATGAAATGGATACAAATAAGATCTTCTAAATTAGATACAAAAAAAAGTAAACCCGAAACACAACCACCATCCAAGGATACAGCTAGTAACGCCCAACATGGTAAACATAATCCTCCTAGAAACCTGAAAATAATTTTTATATAAGTTGGGTGAGAATACATGTACACATAATATGAATACCAATGGAAATCATGAAAAACTGGGTGGATCATATTAATGCACCCATGAGGAAACATCAGAACCAAAACACACCTAAATGGTATACTAACCATAACCCCTACCTCAACAAGGCTCTCTCACTAAATAATGAATCCAATTAATATAATATAATATAAGTAAAAATCAATGCTAGGTTACCCCACACCACTTTCCTATTTATTATCTTCTCTCACACCCCAATGGAAAATGTCATGGTTCTTCCAACTCTCTTGAATATGTGACATCACATCCCACCCGCACACACACGGGCCACACCTCACAACACATCCTTCCCGCACACACTTGGGCCATAATAACACATCAAATCCCAATCAAACACACATGGGCTATCATAACACATATCACCCTGAAGACACCTGGTATAACACAACACATGTCGCCCTGAAGACTCATGAGACAACACAACACATCTCATCTCGAATTAACTTAGTACCAGACATTAAAACTCACATGAAGAAACATGGGACACTATCGCCTCGAAGAGGGAGCAGGGAAGAGCAGGTGGCCATCCAGCCATCCTCCCACATGGATGTTTGGAAAAGGAACCCCCCCCCCCGTGTGACTATGTGGGAGTTCAACACATAGTTCTAAACAAGGGTGGGGTGCATATATAAATTACAATGAAATTACAAATCATACATGCCTATATATAAATCCACACAACCCCCACCTATGTGTTTAAAAGAAGATCTCCAAAAAACTCACAAAGTCCCCAACGTCCACTAAAAATACAAAATGAACAACCCCACACATGTAGAAAGAAATCCATAGTTTATTTTTATTCATTAGATTACATTATATCATTTCCCATATACTCTATAACCAAACTGTTCTAGTAAATATTTCATTTGATTTATACTTAAATCTCATAAAAAATTAATAAATTTAAAATTCCATTAAATCATTCCCATTTAATAATCCCAGTTCACGGTTAGTGTTCATTTAACCATCCATACCAATAAACCACATAAAAAACAACGTACAACAAGAAACCAATTCAAATATACCAACAACCACATGGAATCCCACTGCCCAACCACATCATGTCCACTAACACTACACATATCATATCTCATAAAAATATTTTAATATTTAGAAATGAATTTCATTTTAATTAAAATTTATTAATTAAGGGTGTTATCTCAAAAACCATTAGATCCTGGGACATTTAATTCATCAACCTACTATACAGAATTATCTAATTATTCATTATGATACCAAAAAATTAGAAAAATAGAGGTTTTAAGAGGAATTTTCTACTAGAAGTTCAAGATGACATGATATATGATATCATCAAATATGTATGCCCATATAAACATAATATCATATCAATTCAAAAATAATTATGAAAAAACTATAAGATAATACTTTACATTCCACTGCCCCTTTAAATTCAATATTAATTGATTCATTATCCTTCTTAATTAAGAATCTAATATCTACACAAGGATAAAATTTTATATACCCATCCCAAATGATAAATAATTAAGAAATATGACAAAATACAACTTGGAAAAGAAGATCGATACAACCATTTTTCACAAAAAACAGGGGCACACATACAATAGGAAACTCTCCTAGGAAACACGAACCAACTACAGCATCCTGGTTACTTGATTCCAAGGAACAAGGATTTGAGACATTTGGTTGAAAGAGAAATCCAAAATGAAAGGGATAAGGACGGATATTTTCTTTAGAATGTTTAGATCCTGAATTCTTGAGATTAAATACACTTTTAAATCACCATTAAAGGCATATTTTAAAAAACCACATGGTTTGACAATTTAGGAGGATCCTACACTTTTATAAAATTAAAGATATGATTGGTTGAATTTTAAAGGGATTTAAAATTCATTAATTATGTTATTAAATTCATTAATTTTCAAAGTAAAAATAAAAATGTAAAACAAGAAAAACAAGAAAATTTTGGAAAAATGGAACACTTTTAGAAACGAGACACAACCAGGATGAGACACCAATAGGATGAGACACCTCTAAGATGAGACACTACTAGGAATGGAACCCCACTAGGATGACACACTGATATGATGAGACATCACTAGGATGAGACACTACTGGGACGAGACACCAACAGGATGTGACAACGCTAGGATAAGACACTATCGGGATGAGACACTGTCGGGATGAGACACTGTCGGGATGAGACCCCACCATGATTCAACATCACCAGGATGATGCACTATAGAGATTAGACCCCACCAAGATGAAACATTGCCAGAGAGAAAAACTGCTAGAACAATATGCCACCAGGAGGAAAAGCAGCTAGAATGACACACTACCAAAACGAAACACCGCCAGAACGACACGATGCCAAAATGACATGCAACCAGAATGACACACTGCCAGAATGAGAAGACTCCATATTGACACTCCATTTAAAAACTGGGAAAATAGAAATTTAGAAAACTATTAAAAATGAAATACCATATTTTGACTCACATATCCCAAAACACCCCTATTTCTCCCCTAAACACCACAATTATCATAATTTTAGTAAACTAACATCCTAGAAGGTTTGGGTTGTTACATTTGTTTTTATGCTATCATAAGAATTACTCATACCATGCTTTCTAGACTTGGTCAATAGTAAGAAATAGACGGAGAAGGGTTATCATTGAATGTTGTAGACATGGAATTTATGGACATTATGAATATCAATGTCTAGTATAGATATATCATGATGATAATAATTATGGTAGAAAAAGTATTAGTTATACTATTGAGTATAAAGATACAAAAAATGACACGTGAAATGTATGGGATATTATAATAGATTTGTTTATAGAATACATAAGAAACATGATTATATTGAGGTTGGGGAACCTTAATGCATGATTTATATTCTAGGAATGAATAAGATGGTGTATCCTAAGTAATGGACTAAGAATAATGTTTGATGATTGAATTGTATATTTTCTGGAATTCAAAGATTAAATTACTTATTAATTATTAAATAGATATGTTGAATGGTACTGAAGACTTATAAATGTGATTTGATCGAAAGGTGATATTTATAGGAAACATAATAGTAAGGAAAATATAACCCTATATATGTTCTTAATGTTGAGATAATGATGTTTTGATAATGCTATGTTGGATATGAATAAGTAAATTAGACGGTACCGATCTCATTGGAACTAATTAAGGATTTATTGACAAAGTGGTTTATTTTATCATGGTTGGAGTATACAACATTTTTGGACATAAGGAATATATATAATAATCTTTGGATTAACAATGAATATATTTTTTCAATAAGGATTTATGTTAAATATGATGTTTCAAGAGAATAAATGGTAAAGTTATTCCCATGTTTGGTATTTGAAAAAAATTATTACATTATGATATACGACAGATCAATGCTAAGATATTTTTGAGAAGTTTAGTGGCTATATTTCTAAAGTTTTGGACATTAATTTTTCAAAATGGATACACAGTTAACTATTTATGAAATGATTTACATCAAAATTTGAATTGGGTTTTAGTGATTAATGTATTATCTATTGATATGAGGAATTACACATATTGGATAACTTGTGCTTACCTTGCTTTTTTGAAAATGACTGATGGAATAAACCATCATTATATTTATAGATATTATGATATGATAATGCTTTAGGAATAAAAAATTCTCATTAATTTCATGGAATAAGAGATGTAGTGGAAATTGATCATGGAACAATAAAGGGTGATATTGTGCTATAATCATGTAAGTATATCTTCCCACAAAAATTATTCAACTTTAGGAAAATATTATTTAAATAAAAATATTTTCCCATTATCATCATTTTGATGATATTGATGACCCTTTTCAAGACTCTTTGAGTTATGGCCTTGTGATTGTTTACTTTATCTTTAACAAGTTCTCTACCACTATCCATAAGAACTTGATGTTTAGATTTTTCTTATATACCATTGTTTTCACTTGACACATATGTTCACCAGTGTGGAAACCTAGTTATGAGTTACTTTGGTTAAAAATTACATTTCTAACTCTTTTTAAATGGTTGTTTTTGTATTCATTTTTATGATGTTGGTTTCTATGAAATTATCTTTCAAGTATTAAAACCATTGATATCTTGGGAAAATTTTGAGTGTGAGATTCATTTTAAAAGGGGTGTAATGTAACACCCTGGGAATTTGGGAAATATATTTTTTGAATTAATTTAATATTTTTGATATTTTTCATTTCACAAAAAACTAATTATAGCTTGTGTTATATTAAATAACCAATTAATTCTTGCATTGTATAAAAAACAAGTCATGGATGCACTACACCCAACACATAGATTAGCTTTTGGTACATGAAAACCTATTTTTGTCTTGTGTTAAACAAAATATTGATTTCTTTCAATAGTTTTTGTAATATTAAATACCCTATTTTACTAAACATCAACATATTTTTTATATTGTTATTAAAATATTATTATAGTTACCACCTAGCCATTAGAATGGAAATTAAAAATATGATGAACTAAAAGTTTAAAATATGGTTTAAAATGTATATAAAATGAATCATTTGGTAATTAATTAGAAATAAATTAAGGAAACAACTATATGAAAATAATGAAATTATGTTTCTAAGAAACCTATTTTGTATGTACAAACACTATTTTATCTTAATAAGTTAAAAAAACTCATATTGGTGAAGATTTTTAGTAATATATATATATATATATATATTTAATATTCAATAATTTTTTATGACACTCATCTAGTAGATTTGATATACATAAGATAAGAATAAATCTATTTTTAGGAATAAAAAGTTGTATTTATTGAATAGGTCAATTTTAACGGCTTTTAATGGGGAAAAAATATTTAAATAATTTTTGACACTTTTAAAAATTTTACATGACAAAATACACTTATTCTTTGAAATATTAATATTAAAAATTACATTGGTTCAATTTTTGTAATTTTTCTGATAAATTTCATGTTTTGATGAATAATGAAAAATACTGAATTTTAATTGAAAATAGATTTCTCATTTAAATAATTTATAGTGCTGAATTATATATTTTATTGTTTTAAAAGAATAATTAGACCAAATATTTATCATTTAATTCAATTTAGGTTATTGGAATCAATTTCATATTGAATTTGGATATAAAAACCTTTCAATCTTTTGAACGTTTTCACATTAAATGCTTGTTTTCTCACTCTGTCAATGAGATTAATTTAAAATTAATTTTAGGAAATTATGAGTTTTAAATTTTTAAAAATGGAATAAATATTTTTAATCATAAGTTCCAAATTTATTAAATAGGAAACCTTTGTTTTTGGACAATATGAATAGTAACTTTAATAATCTTTATTAACATTGTTAAGGGTAAATCAGATAATTATGGGTAAAAATAATATTATAAATATTAGAAAAAAAACACTAAAATATGACCAATTATTATTGGATAAATTTAATTCGACTCTTATTAACTAAGGATATAATTTTAATTATTTAATGGGAACTTTTCCTTGAAAATGAGTTAGATATTGTTAAAATTAATTAGAGTGACAAAATGTCACAATCTTACTTTAAATAAGTATAATATTTTTAATATAAGATTAAATTGAATATATTACCAACTGTATATATTATTATAGAATAAAAAATATTTATCTACGTCATAGAAATTTATTTTCAGTTTTTAGTGATGAAATAATTATCATAAATAATTACAAAATGACGATGCATTAATTAATCAATTAATTAAACAATCAATTAAAGGATATTAGAAATACTAAAATAAATATAATTTGACTTAAGTAAGGTAGTCCAAAATTTTTATTAGAACATATTAAATTTTAGGGATGTATTAAATTAAATGTTTTTAAGTTATCTTGATGAATTTTTTTTTTATTAATTTCAATGTCAGGAATAATGTCAAAATTGAGCCTGATGATATTTTATGAAAATAATATTTTAATAAATTATTTAAAAGTAATAAAAATATTAACTAAGGATAGGTGATGATATATGGTATAAAATATCATTATTTTACAAAATATGTATGAATTGTAACTTTATATTTTAAAATTACATCCTCTTAATATTGAATATTTTTTGACCATAGTTAAAATTAAAATGGCTTAACTAAGGGTTAATCAAAATGATAACTTTTAAAATAACACCAAAAAATGTATAAAAACTATTGGTTGATGCTATTAAAACCTTTTAATATATTATATTTTAATCAATTGACTTTTTATTTATTTGGATTGATATTTAATTTATTATAAATTAATCATTTGAGAAATTTCAAAAGTGCTATGCCCTCTCTTATAAAAGATAACTTATTCCATTGTTTTATACACACTTAATAACATATTTGGTTTATAAAATATGTATTTAAATATCATAAAAACTTCATTCACATAATTTTATAATCCTTACCTAATGCAGAAATCCAACCAAAAAAGTCTTTTTGTGCAAATCAAAAGGAGTCACCAAAAGAAGATGTAATGTTCATCAACAAACATTTTCATTTTATTTCTTCCCTGAAACCCTTAAATTATTCCTATTAAATTATTATATAATAACATCAGTCTCTTAAATGAATTTATATTTTATTTTTCAATGCTATATACCCACACTTACACACACTTCTATCTAATAGGTAACGAACTTACAGTTCTTGTGTATGGAGAACTATCGCCTCAGTAAATGATGTAGTTTTCTTTCCTTTACCACCACTCATGGTTAGATGTTATGATGGAAAATATATTTTTATATTTTATATATTATTTTCATGGTTTTTATTCTTATTAAATTATTACATAAAACATATCATCATGGTTTACATTTTGTGTAAATACGATAACTTGTTTAGTGGACGTGTGGACTATCGCCTACTCAAAGCAATGTGATTCATTCAAACTTTACATTGAATGTATTGAAGATGAATATATTGATATTATATGATATATAAGACATAATAATGAAACTATTATGATATTATATATATATACATATATTTCATTTACTTCTTTTCTTTCAATATGATATACAATGGAAGCAGCGTTCATCCGTACGTACAACCTATCATCTCCATGAATGATGTATTTCATTTTATATTTATATATTTTATAAATGACCATAAATAAATTTTTAGTTAATATATAATATATTTATATCAAGTTTATCATTTTTATATAATTAAATCATGATCTATGTTTGAGGACTAAGAATAATAAGTCAAAACATGTCTGAGAAACAAAGCGGTTACTTCCTGAAACATAACATAAACATGGGATTTTTAATAACATTGAAATATAAATTCACAAGTAAATAATATATGGTATTATATATATGAATATATATCTTTTATATATATACAATAATCATATATTTATTATACATGAGGTTATCACGAGCACGAGAAGAGTATTGAAATAAAGTAAGGGAATTTTTAGTCTAACGTTTTTTTGTGAGACTTATTCTATATCACCACTAGTTCCTTTTTTTTGGAGTATAAACATCACATGAATATAATATATTATTTTATAATTAAATTTATGGGTATTTACATATCCATTTGATGACCTCTCTTTCATGGGATTTATTGTTCAAAAGTTAAAAAATCAGTAACGGAATTTTGTCTCAATTTTTCATTATTTGAGACACATGTTATGTCATGCACCTATATTATTTTAAAAATGTGTATATAATTCTAATTTACATTTTTTATCAGGAATATTTCTTCTTTTAATTATATTATGATCTTCATGTAATGTTACTCACTCTTTGGTCAGAAATATGTGTTACTTCAAAAATAATGTTTTCTAAAAATGTTATAAAAGTGTTTTAATGGATCTTTTAGTAATTTTACTAAAAAAATGATTATAAATTTGATTATAATGGTTTTAAAATATTAATTTATAACTTTTCAAGGTTATATTCAATTAAAATGGGTTTAAAAAGGTTTTATGTTTTAAAAATAAATTTTCAAACTGGAAAGGATGTTTTCCTAAAGAAATGTTTTAAAACTATATTTCAAAATTATTTTCCTTCTAAGATAAATTATATTAGTGTTAATTATTATTTAATTGGGGTATGACCCAAGGATACCATTTTTACTCTTTATATGAATTGTTTATTTTTATGATGGAATGATATTTCTGGAGTCTACTTATTTTCCATGAGTTATGTTATGATGAACTATTTATGAAACTCATTAATTAATATGGGCTATAATGTGTTGAATGATATATGGTCATATGTCACATATATGCATAGTTTTTATTAATTTAATAATGGGAACTATATATCCATCCAATTCATTAGATAATTATAATTATTCTATGATCATAGAGGGTACATGGGATTTCTTCCTATGCCTGCAACAAGTGGGTACATGAAAGGTCATCCTAAGCCCGTAATAAGTGGGTGCACTTGAGGTCATCCTTAGCCCACAACAAGATGGTACATGATAGGACATCCCAAGATCAAAGTAATAATATGAGTGATTATTACAAACCTAACATAATATAAATGTGTTAATAGGTACCATTTAAGTATGATATTCAATGCTTATGTAAATGCCACAAATTCCATGTCTTATTCCATTGTCATACCCTCATGGATCATGTGCTTCGATTATCATATTATAAATGTGTTAAGAACTACTAATATTTATTCAATGAATCTTTTATATGATATTTTATAGTCATGGATTAATATTCAAATGTTATTCTCATATTTTCATACCTTTATGCTCATGATGCGGTTACATATCTTCCATGTTTACCCTTTCTGAGTATATAATCTCACCCTTTCTTATGTTTCCATTCCTCAGGTTATAAAGAAAAGTATTATGTATAATTACTAAAGGGGAATATATTTTTGTTAGATGTTGAATATCTTTAACCTAATTAGATATATTTTTCCTTATTCCCAAATTCATAAAGCAAATACAGTCCTCATACATGTGTTTTTGTAATGTAATGTATATTCATATAAAAATATGTAATATCCATGTTTGGAAATACTATATTATTATAACTATGTCCATAAGGTATACTAAAACCCCAAATATGAAATAAACAAATATATAGGGGACTTCCGATCAATTAAGGTTGGTTACACTAATTTTTTAACCCCACTTAGGGAAGAAAACGATGGTGGATCCCACCTAGGGCCATAGGGAGGTCCTATAAACTATATCCAAGAAAAATACCTTAGAGGGGATTATAATCCTAATTATAGGATGTCACTCCATAATTTGGCCTCATAGGGATGGATTAAGGTAACAAACCTAATGGAAACTAGTTTATGTTAAAGTGAACAAGGGCTTCAAACCATTATAAAAAAAGTACATGGCATGTTCTAGTAGTACACAATGTGGATTGTATACTCTAGGACTCGCCCTCTGTTTCATAGAATGACTGTGTACTCTAGGACTTACCATTTTACTCTATAAAATTCTCGTATACTCATGTCCATTCTTTTATAATTTGGTTATAACCATGTATATGGCCATGTGTAGGCACCTAGCCATGTCTGAGTACCATGATGTACTCGTGTACTCTGACTGTGCCCATGTACTTAAACATGTCTATGATCGTGTGCCCTTTATGTGAATTCTAATTCACCTGGTTTAGTTACATGACTTGTGACATGTATCACACAATGTGTGATATATTATTATATGTGTCACCCTTATCTTTCACTGTAGGGTCTGCATAATGGGTGTTCTTTTTCTATCTCCAGTGCAAGAAAGGATTTAAATGATCCCATGGGTATTTATTTGTCTACATATTCCACTACTACCAACCAAAATTTATATTACCTAATCTACTAAAAATATCCAATTTTAGATAATACAAACCCAACCGTCTCTTATTGATAGAATTCCCCCTTTATTCTACTTGAAAACCATATGACATCCCAATGAGCCATCAACACATGCCAAACCAAAAAAAGGAAACTCTAAGCCTATTCCGATTCATTTTCATCGTCATCATAATTTTATCATTCCTTTGATCTCAATCTCTATCCATTAACATAAATTTTATGTTATAAGTAATAATTTTGCATGGACTGATTACCTGATCGTACCCAGATTCACTATTTTATTTCACCCTTAAACCAATGTATTAAACTAGTATTATTTTGAAAATTACAAGTACAATAAAAAATTTCAATTCCTTTTTGGGTTTATTATTTAATTATTAAAACTATTAAAAAGTTATATTTCACTTGTTTTGATTTTTTTAGTTATTGGTGGAGGTGATTAGGTAGGCTCAAGATAATTTTTATCAAAAAATTGGCCAAATTACGAAGCAATCCAAGAAAATATATGGAATTAAACACATAAATAAACTAATAAATGTTTCTAATTTGGAAAATATTTTTTGGGAGGATCTAAAAAAATGTTTTACACAACTCTTATGAAGAAACCCAAGACCAATTATTCCATTAAGGGGCCCAAACAAATTAATATTTCCAAGAAAATGATCTTCATAGAGTCAATAGTTTGCCTATGTATTTCAGAAATATCTCAAATTATAAAAAATATATTGATTCCACATTTTATAGGGAGATAAAAAATAGGTCTAAAAACATTATTTTAATTTTTATAAATAGAAATAATATTTTATAGTTTTCAAATCCATGTTCCAAGTGGTTTCTTGAAATCAGGGCTCCCAAAAGAACGTCCCATTTTTGGTTATAAAGGAACACCCTGTAAACCTCATTAGTAGTTAGAAAATGAGGAATTATGATGCCATTTTGAAATCTTTAAGGTGTCCTATATTGATACATATAATTTATGGAGACTATGGGATGTTCTACTTCAACATGTTTTTCTTCCCCCTCCCATGGTGTTCGAAACTCTTTGCGATCACTCAGGGAGGAACATGTTGTAAATCCAGATATTTTTTTGTAATAATTGGATGGTATTTTAAATTATTGTTCTTTGTACTATTTTTAAGCATCTTATATTATTATTTTATTGAGTTATGTACTGGTATGTCATAATTGACTAAAATGATCATGTTTGTGGGTACCCATTCATGTGATGTTTCACACACCGTTCACCATTTCTTCTTTTGCCTTTTAATTGCAGTTTTTTTTGTGGTTATTTTTCAATTGAACTTTTATAAATGTAATAAATTCCATGAAAATTTATTCCATTATTTCAAAAATAAATAACTTACAATACTTTACAACACATAATGTTCTTCATGTATTACCATGGTGAGTTTTAGTTATGATGTCAAACACATCACCCAATCATTAACGGTAACCAATGAATATTTTAATGTTTTGGTTGTAACCTAGGAGGTATCCTATTGTAAACTTATTAGTATAATATATATAGGTTACATAGACTTGGTATTAAAATATCATAATCCTATATCTATAATTTATTATGGAGGAGCATAATGAGATTTTCCCGGGTTGATCATGCTTAATTAATTATGTTCATTTCTGATTTATTTTGTCACTTATCTTTTTCTATTATATTCTTTAATAATAAAACAAAAACTATTCCTAAATACCATTTCCCATTTATTATAATAATCATAACTATATATTTTAATTAATTATCTAAGGATCTATGGAGAGACCACCTACGGTTTATTCCGCACTATTGAAATTCTAGTAAAAAGTAGATAACTAATTTGACACGCTCGTCAACATGATCAAATATTTTCTCCATTACTGGGGATCCCTGATAATTTTTCTTTATTTTTTTAATTAATTTTTAATTTTTTTATTATTCATTTCAATATCCCCTATACCTTTGGGTTGTTTTGGTTTTTGATTGTTTCTGTGTATTTCTTCTTCCCACTTTGTTTCTCTCTCTTCCTCACTTTCTGTCTAATTATGTAATATGAAATTATATTTTATTTTATCCTTTAATTATTATTATGTTATTTTATTTTATACATATTCATCATAAAAACAAAGACAATTATTAATAATAAATTCCCAAATTATTTGCATGACTCGATGAGAAACAGAAAAAATGCTTGAATTTGACCCAGAAATTGAAAAGACACTTTAGTCCAAAATCTCATCAATTAGGCTAGGTCAATCAAGTAAAATTTATGACCCCCTTTAGGAACCTCATGTGGTCCTAAAATAATACAAAATATAACCAAAACAAACCCCATGTATCATGGATACATATCATCAATCTTTAAAAGAACTGACCACCCCGAATGTGGAGTACCAACCTGCATACATTCAGTATTCTGAAGAAGAAGCCATCTTTGAGCTGAGATCAAGCCTCATCCACCTCATTATTAAATTACATGTTCTTCCCAATGAGTATCCTCACAAAAATATCAATTATTTTCAAATAGAGTGGTCACTTATGAATCCTCAAAACGTGTTTGAGGATATTATTATGTTTAGAGCCTTCCCTTTATCCCATGAGTTTGTAGCCAAAGATTGGATATACTACATTCTTACAATAATTTGGGGATATAATGATATGAAATGACTCTTTATAAAGAATTTATTTTTTGACTCCTTAACATAATAAATTATAAAAGAAATATGTAAAATTTGGAAATCACAAGGAGATACCCTTCATGAATATTGGGAATGATCTAAAAGTCTGTGTTCATGTTGTCCCCTCCACAAAATCAGTGATCAATAGACAATTAAACACTTATATGTGGGAATTATACCAATAGATCGTGGAATGATAGATTCTGTAGCTAGTGGTTCCCTAGTTGATAAAACTCAGGCTACCACTATTACTTAATAGAAAACATGGCTCAAAATAAACAACAATTTGGTAAATGAGTAGTTTCACTCACTTGAGGGGTTTATAAGGAAAGTTATTCATCATAAGAAAAAATGGTATATAATAAAATTCAAGATATGCATACCATTCTAAGGGAATTATCTCATCACTTAGGCAATTAACACTCTCATCTCATTCCATTACATTGTGGTATTTGTTATAATAACATTCATTTTTTTACCAGTTCCCACAATATTAAAATTCATTTGAGTATTGTTTAACAGTATTCCCTGGGCATCTATTCCACTAAGAACCACCCTTGAAAAAAGAACTATTCTGTCAAAATCCAAACCCCAAGTGGAATGAACCACCAGAAAACTGAGATGGAGGAAACTCAAGATACCCTAAACAAAATTGGTATCAATATGTCCACAGTATGCAACATTATTATCCTTCAACTTCTCAAAATAGTCTTTTTCCTGCTATGTTTGAACCAAGACTCGAGGTCACTATGAATAAAATGGAAACCCATAACCTCTATTTGCAACATAAAACATAATCAACAATTCAATATCAAAGAACTCAGGTGGGACAGTTGGAAAACACAATCACTAAGATAAAATTCAATGTTCATGAAAAATATAATCCCAACCTATTTGTAATCCAAAATAAAAATGTATTTTTTATTCTATCACACTTTGTAGTAGTAATGTTGTTTTTTCATCCAATGATTCTACCCAAAAAGTACTTCACCCTCTGGAAAAATATCTTTACCTTCCCTATAAACATTCATTTAATAAAAATCAAGAAAAATATGGTAATCAAATTATCATTGATTATTCCCATGAAAAATACATTACTCTTCATTTCCTTCAAATACTCTCTAAATATAATAATTTTTTTTGATAATGATATTGATAAAAATATAATAGAAACATTTAAAAAGGTTCATGTTAACATTCCTTCATTGGATGCAGTTAAAAAATCAAATGATACCCCAAATTTCAAAAAGATATTTCACCCATATATGACATGTGAAGGGTAATCAGGGATACAACTTTGGAAGAAATTTATCAGGCTGAATACAACCAGTAATTCCAACCGAATTCATTGAATCATGCACTTTAAAGATACCTTTCACTATATGAGAGACTATATTTTCTGATGTAATTCTACATTTGGGTGATTCAATAAATGTGATGCCTTACTCTATGTACACTTATTTTCATGTTGGAGAGCTTTAACCAATGGGAATCATCATTTAACATTCCCACTAGAGTATAAATCACCCATCAGTTGTGGTCACAGATGTCCTTAGAAAAGTTAATAATCTCATATTCCCTACCGAATTCTACATTATTGAGATAGAAAATACCTAAAACCAAGGACATTAACCTCTCATAATGAGAAGTTCATTCCATAAAATATAAAATATGGTCATAAAATTTCACAATGGAACGATGTCCATGAATTTAGGTGGATAAAAGAAAACTATTAACATATTTGAGGCTATGAAACACCCCATTGAAGAGAACTTCACTCTTATTGTCTATTCAATTTATGTTCTCTTAATTAATATACAAAAATATAATTCTGTCCTTGAGTCATACTCTAATACATTTTTTGTATTTTCACCCCTGGATGATTTGAGTTTTGATTAATTTTTTGAGTGTTGTGTGGGATTATAAAAATATAAATTTTGTGCTTTAATTGATGAGTGTGTTCATTTTGAGGTACTCAAGACCATCAATGATTTTGAAAATCTCCTTTCCATTTATTCTCATACCATTGAGAATAAACATGAGTTGATATATAGTTTAATGGAAGTCACTCCCCCTAAATCTGCTCCCTTAATCCAAAAAACACCAGTGTTGGAATTAAAACCACTTCAATCTAATTAAAAATATGCCCATCTTGATGGTATTAACTAATTTACTATCATTATTTTCAATAACATCTCTATATAGATGGAATAAAAACTCCATAAACTTTTGAAATAGTTTAAAAGAAAATTGGATGGACATTAGGTGATTTTACTGAGATTATCCCATCTATTTTATACACCATATACCTTTAGATGATGAGGCTAAGCCCATCAGGAAAGCTCTACATCGGTTGAATCCCACTCTCCTTGAAGTGGTAAAATTATAAGTCAATAAATTAACTGATTATTGGAACATTTATCATATATATAATAGAAAATTGGTTATCATAGTGCAAATTATTTTAAAAATTGGATTAATGGTTCTGTCAAATGCATGAAATGAATTGGTTCTAACATGTGTGAAAAATGTATATTGAGTTTGAATTGAATACCCTTGACTGAATCAATCCATGAAAAAGGAAACTTTTACCCTACCATTAATTAAAAAAATGTTTGAAATATTTTCTAGTAAGTCCCATTATAGTTTTCTTGATGGCTATTCAGGATATTTTCAAACCCATATAGCCCTTGAGGATTAAGAAAAGACATAATTTACCTGTCCATTAGGCACATTTTCATACAGAACGACTCTGTTTAGTCTATATAATTCTTATGGTAATTTTCATTGTTGTATGTTGAGTATATTTAAAAACTACCTTGATAGTTTCATGGAAGTTTTTTTGGATAATTTCATAGTTTATGGAACATCCTTTTTTGACAATTTGGAACACCTAGGTTCTATCATCTGTTATTTCATTGAAAAATATGTTGTATTAAATTAAAAGAAAGTCCATTTCATGGTTTATTGGGTGTAGTTCATGGGAATTTTATTTCAAATAATACAATTAATTTGGATAAATCAAATTTATAATTAATTTCAAACCATCCATATCCAAAATTTGTTCGTGAGGTGAGATATTTCTTGGGTTATGACGGTTTTTACCATCGATTCATTAAATACATTATCTAGATCTTGTTTCCCCTATATGAATTGTTGCAGAAGGATTATGATTATTTTTGACAAAAATATTGATGATTCTTTCAATTCACTAAAACAGAGTCTCACATAACCTCTCATCATCTAACCACTAAGGTGGGATCTCCCCTTCAAACTTATGTGGTATGCCTCTAACATTGTAGTTGGTGATGTTTTATACCAAAGGGTTGACAAGTCTAATCACTTCATTACATATTCCTCACGTACCCTTAACACTAACTAGTAAAATTATACATCCACTTAAAAGGAAAATATTTATGTTTTTTTTACTTGGAAAAATTACATTCAATTCATTTTAGGTGAAAAATCATTGACTTTTCTGATCATTTTTTCCTATAGTTTATCCTCAAGAAACATGAAGCTAAGCCATCCGTCATTCAGTGGATGCTCCTCCTCTTCGAGTTTAACCATGAGATTTGAGATAAGAGATGAGTGGAAAATGTGGTAGCTGAGTACATTATTTGGATTTACCCACCATTGTACCATCATGTTTACTCACCTTTCCCCATTGGAGAATTATTCCAACAAGAGAACCTTTGGGATGTTGTGGACCTTAACCCACAACATGAAGATATTGTCAATTTTCTTTCAACATCTAAGCTCCCCTATGATTAAATCACTTCAAAATCGTAGAGACAAAGGCATGATTCTCAATGGTATATTTGGGATGACCCATATTTTTAGAGAATTTGTAGTGAACAAGTTGTTCATTAGTGTGCATCTAACCATGAGTTCACCTCTATATTGACCTTCTACCACACTTTGGCTTCTGTGGGCCACATTTCCTCTCAACAAATAGTTTAAATGGTCCCTGAATCGAGACTTTATTTTCCAACATTATAAATATGTTCCCATTAATTTTTTAATTCATTAAAATGATGTCAACATAATGGGAATATCTCTTAGAGGAATGAAATACCATAATAAACCATGTTATTATATGAAATATTAGATGCACGAGGCATTGAATTCATGGAAAATTTTTCAAATTCATTTGTATTTGTGTACATCATACATATTTTTGACTAAGTCTCCAAATAAGAGGAAGCAAAGTCTACCACGACTAACGACTCTTGAGTGATTGTTGATTTTGTAGGGTTCAGAATTTTCAATAAGATTGGTTTTCAAAGATTCATCATTAGTTATCACAATTCACATTTTTTCAATCGAAACATGAAAAAATTGATTAATAAGTATGGGGTTGTTCATAAATTCTCCACTGCATATCACCCCCAGACTAATGTACAAGAATAAATCTCAAATTGGGATATTAAGAGAATCCTAGAAAAAATGGAACAACCCAATAGGAAGATTGGAGTTTGTGCTTGGATGATGCACTTGGGGGACTCCATATAGATTTTAAAACCCAGATCAGAATTTCACCATATAATATTTTTTTGTAAATTATTTTAACCTCCCAATAGAGGTAGAACACTATGCATATAGGGATTTAAAATAGTGTAATATTAATCTTTTAGATGTAGGTGATCCTATGAAACTATAGATTCAAGGGTTATACGAAATTCAACATAATTCAGATGAGAGATCCGAAATCTATAAAGGGAAGAAAAATTAAATCCATGAAGGGATGTTTCATTAGTTTAAGTTTCATATTGATGAGAAGGAACTCATGTATAATTCTAGGATAAAGCTCCACCCAAGTAAGCTTCATTCATGATGGCTCTGTCCTTATATAGTTACTAATGAGTACCCTTTTGGTTCTATATAGGTTTTGAATGAGAAGAGTGGAAATATGTTTATTTTCAATGGGAAGAGTCTCAAACACTTTTACGAGTATTTTTCTATTCAAATCATGGAGGAAATACAATGGATTCCACATATGACACCACTTAGCAGACCGTCGATTATCCATACTATTATTTAATTTTCTATTTATTTAAAACACTTTCATTTAAGAAATTTAATTTTGAGGTGTGTTTGAGTGTAACATGGAATAATTACGAATAAAAATATATAAAATATAAAAAAATTATTTTTTATTTATTTTTATTTATTTTTTGATTATAGAAAAATATTTATCATAATTCGAATCTCAAAATAAATTTTCATACTTGAGTTTATTATGTGTAAAATATCATTTTTTTATAAAAAAATTCAAATTAATGTTGATATATAATATTATTCTATAATTTTTATTTTCAATTCATTCTTTAATGTTTAATTGATTTTTGAAACCAATGCCTCATTAGCAATGGAAAATATATTTTTCCCATACATGAGAGATATTTTAGGACATTTTCTATATATTTTTCCTTTTAATCACTTTCTAGAGAGTCTCGTGACATATAGGGAAACTGGATATTTCATTGATTCTATTTTAATCCATAAGATTCATGTGTGCAACATTCATGATAGAGTCCATCATTAATTGAAAATCCCTTTGTACAATTAACCTCTATTTTTAGACACCTTGTAATTTTACCCTTCTTAAGCCTTAAAGTCCAAGAAATTCCTATTAGGTCTCCACATTACAAGATAATTCTTCCTTTCCTACCCATATTTTATGTACATAGTTGTTTAAATTTCATAATGATTAGGGGAGATGGTGTTTCCATGGGTAATATTTGTAAAGAATCATTGTTATGGGTTGAATGAAATGGTGGAGACATTTTTCATGGGTAGTTTGTTCACAAGCCATATTGTATCAACATTTTACACAAGTTTCCATATTTATCTCAAATGAAAATTGTAAAAAATATAGTCCTATACATTGAAAAAAATAAAAAATAGAAA
This sequence comes from Viscum album, assembly GCA_963277665.1. NCBI lineage: Eukaryota > Viridiplantae > Streptophyta > Magnoliopsida > Santalales > Viscaceae > Viscum > Viscum album. Next base: position 1,060,206,845 of record OY728135.1, on the reverse strand, counting down.
AAATGGATAAAAGAGGAAGTTTTCTCATTATTATTCCATGATCAGTTGTCACCCACAAAAAATGGTTTATATGGATAATGATTTTTATGTGATACACATTGTGAGGGCTTGAGTGTGTACATTCATTGTGAACACTTTATAAATTTTGAAATGTTTTGTAGTTAATAGATTCAACACTCATCCTTATCTTTATATTTTTATACAATAGATCCTACCAAACCTTGAACCTCATAACCACCTATTAGAAGTCGTATTGAGTAGTTTCATTTTGTAGGAAACTTTGAATCTTGGATATCATATCGTTAGATCACATGAGCTCTGAGAAAAGTGCATAAATCCTCTTTAATATGTCTCTTGAGTGAAGAGGGAAAATTTATAAGTGGGGTAGGTTGTGACATATTGCATGGATGGACAAATGAAGATGGATAAATTTGAATGCGAGAGAAGAAAAATGATAGAAATTTTTGTTTGATAAATGATATCTGAAAAAGTTCAATTCAAAAGAATATTGAAATTTTTCTCACCATTGATTTATGAATGGAACTTGGTTATGATATAAGACATTTAACATGAATGCGAATGCTTATGTGTGGGGGTGTGATCATACCACGATTCATTGTTTTATTTCACAATTATACCAACATATTAAAATGATTTTGTATAAAAAATTCATAGTAAAATAACAAATTGAAATTATTTTTTTGGTTCAATAAATTAATTATTATCACTGTTCAAAAGGTATATTTTAGTTGTTTTGAGGGTTTTGTTGTAGGTGAAGGTGATTTGGAAGGCCCAAGACGACGTTTGAAAAAAATGATCCAAATTGCATAGGAATCCAAGAACATCTAATGACTTAACCACATAATTATACTGATATGTGAGTCCAATTGGTTTTTAATTTTTTACTATGATAAAAAATCTAATTTTTTAAAAAATCTTATGAAGAAACTAAATCCCAATATTTCTTTTTCGAGTCCCAAATGAATCAATCATTCTAGGAAAATTAATCTGCAAAGAGTTAACCATACACCACTGTATTTTGGAAATATATTTTATTATAAAAAATAATTGGAATATAAATTTGAATGGGATAAACAATGAGTTCTTTCAACATGTTTTTAGTTTTATAAAGTGATATTGGATTTTCTAGTGGACAAAAAACCACGTGCTAAGTGGTTTTTTGAAATTAGGGTGCCCAAAACCATCTCTCATTTTGGCTATAAAGGAACACATTGGGAACCTCATTTAGTAGATCAGCCATGGAGAAAGGTGCTAAAGTTTTTTGTGTCTCAAAGGATTTTTCTCATCATACCTATACGTTATGGAGGAAATGGTATGTTCTAATTGAAAATATTTTTTCCCTCCAATCCGATGGAGTTCTAAATTCCCCATTATCACTTAGGGAGGTACATGTTGTAAATTTTGAGCTTTCCTTTTGCAATAATTGAATGTTATTTTAAATTATATTTTTGTGTGTTGTTTTTCTTCATCATATATTATTATTTTATTTATTCATGTAATTTTATGTCAAACTCAACTCATATGATCATGTTTGGGGGTACCCTTTCAAGTGGTGTTTCAAACACCATTCACCATTTCTTATTCTCTATTTTAGTTACAAAATTAATATAGTTCATATTGATCAATTGAACTCTAATAAACAATATCAAGGCCATGAAACTATATTTCATGGTATCATAATTAAATAACTTAAAAACCTAGATAGTGCATCGTGTTATTCATGCGTAGCCTTAGTGAGTTTTGGTTATGAAGTCGAACACAAATCACCCAATAATTAGCGGTAACCAGTGAATATTCCTATGATTTTAGATAAACCCTAGGAGGTATCCTAGAGTAAAATAGTAATGTAACAAATATAGGTATTACAAACCAAGTATTAAATGATCATAACTCTTTCTCATGAAGTGATGAAGGATGAGAATCATGGGATTTCATCGGGTTGATCACACATAATTAATTATGTTCATTTATTCATTGATTTATAGATTTAATTTTCCTATTATATTCTTACATAATCAAGAAAAGTATTAAAAAAAATCCCAGTACCATTTTATTTTAATAATAAAAACTCTCTTTTTTAATTAATGTTTTAATTCTCCCTCATGACACAAACTAGGGTTCCTTCTATTCTATAAAAATTATAGAAAAAATTAAACAACTAATTTGTTGCGCTATAAAATTTGATAATAACCCAGTACATGTTGAACCACTAACCCAACGGAATACTGATGATGAACACACAATGAACGGGGATATAAATGTGAAAATAAAAAACATGTGTAACTAACCACAACCAATGTTCTTGTTGGCCTCAATTCATTATCATATGAATTGAAAAATACGAGTAATTATAAGGAAAAACCAATAACAATAATAGATTCATAATATCCTAATATGATAAAAAAAATCCATCAAATCAACTACTAATTCATGAAGAAATATTTTTAGTAGGATTGAATCATGTTTGAGATAGGATAAAAAAAAGAGGATAAATACCAAAAAAATAAAAACATCATATCTCAATAATATATCAATCATTGATGAAGAATTGTTTTGAGACATTTTTATTTAGGATATCCACAAGTTCCATAAGCACACCAATCAACAAGGAACAATCCATTGATGAGCATCCATGAACACTCATCTATAAGATCCTATAACAATTTCTAGTGTTATGAAACTAACCCTAGGGACTTGTTTTACATATACTTATATAGTATAATAGGCCATGGGGATATTATAAATAATAAATAAATACATTTATTTATTAAATTTCTAATCTTTCAGTTACTTCACATTCATGAAATGGTTGGTGCTAATAAATATGATTTCGTGTGTAAGGTAAATCTCTCATTCCATACTCAATGGTGGTGTCCATTATTTTTATTCAGGACTCAATTTGGTAGTTATTCCCTTATTTTAGGAAAACTATGCATGCATGACATTAATATATTTTATATTCTTAAAAAATCAATACCAGGCTCATTGGAATTCAGAATCCATCACTAAAAATATTATTAGTTATATTCCAATTTTTTACTAGTAAAAACATATATTTTACATGAATTGTGTATTTACCACTAGACCAAATAAATAAGGGAAATAGTAGAATGTCGTACAAATAAATACATAAATACTTGATTAATATATGACTATAAAATTGGTCAATTTTACACATGAAATCCTTAGGGTTACCATGACATGAACTAGATTCCCATCATTACATTAGAGAAATCATATTAATCATTGAATCCTTATAAAAATTAGAACAAAAAAAGCACCAATAATGTAAATAAAAGGAATAATAACAACCCTGAGCACCCAAACTAGTCATGACATTGTTGGAATTATTTCCCCCACCATTTAAGGGATGATACCTACACCACCCATTGGAGTTATCATCCAATGAAGACCTGTAGTATAGTTTCATTAATGAAATCCACCTAAAAGACCCATTAGGTGATAAATAATACACTTATGAAAAATATATCCCTACTGATATTTATGTATGTGGTTGTAGATTTCATGATAGACCATAACATTTAGGAATCATTCCCTATAAAATCATCCATGTGACCGAGACTTGATGATAAGTTCTCCAATGAGATCAATTTGAAAATAAATATGATCCATAATATTTTATGGATTATTCTAATATGATAATATTAGTAGAATAATTATAATTAAAATAGTTGTTTTATAAACATATGAATAGGGTAATGCTAACTCATTCCAACCATCAAATAATAAAGGTGTGCTATTTCTGACTAAATGTGGTCTTCATCACTACAAGAAATTTCAGACCCTAAGCCATGATATTATAGACAAATATATTGATATATGTATAGTACCTTAGCTCAATATTATGATTTCATGAAACAATACTTAGTATTACTTACCTAAATTTCTCTCTTGGACTCCCATAAAATTTCCATGGAACTCAAGGATCTCATTATTGAGTCTCTTTTAATACCTAAAGAGTTTGACACTATGGTAGTCAATGTGGTGAAATATCGCACATATACGTGCTCCAATAAATATAACATTCCCCTTTATTTAACCAAAAAGGACTAAGAATATTCTATATAGGTGTATATTATTCCATTAAATATATATTTTTAAATATAAATGATGTCATTATATATCAAACCCTAGTTTACAATGGTTCACAAATCAACCACATCCCGATATGAAATATCCCTCATTTCAGATATAGTGATGCTGATAGGTCTCCATAAAACATGACGATACATGGGTAAAATAATATTGTGATTATTCCCATTTGTATGACTATATTGAAAACTGAATTTGGGGACCTCATATTTTACTTAGAATTTAAGGTATTCTACTTTGAGAAAAATTTCATTGACATGTTGGGAACATCATGGATTCACATGCATGTGACAGTTACCTCATCAAATCATTAATGCCTAAAATATTTTCTTAATGTTTAGGTTGGGGAACTCTATAGACAAAAATAACATTTTTAATCATGTATGTCCAAATATTTTCTATCGGTGTATTGAAATAGGTAGGGGAAACAACCATTAGTGAATGATGCAATAAAAATTGGTAACCCTAATGGATTTGAAGCTGTCCCAATCTATCCTTGGAGTATACTTCGTAATGGTTTTGTGATACCCATAAATAATATATAAGAAAAATACAATAAATAGGTATTAATTGGTCTATATTAGTCCCAAACATCGATCATATAATTACTTTCCTCACCTTCGATGGTTGAGTAGACACTAATATTTAATAACCTCTATCAATATTGGATGTGATCTCTATACAATCCATGCATATCAATATGTCATCTGAGTGTCTCTAATTTAACTCAATCATGACTAAAATTTTCTAGTTGTGACTAAGAATCTTGGATTTGTTTGATATGAAACTTTAGATAAGAACATAGGTATTAGGAACCTTCACCTCTTTTTATATGGTGTCATCTATGATTGATGAATTCTCACAATTGTTGGATATGTGTGTTTTCAATGGAAATGATAACACTTCTATATCATATCCAAAATCTAAAGGAGTGATTCCACTTTCCACTTTTGACGATCAAGTAGTGAAAGAGATCAAAGATAATCCTATGATATTTAATGATGGTGTCTCAACACCAGCTATAAAATCTAATATGTGTAATTAAGTACCAAAGAAGTCTCACAACCAATGTTGATCCATGTTACCATAGATCATGACTAGTAGGAAGAATACAGGTTTTTTCTAAAGAATCATCAAGATGATTTCTCATGGAATTATATAGATAGTTTTAGGTTAGATACCCATGTAGCTATTCTCCACCAGAGTTTACTAGAATTCCATCACGGTTATAAATAAAATTAAAGGATAATTCATCTAACCCATGTCAACAATGTGGAAAAAATGTTGATAATTTAGTCAAAACCACCTTTTTCATACCTGTTTAATACCATAAGTGACATTCCAAAATTTAAATCATTATAAATAATGGATTTTAAAACTAGAGTCTATTTAAACTTTATGGATTTGAATAATTACTAACTAGAGGATGAATTATTGGTCATGATCAAGGATCTTTGTATTGATGAAGAAATACTTTTTAGAGCACTTTGATTCATGGATGGGTATTATAGTTTTAACCAGATCTGAAAGGACCCTGACGATTAATAATCCACAACATTTAGGGAACCCTATGTTGTATATTATTATTTGGGGATTCCCTTTGTCTTGAATATTATCTAGGATACTTTCTAGTGAATAATTCAAAATCACTTAAATCATTTCTTAAAAAGATAGTTAAATGATTTATGGATGATCTAGTAGTAAAATAACACTTGCATCACAGTCTCTTGGCTGGGTTTGTGGCACAGTCTAAAAAACCTCAATCACACAACCTTAAGATTAATCTGCTAATATTACTATTCAATGAGGCAATAGGAAAATTTATTAGTTTTGTGATCCACTATCACAATATTTAGGTTAATCATGAAACAAATAAGGGAAACACTTTATATTCCCCATCTTCAAGGCCTTTGTGAGTTAATAGGATTTTATGACAATCTCACCTACATTTGGAACATTATAACAGACTTCACCACTGAATTATTTCTCCTTATAAAGCTAATTAAGAAAGGGGTAACTTATTTTTGGGATTAAATTTTTAGAAGGCCTTTTAAGAGATCAAGAAGTATCTTATACAACATATAATATTGATTCGAACCATAAAAGGAACTCATCTTATCATATTTGTGATAAAAATATAATAGTCTCCTGGTTCCCTTATCTCTCAAAATAATATTTTAGGCAATGATATTAGACTCCAATATCTCAGTTGGAAAATATTAGATGCTAAGACTTGATACATTTATATCTCAAAGATCTTCAATGTAATGATATTTATATTACATAAGAATCAAAATTATTTGTAACATCATAAAGTTCACCTAATTTATACATGTATCTGATCAAGTATATCCTTGGTTTTCCTTTATTGATGGGACGCTTAAAATTATGGGTGTCATCCTATAACAATTAATGTCAAATATTTTCCTAGAATGTGCAGTATCAGCGTTAGAAGAATCATTTCAGCGCACCCTACCCTAGTAGAATCAATATTGGAAATGGATTCCATTATAAAGAATTTTTTGTCCACAAAACATCCCAAACATGTGAAATTTAATTTAATGGTTCTTCACAAAGTCTGATGAGGAAAAGGATGAATAATTAAACACACAACCAGGTTATCTTATGGATTGTGTTAAATTACCTAGAAAGAGAATTCCTTCCCAATTTTCCCCTTCTGATAGAGGGGCGTACTATAAAAAATGCAAGATACTAAGTCCCCATTATTGGCTTGGAACTATCTCTATAGATTATAATTTCCAAATTAAATATTAAATGTAATTAATAGTTTGTAATTAAGAAAATCAATGGATATTATGCCTTTTATAAAGAATAATAGATACACATACTTCAATATGTACAAGATTTGATGTAAAAGACTCCTTTGGAAGCGGGTCATTCACATATTCCATGCTTAAGTAATTATTAATATAACGCATTGAAATATTTACCCACCATATTATCCACCCAAGATTAATAAAAAATGGTGATTTTTATTTCACATAATAGGGTCTTCTCCCTATTTATTCATAATGGTATAAAATATATCAATGAAGTTAAATATACATTATTTAAAATATAATCCTCACCCTTACTATCTAAAATAATAGATTATTTGATGTCTCTCATAATAGATTATTTGATATCTCTCATAACAGAGTATCATTAAAATAGGTCTCTTCCACAAGATCAATCCTGGAAGGAACAATTCCATAAGTAAAAATCCATTTTTTCCTTTATAAAGGATATGATCTAAAATGGAACACTACAAACATGACTTTGATGTGGTCCTCTAATGATTCATCAGAGGATGAGAAACCCTGACTGTTTTATTAGAGGTCTATGCTAGAACCTATGATTCTTAATATTCAATGTCTAAAATTTAGCACTAAATTATGAGACATGAATATTTCTAACCTTCAATGATGAATAATTACATGGAATTCACCAAAAATTTCATGCATGTTAGATATATTCCAAAATCATTCATCAACCCCCAGAGTTATTGAATATTATTAAATAATTATGGATATTTTATATCTTGGGGATGTATGTCATTTCCAACATCCAACAACCTAAGTTATTCAATTCATGTTATCCTTACTACAATCGACTTCTTCTCAAAATGGGAAATATATGTACGCCTAAAGGAGTTGTTAATAAATTATATAATTAATTTCATCAATTCAAATATCATTAATATATTTAGAGTCCCTCATGATATCCTAGAAGATAATGGACATAACTTTTATGCCTCAAAGTCAAAGAAACTTTATTGGGAGTATAATAGTAAGCCATGTCACTCATCCAACTATTATACATTATTGAATGAATAGATAGATCACTTCATGAGGTATCTATACTATATTCTATGGAAAATAAAAATCAAGGACAAAATGTATTGAGCTTAAAAATTCAATTAGTATGTTTGGTATTATCTCTCCTAAACCTATACCTTCACATGATAGACCCCATTGCTATGGGGTAAATAGTTAGTCTTTCCCATCAATGTTTTACTACCCTCACATTGAATTTCCATCTATAAGTAACTATCAAAAGATGAAAAGTATTAGATATGGATTGATGAATTAGTGTGACTTGAGGTATAAAAGTTATGCATATTTAATAGCCTTGATTTCTATTAGAATTGGGTGACCCATGAATTCAACAAGATGCTACACCTCTACTCATTTTTCTTTGTATAATTTGTATTGGATTTGTGAACAACCATGACACTTGTAAAGAAGAACACATATCTAAAAAAAGATAGGGACTTATATCATGCACATTTCCTACTCCAATGTATCATATTAATTGATTATAATAGTTATATATTGTGTTATACCTACCAATAATGAAATTTTTCATAAAAAATAATTTTTTTAAATATATTACAGGACTATATAGTCATAGCTACATGACTTTAAAATAAATACCATATAGTTAACATGGAATGATGATAAACTACATAATTTATATTACTCACCATATGACCTAAAACCTCAAGGAATATTATCCATGATTCATTAAATTAAACTTGACTACACTAGGTCCTTATTGAATAACACTAATCTGTATGATACAATGGTATATCCCACATGAACCATAAACTATCTATAGTTTTATGTTTCATAAAATCATGTTTCCTTAAATGAGAGTTTTATCCCTAGAAGAATCTCAATATATGGTTTCCCTATCTATAAGACTATACTACAAAACCAAAATATTTATGAACTATATATGGATTTATTATTGTTCTTATATAATATGTAATTATTTACAACTCTCTTATCTTATATATAACCATAAATTTCACCCTCTCTAATCCCCCTACTCTTTCATAGGGTTCTGGGGCCTCACCCATTCAATTTAGGACCTCTAATATCCCTATAAACAATGAAACCATTACATTTTTCATTAGTATTTAAACCTATAAATTCATGTTAGGTTTAGTTTTTTATTCTCTTACAATGGATAAAATCCAATTTACCACCATTCCCCTCATAAAAACTAGATCTACACATATAATGTTTCCAAGAACTATGTATGGCTTGATTCTTTTTGTACCAAGATACTTAGGAATGTTTGTACCACCTATCTTAGAACCATCACTAGATTAAACACTCTTTAAATACCCATTATTTCATAGTGTATGGTTACTTTTAAATTACATAGTGTTTCCTTCAATGTTTGAAGACTGTGGTAAGATCATTTCACCCTCTACTATGCATGAGACAAATCTGCCGAGATACCTTTTCATATAATTTTATATAGATTAATTCATTCTATGGAAGGATATATAGTGACACCCAAAATTTTCATCCTAGTACCAACCATAAATTTTATCACTATTCAAGCCTATATCAGTGTATGGTCTCCTCATTCATGTTGTGTTTTTTATATTAGACTCTCTGTTGGGATGAAATATTTTATTTCTATAATTATTTATGGATTTCTTACTTTTTTCATAGGAGACATGGAGATGTATATAACATATATCTTGGACACATCCATAAATCCTTATCCACTTTTAATCCCCTTTAACATTAATTAATGACCCAATCATGGTCAGTTCCTTTCATGATTATTCCAATTTCCATTTGAATATTTTATCTCTATATTTTTAACTTTGTACTTTGAGTATTTTAATCACCAAAAACCTTTCATGGGCACTTGTAATGAGTACATAGAATTCTAAATGTAGCACTCTATTTACTATAACATATACAACATGCATCCATCCCACTTATAAACAACCAGGGGAATATTTTCATCCATAGTAGAATAGCCTCTAAACATTTGTTCTTTTAAAAACATTATAGTGGAACAAATTATTTTTAAAAGGTAAATAATCATTCCCAATAAATTGGTTAATGATATAGATATTAACATGTAATATAAATGATTTACTCTATTATTCTATAATATCCATTATCATTTTATAATCCTTCAATTCAAAAACTCCATTTAGATTATTAAATTTACTATATTGGTCTTAGAATTATAAAATTAAAATACATGAACCCTTCCTCAAGGTTGAATATAATAACATTAGGGTCTCTATTCTCATTAGGTTTATCTATCCCTAATCACTTTACAAACCATATCATATTCTGGTAAATTATTAATGACTTTAAACATTATCCATACATTGGTTAAGATTGTATTCACTTAAACATCAGTTCAATTTAGCCCAAATCACACAATCCTAAAATTCCAAAGGCATTACATAAGGCATTCACCAAGTTTAAAAAAAGATAGGGAATCGTGGTAAAAAGTTTTCTTTTTTCACTAGGTATTTAACTCACATGTAATATAAAAATGTTATATCATTTAAAAAGGAAAAAAGAAACAAATATTTTCTTATTAAAAACCCAGAATGTGCGTCCTAATAAAAATATTAGTTTCTACCCACTAAGAGTTTCTCTTTCAAGGATTATGTAATATATAGAATCAAAATAAATAGTCAAAAAAGATTAGAGGATACCATATGTCCCTAGAAAAATTCAATCCACACTCACAAGTTCTATATATCTGGTAAACATTTAAAGAAACATTATGTTCCCGCCATTTTTTGTTCATCTGATGTGAAAGAAGTATATGAAGATATAATTTTAGTGTATTAAAATAATCCATGACTACTAAAACACCCATTCAAAACTCCTCACTATGATATCAATTATGTTAAGTCTTTTACTTCCTCATATCTAAATGGACTATCCATGGATAATAGTGATGGTAAATTCAATATGTATCTAGATCATCTATATATATCCAGTAGTATTATTCTATGAAGAAATAAAAACCATTTATATATTTTACCCTACAGGTTAATAATGGAGTATGTTATTAAAATTTTAAATATATATGTATCCCATAGACACCCATCTATAAACACCATCTTTAGAAGATAAATGACTAATTCAACCCTTCTCATCATCGACTCAAGAATTTTTTAGATTATGATCTGCCAATCCAATCTCTATTTTATTTTCTGGTGGGTTCAATTACAACGATTCTACTCATTATGACTTTTCATAATTTATCAGGAATCATTATTTAAAATAATACTATTATTTTGAATTAATGATTGTTTTTAGATAAGAAATTTTATTATTTTTGGAGAAATAATGGATGAGGGGGGATCCAGAGGGTGAAGCCTTTCTATGATATGCTAATAGAAAATGAAATGAAATAAATAAAATTAGAATGTAATAAATTTGGATCAGAATAGTTTTCTTACAAATATAATTTTTGATAACATTAATTAATTGATCTTTTTTTATTTTCTTACATGGAATAAAATTCTTGAAAAAATAGAAATAGATGCTCAATTAGTGCAACAGGCCTCTAAAATTTCTTTTTTTATGGTCTCAAATTCATATAATGTGTTTTTCAATTGTGATTTCACATCCATGATGTGATATTCAAATTTTATATCTCTTTTTTTTGAGTGGTCATTAAATATAAATTTTGAGAATCATTGAATTTTAATTAATTCAAATCTTTGACAGTCCCCCGATTAATCATGTGTGACATTCTATGGATTTAAATGCATTAAGATCACATTATTAAGATAATATTCATTCTTATATGGGTAATTTTTTTGGATATAATAAAAAATTACCCAGTCTAAGACCCCAAAATATTTAACATAGGTGATCTTCCTTGTCCCATGTTTTTTCTACAAGAATTTGGGTGCGTAAGGAATAAACAAATTTTCATCACTATTCATGTATTATTTGATTTATAACGATGGATTCAACATTTGTTCCAACATCATCCTTTGGGATTATAGTATACTCTGGGATAACTATTCTCACTGAAGTGGTCCTTAGTGCCATATATGAAAATACAATCAGAATGGAAATTAGAACCTTTATATGAGGAGTGGATTTAATTGATGAAATTAGATCATTATGAGTGTCATGAACATCATTGATAGAATAATCCCTTGGAGGTGTTATAATAGAGAATTGTTTATGATATTGATATCCTATAATATGAAAAGAAAATGAAGGAATTTTAATCCTATAAACTCATATGAATATAAAATAATTTATAAGGATAATGGTGTGAAATTTTTATACTATCGGTCAGTCTTTGAAACAAATTATCCCTCTCATCATTTATAGAATCCATATTGAAAAATTACCTCCCCACTCTTATTACTTTTGGAATTCCTTCTTGGATTTGAAGGTTGTTCTGCATATTTTCAATATGAACACTATCAATGTTCCACCTTAATAGATTTTAGTACATGGTTGAGAATATTCTTTGGATAATCTAATCATAGCATCGAATGGTAAAAAACTGATTAGACCCTAATGTACTCATCAATCAACATCATCAAGAATCTCCATAGAAACATATGATGTTCTTCATCACACATCCATTAATAGGGAGGTTATTTAACCTTTTTTATATATTAGAATTGATTTAAAAATATATAGAGCACACACGACGCAAAAATACAGGCCCAATCAACATGATTTACTAGCACAAAATCTTAGATTGTGATTATATATGAGTGGTTTTCTATAGTACTAGTGGTATCATCTGTATCAATTCAAACAAGAGCTTTATAATGAGTGAATAAAAATATGAATAACTCACAAAAAAATATCAAAGTATTGGGTATCCATGGTTATCGACCATATGCTCTTAACATACAACAACATGGGGAAAAATGAAAACTATAGAGCTAAAATAGTTCTCTCAAGAAACTTATACATTGATATTAATTACTATTATACCATGTATTATTTTAATTAAACTATACACCCACTGAGTGGTTTTACCTCATTGGACTTCAGCTAGCACTCAGTAGAGTCTCCTAAAGTCCTGTATAGATAGATTTAATTTTTTTCCAAGATACGTTATACGAAAAATCCATAAATATAGTTTTATTTACTATGGTGGGAGAATCCAATATCAATAATAACCGCCCACTGAGAAACTTTGAAGAAAATTAAAACTATTTAAAGATATAGATTTAACTCAAATTTGATTCAATAACCCCACAATGTATTTTTTTCATAACATGAAATAGAGATGAAAGTATAATGATTCCTACTGGTGAGTTAGGTTAGACTAGTCCTCAATCTATTTTCCTTTGTTTTTAACCCATGTGTTCATAGAAATATCTTCATATAGGTTCTAAATGGGTTGTTGGAAATATGATGGATTTCTTTCTTCAGCATAGTTTTGACTATTTTGAATATTTCGTACAATGGGATGGGAGTTTATTCAACTTTATCCCATGAATTGTGGATAAGAAGGAACTCATAATATATTTCACTAAGTATGGAGATTTCCCTAGATTTGTAAATGTCTAAGAGACTTTTGTTGACTTACCTAAGCATCAGATTAAATATACTAGTTCATGAACACTAAAGACTAATTAACTTGGGTAAAAGGTCATAATGATGATATATTGATAATTTTTAAGTCCAAATGGTATTATATAATTTGATGACCCTAAAATGGTCATCTAACTTGATGAATCTCTAATTCACTCAGTATGGCTATGTCCAATCTTTAAAAAACATTTCCCATGGTGAAGTTCGTAATTATGATTCCACCCTTTTTGTAAGACCTTTATAGAGTAGTGTTTAATATTTTAGAATTAAAAAAAGATATATTTTTGTATCTAGAGATATATATTAATTATCACTAAGTATTACTTTATCTAGTTCAATTAAATATATTATAAACGACATATTAGTCAAAGAAATGTTTTTTCCAAGTGAAACATCATGATGATGAAATTCACCTCAAAATGAGACAAGTATTTAATTATATAATTGCCGTGTTAGTGAAAAGACTAAAACATTATAGAGGAATAGTATATAATTTTAGATAATTGAGAACATTTGGTCTAAGAAGACGTAATATTACTTGATTACGTGGTATGATAATGCATCTTGAAATGATGTCAACATTAATTGTAAACTGGTCATTTTAGAAAACCGCTTCAATGTTAAGAAAAATATTTAGAGGAAATTATATTATCGTGAAGAATAAAATATGTTTTATAATGTTTAAATAAAACTAATATGAAATGGGTAAATACAAAATAAATTTCCTGAATGAAGAAAAAAGTATGGAAAAAATTGATAACTTTTGATAAATATAAAATATCACCTAGCTCACTTTTCATGGGTCCCTTCACTCAAGTGGACTCAACAAATATTTACACACCCTAAAGGGTGTTTCTAGATGATTATTACTAAAATAGAACCTTGTAATAGTGCACCATATCTAGGGTGAATCAATGGAACCTAGACATAATGAATGTGTGGAATGTACATAATTCACATAGGGGAGAAGAGTGGGAACAGAATCTATAAGACTGACATGATTGAAAAATTACTCCTTGACTGATTTGGTTTAAACATAATTATATATGGGTAGTGGGTTGAATTTATAATGTCCCATATAATCATTTATTTTCATAACAATTTTATTCTGACACACCCAATACCACATTTAAACACACCCTTAATGTCAATTGTTTATGTGCCCTTATCATAGTTAGTGTACACTCCCAAATTTCTCCAAACTATGTGTGTGAAATTCTACATGACATCTTCATGTCCAAGTATCATTTTTCTAATAATTGTATCCTCTTAATTATTATCATATTCAATTAAGATTGGGGGGTTTAGGGCCCAACTTTTCTTAAAGTGTATGATTGGATAGGGATTAATAATTTTCAAAATAATGATAGGCGCATTGCCTCATTTGAGGTGTATTAATGCATCCATATGTGAATAAGATAGGATTATATGTGGAACCTATCATTCATGCATGTTTCTATTACTAAATGGTGTCTTGGTGAAGAAGTACCCATTATTTAATGGTGATATTGTTCATGGTTCTATCACTCCCACATTAATTGTACCCCCTTTTCTGCATACTATGATCATGACGGTATGGAATCCCATGTGGTTAAAATGATGGAATAGGAGTCTAGGATTCAATTTTTATATAAAAATACTCTTATCCCCCATATTAAATAGATCCAAATAATCTACATTGCTGAAACATACATATCAAGAGAGAACACACCCATACCTATAAGTAATTCCCTAAGGTGATTTTAAAATAAAAAACACTGTGAAAATGAATAGGTTTCAAGGATATTTATACCATAAAAATGTTATTATAATTTCTTTTAAGATGATAATTTTTATAATTCCTCACCAAGGATACAGAGAGGTAACCCCCATAAAGAATCACTAGGGAGACACATTTCTCTGGATCACCCTATTAAACCACAAGGGTACTAAGCTACCCAGTGTTCAAGGATGCACGCCAACTATGGAACTAAATCATTAAGGCAACTTACATAGACCAATTAGGGAATAAATTCAAAAAGATCCTATAGGGGTTCCACAAAGGATCCAACTCATCATGATCATCCAAGGGTTCCACTTGAGTTCAAATTCACCCAGACCCCTCTAGAAGTTACACTAGGGAACCAATTCATCATGTTTTCCCCAACATATTTACTAGGTTTTATATCGACATAGACCACATATTTATGAATTCACCCAGGTTCACTATCTATGTCACCCAAGCTACATAGGAATGAAGTCATGCCTAGCATATAGGGCTATACATGGGTGCTTCATTCACCCATCCCTCCAACCTGGGTGTCCCAATCACCATAGACCCTATTTTATTTAGACCTAAACCATCAGTTTATAATGTAAAAATACCCAACAAACACCCTCATTCCAATGTTATAGCTTCAAAAGGAGTGTTTCTTCTAGACCTCCTTCATGGCCTCCAAATATAAATGGCCAATATAGTCGCTCAATGATAGGATACATATAATATAGTAAATCATGTATTCCATTTAGAATGAGGACCCATATGCTTGGGTAACCTAAGTGTTATTTCTTGGATCAGCCTACCCGATTCACTCAACATGGATGTTCTAAGCCACCAATATGTCCACCAAGTACTTCGTCCGCCTCTTCCTTTAAAATACTAGTCTAATGATTGATACATGGATGAAAATGTGACTATAACCTTATGTAAGTCCCAACCTACCTTTACTTGACCCACTTTACAGGCTATAATAGATCGGTTGACCTTAGTATTGGTCCCATATAAAACTATTAGTTAGTATTTCCCCCCATGTGTCCATTCTTTATGAATTTAAACTACTAAAAATGGTCCTTGTTTCATGAACATAAAACAAAAAGCCTAATGGTCCTAGTTGTATGAACTTAAATTATATTAACTAATGGACCTATATGCATGACTAAAAAAGTTTCTTCATTGGTCTTGGATGTATGACCTAAAAAGGAACCTCATTGGCCGTAGACAAATGGAATAAAAAGAAAGTCATTGATCCTAGGTTCACAAACATAAAAGGAATTTATTATTTAAGAAATTCATTCCCATGAAAGGAACTACAATAGTTCTTATCACAATACCTTAAAAGATATGATGTGTCTTAGTAAAATGAAATGAACCATCCATGTTTTCATTCCCTTTATAGGGATACATAGGTAACCATTTTATGGGTGAAATCATGGTTTCACAACACCAACTTCCACCATGGATGGTAATAAATTCTAGAGTAAATACCTATAAAACATTAACAAATAACTCAATTAATAAACCATTGGGGGGAAAATATGTAGAACCTGGGATACATATATAATCTCTAGAGAGTTGTCATGACATTCCCCTCAGAGCCTATTCTACAACTACCCCAACCCAACTCCCAATGTCTTGGGACTAGTGACTAGTGTCGAAGGTGTTATCCTATAAATGGGAGGAATTTTCCAAATACATGTACACACACACAAAAATCCCAAAAAAAGGTACTAGAAATTAAAATCGAAGGAAACAATGCATGAAATCCACTATGAATGACACAAAAAGAGTAAAACAACAAGTAAAGTAAAAGGGTGTAACGCCGAGCCAGTATACAAGAACACAAAAAAATAGAAGAAAAGAAAATCTCCATGTCTCTCAAGCTCGTCTTTTAGGAAGCCTACATGAAGGGTAGGTGAATGGGTTGCCAGAAGTTGTAAAAGTACACCATGTCTGTCTAATCTCACTAAACACCACTAGGTCTTGGTCCTCCACATACTATGTTAAACTTTAAATCATCTACACAAGAAATGAAACGTGGTGGAAAATCCAACGTAGGGGTGAGTAAAATGATACTCAGTATGGGACCCTTAAACCACAAAGGTAAAACATAAGGGCAAAACCACAAGGAATGCACAATAAGCTATACTAGGGTATATTCCCATACATATATCATGAACATCCATATATACTAATTTCATCAACTAAAAAAACATGTGGTCCCAACCACAAATCCATCTCTATGATTCTCATCATAGGTTCGAAAGGCAACACATAAAACCAAATGAAACATGCTCTATGAGCTCATCCATCGAAGATGGTACCTGTTTGAGAGGTACTGTCCATCAAGAACAACTATACCATTCTTAATGGTACGTCTGAGAGAATGTTCTCCCTCAGAAACATTCTACTTGGTCTATCTCTATTTATCAGCATCGAAGGTTCAATCATCATTATCCTATGACCAACACAAGGCTAAGGAAACCCAAGTGGAGAGGCCCACCCTCACCACTATAGTCAAAAGAGGGAGCTCTATTCCTAAACATCTCATAAAACAGCTATCTATCCTATAAAGATAATCCTGCTCCTCAATCCATCGATGTCACACTAGGTCTTATATAGGGATCTTTTTCATCAAGTGGATGACCCCTCCTCGTTACTGTGTCCGATGGTCGAGGGAGCTCCAACTCCTATCGAGGACCTTCACCCTACCAGGTAGGGGGAGTATGTAACACCCGAGAATTTTATGTTATATAAATCATAAAAGGAATCTCTTTATACACAACACTTTCTTGGCTTGATTTACACGAAATCACGACCTTCCTCGATAGCTTGCATCGTACGCAATACCGAGTTTCACTAAACAACGATATGCTATTAAAATATTATTAAAAATATCCTTTATGAATAGTAATAACCACTTTTTCAAATTTTATAAATTTTATTTTTCAAAATGGACTTTATTTTTGGATTCGGAATATCAAAATTAGCCTAGGGTGAAATTTTGGTATTTTTCTGAAAACTTTCAATTTTTGATGAATAGTGAAACCACTAAGTGGTAGTTAAAAAACTGAAATTTTCATAAAACTTAATTTTACCGCTTCTGTGAATGGAATTTCAAAAATTCGAGAGACATGGTTGATGTCAGTAAGTAAAATGTGGTTCAATGAGATGAAAATAATTTTTTGGTGAATAGTAACTTTTTACTTTTTTTACCACGGTTAAAAGTAAAGAGGGTAATTGAGGGTAAAGATGATATTATTATTACCCTAACACATGTACTAATTCTATTGGATTAGTGTAATTCGACCAAAAACAAACTTAGGAATAAAATACGACCATTTAGGCCCACTTGGATTAGATCAGGACATTTATTATTAATTTATTTAAAGAAGGGTTAAAATAGTTAAAATCAAAGTTTAATAAGTAAATAATTTTTAATATGGGGTTATACATAAGATAAATTCGACTATAAATATTCATTAGAAAGCTAAAAATATTTCCTAAATAATGGTATTTTATTTGTAATTTTTAGACATTAAATAAAGTAATTTATTTATGACACATCGATGATGCAGAAATTATATTATTAATGAAATATTGACATAATTGATACTATAAATACCCATATAAATGTAATTTGAGCCTTTTTATGAATTAAACTAATTTTATAGGTTAATATGACATGTTTTTATTGATTTAAGTAACTTGGTTCGAACTAATCATTCTGTTATGATTTTCAAAAAAATCAATTACTAAATAGTGTTAAAATTGACATAAAATAGTTTTTTAAAAAAATATTATATTACTAATTGTTATTTTATTCCTAAAAATCTAAGGTTTGTCCAAATGACTTAGATAAGGCTATATATATTAATAATAAACAACTTGGGGTTCTTTTGGCTTGATATGGTAAGTTTATTAACCTTATAGTGTAAGAAAACAAGAAGACACAGTAAAAGTTAAATTATCTAACATAAAGTTAAATCTAAATGATAAGGTTAAAATTGATACCTAAACTTGCCTAAATTCTATTGGATGAGAGTATTTCTACACCTACCCACCGTATATTCGAAATATTTCAATGTGGAGCTATTAAAAACCGAATTTGACTTTATAATAAAATAATATTTTTAGTTATTCCAAAGGTGCCCCTCTCCTCCCTTATAAAAGGGCACCTCCACCCTCTCTTCCTCACACCACTTTGAGCCTTCAAGCTCGGCCAACCCCTGCCACGTTCTACTCCCCACTTCCCTAGAGACATCCTAGAGGTCCTGGGATTCTTCAAAGTCCAATTTTAGAGCCCTAAAAGAAGGTCTCAAAGAAGCACTTCAAAGAAGAGGTAATGTCTGTTACCGATTCTTTCATCTTTATTTCTTCTTCCACTTCTTCATCTTTAGTTGTTTCATTATGAAGTAATAACATAAGTATCACTCATATACTTATATGTTATTATAATTATGAAACAACCCTATTTTACCATCTATCCATCCCACGGAAAAAGAAATCACCGCGCGTGCGTACGTACGGAATACCGTCTCCACGGCGTGGTGTAATCTATTTTCCACTACCACATTAATTGGATGGGTATAATGGTATAAATAATGACCATATATGACATTTATAAAGTTATATTTATTCTGAAATAGTATACATATACTCCAATACAATTCCACGATCATCAGAATGATATCATCACTCATGCGTACGTACGGAATACCGTCTCCACGATGTGATGCGACTCATTCTACATGATCTTAATTTCATAATGATTATATAAATGAATTGAATGAATGAATATGATATATATTACATTAATACCATTCTGGAAATGAGGTATCTATAACCTAAAGAGAAGAATAAGAATTTATTCGACAAAACACACATAAGAACAAAGAGTTATAAACACCCGAATAACAAGTAGCAATGAAATATTACTACTAAGAAGCTAAGAATATGACCATATATGATATCATAAAAATAATTATTATTCTGGAATAAGTCAATAACATAATTTAAATCATTATACAGGAGGTTCAGACACTTACAAAGCAAGTCGGACTTAAGGTACGGGAAATATCACAATCTCATTTTTTATCCGAGATTGTTTATACTTTAGTATTTAATGGGGTGTATTTTATCATCCACATCCATGTTTCCTCAATATGTAATTTTATTTCCATCCAACTAGAATTTTTTAAATCCATTTTTACCCTTTGGTGAGTTTTTAGTAAAAGATATGAAAGGAATCTTTTGTCGTTTTTCATACGAGGTACTTTTTGACTTTTTCGACAAAAGTACGAGAAGAATGTTTTTTTTAACTTATACAGAATGAATGGATTTTTAAAACATTATTTCCAAGAAGCTTACTTTACAAGTTTTCAAGTTTATTTTTAATCAACTTCTTTTAAAATTGTATGACATGTTAAGAAAGGAAAATGTTTTTGAAGTAGAAAGGATATTTTCCTCAAGAATGGAGTTCAAGTGTTTTATCAAAATTATTTTCAATCTAAGATAATATAGGG
Source organism: Viscum album (assembly GCA_963277665.1). Lineage (NCBI taxonomy): Eukaryota > Viridiplantae > Streptophyta > Magnoliopsida > Santalales > Viscaceae > Viscum > Viscum album. The sequence goes on along the minus strand of OY728135.1, from coordinate 1,060,186,068 downwards.
TTATGTTTATATCCCTATTATTACATTGATATGATTATGATGTGATGGATATATTTTTATGAATTCCTTTATCTTATATGAATTGTTTTATGATGTCATGATGTTTAGGATTCCCATTTTTATTACATGGGTTATGCTATGATGTATGGTTTATGATTTTGTGGCACACATAATAATGGTATCATTTTGAGATGGGTGGGACATATATCTCTTTCCAATGCATTGGGTAAAGATTTTTATATCTCAGGAGATAGACATGGCTGGAACGGTAGGTTATACCGGTTCAGTGAAACTGGACTCAAACGAGGAGTGAACTCGGTTCAGAAAGGGACTTTGTCCACTAAGATAGTCTTGGAAATGAGTCTTGACTAATAAGAAATGATTCTATATGATTATGTGTGTATGCCACAAAGTTTCATGTTTTAAGTTATGATTATTGGGATTACATTTCACTACTATGATTTATCCCATGTTATGAAATTATGCTCTCTTTTGCAGGTTAAGATTTCCAAAAGTTATGTTCTTATGAATATGATGTGATTGATATTTCTTTTCTTTACCCTTACTGAGCATTTGAGCTCACCCTTTTGTATGTTTTCTTTCCCCAGGTCATGAAGAAGGTTATTAAGTAAGATATTCCAAAAGGGACTATAGATATGATGAAATAAATTGGAGACAGTGTAGACGCTTTATGAACTAGTTGTTTATTTTTCCCAGTTTCTAAAGACACTATACCTATACGGTCCTTTCGTGGTTTTGTTATATGTTGTAATAAGTATGATTCAATTTTTAATTATTAACAATGTATGTAATGTATGGGTCGTTATAGTTGGTATCAGAGGCAAAGGAGGTAGGAATATATCTGATCCTTGGGAACTCTCACATGTGAGCATTGGACGAAGCATGGCTCTCCGCCCAAGGGCTTCATGAGGAAATGGCTGCCACTGGGGATGGTGGTGTGTCCCACCTAGGGGGTGTAGCCGCACATGGTGTTCCCTGATAGGTATCAATTATAGTCCACTGGAAGTAATTCCAGACCGCTATAGTTGGTATCAGAGGAAAGGTATAGTCAAACTTTGGAAACTAGGATGTGAAAGCCTTAGTAAGAACCCTAAGGATAATTATAAGCATATAACACAATCATAGTGTTTTAGAAATGGCCATGAATAACCTAGGATAATACTTTAAGTGTGAAATTTTATTCTTGATTATGTGGGTTTTCCTATTATAATTAGTGTTGCTCACACTATTCTTCTTGGTTTTAGTCAATGGCTGGAACCCGAAGGAACCGTGTTAATGCGGAATGCGAAAGGCAATGAAATTATTGTCCCCCTAAGAAACCAAACGTTATAGGAGATGGAATGAAAAATCTTGTTGTCATACTCACACAACTTTCTCAAGATATGAATCATGCAGGACTTCCAAACGAGCAAAGGAAGGAGCAACATTCTGTTGAATCCTTCATGAGATATCATCCACCTTCATTCAGCGGGTCTACTGATCCATTAGTTGTTGAACAATGGATTAGTACTACTGAAAAGATATTTTCAGTTCTTCAATGTTTTGAGCATGATAAAGTCATCTTAGCAGTGTATCGTTTGGAAGGTGATGTTGATCAATGGTGTAATCTTAGTAAGAATACGAGGCAAAGGGATGAAATTGAGTCCATGGAATGGGACGAGTTCAAGAACTTATTTTTCAATATGTACTTCCCTCTTATTCTCCGAACAAAGATGGAGAAAGAGTTTCTTGAACTGAAGCAAAAGGATGATGAATCTGTTGGTACCTATGAAGAAAATTTTACAAGACTTGCAAGGTACGCTTATGGTATTATTATCCAACCTGAGAGTAAGATCGATCGATTATTTAGTGGCTTAAAACCAAGTCTTCGATGGGTGTTAGCCATAAGGGACATCAATAGATACGAGGAAATTGTTCGATGTGCTCTCAAAGTCAAGATGGAGATTGGAGTAACCCATCAGTCGTATGGGTTTGATAAGAATAGGAAAATGGAATTCAAAGGAAAATCTAAAGAGCACACTGAAAAGAAGATGATCATTCCCTTATGCTCAAAGTGTGGAAAGAAACATGGAGGGAGTTTTCTTAAAGGGAAAAGTAAATGTTTCAAATGTGGAAAGGAAGGTCATCGGGAATTTGAATGCCATGATGATGGGAAGAAGATGTCTAATGATGCAAACAAAGGAAGGGATACACAGAATCAACCTACTACACTTCAATGTTTCAAGTGCAAGGAGATGGGGAATTATGCCAATAAATTCCCTAATCCAAGGGTTCATGATGATGTTCGACGTCAACAAACTCTTAAGGCTAAAGACAATGGAAAGTCACATGCAATTTCTATCAGCAATGTGGAGTACGATAACGATGTGGTGAAAGGTACACATACCATCCACTCTAAAGTAGAAAATATTTTATTTGATTCTGAATCCACCCAATCTTTTATTTCTGAAAATTTTCTAAGGGTATCACTGTATTACCTCAAAAATTAGATGTTGAGTTAGCTGTGACAAAACCTAATGGCACAACAGTCGCATCAAAAGATTATAATTCTTCTCCGATCGAAGTTTGTGGGAAAGTGCTTCCTGCAAATATTCTGATCCTTCCTATAGTGGAATTTGATGTGATTCTTTGCATGGATTGGATTTCTTTATATGGAGCTCATATCAATTTCCAAATAAGGGAAGTCACATTTCATATTCCAGATCAATCTATGATCGTCTATCGATGCAAGGATGAACATAACCTTCCTGTGGAAATTTCTTCCATCTTATGGGTCTTGATTCCACTAAATGAAGGTTATTTATCTCAAATTGTTGGTGAGAAACTCACGATTAATAATATGCCCATTTTACGGGATTTTGATGATGTCTTTCCGGAGGAATTACCGGGTCTTACACCAAATCGTGAATTTGAGTTTTCAATAGAACTCGTACCGGGTTGTTTGCCTATTTCAAAGACACCTTATAGAATGGCCCCAATTGAGTTGCAGGAATTGTAGAAGCAACTCCAAGAGAATCTTGATAAGGGATTCATACGCCCTAGTGCGTCACCTTGGGGAGCACCTATTATATTAGTTAAGAAGAAAGATGGATCAATTAGACTCCACATTGATTATCGAGAACTTAAAAAGATCACTATCAAGAAAAAATATCCTCTCCCGCGCATTGATGAATTATTTGACCAACTATGTGGAGCTCAATAATTTTCCAAGATTGATCTTCGTTCAGGGTATCATCAATTAAGGGTCAAATGGGAGGATATACCAAAGACGGCTTTCCGTAAAAGGTATGGACACTATGAATTTATAGTGATGCCATTTGGTCTTACTAATGCCCCTTCTATCTTCATGGATTTGATGAATAGAGTCTTTAGAGACTATCTTGATCAATTTGTGGCAGTCTTTATAGATGATATTCTTGTCTATTCAAAGAGCAAAGAAGAACATGATGATCACTTGAGAATTATATTGAAGACCCTGAGAAAGGAGAAGCTTTATGTCAAATTTACCAAGTGTGAATTTTGGATTCAAAAAGTTGCATTTTTGGGTCACATAATCTCAAAAGAGGGGATATCTATGGATCCAACAAAAACAGAGGTTATCGAAAGATGGTCGAGACCAACAATAGTAATTGAGATCTGATGTTTTCTTGGTTTGGCTGGATATTATCGACGTTTTGTGAAAGATTTTTCACGATTTTCTAATCCACTCACCAAGTTCACTCGGAAAGGAGTTAAGTTTGTCTGGATGGAGGAATGTGAAGAGAATTTCAAGGAGTTGAAAAGAACGTTATCCAGTGCACCTGTGCTCACACTTCCTTGTAGTGGAGAAAGGTTTGTGATCTACAGTGATGTATCCAAGAAGGTATTGGGGTGTGTTCTTATGAAAAATGATATGGTGATAGCTTATGCCTCACGACAGTTGAAAATCCATGAGCAAAATTACCCAACACATGATTTGGAGTTAACTGCAGTAATATTTTCATTAAAGATTTGGAGACATTACCTTTATGGTGAAAGGTGTGATATTTATACTGATCATAAAAATTTAAAGTATATTTTCACACAAAAGGAGCTGAATATGCGTCAAAGAAGATGGTTGGAGCTGATTAAGGATTATGACTGCTCAATCCATTACCACCCTCGGAAAGCAAACAAGGTGGCAGATGCATTAAGTCGACAAGACCATGCTAATTTATCCATGATGAGGATCACAAAAGATCCAATATTTATGGATTTACAAAGGATGGATCTTGGAATTATAATGAAAGGGAAAAAATCTTATCTTTCTCAAATGAATGTTCAACCATCTATACATGTGAAGATTAAAGAGGCACATAAAGAAGATGTCGAGTTACAAAAGAAGGTGAGAAATGGTCCTGAATTCAACCTTGATTGTGATGGGATAATAAAGTTCAGGAATCAGGTTTGTGTTCCTCCCATCCCCGAATTAAAGAAGGAGCTACTAGATGAGGCTCATAGTTCTTCATTCTCTATTCATCCTGGAATCACGAAGATGTATAGGGACCTGAAGGAGTACTTCTGGTGGGATGGCATGAAAAGAGATGTTGCTGAATATGTCTCTCGATGCTTGGTTTGTCAGCAAGTTAAAGCTGAGAGACAGAAGTCTAAGGGGATGTTACAACCATTACCCATACCTGAATGGAAATGGGAAAACATCACTATGGACTTTGTCACAGGACATCCTAAAACATCCAAAGGCAATAATGTTATCTGGGTCATAGTTGATCATCTTACAAAGTCTGCACACTTCATTGCTATTAGAGAGGATTTCTCTCTGGATCAGCTTTCCAGGATATATGTAAATGAAGTGGTAAGATTGCATGGAGTACCACTTTCTATTATATCTGATCGGGATACGAGATTTACCTCGAAGTTCTGGCGAAGTCTTCAGCATACTCTGGATACAGAGTTGAGTTTCAGCACTGCTTATCATCCTCAGACAGACGGTCAGTCTGAGAGAACAGTTAAAACCCTAGAAGATATGTTGAGATCTTGCTCTATGGATTTTAAAGGAGGTTGAGATCAACACCTACCTTTGGTGGAATTTTCTTATAATAATAGCTTTCACTCCAGTATTCAGATGGCTCATTATGAAGCTCTCTATGGAATGAAATGCAGGACTCCAACTTGCTAGGACGAAGTTGGGGAAAGAAAGCTATTAGGACCTGATCTCGTTGATGAAATGGCCGAAAAGGTCAGATCTATTCAACAACACATAAGAGAATCTCAGAGTCGATAGAAAAGTTATGCCGACAACCGAAGAAAAGACTAGAGTTTGAAGTGGGTGATAAAGTGTTCTTACGAATATCTCACTGGAAGAGGGTTATGAGATTTGGAAAGAAGGGGAAGTTGAGCCCTAGATATATCAGTCCTTTCGAAATACTGGATCGTGTTGGGAAGGTAGCTTACCGATTGGCGCTTCCACCGAATCTCTATCAAGTTCACGATGTGTTCCATGTATCTCTCCTGAGGTAGTATATACCTGATCCTTCAAATGTACTCAGCTCAGAAGTTGTACCGCTGGAGCAAGATCTTTTTTATGAAGAACAACATATAGAGATTCTGGATCGTAGCGAATAAGTCCTACGAAACAAGACCACTCGATTGGTGAAAGTTTTATGGAGGAACCACCAATTAGAAGAAGCTACATGGGAGCTTGAGGATATGATGAGGGAGAGGTAGCCTCATCTGTTTGTTACAAAGTGACGAATTTCGAGGGAAAAATTCATTTTAAGGGGGGTAGAATGTAACACCCGAGAATTTTATGTTATATAAATCATCAAAGTAATATTTTTATACACAACACTTTCTTGGCTTTCTTTACACGAAATCGTGACCTTCCTCGATAACTTGCGTCGTATGCAATATCGAGTTTCACTAAACAACGATATGCTATTAAAATATTATTAAAACTAGCCGTTATGAATAGTAATAACCACTTTTTGAAATTTTATAAATTTTATTTTTCAAAATGGACTTCATTTTTGGATTCGAAATATCGAAATTAGCCTAGAGTGAAATTTTGGTATTTTTCTGAAAACTTTCAATTTTTGATGAATAGTGAAACCACTAAGTGGTAGTTAAAAAACTGAATTTTTCATAAAACTTAATTTTACCTCTTCTGTGAGTGGAATTTCAAAAATCTGAGAGACACAGTTGATGTCAGTAAGTAAAATGTGGTTCAATGAGATGAAAATAATTTTTTGGTGAATAGTAACTTTTTACTTTTTTTTACCACGGTTAAAAGTAAATAGGGTAATTAAGGGTAAAGATGATATTATTATTACCCTAACAAATGTCCTAATTCTATTGGATAAGTGTAATTCGACCAAAAACAATCTTAGGAATAAAATATGACCATTTAGGCCCACATGGATTAGATTAGGACATTTATTATTAATTTATTTAAAGAAGGGTTAAAATAGTTAAAATCAATGTTTAATAAGTAAATAATTTTTAATATGGGGTTATACATAAGATACATTCGACTATAAATATTCATTACAAATCTAAAAAGATTTCCTACATAATGGTATTTTATTTGTAATTTTTAGACATTAAATAATTTAATTTTTTTATGAAACAGCGATGCTACAGTAATTATCTTATTAATGAAATATTGACATAATTAATGTTATAAATACCCAAATAAATGTAATTTGATACTTTTTATGAATTACACTAATTTTATAGGTAAATATGACATGGTTTTATTGATTTAAGTAACTTGGTTCTAACTAATCATTCGGTTATGATTTTCACAAAAATCAATTACTAAATAGTGTTAAAATTGACATAAAAAAGTTTTTAAAAAAAATATTATATTACTAATTGATATTTTATTCCTAAAAATCTATGGTTCAGCAAAATGACTTAGATAAGGCTATATATATTAATAATAAACCACTTGGGGTTCGTTTGTCTTGATATGGTAAGTTTATTAACCTTATAGTGTAAGAAAACAAGAAGACACAGTAAAAGTTAAATTATCTAACATAATGTTAAATATAAATGATAAGGTTAAAATTGATACCTAAACTTGTCTAAATTCTATTTTATGAGAGGAGTGCGACCCCTACCCACCTTATAGTCGAAATATATCAATGTGGAGCTATTAAAAACCGAATTTGACTTTATAATAAAATAATATTTTTAGTTATTCTAAAGGTGCCCCTCTCCTCCCTTATAAAAGGGCACCTCCTCCCTCTCTTACTCACACCACTTTGAGCCTTCAAGCTCGGCAAACCCTTGACACTTTCTCCTATCCACTTCCCTAGAGACATCCTAGAGGTCCTGGTATTCTTCAAAGACCAATTTTAGTGCCCTAAAAGAAGGTCTCAAAGAAGCACTTCAAAGAAGAGGTAATGTCCGTTACCGATTCTTTCATCTTTATTTCTGCTTCCACTTATTCTATTTTAGTTGTTTCATTATGAAGTAATAACACCAGTCTCACTCATACACTGATATGTTATTATAAGTATGAAACAACCCTATTTCACCATCTATCCATCCTACGGAAAAATAAATCACTGCGCGTGCGTACGTACGGAATACCGTCTCCACGCCGTGGTGTAATCTATTTTCCACCACCACCTTACTTGGATGGGTATAATGGTGTAAATAATGACCATATATGACTATTATAAAGTGATATTGATTCTGAAATAGTATACATATACTCCAATACAATTCCACGATCATAGGAACGATATCATCACTTGTGCGTACGTACGGAATACCGTCTCTACGATGTGATGCAACTCGTTCTACATGATCTTCATTTCATAATGATTATATAAATGAATTGAATGAATGAATATGATATATATTACACTGATACAACTCTGGAAATGAGGTATCTATAACCTAAAAAGAAGAATAAGAATTTATTCGACAAAACACGCATAAGAACAAAAAGTTATAAACACCCGAATAACAAGTAGCAATGAAATATTACTACTAAGAAGCTAAGAATATGACCATATATGATATCATAAAAATAAGTATGATTCTGGAATAAGTCAATAACATTATTTAAATCATTATATAAGAGTTTTGGACACTTACAAAGCAAGTCAGACCTAAGTTAAGGGAAATATCACAATCTCATTTTTATCCGAGATTGTTTATACTTTAGTATTTACTGGGGTGTATTTTATCATCCACATCCATGTTTCCTCAATATTTAATTTTATTTCCATCCACCTAGAATTTTTTAAATCCATTTTTACCCTTTGTTTAGTTTTTAGTAAAAGATATGAAAGGAATCTTTTTGTCGTTTTTCGTATGAGGTACTTTTTGACTTTTTCGACAAAAGTACGAGAAGAATGATTTTTTTATCATATACAGAATGAATGGATTTTTAAAAAATTATTTCCAAGAAGCTTCTTTTACAAGTTTTCAAGTTTATTTTTAATAAACTTCTTTTAAAATTGTATGACATGTTAAGAAAAAAAATGTTTTTGAAGTAGAAAGGATATTTTCCTCAAGAATGGAGTTCAAGTGTTTTATCAAAATTATTTTCCATATAAGATAATCTAGGGTTATGTTTATATCCCTATTATTACATTGATATGATTATGTTGTGACGGATATATTTTAATGAATTCTTTTATCTTATATGAATTTTTTTATGATGTCATGATGTTTAAGATTCCCATTTTTATTACATGGGTTATGGTATGATGTATGGTTTATGATTTTGTGGTACAAATAAGAATGATATCATTTTGAGATGGGTGGGACCTTTATGTCCCTCCAATGCATTGGGTGAAGATTTTATATTTCATGAGATAGACATGGCTAGAACTGTAGGTTATACTAGTTCAGTGAAACTGGACTCAAACGAAGAGTGAACTCGGTTCAGAAAGGGACTTTGTCCACTAAGATAGTATTGGTAATGAGTCTTGACTAATAAGAAATGATTCTCTATGATTATGTGTGTATGACACAAAGTTTCATGTTTTAAGTTATGATTATTGGGATTACATTTCACTACTATGATTTATCCCATGTTATGAAATTATTCTCTCTTTTGCAGGTTAAGATTTCCAAAAGTTATGTTCTTATGAATATGATGTGATTGATATTTCTTTTGTTTACCCTTACTGAGCATTTGAGATCACCTTTTTGTATGTTTTCTTTCCCCAGGTCATGAAGAAGGTTATTAAGTAATATATGCCAAAAGGGACTATAGATATGATGAAATAAATGGGAGATAGTGTAGACACATTATGAACCATTTGTTTATGTTTCCCAGTTTCTAAAGACACTATACCTATATGGTCCTTTCGTGGTTTTGTTATATGTTGTAATAAATATGATTCAATTTTGAAGTATTAACAATGTATGTAAAGTATGGGTCATTATAGAGTACTACTCAGTGACTAGAGGACCCACGCCCTGGTAGTAAAGGGGAGTACCAGCTCTATCTGTTCATTTTATATGGGGGAACCTCAACCTAGTACGTTAGGGGAGTACCAACCCCAGACTAGAGTACCCACCCAATGTACGATACGGAAGTACCGACTCTACCGTGGCACTGCGCGACGAGGACTGTCACCATATAATGGTAGGGTTGTACTGACTCCTATAATATAGGACCTACACCCAACCCAATATTGGAGTAACACTCAATGACTAGAGGTCCCACACCCTGGTAATATAGGGGAGTACCAACTCGGTCAGTTTTTTTCACTATGAGGGACCCGCACCCTAGTACATATTGGGATTACCGACCCCTGGATAGAGGACCCTCTCCCTAGAATGGCAGGGGAGTACCATCTCAAAATGTGTTAGATATGATGTACCCAAACCGTAGTCTAATATGGGAGTACCAACTCTAACGATTGAGTACCTTCTCCCTGGAACGACTGGGGAGTACCAACTCTTCCTTTACAAACATCTCTAAGAACCAACACCAAAATCCTATAGGGACGTAACATTGTCGAAGGAAACCAGTTAATGGAAAATGAAATCACACCCAAAACATGGGGAGTCCCATCTCTACCAAAGAATAGGGATAAGAATTACCCATTCATTGAGTCATCAAGGGAGTAACCTTCCTAATATCTCATCATAATGATCACCCCGATTCTGCCCAAAGTCCACCCATACTGGGAGATCATAGTATTAAAAACAAAAATATTGTCCTATAATTTTCTAAAGACTCATGTAGAGTATCGAAAAAGGAACATATCTTCCCAAGGGTCCCAACGACGTATATGACTCATAAAACAGATGCTTCGTTTAGAATTTACGACCATTTTAGCGAAACAGGGGCTAGTTGGGTCTGGGTTCGGTTTGACCCGGACATACCGAACTGACCCGACCTGGGTCCAACCTAGCCTAATGGGCCTGACACAAACTGGCTAGGCCTGACCCACCTCGATGGGCCATGTGTCTGGCCAGATCTGCTAGGCTGAGCGTGGCCCGCCAGCCGCAACCCGACCCACCTTTGAGTGGGCCGACTCATCCAGACCGGACATTACTGTTCTGTGTCTGTTGTGCACCAGGTGGTTCCAGTTGGTGCCACCTCCTTGGTCAACTAGTTCACATAGAAAACACGGTTTCCCCAAAACAACCATGGATTTATGTGGTTCCATGCCACACTGCGGCCGGAGCCATGGTTTCTCCATGCGTCTATCACACGACTGACGCTATCACCCATCCCATGGAACACCGTCGGAAACAGAAAGCTGCATGGTCAGAATCCATTGGATTTTATCTACATGATTGGTCCACACTATGACTTTTAAGCTGTGGCCTCCTCTGTATCAGACAGCTTCCAGACACGGCTATCGGTGCTTCTGCGGTACACAACCCCGTGCCGCCTCCAACAGAAGCTTCAACGGACCATCAGACACATTACAGTGGTCTGTTCGTTGAACCAAAGGGTGTTCCAGAACCCACAGGTCACATTATTCATTGTTTGTGGATAAAACCACTTTTGATCCCTTTTTCATGAATTTACCCGAATGGTGGTATGTCTCATTCCGTTTTATTCCACCAACTGGCATCATCATCTCACCCCACTCCTGCCAAATCCATCTATGACCCGCGATGTCGGATCATTGCGTTGGAAGGTGAATGTTTGACATTCTTATGATCATATCCCTAAAAGAGTGAGGAAATTTTATGAATAAGAGGGAAGGATCACGAATAAAAAAATAGGGAATAATATTTGGTCATTGTTCATTACGACAATGTCCCACTCCCATTAGAAGGATCAAGAATGGAACAAATATCATCTGCCAAGATTGATCAAACCATGGGTTAACCACTACATGGGTTGATCCATGTTCCTCATTTTAAATCCATGAAAGGGAAAATTACAACTCAAAAATAACAACCCCTACATCAAAAGGTTCCTTTAATGACTAATAATGTCTCTGTGTTGTCTCCATTCATCCACGTTTGATCTAAATCCCATTTGTTGATTCATTGATCCATCATTGTTAGCAATCATTGTTTTTCATTTGTTTTTCATCAAAGCTGATCCTCCAGAGGCTCAGATCTTTCCTTTCTTCCTTATCAATGATTGATCATTGTCAAACCACAAAGGGGTGATAATCACCTTTTGGTTACTGATGCGATACAAATTTGTCACACTATTTAAAAAAGTTTCAATTACACACGGGCTGATATCCATTATGCGGTAATTATTTCAAATTCTAACAAAAATAAAATAAATCTATATACTTTTATTTAACTTTTTATTCAAAAAATGAAGAAAATAACTTTTCCTGTCATCCCGTGCTGGTTGAAATTAAGTCCTTTCTAGTCGAATCTCGCCATTCTAGGTTCAATGGTGCCGTCATATTTTTGATCTGAGAACCAATTCAAAAAATAGAAAAAAATTCTCGCACGGTTAAATAATAAAATTTTAAAAAATATTGAAAACTCATTTCCACCACTCTGGGTCTCAGAATTACATACCGTCTCAGAGCCTGGTCTCATAAAAATCACATTTAAATCTGAAAATATATATATGGAATTTCAAGACATTAAATTACTAATGGTATTGATCAATCATTTTCATAATAAGGGTAAGTTGTATTTTTACTTAAAAGGGTATCAAAAATATGAAATAAATATAGAAGAGTGTCACAATTTTTTTTAATAACACCCTTATTGGGATGAGTTGACCACTCATCATATTAATTTCTATACAATATTCAAATCCTCTTTAGCTCACCATAATGACCACTAACCTACGGAAATCAGTTTCATGATAAAATAAAATAAAGACATGAATGAAATAAAAATAATCACTACCTTATATATTGATATATTTCACTTATATTCATATCGTGTAATTAAATATCACAATATCGTTGTACTCATCACATGATATTTTATATTTAAATCTCTTATGGAGATATATTTTTTCAAATATGTCACATAAGAATAATATGAAAGTTGTTAATTGATTTTTAAATTATTGGAATCAATATATTTATATTTCTAGCTGCAATTTATTGGAAACCCTCATATTTTGAATTATACTAGGAATTTAAAATATATATATCATATTTGTTGTATAAAATTCTATTTTAGGTATGAATAAAAATAAATTATAACATATAGAAAAAAATTAATATTTCTATGTGTTATTTTAAATCCATAAATATGATTTTGATACATATCCCATTATGGATATTTATAGATCGATTAACACTTCATCAATAAAATAGAAATAACAAGAAAAATTAATCCTATGATATATTAAGATTTATAACTAAAACCATTATATATATAAAATGAATAATTTTTTTTGTAACCTACAAAAAAGATACCTCTGTTACTACTTTCAATCAATATGATAGATTAATATAACTAATGGGAAGCTATTTGAATACCTCTACCTTGGTGGACAAAAAAATTTAATTGAATCCACAATCATATGGGAAGAACCTTCCATTATTCAATGATATGACAATATATCATGGAAAAAAATAAATGATAAGTAATATAGACTAGGTTGAAATTAAATAATGATTGGGAAAGATTGGTTTCCCCATATTAGGGTGATTTTTCATTTATAAAGGTTACAAAGATTCATCTCTATACTTCAGGAATGAATTCATACATTACGTAACATATAGGTTATTATTCAACCATTTATACATTCATAACATGAATATAGTGTGAATAGTCAAAATATTTTATCTTATGAAATTTCAATAGTAAATCATAGGCCAAATGGAATATTAATTTAATGATAATTCTTATCGTTTAGTTTATAGACAAATTATTGTTCTACTATATCGATCGTATATACTATTCCATGAATTATGATATATCCAAATATTAATTTATTATTGGTGGATGGAATTGGAATGATATCCTTCAACCTTGTCTCATGATGTATCGATATTTTCACTTATTATATGTCCAAATGCATTTCCTAGATTATTGAATTTGGGAATATCTCTTTCAATATCCATCATTCACTAAAGCCTACTCGAATTTGTTTCATTTCACCTTATAATATACTATAAAGAATTACGTTTGAAACCATTCCTAAAACACTTTATTGGTATCTATAAAATAATTTGGGAGAGATATAATAAAATTCATATTATATCATATTATATAAAATACATTGTGATTATCCATCCAAAACCTTTTCTGGATAAACACTGATAAACTATTTGGCACATCTCACTAAGTAAAACTCAATCCTCACTCAGTTAATCACTGAGTTTGACACCTCAAAACATTTTCTTATTGATGAAAAACATGAATTAAAAAAATTCATAAATGTAATGAAAGACAAGTATTTAACAAATCACCAATTTTACTGAATGTACATAGAGATATGTCATGATCTCCATTAAACACATGTATCTATATACCTTTTTTCAATAACTACATCATATAAAAGAATTAATATTCATATAAACATATTGTACAAGATACAATGTTACCATAGGATATGGAGTGAGTCAATACTATATATCTACTCAAGCATTCTCAATTCATTGATTATAGACTAACTAGGTTGATGGATAAATCCCATGTTATTCACCTTTATAGATGTTCACATAAAATACCTCCACCCAATAGATATGTACGTCATATTTATACAATAGGTATATTAGTAAAATTCCTCATTCTATCTCAATTGAGGATCTAAATTTCATAATTGGAATATAAGAGGAAAAATCCCACATTGTTTTAATTCTGACCTATGAAATTATTAACAACATAACCAACAAACCCTTAATTTTCTATACCTCAATCCTTCTATAATATTTTTATTATAGATTGAAGGTTCTCATTCTAGGTATCTTAGAATCCATAGGTATTGGGGAAATCCAAATAGGAATCATACACACCTATTATACAAAAGAAATAATGTATGAAAATCCTTTTGGTATACTAAATGTTTTATCTAGCGAAAAAATTCTTTTTTTCCTCAAAATAATATTCTATATCCCAACACAAAAATCCAATTTTTTCTAACATTATCATTTCATCACAACCTACAATACCAAATGAATAACATGGAATATAGATAACTCAAATTATAAGTTTCATAGGTTAATTTTAATTTCACTACATTGGCATATACAGCAAATATGTAAAAATGATAAAGGAGAGACATCCTTTTAAATAACATGATATATTTATTATTCTTAAAATATTTAATAATAATATGGAGAACATAAATAATCTATTATCACAACATATCTCATATTATAGACATCCAGATCAACCTTTTGTTTACATCATGTTTATTATTTTGTTAAACTTATTACATATCTATGAAATTTTTTCTTTTATCACTGTGACCATATGATAAAACCGTCAAACTGAACTATGTGGTGCATGGTATCCTTGAAGAAATTAATTTCAAATAATAGTGATACTTTGTATTCATATTATTAGTGGTAAAGTCTTTGAACATGTATTTAATCTACTTTACTTCAAAACATCTAATACTATTATATTAATAACTTTTGTTGTGTACATATAACTCTTTTTAAGTTCATCATCAACATAATTCATGGAACATTTAAATCAAAAATATTTCTTGAATTCCATTGGCATCTAATTAAACTATTTACATCAAAATTTTACCAACATTCCCTAATACTTTTAGGATATTAAGTGATATTCACTGTATATTATAACTAGTGTTATCCTTTATTTATTAACACTGAACTGCTAAAATTCCATACATATTCCTACTAGTATCTTATATACTATATTATTTCTAGTGTATCGTTCTAAGGGGAATAAAATATTTTTTTCCAGAAAATTACTCATATTTACTTTATTGGGAATATTTAACAAATAAGTTATTTATCTATATATTATACAATATTATATACATTTTGAGAATTATTCTTAAAAATGACATTATTCCTAAAATTTTTCATGATGGCAGGATCAAATACCTTAAAATTCAACAAACATCTAAAAAACACATTATCTGGTATAATTTTTTTATCCTAACATTCTTATGATTTTTTATAGAATATTATGAATTATAAACCATGTTTATTGAATCCATTATCTCATATTGTTCATAAAAACTCCTTTTATTATAAAAAAATTCCATTATCATATATGAGAAACATGATAGAAACAAGAATCCCTTATTTTGATCCATCTAAGACTTATATATTACATTTCATTCAATTATAGGATTTAAAAAACCACTAGATCATCATTTGAGTAAAAAATAGAAGCTTTATCAATTATTTATTGATTTTGAATTATTGTATATTTTTAACAATTGAATATTATATATTTGGTATCTTATACCTTTAAAAATTAATGAAAATATTTATATAACATCAATACCTTACATTATAATTCCAAGGAGTTTCAATATTTATCTAGGTATCCTAGATACCTCAATATTATAGAATACTATTTTTCCTCTTGAATCCTATTTATGGATTCAATAACCATGAGTGGCAATGAGGAGAGACTTTTTTTTTAATTTTATATTAACTTTTCTTCATCCTTTTGAAAAATTCAACCACTTTTAATATTGAAACATCACCAGAACCTAGAAAACACATTCCATAGTTCATTTATACTCAAAAAAATTATAAAATATGGTAATTTTGTTTTTCACACATTCATGTTATCAAAACATTTCCAAATATTATTCTAGAATTAATTGTTTAACCAGAATATTCTTTAATGAAACCTTTAGTATGCAGAATCCATTAATATACTCAATCAAGTTGAACATATGAGTGGGAAATTTTTTATTTATTTAATCATGTATATAATTCTTTTTAAACCATGAATGAATCATTATTTTCTTCTCATAAGTATTTTTATTCATTTTTTGAACCACCTAAATCATAGCTCACTCATTAATCTAGATTTTCTAACATGATAAATTTTATTTATTAACAATGATTCTTAAGTTTAATTCTAATTAAAAATATTTATTACATAATTCTCATTAATTATATATGGATGAATTGAAAGTCAATTAAAATTATGATGATTCCATTTTACAAATATATAAAAAAAAATTCAAATGTGTATCATGCTTTAATTTTATTTAGTAAATACTTTTATTAAATATTATCCAAAAAAAATGATAACCCCTTTTCAATTTCAACAGATCCATTAGTTGTTTAACATATATATTTTACTAATTAATGAGTCCAATTTAATTTTCATCTCATTCCATAAAAATTTAAGAAGGTAATTATTCTAATCATATTATTTATGAATCTCATATGGTTGAGCGAACAAATCTTTTTCCAATTAATCATGCAGATAAACACAACCCCATTCCACTAGTATCCTTCAAATGGTTTTCTGGATAAGTGTAACGTACATAAAACACAAAAGAGTAGGCACCTTACTCTTAGAGTGTAATGGTTTGTGCCCTCTCAATATATTACTTATCCTGTTTTGGTTGTTGTAGGTGTTTAGGGGAGGTTCTTGGAGTTTTGGGGGGAAGCAGAATGTGTAGAAAACTGCTACAAGAAATATATTTCATGTAAGTGTATTACACGATGTGCAAGTTGGTATCATAGACTCTCTAGGTATGGTCCCGACATGTAGATTTTTAGGGTTGAAAAATAAAAAGACGATGCATTTATCATAAGAAACTGGAATCCTAGGAATGCATGATATGAAATGGGATTACATATTGTGTAATTCCATGATGATATAAAGTTTTAATGGTTTCAACCACTTGGGGTTCTTCCAAACCCCACAACCATTGGTTCTTCTCTCCTCCTAGGCATCTGAAAACCTTCTCCTTCAGTGTTTGGAGATTAATTTAGATTGGGATTGATCTTTTCCCTTCCATATTTTATATGGGATGATTTGTTCTCTTTTTCTTGTTAGTTTCATTTCATTCTTCTTCATGGTTTTACTCTAGTGGTATAGTTTGGTTTGGGTTGTGTGTTTGGGCTTCATCTTGATTGTCTCTTGGTGTAGTGTAGGTTGGTCTGCAGTTCCTCATGGTGTGATTATGGTTTTGGGACATTCTTCTTCACGTTGTGCTGCACAATGAGTTGAAAATATTCTTTGAGGTAGGATTTTTCTCATTTCTATTTATTATGTATCATGCAGGACAAGTTTTCTTTTGATTACCTACGAGATATGGTTGTGCTTGATTAATCAAAGATAAATAATTGGGTAATTTAACTGAATAATAAAAATGGTGTTTGATTTCCATTCTCTTATGACTTTGATATTATTTTTAATATTGTGAATTCTATGGTCTTGATGCCCCACTGAAATTTGTGGCAGTTGGGGGATTTTTTTTCACTGGAAATGTCTTATCTGATTTTTTTGGTTATGATTATTTGGTATCACCCTAATATAGAAATTTTCTAACCAAATATATTTGGATAATAAAATAGTTTCCCTATGATTTGAATTTTTGTGATAAATCCCCAAATTAATAAAGTAGAATGTGATTAAATACCCTTTGTAAATCTAAAAAATGATCTTGATGTGTTTTGATGTGTGTTGTTAGGACTATGGGGTGACAGTGTGTGGTTGGGTCTTGTTTGGAATATGGTTTTAGGGCCATGATTTTGGGGTAGTGAGGTGGTGGTTGTTTGGCCAAGCCTTTTGTGCAGAAACGTGTTTTTTCTAGGGATTATACATTTATTGGGATATATGGTTGCTTTCTGCTAGATTCCCAAGTAGTGATGTAATAAATAAATGTTTAACAATGTTTGAAATGGATTGGGTTTCTTTGGTTAATGGGATTGAAATTTGGTAACGTAAAACTAACTTATGGGTTGTCTAATTAAATATGGTTGATTATAAATAATGAAATTAAGGTCCCTTCAACATCTTAAATGAATATTTTATATACAAATAAATGCATTTAGAGGTAGCAACAAAGTGGGGAAGTCATGGGTTGATTAATGATTTTTTTAAACCCATAGGTTGAGCTTATGTGCTTTTCTCTCTCTCTCTATATATATATTTAAAACCTATATATTCTTGTTATTTTTATACACACCCTGCCCATGTTGATTTCAATGCGCCGAACACCCACATAGTCATGCAGGGGGTGTCTTTACAGACAACATAGTAAGAGGATGGATTGTTGGCCAGTATCTCTTCCTTAGTCCCTCTTCCAGGCGATAGTGTCCCATGTTCATTATGGTGAGTTGTGATGTGTTGTCTTATGTATCTTTAGGATGAGATATGATATGTGTCATTGGTGTCATTGGGATGAGATTTTATATGGGTCCAAGGTTTCTTCGGGATGAGATTTGTTGTGATAACCTAGGTGTGTGCAGTTGGGATGTGATATGGTGTGATAACCCATGTGTGTGTGGGGGGGGATGTGTTTTAATATCCTAGGTTTGTGTGGGTGGGATGTGTTGTGATTACCTAGGTTTGTGTGTGAGGGATTTTATATGATATATTTGGAAGATTTAGGGTCATAAAGACATTTGTCGCTGGGGTGTGAGAGAGGATAATCAGTGGGAAAGTGGTTCTGGGTACCCTATCATCGATGTGATTTACTTTATATTATGTTACATGAAATGTGTTATTTAGATAGAATTCCTTGGTGAGGATTGTATGTTATTATACATTGATAGGATATTTTTTGTCCTACTATTTTCTCATTGGTGAATTTGAATGCTTATTTCACATGTGCACGAGAGACTTTGGTTTTCATACTGAGTATACCTATATTATAACCTTATGTATATTTTTTTCATGTTTTTAGGAGGATTTCATTGACCATGTCAGGCTTTTCTATCTCAGATCATTGACATTTTTTGTGTCATTAATTTATCATTACTTTTGGGTATTTACATTGGAGGATTTTTATCTGTGTTAGTTCTATTTTTACATGAAAGTGGGATGGCTTGGGTTTCTAATTTATATTATGTCTTGGTGTTATTGTGGATGATTGATTCTATCTCCTGATACTGTTTTCTTATAGAGGGTAATGCCTCCAATAATGTGATATTTTTACACCCTTGGAACTAGTCAAAAACCCAGGACCTACTGAAGGTGGGACATGAGTGTCATTATCTCTCTCCCCCGTTGTGGTATTCTTAGAGGGAGGGGGTTGTGATAGAGTGGTATCAAAGATGATCGTTGAGACATAGGATGGAGTTTGGTGTTAGGAATAGCGAGGATTGCATGGGGTGGTATGGAAATAGTATAAATTGACCTTGGTGCAAGACATTGGCTAGGGAGACAGTCTAGGACATGAGATTTTAGGTACCTATGTGATCCAGTGCATGGGAACTGAGCTTATCAAAAAACTAAGTGAGATGGAACTTCATACAGGGTAGAGATCTAGAATACATATATGTAATTTAATGACATGTATTCCTATTTTATTTGGGTGTTTTTAAGAAGGTTAAAATAGATGGAATAAATAGAATGTATTAAAATTAATCTTAATAAAAATCCACATTATCAGGATTAGAAAATCATTTTTTTCCTTTCAGCTATGGATCTTGTTCATCATTCTCATGTGGCTTGAATAGTTTAGGTTTAGAAGGAGTATCACTTCGATCACTGCAGGGTTGATCCATTTGAGTAGGATGATTAGTGGTAGGGGAATTTGCGTGCTTTCTAGTAGCAGGATTGGGGAAGTAAGATGGTAGACATTGATATGAGGAAATAGAGAGTTGGTTATTGGAGGTTGAGATCACTTTCAGTTTAATCCAGGACCCGATGGATACTTTGTACCCTTGGTAGTTAGTCATATTCAAGGATATATATGTCAATGGTGGATGTTGTATCTATGAGTGTGGAGGGAAGAAGTTGTTTTGTAGGTCAACTACCATAAGAAGTTTTGAGGAGAGTTTCTTTCATCAAATGGGAATAAAGTGAATATGAAGGAGCTTTATTCTATTTATTATGGGATTATGTCAATGATGATGTTTGGAATCATGTTCAAGGATCTTCTTTTTTCCCCCTAGATCATTTTCTATATGAGGAGTCTCATGAAAGACGTCTTGAGGAGGAACTCTGTCCTTCTATATACTATATAGTAACTCCTTTTACATTGAAAATGTATTTGGATGACTATTAGAATGTTTAGGTGATTGAGTGAATGAAATTTCAAGGATGTTTTCTATGGGAAGGTAAATAGTAGGGTTTCTTTAAGGGGAAGATTTTTTAGTGGTAGGTCTCAGGCACCAGGACCATTGAGGTTTTGATCAGCTGGGAATCAAACTTGTAAGCTTCCCTTTAGACCATTTGGTTTTTGTGCCTTTCATGTGGGGTTGTATTTGAGGTGTTTATTCTATGGATTTAGTGTAAATATTTGAAACTATTTCCTAGTGGCTGCTCAAGCTCATTTTGGAAGATGTGGATTGGTATAACATCATCCTCAGAAGCAGTTACCAGTGAGGCCATTTCAGCAACAGGGGTAGCGGGATTATGATCCACTATAGTGATATAGAGAAGGAAGAGTATAACCCAAGTATGATCCTCACGTTCAAGGACCATGGGCCAAGCATGGACATGGATGTGGTCTTCAGCAGAGTGGTAGAGGAACTGGTCATAGTCAGCTGCTTACAATGGAGGCAGCAGTTCCAGAGGGGCCAGAGATTGTCAATGGTATGATTAGATTGTATTGTACTCTTGTGTGTGCCTTATTTGATTAGGTATCTTCAATATACTTTGTTTCACCCACTCTATCCCATGTTTTTTGGACTAGATTAGAGTTGTTTCTCATACCCCTGGTGTAGACTACACCACTCAGAGATCAGACCATCTTTTTTGATTTTTTCTAGGGGTAATCTAATGATGGGGCCGTATTAGTCATGTGAGAATATTTTTTTTCTATAGATACAGTCATACTATGTCATCCTTGACATCGACTGGTTGTATTATATAGGTTCTTTTGTTTAATTATTCTAGAGGAAACTCATGTTTTTGGTTGTGGATGGTCAGTGTGTAGTTTTCTTCGAGGAACAGAGTTTTCAGGTGGGCGGTCGGCATGTGGAGTGCCTACTTTCTTTGTTGGTCGATATGCCTATCAAATTAGTGGTTGTTTTGATGGTATATGTTCCTAGGGTAATTGGGGAGTTCTTGGATATTTTTCTTAATGTCGTTATGAGACTACCCTCTTGATGCAACACTAATTTTGGGATAGACATGCAGCCTAGTGCTTCTCTGATTTTGATAGATCCTTTTCAGACAACACCTTTTGAGTTTCAGGAGTTGGGGATTTATGTAGACAATCTGATGTTGAATGGTTATATCTATCCTAGTGTGTCATCATGAGGTGCTCCAATGTTGTTCTCAAAGAAGGTAGTTCGAAGTACGAGGTTACTCATAGACTATCAGAGGCTGAATCCCGTGACAGTAAAAAATTGTTACCCTTTTATGAGGATTGATGAAATTTTTTACCAGCTGAGAGGGGTGATTTAGTTTTCAAAAATCGATATTTTGGTTTAGATATCCCCAATTGACAGTGAAGGATTGCGATAACCTGAAGACATCTTTCAGATGAAAGTATGGAAACTTTGAGTTTATAGTCATTCCATTTACTGTTACGAACTCACCAGTCGTGTTCATAATGATTATGCACTCTTTGTTCTATGAGTTCTTGGACCGTTTCTTCATCATTTTAATTGTTTAAATCATTATCTACACAATGTTTAAGGAGGATCATGATGAGAATCTCATATTTTTCTTGCATTATCTAAAACACCACCAACATTTTGGAAATTTTTCCAAGTGTGAGTTTTGGACATGATAGGTCCATTTTCTTAGGCATCCAATGTCTCAAATGGGTGTGGAAATAGACCCGTCGAAGGTTGGAGTAGTTTTTTCTTGGGAAACACATATAAATGTTGCAGTGGTTCACAGTTTCCTTGGTCTCATAGTATATTATCAAAGGGTTTTACCTAATTTATCTTCAGTGGTATCCCTGTTGATATCTTTGACTAAGAAGGACCAAGATTTTTTATTGAGTGATTAGTGCTGTGAAGCATTCAATTACCTGAAGGGGAAGTTGGATTGTCCTCCAGTGGTCCAGTTGAATGAGTAATGGGTGCTGTTTGAGGTGTTTATTAACACATAACATTTGGTATTGGGATGAATGTTGATGAAAAATCGAGTAGTGATCTCTTATGGGTCTAGGATGTTACATCCCCATGAGCAATACTATGAAACCAACGATCTATAGATAACAATAGTTTTGTTTTTTCTGAAGTTGTGCTGAAATTACCTCAATAGGGAGGGATTTGTGGTTTTACAGATTATAATGGATTGAGGTATATCTTTTTCCAGTGTGATATGAACTTGTGACAATGGAGGTGCATAATGTTTCTTCAAGATTATGATTTTGAGATCTTTTACACGTTGCAAAAAGGTAATTTCATGGATGAAACATTGAGTAGGAAGTAGTATAAGGTTTTGTTCGGGGGTTTGGAGATGATTAAAGAGAAACAATGGATTTGGAAGCCTTAAATATAGATGGAATGGTGGAATGTGGTAGATATTTTTTGGTCTAGATGATGGTGAAATCATATTTACTATAGTAGTTGGAGTAGTCTTAGTGGGGAAACTCATAGGAAGAGTGATGAACAATCGCATTGGCCCTGGTGATGCTCTGAAGGGATGGTTAGAACTCGATGTTGTTTTTTGAAAGGTTGTTTGTTTTGATAGTAACATGAAAGGGAATTATTTTTGAGTTTCATAGCTAACCCATAGAAGTATACTCGTTAATTTATAATATGTACAATGGATTCAGGCTTCATTTTTGGGGGCCTAGGATGAATCAGGTAATTTTCATGTTTGTGGAATGTTTCTTGGTTTACCAGCGAGTAAATGTAGGGAATCATGTTCTTGGTAGTTTGTTTCAACCATTGGATATCCCCAAGTGGAAATGGGATTAAAAATCAATGGATTTCATCCTACAATTACACAAGACTCTGGGAGGTTGTGATTTTATCAGAATGACAGTGGATCAGTTGACAAAATTTTCCCACTTTTTAGTGATTAAGGAGTCAGGCACATTGGATTCCTTATTTAAGAGTTATGTGGATGATGCGGTGAGGATTCATTGATTTATGAGGCCCATTTTCTTAGATCTGGATGCATAGTTTACCTCATGATTCTGGATGGGATTGTAGAATACATTTGGATCCCAGTTACTCCTCAGCACTTCTTTCCACCCACAGAGGGATGGGAAGACAAAACAGACTATCCAAATGCCAAAGGATATGATACGATCATGCATCTTAGAATTTTATGGGTATTGGGTATGACAATTTCCCTTTTTTGAGAACTCCCATAATAATATCTATCGCTCATCCATTGGTATTCCCCCATTTGAATCTTTGTGTGGAGAACAACATCATTCTCCATTGTGCTGGATGGAGGTTTAGGAGACATCCATTCTTGGTGAAAATGTGTTGTAGAGCATGGTAGACAAATTTCAGCTTATTTAGGAGACGATGAATTTAGTGAAGGATACACATAATTATTATACCAAAAGAATAAGGAGTCCCTTGGAGTTTTATGTTGGGTACCACAAGTTCTTGAAGACGACCCCTCTATGTGGGTAGTGGAGGTTTGGAAGAGGGAGTAATCTTTCTATGTGGATTTTTGGCCCATTTGAGGTGTTTGGGTGAGTTGGTGAAGTGGTGTACCAGTTGGAATTTCCACCATGGTTACAGAGGATCCACAATGTCTTACACACCTCTCAACTTTGTCGGTATCTTCAAGACGACTCCCATGTCCTTGAATGGGGAGAGTTGGATATCAAGGATGTTGGGTAAATTGTGGAGTGGAAAGTAAAGATCTAAAATTGTTAAGAGAATGTGATGAATGGATGAACCACTTCTTTGGTTTGTGTTTTTTGGAGGCATGGTGTCCTGGAGGAGAGTACTTGGGAAGTAGAAACATAGACATGTTCCCACTACCTGATGTTTTTGTTGAGTTTTTATTCCCTCTATTCAGATTTTTGAAAATATTTTGTTCCTTCTTTATGAGATGAGTTGATTTAATTGGTTTGTGATGTATAATAAATTATAGACATATGAAGAGGGTGACCCTATTATTAATCGAGATGCATTAACTATGATGCAATTAAAGTTATGCAGGTGTGTTAGTGCCTCCCAGAGTAGATTGTATCTTAACATGACAGACCTAATTCCTTAATTTGTGTGTTTGGGATGGTGTGGTTCGTTGGTTATAGTGGTTGTTGGTTTGGGATGTGTGGAGGTTGATATAGATATTCAATTGTTTTGTGGTAGTGTGGTTGTGCAATAGGAGGTGGTATTTTTTTGTGAAGTGTGTTTTGTGGCCGTTTGGGTTGGCATGATACGAAGGAAGCAGTGTTTGAGGTGGTGCGAGGCTCTTGAGATGTATCTGAATGGGTGGGTTTTCAGACCCCCTTTTCTTCTAGGCTTGGTGTTGGATTATTTAGAGAGATAATTGTTTAATAGTGATCAAATTTAACGTTTTGTTCCCTCCTTATCCATTAAATATTCATTTTTGGTTATTGGAGGAGTTTAGGGGATATTTCAGGAGTTTTTGGTGGAAGCTAGAGGTGCAGTAAAACTAGAGATAGAAATACACATTAGATGGGTGTATTACACAATGTGAAAGTTGGTTTCTTGTCTTGTATAGGGATAGACATGAGATATAGATTCTTATTGTTGAATAATAAAAATGTGACCTATTTTCTGGTGAAACATAGAATCTTAGGATTACAGTATGTGAAAGGGGATTACATGTCATGTAATTCCCTGATGCTGTGTAGTTTTAATGGTTTTAGATGCTTGAGGTTTTTTTCCAAACCCTATGTCCAGTGGATTTTATCTCATCCCTAGAATTTGATTGTAACACCCCGATCCCAGTTACATAGAGTCACTGCATTATTACATAACATTGGCATGATCACAAAAGATCAAGTCTCGAAAGTCCGATTAGTTTAGTAGACTTGGAAACACTAGATACATTCATAAATGTTACATTACATCATAAAGTGAAACTACAAGAACATATTGTATCCACACTCATATCCCCTTATACTATCCCTGAAGGTCATTCGTAAAATACTTCTTCACATCCGGGGAATAATAAAACATAGAAAGGGGTGAGCTCAAATTTCTAGTAAGGATAAAAATATAGCGGAAACTTTCATAAATAATCATATACATTTAAGGAAATGTATAACTAAAACAAAATCTTTTTAAAATTGAACTCCAGCATAATATGGTAGAAGTAGAATGAAATAATTCCATTTACTTATTCACATGGACATTCTACTAGTCAAATAATCACATGCAATATCAACAACCACTTTTATAATGATGGAATGCATAATGCCAAACTATCATAACCACATAGCCAAGGCCTCATGCCAAGACTACAAATAATATTTTGTCAGGGCCTTGTGCCAAGACACTAGTTTGTCTCATGAGACCTACCGATGCATCGAGGAGCTGTAGCGGACTCCACCCGTCAATAAATAAGTACAATTCATTTATCATATGAACATTTTTAAACATAACATAAACATTTGTATTAAAACTAGCATAGGAAATGTCAATACATTCTCCATAAACCATGAATGGTATAAAAATAACACATCCAAAGTCAAACATATCACAAAACCTTCAATACAATATGGACGTTTTATATCATAATAAATCATCTTCAAATAAGCTTAAAATCCATCAAAGGATGTTGACATCGATGAAATACAAACTATTTGAGAGAAATATATATATTTTCTGAAATCATTTAAAAGTCATATAATTATAAAAGAAAAAAAATTCTTTTAAAATATTCATATAAGCTTGTAAGGGAAGTTTCAATTATTTTATAACGGTGGAAAATAGCTGCACCCACTGTATAAGTTAAAAAATGCATTCTTATATTAATTTGCCGAAAATGTTAAAAAGGACCCTATTTTGAAAACGACAGAAATATCACTTTATAAAAATCATACAAAAAATTCAAAAAAGGGTATAAATGACTTTAACCCATATTCGATAAAATAGTAAGAATGTTTTTAAGAACATTTTAAGAAACATGAATGTGGTTGATAAAGAGGTCCCAGTAGATACTTACGTAAAAACAACCTCGGATAATAAAGAGATTGTGAAATAAATCCTTACCTGTACTTTTCCTTGGTCGAGGGAAGATTATCTTCTTGTATAGTGGGGAAATAATTGTTATAAAATTATACATGAATCATATACATTAATATGATATCATATATGACCTTTTAACATTACTTTGTTAATAATATCTTTGTATTATCGTTGTTTCGGGTGTTAACTGATTCGTTTTACTTTATATGATTTGTTACATACGTAATGTTTGTTATGGATAGGTTGTATCTTATTCATATCCAAAATGATATTAATTATTTAAAAATTATTTTTAATCATCAAATGGGAATTAGACTTGAATGGATACGATGGGGAGTGAATCTCATCGCGTTCATGGAGACGGTAGTCCGTACGTATGCACGAGCGAAAATACCATTATTTTGATATTAAAATAATAAATAATTGGATGGTATATCATATATAAAGAATCATTATAATTTTATATTTATTATTTACATCAATTACACATCATTATAATACCCATCCAAATAATAATGTTTTTAATAACAATTACACCACGACGTGGAGATGGTAAGCCATACATACGCATGTATGGTGACATGTCATTCAAAGGATGGATAAAATAATGAATATGGTTGTAACATATTTATAATAAAATTATAGTATATAGAATATACTAGAGTTATAATTTTATAATGGAAATAACAAAGAAAAAAGAAGTGTAAGAAGAAAGAAACTTGAAAGAGGGTGGTGAAAACCTTACCTCTTCTTCGGGTTCTTCCTTTTGATTTGATCAAAAGGGCTCCTTAATATGTATTTCTAACTAAAGTAATTCCTCTAGGATGAAGGGAGGACTTTTTAGATGGTATTATGGAAGAGGTTGGCTGAACCAAATGGCTTTTAAGGTATTTATTTTAGAGAAGGGGGAGTGCCCTTTTATAAGAGGGGTGAGGGGCACCTTTGGAAAAGCTAGAAATATTATTTTATAATAAATTAATATTCGGTAACTAATGGAACAAAAGTATATTATTTAAAGGTTAAAGTAGGTATAGGTCTCAAAACACTCAACCAATATGTTTTAGACAGGTTTGGGTCACTATATTAACCTTATCGTTTAGTTTAAACTCTTAATTATTTTTACATTTATCTTGTCTCTTTATATTTTTATATTATATAGTTAATAAAATTACTATATACTTTTAAGAGACCCCAAAGTGGTCCATTAATGATACAGCTATCATTATATAATTCCTTTGGCGAAACCTTATATTTTTAGGAATATAATATCAATTAATTATATGATATTTGTTTTAAAAACTTTTTTATGTCAATTTTGACACTATTTCATAATTGATTTTTGTTAAAGTCATAAAAAGTTTATTAATTCAAACTAAATTTATTTATTTAACCCTAACATGTCATATTGAGCAATAAAAGTTTTATATTTCATAAAAACGTTCAAAGTATATTTATTTTAACATTTATAATACCAATTATTAGATTGTTTCCTTAATAAGGAAAATACTAAATCATTATTGTGTCATAAATAAATTTAATTATTAAATGTCTAAAAATTATAAATAAAACCCCATTATGTAGTAAATATCTTTATCTTTCTAATGAATATTTATAGTCGAATATATAACATATATAAACCTTTTTAAAAATTGTTTTTCTAAAAGATATATGCTTATGTCTTTTTTGTATTTACATTAACTTGATTACTATAAAGTGTCATTATCGCTTCCATGTGGATCCATGGGGTTCCAAAATCGACCCAAAGATGACCATGGCCAGAAATGTATCAACCAATAGGGTTAGGACACGTTTTAGGGTAATTTATTATTATTATAATATTATTTCTTTACCCATATTTCTGGATTTTACCCTTTAACCACCGTAAATAAAATATTTACCGAAGTAATTATTGAAAATGTCTAAAAATAAAAGTTACATATTTAAAAAATTTGGACCTCCTGATTCTAAATATGGAATACATTTTTATAAATTCAAAATATATAAGTGGCATAAATTAATTTAAAATTAATTCCCATTGTCAAAATAAAAAGTCAGTTTTTAAGAAATAATAAATATCAAAAGATTGACACTTGTTTATGTCTAGTTTTAATGTGAAATTATTTCCAATGAACAAAATTGTACTGAATGGTAAAAATATATTATAAATATACTTTAAAAACACTCAAATTCCTAATTTATCTCTATTAATTATTTCGATTAAAGAAGTTGTTTTCAATTAAAATTTATTAATTTTCACTATTCATCAAAATATTAAATTTATCAGAAAAGTACCAAAAATTCACCCTAAGATAATTTTGATATTTTGAATCCAAAAATGAAGTCAATTTTGGAAGATAAAATGTATAAAATTTCAAAAAGTGGGTATTACTATTCATAACAGCTAGTTTGATTGGTTGTGGTGTCTATTAGAACTCGAAATTTCATCCAACACAGGCTACTGTATTATTCAAAGAGAAGAGTATTGTGGAAGCATGAGGTGTTACACCGATGACTTTATCTTTCAGTATTTTTATATTCCATTCAATATGGATTGATCCTTGGGATTCTGTCTTAGATTTGTGGTGATTTATCCTCTTGTTCTCATCAGTTTTATTTCATTCTTCTTCATGGTTTCACTATGTTGGTATGGTGTGGTATGGTTTGTGTGTTTGGGACACGTCTTCATTGTCTCTTGGTAAGGTATAGGTTGATAAGTGGTTCCCTGTGGTGATATTTTTGTTTTTGGGAGTTTTTATTTTCACTGTGGTGCACATCAAGTCGAAAAGATTCTTTGAGGTGGGATTTCCGTCGTTTCTCTTTATTGGGTATCATGCGGGAGGGGTTTGATTTTATTTACCTATAAGATATGGTTGTTCTTGACTAATCAAAGATGAATAATTGGTTAATTTAATTGAAAAGGGATGATGGTGTTTGATTCAAATGTTTTTATAGCTTCGATATTATTTGTGATATTGGGAATTGTATAGGCTTCCCACCCACTATAAATTGTGGTTGTTGGGGGATTTATTTTAACTAGATATGGGTGTTGTGATTTTTTTGGTTTTGATTTTTTGGTATCAACCTAAAATGGAAATTGACTAACCCCATATATTTCTATAATAAAATTAATAAACTAAGATTTGGACTAGTGTGATAACGCCTCAAAGAAATAATCTGGAATATGATAGAAGTCCCTTTGTAAATATGAAAAATGATACTGATGTGTAGTGATTTGTGTAGACATGATTGTGGGATAGCGATGTGTGGTTGGGGATTGTGGGGCTGATGGTTTTTTAACCATGCTTTTGGGGTAGTGAGGTGGTGGGTTTTCCCTTGACTTTGGGGAAACAAGGATTGTCTATAGGGGATGACATGTTGAATGTGATATATGGTTAATTTATACTAGATGCCTGAGTAGTGAAGGAATAATTGAATGTTTAATAACATTTAAAATTGAATGGGTTGATTTTCTTAATGGGATGGAAATTTTTTAGAAAAAAATTAAATGATGGGTTGTGTGGTTAAATGTTGTTACTACATAATAATGAAATAATGGTCTCTTCACCATCTAAAATGATTTTTGTAGACACTAATAATTGTATTTAAAGGAATAAGGAAAGTAGGGAAGTCATGGGTTCGTCAGGGATTTATTTGTAAACCCATAGGGTGGGATTGTGTAATTTTCTCTATATATATGTATACATTGTATATTATTGTAATTTCTATACGCACCCCACCCATGTTGATAACTATGTTTCAAACAACTATATCGTTACATTGGTGGGGGGGGGGGGGGGGGGTTCCCAACATCCTCGTGGGAGGATGGATGGTTGGCCACCCACTCTTCCTTGCTCCCTCTTTTAGAAGATAGTGGCCTAGGTGTCTTCGGGTTAGTTGTGATGTGTGGTCCCATTTTTTCTCAGGATAAGATGTGATATGTTTCCCATTTTTTATTTGGGATGATATGTGATATGTGTCCCAGGTTTCTTAGGGATGAGATGTGTTGTGATAACCCATGTGTGTGTGGGAGATATGCGATGTGTTATGAAAACATAAGTGTTTGTGGGGGGATGTGTTGTAATAGCCTAGGTTTGTGTGGGAGAGATGTATTGTGATTTTCCTAGTGTGTGTAGCTGAGATGTGATGTGATATATTCGCAAGAGGTGAGAGTGCTAGTACATTTTTTGTTGGGGTGTGATAACGGCTAATCAATGGGAAAGTTGTGCGGGGTACCCAATTATGAATGTGCTTTACTTTATATTATATTACGTCACATGAATTATTTGGTGAGCATGACTTGTTATGTTTGAGATGGTTTGTATACATTGATAGGTGTTATTGGGTTTTGTTGTTTTCCCACAAGTGCATTATTATGCTTCTTCTGAATGTGCATGAGAGACTTTGGTTTTCCTACTGAGTATACTTGTATGATCATCTTACATATATGAAACTATTTTTAGGGTTTTTATAGGACTTCATAGACCATGTTGGTCCTTAATAGCACATATCCTTGACATTTTCTCTGTTTCTTCTTTAACTTTACTTTTGGGATTTTACTTTGGAGACTTCAATATGTATATGTTGTATTTATACATTCATGTGGGATTATTAGTGTTTCTCTTTTATATTATATCTTGGAGTTTTTTTGGATTATTAATTATATATATATATTAATATCATATTCTTATAATTGTTATTTCATTCCATATTATGATATTTGTACACACATGGTGCTAGTCGCCAACCTAGAGACTACTGAAGGTGGGACTCAGGGGTCATTATATCTCTCCCAACATTTTGGTATCATTGGAGGGAGGGGGTCATAAAATAGGGTCACCTCACTATTTTATTTACTTTGAAAAGAAAATATATGGAACCCAACATTAGCATGGTACTACATGGTCAGATGATATAGGTATTTAAATATTTCCAACATAGAAGGGATCTTACACTTAGTATTTTAAATTGGATTTAACCTCAATATATTTTCAAATTTAATATCTTAACATGTACGAATTCTTATAATGTTTTAGTATTAAATGTTATTCCTCCAATAAAATAAATTTGTACAAACCATAGAGACATGCAAATATTTATACAACCCATAATTTATGTTACTTACCCAAATTAAAATCCAATTATATTTGTACATATCCAAATGAATTTCATGAATTATTTATTTGACACTCTATTATATAAAGAAATAAAATCATATGAAATAAATGATTCTCACAAGAGTAATCTTGGTGCAATAGATAATGAAGCCCCAGATTTCTACAAAACGATTAAGCATTTGTAACTGTGAGTAGTACAACCAAATTCCTTATACCCAAGGAAATGTTAATAAAGTTAGACCTCAATTCCCTCATAATTCTAACACCAAATATGAAAAAACTGTAATTAACTTCTTAATTCATACTCATAAACTAATACAGACAAATTCTTTGGTTGAAGAAAGATAAATAAATAATCATAGTTAGAATGTAACTCTTTATATGTATTAATGAAAAAATTATTGAAATACATTAATAGTTAAACAAAATAAGACATCCATTCATAAAGTTAATAATTTATATATATGAATAAAAAATGGAACAAATTTAAAAAAAATTATTTAAATTAAGAATGTGATAAAGTAATTAGGAACAATTCATAAATAAAACTATTATAAAAAAATTTATAATTTATAATTATTGATTTTATTAATTACATTAATATAAAAAAATTATATTTATTCTAATATAAACTTATTTATATTCTTCATTATATAGAATTTAGTTTAAATAAATGATATCTATAATATAAACATCATACATATGGACCATTAACATATCATATAAATATTAAAAATATCACATATTTAATATTATTTAATCCTTGATCATATCAATTATTAGGAAACCTTATTTATATAGTTTAAATAATTTCTTAAAAAAGGAATTTAATTTGAACATTTCAAATAAATATTATGAAAAATTCATAATACGAAACATAAAACCTTTTCTCTTAGATACATTTTATAATTTATAAATGCATTATATGTCACAAATATAATGTCTATATAAACTATTTATATCCAAATTATAATTCATGGTATACAATTTCAAAAAGGTATCTTAATATTAAAAAGCGATATTATGAAAAATTTATTTCGTAAATGATTCCCTAAAAATAATTATTTAATTATATAACAATTAATATTAACTTATTGATAAATACTTTAAAAATAAAATAAATATGGAAAAATACATTTCCATGACTTATAAGTAGTTTAAAACTATATTATCCGATTATAAATTGAATTTTAGAAAAATTACATTTTATTTAGATATAGTATTTAATGATATAAAATATATCATTTTTAGTATCTATCCATATTATAAATTCAATTTTTCAATTGATAATAATCAGTTCTGATGTTATCTCTTAGTTCCTGAGATTTGTATCTTATGATATTGACTGTATCATATAAGTGATATGAAGGTATATTTTTTTTAACAACATAGAATGAACTATCACCGAGTACGAATCCTAATATCATAAACTACAATATAAAAAAACTCTAGTGAAATTAAATTTATCACCACAAATGACATATCTTGTTGTTATGAATGACTCTATCATGGTTTATGATATTGTCTTTGTTTTGGATTTTTTTAAATATCCAATAATTTTTAATGATATGAAATATGATATAAAAAATATTACTAAATTGTTAATTTTCTACAAGATTTTTAGAATCAAACACCATTCCACAACATTGATACCACTGATGGTGGTATAATAAATATTTTTTACATGAATGCGTATAATATAGAATCGTTATAAACCTATCAAGGAACTATATTTCACAAAATCATTGGTCCATGAAACTCATTTTATCAAGAATGGATCTTTTGAGTGGAGATCCATGATTCTTAACTATTCATGTGTGACATTTCCCAACAACCAATTAACACTTTATCATTTCCTATGATTAAACTTATAGGTTTATAAGGATCAATTACCACAAAATCAATATTATTAAATAAATAAGAAACCTCATTCCAAATTTCTACCATTCTTGATAACCGAAACTACACTATATATAAAATGAAGAAAAATATGGGTACCTTATAGTGTAGATGACTATGCTACCACATTCAATCAATATTCTTGATGGAGATCCCTATGTGGAATCCATCATACTCCCACCTTAATGATATATCCAGGGAATGCACAAAATCTTCCTTCATATGGATATGTCCCTCCTCCAATCCATGATATTCTAGTATCCCATTGATTACAAGTAAGGATATGGAAGAGATATTGTGGATAAATGGAAGATGATTTGGGGAGGTTTTATTGATCAATCTACTAAAAATTTCCCCTTTATATAGTTCCCATGGAAACTCCCAGATACATTATAAAATAATATATATGTTATATAAAATATGAGTTATGCTTCATTTCTTCATGAATTCATCACATGAATGCATGCCGATCCTCTAAATATTACATCACATAATATAAAAATAATAAATGATTGACCAAGTGGATGAACCCTCAAATAGTAACTCTTATCATTTTACTATTAGATGAATCGTAGAGATTCCTAATGGATTATACAATATGATTACATGCATGATGAAGTAACAAAATCATTACTTATGATTATTTGACATTATTGGAATGATATAATTAAATCATGTCTTACTATATATCTATATCATCACTTATGACATGGTCTAATGCATTACATTCATAATGGATATAGGGAATATATCTATCACCTTTCACATACCATAGAAAATGATATTGACATATCACTGTCTAAAATATCCAATTTCAAAAAAAAAATCATTTTTTATAAAATATGTGATCATATTTTAATCATTATGGAAGCTTATTTGAAAACACAAGAATATTTTTCTAAACACCTCCATATCCAAATAGAGGAAAAATACTTTATAGATTCCAATTTCAGAAGAACTACCATTAGTGATTTAGAATAATAATGATAAAATAGGAAGTAAATACCATCTATTGATGATGGTTATTTTCTAAATTAGTTAAAGAATATCATTTAATGGAAATAAAATAATTCTCACATCCAAAGGTATCCACATGTTATGTGAATTTGAAAGAGTATTTCTTCTTTATATTTTCTTCTCTCTGTTTCCTGCTAGAAGTTTATTATTATAAAATATGGATAAAGATATATTTTCGACTATGATATTCATTATATTGAGATTTAATCACCTCTAATTTAAAATTATTTTTATAATCTCTCCTTAGATGATTTAAGGGGAGAATTAAATAATCTAACCACTACAAAACTACAACAATCATTTAAAATACTAAAAACATCTACTTCCTAGTTAAAGGTAAGTGATCCTGAAATCATGTTGGCTAGAACAATTGAATGTGGGAGGAATCCACCATTATAAAATATTTGAAATATTCTCGGATAGAGGTCACAGTAGTTAAAATAGTGGACTCCTCCAAAATTCTCCAAAAGTTAGCTAAGGAATAAAAATGTGGTTTATTTCTTAGAGAGTGTGATAAAATTTGATATTTCTTAAACCTTGAGAGAGATAATAGAATATTTTATATGTAATGGATAAAAGTGTTTCACTGTGAACTGCACGACATTGAAAAACAATAACTGAATATATTTTGATAACTACATATAGATATTATCCCACACACATATAGAGAGAACCATTTAAAGATAATTTTACGGGATGATGAGGGGGGTTCCATCAACTAAGGGGTAATAATGAAAAAAATAACTTCTTCTGTATGATTGAGAACAAAACCACCACCATACATGGATCTATTGAGGCATGAGAAATAAATATTACGTTTGAGACCAAAATACATGGGTTACTATTTAATCAATTTTCATATGGACATTACTTTATTATAAAATATATATACAATGACATCTACCTAATCTATTTGAGAAAAGATCAATGATCTTCATCATGGAGGAAAGTATCCATTTCAATATACTTGTGAGTAACCTATAGTAAAATGGGCGATAGGAAAATAATGTGTTGTAGATTCTTAAATTTTGGGAAATATATATCTAATAACATATGGATGTGAATAGGATATGGATAAGTCCTTTATTTATGATGTTAAAATTATGTGGAAAAACAAAGAAAAGAGAAGTCAATCTATAGACCAATGATCTGAGAGAGGGTCTATCAACATGAAATAGTGGTTCCATAAATCAATTATAATAAATTTAAACAAGAATATATATATTATATTCTCCTATCTTTTCCTCCTACAATATCTTTTCTTGGATGAAATTAACACTCAATTTTTTTAATATTTTTATCTATATAAAAAACCTTCTTTTGAATATTATAAATAAGAGAAATCATGTTTAAAAAAAATATATTATCCTAATTAAGTCGCCCTATATAATGTTAGTAAAAGGATAACGCCCACCTGTGTGAAGAATCCATATAGAAATAAAAATCAGGGTTTTGTGGGAAATATATGTCCTCATGGTTGGAAAATAAATCTCAATTACTACATATTTGTTGGGTTCATCTGTGAACGTATTAAGAAGTGCTTGATGTCAGCAGGGTATGATGAAATCAATGTCAATGTTTGTGAAACCTAAGAGGAAAATTGAACTATTAGACCAATTCATATTTTAGAAAATAAATACCCACTCTTCAATAATTCATCATGAGTTAATGAGAATTATTGAGAGATAAATAATATTATGTTTGTAGAAAATTGTTAATCATATTATTGGGCCAGCATATATGAAATCAATATGGTGACCATGTTTATCACACATAACATTAAATATATACACATAATACTTGAATTTTTAATTATTTAACATACATTATGATTTGTTTGGATCCCATAAATTCTATCTCGTGATATTAACAACAATATTTGATAGTGTTAAGTTAATTAATTAAGATAATAATACATGA
Organism: Viscum album; assembly: GCA_963277665.1. Taxonomy (NCBI): domain Eukaryota; kingdom Viridiplantae; phylum Streptophyta; class Magnoliopsida; order Santalales; family Viscaceae; genus Viscum; species Viscum album. Next base: position 1,060,149,530 of record OY728135.1, on the reverse strand, counting down.
TATCTTATGTTTTATTCATATCACATTATGATATATTTCTATATAAATCATGGAGATATATTATACTAAAGTATATCTCTCCAAGTGATATACTCATATCACATTTCATATAGTTACACCATATGTTTGAATAATATTGTGTCAATGTCTATGATATATCCCTTAGCTCACACAATTTATTTCATTAGTGACTTTGTAATTTTATTTAACAATACCATGATTAGAAACATTCACATCAATATATTTTATAGTATTGATTGACATGAATTGAATATATGAGTTTTTTAGGTTAACTATCCCATGAGCATATAATAAAATCATTTTTTTGGATTAAAACATGGGGTGTATGGTCTACGTACATTCCAGGTGTTTCTATACATTCTCGATCTAATATAGTGCATTATTTTTATAGGTTGATGAGTATATATTTCTAGTTGAATTGATGAATCATGATTTTACGTTGAATCACTAGGCTAACAACATGATAATTAGAATTGAACTGATTATACTAAAAATATCATGACCCATCCCACTATGGAATTCCTAGACAGTAGTAAACCAAGGGAGACTACCCTAAGCTCACCTTCAATGGGTCTACGGGTGGCGACCATTGCCATGTAGGCCTAACACTCACATGGGTGGCCTTAGACTAAAGCACCTACACACACCCACACATATACAGATCTATAAACCAGTAAAATGACGAAATAAAGTATAACTAATACTAATTAATGAATACATATAAAACAAACAATCAGAGTATGATGAATAATAATGGAAATCCTAAAAGGATAAATATAAACCCAACAAAACATTAAATAAGTCCAACTTACTAGAATTAGGGGACTACAATCAAGTGTGACAATGGGTATGAAACACAGTTTTTCTAGCCCATTCTATGAACTGTCTACTCCTGACCCACCAAGTACCATATCGAATGACTAGTAGTCTGTATAAGACTCAACATGTATGGGTAGATACCATTTATGGGTGAGTATAAAAATATATATTAGGACTCTTATAAATAACCAAAAATAATCATAATTATATTATTCATCTCATCAGAGGGGTATTCCAATAATGGTATTAAACATAAAAAATATATAGATAAACTCGTCATATACACTATGTTTTAGGGTAAGACCATAACCACGAAGACAACCTAATATTATGCTCCAATGTTCATAGAAATAGTCTTTTGGGAAGACTCACTCTAAGATTCTGATAGTAATGATTGTGTCTATGCTATATGCCATGATCATCGGGTCTCCCCATGATTAAGTACTCATTGTAAGTAAGAAGAAATCGATACATGTATGGGTGATCACACCCAAAGAAATGGGGTATAATGATAATCAAATATAGAATAAACTACTTAGTATGGGATCAAAACCTTGGCAAGGTTATCCAAAATGATTTTGATAACCCCACATAGGGAAAAAATGATAGAGGATCCCACAGAGAGCCATGGGGGACATCAATAAATATATCAGAAAAAGATCAATTAGAGGGGATTACAATCCAATGGTAGGAATGTAATTAAATAATGTATCATCATGGGGATTGATTGAGGGAAAACCCGAAGGGAAACTAATTGATGTAGAAGAGAACAAGGGACTCAAACCATTCTAGAAAAATGAAACTGTTTGTACTAGTAGTACATGTTATTTATTACCTTCCACAGGTATACCCCTTTTCTTCAGACTCAGTAAAATAAATAGTCCCTGATGAAATGAATGGTACTTCATAGAGACATGATTGTCCTTATTCTATTATTCCTAAGAGATGGGGGCTTAGATGATGTAGTAATTCATGAGACAGAGAGAAAATAGTTTTCCCATTGGTGGATCCAACCACCTTAACCCTTATATCTTATAACCAATTCCAAGATCATCGATCAAAAATAAAACATGGTTCCCAATTGTGCTACATGTTTTATATGTCACCTACCTGATCCTCCTTGATGAGGGTCTGGCACCAGAGAATATATGTACAAAGCTTGAAGGCTGGGAACTAGGTTTACACAAGGGGTAAAGTTGGATGGACACTACATGGTGGAATAAATACTTGGGGAAAAGACCACAAAAATTCACAAGTGATGTCATTAGCAACCACATGATGCAAAATGACATACTCATGACTTACTATGACTCTTCGCAGCTACCGCCCTTTTCCATGTGGCACCCCTATGATTCCTCACCAAGGCATAAGGGGTTACTCCAACTGGAGTCAGAGTAACCGAGTAGGGGATTTTTACTCGGATGGAGCCGGTACTCTATCTTTCCCTTTTCCTAGGTAGCTAGTTCTCAGTTCTTGTAACCACCAATCTCAATCGGATTTTCAACTATCCATCATGTACTCTCAGCTTCTCCCTTACTATCTACTCTCCTCAAGACACCAGTAAGCTCATAGTGAGATCCAAAGAGAGCCCACTACAACTCTTTGACTAGTTTATCAGTGATCATAGTTTCTATGATCATTTTGATTATCAAACCTCAGACATAGCCTTCTCATCTATGGAGAGCCTACCTGAACCAAAAATACTTTTGGTTTCTATATACAATAAATTGTGTGCCCTTTTTATTGATAAGGATATTTTGTGATGAGCTAGTAACAGAGAGAAGTGGGGGCCTAGGGGGTGAAATCTAGGAGTAAATACATTTATGGGGGGACCAAGGGGGAACCCCTAGAGTAGATACCATATAGAGAGAAAATTAGGAAAAGAATTTCTTAATATATATCCGGACATCCAAAAAAAGTGGGGTCATGAAGGGCACCCATGATCTGACTGTAGAGCATATTAGCTTTTAATGGAGTCAGAAAGAAGAAATAGGGAAACCTAAGAGGACTCAGGATAAATAAATACATTATAGAATAGGATCACTGACATTGAGATCTCTAAGACTAACAGGGATATGATGTTTCTACTTGATCCAAAAGACTACACTTCCGAACCAGATTAGCAGAAGGAAACAACTTATTAGTCTATTGTACTACTCTAAGAAGGTTCTAGAGCTATACTTCAGTCCACCAATACTATGGGTATGAATTACCTCTTTTTCATTCATAAATGTTTCATTCCAACCTATACCCACACAAGGGAATCCTCTGTTCATAGTTGTCAAAGAGAAGTCGGGGCATGCCTGTGCACTCCAAGATATTCTTGTGTACTCCATTCCATGATTGTTTACTCTAGGATGTACCTATATATTTCAGTCATTCCTCTATACTAAGTCGGTCTAGGTACTTAGTCATTCCTCTATAATCTGGTTGTTTCAATGTAATTTCCCGGGTCTTTTATCATGTACCCTAATAGTAAATGCCTAGTCACTGGGTTGGTTCACATAGAGTGTGACACATGTCACATGACATGTGATACTTATTTTATTCATAAACCCTAGCTATTGAAGCTAGGTCTACACGGCGTGTTTTCTTTCATTACATAATATGTCACCTAACATATTCTAGATCATAAGGGTCTTAAATAATATTTCTATTATACTTCTTGAAGCCAATATTTCCAAAACCTAATCTTATGACAACCATAGATATGAGGACATCCGAGTGTATCCGTCATCATTATTTGAAATCCAGCCCACAATTTTTATCTGAAATCATCTGCCATCACACCAAGCCATCGCCACATGCTGAATTAAGAAACAATAAATGATGATCTGATTGTGGTCCACTTTTTTAGTCATCTCACTTATATCACATCATAAATCATGTTCTAAAAAACATAGCATCAATAAAATATTCTAATAAATGGTCTCAAATCGATTTATTACCCGATATTTATTGAAACAATGATTAAATATAATATTGTTAATGAATTCATAAAGTGTGGGGAGATAAATGAACAAAACACAAACATGAGGAACGAACTCTGGACAATGTTTCTATCGAACTTGATTAATTTTCATATAAATTGATGTATGAAGAGGAATTACATGGAAACATTAACAGTAAAAATCAATTTCTAATATTATAGGGAAATAATACAAACCCTAAAAATCAACCACTATTCTAGGAATAAATGTTTTTGAGGATTGAATCATGTTTAGAAAAGGATAAAAAATGGGGATAAATCCAAATAAAAAAATTTCATACTTTGATATTGGGTTTATCATTGACCAAAAGAAGGTTCCAAAGTGTTTTTGTTGTTGGGGTCCACATGTTTCGTTGGCACACTAATCGCTAAGGAACAATCCTTCGATGATGTCCCATGAAATCTACTCCATCGACTCCTCTCACAATTTTTAAGGTTACACAACTAATCTTATTTACTTTTTTGGTTGTATACTTATAGAAGATTTTTTTTCGTTGTGATATAATAAATAATAAATTAATTAAATAATTTATCAATTTTCCCACGAGTTCACTTTTATAAAACACTTGACACAAACAATGGTTATGTCACGCCTAGGGTAAAACCCATATTTCTATATTTATTGTGGTCTCATATTACTAATTCATGGCTCTATTTTGGAGTTATTCTATTATATTAATAAAACATTGTTTGTGGTTTAATAATATATATAAAATTTCTATAACATCAATACAAGGCTCACCAGACCATAGAATCACATGTAGTCTCAACACCTGTCTCTAACAATATTAGTTCATATATTCTAATATATTACATGGAAAATATATATACAATACATTATCCCTATATTAGGGAATTTTTATCCAAATAATAAATGACTACTCAATAGGATTTGGTTACTAAGCTTTCATATGAATCCCCAACTCCAAGGTGCTCAAATGAAGATTCTCATGCAGCCACTGGACATGAAACAAGGGAATCAATCATCCATAAAGGATCTTCTCTTACCTATCCTCAATCTATACTAGATACTCTGAAATGGTAGATCTATCCTCAATTTCCAAATTTCCCCATTTGATAACATTTGATGGGTTGTGAACATACCTCCTTATCTACGACACATGAAAGCTTCTTTGTATCTGATCTAACTATTGTGGTAGAGGTAAGAGGTACACCGAATCAGCCACACTATGAAGTAATAGGTAGGGACCAATGAATATTGAAGATAACCTACCACCCTAATTAAATCTTTCTAATCCACATTAAGGTGAGACCTTCTAGAACACAAAAAATACGTCTTTGAAATCCAATGGCTTCCATATTTGGTCTGCATAAGTCTTATAACGGCTCTGGGTAGATTTTATCTGCACCAAGATGATATGAACCTTATCTATCATCACTCATACCAATTATGGGCCCATGAGTGCTAAATATCTGTGATCATTAAAACATTTTGGTGACCTAAAAGGTTGTTTGTACAAGGACTCAAGTTGTTCCATACCAATGGTATAATGGTAGTTATTTTTTGACACAAACTCTACCAAGGTTAGGTTATCCTTATGACTATAGGTAAAATCTGACATGAAATCCCATAGCATATCCTCTAGAACCTCAATGACCCATTCAGTATAGCTATTATTCTAGGGTTTAAACACTTTTCTCAAGAAGAAATGTGTCACAAAGGCCTTCTATAATCCCATCATTAATCATGATTTGAAGAAATCATCGCTTATTGAAATGATTATCGATGGAACTCCATAAAAAAATTCTCTCTCTTGTTCATAAAGGGGACTTATTCTCCCTACTTACATATTCTCTAGTATAGCCAGTAAGTTGGTTGACTTGATGAATCAGTCTGTGATAAACTCTATAGAATCATGTCTTCTAGATATATGTGGTAACCCTATCACAAATCCCATACATACACCATACCACATTGACTAAGGAACCTCACAAGGTTTAGATAAACCAATTGGATTCCGGTTTCTAGCTTTTACCTTCTATCATGTGAGGTATTTATAGATAAAAATTAATACACACTTATTTATCCCTAGAAACCATAACTGATGATGTGGGTTTAGATACATCTTCTTTATACATGGATATACCACCATATGGTACATATTAAACTCCTTCAAAACCGCTTAGCATAATGACACCAGTACTTCAGTCAATCATTTGAAAAGGGTCACATGTTTCCACATTAAGAAAATGGATCAAGATCATGTCTCATGGATATATGAGTATTAACAGTATCGTAGTTGGTATCTCTATGTTGAGCACCACCAACACATTATAAAAGCAGAGAGGTGACATTTTTTCATTTGATGAAAGATTCACCTTCCTCATCTACTATGGAAAACTGTAAATATGTTAGCTATTCTAATGACTTATCCAATAACTAATAACCTAATATTGTATTGAGATTATCTTATACCACATTCCCTTCCTTGGGGAATAAACTATCCCAATGTTATAGTGTTTGAAGAAATCCAGCCATCACCTATTTCTCTTATTATGGTACTTATGATAAAAGATATAATTGATACTCTTATAGTTAGAATAGAAATTAAAGAACTCACCCATAAGGTATTGTTGGAATATATTTAGTATGTAGACTAATACTACAAACACTATAGTGTATATCTCTTAGTTCTACTTGTGAGGTCTCAATTACCTAGACACATATACAATCACCACTTTCTTATACATCATAAGATAACCAAGTTTAGTCCCTGAGACATTGTATAACACTGCATACTCAACACCCTCCATTGGAAATATAAAGGTATGGGTGTTTATTAACCTCTACCTCAACTCATTAAAATATTGATGGAACCTTTCCATCAAAATGTATGGCTTCCCATTTTGGGTCAAATAACTAAAATGTGTAGATATCTTGGAGAAATTTTAAATTAATATCCTATAATATATTTCCAACATAAGTAAGCTATGAACCTCCATCATTTTCATGGGTGTCTCCCAAGATAAAATTTAATTAACCATAACTGGGTCCACTAATATACCCTTCACTTAGATGACATATTCTAGAAATGGTACCTCTTTAATCAGGAACATACACTCTAAGAGATCCCTTTAATGATGGTGCTCTCAGAGTAAGTCCAATACCATCCTCAAGTTTCTCATGTTCTCATCCATGTATGTCGAGATTAGTAAGATGTGATCAATGAATACTACCATGGAATGGTCTAATAAAGACATAAATATATAGTTCGTGAGTCCCATGAACATTTTTGGGGAATTCGTCACATAAAAATATGTAACAAAGTACTCATAATGACTGAAGTGACCCTGAAACACTATTTTTGGTATATCTACATCTCATACTCATAGATAGTGATAACCCGATATGAGGTCTATATTTGAGAACAATCTCACCCCTTTGAACTGATCAAAGATATTTTTGGTCCGTGTTAGTTGATAATTATTCTTTATGATCACTTGGTTCATGTGTTGGTAATCTACACAGAACCTAAAGCTCTCAGATGCATTATTTGAAAAAAAATTGGGATGGCCCACAGTGGATCATTCAGTTTAGAAAATCAGTTCCTCTAAAAACCCTCCAAATTTATCATTAGGTCATGAATCTCAGTGGGTTCCATATGATATACCATCAAAGATATTGGGGTTACCCCGTAGTGAATGTCTATAATAAAGTCTATCTCACAGTGGGGACATAATCCCAAAAATTATTCAGGAATGATGTCCCCATAATTCTCCACCATTTCAAGAAACTAAATCGCACAACATCTACTACTCTAAGGGAAATACCATCCAACTGATGAGTGATTAGATTTATTGTCCCACATTTGATCCCATCCTACTCTTCTTGGGTCTCCTTATCTCCCATAAAGGAAAAAGTAACCCCATCACCTTATATACATTGTATTTTATGCCTTAACTAGTCAATATAGGAATGTACAGCCAATAGTGAGACCATACATAAGATGAAGACATAATGACTCACAACTACAATATAGAGATATCATAAGATACTCTCTCCTTCAAGAATTAGATCAAATTTTTAGAAGAAGTGTGTCATCTTTGAGTCACCTATGGTTGGAGTCTCCAAAGGTAAAGGTCAAGCCAAGGGCTCCACTAGAATCTCTATGTCTTGAACTAGGGATGTAGCATGAAAATTGTTATTTAGGACCATGTCTATAAAAATTATATCTAATGTAGAAAAGACACAAATCATACCCATAATCATCCATGTATCCTCTGAGTCATAAGCCATTACATCAAGCAGTTTACCTTACCCATGTCTGCCTGCTCCCTATGCCAAGTGGGGACAACCTTGTGGTGACAATTGAAAATGTCAAATTTTATGCCATATATAGTTGCTCTATCCTATCCCCTATCACATTATACCCAATTTATAACTCCCTACTTGTATCACTACATCTATATTGGTGTCCCATACACTATCTCTCTATCATCCATATGATTGGTCGTACAATCCCATTTAATATGTCCCCTCTTATCATTAGGGGTGAATCGCCTCCCCTGGTATGACTAGAACCATATTTATGATCATTGAATAGCTGACCCTTAGTCTTGTGATCACCTCCTCAGACATATCACATGTCTATATACTCATGTCTATTTTTGGATACATGTTTCATAAGTTTCAGCTCTTGTGTGGGCACAACCAAAACTATCCACTAGCGTATACTTATCTTGAATATTTTCTACTACTAAAGCATGATCCAACACCCCAACATAGGTAGGAACGAAGAGAGGTATCAAATTCTAACAAATGACTCTATTTAATCCTCTCTTGAAGGTATGATCCTATAAGAAATGATTATATATTATATCCATCTATTATCATGAATATTTGGGGAACCTCAACGAATACACAACCACATTCATGGTACCCTGCTAAAGTTATAGAATCTCATAGATGAGCACATACCACAAATTTGTGGTATAAAATAACTCTACAAAAGGGTTCTAAAAATCACTACGGGAATGACATTCGACATCATATGGGAAATTCACATGTCCCCAACACCACCGAATAGAACCATGAAGAAGGCTTCCGTCTAGGAACACCATCTTTTCTGAAGGTTTCTTGATGAGGTGAAAAATAAGAATAACTATTGTTGGGCAAAAATCCACCAAGGTTACATTGAATCATTTTCTAGGTCAGTTTTTTATTGAAAATGAAGGTTTCCATGGTGAATTTTTGACTTCCAGAGATATTTTTGACAATACATGTTGACAAAGAACAATGACAATGGAATAGATGATCTGGAGGTGGGACAAAAAACAGATACAAGGTGGTGCCGTTTTTCAGTGTTTTCCAAATTTTTGGGATCCAAAATTTGGAGTTTTGTGAGCTTCGCGAAATATGTATTTACATGAAAATATCATTAAAATATGAAAAATGCATTATTTTCATGAATATGGGATTCGTGATGTGGATTTCACGAAGTCAGGAAGAATGTTGATGATTTTCTTCGCGATTACGACTAGATTCGTGAATGGAAGAGTTGGAGGGAAATGTGAGGGAGCTTCACGGCAGTGGGACAAAGTAATTGACTGAACACTCAGTGATTACTACAAGCACAATGATCTAAACATTTCCATGGTGCTTCGCGATATTGAGAGAAATTCGATTGAAAATTCGGAGCTTCGTGATTTGAGATGATGTGACGTTGAACTCATGTATAAGGTTAGAGGGTTATTGGAATCGCCTCTAAATAGACATCAACCCCCTCAAGAGAAGCAGAGAGTTTTCCAAGATTTTTTTCTCTCTCTCAGCTCGTGAAGGCAGTGTTTTTCATGACAGTAATAGTTTCTCGGTAGCTAATTTAGCTCCATGAAAGTGGTGGGATCTGCATTGGATTTGTGTGCTTCGTGAAGGAAGCCTCTCTGCGACAACTTGAGCTCTACGAATACTTAAGCATTGTGAAGGCTTGATCATTGAAAATTTTCTTCGCAATGAGGAAAGAGCTTTGTGAAGGATTGTTTGAGTTTCGATAAATTGAGAGCTTTGTGAAGTAGGGTTCTTTGCGATGGTATTTCCCAAAGGTTGTTACCTAGTGGTCAGGGGAAAAGGGGTATTCATCTGGGGATGAAACATGGACATCAATAGATAATCTACATACAGCAGAGGACACATACATTAGTGATAAGTAAGAGACCTACAGGTCAATGAACTATGAGTGGATATTCTAAAAAAGTAGTGATCTCACTTCAGTTGAGAGAGAGCAGTGAGTTCTCAAATTATGAGTGGTTGTAAACTAGGAGGGATAGTGAGTCTGCTTCAACCCTGTAAAAAACGGTGCACTTATAGGGTGAATGGTACACCAGTACACTATCGGTGTATGCTCTATGGGCACAACCTTGTAACGGTGAACCATGTAAAAATTGTTGTGTCATGTGCATGCTTTGTGGTTTATTCATACTATACAATGGGAAAGTGGGAGAAGAGGGTTTTTATAATAGCAAAACAAGATCAAGTGGGGCAATTGATTTAATTTTTCATACCTTGATTCACCCCCCTGTGGGTATCTAGCCCAGTGGACCAAATAATTGGTATCAGAGGGAATGGTTGATATCTGTGTTTCTCTCTCAAATAGAGGTCATCAATCACTAGGGATTATAATCTTCGACAGGAACAATTTTCAACTAGGGAAGAATCCGATGCAACACTACTTCCGATATTTTGGAATGGGTGTGTTCACAACAGCAATGAATGGCATAACAATCAATAGTAATAGATGTGCATTATCAGAAGTTGAGCGTAGAGAATTGGATACTAATGCCAAGGGAATTAATGCGTTAGGTTAATCTCTATCCAATGCTATATATATAAAGGCGATGTCATGAAAAACATCACATGCCATGTTGGAAAATCAATTGAATATATATGATGGAGATACAAAGGAAAGAGTGGAAAAGATTCAAGTGTTGTGGAACAAGTATGAATATCTTAGAACCAACCCAAACGAGTCTATTGATGGATTATTTTACAGGGTAATTGTTGTAGTGGAAGAAATGAGAGGTATTGGAGAAGTTATTTAAGACATACATATTGTGAAGCGCATCTTGAGGAAACATCCACCAAAATTCAATAAAAAAGATTCAATTTTGGAAGATAAAGACCCGAAAGTGCTAACATTTGATAACCTTCACATCACCCTTGTTGCATATGAAATGAGAAATGATGATAATGATGCCCGAGAAAAGGGGAAATCCCAAGAATTGGAATTAAAGGCCATGAAGAAGCTCACCATTAAAGATTCTAAAGAAGAAGAACAGATAGACAAGGTGATGTCATTCCTTTCCTCCAATCGTCAAAGAGAAAAAATGAATGTTTAAAGGGAAAATTCCACTAGCATGCTTTTGATGTCGAAATATTGGACACCTTGCTGCATGGTGTGCCAAGAAGTTCCAAGAATATGATGAGGATGAAGATTATATTCCTAAGAAAAAGACTTCAGCTTATGCGAATGGAAATAAACAGTTTAAAAGAATTTTTTGTAAGAAGAAGAATCCTATTTCACATGAATGTGGCAGTTCAGATGAGTTGGAGGTTGAGGAGGATGAAGAGATAGAGAACTGCAAAGATCATGGAGAAAATTCTATGGTGGTAGTTGTTGGGGTACTCAGGAAAAGGAAGACACCAACATTGATGAAGAAGAATAAGTTCAAGGAGGAGTTGATATGCAGACGGAGTAAGTGGAAAATCTTGAGGAGATAGATGTTTGGATATCCAAAACAAAGAATTCCAACAATGTAATTCATGATGCGAAACTCTATATGAAGTAGTTGGAAAAAGAGAAGTCTTAGTTTATGGAAGAAATTGAGAAACTAAAGGCATCAATTCCTGAGGACTCAGAATCATTTTTTGAGTATAAAAGAAATATTGAAGAAAAGAAAAGGGAGATCAATGGATTGAATAACATATGGAAAGATAAAATCAAGTGTATTAAAGAACATGAAGGAGAAGTTGTTAGTTTTCGGAAAAAGGTTAAGGATCAAGAAAAACTCTTGACTCCTACTGGGAAATACAGAAAGCATATTACTCAATAACTGAGATGTAGAAAGTGGAGGATAGTTTTTTAGGATAACGGAAGAATCAATTATGTTTAGATGCTAAGGTTGATGTGGGGCTTGATCGAAAACAAAAAGCTGTGAAAATTGAAGTTAGATCATAAGAACCCATTCTAAGACTGAATATTTATTTTGGCATAACAAAGGATTAGAATATTTAGATACCCAAGGGGAAACTCGCAGTTCAGAAGTGAAATGAAGGAATTCACCTTATAAAAGGAGTTATTATTTTGGAATGATTGGACATTCAGAGTACATGTGTTTCATAAGTCACAACCCTTGACAAGCGTGAAGGAAAATATATGGACTAATAAAAAAAAGGATGAGAAGGAAGTGTGGAAAGAAATTTCCTTTAATGCAACAGATCACTCTGGTGTGTGGATCCTTGACAGTGTTTGCACATCTCACATGATAGGTAATAAGGATCTTTTTACAGGCATAAAATATGAAAAAGAAACTATTTTCAAGTTTTGAAACAATAAAGTCCTGATGATTATCTACTCAGGAAAGGCCGTGTTTGGGGGCAAAGAGATGAGACGTGCTGATGTCTTAGTAGTATAAGTCCATAGTCAAAATTTGCACAGTGTCAGTGAACTTTGTGACTCAGGACATTCTATATAGTTTACAAAGAAGTTGTGTATTGTAAAAGTATGAGATGGGGTAGTTGTCCTACTGAAAATAATAATAAAGGAAAATCACTACCTGGTAAGTGGAGAAGAAGACATGTGCTTTCTGTTCAGATAGGAAGAAAACAAGCTATGGCATAAACGACGAGCTCATCTATGATAACCATCCCTGGATGATATAGTAAAGTGTGATGCAGCTAGAAACCTCTCTAAGCTATCACGTGATCATACTCACACATGTGATGCAATCCAACAAGGAAAGATCAACAAAAATACATATAAGGACATGGAAAAGAAGTTAACAAGAGTGCTCAAATTGGTGCATGGTGATGTTTTTGGCCTATCACACCAAGATAAATTGAAAAAAAGTGGTACTATGTTATTTTAACTGATGACTATAGAAGAATGGAATGGGTATTTGTTTTTACCCATAAGTAATATTTGTTAAGCTACATAAAACAGTGCCTGAGGGAGTGCGAAAGGGCAGCTGGAGAAAAAATTCTGAAGCATCGTACTGATAATGGAAAGGAATTCACAAATAGTATGGAGGAAGAAAATCTCAAGAATCATGGGATAAGGAATCATGTTTCCTCAATGAGAACTTCCTAACAGAATGGAGTGTTTTAAATGAGACATCATATCATCGACAACATGTAAATAATGATGCTAATAGAAAAGGTCCTACAAGAGAAATTATGAAAGGAAGCAATATTGAAATAGGTCTACATTTCTAATAGAGCATTGTTGTTCCCTAATGAAGGAAATACACCATATGAGACGTGGTATAGAAAGAATCCAATAGGGAAATACTTTTTAATATTTATAAGTAAGTGTTTTATACTGAATAAGGAGAAACATAGGAAATTTGAGTCGCATGGAGATAAAGGGATATTCCATAGATACTAAGGAAAAAGAAAAGCATACAAATGATTTAATAAATGGGTTTGAAATTTAGTTGAGAGAAATGACTTCACTGTTCTGGAAAGTGATGAGAACATTCAATAGAACAGTAAAAATTTTCCTGATAAAAGTGATGAGGAGGAAATCATTGTAGTAGGAGCAGAAGTGGCTGATGCTGATTTAGAAGAAGATATTGATGATGGGAATGAAGATGAAAAATCTGTATCTGCACAGAAGCCAGGAGTCTAGATGAAATTGACAGAACAAATATCATTAGTGATAAAACTGCTCCAGTTCAAACAAAAAGAATGAAATATCAATAGTAGACATATTTCATATCTCAGGTAGAGCCTAAATGCTTTACTGATGTATCTTAAGATGAAAATTGGGTTCATGATATGAATGAAGAGCTAGATCATATTAAGAAGAATCAGACATGGGAGATTGTTTCAAGGCCAGCTGATAAGAATTTCATCAGAACTAAATGGTTCTTTCACAACAAGTTGAATGAAGATTGACCAATTATTCAAAAATAATCACAAATAGTGTGCAAAAGATACTCCCAGATAGAGGGAATTGATGTCGATGAGACATTTTCACTGGTTTCAAGGATAGAGATAATCAAATTGTTCTTAGAAATTATAGTGCAACAGAAGCTAAAGGTGTTCCAGATGGAATTCAAATATGTATTCTTGAATGGGATTTCTGAGGAAGAAGTGTATATCAATCATTCAAATTATTTTTTCATTCACGAGGATTAGAATAAGTTTTCTTGGCTGAATAAGGCATTATATGGATTGAAACAAGCATTGAGAAAATGGTACTGAAGGCTTGGGAAATCATTGAAGAAGCTTATTTTCCATTGTTGTGGAGTTTAATATAATATCTATTTCATCAACAGTCGTAATAAAAGGATGATGGTTCTGGTTTATGTTGATGACATAATATTTGGTGTATTAAATGATGCACAGTGCATACAATTTTCTGAATTCATGAAACCTCAGTTCGAAATGTCTATGATTGGTGAGTAAACATTTTTCCTTGGATTACAGGTGACACAATTAAGGAATGGAAGATTCATTTCTCAATAAAATTATAACAAGCAGGATCTAATAAGATATGAAAAAGAAAATTCCAAGGAGATGATGAATCTGGTTGCAACCTGGTTGAAATCATCAAAATTTGATAACCACAAGATAGTTAATATCAGAGAACACAAAAAGATTATTGGTAGTTTACTTTTTCTGATAGTGATGTGGCCTGATATTGTTTTCACCAGATTCCAAGAAGTGCGATATAAAAGTAATCCCAAGTAAATACACATGATTTTTGTGAAAAGAATACTTCAGTATATCAAGGGAACGGTGGATTTCAGCTTGATATATAATGTCAAATCCCAGTCTGCGTTATTGGGATATACTGATGCAGATTCGGTCGGTTTAGTGGCTGACAGGAATTCAATGTCAGGAGGTGCTATCTATCTAGGTGGATTGTGTATTTCTTGGCTGATTAAGAAGAAAGATTTCATTTCATTTAGCACCACATAATCTAAGTGTATTACCACCACTCAAGCATGCACACAGTAATTGTGGATGAAGCATCAGCTTGATGAAATGGTAGTTGAAGTGAAATCTCCGATCGGAATCTTGTATGATAACTCAAGTGTAATAAATCTCAGCAAAAATCTTATTCATCAGTAGAGGATAAAGAAAATTGAGATAATGTATCATTTTATCAAATAGAAGGTTGAGAAGGGAATCATGAAGTTGGAGTATGTGCCTACAGAACGGAAGGTTGCCGGCATTCTGAGAAAGGCCTTACCCAAGGAAGCTTTTGAGAGGTATCGGCTGGCTCTGGGAGTCCAGTCTACTCCTTTCACTTGAAAATGTGTGGATGTGAAACCTGCCCTTCTCCACGAGGTATGGTTTATTTTTCACTATTGTGATAATCTATTTTCTTTCTAATGTCTCAGACCACAGAAGAGTGACCATTGGGTTCGTTTACAAAGGCGGAGAAATAGTGACTCCTCAAGGGGGAGAAACTATGGGAAAGGCAATGAGAAAATGTATTAGTCAATGAAATGGGGAGAAGATGATAGGTGGATAAGCTGAAAGGTGGAGTAGTGAGATATGGGGAGAGAAATGAGATAGGGGGAGTTAGAGTTTTAAATCTGATAATGGTAGAATATATCGATCAAATCATATATATCACGATAGAAAAGGGTCTTGATAAAAGTAGAAGATTGATATTGTAATGGTGTTAGATGGTTTCGAGTGATCAGAAATTGGTATCATTTTAGAAATTTGTATAAGATTAGTGTCAATAGTTGGTGTCTGAAATGAACTGATTCCTTGATGATCTTTTCATTTACTATTGTTTCCCATGGAGAGAATTTCTCATGTGGGATTATAGTACATGTTATGTGAATCCTTGGTCACTATCTGAATCACAAGAGACGAAGTATGGTTGATTATGGAAGGAGACTCAATGAGGTATCAAAATGTTGAAAATATTTTTGGGAAGAGCTATCAACAAACACAAAGGGAGATATTGTTGGAAAAAAACTCTCAAGATAACATTGCATCATTTTTTTAGGTTGGTTGTGTTCATTGAATATGATGGTTTCCATGGTGAATTGTCGAGTTCTATAGATGTTGCTGAAAATAAATGTTGACAAAGAACCATGATAATGTAACAGAAGATCTGTAGGAGGTACAAAAGAATAGATACAAGGTGGCACTGTTTTTCATTGTTTGCCAAATTTTTGGGGTCCAAAATTTGGAGTTTGGTGAGCATTTTGAAATATGGATTTCGTTAAAGATCTCATGAAAATATAGAAAAAGCATGAGTTTTGTGTATATGGGCTTCTTGATGTGGATTTCTCAAAGACATGATGAATATTGACAGTGTTCTTCATGATTATGATGAGCTTCACAAGCGGAATAGTTGGAGGGCAATGCGACGGAGCTTCATGATGGTAGTGCAATGTAATTGAAGGACCACTCTGTGATTATGACAAGCTGTACAATCTGAAAATTTCCATGGTGCTTCGCGATATTGAGAGAAATTCAGCTGAAAATTCGGAGATTTGTTATTTGAGATGACGTGACACTAACATCGTATGGAACATTCAAGGGTCGATGGAATCTCTTATAAATATACCTCAACCCCCTCGAGGGAAGAAGATATTTTTCCAAGAAACATTTTCTCCCCCAGCTCATGAATGTGGTTCATGAAGGATGTGTGCTTAGCGAGGGAAAGAGATTCGCAGCTGCTAATTTAGCTTTGGGAAAGTGGGGTGATCCACGTCAGCTCAGTCAGCTTCACAAAGGAAGCCACTCTATGATGACTTGATCTCCGTGATAGCCTAAGCATTGCGAATGCACGAGCTTTGAGAAATTTATTCATGACGATTCAGGAGCTTCGTGAAGGATTGTTTGAGCTTCACGAAATTGGGAGTTTTACGAAGTAGGGTTCTTTTCAAAGGTATTTCCAAAATTTGGTTACCTAGTGGTCAAGGGAAAAGGTGTATTCATTAGTGGATGAAACATGGACTTGAACAGATCATATACATACAATGGATGTATAAATTAGTGATAAAAAAGAGTCATACTGGTCTATAAACAGTGAGTAGATGTTCTGAAGAATAAGTGAGCTCACTTTAGTTGAGAGAGTTCGGTGAGTTCTCAAATTGTGAGTGGTTGTAAACTAGGAGGGAAAATGAGTCCACATAGAACATGTAAACAGTAGTGCGTTTATTGTGAGATTGGTATATCTACACACTGCTAGTGTAAGCTCCTTGGATATAGCCCAGTGAGGGTTTAAAAAGTAAAAATTGTTGTGTCCTGTGCATGCTTTAAGGTTTATTCATACTCTGAAACAAGAAGGAGAGAGTAGAGGATTTTTTCTAACAGAAAAAAAAGATCAAATAGGGTAGTTGTTTTAATTTGTCATACCTTTATTTACCCTCCCTCTTAGGGTATCTAGCCTTGTGGACCTAACAACTACCTTGAGACAATCCTTAGTTTTTTGGGGTCCTAGATTTCCCTAATACCTAAGGTGCCACTGAATCTGAAATCATTGAAATGAACTCAATCTGTGCACTTTATCTTCATACACTTTAAGCACCACCTTTTGTATGATGGGTGGAGGTATATCTATAATTCAACACATAGGTACCACATTATAAACAGTTTTTCATTTCGAAGCCTAATAACTAAATGGATTTTCCTCGGGATTCTTCTGTTGAATCCATGTTGGAAATTGTCATGGCGGCATCCTGAAATATACAAGATGTACCACCATCAATATGTATATGCAGATATATGATTCAAGAAGAACATAGAAACCAAAACCCATTCTTATATGATTCATTTACCAATGTTTTCCCATAAACCAATTCTAACATGTACTGATTTTGAAAGTAGGTATTTAATGTCCTTGTTTATGGATATATTAGCCACCACACCAACATTGGAGTCCCTATCATGAAATTAAAACTCAAAAAACATAACATATTACTCATAAAACCCAAACCAATCTCATAGATAAAAATATAGACACTTATCCTAGTATGAATTCTATGATACCACTCTATTGCAACATGTACCACTGGGTCCAGACTGACCAATGCTATGTTGAGTGGGGCTACTCCAAGGCCACCTCTAATAGGCCAGGGGCTGCAGACCAATGCCAAGTAGGTATAACACTCAAATGATAGGCCATATCCTAATGTAACTATACACACATACACATCACCAAACCCATACAATGATTAATTTAATTTACAATTAATAACAATTCATGGATACATCTAAAACCCATAATTATAGTATGATCAATTAAACAATAAAGCATAAATTTCCAAATAAAATACCACTAAAAATAAAAAAATTCCAATATGATATAATAATGGGACTGAAATCAATTTTTAATCCTAGTATAAATCATTTTATGTCTATCCCAATATAAACCTCATTTTCTCGGGGTCAACCTAGAACCCTGTTGAATGGCCCATCATTTTCATAAAACACAAAATGTGTTTCAGAGCCTGTGTAGGTATGATTATAAAAATTCCTTGTATGAATCCATGAAATAACAAAAATAACCATCAAGATAATAGTAATATTTTCATAGCAGTATGTTAATCTAAATAGGATACATACAAAAAACATCAATATATGATCATTATACAAACTATGTCTCAGGGTAAGATCATAACCTCAAAGATGACCTAAGAATCTATTCAAGAGTTCATAGAAAAACTCTCCCAAAAGAAATCACTCCATGAGTTCAGTAAAACTGATGAAATCCATCTCATATGTCATTATCACTGAGTCTTTCCATAATAAAGTACATGCTAAAAGTCATAATAGAATGATACAATGAAGGGAGATCACACCTAGGGCCAGGGGGTATACCAACAACACAATATTGAATAACATGCTAAGTAGTTTATCAAAAACTAGGTAATATTTGACAAACTAATTTTTATAACCCCACATAGGGAAAAAATGATAGAGGATCCCATACAGGTCCATGAGGGGACATCAAGAACTCTATATAAGACAAACCCCTTATAGACAATTATAATTTTATTGACAGGATGTAATTTCATAACCTACCCTCAGGGGGATGGATTAAGGGAATTCAATAAAAATAAACTATTATAGACTAAATAAAACAAGGGAATCAATTTTTTTTAGATAAGTTAAACAACATGTACTAGTAGTATATAGTGTGACTTTCATTACCTAGGTGAGCATGTGCACTCTATCCCATACCCATATACTGTAGGCCATTCCTATGTACCCTGGCCATGCCTGTGTACTAGGCTGTGTCTAGGTACAGTGCCATGCCCACAAACTCCAGTCATAACTATGTATATTCCCACACCCATCCCCATGTACCCTGATGGTACACACTAAGTCACCATGCTGAGTCATGTGGTGTACGATACATTTTAAATGGCATGTGATACTTTATTTCACATGTAAACCCTAACTGCAACACCTAGGCCACATTATGTGTGTTATTATGTTAAACACAATGTAATTCAAAATTATTACGAATCTTTTGGGTCTACACATGTCTTCCTCTTCCACCACAATAACCCATAATGTTTTCTTTCAAATCCAGAAACAATAATGAATTGTGGTCATCTATTCTTGACCGTCAGTAGTATCTAGAATCCATCACTAAATTCTACTCATAAATCATCCACCATTTTATCGAGCCATCACCACATGATAAACTAGTAAATGGGAAATCTTGATATGATCCCAATATATTTTCATAGTCCTTACACTTTAAACACATCATCAATCTCAATCCCAAACCCTCAACATAAATTCAATGTGATTAGAAATTATTTTCAATCGATTGATTACATAGTATTTTTGAAACTGCCAGCCAAACTAAATATCAATGTTGATCACATAATGATCAAAGAGATAAATATACAAAATAAAAATATGTGGAATGATCCTTAGATTATTTTAATTTTGGTATAAGTTTTTTTTCATTGGAATTGACAAAGAAATATGAAATATAATTAAAAATAAATAATAATAAATAATTCTTAATATTCTATGAAGATAAAACAAAACTCACAAATTAACCACTGATACATGAATCAATCTTATTAGGTGGAAAAAATAAAATTCAGTATGAGATATAAAATAGGGATAAATGCCAATAAATAATACACCCTATATTAAGATTGGATTGATCATTGATGAAGAATGGCTATAGGATGTTGTTGTTGAATAGATACAAAATTTTTGTTGGTGCATGGATCACTAGGGCATGAATGGTTGATGATAATCCATGAAAGATCCTCCAACAACTCCTCTCACAATTGATAGGTCTATGTGGATAAATCTAGGGATATTTTAGTCAAATACTTATAGAGGTGATTAGTCCATGATGATATAATAAATAATAAATAAATATTTTTTTACATAATTAATAATTCTTCAACGACCTAAAATTCCTAAAACACCAGATTCCAATGAGTTTTATTCTTTACATAGGGTAAACTTCACATTCCATACTAAAAAATGGTGACATATTTTCAATTGAAGTATCTATTTCTTGATTTATTCCATTATTTTAGGAAAATTGTTCCCACATGACATTAAAATATTTAATAATTTTATAATTGCAATATTAGGCCAATCGTACCTCGGAATCACATACAATATCAGGGTCTAGCTATAAATTTTTTACTAGATATATTATGAAGTGATACATGAAAAAAGTATGTTAGAAAAAACTAATTTTGATATTCGATAATATATTGGGAGTCACCTCTAATATATCTCAAATAGTTAGGAGACTAGTGATCCATGAAAGAAAGATAATCAAAAAAATGAGGGGTGGAATATTCCAAAAATCATATTCACGCTCATTTTTATTATAGAAACTAATATCTTGAAAGGTCTATAGAATATTAGAAATTAGGATTGAGATAAATTTGAGGCAGGATAATTTTTAATGTTTTGTTTTGAGATTTAATTTTGAAATCCTAAGATGATTTTAAGGATGATTTTATGTATGTTTAAATGGAATTGTGGGAATGTAAAGTCTTAGGTAAATGTTGGGAGGTTGTTTCCATACAAAAATACTATAGAGGGTATAAAGCACTCAACAGAGGCTCATTGGGAACTCAGTGAGCTATCCAATAGAGATGGTGGTCAAAGAAGACCGCTAGGTACTCGATTGGCTAATGGATAATAATTTTCATTTTTTATATATAGATGTGAGGTATTAATATTTTATTAGTATTTTTAAGTAATACATATTAAAATAAAATATAATGGTTTTCTTATATGACAAAATAATGATTGAAAAAGAGTTATTTATTTGAGTTAATGATATTGCTTTTATAATTTTGAGTCGTATAAGTATTCATTGATGGAAGATAATAAATATATGTCTTAGATTAAATATCATGGTTATAAATAACTTTAATAAAATACATTTATTAATCAATTGTTTCAAATTATAATTCACCTTGGTATTATTGTAATAATTAAATATTGAGGGTATAATTATTAATTTATTGGAATATGATAA
This sequence comes from Viscum album, assembly GCA_963277665.1. NCBI lineage: Eukaryota > Viridiplantae > Streptophyta > Magnoliopsida > Santalales > Viscaceae > Viscum > Viscum album. The sequence goes on along the minus strand of OY728135.1, from coordinate 1,060,128,008 downwards.
CTGTAAATGGTAATTGTAACGTCCCAGTTCTGGGTGACGCCTAGAGGTGCTCCATACCCAGTTGATCACATGGCCTCAAGAGAATTTCCCCAAACTCTAGAGGCTTTCAACTAGTAGTGAGGGCCTTGGGTGTGATAATGGGGAAAGTATGTCCTCATTGGTAGAGTAACACAGCTGAATTAAAACAGATTACAATAGTGGAAGCAGTAACAACATGCAATATCTAAACAACATATTACTGAAAGTAATAAACAATTGGAGAAAATATACAATGATTTAGGATACATATGTCTAGTAAAGAATACGAACAAGTCACAATGCCATAATATTGTAATAAACCAATGTAAAAAATAAAATAGATAAACTCTTGCAGCATCACAACCCTCAACTTGGTCCCATGCTCTCCAACTCCTCTATAATCAAGTACCTGATATAGAAGGGCACTTTACCTTATCTAGAACTACAACAATATAATATGTTTGGGCATAAAATAACGATCCAAATATGGTGTGAGACTAATCCCAATAGACAACCACCCAAAGATCTGTGCCCAACCGTCACTGAATATATATGGCAGACAATAAAAAAAATGAAGCAGTAAATAAGGAAGTACAAAAAGTAACGATCCTACAAATTCAATTACATTCATTTTCATATATCAAGTATATAGCTAAAAAATATGATAACCCTATGGGAAGTACTCACAACTTATCTCCTTTGGTTCAACCAAAACAAACACAAGAAACCCTCTGGGAAATACACACAGTCTAAACCCTCTGGTTTATCTTAACAAAGACTCTCTAAGGAAGCACCCACCGTCAATTCCACATGTTGTCTCGTATTGGTAACTAATAGGCACTCTGAGGAAGAACTCAATGTCCAATTTACCCTATGGCTCATATCAAGGAAACTATAGACTCCCTGAAGGAGCACAAATTCCATCCCACCTATGGTATCACAACATAACAATAAAACAGAAACTCTGGGGAAGCCCTCAGCATCCATTCCCCCTATGGTCTACTACACTAGGTTCCCACAGCCCTGTGTATGTCAATCGTGCACAAATGATACAATTCGGCCTAATTAAACCTGAAGAACTACTGGATAAACAATCTATAATATAGCAGAGCATGTAAGATAAAATCACTCCATCCTAATAATACATGGCATGTGAAACACAACAGCCTAACAGTGAAAGCAAGGCCAAATGGTCAATAAGGGAAATCGTGGTCAAAACATCCATAACATGTAAATGATAACCCTATTCACAAACACAATTCCTATACCCTAGAACAAGATAATTTTAGGAAATAAAAGGGTTAAAAACTATAAACATGGAATACCCCGAATGAGGGTTTTGGGCACATTTTCACATATAAATCAAAGGCTAACTATGGAAAGGTACAAACCACCTACCTCGGCATTGTGAGATCGATATACACGAACCATAGGCCATGAATCTCCTATAATGCCATATATGATAAAAAATTCTAAAAATGATCAACTGAGGATATCTTGTGAAAGAGGAAAAATCAAGAGATGATGTCAAGAAGAGGATAGAACTCACCAATGGTAATCCAATGAAACTGAAAGAGTTTGAATCGGTGAACAAACGGTGTTTCGGGGGCTTAGAGAATATTTTCAGCTGTACAAATACTCAAAGATGAGATAGGTCAAGAAGAAGATGGTTATTTTCCTTTAACAAGACCCTGGCCTATTTAATGAAATAAAAATAAAGTACAAGGCATGTTATTTATAAGTAGACGTACTGTACTTTCCTTAGACTGTCCCCACATTAGGCGGCCTCTAGGTCACCCCACCCGACCATGTACTCTAACATTACACTGCCAATACCCGGTCACCTGCAACAACCGAGTACATGACGTGTACTCTTGATATTTCCAAAAACTCCTCTTTTTCTCAAAACCTACTAGAAAATAAAAACACACCTGAAAAGAAGATCTAGGTTCTTACAATAATCATACAAAGATGACATATAGGTGGCATGATTATTATCATTATTTAAAAAAAATTAATATATATAGGTATCATTGTAATTAATATCATAAATACTATTAAGTGGGATATGTGTATATGTCATTGATAATAGTAGTAATATTATTATTATTATTATTAACATTGGTGTTTTATATATATGTGTGTATGTTTATGTGTGTCATTTTTATTAGTCTCTAATTTTTTATTAGGAGGAACTTATATATATAAATACGTAATTGACATGTTGATCAAACACTGATTGAATTAAAGAGGAATTTTGAAACTAGAAATTCATGATCAATTATAGGAAAAAGTATCATTGATAAAACCTAAATTCTAATATTTTTAGAAAATATTTTGAGTGAATAATATAAAAGAAATAAAAAAGTGACAACGTGTTGAGGGATAAAAGATCATAATTCCATTAACACATTGATATATATATTACACATGAGATTGTAATCAACAGTCTAAAAAATCCCTATATTCCATGTCACATTCAATAGTTGGAATACCAAAGATTAGGGAAAGTATGTGGTAGGCCATAAGAAATGTTTTTCTGGGTTAGAGAGAAATCATAATTATTAGGATTATAGAATCCTTATTAATAATTCATATTAATCCCCCTTGGATGTCATAATTTCATTAAATATCATATAATCCTTACCTATAAACAATATGCAGAAAATAAGTATATTTAATGTAATTCAATACAATGTTAATTTTAGACTACCTAATTAAAATCCTTATTGGGAAAACCCGATGGAAAAAACCCAATGATGAAAATAAAAGTGCAGTATTCCCAGAAAATCCTTATAAAATCATGATAGACGTATATCCTTCAAATCCCAATCCTAAAAATAAAATTATAAAAATATATTGTTAGTAAGGAATTTGAGAATAAATATATAAGACTATCATAAGAATTTATTTTATAAATATTGATCCCACCATTATTTTAAATTTAAGGAATGAAATAAGAATCAACTATATATGTTTTTTTCAATACAATTTGATATATTTTCCCAGAATGATTTATCTTAAAGAAGCATTATCATCATATAATATGGTGTAAATAACATTATTTATTTCAAATCTACAATTATTTTTGATACGATGAAGAACCAATCTCATTAAAACACATTATTGACTTTCTTTATGAATTTCGACCAACTCAATATGATTGAAGATAGTAAAAGAAATGATTTGTTTAATATTAATCCACAAAATGGATATTATAATATATGTAAATAAATATCCCTTTTAATATATAGATTTAGGTGTATCTAATAAATATCCATTTTTATAATAACCAACCAAATTTGCTTCTAAATTTTTATAAAAATAAAAACACCCAATTGATAAATCCTTGAAAGTATATAATTAGTAGATTGAAACCATTTAAATGTTAATGATTAGGACAACATTACTAGTGAAATAGATTCATAAAAATTTAAATATTGGATTATTTACATGGTTCATTTGTCCACTTATAGACCTAATATGTGTTACTTTAGTATAGATAAGTTTTTATTATCCTTTGATGGTCTATAAGGATCTCCATCATTATAACAATATAATACAATTTTAGGTGTACTAGATGGATGTGATATTTCCATATAAAACATTTTTATAACTATTAATGTATTCCATGATTTATAACAAAATTAAAAAATCTTGATTTTGAATTTGTAATAAATTGTAAAATAGTGTATTTCCAAAGTATTTCATTTGAAATTATTTTTAAATATATTATACTACCATATAAATTTCTTCAAGAGTTTTAATAATATTTAAACCATCAACATATATTAAAATGATGAAAAATTTAGAACCACTACTCTTCGTAAATGCATATAGTGAAATTGGTTCACTTTTATAACCATCTTTTATAAAATATTCACTCAGAATGTTATAAAAACATGACTTATCTACTTTGATCCAAATAATGATTTATTTAACATAACATAATAAATATATTTAGATATGAAACATGATATATATATTTTGAATAATTCTAGTATTTTCATAAAAATATCATTATCAATATTACCATATATTCATTTTCTCACAACGCCCCTCATGAGTAATTTAAGATGTTCATGTACAACAAATTTAATGAGATAATGAATGTTTATAACATCTATTAATAAATGTTACATTTCATGATATTAAATATTGATACTTTGTAGGAATCTTTTAGGAACTATTCTTGCTTTAATTCTCACAACTTCATTATTTTTATTTCACTTTCTTACAAAAACCTAGTATTTTTATTTTCACCTATCCCAATATTGACTATTATGAAATTATTACATTATTTTATATTATTGATCCTAATAAATAGTATCATACTCTACATTATATGATATTTTTTCATTAATAATGGCCTCCACTTGATTCCAACATATGTGAAAGTAAGTAAAATTTATAAAGCATTCATCTTTACCAGAATCATACATATATGGTATATTGTTTTATTAAAGAATGTCATGATTAATAAAATTTACATTTTACGTAGGTTTTATTTATTTATTCAACCAACATGGGTTATTTACCTATCCTTTAATGATGAGGTTTATCATTTGAACCAACTTGTATTCCAAGATTATTTTATGGATTAGAAGCATTGATGATCACACAATCAGATTAGCCTTTTGGGACATCTATCCCATCAGTTTCATAATTTATAAGTGGTAATCCAGAGGGTTTGTGGGGAGGATGAAGTATATACATGGATAGATACATGGTCATTGGTACTGTGCATGTCAACCACACATTAATGTTTTTTTGGGATTATGGTAAATTCACAGTCCCATGAACAATCTCAAGAACCATACATTCATGTTATATATTCAAAATAAATTTCCCCAAAATGTTTTATTTTTTAAAAAAAAACTCACTAGAACTCTTTTATATTAACTCTTACATGATATACCCTTATCATAAGTGATTTTTTGGGGTTCATGTGCAATTTCAATTCCCTAAATGTCTCAGAAATATGAGGTCTTTAATTTTTATCTTTTAATTCTTCCTCTTCTTTATTTACCGTTATGGCAGTTGTCGAATCTCATGATTTTAGAGTGAGGGTTTTTTAAGGGATAGATAAAACAAAATATTGTTTGTATATTTTTTTATAAAGGTTAATGGTGTATTTTTTAACAACCCAATTTTTCATGGTATATATATTCTTAAATAAATTAATTTGATATCTTATGTTACATTAAACACTGAGATTAAATGAACCATGATATAATATTAAATATTAACATGAAAATTTGAATGTTAATTTGAATGTTTAGAATAATAATATGGACATTATAATAATAACCCCACCTATGAGTATAAAAATAAAATTTTGGAACACGATAAATGAAAATATTATATATTTAAAACTTTTAATAAGATAATAAATTATTCAAAAAATAATAAATCAATTGTTGGTATTATTGTGTAATGTATATGTTTATTTCCAATTATATAATTAAAAAAATGATTAATATGAAAATTTATTTTAATAAAATATTGTCACAAATTAATATTTTATTTCATATCATTATAATATAATTTTATTAGAACATAATTTAATTTTCAATGTGTTATAAAAGCTGTTATAATTTTTAAATCATAATTTTTCTAATAAATGATGTTTTTTATTAAGAATTAAATTTCTTATATTTAGAAAATTATTTTCATAAAATGGAGTCCATTTTTTGAATAAACTAATTACAAAATGGTTAGGGTTGATATTTTTTATAAAATAGTTGAATATTTGGTGAAGTGTGAAAAACAATAAATTATAGTATTTAACATTTTAAGCCAAATAAAATAATTTTTTAGTCATAAATGATGTAATAAACCAATATTTCGTACTAAAATGCACTAGTTATTATAATTAGTTACAAGAATCATTATTATTCATATTATTGAGACAAAATAATAAACCAATGAATGAAAATATCAAAAAACTATTCTCTCTTCCACTATAAATACCTCCCCACACCACCCCTTCTACTCACATATTCTAAGACTTTAAGATGGATTACATTCTGACTAATTACTCTCTCAAACCTATTTACCATATTATTTTCTTTCTATTCTCACCAAAATACCATTTCTATGTTCCTTAAGGAGCTTCACGAGGAGACGACACTGAAGAGGTAAAACCCTCCCTCTTTCTCTTTTTATTTAATTACTATTCTTATACATCCCTCAACTCCCATATCCAAAGTAACATGGTAACTATAGTGTAATATATATAAATTATTTTTACCATGTTAATTCAAAATCCATCATAAAATCTCTTATCCTTTTTTATCAAAAATTGAAGACATCGTCTGGGAGGTATCGATTCACCGCCTTCGTGGATGATGAGTTTTTATTTTTTCATTAACGCCTTAAAAGATGATCGTAAAACCATTTTTATGGTTAAAAATTATTATAATATGTGTATTATAAAATATATATATATTTTATGTTTTATATACATATTATTAAATAAAATGATACAAAATTTTGATTATCTAAAAAATCGTAAAAATAAATTAACATAATATCAACAAAATTTTATCGAATAAATAATCCTCATAACATATAATAGAATGATATATTAGACAATTTAAAAATGTTTTAATTTCATTCATTAAATATAATTTTAATTCTTGAGTATTATTCACATTTTATATCAAATTTTATTCTTGTATGCATGCGAAGTGATCAAGACAACCAAGAAAAAAAATGCAACAAAGACATTTAAATTAAACATTATAACCCATAAAAATGCCCATAAATGAAATTTATGAAATTATTATAATTGAAAAAACATGTTTAATAGGTTTTGAATTATGAAATTATTGAATCAAATTTGATTATCTAGGACATTTTGTATAAGAGAAGGATCCATTCAGACATAATGTAAGGGTTTTCTCATCTCACCTTTATTTATGTGAGATATTATTTATTCACAAATTATTCCTTTTTGTGTAGTGTATTTATACTTAAATTTGATATATCATATCATGAATCCATTTATAATATTTTTATTAAATTCTTTATTGGTTAATTATAACTTTTTATGGGGTATATAGTCTGACTAATTACATATTTGTAAAAGACTTCTTAATCTAATTTCCATTCTTTGGGTTAAAATTATATTCCAATGATTATGTCATGATATGACTATGTGTGAAAATAATTATGATTATCTTATTCTTTATTTACAATTTTTTATGTAGATTTTCCTTTTATATAAGAAATTTATTCATTTTTTTTAATGCTCAAAATTTCTATTTAAAATACTCTTTTTAAGGTTTCATTTTTTTCAATGTTTAAAGACAATGTATGTTTAAAATTATATAGCATGGGAATATTTTACCACCTTCATGACATATTAATGAATTAATGAATCATTTAAAATTTAAAATATTAATTTTCAAATAAATATTTTTCTTTTATAATGAAGATAATTTTTAAATAAATGATTTCAAAGTAAAAGTCGTATTTATCTCAAGAAAATTCCAATGATTCTATTAGATTATTTTCATCTTTATAAGTAATATTTGTTGGATCTTATGATTAATTGAGATTGATATGTTATAATACCCTCAAGATTATTTTATGGAATTGATTATGATTATATTGATTAGGGATGTACTATCTTGATACCATACACCATATTACTCTAGATTGGTTATGATTATGTTTACTAACTGGAGAAATGATTTACATTTCATATTCAAGTTTAAATATGATTGTATATGTTAATTGAGGATCAAATCATTCACATAAGGATTTAATTGGACTTAGTATGTTTCAAGTGAGGACCTCTATAGCCCCTTGATGAATCAGTGGGTCTCATGAGACAAACTAGACCCGATTTTGGCCGAGGCATTAATGGTATGTTTTAGATGCCTCACATTATAAATTCCATCATTAAGAAATTAGTTATTGATAATACATGTGATTATTTGACTATTATAATATCCATGGTTAAGTATCATTCTCATGTGATTATTCATATAACGTTTTTTGATCATCTTTTATTCTTTCCACATTAGGCTCAAGATTATGTTTTAATGGAATGTGTTTTTAGTTATGAAACATGAATTATTACTTATGTTTATTTATGATAGATTCATCTATATTCTTACCCTTACTAAGAATCTGAGATCACCCCTTTCATATGTTTTAATTTTCCCAAGTACTCTAAGATGTATAATATGATTTATATTTAATGACAATCTAATAGAATATGGATGTTTCCAACTTAGTTTCTATGTCATTTTCCATTTGATGATGTAATTTAAAACTTATGTTTATATATTATTTTGCAAAGCTACTAAACTACTTGGTCCTTTGGGATGCGATCTCTTTTACTTAGTATGAACGTATTCAATTAAGGCACCGCTTTTTGGGTTATTTATAGTTGGTTTCATGGAAACGATAGTAGAAACCTTGGAAACAATATTTATAAAATATTAGATTAGGGATAATAACCTTAAGATAGACATTGAAGATGACTATATAAGAACATCCCAAAAAACATGTTTATTCAATTTTATAGGAACAAATAATTCAATTTATGTTAAGTAATTTACTAGTTTTGGGATTATAAATTATTTTTCACAATGATATAATATAATCTAGTGGATGAAATAATTTATAAATGGAACCTCACAGAAGGAATGTGAAGCGCATTAATACACATGATCAAAATAGTGATAAGGATCATATCTTTTATGGTCTTATGTCAATATTTTGAAGGGAACAAGTATCCCAAACACCCTCATCATACGAGGATATAATATCATGTGATAATTATGGAGAGAATTAATTATCAATTTATTATGTATTTGGTGGGAAGAATGAGAACTAGAGTATAGCTAGTAAAAATATGGATAAAGGAAATAAAATAAATAATTATTTTACCACATGTGATAAATATGGAAAGAAAACCCCAGGTCATTTAATAAAATTAATTGGAGTAATCTATAAATGTATTGAGAATGGAAACTATGCTTGTAATTTCAAGGGCAAGAAAAATGTTTCAAATGTATAATTTTTCAACTATAAGGATATGAAATACTACATAAATCTAGGTCTTGAGCATCAATGTAATTTTCCTCCAAATAGGATAATAGATTACGATTAAGATTATTTTACTTCCACAGATGAATAAGAATGATTAATATTATAGTTTTTGGATTCATGAATTATATTAATATATTATTTAATCAATAATTCTCTCATTATAAGAATCATGAGATATATATTGATTTTATTGCAGTACTTATTCTTTAAGGAATTGGAAGCATGCGATGAATAACACTAGTAATCAAGAAAATTTATTCTATTGTAAACATACCTTTTTAAATAAAAACATGACTTGGGAAAGATGATCCTAAATATATTATTCATGTTGAAGATAAAATTAAATAGATATTCGTTGAAAAATATTGGTGACTGTGAAGTTGGATATATATTTTAGGGTTTATGTTATGCTGGAATTATTAAATTCTTTGACTTAATGAACATATTCAATACCCTGATATTTTACACTTAGAATAATGCATGATTCATAATTGTTTAAGGCATACTAAGATATTAATATATTTGGTATGTGGAAATAAGAGATAAATTATTTGAGGAAATATTATGTTAATTTTAATTTGAAAATTTAGTGACCTTCATTCTAAAATTTTGGCCTTTGAATTTAGAAAGAAATATTTTGGATGAGTCTTAAGGTTAGATACTTATGGAATAGATTATGGATATTATTTGTAATGATTATAGTGTGATTTCACATATTGGATTACCTGTGCTGACCATTTTGGTTTCAGTAAATATTTAAAGGATGAAGGAATTACTTGTGATTCATATAATTCATAAAATTGCTTCAGGCATAAAAATTTATCTTTGATATCCATATATGTATTTATGAAAAGAAGTGGATATAGACCAATGAACAACCAAATGATGAGATTATTACATGGAAAGTAATATTGTAATTTAAGTTTCTAATGTTCTTCACTTGATAGTAAAAGAAACCATCAGTAATAAGAAAAGTATTTTGAAAAAATCATCATCAGATTTTATTTTTTACTAATAAATCAATGATTTTTTAACCGATCGCAAATTTATGATTTTTTATGGTTGAATTTTTGTTGAACTTGTTTTCTATCACTCTCCATCAGAATTTGATAGGTATATTTTTCTATCATTCCCATGTGTTCACTTCCTAGTAATGTTCTCTTATAGATAAACTTAGTTTTGTGGTGACCATCACATTATCCTTTCCCTAAATTTATGATGAATTTTTATTAACCCTTTGGGTGATGTTGTATTTCCACAAGGGTATTTTAAAGGAAGAGTCAATGATTACCAATCTAAAGATTAAATTTTGAGAAAATAATTCTTCAAATGGGGGTAGAATATAACACCCCAATATTTTATACTATATATCTAATTAAATAAATTTTTAGATAGTTTATGTTTCATGAAATACTGAGCTTAGAAGAACCATGATATAATAATAAATATTAGCATGGCCATTGGAATAGTAATCCGACTGTTAAGAATAGTAATATGGCCATTAGAATAATAACTGTATCTATGAAAGTATAAATAAAATATATTTATCTCTTAAGTGAAAATATTATATATTTTTATCATAGAATATGTAAATAAAGGTTTTAAAAATAATAAATTAATTGTTGATATTTTTGTGAAACATATATTTTTATGGATAATTTTATAATTAATATAATGATTTAAAAAAATATTAATTTTCATAAAATATATTCATAAATTAAAAATTTGTTTTATTTTAATTATAATATAATTTTACGAGATCGCAAAAGATTTTTAAAAGTGTCATAAAATCAGTTATAAATTTTAAATTGCTAATTTTTGAATAAATGAATATTTCGATTAAAAATTAAATTTCTCATATTTAGAAAAAAAATCATATATTTTTTTCCATATTTCTAATCTAAATTTTGAAAAATGGTGAGTCCTAATTTTAGGAATATGTCTAAAATAGTTGAATTTTTTACAAATAGTGATATACGGTAATTTACGGTATTTAACATTTAATCCTAATACATGATTTTTTAGTCATTTATGATGAAATTACTCATTTTTTCTAACCCACATTTACTATTTTGTGTAATTATTCCCAATAATCAATATTATTGATAGTCTTGATCCAAAATAATAAACTAATGAATAAAATAATAATGAAACACCCCTCTCTTCCACTAGAAACACCACCCCTTCTCCTCACACCTTATAAGATTTTAATAATTATTATATTCTACCAAATTTCTCTTCCAAACATCATCCCCATGTTTATTTCTTTCTATTCTCACCAAAATACCATTTCTAGGTCCCTTTAGTAGGTCCTCATGGAGACGACAATTTAGAGGTAGAATCCTCCCTCATTCCCTCTTAATATATTTTCTATTCTTATCCTTCCCTCTCCTAGAATATAAAACAAAAATGCTAAATAAATTTTCAAATATAAATTTTATTTTTAATTTTTAACATAATATACATTATCAAATATATTCTCTTATACAATTGTTCTAAAAATTAAAACACCATCATTGAGGTTTCTATTCACCGCCTTCGTGGATGATGAGTTTTTGTTTTTCATTAACACAGTAAAGGATGGAAATAAAACCATATAAATTGTTAATAAATATTATAATATGTTGATTAAAACCTATTTATTATTTTGGAGTCATTATATAAATAATATTAAATAAAATGATATAAATTCATGAGAGCCGTAAAATCAACCAACATAAATTAATACATTTTCATCAACATTTTATCTAATGAGTCATCCTCATAACCTATAAAAAATTATATATTAGAAAATATAAAATTATTTATGTTCATTAATAAAATATAAATTCAATTATAGAGGATTATTTTCATTTTACAAGAACTTCCATACTTGTATACAAGTGAACCGATCATGAAAACCAAGAAAATGAACACACCCAGAATAATGAAATTAAACATTATAACCCATAAAAATTGACAAAAATGAACTTAATAAAAATATATTAGATCAAATATATGTTTAAGAGGATATTAATTACGGAATTAATGGATAAAATTTGATTAACCAAGACATTAAGTACTTGTACAGAGTGATTTCAGACATAAGGTAAGGGTTTTTTCATCTAACTTGTATTTATTTGAGATATAACTTATTCACCACTTAATAAATGTGTTTGGGCCATTTGTAACGAACCAAACATTAATTAATGGAAAAAATATATGATCTAGTTAAATTAATCTTTAGGTAACATGTTTATATAATATGTCAACTTCGTTGGTTTTATGTTATGAATTTTGACGGTTGCTAATATAGTTTTTGAACAGTGATCACCTGATTAGTATAAATATAGGGCTCTAACGAATCTAATTACTCAGAAAAATGAAGTGATGGAATCATCCAGTAGATGTGCCGCATAAAAATACCATTTGTTAGAGCTCGGAAAAGAGTTCGAATAATTGGGCTTCTCTCTTTAAAAAGACCAAACTGAGGTTCAACAGGTTAAGCTCGAGTTGGATCACCTACGAGAGAAGTGAAAGTTGATAGAGATTACAACCCGAGCAATGTTATCTGAGCCACCCCAAGAGTCATTCATCGTCGCATACCTTACCCTTCGGTCTTTTGTGGGTGTTATAAGGGGTTATATAACAAGATCTTAACACTATGGTTATGTACATTATTTTTTTATATAATAATGAATATATTTTCATGTTATTTTTGTTACCATGTAAATAGTTTTTAAAGCTCAAATAGTGTTTTTAGTTAATATTCAACTAAAAAATATATTATGATGAAGTAATGGATTTTTTTAATATATAATATTTTAATAAAATATTATTATTATTATTAAATTAATCTTCATTAAATATAAATGATTGTATAATTTTATGAATGGAATTGTAATTTTTATTAAGGTTCGAAAGCCATTTTTTCCAAACCCAGTAATTGTCGATAAATGTTGGTTATTATTTTAAATGTGAAAATTAAAATATTTAGAAAATTATTTATATAAAATAAATATTATTTCCTGAACCAGGATGTTGAAATTATCCAACGGTGAATTTTTCATAATTTTATGAGATAGTCAAATATTTGGGTAAAATTAAATACCGTTTAAATATATAATGTGTTTTATGACACCATAATGACCAAATAGTGATGAAATAAAATACTATAAGACTTATGTTCGGCTAATATATGTTTTACCATTAAAATAATTTTATTTTGGGTTTGTTTTACGCATTTTACAAAGCATTAATGGACCCTTCAAGGCGTAAAAAACATCTTGTATTTTTAAATTGTTTTCCTTGGGTGTGTGACTCACCTCCACATAAGAAACCCCATTATTTTAAGAAGTTAGGACTTTTTCCTTGTAAAATATTATTTTTTACTCCCCTTTGGAAAAATCCATGGGCCACAACCATGAGCTGGTTTGTGGTTTGAATTAATTTAATGTGAGGTGTCCCAACCCAAAATAATAAAGAAACCCATCACCTTTCCTAAATAAACCCACCCAAGATTCAACTTTCCCCTCCCTCAAAGCCTTTGGAGTTCATCCAACCTATGACCTACTCTCCCTAGAATCCTCTCAAGGTGCCCCAAGCTCCCATGAAGCCTCTCTGAAGCCTTTTTCATGCCTTTGAAAGCACACTTCCAATAAGTGTTGTTCTTCCTTTCTCATTTTTTCCAATATTCTTTAAATTGTTACGCCCTTTCAATTTCAATAATAAATGTTGGGGTATGGTTTAAAACCTCCCCCATACATACCTATTTATGTTTTAATGAATGGAGACCCCTTTCTCTATCATTAAATTCCTCCCATGTACACCCATTACTATGCCGAAATTCAGAAAGGAATTTCTCTCTCCACTTTTAAATTTAAGAAATTATTTTGTATCATGACAATAAACTCAATTAAAATTGATGGGAAATATATATATATGAACCCATAACTATCCATGTCATTTACATATGATGATACACCCCTTTCTCTCTCATCAACCATTTTTATGAACTCTTATGTCACGCCGTTACACTGCAGAAATTGCACCGATTTTCCAAGACAATGTCACTGTGTAGTGAATACCATTCCAATTTCCCCATCATGTGTATTCAACATTATTCACATTTAATTATTGATTATAATGCCTCATGTATGAATTCTACATTCCTTTATCGTGGAATAAATGATTTTGTTTTATGAATTCATGTTTTATGATCCATGTGGCACACTTATGCATGAAATGAAATGTTTAAGAAGGGTTCACCCTTATAGCGCTCCAACGCATTGGGTAAAGTATATTATCATGATACATCATGTGAATTGGGTGTTTACTCATGCTAATTCTAATGAAATGAGGTTTTACTCGTGCTTCATGTGCAATGAGGATTTACTCATGCTCCATGTGCAATGAGCCTTGGCTCATGATAATTACATGTTAACTGTAGTTACCACATTTCCATGTTATGATTGTCATGATTTATCATGAATTTATGTTTATGATTCTATTGTTCTCTATTGATATCCCTATTTCCTAACATGTATTGTATTCCTCATGTTATTCCATGATTATTCCTTAACTAGGATTTATAGCTAACCGTTTTCTTATGCATGTCCTCAGGTTATCCCATAAAATTCTAAGTACGAGGAAATGTAGTTGTCATGTAAAGTAATTTTTCAATAAATATGTTTTATTTCATGTTTTAAGTTTTTATTTAATGCTCCTAATCCCCAAAGACACTAGACCACTCATTCTTCCCAGTTGTTTCCAGTGAAGGTTTTATGTAACAAATCAGGTTTATGTTTGTAATAAAATCAGGGTTGTCATAGTATTTATACATACATTTTATATATAATAGAATTAATACATTTATATTCTTCTTATTGAATGTCTAATTTTATAAATATTACTTTTATGGGACATAATTTCACACTGATTACAAAGTTTTAAAGGAATTCATAACACAATTTCCATTCTTTGGTTAAAACTTCTTCACAAAAGATTATTTCATGATATTATGATGTTTGAAACAAATTTTGATTATATTATATTGTAGTTCCAATTATTTTATTTGTATTTTCATCTAATACACATAATCAATTCATTCGATTAACACTCACACATTCTTTTAGAAACACTCTATGAAATGTTTATTTTTTAAATGTTTAAAGAAAATGTTTTTTAAACTTATATATAAAGTGTGTATTTCCCCAATTTAATGTTACTTTAATGACTTGAGTAATTATGAACATGTTTACAAAATCATTTTAAAATAAAAAATTTTCTTTTATCATATCACAGCTTTTTAAATAAATGATTTTAAAGTTAAAGTGGTACTTTTCTTAGGGGTTTTTCAATTATTTTATTAGATAATTATCATAAATGGGAAAATATATTGTAAGATATTATGATTAATTGAGTTCGATATCTTATGATACTGTATAAAATATTTTATTGAATGTTTTATGATCATTCTGACTTTTGAGGTTCAATCTTGATTCCATTCTCCATATTACTCTTGATAGTTTGTGATTATGTTTGTGCTGATTAGAGTAATTATCTAAATTTCAGTTGATAGTTTAAATATTAATATATTGGTTGATTATTTTTCACCCCTTTCATATGAGTAATGCATTGTACTTATCATGTTTTTGGTGTGGCCCTCTATAGCCCCTCGATGCATCTATAGGTCTCATGAGACTAACTAGACCGAGTTTTGGCCAACGACTTACACATTTATATAGAATTCTTGGTCGGGGACTTTATGGTATGATTTATATTTCCCCCATTTATCATAATGTCATTATGAATTTAGTAATTGATAATCCATGTGATTATTCAACTAGTACAATATCAATGGTTAAGTATCATTCTCATGTGATTATTTATATGGAATTATTTTATCATCTTTTATTCTTACCATATTATGATCAAGATTATTTATTAGGGCATGTGTTTATAGTTATTAAATATTAATTATTTCTTTGTTTTTGTTTATTATATCCTCTACTTTATTATCACCCTTACCAAGAATATAAGATCACCACTTTATTTTTTTTCCTTTTTCCCAAGGATGATCAGATGTATATTATGATTGATAAGCATGGATAAACTAGGAGAATATAGATATTTAGAATGGAGTATATTTATATTATTACAATTTAATTTATAATTTAAAACTTCTATTTGTATCTAGTTTTATAAAACTACTAAACTATTCGATCCATTTGGATGTGATCCCTTATACTTATTACCAATGTAATAAGGTAAGGCACTGACTCCGAGATAATGGGGTTGGATAATTTTTATCTATTGTGGGTGTATTTCATTCTATTTATAGTAGTATTTAGAAGGTATTAGATAATTATGTGTGTTTTTTATTATTTACCAATTTATAAATTATTGGTTTTTATGGGCTAAATTTGAGGATTTTTTTGTTAGATTTCAATTAATAGTGGAAAAAGTCAAGATCATCATTTAGAATATTTTTTTTGGTTTTATCATAATTATTAAGGTAAGAAGACTGTAATAATCATTAATATGTGTTAAATTTCATTTCATTTCATTTTAATTTCAAAATAATTCTTTTAAATTTATTTGAAAAGGATTTAAAAGTATGGGTTATATAACTTGGGGGATATGTAATTTATGGATTTAAAAGAAGTGAAAATTTTATTTTTTAATGGTAATATTTTTTTAAAAAGTGTGACTTGTGAAAATTTGTGATGATAACCTTGTTGATTACATATTAGTAAATATTTTATGATGTGTTTCTATGATTATTAATTATTTTAAGGTAATATAATTATGGTGTTATAAAATGTTTTAGAAACTCCACCTGAGTGGAAGGGACTTATTGGGTTAGGTGAGGTTTGTTTGGGAAAATTCACTTGAGTATGGGTCCCTCTCATGGTTAGGTGATGTTGGTTTTTGCAAAAACACTTGAGTTTGGTGTCCTCTCTAGGTTAGGTGAGTTTGGTTTTGGAAAATCAACATGGTTTTGGGTGTGTCTAAAATTTAGTTGTGTTTTTTTGGAAACTCCACTTGAGTGCGGGGCTTGTAGGGAGGTTTTTGAAATCCCACATGGGTGTGTATGTATCAGAAGGGGGATGTCGGTATGAAAATTATGATTTTAGTGTAAATTTGGAGTTACTAGAAGCATAAAGTAGAATATTGTGTGACAATCATTTGTAATTTTTTTGATATTATGGAATGTTTTTGTTATTTAATTTTAAAATGTCTTTTTTATTAATATTGATATATGTTTTTTGATCATATCAAATATCATGGGTTTGACATTTTTTCATAATAATAAATTTGAGATACCTGGTTTTCACTAGAATGGTGTGAATGATAAGTCTTAGGGATATCCTATAGGGACTTCTACTCACCCAATGTATGTGTATATCGAATAATTTGATGTTGATTCATTATTTTAGTTATAAGTTATATTTTTCACTACTTAATTAGATGGGATGATGTTATTGGGATCATCAAGTAGAGAATAGTGGAGGAGGTCAATTCATCAATGGTGGCTTTACCATTGTGACCAGTTATATTTTATTAATTTGATCCAATTGCATTACTGTTTTATTTTATATTTGTAATCATTTTCATTCATGTTTTTCAATTATTTTCTATTACATAGGGAAGTGGTTATCATGAGACCGAGTTTACATACAATTCCCCCAAGTGTATTTGATAGTAATTATACATATCTACTATGATGGCCATGGGCTAGCACCAAGGGTGGAGTAACATTCCAATTTTGAATAGAAATAGGGTTTATTTGTTAGACTAGGTCACAATTCTACAAGAAGTCTCAAACTACATGTGGCATTAGATCATGGTTGTTTATGTTTTGGAAATAAGAATTTTTGGATAATCACTTTGTATAATTAGAATATATTGATTCTGTTAGTTTTCATTTCAATATTTGTTCATATATGTATATATGGATCATATATTATTTAATATGTATTCACATGGAAGTTACCATATACAATTATACCAGATACCCATATAATACTAGAACTCCCTAGTTTGTGAGTCATAATTTTTCAAAACATCCAATGAATGGATGATAAATGTAGTATTTTTAATTAAATCAAGAATTGATCCATTGTTTATCTTTGTTATGTTAAATTATTCCCCATTTAATAATTCAAACCCTTGGTGATAGTATCACACCCTCGATGTTTGGGGAACTCAAATAGAGTTAGTGATGATCAGATTTGGGTCAATAGAAGGTTTGAAATAGGTTGTATAAGTAGTATTATAGAGGTTGTAAGATTTTGATTTATTTTATAGAGAGGACATATAATTTAAAAAACATGAGAATTAGCCTATAGAAATTTCAAATAAACCTATTTATGTAAGGAACGAATGTTAATATGGGATGTCTTAGTATTATGTTGGTTCTATTTGTAAGATCATAGATTTGTGTCTTGAGTATAACATGGTTAGACTTGAGAGGTCTACTAGTGCTCATATAGAAGACAATTTTTATATTTTTCAATGAAAAATTTATACAGCGGAATATTAGATCATGAAAATTTTATTTTTTAATAATATTTTATACTTAATTAAAATTAATTAATTTTAAGTAACTAATAAGGTAATTTGTGTTTTTTTTGGAATACCCTATTTAGAGTAATATAATTACTAATGATACTCACACATATGCTTATATTTATATTAATGATTTGATTTCTATTTTAAATTTTATTGTTTAGTTGGTGTTATAATTTTTTTGTTTAAAACATTTGGTGAACATGTTGGTTTTTTCAAGTAGAGATAATAGTTTGTATAATTTTGTTTAAAATGCAATGATATTTTAATGTGTTTTTTCAATTTATAAATATATAATCATTAGAATGTAATATAAAATGTTTTTTTCTAAAACAACATTGTTATAATAAGTTGGTTTTTTTTATCCATTTGTTTTAAAAGGGAAACATAATTTTTGATTATTTAAATGATTCTTGAATTTAATGGGTAATTTTGGATAAGTTAAAATATTTTAACAATTTAGAAATCTAGTGGCATGATTCTAAAATGAAAATTCTATGTGATTCATATGGTGGGAAGTACCAGGAGTTTAAAACTCAGATTGTAACATCCTGAGTAAATAAAGAATATGTCATTTTCATATATATTAATATTCTCGAACTAAATATTAATTTTTCATTAAAGGGTATGCTATGTTCGATGGAGTACTCAATACATAACAACGAGTTTCTTTGAAATCTTATGTTGCAAACAACGTTGAGTCATACTGAAAAAAATATAATATTATTTTAAATGGTAGTTAACTCCTTGCCATTGTATAAGAATAAATGAATATAACATACTAAAATATTATTATACATGTTTTTTAAATTTTTTACATTTATCCAATGAAATTTTGAGGCTTAAAATGTTAATGAATCCAATTTTAATCACAAAAAGTATTACATTATTTAAAAGGAAATATTACTGCCTTTTGATGGCAAACCATTTTTAAATATATATTTTGTCACTTTTATATGTTTTTATTTCACAAAATAATATTTTTCATTAGAATCAGGATATCAAAATTTGTTTTCGATGATTTTTTTGTATTTTTTTATAATGATCATTTTTAATGAATAGTGAAAATTACTCTATTTTAATTCAAAACCGCCTTTTAATATATTTTATTTATATGGTTATATTATATTTCTAACTGATTTTAAAGTTTGATTATATTATGTTTTCGCTATTTAATCTAATTTAGTTCATCAGAAGTAATTTTACTTTGAAATTGGACATAAACAAGTGTCAATTTTTTTATAGTTATTATTTCTTAAAAACACGCCTTTTTGTTTTGACAATGGAAATTAATTTTAAATTAATTTCTGCCACGTATGTGTTTTGAATTTGGAAAAATGGATTTCATATTTGGAATCCGTAGTTGTAAATTTTTTAAATAAGAAACTTTTATCATTATTCATTATGAATTTTAACTTCAATAAATATTTTATTTACCATGGTTAGAGGGTAAATCTAGTAAATAAGGGTTAAAAAATATTATTATAGTAATATTAAGTTTCCATAACATGTGTCATAATACCATTGGTTAATAGTTTTCCAACCATGGACATCTTTGTGTTGATTTTGGGACCCAATGGAGCCACATGGGAGTGATAAATCTACTTTATATAATGTAATTTAATGTAAAGACAAAAATGACATAAACATATATTTTTTAGTAAATAAATTTTTATATGGGGTTATATAAGTTATATATTCCACTATAAATATTCATTTTAAATATAGAAATATTTACAACATCATGGTATTTTATTTACAATTTTTATACATTAAATAAATAATATTATTTATGACACAATGATGATGCAGTGATTAAGTTATTTATGAATAATTTAAATACATGA
The DNA here is from genome assembly GCA_963277665.1 of Viscum album. Classification (NCBI taxonomy): domain Eukaryota; kingdom Viridiplantae; phylum Streptophyta; class Magnoliopsida; order Santalales; family Viscaceae; genus Viscum; species Viscum album. Next base: position 1,060,107,522 of record OY728135.1, on the reverse strand, counting down.
GATTATAAATATTTAATAACCATCCCAAACCTGTCTAATTCTTATTGGATTATTTTATTTTGAACACGAGTCATCTTATCTTTGAATTTAATGAGTTTTGGACATTTTGAGACTAAAAATAATTTTATAAAAAAATACTTTCAAACTTTCCTAAAGCTCCCCTCCTCCCCCTTATAAAAGGACACCACCTCTAACCCATTACTCACACCTCTCAAGTCCCCTGGATAGTCCAACCACTACCCAAATAAGATCTCAAGATCCATATATTCCACTTATAAGCCTTAACTTATGAATAATTCACTTTATTAAATCCTTTTGGTTCAAATCAAAAGGAGTTACCCGAAATAAAGGTAACATCTTCTCTTAAGTTATTTTCTTTTATTTTATTCCTACAACCCCTTAAAATCATTTTATTCATTTATTTTATAACAAAAAAGGTATCCCCAATATAATAGGTTGTTATATTGAGAATTATTCGAACAAAACGTACACAAACCTCCATCTAATGGGTAACGAAAATACTGTTTTTGTGGATGACGAACTACTAGCTCACGAAAAGATGATTGTTCAATCTTCTTCTACCACATCTCATGGTGGACACTATGATGAAAGTGTAATGATATATGATAAATATTTTTTATTTTATCAATATAATTATTTAATTCCCATTTAGATCAAAACTTTATGCTTTTCATGTTGTATAAATACGACAATTTAATTTGAGGAAGTGCGGACTACCGCCCCTCAAAGTGATATGACTCATTTATACCATACATGGAGTGTATAAATGATGGCTTTAATGAAATTATGTAATGTGTATAAAATATTATATTATAATTGAATTATAATATAACTATGTTTCATTATTTTTTCATTTCATTAAAAAAGGAAAAAATTAAATGAAATTAGCGTTCATGCGTACGTACGACTTACCGTCTCCTTGAACAGTGCATTTCCTTTCTTATATCAAAATGTTATAGACTATTATAGATATATATATAATAGATATATATTATATATATGATATCTAAATCATGAATATAATTCTAGAGATAATGTACTTTTTACCACATGGACATGTTGTAATTATAACAAGTACATTTTTTAACTCAAATTTCAAACATCAAAAAACTGTTTGACATAAACTCATATAATTAATAATTTTTATAGAAAGGTAATAAGTGATATAAATGGATAAATAAAATTGAAACATTTTCTAAAGAAAGTGTAAATAAACTGAATTTAATATTCAGAAATAACAAAGAACAAAAGAGTCATGTTAGACACGAGGTTAGGGGTTTTTTATCTCATTTTTAATTCTGTGAGATTCCCATAGTTCGCCACTAATTTTTTGAATGTGGTGTATTGTGTAATAAAATTTGATATATATTATCATTATTATCTTTATATTCATGGTATTATGTGTTCAATTTAGTGATTATTAACTTTTGGTCATATTAATTGATTGATTACAACGTGGTAAGGGTGTTTCATCTCATTTTTTTCCTGTGATATTCCTGATATATCTTCTGCTATTTACTTTTTTGTGGTGTATGTACTACACATGATTGTATTATTTGTGTAATATCCTTTAATTTATGGGAATTTAAATCTTCATTCTATTATCCTTCTTTCATGGGGTGTATGTTTTGTATGTTACCAAATCAGCAAAGGAATTTCTAATTTCAATTTCCACTCATTGGTCTTTATGCATACCTCGTTGAATATATTAGGCATAGATTTTGTGTGGAATAAATTTTTATTTCTTTCTGTAGTAATTTTCACTTCCCTTTGTGTGGATATAATTTTGATACATATAATAACTGCATTGCTAAATTCTTAAGTCAGTGATATGAACTTGATAAGGGTAATCTTAACTCAATTTCCATTCATTTAGTTAAACATCCATGTAATTGGTTTTGTTTTTAAACGAACATGTTTGAATATCCTATGATTGATTTAAACTGAATAGCCAATCATTTTGAGTGTATTTATATTTTTTCACATAATTATGTAGTTTCGTTATCTTTAATTTAAGGATACAATCATTATAAGGGATTTGGTCTCAATTTACATTCCATTGAGACTTCATTGTTGTTATGATCCAATTCACTTTTATAGGGTTCATATACTGACCTATGATATATTATACCATGAATATCATTATTATCACGATATTATATGATTTGTTTAATTGTATTCCTCATTTGTTTATTTAAGAATCTCTCATTTGGCTAAGAGCACCTTAACTAAAATATTATTTAAAATATTTATTCTTCTAAATCTTTGTCATTAATGTTCATGTTTTAAAAATTGTTTTAAGGATTTATTTATATGAACATTAATATTTTAAAATTTTAATTCCTATAAATGATTCAAAGTGGTATGTGACACTTGAATCAAATATCTCTTTATTAAATGTTTTAAATGGTTTTGAAAATGTTTTGGGAAATCATTGATTATTTCAATATATTTAAATGATAAATGGTGATTAAAATGTGGAGATATTATCATTCATTTATACTGGTTTTATGTGTTATGAATATGTAATGGATCATGGGAATTGTTTATGTATATGGTTAGTTCTATAATAAACCTAGGTAGGTTCATCATGAGATATCTCTTTAATTCATTGGGTAAAGTGACAAAGGTAAATGGTAATGTTTCTCCTAAGATATAATAGAGAATATACTATGATGGGTATTCCAAACGTAACACCCTACATAGCTGTGAAAGATACAATGTATGTATGTTATTAATTCCATAATTTACCTTTATGATTTATGATTTCTGTGTGATATTCATAAATATTATGATTCTGGGAGGTATGTTATGATTGAAAAGTATGGTTTTATTGATTTGTATGTATTTATGGGGTAATGTTTTCTTTTCTTATTTTATAACCCCTACTGAGCTTTTTATGCTCATCCCATGTTTTGAAATGTTTTTCATGGGACTTAAAGATGAATAGGGTCAATCATGGGTTCACGAAATAGGCATGTTATTTAAAACATTGAACTAGACATTTTACTGTTTTAATATTTTTAATTTATGAAAAAAATGGTAACTGAGTAGAAGTGTCTAATTTTTAATTTTTGAGATGTAATATAATATTTAGGGCCTAATTCTCTAGAACTATAAACCTGAAAATATTCTCAATGTGAATTCCTGACTTAACTCATGATTATGTAATGTTTAAGTTTGGGTACTTATTGTAGGTATCAGAGGTCGGTTTAGACAACATTAGGGACTAATAGTTTTCTATAAACATAAGGATAGAACCAATGTCTATTATTTCAGTTAAATCCAGAATTTATAAATTTTTTAGATCAAACAAAGTCGGTTAAAAATGGAATGAGGAAGATCTCAAACGACATTCCTATCTCTTCTTGATGACATGATTGCAATAATTATTGAAAATTCATGTTCAGATGATTGTGAAACATTTTCTAGAATACAACTCACTTGCAAGAAGTTGTTTAAGATATGAAACACCTCCACTATAACTCAATATCATCATGGATCATGGGTTTTATTTAATCAAATCTTATTTTCATAACATTCTCATATTTTCAAGAAAGGAAAATATCATCAAGAAATTTTAAAATATTTCTTCTTATAACAATATTTTGAATAATATTATGATTTTGAGAAAGTTACTAAAGAAGGAGACCCTTGCACAACTTATTTATATTTTCCTTTACAATATAGTTTCTCAACACATGGTTATGGTATTTTAAAAGTATCATTGATAGAAATTTTCAACTCAAACTCAGTCCGAATGTTTTATAAAAATAATGTTTTATCAGATTTTTTGAATTTATAAGAATTTCATGATTACTTTCCGAGAAAAACATTCTGCTAACACCCTTATGACCCATGTTATACAAGGTGTATCTAGATGAAGGAAACAAATTATTTTGAAGGATCCCTAAATTGTTTTTCAAATCATGGAATTTCTACCTATGTGAAGAAGATGATTATGAAACCATATGGACAACATGATCAAGGTATGATGTTCTTTCTATTCGGAATAGTTCTATTTTATGGAGGTGAAAAAATGAAAATATATAGGATGCTAAGGTATTAATGTTATGGGATGAAAATGAAAGGTATAAGAAAACTATTGAGGTTAAAACATGTTAGGGTTATTTTTGTGTTTTATAAAATAGATAACACACCGACTGTGTGACTACCCGTCGCGTCCGGAAAGGCCGTAGGAATCAAACCCACAACTAATGGTGACAAGGGTGCATCACCTACCACGTGACTACGTGAAGTCCCTGGTTAGTATGACTTATTATTTTTAGTTAAATGATTTTGTGGATCAATAATAAGTTGATTTTTGGAACGTGTGTTTTATGAAATGGATATCCTTAATATAAGAAAATGATTTGGTGATTAAGTGATAAATTTTATTTTGGAAGATGTTCTATCTTTTTGGAACACCATATGATTATGTTAAATAGAATACTATGGGATATCATTTGTGGAGTAATGGTTGAAATTTTATTTTGGAAGAATCTAGGATTTTATTGTGGATATATGCTTAGTTCAGTTATATTTGGAAATGATTAACATATCATATAGAATATGTAATTAGTCTAATTACACTTTAGTATGAGACTTTAAGGGTAGTAGATGTTTTTGGATATAAATGTTATGATTTACTGTGGAAGACTATGTGATTAAATCCTTCTAGTTTTTGGGATTTAATATTAGTTTGGATTTTTTGAATAATTTTAAGGAAAATTATGTATTGAATGGTATTTCCTGAACATTGGTTACTTTTTATTGAATTTTGTAGATTAAATGTAGTATTTATTTTTATAAAGGAATATCTTTTTTGGGGATTATCTAATCTCATACTAACCATTTTTTGTTTTGGTTAATGTCTAAAGATCGGGGAAATTTATAGTTCATATTTTGTGGATTATGTGATACTATAGAGGTTAATTCTAGCACTTTTAATGTGACCAAGTTAGTTTGAATGCTCATCGTTTCGAGAAAAGATAACTCTCTGGTAGAAATTTAGTATAGGATGAAAGTCTACATGAAAAGTAAGTATGTTTCCTTTTGTTTTTAGTAAAGCTCATAAATAAATTCCTCCACATTTTGAAAAGTAACTTAAAACTAAAACATTGTCCGTTAACTTTTCTTACTGGGGAATTAATGACCATTTAACCCATCACATTTTTGGGATTTTATGGTGGTTAACATTCTGTTAATCATGTTTTCTATCACTCTCCATCAGAACTTGATGTTTTTTTATCCTCCACATCCATTTTTTCATGAAATTCTAGTATCTGTTGTCTTGGGTGACATTTTTACATCTCTTCCTTTATTTTAAGGTAATATTTGTATTGACTCTTTTTCCGATGTAAGTCTTTCAATGATGTTTTGAGGCCAATTTTAAAATTTCGAGGATTCAATTCCCAAAAGGGGGTAAGGATGTAAAATCCCAAGTAAATAAAGAATATGAAATTCTCATATTTATTAGTATTCATGAACTAAATATTAATTTTACTTTAAAGGGGATTTTTTGATCGATAGAGTACCCGATACGCAATAACAAGTTTCTTTGAAATCATTCATTCCACACAACGTTGAGTCATACTAAAAAATAATAATATAATATTCTATTAAATGGTAGTTAACGCCTTGCAGTTTTATTGGTGGGAATGAATAGAAATAACTACAATATGATTATTAATGTTTGTTAAATTCTTTTACATTTATTCAATAAAAGTGAGAGGCTTAAAATGTGAATGAATCCAATTTTAACCACAAATAGTCTAATATTCTTTAAAAGGTCGTTTTACCACCTTTTGATGGTGAACCCTTTTTAAATCTAGTTTTTGTTAATTTTATATGTTTGATTGAAAAAATTAATACTCTTATTTAGAATTGAGGAATCAAAATTGTACTTTGGATGAAATTTTTGTATTTTTCTGATAGTGTTAATTTTTTAATGAATAGTGGAAATACTATATTTTAATTCAAAACTGAATTTTTATTTAATTAATTTAAATGTATAGATTATAATTTTAATTGTTCATAAAGTGTAATTATATTATTTTTTACCATTTAATCCAATTTTATTCATTGGTAGTAATTTCACTTTGAAATTGGACATTAACAAGTTTTAATCTTTTGATAGTTATTATGTCTTAAAAATACGCTTTTTTGTTTTGACAATGGGAATTAATTTTAAATTATTTTATGCACCGTTTGTGTTTTGAATTTGGAAAAATGGATTCAATATTTGGAATTAGGAGGTCCAAATTGTGTAAATAGGTAAATTTTTTTAGACATTATGAATATTTACTTTAGTAAATATTTTATTTACCTTTAGTTAAAAGGTAAATCTAGTAAATAATAGAAAAAAATATTATTATAATAATATTAAATTACCCTAAAATGTATTATAATCCTCTTTTTTAATACATGGACGGCCATTTACACCCTTGGGTCGATTTTGATACCCCATGGAGCCACTTGGGAGTGATAATGACACTTTATATTATGTAATTTAATGTAACGACTAAAATGACATAAAAATATATTTTTTAGTAAATAATCTTTTATATGGGGTTATATAAGTTATATATTACACTATAAATTTTAATTTAAAATATAAAAGGATTTCCTACATCAGGATATTTTATTTATAATTTTTATACATCAAGTAAGTAAAATTATTTATGACACAATGATGATGTAGTGATTACCTTTTTAGTGAATAATTTAAAATGATGAGATTATAAATATTATAAAACAATCCAAAACCATTCCAATACATATTTGAGGATTTTATTTTGAAAACAAGTAATATTGTCTTTTAATTTAATTAGTTTTGGACCTTTTGAAACTGAAAATATGTTTATAATAAAAAAAAATTTCAAACATTCTTAAAGAGCCGCTCCTCCCCCTTATAAAAGGATACCACCTACATCCCATTACTCGCACCTCTATAGCCCCTTGGATCGTCCAAAATCTACCCAAATAAGATATAAATATCCCTCTTTTACATCTAGAAGCCTTACCTTAGGCAGATGGCAGTTCAAGAAATCCTTTTGGTTCAAACAAATGGTAGTTACCCAATTTAAAGGTAACGTCTTCTTTTAAGTTATTTTATTTTATTTTAATTCTCTAACCCCCTAATTTTTTTTATTCCATTATTTTATAACATCAAAATTATCATAAATATACCTTGTTTATGTTATGATATATATTATAATTACACTTACACACACCTCTATATAATGGGTTAAAAAACTATTTCTGTGGATAGTGAACTACTGCCTCACGAAATGATGATTGTTAAATATTATTCTACCACCTCTCATGGTGGAAATTATGATGGGAATGTAATATTATATGATATTTATATTATTTTATTTTATAAATATTTTTTTAATTTCCATTTATAACATACCTTTATTCTTTTCATGTTTTATAAATACGATAATTTCATTTGAGGAAGTGCGGACTACCGCCCCCTCAAAGTTATATGACTTATTCATGCCATTCATGGAATGTATAATTGATGGTGTTAATGAACTTATGTAACATTTATAAAATATGATATGATATTATATTTATAATATAACTTTGTATCATTAATTATTCATTTATTAAAAAATAAATAAAAAAGAAATGAAAATAGCGTTCATGCGTACGTATGGCATACCATCTCCATAAACGGTGCATTTAATTACTTTTTTACAAATATTATGAACTATTATAGATACATATATAATGGATATGTATGATATATATGATATAAAAATAATTAATACCATTCTGGAGCTAATTTACTATTGACTACATGGACAAATTGTAATTATAACTTGTTCGCTTTTTAACTCAAAATCCGAACATCAAAAAAATGTTCGATATGAACTCAAATAATTAATAATTATTATAGAAAGAAAATAAGAGATATAAATGGAATAATAATCATGAAAAAGGTTCTGAATAAAGTATAAATTGACATCATTTTATTATTCAAGAAGAATAGGGAACAGATGTGTCATGTCGGACACGATGTAAGGGGTTTCTTATATCACTTTTAATTCCGCAAGATTTCTGTTCTTCACCACTTATTTTTTGCATCTAGAGTATTGTGTATAGTGATTTGATATATATTATCATTATTCTCTTTATATTCATGATATTATGTGATTCATTTGTTTTTTATTAACTTTACGTCATATGACTCGATTGATTACAACATGGTAAGGGGTTTTCATCTCACTTTTTATTCCTATGAGGTTCATGGTATATTTGCCACTATTTTATTTTCTGTGGTATATTTACTACCCCTGATTCTATTATTTTTGTAATATCCTTTAATTTATGGGTATTTAAATCTTCATTGTATGTTCATTATTTCATTAGCTGTATTTTTTTAGTTACCGAATCAGTATGGGAATTTCTATTTTCAATTTCTACTCTTTCAGTTTTATACAGACTTCGTTGATTATATTATGGCAAGATTGTGTGTGGAATCAGTTTTTTCATTATTTTGTAATTTTCACTTACCATTGTGTGGATACACTTTTGATACACATAATAACTCCATTTATAAATTCTAAAGTCATTGATATGATCTTGATAAGGGTAATCATAGCTCAATTTTCATTCATTGAGTTAAACATCCAAGTAATTGGTTTTTTATTTAATAGAACTTGTGTGAATGTACTCTGGAATATATACATAGAATATAAAATCATATTGAGTGTATTTATATTTTTCACACATAACTATGTAATCCATTTATACCTAATCTAAGGATACAGTGATTACAAGGGATTTGTCTCAATTTACATTCCATTGAGACTTCATTGTTGTTATGAACCAATTCACTTTTATATGGTTTATATACTTCCCTTTAACATATTGTATCATTGATATTTTTATTATCATGATATTATAATATTTGGTTAATGTTATTACTCGATTATTTGTATTTATTCATCTCTCATTTAGTTAAGAACTCCTTAAATAAAATATTATTTTAAAGATTTATTATTCTAACTCTATCTTATTAATGTTTATGTTTTAAAAATTGTTTTAAAGATTTATTTATATGGAAATTATTGTCTCAAAATTTTAATTCCATTAAAATATTAAATGTGTTATGTGAAACATTGATTCAGAAATATCTTTATTAAATTTTCTAAATGGTTTTGAAAATGTTTTGAGAAAGAATTGATTATTTTAATTTTATTAAATTATATATTGTGATTGAAATATGGAAATAGTATCATTCCTTTATGCTGATATTATGTGTTATGAATAAGTTATGGATCTTGGGAATTGTTTATGTATACAGGTGGTTCAGTGATAAATTTAGGCAGGGTGATCTTGAGATAACTCTCCAATGCATTGGTTAACGTGATAGAGGTAAACAATAATGGTTCTCCTCAGAGATTTTAGGAAATATACAATGATTGGTATTCCAAACGTAACTCCCAGCGTTGCTGTGAAAGATACAATATAATTATGTTATGAATTCCATAACTTACCTTTATGATTTTTTATTTCTCTATGTTATTCATAAATCATATGATTTAATGAGGTATGTTATAATTGAAAAGTATGGTTTCATTTATTTGTATTTATTGATGGGTTAATGTTTTATTTCCTTATTTGTTTACCCTTAATGAGCTTTTTATGCTCATCTCATGTTTTGGAATGTTTTTAACAGGTCATAAATATGAATAGGGTCCATGATGGGGTAAAGGAAAAGTCATGTTGTCTAGTACATGGAACAAATAATGTTAATTTTTTAAGAGTTTTTATTTTCTAAAAATTGAAACTGAGTAGAAGTGTCTAATTTGTAATTTTTGAGATGTAATGTAATAGTTGCGGCCTAATTCTCTAAAAAACTAAACCTAAAAAGATCTTAAATGTGAATTCTTGACTTAACTCAAGATTATGTAATGTTTAAGGTCGGGTCCTTATACAAATTACTATACATAAATAAGAACTATATGTGTTTTAACATTCCTTTTTTGAAATTCAAACCTCAATTATTTAGAATTACTTATCGCTTTTAAGAGTTATGTGTCATAAATGTTAAAACAAAATTAAATATTATTTAGAGAATTGATTGAGTATTGGTGATTATGTGAGGTTTAATATCTTAGGTGAAAATATTTTATGACTTTATAGGGATAATAATTAAGATGATGGTGAGTTTTTAATGACCATTGTACTTAATGGTGTTTGAAATTTGAGAAGAACTTGTTTTTTTAGAATTAGAGTTTATGTTATTTTTGAGTTGTAAACATGAATTATAAAAACAAATAGATGAATTTGAGAGTAATATAATGTATGTTCCGTGGTCTTATTAATGAATCAAAGGATTTGGTGATGTTTAATAGATTTTGGATTTAAAAAAATGTATTAGAGTCATTTGGGTACCTAATAGAGTCAAAATGGATTTGTTTCTAATAGAGAGGGTGGCCTAATAAGATCATAAAGTACTCTATTTTGATGGCCTAGACCCACTCTACCAGATCTATTTCAAAAAATTACTTTCATATTTTGATACTAAGTGAGATGAATCAATAAAAACTAACATATATTTACCGAAGAAAAATATTACATTTCATAAGTCATTACACAATCCTAGAACACTAAATTTTAGAGTATTTGGTGATTATATCCATAAAGAAATTATTTTAAAACACTTTTGAAAATTCCACTATAATATTACCCTTATAGACACCCTTCTAGACTTCTCTTAAGTTATAATAATCTTCTTAACGTATGGAATAAAAAAATAAAAAACCTGTGATCTAAAATTATTAGTAAGGGTAAATATAAGAGATTAAATTTTTTGACGATAAGTGAGAACAATATAAGAAATGAGTTATCATAACATAGGAATGTGAAAAAAATATGAATATAGAACAAACATAATCTTGTAAATAATAATTCAAAATAGATCATTTAAAGTATTAAAATTTCATTTGATAGTTTTAATATTAATGTTTATGTTCTGTTTCACCATTTTAATGAAAGGAATGTATTGGACTTAGTAAGTGACATATGGGTCTTTCTATTTCCACTCGATGCATTAGTAGGTCTAATGAGACAAACTAGTGTCCTATCACTAGGCCTTGATGGTATGGTTATTTGTGGTATTTGAATGAGGCCTTGACGGTATGGTAAAGATGTACGAAATTTTTCATTCCCATATTATGAGATTAGTAATTGATATTTACTATGATTAATATGCTAGTAGAATATCCATGTGAATGTTTAAATGGAATTATTTGATTTATTCATGAAATATTATACTGAATATCATGTTTAAATGTCTTGTGTTTCTATTTTATACCATGCCTTAAAAGTTTATGCTTATTTATGATAGTTTCCACTATACTATTTATCCTTACAGAAGAGAGTTGGAATTTGAATCTTAGGAACATGGATCGATAACTAGGGATCGTGGAGAATCATATGGCCAGCGATGAATGCAATGAGATCCTCACCTTCTTTGATGGAATATATTTTTTCCACCAATGATCAACTTTTTTAGAGGTAGGGAATGTTATTTCGTTTAATTATTCCCATTTCAATACATTTTCTAGAATGGATTTTATATATTATCCATCTTTTTGTTGTTATTCATTTATCTCAATTGCACATATATAATTTGACTTCTTTATCCAAGTTATATATTTACCTGTATAACTATACTTCCACCCATGGATTTGATATTTTTTTCATTGGTTGGGATCTCATCATCCAATGATGTTCTAATGTTGTTCTTATTATTTTACTTATCCGTAATTCTTCATGTTTTCACAATGGGCCCATGGTATAAAAAATAAATCATTTTATAGATTTGAGAGCGATCAAACCCCCATATTCATAGAGGATGATCCAATGGGTTAATGATTAGAGATTTATGAATTGATCATTATGTTTTGTATGATTTGAGTGATGGAATCGATGATTAGGACACTATAGAGTAATGAGAGTGAAGGAGGCTACCTGAGGGGAAAATATAGTACTTATTTTATGCCATTGGAGGATTGAATTTTTTTATAATAAGGATCTTGTATGATGATAGTGCATTTCATGTAGTCAAACAATGGTGGAAGTGGTATTATTTACCATGGAACTAAATCATTTGAAGAATACACAAAGGATTATATAAAGTGAACATGATGTTTATACATAAATATTACATATTTTTAAATGAATATTCAATACATTACACAAATCCATGCTTAAGGACAATAATAGTGTATTGTCTTTGGGGAATAGGTATATAATATTAAAATTTGTTTCATGATCTTAATCATCAACCATAAAGATCATCCCCATTATAACTCATCACAAATATACCCTACATAAAACATTTCTTCATAACATGGTGAAAATAACAATAATAAAGGGTGTGATTAGAGACATTGTATGGTTAAACAAGGGAGATATATAATAATAACATGAACACAAGGGCATTAGAACATGAGAAACACATTTATAAACCATATCTGTTATATCCAATACAATAACTCAGAGTCATGCTATAAATATGAGATCACCCTTTTCTTATGTTTCATGGAAGGGTGTCACGTACCGATTATTGAAAAAAATACAATATTACCTTAAATAATTATTCAATTAATATAACATGATAATAGGTGATGTCAAAAAAATAATAAACATGAAAAATGTTCCCAATCAAGTAAAATTTTATCTAAGTTTATTATTCAAGAATATAAATATTATACATGATGAGTCAGATTCAAGGTAAGGTTCTTCATCTCAATCACCATTCATTGAGATATATTATGATTTTATACACCACCTTATTTTATATGGTGTATAATTAATCTCTTCGAAATTTAATTTCATTCAAATATTTTCGAAAAAAACCTTTTCTATGAAGTGTTTTAGTAAACAAAATGGAGTGTTTTTAATGTACGTGGTGACAATGAATTTTCTGTCATTGTGACCATTATTTGGTAGGTGGATCCCCCTTCAAGGAAAAATGTTTTTAAAGGTAAAATAAATAATATATTCCCTTTTATGGTATTTTTGTATTGGAAATTGTTTTAATAATGGTTTGATTATATCAATATCTTGTAATTATTCTTCATGATTTTAAATTTTATGAGTGAAATGTTGATAATTGCAATATTTTATGTGTTATGACTATATAACTAATCTCAATAACTATTCACATGATAAGGGAATGCATAATTCCGAACATCATAACTATACCATCAAGGCCTCATGCAAAGACCATAAACAACCATACTATCAAGGCCTCATGCCAAAAAAATAGTATGTCTCATGAGACCTACCAAAGAATCTAGGGGATACCGTGGGCCCCACCCATCACTTACTATGTATAATTCATTCTTCTCATGAAAAGGGTGAAATATAACATAAAAATTCATATTAAGACCGGTATATGAAAAGTTAGTATTTTAACCATAAACCATGAATGGTATAAAAGTATCACATCCATAGTAAAACATATCATAAAACCATCAATACAATATGAAATATTGTATCATAATAAATCAACCTCAATTAACAATAAAATCCCACAAAGGATTTTGACATATATGAAAATAATTTAAGAAAATTATTCAAACTCTTTGATAGAGATATCTATTTTATACATTGAAATCATTTAAAAGATGCAAAATTATAAAAGATAACATTTATTTTGGAAATAACCATGTAATCATGTAAGGTAAGATTAAAAATGTTAAGTCATAATAACGATAAAAAATAGTATTTCACGTCATATAAGTTAAGAACATTCATTCCATAATTTTTAATAATGGTCCTAATGTATCTCATTAGGAAAACAATAAAAATATTCCCTTCAAAATGTTTTATAAAAAGTAAAACATGGGTAAAAATGACTTTAAAATTTTTATGATGATATATTTAAATACATTTTAAGAAAAATATACATAGATGATAAATATTCCATAGTATATACTTACATATAACTAACCTCAGATTATAAAGAGATTGTGAAATTAACCATTAACATGTACTTTCCTTTTGTAAAGGGGTATTTAACCTCGTGTATAATCATTAAAAATGTTATTAAATTATACCTATACCATATCCATATTTATGATATCATATATGATTATATTATATCATTTATTTAATAATATTACTTTATCACCATTTTTCGGGTGTTAACTGCATTATTTTCTTATACATGTTTTGTTATGTAAGTCATGTTTCTTATTCATAGGATGTATTTTATTCATATATAGAATGATATAAAGGTTATAATACTTTTTTTTACTCATCAAATATATTTTATAATCATTATTTAATGGTTAATATGGAAAATAAATCTCACCACGTCGTGAAGATGGAAGGTCGTACGTATGCACGGGCGACGATATCATTACCTAAATGGTTAAATGCCATGGAATTTAATGATAAATTAATTATAAATAATAATTACAATGTTATATTCATTATTTAAATCAATTATACTCATCAATATATCCATCCAAATAATGTAGTGTTGAATAATAAAATTACACCATAGCTGGAGATAGAATGTCTTATGGACACATGGTGATATTGTTATTCATAGGATGGATAAAAAGAGTAATATGTTTGACACATAATACTAATAACATATAATAATATATATGATACAGAATTTATTAAATTAGTATGGAAACAACAAAATATGAGGAAGTAAAAGAAGAAAATAAATTGAATGGAATTTGTAAAAAATTTACCTCTTCTTTGAGTGTCACATTTTGATTCGCACAAAAGGACTCTAAAGGATAGATTTATACCCAAATTATGGTCTATAGGACGAAGTTAGTGAATTTTGGAGGATAAGTGGGTATTTTTTTACTAGTACAAATGGATTTATATTTTTTAATAAAATATAATGAGAGATGCTCTTTTACAAGAGAGGGGAGGGGAACTTTTGAAAACTCCAAAACTATTAAATTATTATAAATTTATTTTTGGTTTAAAATAGTTAAAAAGTGAGATATATTTCGGATAATATTAGGATAGGTATATATTCTCTAAATAAAGTTTTTTAGAAATGTAAATGTCACAAAAGTAACCTTATCTTTTTGGTTTAACCCATAGTTAAACACTTTATCTTTTACCATGTCTAATTGTTTTTTATGATATACGGTTAATATAGTTACTATAAATTTTCAAAAGAACCCAAATTGGATCATTTGTGACATATTTAATGATATAATATTTAGTCTTTCCAAGGATTAGATATTCATTAATTTTATAACATTTAATAAAATATTATTTATTTTAATGTATCATTTTAGTCAATTTTATACTATTCAATATTTTAAATTTTAAAAATATCAAAAAAACATGACAACTTTGAACTAGTAATTATAATATTTTACTAACATTTCTATTCTATCTATAAATTTTTTTCATTAATTATGTAAAAATAAATTTATTTTAATACTTTTAATATCATTTAATTGATTCTTAATTTAATAATTCAATTACTACATCATTATTTAGTCTCCATTTAATTTAATTATTTATTTACTAAAATTATAAATAAATGATGATTATGAAGTTAAACATTTTATATTTATATATACTATTTATAGTTGACCATTTCACATATATAAAATTTTATTATAATTGATATGGTTATTAATATTTGAATATGACATTTTTCTCTCTTCTTTAAATAAAATATAATAAATGTCCTAATCTGAGACAAGTGGAATAATAAGGATTTAATTTTAGAAATAAAGTTCAATTTGGTCTGAAAAAACTATTCTAATGAAATTAGGAAAAAGTTTATGGTAATATTTTTTTATTCTAATATTATTTGTACCTTTAATTACCATAATTACTCTTAGTCGTGGTAAATAAAATCCAAATGTTAGTTTTCAAAAAAATATTTTGATACCATTAGAACAAATTTTTCATAATGATTATAATAATTTATGTCTTTTTCTCAAAATTTAATTCACAGAAGTGGTAAAATTACGTTTAATGCAAATCTCGTAGATGTGGCTAGAAGGCGGGTAAAAGAGATGTTGAAAAGTTGAATAATTTTTATCTAATTCTATTAAAAAATGATTCTAATGAAATATATTGGATAAATATATTTATTATTTATCTATTGGGACTTTAACATAAATTTATTTTAAATAATTATTAAAATGAAAATGTTGCTTTTTAACAATAATGCAGTATTTCTAACTTTTCATAAAAAATTGAAACTTTTCATAACAATACCAAAAATTCACTATAAGTTAATTTTGATATTCCGAATTAAAAAATGAATTCTATTTTGAAAAAATAAAATTTATAATTTTTTTAATTTAGTTAATACTATTCATAACCACATTTTAAATGACTATTTTGATAGGTCATGGTGTGCTCGAACTCAGTGTAGCTTGCAACACATAATATTTAATTATTTAAAAAGAGGAATACCATGGAAGCTTGGGGTGTTACATTCTTCCTTCATTTAAATAATTTCATCCTTGAAATTTATAGAATGTCACTTCATAAAGATATTTGGGTGGTTTATAATCATATGTTCTTTAGGTTCCCATGTTGCCTCTTCCATTTTGTGGTTTCTCCAATGAAATTTACCTGACAAGTCATATGATTTCTAAAAACTTGTTCTCTAGTGTCAAGAATCTTGATAGGATCTTCACAATAAGAAAATTGATTTATAGTTCTATTACATTGTAGGTGAGTATATGCATTGGGTTTAGCATGTATTTCATTAACAGTTATATGTGGAACATATCATAAACATTGAAGAGGCTTGGAGAAATTTCCAAATGGTAATCTAAAGCTCAAATTAGTTCAATAATTTCAAAAGGTATGATGTAACAAGGACATAATTTACCCTTTTTTTATGAATTGTATGACACCATTCCATAGATACACCTTTAATAAAACAGGATCTCCCACTTTTAATTCCAAATCATTGTTTCAGTTATCAGCATAAATAATTTTTTACATTTATCTGTTTTGGTATGGGTCTAATAGTAATTAATTTTTATATTTTTACATCAACATGTTTTTGACCTATGAGTTTTCTTTCACCAACATCATTCCAACAAGATGGTGTACGACCTCTCTTTCCATATAACACGTTATATGGTTCCATATGAATACTTGAATGGAAGAAACTTCTATAAAAAAATTATAATAGATGTAAATACTGATCCCACATACCTTGACGGTCATGCGGTCAAGATCTTAACAAGTATTCTAAAGTTTGAATAATTTGTTCTTACTATCCATCACTTTGAGGGTGATAGGCAATGCTCAAATGAAGATTAGTATCAAGGGAATTCTGAATTCTTTTTAAGAATTTTTATTTAAAATATATATCATGATCTGAAACATTTGATAAGGGTACACCATGAAGTTTTATAACTTCATTAATATATAGTCTTGTTAAACGTTCAATTGGTAAATCGTTCCTTATATTCAGAAAATGTGATGATTTGGGAAGAATATCAACAATAACACATATCGCATCATTTATTCTGGCTATGTTTGGAAGCCTCATTTCAAAGTCCATAGTAATATCATTTCATTTCCACACAGGTAAATGAAGAGGTTTAATGACACATCTAAAGATGTTGTATTCCAACATTCACACGTTGAAAAGCGGTACATCTCGACACATAATAATAAATATCCCTCTTCATGTTTTCCTACAAAAATTATTCCTTAAAATCAATGTACATCTTAGTTCAACTAGGGTTTATAGAGAAATTGGATCCATGAGAATCATCCAATAATTTATTTTGTAGCATTGGTATAAACAGAACACAATGCCTCTTCCAAAATTTCAAAATACCATCTTCAAATATGAATTTTATCAGTCTCCCATCATTCAAAGGTTTAATTTTCCTTTGAAACTCCACATCAGTAGGCTGATAAATTTTATTCCTTTCCAGAAAAGATGGTTTCAAAACCATTTGAAAAAGTAGTTATGTTTCACCTTCCATGATAATTCACATATCAATCTTTACTATATACATGAACATATGATCCCATTCGACTCTGATTTTGTTTATGGATCCATGTTCTATTATAATCAAAGAATTTTCCACCTTATTTTACTTTACTTTTTGGTAGTGTATTGTGAAGTCATAATCCTTGTATAGATCAATGAATCACTTTTATCTCATGTTGAGTTCATTCTATGATATAATATATTTCAAACTCTTGTGACCAGTATATTTCTCAAATCTTTCACTGTAGAGATAGAGAGTCTCCATATCTTTAGAAAAGATATTACTACTTCTAACTCAATATCAAGAGTTGGATAGTTTTGTTCATGAATTATAAAATACCATGATTCATAATCAATAACTCTATCATTCTGAATTAGGAAAAAACCATGCACTTTCTGTGTTGCAACACTATAAATCACATTCCCATCATTTGTGGAAGGTAAAGTCAGGATAAGATCATTGACTAATATTCTCCAAAATTCTTCACATAATTATTCACACACTTTTTTCCAAATTAATTTAATCCCTTTATGTGTGATATTGGTTAACAGGTTTTCCAATCAGGAAAAATTATGGACGAAACATTGATAACAACCTGATAAACCAACAAAACTACGTACCTCAGTTATAATTTTTGGTGATGGAAATTCATGGATTTCTATTGTATTTGTAGTATCAATCGATATTTCATCCTTGAAAACAATATGATCAAGAAGGAAATATCCTCAATCTATAATTTAAACTTATTAAACTTCCAATATAGTTCTTTTCTTCTAAGAGTCATCAGAACAATCCTTATGTGATTCTCAGGGTCTTTGTAGCTTTCGGAGTATACCAATATATCATCAATAAAAACCACCCAAAAATCACCAATATATTCTTTGAACAATCTCTTCATTAGATCCATGAAAAAAGAGGGTTCATTATTCAATCAAAACGGAATTACCATAAATTAGTAATGAAAATACCTCATTCGGAATGTTGTCTATAGAATATCTTCCTTTTTACACAAAATTGATGATATATATAATGAAGGTCAATAATTGATAAATATTGAGCTCCATAATTTTTATCAAACAAATCATTAATGTGAGGTAGAGAAAAATTTTTCTTTATTGTAATAGCATTTATTTTCTATAGTCAATGAACGACCTCATTGATCCATCTTTCTTCTTAACAAAAAAGTACTAGGGATCCCCAACGTTAAATAATTGGGTGAATAAATACATTATTAATAAAATAATATATTTTCTTTTTTACATATACTAATTATATAATGTCCATTATATAGGTATTTTTTTATATTAGCATTTCCTTAAGTATTAAATCAATAGTAAACTATTGTTCCCACTCTGAATGATGTCTACGTAAATCCCCACACTTGAAATAAATCAACATTTTCTCATACAATAGGTACATACTCAATTTTAATATTTATTTATTCATTACCACATGTTATTTCTTCTTCCACCCCAATAATATCATTTAGTAATACTATTGGAGGTGGGTTTTGAAAAGAATCAGATGATGAGGTTTCTTCTATAATGATTGGATTCTACATTTTCTTCACAAACTGTAACTTCCTTATTATTACAAAAAACAAATCACATCGTATTTTGATAGCCAGTCTATACTGAGGATTATATGAACGTCAACCATATGTATATAGATAATGTCTGTAGATAAGTCATGTTTATATTCCATAATGGGAACTGTTTGAGTCATCTTTGATGCAATGAGACTTCCCTTAGGGATTATGACTGACAACACCAATGTTAATGTGAATTGGAAATATCTAATTTTTAAAGAAAAAATGGAATAAATAATGGAACGTCATGATCCCGAATCAAATATATATATTTTTTAAATTTTAGGAAACAATTAAATTACATTACACTACATCATTATGAACATCAAACTCTGTAGTTTTGATCACAAAATCATGGCCTTTCTCTATTGGAATTTTATGGGAAATATTTTTTTTGATGATTATGATAATTATCTACATAATGTCCCATCTCAATAAAATTGTTGCATTGAACATTGATAGATTATTTCGTACCCTTGCAATCATGAGTTTGGAAAAATTTTTCTCCACACTTATAAAACACTCCCATTCCCTTTCGATAAGTACCAAGGGGTTTATTCCCATAATTAGTACATTATAGAAATTAAAAATTTTCCTTCTTACACTTATTTCCTTTTCCGGAGTATTTAGTGGACCTCTTATTTTCTTTCTTTACTTTAATTTAATAAGATGTAGATAATTCATTTTATGTCATGATAGAACATCAGACTATATATTTGTATGAGGAGATATATTTTGAGACCAATTTCCATCCGAGGGATGTTTTTAACCCATCAAAAAATTAATCAATCTCACTTCTTGGGTTATGTATATAGTTTGTAGTATGCCTTGCTATCCTTGTGAAGTTGGCTTCATACTTTTCAATATTCTCCTATTCATTCTGTGTCAAACATATAAAATGTCTCTCCATATCTACTCATAGATCACATGGAAAGTATTTTTCTAGGAAGAGTTCTTTAAATTTCATCCATTCCATATTTCAATTTTTTCACTCTCCATCATGTTTTGAATTAATGACCACCATTGATCTTCATCTCTAAATAGATTATAGACTGTAATAAAAAAATGTTCCATTACATTACTCAAAAAACAAGAAATATTTTCTCCAAAGAACCTATCCCCTACATAGCTAAAATATTATTTGTAGTCCCATTGCATTTTGAGGGTTATTTTCTCATGAATCAGTCTAACATTGATCCTTCGTGTTGTCGATAAGGCTGCTCTATATGGGTAAGGTTATTATTCATAGCCTGAGTCAGCTGTCAAAGTATAATCATAAGTACTTAAACACCATTTTTATCACCAATTACATTATCATTATCTTTCATAGGGGCGAAATCCCTACATGGATTACATGAGTTGATATGGTTTCCATTCCTTCACCTGGGCACTATTTCTAAACAATTACATTCACTAGATTAGATTATGAATCATAATTCATAATTTCAAAATATATAACATAAATTGAAAAATATATGCATATACAATATCATAATCACAAACATGGTTTCATTGGGTACATATTTACTTTTAAATACTTCATAATGGATCAAAAATAAAATGTGAATTATCCTAGGAATATCCCTTGGGAGTGTTGAACCTGGTGTGTAGTAATGCCCAATTTTCATGTACCAGGTTACCCCGTGTCAAGATTGGGACACCTTTTCATAGTTTTATTCCATGGTACATCTATTGCATAACCATGTAAATTTGTAGTATATAGATAAGGATGTATTTTTAGGAACACCCACATATCTCTACATTAACAAAACACTAGGATGTTCTATTTTACTTATCTTCAAAGTATATCATAGGGTAATGTTCACTAATCATGGTTTTTAGAAATGAAGTTTCTATGGTTTGTAATAAACTTCCTTTGATAATAATTGTCATTCCCTGACCCTAGTTTTCTAGAGTAATTGAATTATATTATTACATTGGTGTGATCATAAAAAATATAACCCCGATAGACCGATCAGTTTAGTACCCTTATAAATAATTGATACAAACATATGTTTTACATTACATCCTTAAATGAAAAAAATTATTATCTCCCTTGAAAAAACTCATATTCCTCAGGATATCCATGAAATTTATTCATAATATTCTTCATCACATCCTGGGGAAAAATGAAACATAATAAAAGGGTGATATTAGATGATCTGTAAGGATAAACAATATAGTGGAAGCTCTCCAATATAAGCATAAATTTTTTTGGTATGGTATAAAATAGAAACAAAATCCTTTTAAAAATAATATTCAGAAAAATATGGAAAGAATAAATAAAATAAATACATTTAATCAATCCCATGGATATTCTACTAGTTGAATATTCACAGGAAATATCAACAATGAATCTCATAATGAGGGAATGCATAATGTCGGACATCATAACCATATTGTCAAGGCCTCATGCCAATAAAAAAATAACTATATTGTTAATGCCTCAATCCAAGACACCAGTTTTTCTCACAGGACCTACCGATACACTGAGGGCCCATAATGGGCCCCACCAATCACTTACTAAGTGCAATGCATTTATCTACTGAAAAGGGTGAAACATAACATAAATATTCATATTAAAACTTGTATATGTAATCTAAATACTTTAACCATAAACCATGAATCATATGAAAATAGAACAACCACAATAAAAAATATCATAAAACCTTCAATAAAATAAGGAAGAATATATAGTAATAAATCAACTGCAATTAAGAAAAAAATACAGAAAAAGATGTTTACATTGAAGAGAAGAATCAAATAAAATTATTAAAACTCTTTAAGAGACATATACCCTTTTTACATTGAAATTATTTTAAATATTGGATATTAGTTATTGATATTAGTTATTAAAATTTGAATATGAAAGTTTTAACAATTATTTAAATAAAAAAGATATCGTTATTAAAAACGATATGACTTGAGCTACTCAAGGATTTTGAATTCATAATACACTACCACCTAGGAATAGAAAATAAGGTGAAAAATACTTTGAGTAGAAAGTACCATGGAGTTCTAAACAAAATGGCAGATTAAAGGTATCCTATGTTCATGGAAATTGTAAATATGGATATTTGAATTATCATGGATGGTGAAACATCACTAATTTTTCAAATAGTTTTCAAACCATATTTAATGGAATGTTTAAAAAGTTCCCAGTTTGATGATGAAAAGATTAAAAAAATTAATGTTGTGAATGATGGGAGACAGATTATATTTGTATTTGAAGATGGTATTTAGAAATTTGAGAATATTCATTGTGTTTCGACTATAAATGAGCTAAAAAGGTAAATGTTGGATGATTCTCATGGCTTCAATTTCTATATACACACTATTTCTACTAAGATGTACACATATTTTTACAGAACATTTTTTTTAGGAAAGAATGATGAGGGATACTATTGATTATGTGTCAAGATGATTGGGATGTCAATTGGAGAATTTTGGAAGAAATTATCCGAGAGTACTAATGCAACCTATTACTATACCTTTTTCAAAATGGGATGATATTACAATGGACTTTATCATAGTGCTACAAATTATTCCCAGAAGAAATGATGCGATATGGGTTTTTGTTTATCTACTTAACAAATACTCAGGTTTTCATACAAAAAAAGGAGATTTAATACTTAAACATTTAAAAAAACTATATATTATTGAAGTTGTAAAACTTCATGGTGCACCCATATCGATTTTTTCTTATCGTGATCGTCATTTTGCATTAGAATTTTGGTAATGTATTTAGAAGGACATAGATAATGATCTTCTTTTGAGAATTTACTACCACTATAAAACTCATGAATAATCATAATGGACTATTAAAACTTTATAAGACATGTTGAGATCTTTCGCACTTGACCTTCAAGGTATGTGGGATCAGTATTTACCTATAGTAGAAATTTCCTTTAACAATTTCTTTCATTCCAGTATTCAAATGGAACCATATGAAGCATTATTTAGAAAGAGATTTCATACACCAACTTGTTGGGATGATGTTGGTGAAAGAAAAATTGTAGGCCCAGAACATGTTGAGGAAATAATAGAAAATTTAAAGCCTATTCAGATCCATATCAAAACATCTCAAAGTAGGAAAAATAGATATACCCATAACTAAAGGAAGGATTTAGAATTTCATGTGGGAGATCAAGTTTTCTGGATGGTATCTCCATGGAATAGTGTCATATGATTCTAAAAGAAGCTTAAATTATGTCATAGGTATATCAATCCTTTTGAAATTATTTAATGAATTGGAGTTCTATCTTACTGTTTGGAAATGCCTCCAAGTCTATCCAAAGTTCATGATGTGTTACACGTATCACTGTTAAGAAAATACATTCTGGGCCAAACGCATGTACCCACCTAGGAAGAAATAGAAAATGGAACATGATCTATATTATTGTGAATATCCTATCATGATTATTGACACTAAATAACAAGTGTCCAGAAATTGGATGACTCGTCTCGTAAATGTTTTTTTGGAGAAACCATTAAATGGAAGATGTGATGTGGGAACCTGAGGAACATATGATGAAGAACCACCTGATTCTCCTTATGAAGTGATATTCAAGAAATTTTGAGGCTGATGTTATTTAAATCAGGGAAAAATGTAAAACACCAAGCTTCCATGGTAATCTTCTTTTTAAATAATTGAACAGCTTGCGCTGCACGCAGCACCAAGTTCGAGCGCATCATGACTTATCAAGCTAGCCATTTAAAAAGAAGTTCTGAATAGTATTAAACATATTATGAAATTTATAACATTTATTTTTTATAATTGAGTTTTTTTTAAATTTAGAACAACAAAATTTGTTTAGGGTAAATGTTTGGTATTTTTCTGAGAAGTTACAATTTTGATGAGTAGTGAATAATACTACGTTATTTTTAAAAACCGACTTTCCCATATAATTAATTATTTTACTGTAAATTGATTTTAAATTAATAGGTAGATAAATAATATATATATATATATATAAATATATATTAATACTATATAGTTCATTAGAATAATTTTATAATAGAATTAGATATAAATAATTATTGAACGTTTGAATCTCTCATTTACCCTCCTTCTAGAGACATCAACGAGATTTGCATTAAATGTAATTTTACCGCTTATATGAATTGAATTTAAAAAAGTGGACATGAATGGTAGTAATAATTATGAAAAATAATGTCTAATAGGATCCCAATAATTATTGTTGAATAGTTACTTTTGGATTTTATTTACAAGAGATAATGGTAAATAAGGTGTTCATAGTTAAAATTAATAACATAATAATAAAATATTAACTTAACACTTGCCCAAATTTCATTGGATAAGTGTGTTTCAACTAAAATAATCCTTAGTTAAAAAATATTATTCCTTTTTAAGACATTTTTGTTATATTTGAACATTTATTATAATTTATTTAAAGAGAAGTTAAAAATTTCAACCTCAAATTTTAATAACTATATCATTTTTAATATAAGGTTATATAAGTGATATGACTGAATATAAATAGTATTTAAAAATATAAAACATTTATCTACATAATAATAATTTATTTATAATTTTAGGAAATAAATAATTAAATTAAATGTTGACACAATAATGATGCAGTAATTGAATTATTAAATGAAGAATCAATTGAATGATATAAAAAATATTGAAATTAATATAATGTGGCTTAATTTATAACATACAAAAATTTTATAGATAAAATAGTCATGTTTGTGACATATTTGAAGTATTGATTCAAAGTTATCATGTTGTATTGATATTTTAAAAAATGAAAATACTAAATAGTATCAACATATGCATATATGATACTTTAAAATAAATAATATTTTATTAAATATTATAAAATTCATATAAATACCAGGTTTTACCAACTGACTAATATAGGGTTAAATATTTCATTAGTTAACCAATTGTGGTTAGTTTATAAATTTATATTATATTTATTAACCATGTTGTATAACAAGACAAGTATATAGGGTAAGGGCTAAATTATTTAACTAATGGTTAAACCTAAAATATAAGGTTACTTTTGTGACCTAAAATTTTCTAAAAGTCATTGGATGAGGTTATTTCACCCCCTAGTCATATTAAAATATAAATAACTCACTTTGTAGCTATTTAAAAGTGAAAATAAATTTATAATAATTTAATTATTTTGGAGTTTCCATAAGTGCCCCTCCCCACCCTTATAAAAGAGCACCTATCCTTATCTTTTATTCACACGTATAAAGACCATTGGTTTGACTATACTATACATAAATCTCCTAAAAAATTCAATCAATTTATTATAGAGGCTATACTTTGGGAAAAAACCATCCTAAGGAGTCCTATTTTTCAAATAAAAAAGAGACACTAAAAGAAGAGGTAATTGTTTTAAAATTACTGATGGGAATTAAAGGATGTTGACATAAACAAAAATAATATAATAAATTCATTTAAAGTCATGGATTGATAAATATATTTTTTAATTTGAAATAATTTAAATACCTTGAGATTATAAAAAGAAAACATTTCTCTTGAAAATAACCTTGTAATCTTGTAAGGGATGTTTGAAAATGTTAAGGAATCCTAAAGGAAAAAAATAGCCACTCGCTCCGAATATGTTAAAAAATGATTCTTTCCTTAATTTGTCGAAAAGGACATAAAGTACCATGTTTGGAAAACAAAAGAAACATTCCTTTCAAAATGTTTTTAAAAAGTCAAACATGGGTAAAAATGACTTTAAAAACTCATTGCTAATATATTGAAATACATTATAAGAAATAGGTACATGGATGATAAAGATGTCATGGTAGATAGTTATGTATAAACAACCTCAAATAATAATCATATTGTGAAATTTACCCTTAACGTTCACTTTAATTTAGTATAGGGTGATTTAACCTTTAATTTAATGGTTAAATCATGTTATTAAATTATACTAGGATCGTATCCATATTTATGATATCATATATGATCCTATTATATCATTTTATTTATAATATTTTAGTTTTATTATGGATTCAGGTGTTAATGGATACATTTTATTAGACATGTTTTATTATGTAAGTTTTTTTTATTAATAGGATGTGTTTTATCCATATATAGAAATATATTAGTTTATAATACTTATTTTTTCTCAACATAGGATTTGTATAATCATTCTATAATGGTTAACAATGAGAATGAATCTCACTGTATCATGGATACGGTAGGTCGTACATACGCACGAGGGACAATATCATTCCATTGATGGTTATATGGTATGGAACTGGATTATATATTAATTATATAGAATCATTGTCATATTATATTAATTATTTATATCCATTATACTAATTAGTTGTCATCAGTAATTTTACCAGTTATGTGGATTTCATTACATATATTTGAAATCATCATAGCATGATTATTTCTACATATATGGAAATAATCCTACTAGGAAATTATGTTGATACCAACCGTAACACCCTGAATATAGTTTTCTAAAGTCGGTGCATTGTTTTACTAAATTTTTATGATCCGAAGAAATCAAATCCATAAGGACCGATTAGTCTAGTAGCCTTAGAAAAACTAGATACAAACAAAAGTTTTACATTGCATAATTAATTAAAAAAACAACATAGTATCTCATTTTAAAACATTAATTTTTCTTAAACTATCCATGTAGGTTAGTTATAATATAATTCTTCTCTTATTAATAATAAATCAAATATAATAAAATGGTGAGTTCAGTTGCTCTGTAATGATAAACAATTTAGAGGAAGCTATAATAAACAAATCAGGAACATTTAAGGCATGGTATAAAACTAAAACACTAGCATTTTAAACATAATATTTACAATAATATGGAAAGAATAAATCAAATAATTCCATTTAAAAATTCACATGTATATTCTTATAGTTAGAAAATCACATGAAATATCTATAACTAATATCATAATGAGGGAATGCATACTGTTGGGCATCATAACCATAATATCAATGCCTCGTGGCAAGACCATAAATAACCATAATATCAAGGCATCGTGCCAACAAACAAGTTAATCTCATTATACATACTGATGAATCTATGGGATATAGGGGGAACCTCCCACCACATAATAATTCCAATGTATTCTTCTCTTAAAAATGGTGATACTTAACATAAAAATTCTTATTCAAACTAGCATACGAAATGTTAATACTATTACCACAAGACACGAATGATATAAAAATAGAACATTCATATTCAAACACATCATAAAACCATAAATACAATATTTAAGATTGTATCATAATAAATCATCCTTAATTAAGCTTAAAATCCAACAAAGGATGTTGTCATAGAGGAAAATAAACTAATAAAATCATTAAAACACTTTCAGGACGATATAATTGTTTTACTTTTCAATCATATAATGCCACAAAATTTAAAAGAAAAAATATATTTTACTAATAAAATTTTAATATTTTATGTTAAAATAAAAAATTATATGGTTTCATAACGTTAGAAAGTAGCTTCTCACACCATACTAGATAAAAAACATTCTTTCCTTAATTTGTTGAAAAGGTCATAAAGTACTTTATTTGGAAAAAGATGGAAATATTATTTTCAAAACATTTTATAAAAAGTAAAAATTTGGTGAAAATGAATTTAAATAATTTATGATGATATATTGAAATAAATTTTAAGAAACATGGACATTTATGATAATGATTTCCCAGTAGATACTTATTTACAAACAACCTCAGATAATAATGAGATTGTGAAATTAACCCTTATCTTGTACTTTCCATTAGTAGAGGGTGAGTTAACAATATGTATAATTTTTAAATCATGTTATTAAATTATACCAATACCATATACATATTTATGATATGATATGTGATACTATTATATCATTTTATTAATAATATATCTGTATTACCATCGTGTCATATGTTAACTGCTTCATTATCTTATACATGTTTTGTTATGTAAGTCTTGATTATTATGAATAGAATGTATTTTATTAATATAAATAATGATATAAAGATCATAATAATAATTTTTACTCATCATAAAAATTTTATAATCATTCTTGAATTGTTAATGTGGAGATGGAATCTCACCATGTCGTGGATACTGTAGGTTGTTCATACACACGAGTTACAATATCATTCCCTTGATGGCTAAATAGTATAAAATTGGATGTTATATTAATTTCAAATAATAATTAACATGTTTTATTAATTATTTATATCTATTATACCCATAATTATATCCATACTAATAATGTATTGTTGAATAAAATATTACACCATGGTGTGAAGACAGTAAGTCAGACGTACACACACATGGTGATATTGTTATTCTTTGGATGAATAAAAGATGAAATATGGTTTCCCCATAATCATAACCACATATCATAATGTATATTATTCTATATTTATTAATTTACTGTTTAAAAAACATAAGAGGAGGATGTGGAAGAAGAAAATAAATTGAATGGAATTTGTAAAACAATTACCCCTTCTTTGAGCATCACCTTTTGATTTTCACCAGTGGACTCCTTAGGATGGATTTCATAAAAAATTATGGAATATAAAATAATGTGAGGGAATTTTTTAAGATATTTGGCTAGGTATTTTCAATTCCAAAGGGATTTGTAGGTGAAAATAAAAGATAAGGAGAGGTGCTCTTTTATAAGAGAGGGGAGGAGAACTTTTTGGAACTTGAAAACAATTAATTTAGTATAAAATGATTTTTATTTTATAATATATTTAAAGTGAGTAATTTCTAGGATAAGATGAGTATGGGTAAAAAAATCATCCAATGTTTTTAGACATGTTTAGGTCCCAAATGTGACTTTATCCTTTAGGTTTAACCCTTAGTTAAACAGTTTAACTATTACCTTGTATACTTGTCTTTTTATAATATAGAGTTAATATAGTTACTAAAAAATGAAAAAATAACCCCAATTGGATCATTTATGACATATTTAACACTATTTTATTTATGTGGATGAACCTGATGTTTTTATTAATTTTATATCATTTAATAAAATATTATTTCTTTTTAAGTATCATTTATGTCAATGTTAATACTATTAAATATTGCAATTTCTAAAAATATCAAAGAGACATGATAACTTTGAATCAAAAATACCAATATATCACTAATATTTCTATATTATCTATAATTTTTTTATTTCATTAATTAATTCATTTTTTAATATTTTTCATATAATTTAATCAATTATTCTTTTAAAAATTCAATTATTGCATCATTATTGTGTCACCATTTAATTTAATAATTTATTACCTAAAATTATAAATAAATTATTATTATGTATATAAAAATTTTAGATTTATAAATAATAACTATAATTGACCATATCACTAATATAACCTCATATTAAAAATTATATAGTTATTAATATTTGAATATGTTATTTTTAACATTTCTTTTAATAAAATATAATAAATGTCCAAATCTAACACAAGTGTCATAAAAAGATAATAATTTTGACTTAAGATATATTTTGGTCGAAAAATTCTTATCTTATGAAATTGGAAATAGTGTTTGTGTAATATTATAATATTATAATATTATTTTTACCTTTAATTAACATATTTACCTTTAATCATGGTAATAAAATCCAAAATTTACCATTCACCAAAAATTATTTTTATCCTATTAGAACAAATTTCTCATATGGATTACCAAAAATGTTTATCATATTTTAAAAAATCAATTCACAGAAATGGGAAAAAATATGTTTAATGAAAATCCTATATATGTGGCTTGATAAGGGGGTAAAAGAGACATTCAAAAGTTCAATAATTTTTTATATCTAATTCTATTATAAAATTATTCCAATAAACTATATTAGATTAATATATATATTATTTATCAATTATTACTATAAAATCAATTTATATTCAAATATTTATTTAAATGAAAAATTCAGCTTTTAACAACAATGCATCTTTTTTCACAATTTATCAAAAATTGAATCTTTTTTGAAAAATACCAAATATTCACCACAAGCTAATTTTGATGTTCCAAAATCAATTAATGATGTCTGTTTTGAAAAATAAGATTTACAAATTTCATAATTTTGTTAATACTATTTATAATTGCTTTTTAAACATCTAATATGATAGGTCATGGTGCACTCGAACTCAGTGTTGTATACATCACAAGCTATTGAATTATTTAAAAAAATCATACCATAAGAAGCTTAGGGTCTTATATTCATTCCTCCTTCAAATAATTTCATTCACCAAATTTCTATAATTTTACTTTATAAAGAGATTCAATTGGTTCTTCATTAGAATTTTCTCAGGTTCCCACGCCGCCACTTCTATTTTATGGTTTCTTCGAAGAACTTTTACCAGACGAGTCGTTTGATTTCTCAACACTTTTTGTCTAGTGTACAGAATCATGATTGGATATTTTCAATAGGAAATATCATGTTCAAGTTCTATTTCTTCATAGGTGAGTACATGCATTGGGTCTGGAATCTATTTCATTAATAGTGATACATGAAACAAATCATGAACTTCGAAGAGACTTGGTGACATTCCCAAAGGGAAAACAACAGCTCCAATTCATTCAAGAATTTAGAATGGTCTGATGTACCTAGGACTTCATTTACCATTATTTATAAATCTTATACCACCCTTATCTAGAGATACCTTCAATAAAAATGATCTCCCACTTGAAATTCCAAATCCTTCTTTCTGTTATTGGAATAGATCTTTTTCCTACATTAATATCTTTTGATATGGGTCTGAATGGTCTTGACATTTTTTGTTGTTTCCTCAAGACGTTCTAGGCCTATCAATTTTATTTCACAAACATCATCCCAACAAGTTTTTGTATGACATATCTTTCTATGTAACACTTCATAAGTATTCATTTGAATACTTGAATGAAAACTATTATTATAAGAAAATTATACCAGAGATAAATAATGATCCCACGTACCTTGAAATTCAAGTGATCAAGATGTCAACATGTCTTCTAAAGTTTTAATAGTATGTTCAAATTGTCCATTAGTTTAAGGGTGGTAGGAAGTGTATAAAAGAAGATCAATATCTGCGTCCTTTTGAAGACTTTTCTAGAAATATGATGTAAAATGGGGATCACAATTAGAAACAATCTATAGGGATACACAATTAAGTTTTACAACTTCTTTAGTATATACTATTTCTAAATGTTTAAGTGGTAAATATTCCCTTATAGAAAGAAAATTTAATGATTTTGTAAGATTATTAACATTAAACCATATCACATGAAAAATTCTATCGTAATATCATTCCATTTATACATAGGTATAAGAAGAGGTTTCATGAATTTTAAAGGATGCTATCTTCCGGCCAACACCTTTTGAAAAAACAAACAACTCAACACGTAATCAACAAACTCCCTCTTCATGTTTTCCCCCAAAAACGTTTCTTATAATATCTGTACATCTTAGTGCTACCAAGGTGTATAGTGAAATTGGAGTTATGAACATCATCCAATAATTCCATTTTTAGACGTGGTATAGCTGAAACACAAAGCCTCTTCTTTAATTTCAATACAACATCTTCAAATAAGAATTCAATCAGTAGCCTATCATTCAAATATTTAATTTTCTTTTGAAACTCCTCATCATATGAATGAGAAGATGGGTTGGAAACCATTTGAAAATGTAGTGATACTTCACCTTCCATGATATTTCCCATATCCATATTTACTATATTCATGAACATAGGATCACATTTAACACTCATTTTGTTAATAACTCTATGGTCCATTCTACTCAAATAATCTTCCATAATATTTTCCTTATCTAGTTGGTAGTGTATTGTATAATCATATTCCTAGAGTTTATAAAGACATCTCTTTTGTCTTATGATACATTTTCCTATGAGAAAATATATTTCAAACTCTTGTGATCAGTATATATCTCATATATTTCACTAAGAGATAGTGTCTCTATATCTTAAGAGAAAATATTACCTTTGCTAAATCAATATCATGAGTGGATTGTTATTGTTCATGAGTTTTTAATTGCCTTAATGCATAAGCAATAACCCTATCATTGTATATAAGGAAACATCTAAGTCCTTTCCTTGATTCATCACTATAAATCACAAACCCATCATTCCGAGATGGTAATGACTGGATTGGAGTACAGAATAATCTTCTATTAAATTCTTCAAAACATTTTTCAAACTCCATTTTACAAATTAATTTACCTCCTTTACATGTGATCTTGGTTAAAATGTTTTCCAATTAGTAAAAATAATGAATAAAACACTGATAGTAACCTACTAAACCAATAAAACTATGTACCTTAGTTATACTCGTTAGTAATTTCCATTTTTGGATTTCCATTATCATTGTAGGATCAATAGAGATTCTATACATAGAGACAATATGGTCATGAAAATAAATTTCCTCAAGCAAGAATTCACACTTGGTAATCTTCCCATATAGTTCATTTACTATAAGAGTCTTGATAATAAATCATAAAGGGTTCTCATGGTCTTCATTGATTTTGGAGTATAACAAGATATGATTAATAAATGTTTCCATAAAATCATCAATATATTCCTTGAACACTCTATTCATTGGATCCATTAAAATTGAGGGCATATTAGAAAATACAAATGGCATTACCGTAAATTCATAATGACCATACCTTTTTCTGAATGCTATCTTTTGAATATCATCATTTTTTACGCATAGTTGATGATGTCCTGAAGGAAGGTCAATCATCAAAAAATTTTGAGATGCAGGAAGTTGATCAAACAAATCATAATTGATAAGAAGATGATGCTTGTTCTTTATTGTAATAGAATATACTTTTCTATAGTCAATGCACAACCTCATTAATCAACCTTTATTCATAACAAAATGAACTGGGGGTCCCCATGGAGAAACACATGGGAGAATAAACCCTTTATTACTCAAATCCTATTGCCAATTATTCATCACTAATAATTCCACATTGGCTATTTATAGGGATTTTTTGATAATGGCCTTGCATTAGGGATTAAATTAATAGTAAACTCAACTTCCCACTTTGAAGGATGTCTAGGTAAATCCTACATAAATACATCAATATATTATTGTACAATAGGAACACCCGAAATTTGAATATTTCTTTATTCATTCTAAGATTTTATTTCCACTTCTCCCCAATAATTTCATTTAGTATAGGCACTAGGGATAGGTATTAATACAAATTAGGTGATGAATTTTCTTCTCTAAACACAACAGATTCAATATTTTCCTCACAAATCACAAATTTTTTCTTCTCGTAATAAATTTTGGCAACATATATTGGTATCCAGTCCAAACTGAGGATTATATCAAATTAAACCATAGGTATTATGAAAAAAGTCTATAGATATATCATATTTATATTCCATAATTGGAACTTCCTAGCACGTCTTTGTTTCAATTATACTTCCCCTAGGGGTAATGACTGATAAATACAATGTTAATTTGAATTGAAAATATATAATATTTAATGAAAAATTGAAATATATAAAATAATGCGAGGATCCAAAATCAAATAATGAATTGGATAAATTTGAGGAAATTATTAAATTACCTATCACCACATCATTAGGAAATTCAACTTTATCATTTTTGATCTCAAAATCATGGCCTTGCTTCCTTAGACTTTCCTAGGGTAGGTTTCATTGATGCTTAGGACAATCATTTGAATAATGTCCCATCTCATTACAATTGTAGCACAAAACATTTATAGCTTCTTTGTTTCCCTTTCAATCAAAAACATGGTGACCTTTTTACCACACATTTAAAAAACATCCATTCTATTTAGGAATGTAATTGGGTGTTTCTTCCCAAAATTAATATAAGATGGAATGTCAAATTTTCCCTTATTCCCTATATTTCAGTTTCTAGAGTGTTTATCAGAACTCTTCTTCTCTTTATTTTATATAATGTCATAATACATAGAGAATTTCTTATCTATATTGATAGAACATGAGACTATATATTCTTATGATGAGAATAAATTTGAGGACAATACCCACCATAGTATTGGTTTCAGCCCATAATATAATTGATAAATCATACTTCTTGGGTTACATATGTATTCAGCAGCATTCCTTGAAATCCTTATGAAGTTAGCATTATACTTTTGAACATATTCATCCTCCTTATACCTCAGACTCAGAAATTACCTCTCCATATCCACTCATACATCACAAGGAAAGTATTTTAATGGAAGTTTATATAAATTTCCTTAATTTAATATTTTTCACCTCTTCATCCTCCTTCATGTTTTTAATTAATGATCTCTATTATTCTACTTATCTTGATAGATGATAGACTGCCATAACAACTTTTTCCTTTTCGTTACTCCCCAAATCATGGAATATTTTCTCTAAGTTACATATCCCCTACTCAAAAACAAAAATATTTGTAGTATTGTTGAATGTTGGGGGATGTTGAATCAGGAAGTGGTATAACATTGATCTACCACATTGTGGATCAAGCTACTCTATACGGGTAGGGTTATTATTCATAACCTGAGTCAGTTGTCCCAATATAGTTATAAGTTGCTCTGCACCAGTAGTGTCACTAGATACACTCTCATTATCTTTCATAGGGGGAAAGGATCCCTATATGGATAATGTGTGTTGATAAGGTTTTCATTATTTCCACTAGGTTCCATTTATAATCAATATCATTCACTATATTAGGTTATAAATCATAATGCATAATTTCAAAACAAATATCATAAATTCAAATAATTATGCCTAAATAATCTAATAATCATAAACATGGCTTCACTGGGAACATATTTACATTTAAATCCTTATTAATGGTTTACAAATAAAATGTGAAATTTCCAAATAATATCCCTTGGCAGTGTCAAAATAGGTGTACAATACAGATCATTGTCATGTACACGGTTACCTCGAGTCAATCCAGGACCACCTTATCGAAGTTTTTACTCCTAGGTACATATGTTCTAGAACAATTTCCACTTGTAGTATCCATTAATGGATTCATTTACTCTGAATACCCACATAATATATACATTACCAAAAATATAGGATGTTATTCTATACTAATCCTTAAATTATATATTAGTGTAATGTTCACTAATCAGGGTTTTTCTAAATCTAGTTTCAATGGTTGGTTCTAAAATTTATTTGATATTAACAGAAATGCCTTGATAGCAATTTCCTTGAGTTAGTGCATTATTTTATTACATTGGCATGATCATAAGAAATTAAATCCAGAAGGAAATATTAGTTTTGTAGGTTTGGAAAAACTAGATACAAACATAAGTTTTACATTACATCATGAAATAAAAAACAA
The DNA here is from genome assembly GCA_963277665.1 of Viscum album. Taxonomy (NCBI): domain Eukaryota; kingdom Viridiplantae; phylum Streptophyta; class Magnoliopsida; order Santalales; family Viscaceae; genus Viscum; species Viscum album. The sequence goes on along the minus strand of OY728135.1, from coordinate 1,060,071,607 downwards.
CATAATATACCCTTTGAAAACACTCAAATTCCATAGACTATCCCTTTTGGTCAGTCATAATATAATTCTTCTCATCTTGTGAAAAAACGAAACATAAGAAAGGGGTGACGTCAGATGCTCAGTAAGGATAAAAAATATACCGGAATATATTAAAAATAAGCATAAAATTATAAAACATTGTATAAAACTGAAACACAATACTTTTATACATAATATTTAGCATAATATGGAAATAATAAATCAAATAATTCCATTTAAAAATTCACATGGATATTATATTATTTGAATAGTCACATGAAATATCAATAACTAATCTCATAACTAGGGAAGGAAAAATGTTGAGCATTAAAATCATACCATCAAGGACTCATTCTATGACCATAAATAACAATACCTTCAGGGCCTCATTCCAAGAAAATAGTTTTTCTCATGAGACCTACATATACATCTAGGGGCGATAGCCCCCCCGCCCCCATCACTTACTATGTCTAATAAATTCCTCTCATGAAAAGGATAAAACATAATATAATTTTTTTTATTAAAACTAAAATATGAAATGATAATAATTTAACCATAAATCATGAATGGTATAAAAATAGTACATCCATAGTCAATCATATCATGACCCTTATGTAAAATATGGAATATTGTATCATCATAAATCAACCTCAATTACAAATAAAATCCAACCAGTGACGATGACATTGATGAAAATAATCTAATGAAATCATTAAAACTCTTTGAGAGAGATATCCCTCTTTAACATTGAAATCATTTAAAATCCACACAATTATAAAATAGAACATTTTATTGAAATAACCTTAAAATAATATAATGTAATCCTGAAAATGATAAGATGTCATAATGGTGGAAAATAGATGCCCTCACCATGTAAGATAAAAAAATTTGTCCTTAACTTTTTTGAAAATTCCATAAAGTACATTTTTTGGAAAATAATTGATAGATTCATTTCAATATATTTTATAAAAAGTGAAATATCGGTAAAATGACATTAATTTTTTTGATGATATATTGAAATACATTTTAAGAAACATTTTCATAGATGATAAATATTTTCTAGTAGATAATCACGTATAAACAACATCAGATAATATTGAGATTGTGAAATTAACGCATACCTTGTAATTTTCATTAATAGAGGGTGACTTAACATATTCTATAATGGTTAAGTAATTTTATTAAATTATACAAGGACCATATCTGTATATATGATATGATATATGATCCTATTATATTAGTTTGTTAAAAATGTTCTAGTATTGCCATTGTTTCGGGTGTTAACTGGTTTGTTTTATTATACATTTTTTTTTAATTTAATACGTGTTTGTTATGAATAGGATTTATTTTATTCATATAAAAAATGTTATAAATTTTATAATCCTTATTTTTACATATAATATAATTTTTTCTAAATAAATTTTGAATGGATAATTTGGAGAATAATCTCACCGTGTCATGGAGACGGTAGGGTGAACGTTCGCATGATCAACAATATCATTCTCTTGATGGTTAAATATGATTGAATTGGATGGTATCTTAATTATAATGAATAATTTTAATTTAATATTAATTATTTATATCCATTTTACTCATCGTTATACCCATACAAATAACTTAGTGTTGAATAAAAAATTACACCACGACGTGGAGACGGTAATCCGTACATATACATGCATGGTGATATTGTTATCAATAGGATGGATAAAATAAGGAATATGTTTGTCCCATAATAATAATGAAATCTAATAATGTATATGATAATTTATTTATTACTTCACTATGTAAACAACATAAGAGTAGGAAGTATAAGAGGAAATAAAATTAAATGGAAATGGTAAAACAATTACCTCTTCTTTGAGCGTCTCATTTTGATTTTCACAAAAAGAATTCATAGGTTGGTGTTAAACCCAAATGTATGGCCTCTAGGATGAATTGAGAAAAGGTTTTAGGTTATTTTGGTAGGGTTTGTATGAGATAAATGGATTTAGAGGTGTGAATAAAATAGAAGAATTTTGTGCTCTTTTGTAAGAGAGTGGAGGAGCAATTTCCAAAACTCGAAAACTATTAAATTATTATAAGTTTATTTTAGTTTTAAAATATCTCAAAAGTGATTTATTTAAAGGATAAGATGATTTTTGGTCTAAATCCTCTAATATAACATATTTTATAAATGGTTAGTTCTCAAAAGTGACCTTATCTTTTGTGTTTAACCATTAGTTAAATAGTTTAATTCTTACCGTGTGTACTTTTATTTTTATACTCTAGGATAATATAGTTACTATAAAACGTAACTGGAATCCCAATTTGATCATTTATGATATATTTAACTCAATCCTAGTTTTTGGTTGAGCCTATGATTTTTATGAATTTAATAACATTTAATAAATTATTATTTAATTTAAATTATCATTATATCAATTTTGATAGTATTCAATATTTCATTTAAAAAAACTAAACCAATATGATAACTTCTAACTAATAATTTTATTATGTCACTAACGTATATATGTTATCTATAAAAATCGTGTATGTAATTAATTAAGTCAAATTATATTAATTTTCATATTTTCAATATCATTTAATTTATTCATCATTTAATAATTCAATTACTCTATCATTATTATGTCACCCTTTAATATGATTTTTTATTTACTAAAATTATAAACAATTTTGATTTGTAAAAAAAATTATATTTCTAAATATTATTTATATTCAAACACATCACTTATATAACATTGTATTTAAAATTATATAGTTATAAAAATATGAATATGAAATTTTTAGCTCTTCTTTAAATAAATTATAACAAATGTATTTATGTGACACATATTCCTTGAAAATGAACATATTTTAGACACAAGTTTGATTTTGGTGAAAAAAACATATCCAAATAAATTAGGACATGTGTTTGGTTAATATTATATTATTGTAATATTACTTTTACCTTTAATTACTTTATTTACCATTAGCCTTAGTAGATGAAATACAAAAGTTACTATTTAACCAAAATTATTTTGAACCAATTAGACCAAATTTATCAGACTTAAATAAAACTAGGTATTTATATTTTACAAAATTCAATTCACAGAAGTAATAAAATTACGTTTAATTAAAATCTCGTAGATGTGTCTAGAAGGTGGGTAAAAGAGAGTTTTAAAAGTTCAATAAATAATTATATCTAATTATATTATAAAATGATTCTAATGAACTATATTAGATTAATATATATATTTGTTATATATTATGACTTTAAAATAGATTTATAATAAAACAATTATTTAAATTAAAAATTCAATTTTTAACAACAATGTATATTTTTTCACTATTAATCAAAAATTTCAACTTTTCTGAAAAACAAAAAAATTCCCCAAAGATAATTTTTATGTTATGAATACAAAAATAAAGACTATTTTGAAACATAAAATTTATAAGTCTCATAATTTGGTTAATTATATTCATAACCTCTATTTAAACGTCTAGTTTGATAGGTCATAGTGCACTTAAACTCGATGTAGCATGCATCCCAAGATATTGAATTATTTAAAAAGAAACATACAATGGAATATTGGGGTGTTACTTAACAAGTGAGAAAAATATAATAAATGAGTTATCATAATATGAGAATGTGAAAATAATATGAATATAGAATAAACATAATCATGGAAATCCTAACATAGTTGGTTTGTAATTCACATCCCTATCTTCCATATCATTTTTTTGTTACAAATTCATGTCCCTGTCTCACATAACATAGTGGTTATGGAATTAATTTCTTTATATACCATAACATTGTGGTTTAGGAATTCATGTCCCTCTCTTCCATAATTATATCATGAGATATCAAAAATTAACTAATTAAATGGAGGGATATATGGGACACCACACATCACATAATGATAATATTTATGCATTTGTTCCATAAAAAAGAAATAATATATCAAATCATTAACAACCCATTAAATTAAAATGGGGTTTGTATCATTTATGATTGGTGTCACATAAAATGACCTCAAGAGTAAGATTGGTTGATACAAAAAATAAAATAACCTCAAAGGATTTTTTAAAAATATAATTAGAGTTTTATTATTGAATAATTACTCTATGTAGATGGGTATTTTGGATATCAATAAGGAAATAGAATAAAAATTAAAAACTGTTTTTAGAAAACATTTATTAGCATTATCATAGACAGATGAAGATGTGAAACTCTTTAAAAAATAATTTTCAAGGAGGTAAAATGAATTCTCTAAAAACACACTCCTTAAAATAAATACCAAAAATATATACATGATAGGAAATAATGGTTATGTTAAAAAATATATAGTTTAAGATAAAATATTTTACACTAAAATAAAAAAAACATTTAATATTTTAAAATATTTTTTAGAACACCATTTCATTAATGAAAATAATACATTATTTTGAAAATAAGAAATGATAAATAATAAGGTCACATGAGAAAATGAAATTTTTTATTTAAAGATAATAATTTAAAGATATCAATGGAATTAAAAAATTTGTTTATATGAGAAAAATAGTGTTTATATAGGATGATAATTATTTTTAACAATGTTATAATTTTCTATGAAAATAATTCATCAAATAAAACACATGAAATTAAAAAGGTATTTTTCCCTCTCAAGAAAGATAAATATTTATAAAATAAATTCTAATGGTGTATGAAACCAATTATATAAGAAAAAAGTCCAATAGTATACATTATTTCCAAATGAAATTATGTCATTTTTAACAAAATCCCATACAGATTTAGAAAATTTTGAAATGAAATGACATGAAAATTATAACATGAGATAGAAATGTTAATCCATTAATTTTCATTAAATGTATAAAAATGGAATTAATAGGTCATTACATTCACTACACAAAATATAGTATGTGGGGAATATGGCATATGTCCCAAAGAATAAAAATTGAGATGATAAATATCTTAATGATTTTATAACATTTGAATAAAAAACCTCTTGAAATTAAAAACAATAAATTTAATATTAAATAGAATGAATATAGATTAGATCATGATATACTATTTAAAATCTGTTTTAAATACACCATATTTATTGAAATAATCTTACAATTCAAAATATTTCTTAAATAAGGAAATTTGAGATGAAATCCCCTTACCTTATCTGTTTACTTCCACAAAAGAACATTATCCTATAATATAATAAACAAAACCTTATTAATAACTTATTTCATATCCTCATTCAAATATATTACCTTTTATATATTTCAATTATTTTCATTTTCCACATGTATTAGTTACTTATAGTTTATTTTCATCATCATATGTTATTAAAGTTATTCATTTTTCATGGGTTTGGTGGTGGTGATTTTGATCCTTATTATTTGTTAAAAATTTAATAATTAAAAATATTTTAAATTTACAAGAAATTGATTTTAATAATTTCATACAAGTTCCAATGTCATTTCATGATAGTTTTAGTTATGACTCAAGGATATGAAATTAGTGTTGAGCTTATTTCAGGTAATTTACAAGGATCACTAGATTACTTTATAATGATCATTTATTTATATGGCATCCTTTCCAAACCATATAGATGATAAATTATAATCAATAATATCATATATATTAATCAATTTTTAACTATAAATTTAAGGAATATATGAAAATGAAATACATTTTCCATGGAGGCTATAGTACAAAGTACACATAATCAATGTTTTCATTTTATAATGAATGATAGGGATGGTAGATAGATAATGACATCATAATTAGAAAATATTATTTATGTTATAAATAACATATTTATTTATTTAATAAATTCTTATAACCATAAATTAAAGGAAATTATAATAACAAAAATATAGCATTCATGGGGCGGTAGTTCGCACATACACAAGGATGGCACAATCATTTTCTATAGACATGGGAGGATGGTAGGAAATGATTATTCCATTAATATAATATAAATCAGTATAATAATTATACTTATGTTATTATTTTAGTATGGTATAATATATTTTTAGGTATAATAATAAGTCATTAGGATATCAAAATGAAAAAAAGTAATTTTTGAGTGTTTACCTTACTCCTTGGAATCCCTCCTCTGCAAATTTGATTAAGCCAGTGAGGGGAGATATTTTGAGGGTACTAGAACATATAATATGTATAAAAGTGTTTTGGTGTGGTATTTTGTAATAATTTTAATTAACTAATGGGAATATGGTGTGTCAAAAAATGCGGTGGTGAAGGGACCCTTTTTTAAGTGAGAGGTGTGGCATTTTTTATTAAGTAGTAAAATAATCATAGAATGTGGTTCCGAAAGTTGACCATAATGGATAGGGGGTATGTTTTGGTTAATATAACTCTCAAAAAATCATTTGGAGATATTTTTTGACATGTTTTGGGTCTTTTACCCCTAGATTTAACCCTTTTCCTTTTTGAATTTTATAATACAGATTAAGTTTTTCTTATGTAATTTATTTTTTATGCCTAAAAATAAAATAGTCCTTTTTATATAATTTGAACCATATATTTTAAAAAATTTAATATATGTTTTTAGGTAATATATATAAAAGGGTTTATAAAATTAATATAACATATGTATAATTCATTTAAAATTGCATGGAATTAATATATAACTTTGTTTCAAAAAGGAAAAATATAGGTTTTTAATTTAAAATTAATTGTTTAAAATAAAAAATTTTACCTATAAATTTTTTTTTTCATTGAAAATGTTTCATAAAAATTATGTTAATATTATATCCTAATAATTTCCTAAAAGTCATGGTATTTGTAAAAATGATATTGTTCAATCTTCACTTAAAAATTAATCAATTTAGAAAAATTCAAAACATTTATCTTAAAAAAATTATTTTTAGGAATCCAGAAATATTAAGTAAATTTTATCAAGCTCAAATTATAAAATTTATGAATTTATCTTTTTTAATGTAACTATAGACTTTAATGAAAACTGCTTTTATAGAAAATTGAATTTCTTATATATTAACTATTCTTATTCATATTTCCTATCAATTGAAAACTAAATTTGGGTTAATATATTATTCATATTAAAAATAATATTTATTTTCATTTAACCATAATATATTTATTTTCTTTAATTACAAATTCATAGTGCATAACAATAGTTTTTTTAGTAAAATTCTTTTTTAACCATAAAATAATTTTTTTTCATTCATAGAAATAAATATTTTTTGGATTGTAATTTATTTTTCTAATAAAAATAGAAAATAAATTCCATTAAAATAAATATTTATTAATGAGAAATTAAAAGTAATCAACAATTAAAAATAATTTCATAAAAAATCATTTCTTTTATATAAAATAATCATCACCAAATACCGTTGAAATCAATTTTTTATATTTTAAGATTTTAATTTTAGTTATCAATTTATATTTAATTTTTTTTGAATTTTATAAATACATTATATAATAATAATTTTTGGAATATAAATAAATATATTTTTTATATAATAAAATATCCCTATTAAATATTATCTTTTTATTTTGCTATATCATTCTGATAATGTATTAATGGTTTTCTTACAATGTAATATTTTATATCAATAGAATGTATTAATTGGTATTTATTTTTTTTTCTTGTGAAATAATCTGTTTGAAATAATTTTTATTTTGAGGACGATTAGTACTACAACATTAGGACATTACATTCCCCCTAAAATCAATGGAAACCTTTCAATTTTAATTTCTTATCACTAACAAAAAATAGGTAAGTATATGAATAAAGATATAATTTCTAACTCACTACCATGGGAAAAATAATAAAACTCATATTTTTCATTATAATAAAAATATATTAAGATTCTCAACCATTTTTTCCAAATATGCCTCCTTACATAAATATATGTCTAATGAGTTTCTAGAGACATACATTTTATACATTCATTTTCATGATCCTGATTTCAACTAAATATTTACAAAAATTATCACAGAAATATCCTATCAATGTAAATCATCATGAGATAAATCGACCATATTATGTCTTATCATACGACATAGTTTTCTTAGCCTATTATCCAATTTATTCAATCTAGTTTTATTTAGGTTGGGTTCTCTTGTTCTTATTTACCTAATATGAGAAATTATTTTACCAAAGATATCATGAACATTCTTACAGTATTCTAAATGAAAAATCATTGATATCTAATCTCTTGATATTAAAATTTTCTTTTATCTATAATATAACATATCAACTAATATATACATTATTTCGTTAATGTATAAATTATAATCAACTTTTTTTATAGTCATTTACTATTTTGTTTTTTAACTGAAATATTTTCAATTCCCCGATAATGGTTGCTAAAGAGAATTTGAATCACCAAATCATATCCCTCTAGAGTGTCAAACTAGGTGTCTAGTGAGACCCAGTTTTCATGCACCATGTGTAGATTGAGTTAATACTCAAACAATAATTTTTTGATTTTTCCACCTAGGTGCATCCTTTCCTAAGCCTGTATCAAATTATTTATATCCGAAATGAGATGTAATTTCTAGGAAACCACACACTCCATGCGTACCAAATATTTAGGATTATTTCTTTTATTTAGTCATATCCATAAGGTTTTTTTATTTATATTCTTTATTCCTAATCCCTAAAAATAACTTAATTTACCCTGAAAAGAAACTAAACCATCCTCTAATTCAAATAGTGATGCCCCAAACCCATACTCTCATACCTAGTGTTAAAAAATAAATACTTTTCTTTTTTCCTTTGATTCCAAGTGAGATGAGTCAATCCAAACTTATATATATTTCCAAAATATACAAACTACATCCCAGAAATGATTGAATAATCCCATAACCAAATGTATTTTTATATTTGGAGAATAGATTCATATTTTCTTTTAAAAAAACTTCTTAGGATTACTCAATTATATTACCAATTTAGAAAACATTTTATAATTATCGTTAGTTTTAATAATATTGATAACCTAGTGAATAGAAACGTAATAACGGGGTAAGCTCATATGCACAATATGGGTAAACATAAGCAATAATAATTTATGATCATATGTTATTATAGGATAAGAATATGTGTAAGATATAACAGTCAAGGTTCATAAACATAACATTAGGAAATAATATGAAAATAAACACAAATCATAAAAAATAAATCAACACATAAGGATCTGATCATAATATAAAACATGAGTCATTATGACATGATAATGTTCTGAAACATATGAATATCATGTAAAATAATAAAACAAATCATAATATAGCATAATTATAACTCACTTCCATATATATCATAATGTAGTGGGTAAGGAATTCACACCCTTATCTACCATAACATAGTGGTTTATGAATTTATATACATGTCTCCCCAAAAAAGTGGGATATGAATTCATGCCATTGCCTCCCATAATTATCCAATGAGATATTAACATTACCCAATGAATTAGACCAATATATAGGACTCCACTGATCACATAATTAAAATATACATGAGTATGTTCCATATAAAATAAATCATATATCAAATCATGGGGAACCCATGGAAATAAAATAGGGTTTATAACATTACTAATTGGTATCACATAAAATAACCACAAGAGTTAGATTATATGGTTCCAAAATTTCTATCAAACAAAATTAGTATTACATAAAATAATTTAGAGGGTGATTCTTGAAACAATACTCAAAAGGTGATAAATATTTTGGTGGTAAAGATGAAAATTGATTTAAAATCATTAAAAATGTTTTTGTAAATAATTTCATAAAAATATTGAAAAAGAAAAAGCTATGAGATTGTAATAAAAATGAATTTTAAATAAGGTAAAATTAATATTTTTTAAATCATCACCTTAAAATTAATAAAAACATATTCCTAAAATGAAATGATGGTTAGTTCAGAAAATGATGAGTTGAAGAAAAGATATATAACAATTAAAGAAAAAACCATTCATATTTTTAAATAATTTTATTAAAACACGCATCAAAAAATAGATAATTAAACCTTATTTTAAAAATATTTAAAGATAAATAACAATGTCATATGAGAAAAAAATATAATCATATTAAAAAATAATGAATTAAAACAATTTTAGAAAGAAATAATATGAATATAGAAGAAAAATATTCATCAAAGAGTGTGAGAATTATTTTTAAAAATGTTATACATATCTATGAATAAAATTCATCAAAGAGAATATTTGAATTAAAAATTTAATTTCCATAGATATAAATATAATTGTATATATAAAAAAGTATTATGGGGGAATAAACTGATCATATATGAAATAAGTCCAAGATGTACTATTATAACCCAATGTAAATAAAATTGTGTTATCAAAATCCCTTATGAATTTAGAAACCATTGAATCAAAATAAAAAAAAACTTGATATGGATTTGTAAATACATTTTATTTCATTCAATTTATGAAAATTTAATCCATTGGGTTACATATACATCACAAAAAATACAATAATGGTTAATATAACATATGTCTCCAATAATAAAATCATAATTAGATATCTCTTATATCTTTTAGAGCATTAGAATAAAATCATATTTAATGATAAAAAATGAAATGAAATGATAAATATAATGAATAAATTTTGAATCAGGATATAATTTTTCATAGAGTTAGAATATGAACCACATAAATTGAAATAGGCCCACAATTAAAACTATGTCTGAAAGAAGGGGATTTCAGATGAAAACCCCTTCCCATTATACTTGAATTATTCAAAATATCTTTAACCTCCTATAAAATAAAAAAAAATAACGTAATTAAAAACCTTATTTATGTATATTAAATTTTACATCGTTAATTTTTCATCATTAAACACATATATTAGTTGGTTTTAATTTATATGAATTATTGGATGTTAATAATTTTGTTCTTTTCATATAGGTTTATTTTTGGAGATATCGATCCTCCTTATTTTTTAAAAAGTTCATCATTACCATATTATTTAAGGAACCTAAATATATGTTAAAAAATCATTTATTATGTAACAATATTATTCAATGATATAGTTGGTAAACATTTGTTAATATGAAAGTAGTCATGAGTTTGTTTTGGGACAGTTATCAATATCAATGGATTGATTTTTAATGATTATTAATTTTTGTGTCACAATTTAATAACCTTATACATAAAATATATTAATAATTAATATCATATATATTCATAAATTAATTTTTTATAACAATCCATGTTAGGTGGTGATGAAAATGAAAAAGGCCATCCATGGATGCGGTGGTCTGCATGAACACACAAGAAATAATTTCATTTTCTAATGAATGGAATATGAGGATGGTTGATAATGAATGTATTATCCTAAAATCTTAATTATTTTATAAAAATAATAGTTATTCATTAAATAAATTTTTATAATCATCCGCGTTAGGTTTTTAGGAAAAATTATATTTTTTATTCATGGAGCATGTAGTCTGTACATACGCCAGAAAGATGTATTGATTTTCTTAAGGATATGGTAGAAAGGTAGGGATTGATTATTACTTAAATATAATAAAAATTAATTATACTAATGATATTTATGTTATCATTTTAGGATGATATAATATACATTAATATATATGTATAAGACTTAATGAAACATAAATAGAAAGGGGTGATTTGGGAATTTTTATTTTACTCCTTCGAGTAACTCATTTGAAAATTGTATTAATATCTTAAGGGGAAGAAATTTGAAGAGAGTTTGAACTATAGATAATTTATAGGATTTTTTGTAATATATTTATGAATATATTGGTCGAACAATGTTTCTTATAGTGTATAGAGATGTGGGGTAGTGAATGGATCATTTTTTATGTGATAAAAGTGATAGTTTTGTAATAAGATGTGAAATATTCACTGAAAGTGATTAAAAAGTCAAAAATAAAATATATAGGTAATGTTTTGTTCCAGATACCAATAAAAAATTTATTAGATATTTTTTTAACCTTTTTGGTCTTTTACCCCTCTTATTAAAATCTTTTACCTTTTAATATTTTATCATTATAACTAGTTTTTTCCAAAGTGATTTATTTTTATCCCTAAAAATAAAATAAAAATTATCAAATAATTCTTAGCATAGGAGTATAAATATGAAACCCATTTTATTATATAAAAATTTAAATATTGTTAATTATTAAGTAAAAAATAACAAATATATAATGTATTAAACACATTTTGGAGAAAAATATAAGTTATGTAAAAAATGTTAAATATAGGCTTGTAAATTAAAATTATTATTTTTTAATGTACAATGTTTCTTATAAAATAATTATTTGGTCGAGAAAATGTTATTATAAACTCTATTTCATGACTATATCTTAACTATAACATAAAATTCATGATATTTTTCAAGATGGTATTTTTTGTATTCACATAAAAATCGATACTTTTAGAGAAATACCAAAAAATCTATAATTTCCCATATGTATGGATGGGTTTGAATGTCAAGCGGAAATTGAACATTCATTTAGTGTATGTGAAAAATTTTTAATTAGAGTTTTAAATTAAATTAGAAATGTGTTGACACATTAAATTAATGTTTTTTGACATGGTTTGAGGATCAAAAAGTGTCTTTGGTGTTTAAATAAGTCTCTAGAGATTTAGGTTCAGTTTTTTTTTGTTTTTAGATTTTTATAAATAAGTTGAATGGATTGGTGTCCAAAGTATAAGGTAAACCTTGAATATCATAATGTTTTTGGATCTTTACAGTTGAAATTATAAAGTGAATGTTTGAGGGGAAAGGTTAGAACATGGTTTAGGATGAACCATATGACCTTTCAGAAGAAAGGGAGTGTGGATGATTGAGCTCAAGAGATGGAGATGGTTTTAGATGAACTATGAGAATTTTTTAGAGGCTTCCAAAGTCAATATTCAAGGTTAGTGCATGGATAGTAAATCATGTGAACCAGCCATTCTAGGTAAGTTGTTTTGGATTGTGATGACCACACAGTTGGCACATGATTTGGAAAAACCTATGGCCAAACAAGAAACCCATATAAAATTTCTTTTTTAACCATTTCCCATATTTTTTTACCCAACCACCCTCCATTTATCTTATACCTCAACCAAGTATCTCAATGAAACACACACCTCCCTCTCCACTCTCTTCCAAGAATGATTTACTCCATTTATGTCATATTTAATTCTTTTTCTTTTCTGGTTCAGAGACTAAGGTAAGGATAAGACTCATTTATCAACTTATCCTCATTTTATAATCTTTTCTATCTCACATAGGGATTTGGGTGGAAATTTCACTAGAGAATGGTGGAATCGTACCGAGAAAATTTATACAAACATTCCCCACTGTTTCATTGTAGGTACGTGTCTAGGTGAGCTTTTCAAAGGGTTTTCTAATGGTCTTGGACCCTTTTGATGGGGTTTTTCTATGTTAGTGTCAGAATATTATAATGTTACTTCAATGGTTTGATGGTCTTGGTTTCAGTTCAAAATAAGAACATTGTGTGTGTTTTTTAATTAATACCTAAGTGTGTCATAGTGGATAATAATTTGGTTATAATTAATCAATTTAGGTTGTTTGGTTTCAATATGGTATCACATGTGGTTTTAATGTTTTTAATTGGTCTTTAGTGATGTCATGTAATGTGTTTTCGGGATAAGTAATAATAATAAGAAGCTTCACACAAGTTATGTGGTCCATCCAAATAACACATATTCATGATTAATTTGTAAAGTAAATTAATTGTGCATTCTCATTGGATTCTAAATTTTTCCCTCAAAAACTAATCGGATCATATGTTATGTATTTTCTATTATTAAACCCATTGTTAAATATATCATTAACCAATTATGTAGGGAGTTTTCAATGGGATGATCTACTTGGAGGTTGAACATAAGTATTCTGAATTTAAATAATTCATATAATATCTCATGAAAAGGGCCATTGGTACCAATTTTTAATGTGAATTATTAAAAGACAGTGTTGATTAAATAGATATCCAATAAAAAACTTATAATGAATTTCAATTTATATCTTGTGAACATGCCCTATTTAATGAATCCTTGGAAATATGGAAAGCTTGTTAAAATATAATAAAAATAAATGTGATCCTTATTAAGATATTAAAATTGGATATGTGTTTGGAAATGATCAGTTCCCTTTAGATTATGTTGGTAAATGGAAAAATAGGGACTTGGTTGCAAAATAAATTAAATGTTATATTGTGGAAAATAAATAATGAATTAACTGATTCAATGGAATGAGGTTTATATTTTGTTGATGATGTGATAGTAATTCTTTTAAGAGATTCCATGGATTCTATATGAACTTGATTATTGTGGAATTCCATGAGTGAGCCCAATATTCCAATTTTAGACTCAGATGAATACTAGGGTATGTGACACCATCAGATTCATTAGGGGTCAATGATATGGAATTACATGAGCAAGCCATTAGATTCCAGTTAGATTTTTTATTGAATATTTTAGGGGATGCCTTACACTTGGTTTTAGGCCATGTTATTAATATTTAATTCCATAGATAAATCTCATGGATTTTTACTGGGTACCATGGTTGAATGTTGTGATATGAGATCCTCAAATTCAACATTATATGTTATGTAATGCCTCAAGAATAAATTGAGGATTCCAATCATGTTTATTTTTTAAATTTTATGTATGGTTCATTGACATCAGAAAGATATGCTAGATTTGGTGGAATGGAAAGGGTCACCCCCTAGGATTCTTTATAGGAATTGATGAGTGGGAATGAATAGTTCAACCATTTGGATTTTATCAGATTATTTTCACCTTGTTTAACATGATTATATACCTCAGAACCAGTCAATATAGGATGTTGATTAGGATTAAAGACTCACCAAATATGGTTAAAGAAGGTATATACCAATGTCGGGTGTCACTGTATAGCCTAATCATCAGTGTTTGTTTAAATACTTTTTTATTTATGTTTATAAACTGATTAAATATCAATATGCTAAATGGTAATTTTTTATCAATAAGACTCCTTCATTAACTTGATTATTGAATTATTATATTAGAGACATAATTGGTGGTGACCTACGGATTTATACTCATAGCCTTCTTTGGATTCCATAGATCTTTTCACTTGTGAAAATAACATTATTGCATTGTTAGTTCAGGTACATAAATTTTCCCTATCTTATGACTTCTTAGTTGACAAGATATAGCCTGGAGTTTTGGGCAAGGCTAGGAGTAAATAACCTTTTCTGGTTATTCCTCATTTACCTCTTGGTATTTTGGGATTTTATATGTGTTATTGTATTGTATGTCTTCTAATTATTGTACATAATATATTTCATTATGGCATGGTTGATTAACATTGATTGTTAGAGTTTTATTAGATATATTTATTTTTACTATATTTCTGATTCAATATCTTATCAGTATTAATTTTTATATATTTATTCAGATATGTGGGTATAGTATCCCCTATAAACCACATCAGACCTCTGCTTCTAGCCAGTAGCTTGTAGTATACATTGAGGCGTTCTTGAGGATAAGTAGTGACTATTAGTTTAAGAACTAATCAGTTCACCGGGGCAGTGGGGAGTGATAAAATAGTATTAAATGGGTTTTATGTTGTATTACAAAATGGGGATTGTATATAGGTGAATACGAGTTTGGCAGGATATGCTATAGAAATTGTTCCTCGAACTGGCTACCCTATGTATGAGGAAAGTCCATGTTATGAGGGACTAGATTCTTTTTCATGTTATTATCTTTTTATATTGATCTAATTTCATCTTGAGTGATGCACTGGGTTCTAAGGTTATTTATTTATGATATTTATCTCTTGGACTAGTGTTGAAAAAATGGTAGTGTTTGTGCATCATATTAGACATGTAGGGTTCACATGAGATTTCTCTGACTATAATTCACTGATTACCTAGACTATGAATTCGGTTTACATTGAAGTGTTTGAATCCATTAATAAAACATTATCATGTATAACTATATAATAGAATATCACATAACTAATACCTATCTAGGGAAAAATATTCATTGTGTTCTTATTTTTGGAATGATGGTTATGATAATTTAATTAATTAAAATGATAAATAAAACATAAATAGTGTTTCCTCTATAACATAAAATTGATTCCTTATTTAAATGAGCCTTAGTTGAGAATGTTTTTCATTAAAGTAAATTGTTAAAAGTAAATTTTGTGTTTTTTATCATGATTACTAGTAATTGTTAACTAAATAAAATGAAAATTAAAACTTATAAATAATTTTACTCTATAACTTATGATTAAAATTTCAATTATATGAGAGGTTATTTTGGAATGTTATAGAAAATTTAAAATGGAAAAGTGTAATAAATAAAATTGTTAATCCTATATGTATATGGTGTAGAATTGGTTAGTAGCTGGTTTTGACCCTATGTATGGGTTGTTATGGATATGATAGAACATGAGTTATATGATATCTATATGATTTTAGAGAATTTATTTAAATTGAAAACATGTCCAAATTTTTTTCATTGTGGGCATAACTTGATCCAATGAATGGATAAATGGTCTAAGGAGATAGCCTATCTTAGGAGACCTTATAGTGTTTGTTTGGAAGGTTAGGTGCCATCTAACACTGGATAAATATGACAACCTCCCATAACTGTTACCTATGTGAGTCTTAATGTGTGGACTAGGCGGGGGATCCTAGAGACTGCCTTTAGGAATTATTCTATGTTTTGGAGTTGGTTTCTTGTTATAAGGACCTGACTTTATAACATTACATAATCTTGAATTAAATAAATAATCCACATTGAGGATCTTTTCGGGTTTAGAGTTTATGAGAATTTGGATGTAAAATATAAATAACAACATGAATATTACATGTATAAAATTCTACTCAGTATCCATTTTTTCATAATATAAAAACTCTTGAAAAAAGGGTCATGTCTACTTCCATGTTTTAGACAGTAAGAATTTTCCTTGATCCTATACTTGACCCAATCAATCTTTAAATTCTGTGAAAAACATTTTAAAACATCAGATGAGAATAAAAAGCTCATTAAGGGTTTTAAAACAAATAAAGAAAATATTAGTTCATCAATACATAAATATCATAAGCTCTTTAACATACCACATGAAATCATAATATTTGTGAATCACTCATAGAAAACATAAATCATAAAGGTAACTTGTGGCGTCCATTTCATACTTACATTGTAGCTATCACAGCTACATAGGGAGTTATATTTGGAATACCCATGATAGTATATTCCCTAAATCTCTTAGGAGAAACATTCATGTTTACCTCCGTCATGTTACCCAGTGCATTGGAGAGCTATCTCGGGCTAACCCACCCTAGGTTTTTCACAGACCACCCATTTACGTAAACAATTACCAAGAACTATAACACATTCATAACAGATAAAACAAACATAATGAAAAGATAACATTCCCACATTTCAGTCACAATATATAGTTTAAATATATTGACAAAATAAATCCATTATCAAAACCATTTTCAATACCAAAATACGTATAAGTGTATATGGTATTTATTTTAATTTAGAAAAATTATGACTTGTTAAGGAATACATAGATCAAATAATACTCGCGACGACAGAAAAAGGTCATTGTCACCACTTACGTTAAAAAGAAACATTTTTTTCATTTAGAAAAACGCATCACAGAAAAATACTCCCTTTGAATGAAATGAAAATTCAATGTTTTTTATACAGCATATAAAAGAATGTCGTGTATTAATACAAAATAAGACTCAATGAAAGGAGATTGAGACGAAGTCCCTTACCTCGTGTCTGACTTGACCCGTTCTTTATTTAATCTGCTCAATAATAAACTAAAGTTAATTTCTACTTTATTAAGAACAATTTTCCAGATTATTATTCCATTTAAATCACTTATTACCATGTTATAAACGTTATGTAATCATTTATGTTAATAATGGTTGTTTTGTCGATATTTGGTACTTGAGTCAAAAATGGGCTTCTTATAATTACATGTTGTTCACATGGTCCAAAGTTCATTATATTAAGAATGATATTCATGATATAGATATCATATATATCATATATATTCTGTATATACTTGTATTTATAGCAGTACATGACATTTTCTAGATAAGAAATGAAATGCACCGTTCATGGAGATGGTAAGTCGTACTTACGGATGAACGCTACTTTCATTTCTATTTATTACTTTAATGGAATTAAAACATAATGATAAAAAAGTATATTATAATTCCAGTATAATATCATATATAATATCCTTTACTCCATCCTTTATACATCCCACATATGGAATTAACGAGTCATATAACTTTGAGGTGGCAATAGTCTGCACTTCCTTAAATGAAATTATCACGTTTACCCATAATGGAAACCATAAAGGTATGATATCAATGGAAAATACAGAAGAATAAAGAAAACATAAACATAATTAGTATCATATATAAATATAGTTCCATCTTAATGTCCAGCATGAGAGGTGGTAGGAGATAATCAAACAATCATCGTTTCATGATGCGTTAGTTTGACATCCAGAGAAACAGTATATTCTTCACCAATTAGATGGAGGTGTGTGTAAGTGTAGTTTGAATAATTATCATAACAAAAATACTAGTATATTTATGATAATTATTATGTTATAAAATAAAAAAACAAAAATATTTAGGGTTTGGAGAAGTAAAATAAAATAAAAGAAGTTAAGAGAAACTGCTACCATTAATTTGGGTAACTCCCTTTGGTTTGAACCAAACGAACTTCTTAAAGCAACTTCTAACTAAGGTATGGAATCTAGGATGAAGAGAGGGATCTTGATAGAATATTTGGATAGGGTTTGGATGATACAAGGGGCTTGATAGGTGTGAAGAATGTGTAATAAGTGGGCGCTTTTTATAAGTGGGAGGAGGGGCTCTTTAGGAAAGAGTGAAAATATTATTTTATTATATAATGATATTCAGTTCTTAAAGGAAAAAAACTAATTAAATTCGAAGATATGATGACTGATCATAAAATTAAATTCACCAAATAAGAATGGGACTGGTTTTAGATATTATTTTTATCTTTATAATATTATTTATTTAAATCATTTATTAATTAGGTAAACATTGCATCATTATTGTGTCATAAATAATTTAATTTATTTGAGGTATAAAAATTAAAAACAATAACCATGACATAGGAAATCATTTTAGATTTCCAACTAATATTTATAGTCAAAATTATAACTTATATAACTCCATGTAAAAATTGATTTACTAAAAGATATTTTTTATGTCATTTTTTCCTTAACATTAAGTTAATTAAAACCATGTGTCATTATAACTCATAAGTGGCTCCATGGGGTCCCAAAATCGACCAAAATATGATCATAGTCATTAGTGACTCATCCAACACGGTTAGGACACATGTTATAATAATTTTATATATTATAAAATTATTTTTACCATGAATTACCCTCTTTAATTTTAACCGTAGTAAATAAAAGTCAAAAGTTACTATTCACCAAAAATTATTTTCATCTTATTAAACCACATTTGACTTACTAATAACAACCATGTATGACAGATTTTGTAAATTCAATTCCCAAAAGTTGTAAAATATCATTTAAAAGTCTAAATCATTTTTTTTAACCACAACTATGTGGTTTCACTGTTCATCAAAAATTGATGTTTTTCATAAAAATACCAAAAATTCAGCCAATGGTATATTTGATATTCTGAATTAAAAAATTATGTCCATTTTACAAAATTCCAAACATAAAAGTTTCATTAATTAATTTAAAATTAATTTCCATTGTCAAAACAAATAGCAAGTTTTTAAAATACAATAACTATCAAAAGATTGATACTTGTTTATGTCCAATTTCAATGTGAAATTATTTACAATGAAAAATATTGGATTAAATGGTAAAAATATATAGTATTTACACTTTAAAACCAATTAAAAAGAAAATATAACCATATAAATAAATTATATTAAAAATCAGTTTTGAATTAAAATATAATATTTTTCACTTTTCATTAAAAAATGAATTTTATCAGAAAAATACAAAAAATTTACCTAAAGTAAAATTTGATGTCCTGATTCTATAGAAGAATTTTATTTTTTCAAATATAACATATAAAAGTTACCAAAACTAGATTGAAATAGGTTTCACCATCAAAAGGTGGTAAATCGACCTTTTAAAGAATATTAGAGTATTTATGCTTAAAATTAGAGTAATTCACATTTTAATCCTATTCTATTTATTGGATAAATGTAAAAACATTTACCAATCATGGATAATCGTATTTTAGATAGTTATATTTATTCCTCCAATACAATGACTATGCTTTATCTACAATTTAAAATAATATTATTATATTATTAGTGTACAACATAAGATTTCAAATAATCTCGTTGTTGCGTATCAGGTATTCCATTGAACATAGCGTCCACTTTAAAGTAAAATTAATATTTAATTCACAAATATTAATAAATATAATTTTTTTTTATTTTTTATTTACTTGGGATGTTATATCCTTCCCCCTTTTGGGAATTCCTTCCTTGAAATTTTTTCACTTATCAAATAAATGGGGGTATTTATCCCTCATAGTATTTTCAGATTCCAATGTTTCCTCTTCACCCATATAGATTTTTCCACAAAAACATTACTTAGTGAATTAACTTATTCCATAACATTGGCTCTCTACGGTCAAAATTTTGGACTGGTTGTTCAACATAAAGGAGATTATCTTCCAACTAAACTACTTCTAGGCTCAAAACATGAGATGGATCTAGAATATACTTATTGAACATTGAAACAAGAAAAAAATTGTGTACCTGAGATAAACATGGAGGTAAAGACACTCTATATGCAACTGATCCAATTTTCTCAAGGATTTCATAATGTCTAATGAACCTCAGACTCAATATTCCCTTCCTACTAAAATGCATCACACTTTTCCATGGAGAAAATTTGAGAAAGACATGACCATGTACAAAAAAAGAGGGATCCTTCCCCCGATTATTCGAATAACATTTTCTTCCTTCTCCAATCTATTATCATGTTCTTCTAAATCATCTGAATTTTTTCAAACATCTCTTCTACCAATTATGGTCACATCTTCTTCCTTTCACCTACTTCATCCTAAAATTCTAGAGTTTGACAACGCTTTCCATATAATTCCTCAAATGGAGACATCATTATAATGAAATGAAAATTGTTATTACAAGAAAATTCAACCAATGAATGTTGTTGTTCCCAACATACTTGGTAATATAATGAACAAGAACGTAACATTTCTTCCAAGGTGTGAATTGTTCATTATGACTACCCATCTAATTGTGGATAAAAAGATGTACAAAAATTTAATTCATTACCCAACAAATTCAGAAGGTCCTTCCAAAAGATAGAAGTAAACCTGGGATCATGATCAAATACAATTGAAAGAGGAACACCATCCATCCTGACTATCTCGTTAACATACAATCAATGTATTTGATCTGGAGACAAAGTATCTTGAATAGGATGGAAATGAGAAGATTTTGTCAACTGATCAATAATACCCCATATTGCATTATTACCTAGAGATGCATTTGGTAATCCCAAAATTAAGTCCATGGGTATATTTCCCCATTTCCACTCTAGCACTAGTAAATACTGATGCATCCATTTAAGTAACTGCTACTATTCTTTAACCTGCTTAAAAGTTAAACACTTCACTATAAATTCAGCAATATCTCTTTCCATTCCATCCCACCAGTAATACTCTCGAAGATCCCAAACCCCTAGTAATACTCTCGAAGATCTCTGTACATCTTAGTACTTCTAGGATGAATTGAAAACAAGGAACTATGAGCTTCACATAACAACTCATTCTTCGATTTTGAATCACAAGGCACACATAATCTTTTTCGAAACCTAAAAAAACAATTATTATAAATGTTAATATTAGGAAACTAACCCTTTTGAACCAACTAGACCTTTTTTGGAAAATCACTTTCTTGTTAAAACTCTTGCATTATTTTGTCAGATAGAGATGATTTCACTAACACCTGAAACAAAACAGAATAATTTCCGACACCAACAGCTTCTATTCCAAAGTTCATCAAATCAAAAACCATAGGATCTCGTTCCAAACATATCATGGTTATTGAACATTACTTTTTTAACATGAAGCATCATCCACAATATTTTCATTTCTTGGTTGGTAATGAATAATGCAATTATAATCCTCAGTTAATTACAACCATCTCCTATGTCTGATGTTCAATTCTTGAGGGAATATTTACTTGATACTTTTACTGTCAATATATATTTCACATTTTACTCCGTACAAATGATGCCTCTAAATTTTTAAAGAAAAAACAATAGTATCTAATTCCAAATCATGTGTAGGGTAATTT
Source organism: Viscum album (assembly GCA_963277665.1). Taxonomy (NCBI): domain Eukaryota; kingdom Viridiplantae; phylum Streptophyta; class Magnoliopsida; order Santalales; family Viscaceae; genus Viscum; species Viscum album. The sequence goes on along the minus strand of OY728135.1, from coordinate 1,060,049,233 downwards.
AACTAATGAGGTTCCAACTGACGTGAAGCATAAGAAATTACCTAATCATTCTGTATAAGGACACAACCTTGTCCATTCAACAAAGCCTCACTGTAAATAACAAACTCACCATTTCGTGAAGGGTGTGCCAAAACTAGAGCAGTCAACAATTTTCTTTTCAATTCCTAAAAACAATAATCACACTGTTTAGTCCAAAGGAACTTAAAACCTTTTCGAGTTAACATAGTCATTGGACTAGATAACAATGGAAAATTATCAACAAAACTCTAGTAATAACCCACTAAACCAAGAAAACTATTGATCTTGGTTATATTTGTGGGTCTTGGACATTCTTCAATAACATTAATTTTAGTAGGATGAACCATTATTCCATTTTCTAAAACAATGTGACCAAGGAAATAAATTTTCTATAACCAAAACTCACACTTTCTAAATTTCCCATTTCATTTATTGTAAGGTTTCCAAGACAACCCTTAAATGAATTTAATGTTCCTCATTACTTTTTGAATAAACCCAAATATCATCAATGAACACAACCACAAAATTATCCAAGAACTCACAGGAAATTCTTTTCATAACATCCATGAATATAGCAGGTGCATTGGTTAAACCAAAAGGAATAACTACAAATTCATAATGTCCATATATAGTACAAAATGCATTCTTCGGAATATCTTCTTCCTTTACATTCAACAGACGGTACCCCGACCTCAAATAAATCTTTGAAAAATACTAATCTCCGTGGAGATGATAAAAAAAATCATTGATATGAGGCAAAGGATACTTGTTATTAATAGTGATGTTATTCATTGATCTATAATCATTGAAAATTCTCATCGAACCATATTTATTTTTAACGAACAAGACAGGAGTACCCCAAGGTGATTTGTTAGGTTGAATTAAACCTTTATCTAATAACTCTTACAATTTCTTCTTTAACTCTAAAAGTTCAATTTGAGCCATTCGATATGGGTGTTTTGAAATTGTATTAGCATTAGGAACTAAGTAAACAGTAAATTCAACTTCACGATCATGTATAATACTAGGAAACTGATTTGGAACAACACAAAAGTAATAATTTACCACTATCACATAATTAATCTAAACAGTTCCTTTGTTTTCAACAATATGTGAAAGGTGAAATTCATTTCCATCTTTTACTAGTTTCTCAGCTTCTTGATATGTTATCAAAATAAAGGGTTAATTCTTGTACACAAACTAAAAATCTTTCAAAAAAGAATCCACTTTTTCTCTATATTAAATCTTAGCATGATAAACAGAATGAAAATCCATAACCAAAATAATATGAAACGCTACTAGAGTCAAAACAATAAGGGTTTGATGTAGATTCTCCCCACACACAAGGACATGAAGGTTCTTATGTTTTATTTTTTTCCCAAAATATCCTCCAGGTTTTTTACCATAATATCATTATTCATATATTGAGATGGAAATCCCAATTCACTAGAAAACTTATAAGAAATGAACGAAGTTGTAGACCCTGAATCAAAAAACACATTGTCATAATCTGAAGAAACAAACAGTGTACTTGATACTACTTCATTTGATGGCCCATCATCTACTTAAGTAGTTACAAAGGATATCACCACCCCTTTCTACTTGTAGTCTGGATACTTTCCCTCAGTTGTGTTCTTCGTTGGACACTAATTCGCATAACGACCCATTTCATTACCCTTAAAACATTTTACTAACAGTAAATTGGATTTTGTCTTACTATTAACCTGATCTTTTCCAGTGCAATTTCAAACCTTATATCCCAATTTACCACATCAGTATAACTTACCAAAACTTAGAAAACATTCCACATCATGCTTTTTACCACAATTTTCACATACTATAAACTTTAGTTTCTTAGCATCTAAATTTTTTTAAGAGTTTTTCCCTTTCGCATTCCACCTTGAACTCTTATTGTATTGTTTGTCAAGGAACACCTGATCATCAGAAAACTCCATTTACACCTTCTCCGCACAACAAAGAAGTTTTTTATATCTTTTGAACTCAAGATATGCTAAATAAATTCGATACATTGGATTTAACCTTGAGTAAAAATGGTTGATTTTACTATTAAGATATCATATGAAATTTGGAGCATACCATGCCATTCAAGTGAATTTTTCTTCTTAAAAAGCCAATGAGTCATCCACCAACCTCAATTATATGAATTTTTTTTCCATTCTAAGATGAAAACCCTTAGAAAAATATATCTCAAGAATCATCCCTTTGGATTCATCCCAATCAAGAGCATCAATATCCACACTATCCATGATATTTTTTTACCATTGACCACCATTGATCAGCTTCAACATCAAATTGGTAAATAGAAAGAAAAACATTTTGATGTTATGAACACCTCATGACATCAAGAATTTTCTCTAGTGCTTTAATCCACCCTTCTGCTAGCACAGGGTCAAATTATCCACTGAATGATGGAGGATGTTGCCTCATGAAATGATCCAATACTAACATGTTCCTCTAGGGAAGATCTGGAAGATCTCATGCACAGATACCACCATTAGTTATAGCCTATGTCAACTATTCCATCACTGCAACAAACAGGTCGGTTCTGATTCCAACCATCTCAGGTTGTTGATTTGGAAGGTTGTCTTCCTCTTAATGTCATCCCAAAATAGCTATCTTGTTTCCTCAGTGGAAAAAATTTCTGAACATAGAAATATCTTAGCCGAAGCAACATGGTAATATGTAAATGCTATATCATTTCAATCATAAATTAAGATAAAAAATAATTTATGTATATTAATTTAACTATATTATGACTCTTAATGTTGTCTAATCCAACCTATGATAGCATCTATAAGGACTCGTCCTTATAACGTTATATAATGTGAAATTAAATGAATAATTCACATTGAGGATCTTTTCAAGATTATAGTTTTAGAGAATTAGGACATAACATTTACATAACAACATGAATATTACATATAGACAATTCTACTCAGTATCCTTTTTTACATAAAATAAAAACACCTAAAAAATATTCATGTCCAGTTCCATGTTAAAGACAGCAGGACATTTCCTTGATCCCATCCTTGACCCAATTCATCTTTAAGTCTTGTGAAAAAACATTTCAAAACATGGGATTAGAATAAAAAGCTCAGTAAGGGTTATAAATCAATGAAAGAAAACATTTTTTAATCAAAATATACATATCGTAAGATCTTTAACATTCCTCATGAAATTATAATATTTTTGAATCAGACATAGAAAACATAAACCGTAAAGATAACTTTTGGCATCCATATAATACTTACATTGTAGCTATCATAGCTACGTAGGGAGTTATATTTAGAATACCCATCTGAGTATATTCTCTAAATCTATTTAGATAAACATTCATGTTTACTTCCATCATGTTACCTAATGCATTGGAGAGCTATCTCGGGCTCACTCGTAGTAGGTTTATCCCAGAACATCATGTATACGTAAATAATTCCCAAGAACCATAACACATTAATAACACATAAAACAAACATAAAGGGAAGATAACATTCCCTCATTTAAATCACAATATATAATATAAATATATTCACATAAAAAATCCATTATCAAAACCATTTACAATACCAAAATACCTAAAAAAGTATATGATCTTTATTTTCCTTTTAAAAACATTACAGCTTGTTAGGGAAGCCAAATATCAAATATTACTCGTAGCGGCTAAAAAATGTTGTTGTCACTGCTTACATTAAAAAGAAACATTTTTTTGTTGTTTAGTAAAATGCCTCATAGGAAATGATTCCCTTTTAATTAAATGAAAATTAAAAGGTGTTTATATAGCGTATAAAATAAAGTTGTGTATTAAAACAAATTAAGCCTGAATGAAAGAAGATTGAGACAAAGTCCCTTACCTCATGTCTGACTTGACCCGTTATTCATTTAATCTACGGAATAAGAAAATAATGTAAATTTTTACTTTATTAAGAACATTTATAATTTTTATTATTCCTTTTATATGAATTATTACCATGTTATAAAAATAATTTAATCATTTACGTTAATAATGTTTGTTTTGTCGATATTTGGTACTTGAGCCAGAAATGGACTTCTTATAATTACAAGTTGTCCACATGGTCGAAATTTCATAATATTAAAAATGATATTAGTGAATTAGATATCATATATATCATATATATCTAGTATATACATGTATTTATAACAGTACATAACATTTTTTAGATAAGAAATTAAATGCACCGTTCATGGAGACGGTAAGCCGTACATACACATAAATGCTAATTTCATTTCTATTTCATAATTTAATGGAATCAAAACATAATGATAAATATATATATTATAAATATAGTATCATATCATATATAATATCATTAACTCCATTTTTTATACATCCACATATGGCATTAATGAGTCATATCACTTTGAGGGGGCGGTAGTCCGCATATCCTCAAATGAAATTATCGCGTTTACCTATAATGGAAGCCATAAAGGTATGAAATAAATGGAAAATACAGAATAATATAGAAAAAATATACATAATATAGATCATATATAAGTATAGTTCCATCATAATTTCCACCATGAGAGGCGGTAAGAGGTAATCGAACAATCATCATTTCGTGAGGTGTTAGTTTTCCATCTGTATAAACAATATGTTCTTCACCCATTAGATGGAGGTGTGTGTAAGTGTAGTTCAAATAATTCTCATAACAACATCCTATTATATTTAGGATACTGTTTTTGTTATAAAATAAAGGAATAAATAGATTTTAGGGGTTGGAGAAGTAAAATAACATAATAGAAGTTAAGAGAAACCGTTAACTTTAATTTGGGTAACTCCTTTTGGATTGAACCAAAAAGACTCCTTGAAATGACTTCTGCCTAAGGTAAGGTTTCTAGAAGGAGGATAGGGATATTGAGAGATTATTTGGGTAGTTTTTGGATGAGCCAAGTGGCTTGAGAGGTGTGAGTAATGAGTAAGAAGTGAGGGCTTTTTACAAATGGGATGAGGGGATCTTTAAGAAAGTGTGAAAATATTATTTTATTATATAATGATATTCAATTTATAAAAGGTCCAAAACTAATTAAAGTATATTATAAGATGACTCATTATCGAAATAAATTCATCCAATGGGAATTGAATAGGTTTTAGAAATTATTTTAATTTCAATAATATTATTTATTTTAATTATTTATCAATGAGGTAAACACTTCATCATTATTATGTCATAAATAATTTAATTTATTTGATGTATAAAAATTATTAAAAAATACCACGATGTAAGAAATATTTTTATCATCCCAAATAATATTTATAGCCGAAAAGATAAAGTATATAACCATATGTAAAAATTGTTTTTCTAAAATATATTTGTTTATGTCATTTTTTCCTTTACATTAAATTAATTAAAATAAATTGTCATTACCACTCATAAGTGGATCCATGGGGTTCCAAAATCGACCCAAAGATGCTCGTGGTCGTAAATTACTCAACCAATAATATATGGACAAGTGTTAAGGTAAATTTGTAAATTATAAAATTCATTTTACCTCGACTTACGCTATTTAACTTTAACCGCGGTTAATAAAAGTCAAAAGTTACTATTCACCAAAACTTATTTCCAACATTTTCAACCACATTTTACATAATAATAACAACCTTATTTGATATATTTTTGAAATTAAATTTACAAAAGCGGTAAAATTTCATTTAAAAAAAAATTCAGTTTATTAACTACTACTAAGTGGTTTCACTATCCATCAAAAATTTTTGTTTCTAAGAAAAATTCCCAAAATTCAGCCTAAGATATATTTGATATTCAAAATTCAAAAATGATGTCTATTTTACCAAATTAAAAACATAAAAGTTTCACTAATAATTTTAAAATTAATTCCCGTTGTCAAAACAAATTGCATGTCTTTTAGAAACAATAACTATAAAAATATTGATACTCGTTTATGTCTAATTTCAAGTTGAAATTATTTACAATGAAAAACATTGGATTAAATGGTAAAAATATAATATTATTACACTTTAAACCCAATTAAAAAGATAATCTAACCATATAAATAAATTATATAAAAAATTAGTTCTGAATTAAAACAAAATAATTTTCACTATTCATTAAAAATGAATTTTATCAGAAAAATACCAAAAATATACCCAAAGTAAAATTTGATGAAATGATTCAAAATAAGATTTCTTTGTCAAATAGAACATATAAAATTGACTAATACTACATTTAAATAGGGTTCTCCATCAAAATGTGGTAAATAGACCTTTTAATTAATATTATATTATTTATGCTTAAAATTAGAGTAAATCACATTTTAAGCCTCTAACTTTTATTAGATAAATTTAACAACATTTAACAAACATGTATAATCATATTTCTGTTAGTTCTATTTATTCTACCAATACAATGGCATGTCGTTGTCTATAATTTAGAATAATATTATTATATTATTAGTGTGCAACGTAATATTTCAAAGAAACCCGTTGTTGCATATCAGGTAAGACATCAATCATAGAATCCACTTTAAAATAAAATTAATATTAATTAAAAAATATTAATGAAAATGAAAACGAATTATTCTTTATTTACCTGTGATGTTACACTTTTATCCTTTGAGTGTATCCCATGGGAGGGGTTAACCAGTTTTTGCGAGTTTATTTAGGTTCATGAGTCATAAGTGATCCATTGACTAATGAAAATAATATTAAAATGGTGAGAATAGTATGTGGTTTAGTTGTATTAGTTACCTTTGGGTTTTCTTAGACGAAGCACTTTAATGTGGATGCTTTTGGTTTGAAAGATAGTTTTCGAAGGGGCAGACCCGTTTTTATTCTTGGCACTGATATTTTCCCATGTGTGAGTTTTGGAGGATTTATATATAAGGATAATTGGTGGTAGTCCTATAAATAGTGTGGTGTGGTTAAAATCCTTTCTATAGATTTAATAATATGAGGTGCTCAGAGATGTGTGGTTTTATTCATCTGAGATTCTTTGGGGACGTCAATAACTGCAAGGTTACCCTAGTGTATATAATGTTGATAAAACATTAGGAGCCACTAATAAAGAACACTATTGGAGTAATTTTGTGTGATGCATGTGAAATTTTTTTTACTATTGAAATTAAAAGCACCATGGGATCTTGTGATTCATTACAATGTATAGTTATATATGACAAGACCTGTAATGTGCCGAGACCTATTAACTCAGAATGTACCTTTAAGAGTGTCATGAGAATGTAAATGAATACTAGTAGAATTATAGAACAACACTAGAGTTTTTTGTGGTCATATAAATGGTTTTACCTTTTCAAATTCACTGATTTGGTAAAGTTTCATTGGTTATCTATGCTTGATGTGGATAGAACATGGGAGAGGCATGGTCAGTGGATTAAGTCCTTGAGCTGTGTCTTTGAGGAAGGTGGATCACTGAAGACTGATGTGGTTCTTCATGATAATTTTAAATAGGATCACATATCCATTTAGTATCAACATAATATTGGAGGTATAAATGAATTGGAGATATTTTGTTCCATTTGGATTATGGTATGGTTGGTATAAGAGCATATGCTTATGGTTTTCAAGTAAACATAAAGCCATGTGTGTTGGATAAAGACTACTGTGAGTTTGAGGCATGTATACTTAAGGATCCTAATGAGAGTTTTAATATTATAGTAGTGGGTACATGAATTTAGTCAGATCAAGTATGGGGACATGGTTGATCCATGTAAAACCTTCAAAAGGGAGTTAGTTATTAATGTGGAAAAAGTGCGAGTGTGACATGGGATGAACATCATTAGTATGTACCTAATGAGTCTTATTTGGGTCATTACACTATTATTGGTAGAGGATGAATTTGATACTGTGGAGTTCACCATTGGTTATTTATTATTGTGGCTCTCAATGTGGGTGGGACTTTTGGAGAAATCCTTGGGTAATGTTTCTATGAGCCAGAAGTGAGTGATGAATTACCTTCTATAATAATGCTCATGGGTGAATAATTTATACCCCATATAGACATAATTTTTAGTGAGGGATATAATATGGTTAATGGGGATCAGAAATATTTGGGGATGCAATGAAATGGATGATCCTATGGTGTCGACTGGGATGTTGAAATGGGTGATATGGCCCTTTTAGGAAGAGGATTATGGGTGTGTGAGATTGATCGATGAATAATCATTATGGAATTTTGAAAACAATGGATATACCAGATGACATTTAATGAATCACTTAGTGAATTCTAGTTATAATAAAACATGGTGTCAGTTGGGTAATAACATTTCCTATTTTCCTAGAATGGTTTGAGTTATCTAAGCATGATTGGGTTTTTGGTGGGTTGGTTTTCATAGAATTTAATAATATAAAATATGGATTAGTGATGGTTAGTCTATGTAGTATCATTATTAGTTAGATAAAAAAATCAATGATCATGTTCATACAATCATAGGATGCCCTATGGGTTTATGGAATTGTTATTGACTATTTTAATAGTGTAGAAATAGACGCCGACAAGATTGTTTTGGGAAAAGTCTTGCATGAATGAATTGAATTGTGTTATTGAATGTAGTTTGATGAGGTGGAAAAAAAGTTTATAAGGTTAAATTTTTGGGGAATTAAGGGTAAATTTTGGAGTTGGAAAGGAATTTTGAAGAAATGTTCATCTTATTGAAATTGTTCATTGGCATTTGTGGAATTTTCTAATTTTTTGGGGTTTTGAGAATGATGATGGGTAAAAGAATTGGACTAGTGTTATTACTGGTTTTGGGAAAAATGGTTAGAAACCTAATTGAGGGGCGTCATTGGAAATCCAAGATCATTTCATAATAGAAATGTTATGTGATATAAGGTATCATGTGGCGGTATTGGCCCATCTTAAATATATCTTATAGTTGGGGGTACTAGAGGATATGTGATATTTTGGGTGATGAAACATGGGGTGTCCTGGTGTATATGGAAGATGACAACAATAATCATTGGGTTTCAATAATGAGTTAGAATGGTATATTGTTTCGTGGTGGGTTAGGAACTTATTGTTTAATGATTTTCTCAAGAAGTTTGTTGAGTGTTTGGGGATGGAATAGAACTGATGATAAGGATTTGATGACCAATTTAGGTTGGATGATCCAATTAGATAACCAACCAAAATTCTAAATGATGATAAGTGTTATGGAATGGATTTTTTAATTTCTCATGTGAACATATGAGTTTGATTGTTAAGGGGGAATGTATAAATTTCATTAGGTGAATGGGTTAGATATTGACGCAGGGTTCAGAATTGAATTTTAAGAGTTTGGATATCTTAAATTGATGTTTTGGAAATGGTTTCAGACCCTCGATGTATATTGGTAAAAACATTTATAAATGAAATACACACTTTAATTATGTAAATTTTATATAATGAAAAGAAATTATAGAAAAAAACGAAATAATTTTGTTGTTTTAGGCTATTATAAGTTGTACCATGTTGGATTTAAATGATCATTAAGAATAATAACTATTAAAAGTATAGACATTCTATAATTATCATATGATTAGTTTATATATAGGGTTATGATAAATCTATTTGACATATAAAAAGTAACTGATGGCATAGAATAGTAGGATCGTACCCTATTAAGACCATATATCCTAGTTTTTGTTGGATATATCATCATTGATATTTTCTCTTGACCAATCCCTATATGAGATTCAATTACTAAATCCTAAGAAAAACCATTTACGATATAATTTCAAAATCATCGAGATCATGACCCATGCTATCTTTTTTAAACAACACTAATAAAATATCACCATCAAACCCCTTACTTTTAGGGAATTCACTTGGGTAATAAAGGTATATTTATCAAAACCCTAACAGTAGGAATTTGTATATTTTTATTATAAAATAGTGATTAACTTTATTACTTTTTAGTGATTAAATAACTAGTTTGATAAAAATAAGATTTTTATATGATGAAACATAAATTGGTATTTTGGGGAAATATATACTGGTAATAAAGACCCACTTTTTTATGAATTTAATTACTTTTTTAAATAGTCGGTATTTCAATAAAATAAATTTAATAAATATGAATGATAATATAATTTTATGAATTCAAATGTAATTTCTATAAGGATCAGAAAACTATTATTATAAAAAACCTTTTTTCGATAAATGGGGTTTTTTGAATTTAGATATTAAATTATCATATTCATAGAATTAATTTGATAAAAAATATATATATTTTTTAAATTAGAATGAAAAAATTATCCAATGGCCATTTTTCCTTATTTTTCTCATTAGTCAAATTTTTGTGTAAAAATGAAACATGGTATACTTATATGGCATGTATTATGGAATCATAAAAGCATAAAAGTGATGTTAAAAAAATATAATAATGAGTATTCAAGACCAATTTTTTCCCCTATAAAATAATGTGTTTTGATGTTAGTAATTAATTTTATAAACTCTTACAGAATCCTCCAAAAGATAAATTATATTTTATGGTTTTAAAATAAATTCTTTTTAAACATTACTCACTTCTACATGACCAATGTTATTATTTTAAGGACTTGAGTATATATCATTATAAACTAATTTAATTCACTCATATTTGGTAGAAACCATATGAAAACCATTGGATGGTTTGTGGTTCTGATTAATTTATCACATAGATCCCAAACCCATGTTTTAAAATTAATAAAGAATTATTCAATCATTTTCCATGATGATCCACAAAAAATATCATTCCTATATAATTAAAACCATTTGATAACACATTTAATATGTCATTAACTCTGTATATCCCCCCCCAAGGTGGTCCTAATTTCTTAAGAAGGTCTTCCCATGATTTTAAAAGCACCCTATCAAGGTAACAGATCCTCTAATCCATATCATTATTCAATGAATTCATCATTACTATACATTTTTATTCCCAATTGGTAATGTTAAGATACATTTTTTTACATTACTCCTACTATCCTTATGATTTATATGTGATTTTATCCCCCTTTAACCCTCATTAATCCCTCTCATAAATCATTATGTAACTTTATTTTGTTGCCAAAATTATCAAATGATTTTCCATGAAAAACATTTGTATAATGAATACCCAATCTCATTTCCAATCATGGGTATCAAACCAGATTTTCCCATCCTTAATTTATTTTAAAAGTCTACGTATATAACACAAAATCTTTATTCACAGTGTTAAAATTGATGACACGCATTCTTATGTTGTATGATCTATGTGGTACACTTATGCATGTGCATGTTATGAATGTAACGAGTGGGCCTAGAATTATATATCTCTATAATACATGGGGTAATGTGTTTATATCATTAAATAGCATGTATAGTGTACATGAGGTTATGCTATTAACATTTAGTTATTATATATAAATAGTTATCCTTTTCGTATGCATCTCGTTTCATGTTTTGTATTGTATATACGTTCCCATGTTACCTATATGTTATCAAATTTTATCAGGGTTCGATGTTAAAGATTATGATTTTAACCCCTGTTATTTTAACTTTATATGAATATTAATAGACATTTATTAGGTTCATCATGTTATTAATTTATTATTTCATTATTGGGATTTATATCTTACAACTTTCTTATGTACGTCATAGTGTTATCTCGTGTTTTTTAAAGATCAATTTTTTTTGGGCATGTTGTTTAGTTTTAGTTTTTGTAATTGTATTTCTATTTAATGTTGTTATTCTATATACCTAATCATAAAAATACAATTGGAATCATGATATTTTTGTGTCATATTACGTTTATCTTTCTTCAATAAATAATGAAGTATAATGTATGAAATATATACGTTGTCATTGTTGGTATTAGAGAAACATCCTGTTATTTTTAGGGAATAGGATTATAAAAAAATAGCCAAATACTATTGGATAAGAATAAGAACAGGAAATCATCCCTAATTAATTATAATTTATATATTATTTTGTTTATAATAAAATACATTGTTCTATGGATACTATTGGTAGATGTGGCTCCGAAACAGTTATATATAGGGGTAATAACCCCCAAAAGGGTGTATTGAGATATATTTGATAATCAAATGGTGTGTGACAATGATTCTTAAATACAAACCTAGTTTTAAACTCTAAAGGGATAGGTTTTGGTAAATTCAAAAGCTCATTTTGAAACATTATTAATTTAAAACAACACCAATAATATTTTATGTCACGAAATATATCATGACAAACATAGATTAAAACCACAATATTTATTATTTTAAAAATATATATCCTTAATGACTTATAAATTTTATATTCTTGGTTTACCTTTTATGTAATTAATTATTTAAAATTATTTTTAAATAACATTCCCATAACATTAGTCAATAAATAAAAATATGATGAATGGAGTCATAAACCATTGAGATGAGAAATGTTTTGACTACCCAAATGAGATTCCCAACCCGATGGGAGTAGGAGTCAAGAAATTCTTTGAAATAATATTTCAATAACTCAGGTTTTCAATAGAAACATGAATTAGGGGAAATACACATATCTTAGTAAGAAGGAGCAAGTTTTATTTGATAACATTGTGTGATAAAGGCCTAAAACTTTAAGTGGATATTTTGACAATTTAATAGTATAAAAATGGATCAAATCCATTAAAAATATTCTCTATTCCCTATAATTCTTTTAGAAGGGGAATTTTTTTCTGGATGATTATCTTATGGAGGGAGAAGTTAATCAATAGTGGATTTTGATAATAAATATCAATCTTGAAAAAATTAACGAAGTTATGGACTGGAAAGAATAATAGGAAATGTTTTTCAATAAATATTTTCTTCACGATATCCAACTTAAAATGGAGAAGTATTTCCTTTAGAAAAAGAAAAATGATGAAAATTCCATTCGATATTATGAGAAAAAATTCACAAAACATGCATAACATGCCTCTAACTTTGTTATTTTCCTAAAACTAAATTTTAATACTTCTTTAATGGGATAAAGTTGAGTCTAAAAACACTAATTGTTATTCTAGACATTGGAATCTATGATAGAAATATATAATGTTCCTTCAATATCAAATATAAGATAAGTGAATCTAAAGGGTATCAACGGTCTAAAGACAAGATTTGAATAATAGATTTTGATTGTGTCTGAGTCATGGAAAATTTTCATGTGGGAATTAAATTATAACATACCACTTAAAAAGTGTAGAAAGAAGCATATTAAATTTTTTTAATGTGAACATGTAAATGCTTTAGGTTTGGGAAAGAATGGCACCTAGTATGAAATTTTTTATCAGAGAAACCCACCAATGTGATGGAATAAAAGAATACTCTATTAAAACCTCATCCTATATTATAATGTCTCAACTGTAATGAAACAATATATTATGTCAATCAATGAACTAAACCAAGGGTTTTAGACAAAAAAACTAACGATAATAGCCTCATAGTCCTAAAGAGAAATGGATAGCTTATTCTCTCACAACAGATAATGTGGATCCCAAAAACTATGTGGTGATAGGTACACTATTCATTCATTCAATTATAGAGTGAATACTATATGACTCTTGTTATACACACTCATTCATATCATGAATGTTTATTAGAACTATTAAAAAACCACTACAAAGTAAGGAAGTAGAGAGGTCAATAAAAATAAGAAATGGAAAAATTATTACATTGAAATTATACAACTCCTCATTTTTCAAAATTTTTAGGATGAATTTCCCAGAAAGCATTGTGATAATTATTTTAGTTGAATTAGATCCTACAAAGGGTAGGATTGAATTTCCATGTATAGAACCAAAAAAAATTGATAGAAGGAAATCACCTTCCATATCTAAATTTTCTATTTGATTATATACAAGTGAAAGGACGAGGATGAATCACCATTGGTATAATAATATAAGTAATGTATATTATTTCATAGTGGGTAATCATATCTTGATATAATAATCGAGACTAAAGAAAAGATCATCCTTGGTGACATGACCAATGTAAGGGAAATCACTGATGTCTTTCCCAATGAATTTCCTGGTCATTATCCTAAACGAGAGGTTGTGTTCTCAATAAAACTTATATATAGAGAATTTACAATATCCATGAATCCAAATCTATTTTTCAATTTTTAACTTTTGGTTATAAAGATGAAGCTACAGTAAAATCTAGGTAAAGGGTTTATACACCAAAGTCCATTACTGTGGGATGCACTAGTCCTCTTCCTCAAGAGGAGGGATGGCTCAACTCACCTCTAAATTGATTATCATAAGATCACTATAATCATGATAAATAACAAGTGTCATATTATATGGGTTGATGAACTATTCAATTACTTACAAGGATCCCAATATTTTCTAATAGTGCATCATTGGTTAGGATATTATCATGTAAAGGTGAAGAAGGGGTTATCATCATTGTTTTATTTCGTTAATGGTATGGGTACTATGAGTTCCAAGTGATCCCATTTTTTCACATTAGTTATCCAAAAATATTTATGGACATAATGAATAGATACTTTAGGGATAACCTTGATATGTTTTTGGTAGTCTGTATAGATTATATTTTTATCTACTCCAATAGATAGGAGGAGTTTCAGGAGCATTTGGATATTGTACAAAAAACCTTATAGAAAGAAAAGATGCATGAAAAGTAAATTAAATGAATGTTTAGGGAATATAATGTTTCCTTATTGGGGATATTAGAACCAGAAAAGATATATTTTTGGATCCTTAAAAAATAGTGTAAATTTAAGGACTGAACATTTAAACCTTAGTGAAGGAAATATATAGATTACATGGATTAGTTGGGTACTGTCATCGATTTATGAGAAACTTCTCATTATTTTCAATCCCACTAACCATGCTAACATAGAATGGGGTGAATTGGTTCTATAATGACGAATAAAAATAAATATTTAAAGAGCTGAAGAATAGGATAATCACTGAACTAGTTCTCAAATAACCCAAAAGTGGTGAAGGATTTGTGATCTATAGTGATTCATTGAAAAAATATTAGGTTTTTTTACCGATGAAAGATGAAAATGTGAAATCATATCCCTCCTTACATTTAAAGATACAGGAGAAAAAGTACATAATAGATGATGAGGAATTCTCTTTCGTAATATTTGCACTAAATATTTGGAGACATTATTTCTATGGGGAGAAGTACGAAATATCATTAGATCATAAAATCCTCATGTACATGTTTACATAATAGAATCTCAATATGCACCAATATGCTGGTTAAAATTGTTCAAGGATTATGATTGTTCAATCCATTTCCATAATGTGAAGGAAAAAAAGTGGTGGACTCTTTGAGTGAAAGGATTATGAAACCCTATCCGTGATAATAAATTCAAGTGATCTAATCTTCTTGGGCATATAGAGGATGAAAATGAGAATAATTAAAGGGTCTACATCCTACCGAACTCAAATAAATTCTCAACTGTCTATTATTGAGAGTATTAAGGAGACATAGAATGATGATGTGGTTCTACCTTAAAGGTAGAAAATATTAAAAAATACTAACAGTTCTAAAGTTGGAGTTATAAGGTTTGGGACCTAGATATGTTTCCCATAAAAACCATAACTACATGGGGAAGTTCTGGATGATGTGAATATATCATCATTATCTATTCATATATGAGTCACCAATATGTATAGAGATTTGAATAAATGATTCATGTTGGGATAACATAAAGATGGATATTGAGGAATTTGTATCACAATGCTTGGAATGCCAATAATTCAAGGAAAAAAATAGAATTATAAGGGTATTTTGCAACCATTTCCCATACTAGTATGGAAATGGGAAAACATAACCATAAATTTTATTGTAGGTATCCCCCATACCCTTAAAGGCTATAACATCATCTAGGTGGTACTCTATCACCATAACAAGTAAGCACATTTCATTTCTATTGAGTAAGATTTATCTGTTAAACAACCTTACAATATATATATAAATAAGGGAAGTGTTAATAGTACATGTAGTTCTACTCTATATTTTATATGATCAAGATCCAAGGTTCACCACATGGTTTAAGAGAAATTTTCAGTAAGTATTGGATACCAAACTGGGCTTCAACACTGGTTATGATGCTTTGATGGATGGTTGGTCTGAAAGAACTTTTAAAACTCTATATTATATGAAGATATAATGTTTAAATAATTTACATGTATGATAGGATCAACACCTTCCACTAGTGGAGTTCTCATATAATAATAGTTTCTATTCTAAAATTCAAACGAAACCGTATGAGGAACTATATTGGAAGAGGTTCCAGACTCCAACATGTTGGGAAGATGTGGGAGAGTATAAGGTGATGTGATTTATCCTTTTCAGGTGAAGAAAGATAAAATTCAAATAATTTATCATCATATGAATTTTTATAAAATTGATTAAAATTCTATGCTCACAATAATTTTTGAGACATGGAGATTGAGGTTGGAGATAAATTTTTCCTTTTTATATTACCGTGGGAAAAATTCAAGAGGGTTAGGAAGAAGGGAATTCTTAGTGCAATATAAATCGGCCCATTTATTATCATTGATCACATTAGAGTAGTGGCCTATTGACCAACACTACAACCTAGAATATCTGAAGTGCCTGATGTGTACCATGTATCACCCTTGATGAAGTACATAACAAACCTCTCACATGTACTAAATCTGTAGGTGGTTCTATTGGAATATTATCTTTAATATGAGGAGCATCTGACGAATATATTATATCATAGATAACATCTTAAAAAACATGAACAATCCCATGGTTAAATTGTTATGGAATAAAAACATGTTTGAGTAAGTGACTTGGGAACCAGAAGAGATGAGGAAACAGAATTTCCCTCAACTATAATGAACCAAAAATTTGTAAATTAAATCCCCCTTTTAAAAGGGTAAATTCATTATTAATAAATGAAATTATAGAAAACAGATTCACTAATTTGGTTATTTTGGACTGTTATAATTTATATCCAGTTGGATTTAATAGGCTTTTTAAAATCATAACTGTGGATTGGATAATAATTCTACAATGATCATATGATTGATATATATATATATATAGGTTTATGATATATACATTATAAATATAAAAAGGAATAGATAGACTCAGCTAGTAGGATTGGACCCTATGAAACCCATTTGTTGTAGATTTCAAGGGAGAAAACATCACAAGGATTTTCTCGTGATCAAACCCAATATAAGATTCAACAATTAAATCAATAGGAAAATCATTTAAAAGAAATGTTCAAGATCAATGAGATCATGACCCACACTATATTTTCCAAATCACTCTAATAAAATATCACCATAACACAACTTACCCTTAAATTATTCACTAGTGTAATAAGGGGCCAGATAACAGGACCCTAATAATAAGAATTTTCATAATTTTTTAATTTTAATAATGTAATAGTTATTTTTATTACCATATAATGATAAAATCACAAGTGTGATAAAAATTAATTTTTGATATGTTAAAATAAAAAAATTATTTTTGAGAAATATATAGTTCCAACCAAGAAAAATATTTTTTAAGAATTGAAGAATTTTTGAAAATATATGATATTTTAATAAAATATTGTCTTTTAACATTAATGTTAATATAATTTATTTATGAAAAATGTAATATTTGTAAGGGTTAGGAGAAAATTATTATCAAATATAATATTTATCGATTAAAATATATTCTTTAGGTAAATGTAAAAATTGTTATATTTATATAATCATTTTTGTTAAAGTAAATAATATTTTTTAAATCAGCATATATATATTTTCCAATGGAGATTTTTTCATATTTTTATGAGAAATTCAAAATTTTTCTTAAAAATATAATAATGTCTGTAATAGGACATTATAAAATACCATGAGTGATTTAATAAATACTATAATGAGTATACAAAATCAAAATAATTATTCACTTTTAAATAAGATTTTTTTGAAGTTATTTTCTCTATTTTATCAACCCTAAAATAATCCTCCAAAACTCATATTGTATTTTAAGGTTTTAAAAAATTGTTTCTAAAAATGACTCAATTTCATATCATCAATTGTATTATTTTATTTAATATTATTCTTATATTTATTAAATAAATAAATCCACTCCTAATTAAAAAAATCGTTTCGAAAACAATTTAGTTTTTTGTGGTTTGGATTAATTTATCATATATATTCCAAAACCTATATTGATTTTTTTAACTAATTATAATCTATTTTACTATGAAAAGCCACCCACCACCCATTCCACTTTACAAAAAACCATTATGACACCAATTTACTCCTCCATTCTCTCTCTAGATCACATTCAAGGGGTTCTTAATCTCTTATGAAGATCTTATCATGCATTTAGAAGCTCCCCCTCAAGGTAAGGGATCAGCTCTTCCTCTTTATTCAAGCATTTCCCCTATTCAATGCCTCTTGATATCAAATTGGTTATGTTGAGATACGTTTTTTAACATACCAATTATTTTCCTTATTAAATCCATGTGATGATATAAACCATTAATTCTCATTATCCCTCCCATTAACCTTTATTTTACCCTATTATTTTAGAAACATTACCCTATGATTTTCCAGGATAAAAATTTGTATGGTGAATACCTATCCCCATATCAACTCAAGATTATTAAACTAGATTTACCTATACCAAATTTATTATGGAATTTTATGTTTTGTCTCACACTTCTTATCCAAGTGGTTAGAAGTAATTAATGTTGTTCATATATTTTATAATTTATGTGTCACACTTATGCATGTACATGATATGAATGCGATAGGTGGGCCTAAAATTATATAGCCCATCAATGTGTCAAGTAATTTTTTTATCTCTTGATATACCATGTATGGTGCATAAGAAGTTATCCTAATAACATTATGTTATGATGTCTTCATAGTTATCCTTTACTTATGATCATAATGTCATGTTTTATATTGTTTCCACATCACCATGATCCCTTTATGTTATGATCTATTATCATGATTTGATGTTCATGATTATGATTCCCACCCCTATTATGTTAACTTCATATGCCTATTGAATCACATTTATTTAATTCATCATATTATACTTTTATAATTTCATTACTGGGATTTATGGATCACCCCTTTCTTATGTATATACCAAGGTTATCCCGTACAGTTTTAGAATATCATGTGAATTTAAGGGCATGTAATGGGGTTTTATTTTATGTCATTTTATTTCTGTTTCAAGTTATTTTTCTATATACCTAATTACCAATAGACACTAGAGATCACAATATTCTAGGGTTTTATTAAATGAATCAATATGAAATAAATCAAGATGTAATGCGTATGAAAGATAGTTGTTGTCATAATTAGTGCCTTGGGTGTTCTAATAAGTCTAACAGGATTTATATTATGAATTGTATATTTTTTGAATTTTCTATATAAGGTTCACAATTTAGTTCACACTATTTAGGAGAAACCATGTGAAACCTTAAGCATGGGGTTCTTTATATCTCAATCCTTATAGTGTACAGTTGTGGTGCAAGATTATTTCATTGTTTTAGGAAAACCATATGAGATTCAAAGTAAATCATGGAAGGAATATTGGACATAGGACATGTCACATAGTTTGTCAATAGTTGCATAAAAACCATGAGAATTTTTATAAAGGGTTTGATAGCTGATTTTCAATATTAACTCATGGTTTCTAAATCATATGAACCAACCATGTGAGTTTGGGCATTTGGGACAGTGTAGACCGCATTGTTGACACGTGATTTACCAAACCATGATGCCAAAACGTTAACCCCTTTATTAGTTTCCTTTTACAAAATTTTACTTTAATGTTTTTTCACCCAAAATCATCTATTACTCCTCTCCCTTGACCTAGTATCACTATGTGATGCAACCACCCACTCCTCACTTCTATGAGGGGTATCCTTCATCTCATGACCATATTATTTTCCATTACATGTGATCAAGAGCCTAAAGAAAGGCTAATAATAAATTCTCCCCTTATCCTCCTTATCCAAATTTGGTTATTATAGTTAGGGATATGGGTCATTATTCAAACAATGAAGGGTTGAATCATCTAGTGATGATGGTGGTTCCATTCAACCTAGGTAGTGGATGTCTCGAGACAACATCTACATGTTTTCCACCATTGTTTCATTAGTTGTATGTGGCGAGGTGATATTTTTAATGGTTTCATGATAAAATAAATTTTGTTTCTTAGGGTAATGGTTTGGTTTTATGATTCCAAAGTGGATCATGTATTTACCTTGGGGGTGAATTTGTGGTGACAAACATTTAATAATTACATTCAACATATAATATTTGTTACTACATATTAATTAAACCGTAGTTTTTGGTTAATACATATTTATTTAGAATAATATTCCTCACTACTTTACACTTATTCTATGGAGATGTCATAAGAAAAAAATAATTATTTCTACAAGGTTTGACAATAGTTTTTGAAACTACATCCTTGATATAATGATTCTTATCGGTCAATGGATTCATTAAAAATAATATTTTCATTAATTATAATTGAGGGAAATTATACTACATCCCATAGTTGAGATATCTCAAGAAAATAACCTCATATATCCTAATAGAAAACTTAATCCTACCATCATAAGAAACCTTCTATCTTTATATGGTAATGATTATACTAAATACATTCAATTACAAACAATTACTATCTTTTAAGACAACATATGATAAACATGTAAGAAGATCCTTAGGACATCATCCTTAAAGTTGATGTCTGATAATTATATTCTTTTTTTCCATCTAGTGATCTAAAATAAAAATTTATAGTGACTCTATATAATGTTCCTCACCTTCTATATAATAAACCTATCACGGTGTGCATCTGAACTATATGACTTAATATTCTACACCACAAACTCTATCCGGCATTCCACCATCTTGTGACCCTTGATATTGTATGGAAATTAATGATGCTCAATCTAATGAATAACACCCAATTCTTCAATTTAGTGCACTATCTAAAAAACATGATCAAAAAACACCAATTAGAATACTTGTATTAGGCAAATATTTTTCCATATATAATAATAATAAAACAATATGGCACTTTTTCTTCATCCAGATTATTTCTTGGTTATGAACATTCAGTTTTTTAAAATCTACCACACTTCACCTCCTCACATATATGTGAATGGTCTTCTAATATTATAATTTATCATACTATTTCACTCTTTTATGTAGATGTGCTTCCTAAAAATATAGGAAAATAAACATATTTTCCCACTCAACTCAAAATCCAAATTCAAGCTTCAAAGTTATGTTAGCTTCAATAGATTCTTATCAACACTTTTAGATTATTCTTGGAGCATGATGATCAATATATCATCCACAACATTCTTCAACCATCCATAAATTAAGTGTTTACGGACTTTTTTGAAATTCCTTATCTCATCGAGATAAACATACTTTGAAATATTAACATGGAATTATTACACATAGGGAATTTAAAAAGTCTTTGTAAAGCTACTTGAAACTCCATATCAAATTTTTTTGTTTAGTTAAATCATTTATAATATTTTTTATGGATATGCTTTTTCTCTGTCCTAACCAATTCTCACTGACTTTTTACCTCTATCTAATAAACTTTATTTTCTCTGACTGGTGAGATTCATATTATTTCTCTTGAATGATGGAATCAAATTTTTTATTATGAATTAATCTATTTGATGTGTTATATTCTCTTATTTTGGTATTCCTATATGATTAAATCATCCATCCAGTTCTCACCTATATGATCACTCTACATTACCTTAGAAATAATACAACACTCACTCTTTTTAGGTTTGTAAAACATTATAAACCATCTAATGAAATCACATTTATCTATCTGATGATCATATATATAATGGATCTTCAAACATTCAACCTCACTTTCAAATCTAATCTTGGAATCTCCATTGATAAATTCCTTCTTCAAATGATTTACTTACTACTGCACTAATAAATATGACTTGGTAAATTGTCGAACCAATAGAACTAAAGCTTCACCATGCATTCATATGATATCCAATTTCTAATGATCCTCATAAATATATACATGACCATTTATTATAGTAGAGATGAAACTTCTTTTTCAAAAAAATTCATTCTAATGGTTCTTCATTTGATTGAATTGTAATGATGTTCATAATCATCAACTCGCTCTCTAGACTTTGTAGCTTCAAACATTGTCAGGTTGTAACAGAACCACTTTTTTATTAAAAAATTCATTAAAAAAATTTGTTTGGAAACATTATATTCCCATCCATATAATTCACTTTTCATATTTTCTCTGTATTTTATCCTTGATAAGACATACTCCATACCATTACATGGGTCTTGTAAATCTCATATGACCTTTACATATCTGACCTTTATATAGATTCAAACATATGACCTTTACATATGTGACCTTTATATAGCTAATACCATTACACAATTCCATTGATATTTTTATATAAGTAATCATAAATCAAGTGTTTAATTTATGTAACCTATATAAACAACATAATTTATGATTTTACAAAATTAAAAGATACACAAACTATAAACAAAAAATTTCCACTTAAACTTCGTTTAAACATTCTCTCTGAATTTCATCAGTCCGTGTTTGTCTAATAATATTATAGTAAATTCTAAAGACTTATATCTATTTTAATTTCTATAACTTCTAAAGATATTTTTAACTAAATTATTTTTTGTCTAATGACATTTTGGAACGTGTGGGTCTAATCTGGATTATTTATTTTACATTATAAGGTCATTAAAATTGGACTTCACACATTGTATGGATCCCACTTTTTATTTTTTATTGGTTTGTATGAACTCGCATTTACCACCTTATTCCAAATATTTTATTAACAACACCAACCTTGATCCATCCATTATATTGAGTCATTTGAATTCAATTGTCTTTAAACATTTGGGATATCACCCTTACATAATGCATTTCCACCATGTAGCTTTTGATAGACCTTTACACATAGTGTATGTTCGTCTAATCACACTGGTCTTAATCTAGGATCATGATGGTCATCATGATGTTAATAAATTTGAGGTCATTTTTTTATCATCATATATAAGAGATTTTTAATAACATAGTTATGGAAAATTATTTTACTTATTCTAACAACTCATTAAGGATGTTTTCTGATCATCTTAGGAAAATGTTATTATCCTTCATAAGGATTGTTTCATACATCTGATGGTTTTAACATCCTGACAAATATCTTCAGTATATTTATTCAATATTTTTTTTCTACTAGTTCTTAAAAAAATTCCTTCAACAACTTCATTGATTTTGCAAAAAAATATTTATAATAATTATAATATACCAACATCATTAACCAAGGAAACCCTTAATACCCACCTTTGGAATTATTAACAATATTATATTACCTTTAAATTCTATGAGATATGTCACCCTCTAATTGAGAAAAAATTCAAAGAATCCTTATTTCTTAAGATATTTAATAGATAAAACACTTCCCCCCTTAATTATCTGAATCTAAATACCCCTTTTATGGAATCCTTGGGCGAGGGAGTAAATTTAATTTCACCTTTTATTCATTAATTTTGGAATAAACTATGTAATTCTCTAGAGATGGAAGAAAAATAATTTAATAAGTTAGTAATCCTAAAATCGGCCAATTATAAGTCTATATGAGTTGTGTTTGGTGTAGAAAATAAGAGCTATTTACTAAGACATTAAATATATCCATGAATTATTAAAATGTGATGTCAAATTTTCTGAAATTTATTCCAGGGAAAATTTCACTAGATTTTCATTCCACTATATTTTTTCTACTTCCGCAATAACAAACATATCAAAAAAATTTGTGAAAAAATATGATTAGGTTTTCTTCCTCTCAAGAAGATAATAAAAACATTAAAAAAAGTCATTTTCCCGCATTAAATTTGTACTTTAGTTTTGTTATGAATGTGGATGTATAGAAAAAAATAAATTTATGGATATATCTTCTTTTAATATTATTCATCATATATATTTTTATTATATGGTTTTGGGACACATTAGTTTATTGGGTATAATTTTTATGACACATCAGAAAGATTCTAGAAAAACCTGCTTCATATTTTTGACATCATGGATTCTAGTGAACATCGTATCCTTCAATAGAATTTCACATTATAATATTATTAAAAAAATGAAAGAAATTGTGAATATTATTTTTCTACCATATGATGTTAAATGGGGAAAAGAAATTTTTCCCAACCTCGAAGCTCTCATTTCATTAAATTTCATCATGTCTAATCCCTTTTCATTCCTATCAGTAATCTTTTTAGGTGGAAATGGTTTTCCCCTAATTTCTTAAATTCTAAATTGTGTGGTGGATTTATCTTGACTTCATCTAGCATGTAACATGCATTTTTATTTTTATTATTTTTTTCCAACTTCATTTCTTTCTTAAATTGTTTTGTCTATATTACCATGGGAACACTATGAATCTTTTCAAATTTCTTCTTCTAAAGAACATTCTTAATATATAAATTATTTCATTACAAATAGTTTTCATTATTAATTACAAAAATATCCTAATCTGGTATCATTTTTAGGAAATTTATAGTAGCGTGGAAAAATAAAATACATCTTTTACACAATTTCTTATCTTTTTGTAATTTACTCTTTAGAGGTAAATTCCAATGAACTTATTCTTCCAGTTCATCAGAGATATATTTTAGAATTTTATATATTATTATGTATTTCATGTATATACTAAATATAATGATTAATATTCCTTTTTATCTTGAAAATTCATGGTATTTTTAAAAATATTGATGAAGTGGATTTTCTTCCACAAATTTTTTTTCTTTGATATGAAATACATTAAAACATTCTTTCAAGGTGTAAAAACATTATTTATTTATTTTTTCTTTAACTCCTAGGTAGACTTACATTCTATCACTATGAAATTTTATTTTAACTTCTGTGGCATATTTCTATCAGTAGTACTAGTTCTCTGCTCGGTAAAAGTAAACCAATATTTTTCCCCATCAATTTAATTTCTTCCACAACTAGAAAAACAATATTCAACATATCTAAATATATTAGATTTTGGAATATATTTTTTACTTTGTGAATGTTGGGTGTACATAGATTAGTTTACTATTCTTTAAATTTTACCCCCCCCCTTAATAATGGTGTTCTAAATTCTTCATACAATGAAAAATTATAGCAATAAACAATAGTATTGTGTTATAAATATATAATTTACCAATAGTAACTAATGAAGCTAGTATTTTTTTATGTTACATTTTGGTGGGTGGAAACCTTTATCTTGAGGAAAAATCTAGTGGAACATTTTCCATATTCTTTTATGACTTCCCCCATCTTAGAAGAGGTGAGTTCCACATGTTTCTTAACCCACTATTGTCTTGAATTGTAACCAATACTGATATTAAAATATTTTTCAATAATAGATACATTGGAGTGTTGGGTACCATTTTTCTTAATATTATAAAAACCTGATTCTTCCAAATAATTTAATTTCATCCTTTAATTGGATTGATGCATTCTTATATTAATAATTTTGATAGAAAATTAAATATAGATTATTATCTCAACATTAATAAAATATTCAGCTTATGTAGCTTCTATGTTTCTAAATCTAACATATTTCTCAAGACACGTTACATTTAAAGTGTTTATATAACTTGCAACACTTCTCTCATTATTTTGACAAAAAATTTCTAACATTGGTATATTTTCCTCATGCACAACACTCATCATTCACAAATAAAGGGGAGTTTACTTCACTAAATTTGATGTATCCTCTTTTTGATAATTCTTATCATCTAAAACTTATTTGTGATAATTTTCAAGTGTATGAAGCATTTCATTGAACAATTTTATTAACACATATCCACCAAACATAATCCTATGAAAATTCTCTTATATATGGGTAAAATTTTCTTCATATAAGACTATTGATTCCTATTTAAGATCATTTTATACGGTTGATGTTTTCACACATGTGATTAATATTAAATTTTTTATTAAAAAGTTAACTCTCATTATATATTAATCATTCAAGATATCATATTCTTACATCTTTATAATACAACTAGGAATAATTGTATTCAAAAAAACATTATAACATATGTAATATTTCTTTTATCACTTCCTGAATAATGACATTCTCACAAAATATTTTACAGAATCTTTCTTCCAAAAATTTGAATTTATCATGAGAAATTAGTGAATATTATTCCTTTATTTCAATAAGATTAGTGAGTTATGGACACTATTGGATATTATTTTATAGTTTTTGTTATTTTTTGTATAGTTTTGATTTCAATTTCCATATTACCCTTGTTTCCCCCCAATATGTGAAGGTATATATGTTGTAAATTGAAGAGGAATATTTTTTAAGTGAGCTATGATTTAAAATAAAATATATTATATAGTTACTACTAAGTCATATATTGAGAAATATTATTTTATAGGATCTATTTTATTTAATTTATAATAATCCTTACACAATACACAATTTCAGGTGGTGGTGGATCCTTTTTCTGCTGGTTTTCAATGGAAAACGTCCACTAATTTGATCCTATTTATTATTATACATTATAGGTTTTTTCTAAAACCACGATGTTTCTACATTAAAAAATAACTCCTATATTCTTTAGATCATGCTCATCTTTATTAAATTCTAAAAAAAATCTTCATCTTATGAATAAAAACACATCATATTGAATATTTAAACATTATAAAACAAATTATTGATCTAAATATAGGGAACTTAGGCTCTAATACATGTTGAGATTCTCAAGTAGATCATGAAGTCACTTTGAGGGGGGAGGGTGGTAAATTCATGTGACTAGTCATTACTGATTATATTAAACATAAATTATTTCTTACGTTATGTTGATTGGTACACTATTATCAGTTAAGATATATGGATCTTTAGAAATCTATTTCTCACTACTTTACCCTAATTCTATATAGATTATATAAGGAAAATAAAACACATATATTTTTATAAGGTTTAGACTTAGTGTGAGAATCTAAGTCACTGTTATGATTACTCTATTAAATCTATATATTCATACACTAATAATATTTTCATTAATTATATGTATGGTTATTTATATTTCATCTCACAATTGAGATATCTCCTTAAAATCCCTTCTGATAACTTGATAGGAAGCATGATCCAACTCCCATTAGAATTGTTATGTATTTTGATAGGAATTAATATACTAAATATTATGAATTAAAAAATGATCTTATCTTTTAATCCATACTAAGTTAAAAAAGTATGTAAATGCTTGAAACTTCATCGAGAAAATATTCATCTTATAATTCCTATAGGTGTGTCCATCCAGTGTGCCTCTGCCTTTGTCTTGTATGACTCCATCCATTGTGCCTCACATTATTTTAGTAATATTTCATAGAGTTCACCTCTAAAATATGTGCCACTATATTCTATGCCCCAACCTCTATATGGTATTACACCTTATAGTGCACCTTGACAATCTCCACCCCTAATTGATTATTTTTTTGATGAACAACACCATACTCCTCTATCCAGTACTCTATTTGATAAACCTAATGGATGACCTTTCTCTAGTGTACATATATTAGAAAAATCTCTATCCATTTCCAATAATTAACAATTAAACCTACAATTTTTCTTAAAATAGATTTTATATATCTTATATAATGTCACTTAACCTTCTATAGATGCTTCTCAACAGTTTTATATTGCTCATGTCACTTCATCAAAACTATTGCATTAAGAAACATCTTCTAAATTACTTAAATTGAACATCTAGAAATTTCTTCAAACTTAATTATATTTTCTACGTTAATATAATTTGAATCATTTTTTCAAAATAATCAGGTTTAGGTACCATACAAACTATTTATAATCCTCCTTAGAACTCTATTTGACATATGTTTTTATGATGAACACAACAATAATATTTCATCCAAATATATTGTATCTCCCTTATGATCGATTATCATCGACTTATAACATCAGTCTGTTGAAATCAATTTTTATTTAACTCTTGAGGTTCATATTCATTATCTTGAATGATTGACTTGTGTTTATTTTCCAGACTTGATCTGACTGATATGTCAGTCTCTCTTCATATGGTCTTCCTGTTTGATGAAATCATCCATTTGAATATCATCCATATGATCACAATTTTAGTTCAATCTACATATCAGTTTTCCTTTTTTAGATTGGTAAATCATCATCTAATCCTCAATGCAATGAATTTAAATTTCTCTACCTAATGTGCATCCATGTAATGTGTTTTTATTGTTTAAACTATCTTACAAAACTCATCCAAAAATTACCATTTATAAAAACCTTCTATCACTAATTTAACTACTACTACACATATCTATAGGATACTATGAATTATCCAAAAAATAGATGTCCAGATTCATTTTAGTCATTATAAAATTTCCTTTTCCTGATGATCTTTACAAATATATATATGAACTCACCTTCTAATTGAGGGATGCATTCCTTTTAAAAAAACTATTCTAATACTTATTCATTTAATAGACTCAATCCAATGTCCATTATTAAAAAACACCTGACCAGAAAATAAATTTGTTTATTGATTATCAATAGACCTAAAGGCCAGACAAAATAAGAGTCACGGGGCCCGAATGTAATGGAGGCTGGGAGCATAATTAACCATGAAATAGTCCCCCTCAAGGGGAAAGGAACCCAGGATCAAGAAGTAAGAAGTGACTCGATCCGAAGGTTCCTTAGAGTCTAAGAAGTGTGCCACCATGTTCCCCTCCTGCCATGTGTGAGAAATACCAGTCCTTGAACCCAAGATAAGGTTGCATTTTTTGAGACAATTAGTGATATTCCATGGGCCATTGACCTTACTTAAAAGAACATTATCAAGGGTAATGGAGTCAGTCTCTACCTCTTCCAGGCCAATGCACCTTTGCCACCATAATTCAAGACCGGTGACCATGGCCATTATTTCAGCCTGAAGAACACCACCCTCGCCAAAGCAGAGCGAGAATGCAGTAAATATGGAACCCCTCTGGTCCTGAACAAACCCTCCTTTTTGCACAATTCTGTTAATAAGTGAGCCATCCGTATTGAGTTTCAAACCTTAGCTTAGAGGAAGCCAGCGCACCCAATGCCCCGGCCCCAGCGTGCTAACTAGGTTGGAAATGACCAGAGTTGTCCTAAACATCCTGATTGAAGGTGCATCCATGAAACCCTTACACAGGCTAGCCAAGTTCAGAAGGGTGTTCCTCATCTTTAAAAAAATGCTGGTGAGCGTTCCTGGAAAGTTTTTGTGATGAGCATCATTCCATGCCTTCCATATTGTCCAACACCATGCCAGAATAATCAACACTAGACCAAGCCTCTCCGACCCTTTCACACCAGAACCCATGATCCTAGAGGAGAGAGTTTTTTTGAGCACATCATTGTCATGATGTTCTATAGAAGGGAGCCTAGAATAATTATAGATTTGCTGCGCCCAGTCACTACCCAGAAAAAGTTGATTGACCGATTCATGTTCAGGATGGTTGCTGCACTAACACCATGAGGCCAGGTTAATTTTGAGGCATTAAATCCTGTCGTCAGTAGGAAAGGCATTGTGATGCGCCCTCCAAAGAAAAAAATTGATCTTTGATGGAACCTCCTTACAGCAGAGCATCTCACCCAACTGATCACCCCTGTTTGAAACCACTCTCAGCTGCCAGAAGTCCTTAACCACAAACGAGCCTAAAGGTGAAGCATTGAAGATCAGGTCGTCCAACCCCTCACTGGGCACGATGATATTGTAATATTCACACTGGCTTTCATTTAGAACCACCTAGAGAAAAAGGGGGTATTGAACTGCCTCTTGAAAAGAAAATAAAAGAACATGGTAGCCTAGGAACCACAACCAGCTGGCACCCCAATCATGGCGCCAGAAGTTTAGATCACCTCTACCCATGATCCACTTCGAGTGGCAACACAACAGATTGGCGTGAGGGAGAAAGAACATCCAAAGTGCGGAAGGGTGAGGGATATGTAAATTAAAGTTGTTCTCGTAATGATCATTCATGGACCTACTCCATAAAGAATGTCCAACCAAAGCATCCCATGCGAACTTGGCATGAAGCCCCTGCATTGGGTTGTGAACACTTCTCATGTTGATGCCACCATCCTGGATTGATCTCGAAATGCGGTCCCCAGAATCCCAGTGAAAAAGACCCTCTATTTTCCCATCGAAAACAAAGGAAACCCCGATTCTTTCCAGATTGGAAATAATAGATTTTGGAACCTTAAGGGTGGAGATCACATGCATGGGGATGGAAACAAGAACATGATTCACAACCGCAATACGGATGCCAAAAGAAAGGAGTCTATTCTTCTAGTTGTAAATATTTCCCATGATATTGTTGGAAATATTATCGAAATTATGGACTCGTGGAGAGTAAGGATGGACCAGAGCTCTAAGATACTCCTTGGAAAATATCCCCCTCTTCATGTTTAGACCGACACCAAGATTTAATTCCCTCCTCCCAATGAACTTCTTGGAAGTATAATATAATATTTTCTCCCTATTCACCTTCTGTCCACTCCTCTAAAATTACTCCACAATGATGTGGTATAAGACCTACACCAATCTCCTAATACCATTGTAGAACAATATAGAGTCATCAACAACCATCAAGTGCGAAATATTCAAGGAATTATAGCGGTTCTTATAGGGGTGACCTTGCCAGCATGGATACCTTGGTTAATAGAGTAACTAAAAGCATTTTGGGAGATGGTGAAGATGGTGGGGGAGAGGGGGTCACCTTGTTTGAGGTCGCGGAAGGTCTTGAAGAATCCGAACTGTTTCCCCATGAATGAGGATGAGATCCAAGATGAACTGAAGCAGCGGAACAAGAGATCTCTAGGCTAGTGATAGAAACCCATACTGGCCAAAACCCTGAGACTAAAGCTCCAATCCATCTGGTAAAAGGCCTTACTCATGTTCAACTTCACAATCAGGTTACCGTCAATGATCTTGTGGTCGATGTCACTGGCCATTTCATGCATGAGGCCAATTTCCCCCTAAATGGATCGGCCATTGATAAAACTCTGCTACTCTAGGGCCAACCAAGAGTCCAAGCACATAGCCATTATCCTATTTATGATACTAGAAAGGACCTTATAAGGTAAGTTACACATGCTGATTGGATGATACTGGTCAATGGATTGGGGGTTTCCAACTTTTGGGAGGAAAACAATCTTTGTAGGACATGCTACACATGGCAGTTTCCATCCGCTAAAATAGTCCTGCAGTGCATGAATCACATACCCTTTAACAATGTCCAATGACAGCCTGTAAAACCAACCTAGAAAGCCATCCAGCCCCAGTGCACTATCCAGGTTCAATGACCAGACCACCCCACACACCTCATCATCATCGTCAATTCTTCTCAAGCTCTCATCATTCTACCGGGAAACACAGGAAGGGATATCCTCAAAAAACGATGTTGGACCCCTTGGATAGAATGCATGGAATGCAGAGTTAGGGAATCCAGAATCTATTTGAGATTATCATGAAGCATTCCTCCTATTACATCATGATTATTGGATAAGAAACCATCCCCTCTAATAATATTAGGATTGTGACCACTTATTCTCTATTTGATACAAGAATGAAAAAAACTTGTGTTCCTATCACCTTCGTGGAGCCAACGAACCCTAGAACTCCCTCCGGAAAACCACTCCTACCTCATGAGGATCTTGGATAAGAGGTCTTTAATGGATTTAAGCTCATTAAACAGAGTTTAATACCATCCCTATTTAAGGCAGGACTCCATGAGCTCCACCTCCCCACTAAACCTGTGAAGATCCTAATCGTGACCAGAGATGGATCTCCTCCAGTTTCCGAGTTGAGTCTTAAGCCGCCTGTGTTTCTTAAAGAGGGTGATCCACGGGTTCCCTGTGTAAGTAAGTGACCAAATGTCATAGACCAGGTCAAAGAAACTAGAGTCCTCGGCCCATGTCATTGAGAACAAGGGCTGATCAGCCCGTAAGGAGCCGCACCCCATACTGAAGATCTATGGGGAATGATCCGAGAGCCACCGAACAAGGTGAGAAACATTAGTGATGGGAAAAATCGAAATGGCTACTTCATTAAGTAAGCACCGGTCAAGGCGGCACCAATTGCGCCTTCCCCCCATTGGATATTGCACCAACTTAAATGATCGCCTTCGAAGCCCACATCCAAGAGGCCACTTCTAGCCATAAACAAAACCAAGGATTGACTGGCACTCCTAGGGAATGTACCACCACCATTCTTTTCCTCCGGGTTATCCACAATGTTAAAAATTTTCCCTGACGACCCATGGAATGTTATTAGAGATGAGATCCTACAAGTCCCTGACGCACGCCTATCGTGGGGCGTGGCAAAACAATATTTTATTTACCTAAGTATAGTATAGCAGTTGATCCTAGGTAGTCTCCCGAAGAGGAGTGCACACAAAACAATGTTGTCACTTTTTGTTGGTTTTCTTAAAAAGATTGGTTTTAACAAATTTGAATGACTATGAGAGAAACAAACAACAGAAATTGATTGATTTTAACAAATTATAAAGACGGTGATCGGATTTGGTTCGGCTAGACATAGTGTTGTGCCATCATGGTTTACAAATTTTATATCTTCTTCTTCCTTAAACTGGTAAGAGAGAGATTTATCTACCGAGTCCTCTCTCTCCCTTAGTCAGATAAATGTGATGAGAATTTTCCTTTCTAAAACCTTAGATTGGTCTATCCTCTTTCCAATGTGTTTAGGGTTGTATATGGTCTCTTGATTAATTAGAGCAATCTCAGACCTGGAATTTTTGTTCCCTAATAAACCAAGATTTCAACATACAATCCTACACATGTGCTTGACAACCGTCGAGCAATCACCACCCAACCCTAATCATGTTCCACCGTATACAGATTAGAATTGGGTGGAGGGAGATGTGATCATCGACCAAAACAATTTATAATTTCAGAATAAAAACCTTAACACAACTGCATTCGGAATTTAATACTGAATTATGAATTGAAACCAGAAGAAGAAAGAAAAACAAATTTTATTCATTTCAAGCACAAAAACTCAAGCACAACACATATGTCCAGCCTCCCCTCTTTCCGATCACTCAAATGAAACTACCCCTCCATGGATGGGTTAAGAGAGATAATTCGGGAGAGGAGAGACATTTTAAAACAAAATAAATAAAAGAAAAAGTTGAGAAGTTCTTCTCCTAGGTGCCCGGGAAGGAATGGGGTGGAGAATGGGATGGATTGAGGGGGAGGAGCTCTCCTCCTTTTATAGGCAGAATTCGACCCCCGAAAGTTGCCGCGTTTTGGACCCCATAAATGACCTCTTCACGCGTTGAGGCCTTCTTCAATGTTGTTCATAATTGTCTTGTCCGTGTCCCCGCAAAGGTTCAGCGGATTTTGACAGGTATTCCGAGAGTTATGGCCATTTTACTCTGACAATTTATTCTGTCCAGTCAGAGTCATCAAACCGAAAAACACCGTTTTGTACTGAATTAATGTCCTTGAAAAAGGCCATTTAAGGCGTGGCCTCCTTAATGAAACTTGTTACAAATCTGCGTATCCGTCTACCCACAAAATATAAACTCCATTAAAGTCGTTTTGAGAGAGTTATGGATATTTCACTGAACCTTCCTTTTTCTGGATGAAATTTCTAGGAAGCTTCCTTGGTGTTCCTGAATAATCTTCAACTTCATTGAATTGTTTGGACCTCAAGATGGTTGAATTAGATCCTGGTCCAGAAGACAAAGTTCAAGGAAATTAAATTAGTATTCTAAAGAAATTATAATCATAAAATTTGGATTTATATTTTTTTGTAAATGACCAAAATACCCCTGTACTGAAAATCTGTCCAAAATGCAGAATTTGGTCATTTTTGCATTTAAACTTAAAATACTTCTTAAATCCAAAATTGTTACATATAAGCTCCAAATGGTATCTTGGGATGTTTAAAACAATAGAAATGCATTAAAAAATGTGCAAATTATAAGCCCTGTCAATTCCCCCACACTAAAACCATGCTTGTCCTCAAGCAGAAAATCTCAACATGGAATTCAAAGGGCACTAATGTCACCAATATTTAAATTTCAAATGAAATAAAATCAAATGATTTTCAATGTCCAATCAAATTTTCCAGTTCCACAAAAATACTAATTTAATTTCCCATTTTTCAAAGAAACAATCAATTCATGCATTTTACTTTTCCCCTTTGAAAAATAATGATGTTTCTCCTTTCATTAATTCAAGCTTCTCAATTTATTATTATTAAACATGCCAAATCATGACCTACCTCACTTTTGAATCTTTTCTCTCATCACTCATGATACAATTAATAGTGGAGTTATGCTCATATCATGAGAACATGCTCCTTACCCATAGGCTTGTAAAGTAACTACTTTCTCCACATTGTAAAGACAAAACACACATAAAATCCTGAGGACTTGCAATAAAGGTTCAAATGACTCTGTGGTTTAGGGTTGGTGGGTAAATGATTGAAATAATTTAAGGCCAGAAGTAGAAGGTTTTAATCTTAAGTACAATGCATGATTAATCAAGTGAAAACACAAGATGAACCTCACTCAAATCCCCTTGAAATGTGAATCACAACACCACTCCCCTTTTAATGACATGGGTCATGAGTCAATAAATGATTACAAAGAATGATATCATCCAAGTTCTCCCTATTTTTTTGTAAAGCTCCAGAAAGGCACAGCTTTATTTTCTTCTTTTTTTTGTAAAGCTCTAGAAAGGCACAGCTTTATTTTGAATTTTTTTTCTTCTTTTTTTTTTGGAGAACCGGATGAAATGAAAGAAGCATAATGAAATGATGACTCATGCCCAATTTTCTAATAATAAATTTCCCAAAATGATGAAGCACACATTACATCACCCAAAAATGATACATATCCCACGGAACGCACACGAAAGGCCCTTCCCCCACACTCAAACTTGAAATAACCATGCAAAAATACTAAAAGTGCGGGTAGGTAAGGAAAAATTGGATTGTAATGTGGCTTAAACCTATAAGGCAATTCATGGCATCTAAGGGCTTACGAAGGATAAATGTAAAGGTGGGTCTTAGGATAAAATGTGGCTAGCCAAAGATATGCCTCAATCATTTTAAATGTGGTTTTGTAAAGTCATAGCTTTGACAAGTTTCAATACAAGTTCCAGCAGGTGGCACGTCCCAAGATCACTCAAGAAATATGCTCAAGATAAAATAGGAAATATTTGGTCTAGAAATCCTCTCAGGAATGAGAATATGATATTGGACAATCACTCATGGCATGATTAATAATAACAAATTAATTCACATGAATTTCAGAAATTCAAAGAATGAAAATGGAAGGGAAATTTCATTTACATGAATCAATTAATTCCCTTAAATCATGAGTCCTTATTTTAATATCCTTGCTTCACATTAATCATCCAATTATCCATTTTAATCATTCAATCTTATTAACATTGAAATCTAAAACATGGCATCACAAGATTCCTAAGAAACTCATGTCTCCTAGATAAGTTGAGTATATCATTAATTCAAGTGTGGGTATGCAATTCTTATCGTTAATGCTTAAAACATGTTTTGGACAAAAAATTTAAGGAGTTTAAAATTTAAAATTTAAAAATGAACTCCCTTTTGAAATAAAGATTCAGTCCCCTTTAACAAATTTTTGGGACTTCCTTCTGCCATCATGATCCTACAAAATAAAATTTCAAAATTAAGAACAAGTATCATGTCATTAAAGCTCAAAATTATAAGGAGGAAAGGGATGAATGCTAAACTACTTCTAAAAAATGAATTTGAAATCTAAATTCCTAGAAAGCAAGGGATAAGTCTTGGGACGATCCCCCAAGTGGGCCCTGAATTTTTACTGCCTCCAGTGGGCAGTACCAGCTGTTATCCAAAGTCTGATGGTGGATGTAGCTTCTTTGATTTGAACCACCACATGTGGCTTTTCCCAGCATGTTCTTCATTGTCCTTGTTGAGGAGGAATCCATGTATAGAGTACACCAGATCCGCCCCCTTCGCAATATAGTACAACTTGCATGGTGGGGGTATGATGAAGTATGAAACCTCCTCCTTCTTCGTTGCTTCTTGTGCAACATCTTCTTCAAAATACAGTGGTTTCTCCAGATGTGCTGCGTGAAAAGAATAATCAAAGAGAGATTCATCATTTAAATTTGAAATATTAATTTCAAAATCTTCCCTTTTAAGGTAGGAAGCTTTTAGATTTGGTTCTTCATGCATAGCCACTTGTATCTCTTCATGGACTTCCTCGAGTAGATGATCAATATCTTCAGGGAGCTCCAGG
Organism: Viscum album; assembly: GCA_963277665.1. Lineage (NCBI taxonomy): Eukaryota > Viridiplantae > Streptophyta > Magnoliopsida > Santalales > Viscaceae > Viscum > Viscum album. Next base: position 1,060,012,890 of record OY728135.1, on the reverse strand, counting down.
TGTTCCTCAACAGGTGCATATTCTTTTTCATCTTCTTCTAATGCAATGTAAGGATTGACCAAATCTGAAAATTCAAAATTATAAGGAGTGATGCTCAAATCAGATTGAATGAAATCAGAAAAGGTAGAGTTCATGGAAGGATCATCTCCCTGAGTTGGGTCTGGTTCAATCTCTTCTTCATTTGAAATCACATCTTGGAGTTGAGTAGTAGAAGATATAGGCAGGTAGTCAGGCTCCACTATATCTAGGATCTCCATTGAAAAATCAGGGATGACTAATGGGGGATCTTCTTGGACCTTGGATACTTCATAAAATTCTGGAAAGTAATGGGAGAACTCATCTAGCTTTCGTGCCATCGCTTCAAAAACATCTTCATTCATGTCCTCCCTTAGCCCATCTATGAATTCTTTGAATGTTTTCTCATCATTATTTATTTTCCAAAATAACCTCACCTGTCTAACAATAGAAGAAACACCATCCTCTGCGGAAAAGTTCGATTCAATAATTGGTTCATTTATTGGTGGGTAATTGTTCCATGAATTAAAGAAATAGTCATTTGAAAACAACATGGAATGTGTGTTTTTTTAAATTTTGAAAAAAAGTCAAATATTTACAATTTGATTGTGGCACTGCCTCCCCGGCAACGGCGCCAAGTTTGACGCACTCCTGTCGTGGGGCGTGGCAAAACAATATTTTATTTACCTAAGTATAGTATAGCAGTTGATCCTAGGTAGTCTCCCGAAGAGGAGTGCACAGAAAACAATGTTGTCACTTTTTGTTGGTTTTCTTAAAAAGATTGGTTTTAACAAATTTGAATGACTATGAGAGAAACAAACAACAGAAATTGATTGATTTTAACAAATTATAAATACGGTGATCGGATTTGGTTCGGCTAGACTTAGTGTTGTGCCATCATGGTTTACAAATTTTATCTCTTCTTCTTCCTTAAACTGGTAAGAGAGAGATTTATCTACCGAGTCCTCTCTCTCCCTTAGTCAGATAAATGTGATGAGAATTTTCCTTTCTAAAACCTTAGATTGGTCTATCCTCTTTCTAATGTGTTTAGGGTTGTATATGGTCTCTTGATTAATTAGAGCAATCCCAGACCTGGAATTGTTGTTCCCTAATAAACCAAGATTTCAACATACAATCCTACACACGTGCTTGACAACCGTCGAGCAATCACCACCCAACCCTAATCATGTTCCACCGTATACAGATTAGAATTGGGTGGAGGGAGATGTGATCATCGACCAAAGAAATTTATAATTTCAGAATAAAAACCTTAACACAACCGCATTAGGAATTTAATACTGAATTATGAATTGAAACCAGAAGAAGAAAGAAGAACAAATTTTATTCATTTCAAGCACAAAAACTCAAGCACAACACATATGTCCAGCCTCCCCTCTTTCCGATCACTCAAATGAAACTACCCCTCCATGGATGGAGTAAGAGAGATAATTCGGGAGAGGAGAGACATTTTAAAACAAAAGAAATAAAAGAAAAAGTTGAGAAGTTCTTCTCCTGGGTGCCCGGGAAGGAATGGGGTGGAGAATGGGATGGATTGAGGGGGAGGAGCTCTCCTCCTTTTATAGGCAGAATTCGACCCCTGAAAGTTGTCGCGTTTTGGACCCCATAAATGACCTCTTCACGCGTTGAGGCCTTCTTCAATGTTATTCATAATTGTCTTGGCCGTGTCCCCTCAAATGATCAGCGGATTTTGACAGGTATTCCGAGAGTTATGGCCATTTTCCTCTGACAATTTATTCTGTCCAGTCAGAGTCATCAAACCGAAAAACACCGTTTTGTACTGAATTAATGTCCCTGAAAAAGGCCATTTAAGGCGTGTCCTCCTTAATGAAACTTGTTCCAAATCTTCTTATCCGTCTATCCACAACATATCAGCTCTATTAAAGTCGTTTTGAGAGAGTTATGGATATTTCACTGAACCTTCTTTTTTCTGGATGAAATTTCTAAGAAGCTTCCTTGGTGTTCCTGAATAATCTTCAACTTCATTGAATTGTTTGGACCTCACGTGTGTTGAATCAGATCCTGGTCCAGAAGAAAAAGTTGAAGGAAATTAAATTATTATTCTAAAGAAATTATAATCATAAAATTTGGATTTATATTTTTTTGTAAATGACCAAAATACCCCTGTAGTGAAAATCTGTCCAAAATGCAGAATTTGGTCATTTTTGCATTTAAACTTAAAATACTTATTAAATCCAAAATTGTTACATATAAGCTCAAAATGGTATCTTGGGATGTTTAAAAAAATAGAAATTCATTAAAAAATGTGCAAATTATAAGCCATGTTAGTCCCTCCAAAGGTATTCTCCTTACATGTAGTTTCACTTGGCATAGATGAAAGTGAAAAATACCTCATGGGAACCAAATGAGACCTTTGTAGCCATGTATTGGTCTGATGCACTAAGCATCTCGACTTTGATATGATCCCTAAAGAAAATCCTGATTTGAGAATTTGGAGGATTCACTTTCATGTAGATGCCGGTTCTGAAGCGAAGAGTAAACTCTTGAATTTTGTTCGAAGCCAACTTGCGTTCTAGGAGCTCCAACAAAGACACCGAGTTTCTCGAGATTTCATTGGCATGAAAATCAGATTTTTCTTGGGACCATAGCCACCAAGAATTCTAAAAGAGGACCTTAAAAATTGAGACGAGCACGTCTGGATTTGGCCCCAAATGAAAGGCCCTTGTAGAGAGGATAAGATGGGGGCACTAGTATTGTAGCTATTTCAACATCAAAGTGAAACCCAGTACATATGCCCAGGCTCTGTTCTGTCGATGTAGAGGGAGGTTGGTACAAACGAGGACAAGAATGTGGGACACTGGCTTTGACAACATTTGGAAAGGGTTCGGTCACTAAGACTAGAGGACTCATCTCCCTAACATTCAGAGGTCACTAAAAACATCCTGAGAACTCCCCCCACCCCCCCACTACTTGATCCTGCACCAGAGCACCAAGACATGACTATGCCTACATGCCCAGGAAAGCATGATGTTCTGAAATTAGGGGAACAAAGATTGTGGGAGCCTGAATCCATCTAGATGATCTGATAAAATTATCAATAAGACTTAATTCCCAAAGCCTATTAGAAGCCAAATGCCCTGGGAGAAAACCAGAGGGAAACAAAGAGACCAGAAAGGGGCTGTTACACTAGGCTCGAGGCAGGCATGAAAAAATAGCTCAGGGATAAGAGAACATAACTAAAGAGGCACCGTAAGGGGAGACCAAACCATTTTCTTCATACACGGTACCCTTCTCATGTTTCCCATGAGTGATTCACGAAGAATAAGCCTTGGCCACCAAAGGAACAGGCTCGGGTGACCCAAGATGGGTTTGACATTGAGACACCAAGTGACGTTTCCTATAGACATGTAAACAGTTCCCCTGAGGAAGGGAAGCTGATTAGTACCTGGAAAACACTGGGTAAGAGATCTCATGAGTCCATTCAAAATAACCCTTCATTTTCATAGCCAGCTTCTCCGGGACGGGTAGAGAAAGATCGAGCTCAACATAAATTATGGCCGTCGCAACTACTTCACCACTGCTAGTACGATATTTTGAAAGAAATACCCCAAGAAAGTCGCAAATGGATTTGAGGAAGGGATCATATAGGAAAAGAAGAGGGAGATACAGAAGGCATATCCACACCTCTTCTTGGGGACACTCTTTTCCCCTGTGAGCCTCCATGGACCATCTAGCCAGACTGAAATTCCACCGACCCCAATAGTGAGGAGCCTTGCACCAGGCCAGGATGATGTCCGCTTCTGACCCAAAACTGAGGCAGAAGGATTGATGCTGGAGGATAGAGATGTGACCCAGCGATTGAATCCCCCAGGACTCCACAAACTGCCTGAAGGCCATGAGGGGCAGGAGATTTGACCCAAAGCGAGCCACGGGAGTCCAGTTGAGATCCTTCAAAGCCTTTCAGAAATCCAAATAAGAAACCCTCAACGAGGCAGAAGAAGCCTCCCAAAGAACCACTGGAGATACTGATCAGAGTGCCGGGGAACACACATAATGAAAGGAAGATCCACAGATCACCTCTTTGAAGGAAATGGGGGAGCACCGAGAGGAAGATAGAAGCAGGGACGAGGGCCCAAAATCCGACGACACCGGCCCGAGATCGAAGATTAAATGCATCAGAGAAGTAGTTGAAGCACTGGCCGGTGAGGAGGAAACAAGCATAATATTTTGAAAAGACGAGGGCATGTGAGGTGTTTTCTTTGATATCATTTTTTCTCAACCCATGTATAAATCTGTGAGTTCTTTTGAATATCAAAAAACAAACTCTATAGATTTTTTATCTTTTCAATTTGTATGGGTTAAATAAAGACTATCAATATCATGTCAAATTCATACAACCTATATTTTCTAGAAACTTCATAATTCCATCCATATGATTCTCTACTCAGATTTCCTCTATTTGATAGCTTTGGAAATATATCATCTAAAACATTATGTAGGTCTTGTAAATCACAAATGAACATTATATACTAGACCATTTTATAGCTATATGGATATTCTACTAATTTTATTGAGTTCCTGCTATATCTTTATATAGGTAATAATAAATCAATAGTTAACTTTATGTATCCTCCAATCTTTAGTATACTTTATGATATTACATAATTTTACTTATATATAACTTTTAATAAAAAAATTTCCACTTGAACTTATATTAAACTATCAATATGGAATACTTGAGTAAATTTCTATCTGATAACATTGATGAAACTTATAAATAAATATGTCAATTATCATTGATGTATATTCTAAATTCTCTAATCAACAAAGTTCTATATGTCCTTTAATATCATGCAATAGTTTTTTGTGAACATAACTTTTTCTTCAACATTATACGACCATTCAAACTTTGACTTCACACATTGAACTTATCTCACTTTGTATATTGTTCATGTGTGTACAAGCTTAGTATTACCACCTTTTTCCAACTCTTCATCTAGTAATACAAACCATGTTCCATCAAATATCTAGATCCCTTGTAATTTTTTTATCTTTACACATTAAATATATCACCATTACACAATGCATGTTTCTTACACAACTATTAAAGTACTTTATGAAAATATTATGTCCATCCAAACATATATGTTCAATAATCGATGTTTGGTGATCTATCTATGTTATATTTATAGTGGCCTCGATCCATTACCATCAGTTTTGTATCTCAAATTTCCACTTTTATTCTAAATATAGGTTCACAAATTTCTCCATGATATTAAGAACATTGATATTGAATTGGCGTCATTTGACTCAAGGGAATTCCTCTAACATATATTATAGAAATTTGTTAACATACTCTAAAAATCTATAAGGAATATTTCCTAACCATTATAGGGAAACTCTCTAATACTTTATAAGAAAATTTTTATACATCTGATGGTTTTCCCATTAGGATAACATTCCTTAACCGACTTCAGAAATATTGTTGTTTACCGATTCCTAAAAAACATTCCTTCAATATCCTAATTGAATTTATAAAAAACAATTAAAAATATATAAAATTTAAAAGAACCATTAACCAATGTGAAATTATTATTTGATAGGTATTTTTACCAAGTTAGTGATAAAATATTAGTATAGGACCTCAGAGGATTTCTACTCTTCGTTTTGGTACAGCTAAAGCACTTTATGAGTTTTTTTCTATTTACAACTTAGTGTGTCACCTTGGTTAATAAGTTTTATGTCGTTAAATAATTTTAATTTGAATATAATGAATCAATTTAGTTTATTTGGTCCATATATGAAATTGAAGGTTATTTTAGAATTAACCATTTTTCTATAATGATATCATGCATTGGGTTTTTGGATAAAAACTATTAAAAATAAGTTTCACATCTGGTAGATTGTGTGGGATCATCGACTTCCTGGGTTGTGAGCTTAGAAACTAATTGGATCCATATTTTATATCTCTATTCTTGTTAAACCCTATGATAAATGTGTTATATAACTATTATGTATGGAGATTCCAATATAACATTTGGTTGGATTAATATAAGTAATTGGTATAATTTACCATAAATGAGGCCATTGATAAAATGCTTAAAAGTGAATTGTTAAAGTATGTTGTTGATTAAATAAAGATTCAGTAATAAACCTATAGGGAATTATCCTTTATATCTTATGAATAAAACCCTATTTAATCGGGCCTTGGAAATATGGGAATATTAATTAAATATTAGAAGGCTAAATGTGATTCTTAATAAGATAATGATATGTGAGATGTGTTTTGGAAATTATCATTACCCTTGATATTAAGTTGGTAAATGGGATCTCAGGGACTTGGTTACCTAATAAATAGAATGTTATTCTATGTAATGTAATGAATGAATACATTTATTGAATGGAATGAGATTTATCTTAGGTTGATACTTTTTTAAGAATTACGTGGAGGATATTCCATTGATTCTATATGGACATGATTGATTTTTAATTCCATGAGTGGGCCCTAGATTGCAGTAGGAAACTATCATGAATATGAGGGTGTGATGATACACTCAAATTCATTTAGGTTCAATGTTATGGTGTGTATTGATAAATATAGTATATTCTTATTAGAATTAATACCATGAATTCCTTGTGGAATCATTCCCTTGGAATTGAGTAACATCCTATATATCGATTGTAACATATTAATGTTGTGTATTCATAATGGGTACCCTAGTTGAATCTTACAGGATGATATTGTCATATTTAGATTGATATTGGGTGGAATACCTTAATTTTATTATATGTATTTCATACATGTTGTGATTTTTAATTTGAAGTAAATTTTCTCGAGTTTATACTGGTAAACTTTATTTAGTAGAATGCAACGGGTCACCCCTGTATTCCTTATGAGATTCTATGAGAGGTAATTCCTAGTTGAGCCATGTAGGTTATCATAGATTATTTCAACCATGTTTTCGTCAAATCTACACCTTAAAATCATTTGATCTAGGATGTGTATTTGGATTAGAGACTCAACAATGATGGTTGAAGCAGGTACAAACCGATTTTGGGTATCACCATAGAGACTGAGGATTAAAGGTTATTTCACCCCATTTCTATTTATGTTGTTAAACTGATTAAATATTAATCTGTTAAATGATATTTTTATTTATTGAACACCTAAATGCGCTTATTTTTGACCTGTAATTTTAGGGACACCATTTTTGGTGGCCTATTATGTTATACTCGTACCTATCTCGATCCTCCATGACATTGAGGCACCAAATTAACTATTATTATTACATTGTAGGTTTAGGTATGTGAATGATACCAATCCTATGATTGCATGGATTCTCAAATGGATCTTGGCATTTGGGAACAAGCTAGGGCTGAGGATAATTTTTAAGATTTTCCTCATATAATCTTGGTAATATGGTATTCCATATATGGTATTTTTTGTATGTTTATCTAAAATTGTACATGGTACATTTCTTTGAGTATTCCCCTATCCATGAAATATTTTACAAAATTAAGTAAAATAATCCTTTAATCAAGAGTAATTAAAATTAAAAACACCTAAATAATAGTTCTTGAAAGAATAATAACTTTATATTATATTATATTAACCAAATACAATTAAAATTATTTAATTTTAATTTAATAATTTTAATTTTACTAACCCATTCATAATATATTTTTTCTATAGGCTTTATAAATGCATTATGAAATAATAATAAACCATTCATATATATATATATATATATTTATAATATAATATCTCAATTAAATATCATTTTTTATTACACTATTTCACTCTCATAATGTATTAATTTTTATCTTTCATTATTATAATTGATCTTAATAAAATGTATCGAGGATTGTTTTAGTTATGTAGTTCATATGAAACATGTCATTGAAAATATTATTTATTTAATGATAAATCAATAACAAAATATCGACGTGTTAAACTAATTTTGGGGTATCATGTACTCATAGGCCCAAGGTGAATTAGTTTTATTTTTCTTATATATGAGTTAATGATTAATATTTTATTATAATATTATTAAAATCTAATTAATTGGAGGGAAATTAAAACCTAAATAAGAGTTGAACACCCCATTTAGGGGTTAATCTAGGCTATTGTGTGATATAAGATGTTCAGTGGGACATTAATCCATAGATCCTTACTTACCTCTTCCCCCACTTCATTCTTTCTTTTCTCATTGATCATGGGTGTTTAGAATCCCTTTGAAATGATTAAGGGAGTTATTTAATATTAATTCATTTTTTCTTAAATTTTATGTTGGGATTAATAATTTTGGTGAGTTATTCTACTAGAGTAATGTAGAATCACTAGTGGATATTACAGATTTTATGTTCCAATGTGTATTATTTACTCTACAAACAACCCTTAGGGTTTCTTAATTTTTTGTTGAGAATGAAAATTTAGTATCTTGCAAACATTGAGGATTATTTTTGTTTAAATTGATATTTTATTTTAATTTGTTTTACAAGTATTTAATTTTTTTTAGATTTCTTTAATCATGAAATTTAACTATTAATATTTTTTTGAATTTTTAATTAGTCAAATTAATTATCAGAGTCTGCAGGATAGCCCTTATAGAATGGTGAGTTCACAGTTGGTTGGTTTTTGCATGAATTCTCATCATTTTAAATATTATTTAATTATGTGATTCCTAAAATGTGTTATCCAAATCATTTACACAACTTTAATTAAATCCCAAAATCTATATTTTCAGAATATGAATTTGAGTATTAAAAAACCTTTTTATTAGTTGAACTAAAATAAATATTCAAGAAAATATTTTATAAATTTTATTAAATATTTGAATTTATTTTTCCTTCTTATACTTAATAATATTTTTTATGTGAAATATATTGTTTTTTAAATTATGTTTAACCTTGGTTAAATTATTATCTTTTTGAATAAAAAAATGTTAAACCATAATTTAATATGTTTCACTATTATACAAATCACATCCCATTAATTATAGATAGTTCTATAAACATTTAATTTAATAATATACCTCCATTAATAATAATCAAGATTATAATTATTAATGATCCTTCTATTTTTTATGTGATATAAATTGGGATTTTTTTTGGATCATGTCCATGTTATGTCACTTATATCATATTGAAAAAGTGTTAACATATAATTTATTCCTTGACTTTTTCTAGATAATGAATGGAAGACAATGGAAATTGTATTATGAAATAATGTTCACATCTAATGATAATGAAATAGGATTTAACCCACACTTTAATTATGTAAGGATTAGTTTTATTAATGTGGGTAATGTGTTTGATAATAATTTTTTATGAACTAAACATTAAACTTAATAAAATTTAGATTTACATATTTTAATAATGTTTTGGAATTGTTTATTTGATGAAAAAAAACATAAAAACTATTAATCGAAAAATATATTCTTTCTTAAATTTATTATCACGTTTTACGATGGAAACAACATTTTTTCAAAAATTAGTTACTCTTATGTTAAAAAGGATGATTAATTAATAAAATATTCTTTAACATGGATATTGAAAAAATGATTGACCTCTTAGCTGAGGATGAGTGGGTTGAGGTTGTCACCCTTATAGGAAAATTTGTGTATTGATTTGTTTAGGGGTTATTTTTTAGGTATTTTGATCAATTTCCCAAAATTATACTTTTAACATCCCTTGTTAGAGAACACTGACTAGTGTCCCTACTAAAGTCGAAATGTGACCTCAGGCATTCCACCTCATATTATAGATTCTATAGATAAATAGTAAGTTCCAAGGGTGTAAGCATGGGTAGACTATACACTTATATGAAGTGGAATATAATGAAAAATTACAAAAAATCATCCATTTATAGTAATTAGATTACACAAAAGTAATATAAAACTTTTATATATGAATGAAATGGGTATGAATATCATCATATATATATATAAAGTCATAAAATCTGATATAAATAGATCACCCATCAGGATGATTACAAAAAGAAATAAGAAAGTATAAAAATTCAATAGAGGCTATACATCAATCCTCAAACCTCAACTCATCATAGTACCCAATCCGTCCAAGCTATCCCACTTGATGATGAAACACTTAGCATTTACTCTACCAAATTCGATAATCAATAAAGTTTTATTAGGTACCAAAGTTCCTTGATTTATTGAGCAAGGTTTGAGTAAAACTCAATATTTGAGCACTAACTAGGTCAAAAACATACCAATAACATAGTCTATGAACATGTGATATGCTTAGATGAATAAATAAATACAAATCAGATGCATAAGTAATAATCATTATTTCTCCTTGGGTTCTAATATGTAATATGAGAGTGACAGAATGTGTTTTTTGTAGCACTAGATTGTTTCTAAGAAAATCATGTAATCATCATGGGAATACATGTCCTATCTCATAATACCATGAGTATTCATACATGTGGTGTGACACTAGACCATAAAAATCATTCTAGGTGCTTCCTCGTATCATGTACTATCATTACTATATCATACATATCCTATGAATCCCATTTAGAATCAGTAGTTTTCACAATAAATATTATTAATTACAAGGAATATCCTAATATTTGTAAAACCATCACTAAGAATATCATAAAATATAACACTATTCATCATCTTGATCCTATGAATCATTAAGAATATCATAAAATACCCCTTCAATTAATTCCACCAAATCCTAGGGAGGAAATCCATATAAATTTACTTATAAATCAAAGGGCATTCAGACACCTAGTCACATCTCATATAAAATTATTTGGGACTAAAATTTTACCTGTAACATCTCACACAAAGTGACTATGTTTGGAAATTAACTCAACACATCACACATAACTAGGTCATCCTCTATAGTTTCTAAAATATACTATCCACTAAAACCATAACAGGCTCACTAAATTTTTGTTTTAACATGACACTTGAAATCACCACAACCTACTCCCACACTAACCCACTCAAGGTTTACATAAAATGGGTCACTCACCAAGGTTACCTAGGTTACACCATTGATACTTCACCCTACATGGTTTCCTATATCTCAATATACTTTATCAGTATAGTTGATAACAAAAAGGGAATATCTCCCCTCAATATCACCATGAAAATCCTATTGCTTCACAGGACTCATAGGAGAAGCAATACTGGAACCACTCTTGATGGATGAAATAAAACCCATCTCAATGGATAATTCATTGTAGTTCAGTCTTTATGCACCAAACATAGTCATAATCTATTATAGAATACACCTACCTTGGTAGTCACATATTAAAGTTTAAGGAACACCCACTCCATATTCATTCCAACCATCCTAGTGACTATAAGACATCACAAGCCTTACATGGTCTACCCTCAGGTTCTAAGGCGACTATTGAGGTTTCCCGTATCCAGTCCATAACACTCCCTACATATGGAAGCCAAAGGAACTTATCACAAGAGATTCCATGTTTACAAAATTCATTAATTTTTTCCTGACTATGGTTCATGTTTGTTCTCAATAACGTAGACATCAGCGGCTATGATATTAATCATGTTCTTAAGGGTCCATCATGTCCCTTGGCACCATGTTCATTTTATTTATATGAATTTTATTTCAAATAAATAAATAATTTAAATAAATGGTCAATTTAACATAATCGTGAGACTATATATCACATGTATATAAATAAAATTTATTCACCATCAGTGTATGATGAAGTGACCGCCTACATCATTCATGGAGTTATTCCCTTTAAATTATCTTGACATCTTCTTCCCACGCTTGTCGAAACCAAGAAATGCATGTAGAAGTCCTAACATAAGAAAATAAATCCCATTCTATAATTATAATCATTTATATTTAATTTCTTGTATTTATATAAAAAATTCATAATCCCACAAAAACCTCAAAAATCCACCTCATTGCATCCAAACCAAATAAATCAATCCCATAAGGTTATTTGTATACCCCTGACATGATCATGAGAATGTTTTCTAACACCCAAAATTTATTTTATTGCAAATTTCATAAATTTAAATTTAAAAATATTATAAAATTCACCATGGGATTTAATATTAAAAAATTTTATTTGATGAAATTATTTATTTATCTAATCACGTCCTCTAACTATGCCTTGAATAAGTCCAATGTTATTGGTTTATTTACACCATTCTTCCATGGAAATCAATAACAAACACTAAAATGGTGAATTGAGAATTAAAAAGACCAAAGGAACCATATAAATGGGGGAAGATACAAAATATCATAAATTAAACCTCTATAAAACAACATCAAAAATCACCCTAAAACACGGGGGAATGAAGGAGAAATTATAGAAGCCAAAATGAGCTTAAGGACTAAAGAGGGAATTTTCGGATAAAACCAAGACATATTTCGACTCGATGATCAATTCCAGGAGGAACATAAATGTCACACAAAAAATACAAAAGGAACATGAAAAAACATCCATCCCACAAAAAAACCCACGGGATCTGAAGGATTTTCACACGTGGGTGCCAAACCCAGCACGCAACAGACATCGGGCGCAGAATCTTTCTTGTTGACTGACTTCTGTGCAGACCCGATGACCCCGAGAACCTATAAATAGAAGGGTTACCATTCGACTTCTGATGGATTAAGAATCTAAAACACCTCCTCTGCGTGAAATCCACCTCTACCATGTGTAAAAGATGGCTTTCAGGTACGTGAGTTTTGTAACATGCCTCCCAAGGGTCCGCCTTCGCACAGGAACACTCTGGTTGGATCGACGAACAACTACCTAAATTTGGGTCCATTTCTCGCAATCCCTTTACCATGAATGTAAAACCCTGGCCACCCCTTGTGTGAAAACACCCCCAATTGTGCGCGCACCTGGCCTTTTATGCGCAGCTTCTCCAATTTCATGCCAATTGTGTGCAATCCTCCAGGCATTTTCACCCATTCCATTTATGTGAGGCTACTCCATTTGTGAGCAAGCTTCCCTCATTTTGCATACTATTTATCTTAGATGTCTCTCATTCGGGCATCTTATTCATGAAATTCTTACACATAAAACATCTATGTTACACTCCCTTCTCTCGTACAACCCTTTGGGCTTGTGCGAAGTAACTTCAATGTCCCTTGGGCGATGCTTCATATTGCATTGCTTATCCTCATGCTTTTTCGCATAGGCATGATAACAAGTATTTCTTCTTCGCATAGCCACACTAATGTGAACCCCTAAATGTATCACTACATAACACCGTATCCCCACGACATTACGGATGCACTCCCACCCCGAAGGGGTGGGAGGTATCAGTTATGTAAGGCTTAAGGGCTGCGGAGTGAACCCACCTCATTCGAGCTATAGGACGTTAAATTGCCAAACACCATCATCCTCAGTACATGACGTTAAACTATGGCCTCTCCTCATGCATCACACATGAGGTTAACCATATCAAACAATCTCTATGTCCATTGGTCTCCACGAATGTGAAATCTTCTTCGCATGGATGTGATCCACTTTACTGGAGTGACTTCTGTCCATGGGGAAAGGGCAGCCACCATGGTGTCAGCCCTTAGCCTTTCTTGTGGGAGGCATCATCCCTGCTCCTCCTATCTTATTCCTTGCCAAATACATAGAGGAGAGAGAGGAACACGGACCTTCATTTTCCCACCCCTCTCCCTATGGGATTTGTCACCATCGGGCCTCCATCCTATAGTATGTCCCAGTATCCATCTCCGTAGGATGTTAACCACACATAAGACACGGTTTTCCCTCTGGGCCACTAACCACGTGTAAGACCCATTCCACTTCCCACAGATGCACTCTTTACAATGTTATTATTATATATTTTTTTCCTTTTGTTTCCCACACCATGCATGAATCACGTGGGCTTTGACTAAGCATCGGCCAAGAAATCCCTTCCAGGAAACCTAGAGTGTAAGCCTCACACCCGTTCTGAACAATGCAGACTTTGATCCTTACCAAGGTAAGGTATATAGGAATCCTTCCTGAGGATCAGTCCCAAAATACCATCAATTTTGACCCCCTTAATGTCGATTCCCTAGTCACTATTCCAAGCTATGTGGACTTTGATCCTTGCCAAGGTAAGGTGCATAGGAAGCCTCTCTGAGGATGAAGCCCAACAACCATCAGTTTGGACCCCCATCACTTCGGTTACCCAGTTACCATTCCGAACTATGTGGTCTTTGATCCTTGCCATGGAAAGGTACGTAGGATGCCCACCTGAGGTTAAAACCAACAACAATCACTTCCAACCTCCTTCACGTTGGATCCTCAGTCACCATTCTAAACTATGTGGACATTGATCCTTGTCAAGGTAGGGTATGTATGAAAACATCCTGAGGATCATGCCAAACTCCCATCTATCCTGACTACTTCTTGTTGGTCCACCCCCATCTTTCATGACATTAAATAGTTTTCCCCTTTTGTCCCACATGACACTAAATCGTAACCCCATCTAGGAGTAATCCATTGTAACCCCATATAGTTATAAGCTATTGTAAACCCATCAAATGATAATTTATTGTGACCCCCCCCCGCATTTGACAGTAAGTTATTGAAGTCCCTAATAGAAGGTAAGATGTCATCAGATGAACTATGTAGGTTTAATCACTATCTCTTAGACAAGGGACGTAGGGATATTTCCTGAGGTCCAACCCCAAATATTGGTAAATGTTGGTGTCCCCCCTATTGGGACCCACATCTATGGCCCTTCCATCGAGCATCAGACCACCTTGGGTAGCTAATCACACGTATTCCCCATCATTTAATCGAGTCTTTTTCCTCTTAATGCACCCCAATATCATGTCCCAACCTGGAAGTTCTACTTCCTCTGGGTCCCAACCATATGAGACACTTCATTAGGCATCCCATTGCCCTGCTGAACTATGTGGACTTTGATTCCCTACCTTGGGGATATGAACGAATCCTCTAAAGGATCAATCCCAAAACTACCATCACTTTCACGATAGTCCACCCCATTTCCCCTCTACTTCATTAAACTTCCCATCATCCATCTTGATTCTCACCCAGTACACCACATCTCAGTGGAATCACACCATATCTTTTCCTCACTACTTCTAAGAGCAATCAGGTAACTAACCAACTGTTAACCACAATATCAGTGCTACCTCTAGGGTTTGTACCCACCCGATCCTCTCTTATCAATTTTATGATCAGTATGATCCATCTTCTCCAGACATTAAAATCATGGAATACCCTGTGTTAAACATGGGAAGATGATAAAAACCACATATACATGCCTATGGAATACAATTCCCCGAATTTGAAATGGGATACGTCGGGCTTCCGTGCCCTCGGGATTCCCTATCATGTGGGGAAGAAACCCAAACATGCTAATGATCCAGCGTCCAGACAAGCCAGTGATGTGAAATGTGACTACTCCCTGACTAAAGGTTGCCACCCAAACTGGACCCTTTGGAATATCTTGATAGAATTAGTGTAATTAACTGACCTCTATGCAGACATGGCACTTGGAAGAGTTTCACAAACAATGTCTTAAGTCTATAGGGGAGACCTGGAATTGGAAACAAGTTCCAAGGAGGAATCCATGGTAGGAGGAACCAACATCCCATCATCGCATTTCAATTAAAGAGAAATTGTACCTGAATAAGAGATGGATTCCACCGGCCTTTAGAAAGTGGGAATGGGGGGTAACAATCAGCGTGTCCTCGCCATCCTCGATAGACAGATGTGTGCGCCCCGAAAAAAGCGTCAGAAACATAAA
The DNA here is from genome assembly GCA_963277665.1 of Viscum album. Classification (NCBI taxonomy): domain Eukaryota; kingdom Viridiplantae; phylum Streptophyta; class Magnoliopsida; order Santalales; family Viscaceae; genus Viscum; species Viscum album. Next base: position 1,059,997,144 of record OY728135.1, on the reverse strand, counting down.
TGGTGAACCCAATTTTAAATTCTTCTCCTCAATATGAAGATTAGCAGTGTTTGAGAGATCAGTGGACTAGCTAGTCAGTAGATCCAGTTATCCGGCACCGGGTCCCGCCAAGAAAATAGTGGGCCTGGCATGAAACTCACATGAAGTTGGGGTAGTTGAACGTTGGAAATCTCAATCAGCGACATTGTTAGCATGGAGATATCTTTCCACTCATGAAAGGTGGAATGGCATTGGGGCATTGGATGTTGATTTTCTTGTTCATCACTAATGACCTAATTTCCCTACCTTTTAGGACCCATGTTGCGGCAATAGAGAACTGATCACCACCCACCCACCGACACAGGGGAAAGGGTAGCACCAACGTGAAAATCCCACATGGATCCAATGATTTTGTGTTAGCTTCCCCAACCACAACTACTAGGCACCCACGAACCGTATATCCTTCTGTATTCATTCAATGAAGGTTGAAAAATGACCTCATCCATCGATATGAGGAGGTAGAGATTATCCCAACTTGGGATATGGACCACCAGGATTTAGAGGCCTCTGTTCCTGGTCACCACCACAGACCCCAAGGGCCACGCAGGGATCCATGACTCCCCACTCTGACACACAACCATTTTTGGAGCCTCTCCCAAGAATTCTTTGATGAATCCTTCCCTTATGCCGATGTGGTGGGAGATATCCGGGAAAGCCCTATTGGGATTTTCTTCCAGGGGATCCCAAGAAGGCCCCCACTAGGGTGCGCCAGTTCCACCAATAGTTCCCATGAGTTGATGATTAAGTAAGCCATGCTCCTACACCACCGGCCACAGTTCGTATAACCCAATGAAAGCATCAGGCCGAAGCCATTGAGGATGCCTGCCATGGGGTGTCAATGTCAACAACTACTGTGGCTTTCACCACCGCCGACATATATCATTATAACCTTGTGCATGCTGAGTAGGGGGGACTTATATACCCACTCTAGATCAAGACCCCAACCACCCCATGGGTATGTTGGGTCGAATCTCTTGGTCATAGGCGCAGGTTGCAGCCACCGCAGACTTACCCGCAGTGACAACACCCAGAACGAATGTCATCTCTATACCACCACCAGTGAGAATGTGGGTCCTTCCTACTTCCAAAATTGTCATGGAGGTCTGCCCCTACCACCTTCAACTTGAATGAGGGTCCTCCACATGGCAGTGGTACTCATTAATGAAGCCTCTCTCCCACTCATTCTACTGGGTATGGGTTTATTCCTCCTACAATAGACTTCTGGTATGGAGATGTTATGCATTTGATAAATATTTAATATGGTGGCCTTCCCCATGTTCTTATAGAAACTAGAAAAGGTCCACCTTGAATCTCCAATTATAGGAGTGAAGGTTATCTTTGCTTCACCAACAGCTAGTATGGAGGTCCTACCCGTTTCTGGACCGACCACTATAAGGACCCTCCTCGCGCTGACGCAACCCGGGGAAACTAGCATTGAGGTCCCACCCATGCTCCTACCAGCTCCAGCGGAGGTCCTACCTACTCCCACATTTTCTGAGGGGTTCCATATGCACACCATCTAGGGGACATAGAGGTCCTCCCCGTGTTCCCTTTGACATCTGTCCAGGTTCTCCTCGCACCCCAGCTCACTCAAGGAGAAATCCCCCACCCTTGCCCTAGAACGAGTACGATCGAAGGTCCTCCTCGTGCCGAAAATTTACCCTATATCCAAGAACCATCCAGATGTATGAGGTTGGGTCTTCACCACCATAAAAATAATACCGAGAATATTCAGAATATGATTAGACCTATTTTCTTTTCAAATTATGAGGAGCAATATGACTTAGTGATGAAATCCTCTCCTAGATACTCAATTTTAAGGCTCGAGGCAAGAATAAGGCACACGAGCCTCATAATTACAAAATGTTAGGTCCATAGAATTCTTGAATCCCTTCACAGGTATATCCAAAAGGTCGAAAAATTGGAAACTCCACAGGTTCCCGCTGTGAAATTGACACCATCATCACCAGATGCACTCTCTACCTCAACCAGAGATCACGTAGAGCTATTCTAGGGACGAATGGCGGACGAGCAGCTGTGTGATCCATCACCAGTATCTATAGTAACTATTATAGAAACTATTGCTTTCATCCCATATTACCATGATGTGGTGGCCATGTCACAACACTCTATGGAGGATAGCCCAAGATGTGGCTATTTTTCTACCCCCTCACCATATTCCCCACTAGCCAGCCTTCTATCCCGCGATCTGCTTCAGTACTCCTACTAGTTCTCCATCTGCCTCCAGTTTAGGAGTGTGCAAACGAAGGCCCAAACCTTGAGTCCAGACTAAGGATCTTGTGGGAAATTCTAAGATCAGACCATTTCTAGAATATGTTTTGGCCGGTTGCAACACCAAATTTAAGTGCACCAGAAGCACTCACCTAGAAGGAGGTTGGATGCATTCAAAAAACCCTCTGTCCTACTCATTCCTATATGAATCATCAATTATTGGCCTACCCCAAGAGTCAAGTGCACTTTTAAGACATTAGAAAACAATTACATTTGCTTGATTTGGACACTCTCTATCACCCAATGCCCGAAGTCACCAGGCCACCATACAACCCTCCCACAAAGATGCATCAAGAGATTTAGAGTGAACCATAGTATAATCAAGGAGGCCACTCCACATGTTAAAATCCATGGTTGGGGGAAATACATGGCCCTCCAATTCACCTATATCTAGCGTCAGCCTGATTTTCCAGGAGATATCGTGGATATTCCCTCGGGCAGGGTTGCAGTTTACATTACTGACCTATTAGAGGGGGGGGAACGAGCTGGAGATCCTTGAAGGAGAATTACCCCATGGTGGATTTCCATAGCTATTGGATCCATTAGGAAGGTTCACTCAAAAAGAGATAAATCTACTAGGTCTTCCCATACCTATGGAGGCACTAATCCTAAGCCAGAATCCCAATAATGGAAAAGAAAAAATTGGAGCTGTCAAACCCTCTGACCCGTTTGGATCCATTCAAAAGGTAGAAAAAGATCCTGAAAAATTTGCCCTGCGTCAGAAACTTGCGGAACACAAAAAGATGTTTGATAACATCCCTGTTGAATGCACTGTAGAGGGAAACCAGACTATGGTGATCCTCAACCATGGCAACAGGGCCAAGCACAACTTCCCTTTGGAAAATTTCCTCCAGGCGATCCTAATCATCCTTCCCCAATAGATAGTTTTGAGTCCGGAACCTATAGAAAAAGGGCACGTTACGTATCACCAAATCCTCCTAAGCGGCGTGACAACCCTTGGGTCCCAGCCCAAGTTCATCCAGCTGGTCCAATGGTCATTCCACCAGCCGCTCCATGAGCCACTGGACCTGTATATCTTTTTTAAGTACCTACCAATTCTCTGGTGGTATGGGATCCCCGTTAAGATAGGAACCCTTGTCCAGATGATCCAATGGAGGCACTCATTACACACCTTGATGAATTATAAACTCAAAAGGTGGCAATCCCGCCTAATGTCAAACCATATTCGGAGTGGGTGGATGACATACCATCACCCCCGAGATTTTGAAATCACTCTTTTTTCCCATTCAACGGGACATGTGATTCGATGCAGCATCTGGCCCATTTCATTTCACGGTGTGGGCCCATATTGGGAACACCAGCACAACAGGAGGCTTACATACTCTGATGCATCGTACAGACATTGGAAGGGCCTGTATTCCTCTGGTAGAGCCAACTACCCATCAGATCATTAGTCAATTTAGAAGTTCACTGTAGGAAAATTCTATACTAGTTCAGTTCCACCACATGGAAGATGAGTATTGCAGACCTCTTCAAGAGAAAACAAAGGTCTGACGAGCGCGTCACATACTTTTTCGCCTGGGGGAAAGGGATTACATACTCCTTTGATATTCCACTGACTTAGAAGGAACTACAGATGATGTTTGTAGGGAATGTCAAGACAAAACAGGTCCCCTCTTTGATTACCCAAAACTACCCAGGGGATTCTGAGACTTCTCCAATAAAGCCTAGCACCTAGAAGAAGCCTTGCAACAGGCCAGCCAGGCACCTCTCTTGCCTCCTGTAATCCCCATGAGAAGGGTTTCCCAAGTTGATCCAACTTCAGTGGCCAAAATAGAGGCCACTAGGCAGCTAGTGTTGTTACCAGTAGAGCCGCCTCCATAGTCCTTTAGGGGCCCACCACCTCGGGCACCACCTTCGACCCTGCAACACCCACCATAGAATCGGCATGCGCCCCTGTGAAATACACAGACACCACCTAGGTGAGATAACTGGGTCCCAAATCCTTGATAGGATCCTCCAGCCCATCGTCAGGGCCAATATCCCAGATCCCCCTTCCTGAACCGGAGGAACTAGACATACTCATTTAAAATTTCTCAAGTCCACGATTATTTCAGAAGTTCCTTGGAGCAGGGTATTGTTCGTTTGCCTAAATGCGGGAGGGCCAGAAGAGGAGAACCTCATTGATCGTGCTAATTACTACCCTTATCATGGGATACAATGGACCACCCTTAAACAATGATATGTGTTTAAAGAATGGATTCAAGACCAGGTGGATAAAAACATAGTCTAGATAGGCCCAACTCTGGGATAGGTGGCATATGTCTTCATAAATCTAGACAATGGTAGTGACAATGAAGGCGAGTGGCATCAGGTTTATAACTATGAGTCCAAAAAGTATGATGATTGAATGGCATGTATGATAGTCTCCCATTCCCATGGTTTTATCTGTTCATGACTGAATCAATCTAAACCTTTAGAAGACATTGTACCATCCACCACCAGTACTTCTATGTCGGTAGCTCAGCCATCCTCTTCCCAGAAGAGAAAACACTGATGGTGCAATGGAAAACCAAGTCCCCCACCAATGCCATATTCATCCAATACTCTCAACGACCTCATGCCCTAGAGATTTTAATTCCTCCTAGAATATTTCCAGTAGTGGAAGAATCATTGAGTTATGGTAAAGGGAACTCTTTGGTCAACACCATGGAGATAGTAAACCCCTACATGATTCCTGAAGGTGAGGAGCGCCAGGAAGATCCTCCCAAAGTTCCCAATCGCCGCCAAGGTAAATAAAGTCATGAAAACATGGGTCATTAGAGTTATTTGGTCATTAATTTCAACCAATATGTTCATGCTAGCAAAACTTGGTAGTAGGACCAATACATTGCTCAACACACGCAACCTTCCCATTTGGTGTCACCAAGTTCACCTTCGCTGCTATTTGTACTACTTGATCGGGTAGAGCCACCTATACCAGGCCTTGATCAGTCACACCCTGCTACAGGATGGTCTCAGTCATATGTCCCTCATCTGTTAGTCACCCCACAAGCTTTGACCAGTGAGCAGTAGGATATTCCCAACACCATTCATCCACTAGCTCAGCCAGCATGGCTCGCCGTACATCCTGTTACAGAGAAAACTCATATAAGAGGAAGCTCACACCTAGAGAGGAAGTAAGATGTCCTCAAAAATATTTCAAGTATACCAGTAAGGATCTCAATCCTTGAGCCCCTTCTCTTTTCGAAAGACATGCTTGAATCCCTTACCAAGGCTTTAAGAAGCCCTCTCCAGTTCGAGATAGATGTAGCTGCTGCAAAAGCCTTCCATGTTGAGGTAGTCGAGCATGATGAATGCCACGACATAATTTCATTCTTGGAAGAAGTTGAATTCTATCATATACAGCGTCACATTCACCCACTATACATCAACAACAACTTTAATGTCATGGAGTTTTGTTGTTGTCTTTTCGACAAGGGCTCTGGGATCAACCTAATACCGACATGAACACTACATAAACTGGTGTTAACTGAATATGATCTGAGTCCCTCTAACCTAAAAATCAACATTTATGATAGGATGGAACAAAAAATGGTTGGAATGATCCACATAAAGACCCATTTTGGTGGTCTGGTAGCCAGCACAGAGTTCATGGTTGTCTCCCAGGACACCTACTACAATGTGCTGATGGGCCAACCATGGCTTCATCTGCATGTGGTGGTCCCTTCATCGTATCACCAGTGCCTTCTGTACCCCTCAATGGTCAGGTGGGTGTACTCAAGGAGACATGTCTCCATTTGCCTCTTTTGAATCCTGCTATATGGATGCTGACTATTACAAGAGAAAGGGCAAGAAGATTCATTCCAAGAAGTTTGAGCATGCTACGGCTTCAACCAACCCATGGACATATCTGGCTGATGCCTACATCTTTCCAATCTATTGATTGGAGGCTACAACCCAGGACATGGGAAAATGATTCATTTTTTCTGGAATGAGTGGGGATCACATTCCCAAGTATATGAGACGCCAGGAGATCGCCTCATATTCCTACACGAATCTATTTCAGGTGATCCTATAGCCCCCTAGGCCCGTAAGGTATCATGATGTCCGCCACATGGGTACAACAATATGTGATGCATGCCTGTTCCATAGGGAAGGGATAAAATAGCTCAAGATGATGCACCACTATTACTTTGATATCGTCATGTGTGGATCCTTGGTCCAAAGACCAAATGGGATCAGATTGATAGCTTTCATCGCTATGGTCTTTGTATTACAGGAGTTCCCCGATGTAGTGTCCACCACCACTCATGATACTACTAGCCTCCCATAGGGATATTTCGACTCATATGATGCTCCTCCCACCAAGGATCCCTCCTCCATAAGTTAAGAAGAGGACTTTTATGATGCTCCCCCCAACATTGAAGAGGGTGTATCCACCACGATCGATGAATTGGTGCAGCTGAGTCTTAGTAGTGAGGCAGACCCGAAACCCACATTGATCCGTGCCGCCATGCCCCTCGAGGGGAAAAAACTATACATGGAAATCATAAAATAGCACCATGATGTATTCACATGGATTTATGATAAGATTCCAGGACTAGATCCCCAAGTATCCATCCACCGGCTCGGTCTCCCATTAAATCATCATGGGTTTAAGCATCCTCTCAGAAAGATGCACCCTTCTCATGGTGCCATGGTCGAGGCTGAAATTGATATGCTCCTCAGAGCCAGTATCTTTCAAGAGGTCCAGTACCCCTAATGGCTAGCCTATATTATACTAGTCAAGAAAAATAACAGACATATCCGAGTCTGCATCGATTTCCCAGACCTCAACCGTCATTGTCCAAAGGATGATTTCCCCCTCCATGTGATAGAATTGTTGATTGAATCTATAACCATGGTCCAGGCCCTCACCTTCATGGATGGGTATTCCAGTTAAAACCATATATGAATGGACCACAATTTTGAGAAGTCTAAAGCCTTCAAGACACCACAAGGTACTTTTTGTTACCAAGTCATTCCCTTGGGTTTAAAGAACTCAAGAGCCACCTATCAGCGTGCCATGCATTGCATATTTAAGATGATCCTTGAGACATTGGTGGAATGTTATGTGGATGATTTGGTGGTCAAATATCTCCAGTGTTAGGACCATCTCAATGACCTTGAGAAATTGTTTGGCTTCCTCTATTCTTGTCACCTAATGATGAACTCGTTGATGTGTGCCTAAAGGGTCACATGTGGAATGTTTCTCGGCTTCATTTTCAGGTATAAGGGCATTGAGATCAATTTGGAGAAGATCAAGGCCATTAGCTAATGAAATATCCGGGAACTTAAAGGTTTTCCAGGACACTTGGCCTACATACGCCGATTCATCTTGAATTTGGATGAAATGTGTAAGCCCTTTTCTCGGATCATGATGAAAGTCACCTTCTACGAGTGGGATAAAGAGTACCAGACTACTTCGGAAGAAATCATGCAGTATCTGCTCCAACCTCCAATATTAATTCCACCCATAATTGGAATGTCGTTTGTCCTTTATGTGACAGAAATGGAATGATCTATTGGCACCCTTCTCGCACAGAAGAATAATGAAGGGAAAAAGAACAATCACTACTATCCTACTCGTATGTTTCTCGATAAAAAGACTAGATACTCCCCTATCACGAAGAGCATCCTTGTACTAGTATTTGTAGTCTAGAAATTATGAAACTACATGCATCACCATGAGGTATATTTGGTATCTTGAGTAGATCTGCTGTGGTACATCCTAAACCTCCCAATGTTGACAGGATGACTAGCTCAGTGGGCAGTAATCATCAAGTATTTAGACATCAGGTTCATCCCTTAGAAGGATATAAAAGGGAAATCATTGGATGATTTCTTATCTGCTCATCCAGCTCCTCTGGAGAAGTCTCATGATATTGACTTTCATGATGAGGTAATCCTCTCAATTGACCTAGACATCCCTGCTGGAAAATGCACTTTGATGGTGATTCCTAGAGCCCCGCTAATAGAAGGATAAATGGCCATAGTCTCAACAGAGTAGGCATGGGTGTCATCTTCATCACTCTAGAAAAATCCAACTTTCCATATTCATTCCTGTTTTCAGAAGGCTACACCAACAATGAGGATGAGTATCAGGCTCTCATGATGGGCCTCGAGCTGGATCTAGAGATTGATGTTCCCCACTTTCATGTGAAAGGGGTCTCTGAACTAGTCATCAAGCATATTAACAATGAATATTTCATCAGAAATCTAGATCTCTTAACATTTTTGGAAATCAATCTCTAGATAATGGCCCAATTCCCATCTCAGCTAGAAGTCACGGATGTCCCTCGATCCCAGAACAGTCAAGTTGACGCCTTGTCCAGCCTAGCTGCATCGCTTGTAGAGCCTGAACAATATGATTTGGTTATCCACGTGGCACATCGGAGAGTCATTGCTCCCGTCACTCCATATGATGATGAAAACCCATAGGTATACCACCTTACTTGTGGCTCCTCCATGTCAGTACCCCTAGGACCCCTGGATGTAGTGATTGAAGTGACTCTTTACTAGAGAACCTCCTCTATCGATTATCTCCGAAATGGTAATCTACTAGTGGATTGGACTGAGAGCGAGCGTATCCGACACCATGTATTATAATTTACCCTTCATTATGGTCTTGGTTATGATAATTTCATTTACAATTGTGGGTTTGATGGTTTTCTCCTCTGTTTCATTCAAGGAGTTGTGATTTCTCATGTTACGCAGGAGGTCCATGTTAGTTCCTGTGGGGCTGATTAGACAAAACCAAAACTATCTCACCAGATCTGGGGACTGGGAAATTTTTGGTCCTCCATGATATATGATTGCATTTAGTTCACCAAAAGGTGCCATGTGTTCCAAATTAATGCCTACTTTATGCATCTTCTTCCAGAGCCTCTCCACTCTACCAATTAATCTTATACATTTTTCTAGAGAGTTGATGTCGTGGGACCATACCCACCTGCAAAATCTCGATAGTGTAGGTTCATCCTAACCAATTTGAATTTCTTCTCCAAGTGGTTAGAGGCATTTTCACTCAAGGAGGTCAAATCCTGTTCAATCATTGACTTTGTGAGCTCCAACATCATCTTTTGATTTGGAGTCCCTCATGCCATCCTCACTGATAATGACATGAACATCCGAGTAGCTTAGCTAAAGAAATCGTAAGCTATGTACAACATCTATTCTAACCATACTTTCCACTATCATGCAAAAGAAAATGGACAGATAAAGAATTTCAACAAAACCCTCTCTAATATTCCTCAAAAAATGGTTGGGCAGAACAAGAAAAGTTGTCCGAACAAGCTCCCCAATGCCCTTGGGGCTTATCGGACAATGACCCACAATTCCACCCATGTGACCTCATATTCCCTAGTTTCCGGGATGGAGGCCGTTGCGCACAAATTTCTATGATAAGAAAGTACTAAATAAACTTGCTGAAATCTATCTGGATGAGTTGGAAGAACCTGATGCGAACATGATTCGTTCCCTACACAATCTGGAAAACCATTATAACAAGATAACTCTTGCATCCAACAAGAATTTTTTCCTTCAATCCTTCTTGAAAGGCAACATGGTGTTGTCCCTGAGAACACCAATGATAACTGGAAGGAAACCACCCAAGTTGGAGCCCTAATGGGAAGGACCTTAAATTGTTCCCCAGGTTTACTCCAATGGTGCATACTCACTGGTTACCCTAGATGGTGAGCGTATAAATCATCCCACCAATGCCAAGTTCTTCAAGAAATACTTTTTGTGAGTCCATATGGTCCAGCATGACCATAAAACACATTAGTGTCCTACATGAATTTAAACTGTCCAGCCGTACATGACCATAAACATTGAAACATACCACATGACATTAAACAATATGTCATCCTACGAGATGATAAACATCATCTCAAGAACTACATATGGATTGATTACCATCCTCATGTGATAAGTAGGAATTCAGAGATGCCTTGTTTTTACTCCAACCCCATGATCTTCTTATTTGGATACCCCTCCTAGGTGTAGTTCCCTTGGAGGATCTCATGTGACACAGCCTTTGATTCTTTGGCCCCACTCGTGGAAAGATTCTAAAGGTCGCGTCATGTTCCCCTCCTCGTTCTTCTAATCCTTTCATGTCCTTACAACAAGAAGTTAAACTGCCTGGCCCATTCATAACTATGTATGGCTTGATTCCCATCCTCATGGGATACGTAGGACCACTTGGACATTTTGTCTATAGGCCCAGCCCCAAACTCCAAAGTCGCCCCTTGAATCTTGTCCTGTAGAGGTCATACGATGTGTATGCTGTGTTTCTAATCCGGTCAATAGCTATCCTTTTCAGCTATCACCACCCCCATATGTCCCAAAAATTAAGTGTAGTGGTTAATTTTGCCCCACTATCTCTTCAAGCTTCGATTTTACTCATGCAGAAGTGCAGTTCTAGCCATTTGACAATTATATTATGGGGAGTGCCTAATACTACTCCTTGTTTCCCACACCGAGCATTTTCTATGTCAGATAAAGAGCTATGATAATGAAATACTCGCATGAGAGGTCTTATGACTACAATTGGTCAGGATGCCCAGCCTCAGGCCCCTCGACCCTTTCGACCCCCTCACCCGAGTTCTCATTTAGTATTGGGCTATGTTGTATGGACTCACATCCTTATTCACGTAGGGATATTTTTCCACACCACACATATCTCCATGATTCATCTCTTTTGAACTTATTGTTATTTCCGTGAGAACATGCACCACCATGGTTTGCGAGCCCCATCATTTGGATGTCCATCATCTTCTATATCCAAAAGGACCCCTGAATAGTGCAGGTGCTCAGCCCATGGCCTATCCTACCATTTAGGACCAACGTACTCAAGGATTTCAAGAAACAAATTGATACTAGTCTCGTGTTGTGAATGTGGTCAACGATTGATGCTCAATTGTTTGACCTTAAAATCCAGTCACACACGGATGAATACTGTATTGCAAACCGAGTCAACAGTTATCCTCTATCATCATTTCCGCTTTTTGGTTTTCCATAGGCACGATGATTCTACCTCTCCACATAGCTATCCCATGCATATTACATTAAACAAGGAATCATTGGTCCGAGCCCCATGACCTTAAACTAAGAGCACCACTGTCCATACTGCATGATGATAAACTGCACATTCTCCTTATCTAAAAATATATGTGGCTTGATTCCCATCCTTATGGGATACGTAAGACCGCTCAAACACCTAGTCTTTGGGAATAAAACCATATTTTAAAAACATCTCTATCATCTAGGCCCCTTGTCCTGTGTTCTTCTAGGAGAGGGGTATATGGTATGGTATGGGCTTAAGTCCCCATTCATGATGGGTTTGTAACAACCATTCCACATAAATCTCTCTCTTGAGTTCCATTTTCTCCCATCCCCCCAAACTCATCTTTTCGAGTCGTATTCTTTTATGTTGGTTCCCTCGATCCCCTTTGGTGATTCGCCAATGTGCCCAAGAGTAATTTGGGTCCGAACCTGAATTGCTGGATTGTACCTGGACATGTTTTCCCCCATTTTTTAGGCTTATTGTTCCGCTTAATATGGTATTTAATTATCATACAAATCATAAGGGACCCCCAAATGGCATGGATGCTCATCCCAAGGGCTCACCTACCATTATAGGCCAACGTCCATGATGGTTTAGAACAACAAATTGAAAAAAGTCCCATGTTACGAATATGGTTCGTAGTCAACTCTCATTTGTTGTTCCCATTTCAGGTCATAAGATATGGATACTGTGTTTTGATCACGGTCAATAGTTATCTTACATCATCATGCCAACCCAATCAGAACATAAATACCAGTTACATGATTCACATCATTTTACACCCCATCATGTCGATGTAAAATTTCAACTCTCTTGGTACTATCCCTCTGTACTCATTTTCACGTTAGGGAGATAAAGCCATGGTGAGGCGTCATTCATAGATCTACACCAAATTCCCCTTTATGTGTCTTCCATTTTTTTCAAGGACCTTTTCCACCCTTTTTTCCCACATTGAGTTTGACTCACGTGTGATTATGGAATGGTTTGAGGATTTCACTTATGTGGAAGAGTTCTGCTTCATCATTGTCTGAGCTCTAAGAACATAAAATAAGATCTCTTTACATGTTCTCTCTTTAGAGATAATTATGTATTGATTCCCATCTTCATGGGATTAGTAAGAACTCTCAGACGTCTATTCTTTAGGTGCATCTCGAGTCCCACTATTTATCTCTTCTTTTCTACCTTTTAGGCCTTGAATCTTATTGGACCATGTGGTGTGTCATGTGGGCTTATGCCTTAGTTCACATTGGGGTTGAAATAGTCACACAACATAATCTCTTTCTAGGATTTATTCCCTCCAACCTCATGTCCCGCATGACATTAAACTGTATTTTGTCTTGCATGACGTTAAACTGCACCATCAGGAACTTCGTGTGGCATAATTCCTATCCATATGGGGTATGTATGAACACCTAGACGCCTCTTCCATAGGTCCAAAATCCTATTCTCTAACCTTTTCTATCCTGTTTTCCTGAGGTTCCTTCACTATAATTTCACGTGGTGTAATGTGGACCTTGTCCTTATTCACATCGGGTATGCTTTATCATGTCATGTGCATTCATCATAATGTCCCAGAGATATGACGTTAAACAATGTCTCCTAGTCCCAATTGACTTTAAACTATTGCATCATTATTTCACGATGTTAAAATTCATGGTTTTTCCTTTCATATGACCCTAAACTATGATATTATCGTCCTATCCGCATGAAAACAATGACACTTCATCGTGATGTCCTCACCTGAGGGGAAATCAAGTTTGGTATTGGTCATTCACGATACCATTTCTCAATGCCTGCATTTGGAATGATTCTTGTGGAAACACTGGGATCCTCGGTTCTCAGTATATCGCTTCACAAAAAATAGAAACACACATCAATTCTAAAGAAAAAACATGATTTATCAAATGATGCTTTTTTTAGTGTGTGGTATAGACCCGCACGACCATATCATCCTTTTCACTAGTACCTTACAATGCCATCTCCTAGAACTACGTACATCTTGATTCTCATTCTCATGGGATATATAGGAACCCCCAAGAATCTTGCCTTTGAATCTAGCCCCAAGAATTTTATGCCCTATTCCCCCCTCCTTTTCAGCCCTTTGGCCCGAACTAATTTGGGGAAGCCTGTAACTACAGTTCTACCATAAACAAGTTCAGGATTCCCCATGAAAGTGATGTCATATGTTAGCTTCCTCGTTAGAGAGTTCATGTATGGAAGTAGGAATGCTACCAGATCAGATCGTTATGTCCACCTAATTTGTATCCACCATGGTGGCAAAATTTCAAGAGTGTTGTACTTCAATCAAACAATCCACCACTCCCCCTTCCACACTTTTCGTTCCCTATATTCAGACCCTCATACCCTATCACGTCTAAAGAAACCCTCTAACTGTTAGGATGCTCAGCCTATGGTTCTCTTACTATCCTGGGTTAGCATGTTGGAAGAGTAATGGATGACACTCTAAGTCAGGGCCCGTGTTTTGAACATGGTAAGCAGTCGGCCCACATCTGTTATCCCCATATCAGGCTAATACTATAAGGATATTGTTTTTCGAACATGGTCAATAGTAATCCTTTATTGTCACGACACCCCCATAATGTTCCAAAATTTGGTTATTGTTATTCTCAATTTCCACTACCATATGATTGGATTGATTCTAACACCCCTCGCATTGCCCCGCTGGTGCTATAGAGAATATTGGGGAATTGATAGTTCGATTGTCCTGAGGACTTTATTCATCAGTTAGGTCTTCCCCTCACTTTTTCGAAGCCCGGATGGGTCATTTCAACCCTGGGTGACTAAAGTATGGTTGGTACTCCCACATTCAAATGATTTAATAGTGCGATCATCCCTTGTTTCTCATATCGAGCATGACCCACATGAGATAAAGAATGGATTTATATTTATTTATATATTGTGATGAGAGTGAATAAAAATAAACAAACAAATTTTCTGACCATGTGTACTATTCAGGATTGGAATTAGTAATGGAGGATAAGTTCATGGGTTTATCCAAAACAGTGACCTTAAGGATCTGAATTTTGGATTTATTGCTTCAGTGCCTCTACCTTCTATCTTGTGGCCTCTAGGATTGCTTCCTGATGCATGAAAAACCGCTCTTCATGTATAGTCGCAGAGTGTAGTTCATTGACCCTAGTCAGTGCTCGAGTCTGTTCAGTTTGATGTTCAGTCATTTGGTTACCCTCTTCCACTATCTTCTATTGGGCATCTGCTAGCTGGTCCCTCAATTGCTCAATGAGGTCGGAGAAGTTTTCAATGAATGCCTCCCTTTCATTCACATGACCTTCACAGTGTCAGACCTCCTACTCCTCTTTCAGTAATTCCTAAGTATTCTTTGACTCCTTCTAGCACTAAGATATATTAGAGCATTGGGTTCTCTCATGTAGCTTTCCAACCATGTAACCGCAGATAGTTTGATGAAGACGGTGAGCATCAATCCCTCTAGCATAGGGAAACCACAACCAGGTGTGGGGTGATCCCCTCTGTCTTAGCCATTCTACCTGAGGCTGACCAAGGAATCACTTGATACACTTCCACCCCTTAGGCCATGTCATATATATCTCATCGGATACCTCTGAATCATAGTCATCTATATCCTCTGGGTCTGCAGGGTGATAGTTAGGGAATGAATCCATGAGATCAGTGGAAGGGTCTTCTTATAGAATTCCTCCAAAGGGGTTGGGCTATTCAACATGTGGGAGAACTTCCTCTCTTGCCTCATCCCTTATAACTTATCCCCCACCAACTTCAAACCCCAATCTGGAATTGATATTTCCTATATCCAAATCTATTTTCTCACGAAGTGCTCGGGCCAGATCGACTTGATAAGTGTGTCCCGAGTGCGTCGGTGCATTCACCCTCGAGGCATCCACCAATGTCCTAGATTTGGTGGCTGGTCGTGCCTCCAAGGCTGTGATTACTGCACAGAAAATGAACACCATAATCAGATGAGATATCCGACAATAAATACCAGTGTTTAAATGATGAAACTTACAAGAGTCCAGTACATTGGCCTCCGTCATTTCTGTTGCAGAAGGATCTACCACTATGGGATATCCTTCAGTGATTTTCATATCAATAATGGGTGTCAGATCCCCACATTTTATATTGGTTCCTCCCCCCTCCAAAGAGAAGTTCATGGTCTATGCCAATATGCGCCTAAGAAGGATAAAGAAATCCAATTGAAGATTATGAGCGACGAAAAAAGGGGTGAAGGAAGGATAAGGATTGAGGCATACCTCGAGTAGCTCAGTTATTCCTATATTAGAGTAAACAGTATTGCCACTCCCACAATGATTCCTATGGTGGGCTGTCCCTTGTGACCCTCCACCTCTAAGATCATCTTTAGCTTCCCACATTTCCTCTCATTCTCCTTCACCCTCTTCTTCTCCCTACTACACTTCTGAATCACTGACCACTAGCTCCTCATCACTGTCATCTCCCTCAAATGGAATTTTTTCTGGATCATACTATGGCCCAAGCATTACCATCACCTGGTGAGTTAGTTCCTCATGACGACCCTGCTAGCGTGTATACACTTCCATGGCCATCATGTACACATGCCGATGATGGAAGTTTACCTTGTCATCAATCCAAATGAGTTTGACCTCTGGTAGCTAGATTCCATCTCATACTATATTTTTCCAGAGGGCATTGTTTCCCATCAACTAACATAGGGACAACCAAGCTAACTAAAATTCGGGGTATATTGTATCATCAGAAGGTTGAAGTATGTACCTTATCATCTTCCCAGGAA
This sequence comes from Viscum album, assembly GCA_963277665.1. Lineage (NCBI taxonomy): Eukaryota > Viridiplantae > Streptophyta > Magnoliopsida > Santalales > Viscaceae > Viscum > Viscum album. Next base: position 1,059,980,963 of record OY728135.1, on the reverse strand, counting down.
GCTTCATGACTGCTCTGTGTGGTTGTTCGCAATCCCCTCTTCCCTTGGACGATGAAGACACAACCAGACCATGCGACGTTCCTTTTTTTGTAGTCCTAACGCACCCTGGCCCAGTTGCCCAACATGTTCCTGACCTTTCCTCCCTGAAGGGTCCTTGTTTTCTCTCTCACTACCCAGGTTCTACACTGACCACCTTGATCAGTCGAACTTCCTTCCACATAATCCCTTTCAAGGTATGCCACATCCAAATGATAGAAGTATTATATTGAAAGGAAAACAAAAAATATAGTGGGGGAATAAGTAATGACTTAGCCAGAGCTGTAAGATGTAAAAACCAACCACTTTTGGCGGAGAACAAATGAATGCATCTCCTCTCGTGCCTCTGTATGCACTTTCATTATCATCCACTAGAGGAATCCATACAGCTTGGAAAATCATGATGGAATGTAGGGCATACAAAGGATCTTCTCATTGACCAAAGTCATATGAACCCCACCTCTTATACTATGGATGTATTTGATTTGATCTAGAGAGCCTTTCCTGTTTTCTATCATTTGCCCAGCTGGGGTTAGGAAGGGAGTAAAGGTAAAATTTGCGGGATTTCTGATCCTGATCCTTACCCCTATTAATTGAGCATCAACGGCATGACCCCAACAACATTCAACAAGGAGAGACATAGACTGTTACTAGTGGGATGAATGACATTTGTAAAGGTGTTTCTACCACATAGAGCTGTGATACAACCATAAAGGATTTGGAAGGGGACACATATCCTCTTTGTTGAACCCCCTATCGAAATACGCCCTAGGATGGCGAACAAATGTGAAAAACATAGGGAACCCCAAGTTAAACCTCTGATTAGCTTCCATAATACCATCCATCACCAATGTTGTAGGATGAACTCTTATCCTTGTGTCCCTCACTGGTTGGAGCCACCCACTGAAGACGGTTGCAATAAATATGGTATACCAGACATTCAGGTCTCGACATTCATTCACACTAAAACTCCATGATTGATATTTTCAGACCTCCAGGATCCTCCAGTATGATATGATCTTGCTTCTCTATGTCGTGGTCAGACATATTCTTCCTCTCCTTGATATATTATTATTCGGGTCATTCTGCAGTTTCAGGCTGAACAACTTTGAGTAGGCGATGTCCTTCAAAAAGTACTTGACCGCCAGCCTCTCCTTGGCCAGCTCTAATAGATTCCATGTCAAGGTGGGAGTCTGTGATATGTCTCCCCATATTTTCACTTTCAAAATGAATTCATCATACTAGTGCCCATCCAAAGGGATTCCCCCAATGTAATAAATTTCTCAAAGGCTGATTTCAACCACCCCATGGTGGAGATGTAAGGTGTTGGTATCGAGGGACCACCAGGTAAAAAAATGTAGCCAATGTTAATGCTGGCAGTTGAAATGGAACTGTGACGTCCACAATGCCTTGAACAACCCAATGTGTGATAGTTCAGCCCCAAAATGATAACAAATTTGGCATACCCAATATTCCCAATCCCACTCACTTGTAAAATTACCACCAAACCTCAAGCACCAATCCTACTACCAGCCTTTAGTCTCATCAGTGATACTCTGTCGAAATGTACTTGTGTAATAATAATGATAATCCTCCATGACTGGGTCAGTTTCCAAAATGGTTTTGCTCCTGTGGTTCAGGACGTAAACATCCATGTGTCTAGTTTCTCTAGAAGGATGACCATGTTTAGTGATATTATACCAGGGGAGGTCATCTTCATGAGTCACCCATGACCACGAGGTATTGACTTAAAATCCTGGCACATAAAAATCCTATATAATACCAATGACACATATTATTAGGTTGTTAGATAGTTCATACACTTTTGGGATGGATTCAACATGTTGAAGAGTGTTGGGTTGTTGGAAATAACTGTCTGGGCTCTGTAAACTTCAGGGTTCGCAACCATCTCGACCCTTTGAGCGGCGTATGCAGCTTCTCTCTCAGCATCATCCTGATTACCAGCCATCCTATTTCATTAATGGTCTAAAGGATCTCAGATGAAATGACTGGCACAATGTGCGAAATACCCAAAATTGGCACAAAAAACTGAGGTAGTGCCGCAAAAAAAAAACAATTCTGCGCATAAATCTACAGTCAAACACGGATCATTTCGTGCAACGGAAGTCGGATTCTGCGCATAGAAGAGGAATTTTATTCATGCATGAGAGCTTAAAACTTATCATGTGAGAAAATCCATATGTTCTGAGGAACCCGAAAGGGTTTTTAAAGAAACATAGTAGGGTTTCCATGCATGTTAAGAGCGGTTTACGCACAACTTGGTGGTTTAACCTGCAATTGAAGCATTTTTCATGCACCGACCTCATGTGATTTGACATCTTAGCATTTCCATCAGAATATGACCTTTTTGTTCCCTCGTAGATCCAATTATGAGGGGGGGGGGGGGCATTTGTAGATGCCTAAATGTTCTCAAGGCCTAAATATGTAATTTTTGGATAAAACAAAGACATATTTCAACACTGTGATGAATTCCATGAAAAACGGAAGTGCCGCATGAAAAATACAAAAATCACACGAAAAACATCCATCTCGCATGAAAATACATGGTATCTGCATGTTTTTTACATGTGGATGGGGAACCTAGCATGCAGCTGACACCGGGCATGGAATATTTCACGTCGACCGACTTCCATGCGGACCCAATGACCCTAAGAACCTATAAATAGAAGGGCTCCCCTTCGACTTCCGATGGCTGAAGAATCTGAAACTTCTCCTCAATGAAAAATACACTTCTCACATGAATAAAAGATGGATTTCAGGGTCGGGATTTTCCACGTTAGGTGTCCTAGGGGTCCGCCTTCACAGGACCACTCTGGATGGAACCTCACCCAAGTCCTAATAGTTGGGCCACTTTTGAGCAGTCCCTTTCCCTTTCGCTTAAAACCTCTCCCACCCCTTGTACTCAAACACCCTCAATTTCATGAACATCCAGATTTTAATGAGTATATATTCAACTTCCATTCCAATTGCACACAAACCTCTTCTATTGTGTTCAGACCTCCGGGTCCTCTCACCCCGACCTTTTCCGTGAGGTTACTCCATTTTCCCGCAAGATGCCCTCATTGTGAGTACTATTTCGCTTTAATGTATCTCGTCCTGGAATCATTTTCAAGCACTTATTACACCCAAAACATATATGTTACACACCCTTATCTATTACGGCCATCTATTCTCATGTGAAGTAACTTCAATGTCCCTTGGGCAGTGCTTCCCTTTGCGTTGCTTCGCCTCATGCTTCTTCGCATAGGCACGGTAACTGCTATTGCTTCTCCTCATAACCACTCTAACATGAATCCCTCATGTATAACTCCATAACACCATAACACCACTGAATTGATGATGCATTTCCTCCCCCAGGGGTCATAAGGTATCATTTATGTATGGCATAAGGGGTGTGGAGTGAACATGCCTTGTCCAAGCTGTAGGACGTTAAAATGCCTATCACCATCGTCCCCAGAACATGATGTTAAATTTTGGTGTCTCCAAATGTATCACACATTTGGTTCCCCATCTCGGACATTCTCTACCCCCACTGGTATCTATGGGAGTGAAATCTACCTCACATGGAATGAGATCCTCTTTACATTAACGACGTCTATCCGCATGGAAAGGGAAACCATCCTGGTGTATGACCATAGCCTTTCATACGAGAGGAATCATCCCTGATACCCCTATATTCTTCCATGCCAAAGTAAGTCCTAGATTCCATCTCCCTAAGCTGCTAACCAAAAATAAGCCCCTGTTTCCTCTCTGGTCCACTAACCATGTATAATTATCATTCCACATCCCATAGACACACCTTTTCTGACGTGATCGTTAGGTCTTTATTGCCTATTTTTTCTCACACTGAGTGTTAATCACATGGGCTTTGAGATAGCATAAACCATGAAATTCCCTTTGGGAAACCTATAGTCTAAGCCCCACACCCATTATGAACTATGTGTACTTTAATCCATGCCATGGTAAGGTACGTAGGAAGCATCCCCGACGTTAAAGCCCAACAACCATCGGTTCTGACCCCCTTCACATCAGTTCCCTAGTCACTATTCCGAACTACGTAGACTTTTATCTTTGCCAAGGTAAGGTACGTTGGAAGCCTCCATAATGTTCAAGCCCAAAAACCATCAGTTCTGACCCCCTTCACATCAGTTCCCTAGTCACCATTCCAAACTATGTGGACATTGATCTTTGCCAAGGTAAGATACGTAGGAAGCCTCCATGAGATCAATCCCAACAACCATCAGTTCTAAACCCCTTCACGTTGGTTCCCCAGTCACCATTCCAAACTATGCGGACATTGATCTTTTCCAAGGCAGGGTGTGTAGGACACCTCCCTGAGGTTCAAGCCCAACTCCCATCAGTCCCGACTACTTAATGTCGGTCTACCCCCATCTTGCAAGCCGTTAAACTGTATGCCCCTTTTGTCTCACATGAAACTAAATTGTAACCCCATCCAGCTGTAAGACATTGTAACCCCATCCATTGGTAAGTTGTTGTAACCCCATCCATAGGTATGCTGTTGTGGCCCCCCATTCGATGATAAGCCATTCAAGTACCTAATCGACGGTAAGCCGTTGTAAGATAAACAACATAGGTTTGATCCCTATCTCTTAGGCAAGGTACGTAGGACGATTTCTTGAGTCCCAACCGCAAATACTGATAAACGTTGGTGTCCCCCCTGTTGAGACCCACATATCTGGTTCATCCCTCGAACGTCAGACCACCTTGGGCTGCTAATCACGCCTAATCCTCAGCATGTAATCGGGATGTTGTCTTCTACGCGGATCCCAATCTCAGGCCCCAACTTGGAGGTTCTACTTCCACTGGGTCCCATTCATATGAGTCGCCTCCGTAGGAATCCCATCGCCCTGCTAAACTACATGGACTTTCATTCCCTACCATAGGGATACGTAAGAAGCCTCCTGAGGTGGAATACCAACACTAACGTCACTTTCATGATGGCCCACTCAATTTTCCCTCTACTTAATTCAACTCTCCATCATCCATCCTGATTCTCACTCGGGTCTCCATATCTTGGTGGATCACACCATCTCATTTTCGCATTGCAACTAGCAACAATCGATCTACTAACCACACATTAGCCCTAATACTAATGCTCCCTCCAGGGGTTGAACCCATCTGATCTACTATTATCAGTGTTCTGATCAATATGATTTGTCTACACTACATGTTAAACTCACATCATACCCTGATTTAAACATGGGAAGCTGAGGAGAATCTCAGATACATGCCTATGGAATACAATTCCCTAGATTTGATGTGGGATGCCTTGGGCTTCTGTACCCTCGAGAAGCACAATCATAAGAGTAAGAAACCTATACAGGACTATGTTTTAGTGTCCAGACACGCCAGTGTTGTCCAATGTGACTACTCCCCGACCGAAGGTTTCTTCCCTGACTTAACCCTCTAGAATGTCCTCATAGAGGTTGTGTAATTATCCGGTGTCCATGAAGACATGGAACTGGTAAGAGTTTCAAAAACAACATCTTTAGGGTATAAGGGAGACCCAGAATAAACAACAAGTTCTAATGAGGATTCCACGAAAGGAGGAACAAACATCCCATCATCCAGTTTCGATCAAGGAGAAAACATCCTTGAATAAGTGATGAATTCCACCCACCTTTTGAATGTGGGAATGTAGGGAAACAATCAGTGTTCCCCCGCCTTCCTCGACTGACGGATGCACGCGCCCTAGAAAAAATCTCGGAAATAGAAATATAGTGAGTTTCCCAATCAAATGTGCATGCAAGGGTAAAAAAGGAGATATGGGAGATTACAAGATAGTATGTGTGTCTTGGGGGGGGGGGTTATTTCACCCTTTTAACTGATAATTGTTATGACAAATAGTTTCCACATGGATTACAATACCATTCACTAACTTTGTGGTTGAAACTCTCCCAAGGTACGAACCTCACATGGTTTAGATACACTAATTTTCAAAGAGTGAACCAAATAATAAAATCACTATTTAAATGAGGTTACAAGACATAAAATATTTATTTAAAAATATGAACCAACCCACAATATGACATATATCCACATGGTTTCTCCTACATGGATTCCCTAACCATGTTCCAACCATGCATAGGGAAATCCATTTCAAAATATCTGAAAACTAACCCAATGATTTCATCTTTTGCATGACCACCCAAGAAACCTCACATGTATTGATCTATATAAAAATAATAATCTCCTTTAGTTGTTTAAACTCATAGAATTATAATCGAAATGTCAATTTTAATTTCAATCTTTTCTCTATAAATTTAAATGTTATAAAATCCTTTTATAATTTTAATATTGAATGGACATGATGTTTTACTACTTCCCCGTTATTTCACTTATGATCCTTAAGAATCCTTTTTTATCTTTAAAACATAGAATTGAAAAAATATTAGCTTTAAATTCCAGAAAAAATCAACATATTATATCATTTAATGTTGAATGATATTTTTCTTTAAAAATCAAAAAATCCATGGTCCACAATTCCTCAAAACCTGATCCACTAACTCATCATCATCAACAATACCAAGACCACACTCAACACAATACTTTTATCTTGAGAAACTAAGGTGTCACATTTCAATTGAAATCTAAGATTTTGGAACTCCCCATAATAATATTCATCTCAAAATCGTCCCTTCTGAGCCATAGTTCTCTCCACCATCAAAATATCATACCAAAACACATGTCAAGTGGTCTAAAGACACGGTGGAGCAGCTTCCAACTCACCACACTAAATTTCATGAAGAATATAGGTCATTACCACTGGGATAACCATTCTTGAAACAATATGGTATAATCACCAAAACAATATAACATCATCTAATCATGGTGAATGGATTATTTAATCTATCCTATGATTTTCTAAACACCCACACTAGAGTCTGAATTCAACGTTTAGTATAATTCCATGGTTGTATCACCAAAAAAACAAATACAAATCCATACCATCACCCAAGAACATAACAACCTATGATCATACTCATCCTTAGACCAAATAAAATTCTTATCCCATTCATTATTTTAATGTACCTTATTTATCCAATACCATAGTCTATCCTCAAACATGATATTTTGAAATCAATAAGATAAAATTGTATCCACTTACACACTAAAATAAAAAATCTATATCAAATATTTGATGACTAGTTCCAATAGAGTCATGGGGATACCAACATTATTTTTATACCTCTACAACCCAGACATCATCAATTACCAAAAAAAATTAATAGAAGTGACCATCCCTCACATACTCGAGGGTAAACACAGAACACCAATCACCAAGCATTCATTACAAACTATGAACATTATCCTTGACACTCATTGAAATTACATATATAATGAAGGTAGCACCCTCTAATAGATAATGGAACAATCCACATAATATGTATTTCCTTACACCATTACTCGTGGACAACATTTTTAGTTTCCAGAAATATGTTTTTCTAACAATCTATATCAAATATCACACTTGGGGCGATCATATAATGGTACCCAAATCATTCTTCAATGTCATATATAAAAAAACAGGGAATTTTAAATTTCATGAAACTAATTGGAAACCATGAAATCAAGAACTAAATTTGAACCATCGGTCCATGTCCCACACAAAACCATACACATTTTCATTATTCAAATAGAACCACATGTAACTAGTTCATACTACAGTGATCTTATGTAAACTCAATGGGCATATCCTTCTATATCAAGTGATTGTATAACTCAAATCATGATCTCTTGAGGCATACATAAAACATAGGATCGAATACCTAAACAACTATCCATTCCCAAATACATGTAATTCTCCTCTATCCAAAATAATCCCAAAGCTACTTTCTAAAAATCCCTCATTTTCACCCATGTTAAGGCCTATCACATGACCAAACATTAACCAAAATTGTATTAAATGAGAAGGATAAAATGATTCTCTATACATCCTAGATCTAAAAATCATAGATAATGATCCCCTATCTCATCAAGAACCATGATTCGAAACTCATGGGTTAGGAATCCTATTGATCCTTCCCTCAGAGACCAATCATTGAAATCAATTGGACCTAAAGGGATTTTAACCATAAAACTGGATGGAATATCACATGATTAGACCACCTATATAATTGGATATACTATGCATAAATGTTCTACATGGATCTATTTACCCATGATTCTCATCTCTAAGGGACTTTCCAGGTTTCCTAACTCCTCTCCAAGGGTTCCCACACATATATCACAACCCATATGAATAATATTGATGGACTCACTAATAACCCAATATATATATCAGCAGCACTCAACTCTGTCACCTAGAATATAATTTTTATCTCTCACATAGTTCATATCTCATGGTCAACATCTCTTCTCCTGTATCAAATATCACACAACTAATAACATTCCAAAAACAACTAGTATAGGGTTGTCTAAAACACATATATACACAAGGAATCACATACCAAGTCATCATCCTACCAAGGAACTACTCCTCATTAAGAACCTACATATGATATTACCCCCTCATAGAACACAACCTCACCTTTCTACACACATATATAATGGAATAGTTTAAAAATGATCTTTGTCAAGTATATCCTAATAATATGGTTTAGTTATGTAAAATGACACCAAGTTTCTATATGACAATATTCCATATAGGTTATTGCTAATATTTTATGTAACCAAACCAATTTCTATATGAAAAGGTACCATGGAATTATATTCCTATATCAAATAACCAATGGTCACTATAAATACCTTATAAGTGGGACTCTATATTCATCATCAAGGAGTATCCCTCCATGATATACATGTGACCTATTATTCGAAGAAATATAATGTGGTTTATCTATTTATAATTACACTAACATGATGTATGAGAAAATACTATATAAGTTGTTGTTGAAACATTAAAAAATTGAACCCTCATCATCAGTGATATTAATAAAAAACAAGGACATGAATGTTAGGTGATTCCTATGTGACAAAAATGATGCATGTACAAATTCCTCTTTCCAATGGTCGAAGAGACAAATCCCATAAATGAAAATCCAAAACCCAAGAGCGTGAAATTTGTTGAAATCATTTAATAATAAAAGTTGAAACAAGCAATCACAATCCCATATCCCGGATAACCCAAGTCACCATTCAAAAATGGTGTCCGTGAAACACCATTATAAGGTCCATAATAAGGTAAAAAACATTACAGTAACATTTTATACCATCTCCAAAACATTATCATAAAAATAAAATTCTATAATACCACATTACAATGTACCTCGGTCAGGGAAAATTAATTGGTTTCCCATATTATGTCACCACAAGACCTCAACCTTACCTGTCCATACACTAGTGGCTACTAAATAGAATTGAGGGTTTTCGGTTTTACCATAGGGAGACTATACCCTTATATTAGTGTAATAATAAAGAAATAAGTACCAAATAAAATCTATAACTAGTAATAAGAGTATGTAGAAGCAGTAAAACAAAACCATGCTATATCAAAAGAGACATGAATGTTTAAAGTCATAAATATTAATAGTCATATAATAATTAATCAATATATTTCCTACCTGTCCAGTCAAAAATAAAAAAAATAAGAAAAAGAATAAAAAAGGAGGCTCTATTATCATCCCCTCACCTCACCTCATCAAAATCCTTAATCCATCATATATATCCTGGTCAATCAGGATACACATGGGTCTCGTTCCAACCTAAACCTATGATTAGTTAAGTATTCTTGGGTAGACATGTTCTATGGCTACCCAAGAAGGGTGTCAGTAAAAATTAGTAGGGAACCACCAATGGGATCCTAATCATATCTAGTAAATAAGTGTATGCACATTTGAAATGCTAAGTTGAAAAACAAAATATTTTTTAGAAGAATAAAATAACCAATATTGATTATCTGGTTCTGAGGTGACACATGGGATTACGATACTATCATTGTCATGTAGTTTTGTGTCACTGAGCACACCATGTAATCATAGGAGGGTTACAAGTCGTACCACAAAATACCTTCATTATTCTTAAACATGGTTTGAAGAATTGAACATAAAAAAATTGTAGGGGATGCATCAAATCATATGTAATAATAACCAAATTCTATGAATATTAATGAATATTACTGGGCATATCATCAGATCCTATACACCACTAAACATATCATTAAATATCCCCATACTTTATTCTAGATCATTGGAATCAGTATACATATCATAAAATACCCCCTAGCATCTACCAAATCATAAGGATCACAAGGCTCTCATAAAATAGCACCTCAGTGAATCTCACTAGATTGTAAAGAGGTAAATGTTGGAATCCCATCATCATTATACTTTTTTTCAAATAAATGTAATCCATGGAATCCAAATCATACTTATATAGGAAAACATCTAGCAGATAACATCTCATATCAAATAATCTAAGGGATGAAATCCACCCCATATCATCTCATATAATGTAGGCATGGTTGTTCATTCACCCAAACTATCACACAAAACTCATATTCCCTCTCAATCATTCAATCCACCCTCACCCATAAAACCATACTAGGATCACACCATCGATTTGGGTTCTAAGGTGGCATTCAAAATCATCAATACTGATTATCACAATGATCCTATAAATGGATACATAATATGGGGGAACCCACCTAAGTCCCCTAGCACACATCTTTGTAATAAAATATATATGGGTTCCGTTATCTAAATCTCGTATCATGGGGGTATCCCATAACTTTGAGAGAATAACATCACTGAACATCACATTGATCATCCTATGACCACACTAACCTCATATGATAAGACCCATTCAAATCAATCTTGAGAGATGAAATAAAGACTATATCAATTCCCAAGTCATTCTAGATCCATTATCACATACCCAACCTATCCATAGTCAATCACAGGGCATTCCTATCTGGGTAATGATATATAAAATGGGGGAAGTAACACCCTCTCTCATACCAACTAGACTGATGACTATAATACATCACAAGCCTCACATGGTCGTCCACGCCGTTCTAAATTGTTATCCAACGCTACCAATATTTATTCAATCACCAAACCATTAATATAAAATGAAAAGGATCATACCATAAGAGACACTACTTTTACTAAATTCATTAACATTATACATGACCAGGGTTCATGCTCATTGTTTAGTCCTTATCCATTAGTAGCTTATGCATCAAGATAGTGCTCAAGGTTCCATCGTGGCCCTTGAAATTTTATTAATTTTATTTAAAATATTTTTTAAATAAAAAAAATATATAAATGGCCAATCACCCTCAATGGAAATACCACATATCAAATGTATATAAATAAATTGAATTCACCATAGTGGTATAATCAAGGGACCACCTCACTTATTCATTGATTTATTCTCTTTATAGTATCGTGATTGTAAAGACCCGGAAATTTCAAGGAAATTTTTTTTGTTAATTTTCTTTGGAATTTTACAAGAGCGCAGTTTCAGACGGCACCTGATTCCGAGGTCCAGTGGCCCCGGAATCATCAACCGGAGTTCGGCTCGGGTACGTTCAGTAAACGAACGAGCGGGAATTTCTAACTTATGAACCGGTGCCCGGAATCAAATTCCGAGGGCACCGTTGGAACCGTAGCGCCGGTATTTGCTTAGGAACACTTGTTCCAGAGGTGCGTTCTGACGAGGGGTGATGATAAAAATTGTGGAAGATTAATTAATAATTTATCTACAATTTTTATTTTACACTAAGTGTTTTATCCATTGGGTGGAAGTTGGGTAACTCCCAACTTCCCTTTAGAGGTTATGAGGGTGGTGGGCCCACACGAACCCCACCCCCTCATATTCTCTAAACCCCCTTGTCTTCCCGCCTTTAAAAACTCACTTAATTAATGTTATAACTCATGGTTTTTAATTGAGGAGTTATCTAACGTTATTGAAATTCAATCTATTGAATTTCAAAAGTCTTAGGTAGTGTTATTAAATAAGTGGAACCTTTTCTTTTATTTGGGTTTCTGCTGTGCGGAAGAGAAGGGAGAGATTTCTTTTCCCTTGAAGTTCTTCTTCCTCACGATGAACTTCTCCGACGAAGAATGCGGCGACCTTCTTCCACGACGTCGGACTGCAACGCGTTGGATTTCCTCCACGACGCCGCAACGCATCCTCTCCGCGACGTGCTTTCCGCGGCGAACCTACGTCTGACGCCGCAACGCACATTCCGCGACGTGCCTCTCGTGGTGAACTTACGTCAGTCTACCACGACGCCATAACCGCGATGCCGACGACGTCTACTTCCGTGACGACCGACCTCCGTGACGTCCGACCTCCGCGACGCTCGTCCTTCGCGGATCGTTGACGAGCTTCGCGAGCTTCCTTCCAGGTAGGGGTTGTACCTTTATTCTTAATTTAATTTACGCCTTCGTAAATAAATTATTGGACCGCTTGTTATCATTAACATGGGAGGGGATCGGACCGCACGAACACGGTCGATCCTCCTCCCAAACCTTGTTGTTGGATTTTTTACTCGTGGTTCGAAGAGGAGGCGGAGCGGTGCCGTGACACCGCGCTTGGACGCAAGGGGTTCATGGGAGTGCGCAAGATTGACGCGCCACTACGGACGACGAAGGCCGCGGCCGGTTCCGGGCCGCGGCAGATTTGAGAAGACCGATGGCAAACCGGGCCGCCGGTGTCGGAAGACGAAAGGGAACCGGCCGGCCAGGTCGGGCCGGCCGGAAGGAAGTCAAACCGGGGGAATTAATTTTCCCCGGTTAGCCTTTAATGGACCCCAATTAAATTTGGGGCCGGTTAACTTTAGAAGGGGGGCAGCACCCCCCCCCCCCCCGTGTCGTCCAGCAGGCCCCCTCATGTGAGGGGGCGGTTTTATTTTGAAACCGGCGCGGCACGTGCCGCGCCGCCAAGGGGAAAAACGGGGGGGCGGGGGTCTCGCCCCGCGCGCCGCCTGCGCGCCCAGCGCGCCGCCGCGCCGCCTCACCGCACCGCCGCGCGCCACCGTGGTCTCGTCCGCGCGCCGCCTGCGCACCCAGTGTGCCGCCGCGCCGCCTCAGCGCACCGCCGCGCGCCGCCGGCCGAACCGGCCGGGCCGGTTCGGGCCGGGTCGGCCCGGACCCCTTCCTTCTCGAACCAGAACGGTTATTTGCCCGTAACATGAGCTACGGGCCTCCGAATGACGAACCGTTTGCGGCTACGCGATCCTTGGATCAAAAAGGTCGTTTCGGTTTAACTCACTCAATGTTTCGGTTTACTTTGGGTTCGGCCGGATTGGTTCGTACACGAAACCAACCGGGCCCTCGGAGCGGAAACGCTCATATCTTGAGCTACGGACGACCGAATGGCGTGCCGTCAGTTCTAATAAGTTCCTCTTAGTGAGAAGATCTTTTGGTATACACCGCACGAGGTTTGGATGCAGGTGGAGTACGGCCGGGTTGGTTCGTTCACGAAACCAACCGGGCCCTCGGAGCGGAAACGCTCATATCTTGAGCTCCGAACGTCCGATTGACGTGCCGTCGACTTTGATGGAATCCTCTAAGTGGGACGGACCTTTTGGCTTACTCCGCTCGAGGTTTGGGTGCTGACGAAGTACGGTCAGGTTGGTTCGTACACGAAACCAACCGGACCCCTGGAACGAAAAAGCCAATAACTCACAGATCGGGCGTCCGATTGACGCGCCGTCTGTTGCGATAACTTCCTCTTGATGAGACTGAACTTTTGACATACTCCGCCCGAGTTTTGGATACAGTTGGAGTATGGCCGGGTTGGATCGTATCTGAAATCCCACCGGCCCTTGGAACGGAGAAGATGATATCTTTCAGACAGGACGTCCGTTTGACGAGCCGTCAGCGGCGTTGATGATCACGATGAGAAACGGTCCCTATGAGCATACCCTATGAGAGTTCAGGGTACAGTTGAGATATGGTCGGGTTTGGTTCGCTCACAAAACCAACCGGGCCCTCGGGAAAAAAAGGCTAATAACTCACAGACCGGGCGCCCGATTGACGCGCCGTCTGTTGCGTTGAGACTCCTTTGACGAAGCGGAAGTTTGTGGCACTTCTTCGTTGGACTTTGAGATACTTGGAGTATCGACCAGTAGCTCGTGGAGTGGACCCTCCCGGAGACGAGCGGGCGGGGGAGCGCTTGGTTGTAGCGGCGGACCCGCGATACTCTATGGAGTGTGTGCGCTTGGTTGTAGTGACAGACCCGCGACGGTGTTGACGTGCGTGCGGAGTACGGAGACCGTGTAGCCGACTGAGACCTGACGACTGCTTGACCGACTCGACTTGGAGTGAGTCGACTAGCCCAGTGGACGGAGCGCCTAGTAGTTGGCAGCAGACCCACGGCGGACGGAGCGCCCAGTAGTTGGCTGCAGACCCGCGGTACTCGACAGGAGGAGTACCTCTGTAGGCTATTTGGGAGAGCGCCCAGTAGTTGGCATCAGACCCTCAGCGGACAGAGCGCCCAGTAGTTGGCATCAGACCCGCAGTACTTGACAGGAGGAGTACCTCAGCAGTCATAGGTTAGTGAGCAGTACCTCGGAGTCGTGACAGGACTACTGCACACTTCAGAGACGGGGCTCTTCAGCAGCTACGGTTTCGATAATGAAATTCCTGGTTTGAGCTGAGTCAATGATCTTTGTGTTTCCTCATGATTGAGATGGGTCGCTTGATAACTTAGGTATATGTATGGGCATATACCTGGGTAATGGTTATCCGTTGATTTCATAAACTTGTTATAAACTGTGTGGACTTGTACTGTTATCCTGTATGGATTTACTGTTTACTCTTCTTTGTGGATTGGGTTGTTCTTGGGCTCGGTGTTGGAGCCGAACGGAAATTGGTGACATAGGTATATGTATGGGCATATACCTAATCAATACTGGATGTTACTTCGTGATTGTATCCTTCATGTGGTTTATCCTTTGTGGATTTCGGGAGACCTTCGAGGGTTTCGGGGTCCCTACTGAGTATCTTATACTCACCCCTGCACGGGCTATGCCCGCACTTCGTTGTGTTGGTTGCAGACGAAGGACAGCGCTGACTGCGGTTGAGGCTTTCGGAGTAGGTCGGTACCCGGAGGAGGACCACTGAGCGGGACGTGCTCGGAGCGGACAGTTGGACCCGAGGAGTTGTGGAGCTATCTGTACCTACCCTTCAGGTAGGATCCGTGGTGGACGATCCAGGAGGTGAGCCATCTGTACCTACCCTTCAGGTAGGAATCGAGGAGGACGTCCCAGGAGCCGCTTGTACTTTCAGTTGCTGTTTTCCCCTTTCGAGTTGTACTTTACTTTACAGTTGGGCTTGTATTTCCGGCCCCTTTACTTCAGCACAGTTGTTCTAGTTTTGTGTACTGCTTTACATCCGCTTGTTACTCTGAGGTGATTGTTTACTTTATTAAGGCAATGCCTTCCCTTTTTACTGGGATTTTACGCCTTGGTGCTAGTCGCCAGCCCCTGGCCTATGGAAGGCGGGCTTGGGGTAGTCACGGCACGGGCCCCGAGGGCGGGTCGTGACAAATTGGTATCAGAGGCGGTCGGTTCTACCGCAGACTCTGATCTTTTTTTCTATGTGAAGCAATAGTGTTTAGTGTATTGAGTGTGGTTATCAGTCCAGGGAGTCCAGTGTTGGTGCGGCGGCCGACGTATCCGTACATCAGGACCCTAACTTCTGATTTCCGACTTAATGCACGAAAACACTGATTGCGTGTGTGTTTCCCAAAAGGTTTAAAGTCAGCTCAAACCAGGTCAGCTCACCAGGTATAAATCGTTGATCGTGACACAACTGTTCAGGATGTCACCATGCAGATAGTTATCTGGAGTTCCGAGAGAGTTCTCGAAGATGGCCCACCGAGCAGCGAGACTTCGGTGCATGGCCCTTTTTCAGTGTTTGCACCTTCGGGTGGTGTACCAGCAGCACCACCACCCGTTAGGTAGCAGATGCCACTAGCTGACGGTGAACGCTAGTAGAGCGCGATGCACGAGTTCCAGCAGTAGAGGCCTCTGAGGATACGAGGCGAGACAGATTTCCCAGGCAGCAGTGGACTGGATGGAGGCGGTTGCTAGAGTTCTACGCCTAGCTTGGATACTAGTAGAGCGGATGATGATCTTAGCTCCTGGTGTTTCCAGTGAGTGACCATGAGGTTGGTCCGTATAGTAATGAGGCTTCGGTACGCGAACCGATACCTGGGATAGTACCTACGGGTAGTGCGCCAGCTATGTCACTACCTGTTGGTCAGCAGACACTACCGGCGGTACCGGTAGCAGAGACTCACAGGCTTAGTGCCTTACATATGTTTTAGCACCAGATATCCCTCAAGTTTCGAGGTGAGCCTGACTCGTAGGCGGCTGAGGACTGGCTTGAGGAGGTGGTTGTGAGTTTTCTGGAGCTAATACAGCTTCGACAGTATGACATGTCGGAAGCAAAGCACTCAACGTGGCTTACCAATCAATCTTGGTACTCGTTGGTTACGTTGTGATCAGTTCTTTAGACTCGAACTTCTGAGCAAAGTGTGTCTAAAGGACATCTGAACCATTACTTTTCCTCTATGCATTCCTACCTATGCTAAGATGCTAGAGAGAACCTTTGTGGTTGTGAACGTTAGCAGTGAAAGGCAGGAAACTAGCGCCAGTCTCAAAGACTCGGGCGTGTAAAATGTTTCAGGAGGAGGAAGTGCTAAGGACAGATGAATCTGCAGGGTAGAAGACGTGGAAGCGGAGCTTGGAGAGCAGCATGTGGTGGTGTACATTTCGACATGTTACGACCACCCGACTTAGTAGTCCCCGCCAGGCTTAGGGAGCAGGAGGGCTGGGGAGGAGAGTAGCTGCATTGCGGTCAAGGAGTGTGACCCAGGAGCTCTAAGAATGATTCGGGGTACGAATTATGTCTACTACGAGCTACCATATCTATAGACATAGGAACCAATCATTCTACCCTTCCACGAATCATGTCCCAGACCTAGAGGTTCCGGGTAAGCCGTAGACTTGACCCTCACGTCTGGAGATACCTTTGGGAGGAGACTCGATAATCACACTTACGCCGAAGGTGTGATTTGACCTCGAGGCGAGAGTTTCGGTTGGAATCTCTTGGTGGCAGCGTAGAGGCCTTACGACGTTGATCTGGGTATGGTTTTGATTCACAAATCATACCCCGGTTGACTGTTTTAGGCAAACGTCGGAATGGGTTTTCCTTGGTCGGCGAAAAGGAAACCCTGGGCAGCACATGTTAAACTCAGGCATAAGAGGGTGTGGCTGATCACTCTTGAGTTGGTCAACCCTACCCTTGTGGCAGCAGGAGTTTGGAGTTTCAGTTCTAACCTAAAAAGGGAAACCTCTTGAGTTCGAGGGTGACGAACACGTTCTTATACGGTCTCAACCCGATGAGGTTTCAGAGATGTGGCCGAGGCGGCATGTTATCTCCGAAGTTCGATGGACCCTTTTGATCTTCAGCAGGGTAGGCGAGGAGGTTTACCGCTTGACCCTACCACCTCAGTCGCACCGGGTGCATAATGTCCACCACGTGTCTTAGCTGTGGAGATACGTGTATGTTTCTTCACACGTCATCGACCTCGGGGAGTTGGACGTCGATGACAGGGCGACAAGCACAGAGGTTCTAGTAGAGAACGAGGATCGACAGGAGCAGGTTCTACGTAAACGGTTTCTTCCTCTGGGGTGCTTCACGGGTAGCACGAGATCTTCAGGTGAGCATATGGGAGGGTAAAGCTCAGTTGCGTGCTCAGTACTACTTTGTTTCCCTTAAGTGTGAGTTGAAGCTTTACGGGGACGTAAAGCCCTGAGGTGGGAGTAATGTAAAGACCCGGAAATTTCAAGGAATTTTTTTTTGTTAATTTTCTTTGGAATTTTACAAGAGCGCAGTTTCAGACGGCACCTGATTCCGAGGTCCGGTGGGCCCGGAATCATCTACCGGAGTTCGGCTCGGGTACGTTCAGTAAACGAACGAGCGGGAATTTCTAACTTATGAACCGGTGCCCGGAATCAAATTCCGAGGGCACCGTTGGAACCGTAGCGCCGGTATTTGCTTAGGAACACCTGTTCCAGAGGTGCGTTCTGACGAGGGGTGATGATAAAAATTGTGGAAGATTAATTAATAATTTATCTACAATTTTTATTTTACACTAAGTGTTTTATCCATTGGGTGGATGTTGGGTAACTCCCAACTTCCCTTTAGAGGTTATGAGGGTGGTGGGCCCACACGAACCCCACCCCCTCATATTCTCTAAACCCCCTTGTCTTCCCCCCTTTAAAAACTCACTTAATTAATGTTATAACTCATGGTTTTTAATTGAGGAGTTATCTAACGTTATTGAAATTCAATCTATTGAATTTCAAAAGTCTTAGGTAGTGTTATTAAATAAGTGGAACCTTTTCTTTTATTTGGGTTTTTGCTGTGCGGAAGAGAAGGGAGAGATTTCTTTTCCCTTGAAGTTCTTCTTCCTCACGATGAACTTCTCCGACGAAGAACGCGGCGACCTTCTTCCACGACGTCGGACTGCAACGCGTTGGATTTCTTCCACGACGCCGCAACGCATCCTCTCCGCGACGTGCTTTCCGCGGCGAACCTACGTCCGACGCCGCAACGCACTTTCCGCGACGTGCCTCTCGCGGTGAACCTACGTCCGTCTACCGCGACGCCATAACCGCGATGCCGACGACATCTACTTCCGTGACGACCGACCTCCGTGACGTCCGACCTCCGCGATGCTCGTCCTTCGCGGATCGTTGACGAGCTTCACGAGCTTCCTTCGAGGTAGGGGTTGTACCTTTATTCTTAATTTAATTTACGCCTTCGTAAATAAATTATTGGACCGCTTGTTATCATTAACATGGGAGGGGATCGGACCGCACAAACACGGTCGATCCTCCTCCCAAACCTTGTTGTTGGATTTTTTACTCGTGGTTCGAAGAGGAGGCGGAGTGGTGACGTGACACCGCGCTTGGACGCAAGGGGTTCATGGGAGTGCGCAAGATTGACGCGCCACTACGGACGACGAAGGCCGCGGCCGGTTCCGGGCCGCGGCGGATTTGAGAAGACCGACGGCATACCGGGCCGCCGGTGTCAGAAGACGAAAGGGAACCGGCCGGCCAGGTCGGGCCGGCCGGAAGGAAGTCAAACCGGGGGAATTAATTTTCCCCGGTTAGCCTTTAATGGCCCCAAATTAAATTGGGGGCCGGTTAACTTTAGAAGGGGGGCAGCGCCCCCCCCCCCCCCCCGTGTCATCCAGCAGGCCCCCTCATGTGAGGGGGCGGTTTATTTTGAAACCGGCGCGGCACGTGCCGCGCCGCCAAGGGGAAAAACGGGGGGGCGGAGGTCTCGCCCCGCGCGCCGCCTGCGCGCCCAGCGCGCCGCCGCGCTGCCTCAGCGCACCGTCGCGCGCTACCGGGGTCTCGCCCGCGCGCCGCCTGCGCGCCCAGCGTGCCGCCGCGCCGCCTCAGCGCACCGCCGGCCGAACCGGCCGGGCCGGTTCGGGCCCCTTCCTTCTCGAACCAGAACGGTTATTTGCCCGTAACTTGAGCTACGGGCCTCCGAATGACGAACCGTCTGCGGCTACGCGATCCTTGGATCGAAACGGTCGTTTCGGTTTAACTCACTCAAAGTTTCGGTTTACTTTGGGTTCGGCCGGATTGGTTCGTACACGAAACCAACCGGGCCCTCAGAGCGGAAACGCTCATATCTTGAGCTACGGACGTCCGAATGGCGTGCCGTCAGTTCTGATAAGTTCCTCTTAGTGAGACGTTCTTTTGGTATACTCTGCCCGAGGTTTGGATGCAGGTGGAGTACGTCCGGGTTGGTTCGTTCACGAAACCAACCGGACCCTCGGAGCGGAAACGCTCATATCTTGAGCTCCGGACGTCCGATTGATGTGCCGTCGACTTTGATGGATTCCTCTAAGTGGGACGGACCTTTTGGCTTACTCCGCTCGAGGTTTGGGTGCCGACGGAGTACGGTCGGGTTGGTTCGTACACGAAACCAACCGGACCCCTGGAACGAAAAAGCCAATAACTCACAGACCGGGCGTCCGATTGACGCGCCGTCTGTTGCGATAACTTCCTCTTGATGAGACTGAACTTTTGACATACTCCGCCCGAGTTTTGGATACAGTTGGAGTATGGCCGGGTTGGATCGTATCTGAAATCCCACCGGCCCTTGGAACAGAAAAGCTGATATCTTTCAGACAGGACGTCCGTTTGACGAGCCGTCAGCGGCGTTGATGATCACGATGAGAAACGGTCCCTATGAGCATACCCTATGAGAGTTCAGGGTACAGTTGAGATATGGCCGGGTTTGGTTCGCTCACGAAACCAACCGGGCCCTCGGGACGAAAAGGCTAATAACTCACAGACCGGGGGTCCGATTGACGCGCCGTCTGTTGCGTTGAGACTTCTTTGACGAAGCGGACGTTTGTGGAACTTCTTCGTTGGACTTTGAGATACTTGGAGTATCGACCAGTAGCTCATGGAGTGGACCTTCCCGGAGACGAGCGGGCGGGGGAGCGCTTGGTTGTAGCGGCAAACCCACGATACTCTACGGAGTGTGTGCGCTTGGTTGTAGTGACAGACCCGCGACGGTGTTGACGTGCGTGCGGAGTACGAAGACCGTGTAGCCGACTGAGACCTAACGACTGCTTGACCGACTCGACTTGGAGTGAGTCGACTAGCCCAGTGGACGGAGCGCCTAGTAGTTGGCAGCAGACCCACGGCGGACGGAGCGCCCAGTAGTTGGCTGCAGACCCGCGGTACTCGACAGGAGGAGTACCTCTGTAGGCTATTTGGGTGAGCGCCCAGTAGTTGGCAGCAGACCCGCAGTACTCGACAGGAGGAGTACCTCAGCAGTCATAGGTTAGTGAGCAGTACCTTGGAGTCGTGACAGGACTACTGCACACTTCAGAGACGGGGCTCTTCAGCAGCTATGGTTTCGATAATGAAAATCCTGGTTTGAGCTGAGTCAATGATCTTTGTGTTTCCTCATGATTGAGATGGGTCGCTTGATAACTTTGGTATATGTATGGGCATATACCTGGGTAATGGTTATCCGTTGATTTCATAAACTTGTTATAAACTGTGTGGACTTGTACTATTATCCTGTGTGGATTTACTGTTTACTCTTCTTTGTGGATTGGGTTGTTCTTGGGCTCGGTGTTGGAGCCGAACGGAAATTGGTGACATAGCTATATGTATGGGCATATACCTAATCAATACTGGATGTTACTTCGTGATTGTATCCTTCATGTGGTTTATCCTTTGTGGATTTCGGGAGACCTTCGAGGGTCTCGGGGTCCCTACTGAGTATCTTATACTCACCCCTGCACGGGCTATGCCCGCACTTCGTTGTGTTGGTTGCAGACGACGGACAGCGCTGACTGCGGTTGAGGCTTTCGGAGTAGGTCGGTACCCGGAGGAGGACCACTGAGTGGGACGTGCTCGGAGCGGACAGTTGGACCCGAGGAGTTGTGGAGCTATCTGTACCTACCCTTCAGGTAGGATCCGTGGTGGACGATCCAGGAGCTGAGCCATCTGTACCTACCCTTCAGGTAGGAATCGAGGAGGACGTCCCATGAGCCGCTTGTACATTCAGTTGCTGTTTTCCCCTTTCGAGTTGTACTTTACTTTACAGTTGGGCTTGTATTTCCAGCCCCTTTACTTCAGCACAGTTGTTCTAGTTTTGTGTACTGCTTTACTTCCTCTTGTTACTCTGAGGTGCTTGTTTACTTTATTAAGGCAATGCCTTCCCTTTTTACTGGGATTTTACGCCTTGGTGCTAGTCGCCAGCCCCTGGCCTATGGAAGGCGGGCTTGGGGTAGTCACGGCACGGGCCCCGAGGGCGGGTCGTGACAGTGATCACTGATTTCCAAGATCATCTAAGACTCAAACCAAATCTTGAGGACCTAGCATATGTTAAGAAATACAATTCAACGTTTATAAAAAAATAATTAATTAATTAAATTCAAATAAAATGGAATAATCACTTAAAACCTCACTAAGGAAACTTTTTGCACCAAAACCAAAATACTCTTAGAAGGTTCAAGGCATATCTATAGCACCATTATAGAAAAAACACCTAACAATCGAAAATGATTCCACAACCAATTTTATCGATTTATATTGAATACCCTATGAAAATTCACAGGACTATTTTTCTTCAATCAAATGTTGTATGATAACTTATGCTCTTCACCTTGAGATAACCTCCAAATTTACTGAGAAATATCCATTACATATCATATGATCTATACCAAGATATAGGGGAAATAATAACTAAACCACATATTATTGAACTAAAAATCATCATAAAAAATAAAGATGGAAACTATAAGAAGATATAAGAGATCATACCTTTAATTTCCATAAAACGACTTCCAAAATCCCCCCAACAAAGAGATAATGAAGGAGAAAGTGATGTAGGCTGGTTGGATTGATTGTGTTTATGAGGGAGAAATAAAGGAGGCACGAGTGATTGAAATATTTTCAGAGAAAATGGTCCATTTAACCATTTCAATGAAAAATGGGATCATACATAGTTTCCATATGATTTGGTAAAATGTGTTCCAACCATGCAGCTCATATTATCTCAATTCATCCGCCCTAGAATAATTTGGCCACATGGTTTCCTAACTATGTTCCATCCATGTGATTCACCAATGAAATGAGGTGTTAGGTTTGATAATGTAACTGTATAATCATATAAAAATTGTTCTCCAACACTAATCCAAAACCAATCATCACAACTTACCCTCATATATTTCATTAACTATGCACCTAATATGCTTATGGGAAAACCCATTTAATATTTATTAATAGAAAAACAATGTTTTTGGCCTTTGGATGGGAACCCAAGAGACTCTTATACATTGATCTATATAAAACAAATACATCCTTGTGTTGTTAAAACACTCATAATTAAGATATGAAACTCACTTTTTAAAATAATATTTTCTATGGAAATCATAAATTAAAAATTTCTATAGAAATTAAAACCTATAAGGGCACATGGATTTAGAAAATTATTCCATTACATTATTTTAATAGGTTTCATATTTTTAAGACTTTGAGTAATTAATTTGGGATATTCTTGGAGTGAGTCATTGTGTCTCTGAAGAATTTTTTTTCTCCCCTTTCAAAGTGATCCATACATGGAATCCTCATTTTAAGGTTTTGACCTTTTGAGGTTTCTCTTTAGAAAATTTTTATTGAAAAATAAATGCATAGTTGTGTTTATTACGAGAGTTATAAAGACTGTTTTTTCTCTAAGTAATTTTATTTAATATAAATTTGAGTAAAATGGTTAATATTATATGTTACATTAGATATGACATCGTAACATGGTTCCATTACTAATTTATAAGAGTATTAAATATGTTATTTATATTTAAATGATATGACCTATTTGTACATTTTTATTTTTAAATGTAATGTGCTGCAACCCTTTTGAATTTGTAGTAATTACCTATTTATTAGTTTTTATAGGTGTTTATATACATTATGTCATCATTTGTTAACTACAAATATAATATTTAGTATGTGAAGTTATGGTGTTGTTGTGAATCATGTATTTTGTATTTGTTACAATGTGTTTTTATTGGTTATAATGGTTATTCAAGACTTTTCCTACACCATAGTATGTTCTACATGATACATATTGTCACATTGTTTTTTATACAATTCGATAATGTTGTTAGAATGCGGTGATTAGGATTTAGTGATGGAATAAATGTTGATCTTGTGTTATCAAGCTACCCAGGGTCTTGTGTAACATCCACTAATCCAACACTCTCTCACATGGACAGAAAGGGTTGGTTATGGGACCTCAAACATGCTTCCCCGTATTCCATAAGCTACTAACTAGTAGTAGATGTGTAAAGTGTATAGTTGGGAGACTATAACCCTAGAAATAAGTTTCATAGGAGTATAACAATTCATAATAAAATTGTAACAGTCAAATTATACACAGATAGAAATATATCAATAAAATATATTTAAATAATACAATACATAATAACATGAATAATTTAATGACTTGATGGAATTTAACTAAATGTAATTTAAGAACAATACAAGAAAAATTCGAGCAGACTCAAATAAAAGACACAAATTCCTGAGTCCCGAACCCCACAACATTCCCATTACCAAACTACAGCCCAACAAAATATAAGAAATCGATAATAAGGTCCTTTTACTTTATACAAACCTAGATCGATGAAATTTTCTCAGGTGATAAACAACAGCTAAAATTGGTTGTGATTATAACTCAGTTGGTCAACACCTCCATATCTAAAAAATCCTATCTGATAAGATGTGAATGTAATAATATAAAGAAAGGTTCATTAATTAATTCAATAATTAATAAAATACAACAACAACCTTCTTCGGCTCCATGAAAAACTATCTCATATCAGATATTATGACAATTCCAACAAAAACCACATAACCATGGAAAAGAACCTATTTTGGTGCCATTCTTGGGTATCTATGATCATGTATTAAAAACATGCCAACCACAACCACATAACCATGGTATAATAAGAATAATCAATCCAAGTCGAATCCCTATAAGAATTACCACATTTTACGGGTTAAATCCCTATAATAAATACAACATGGGATTAGGAATTAGCCACTCACTATAAGAATTATAGTATGGAATGGACTAATCCCTCTCCCTATCAACATTGTAGCATATACATGTTCATGTTTCTAGGCCAATCCATTTATATACGAATCTCGATTTGGAAGACAATTCCTATCATACAACATGGATATCACAATATAACATCATATATCTCAATGGTTAATTATGATAATTACCATTATTCATTCATATTCTACTTACAAGTCAATTCTTCAATTCATTAACAATTATATCAATAAAAATTAATCTATAATTATGGATTTTAAAACATGAAATCACCCTAGGTTACATTTGAATCTATCATTATTTGAACCATTTTCAGGTAAATTATAATCACAGTTCACTCACCCCATGGTAACCCATGAGATAGGTTAGAATAAAATTTAAAAAAAGGGAATTAAGGGAATAATTACATTCATTAATTAATTAATTTGAACACACTCCATGGTGACACAACCATAATACTTCATAACATTGAAATTATCAAATTAAATGGTTATGATTTAGAGAACCTAACATTAAAATACAATATAAAAATTCCTCTAATAGCCAAAACCCATGAGGAAGAAGGTCCAGATAATTATAAACAGGTTTCAAGATGAAAAATGATCAATACTGAATCCAAAAATTCAATTGGTAAAAGGAATTTACTACTATAGTTGGAGAATAAGGAATTCACTAACCAATAACAATTAATAGAGATTTCTCACAGTAAAAGGATATCTATAAGGGATATTTGAACCCCAAAATCTATTTTAGAAGTTCCCAGGGTCTAGAGGAAGGGATATATAGTTATTTTAAAATAATATCATCCGCACATCAGGTTTAAAATAGTTAGTGAAGCATTTATACAATTTTTAATCTTGTTACATGTTGTGTAAATTTTCTTAATAAAATATACTGAAAAACTCTTCACCTTAGATTTATATAAATAAAAAACATGGAACATTCCACAATGGGTAATCCCTTTACAATCCATAAAAAGGTTTTTCAATTGATTTTTCATCCCATTTCCCTTTTAAACAATCCAAACCTCTTTTAACGCTTATCAACATAACAAGAACCCATGAAACACTTAACCGATTTATACCCAGACTCTGTTAAGTCAAAAAAGAATACATCCCCAAATAGTAGGTCTTTTTCTCTAACAAAGAATCTCCTTATTTGAACAAGACTTGAACACAAGGATCAAATAAAAACCATTGAGAGATATGTACTTGAAAAAAGGGATCATACAACCTACCCCCTTTTAATAACTTTTCCCCAAGCTTCACCAAGTGTCACTATAAAGGCCCAATGAGATAGTATGTCCACAAATATTTCCTATCAGAGTCCCTCTCCCCGGTCTCCTCCTAAACTCTCTTGTGCTTCCATTTCACCTGAACCGACGGTATTGTCCGAACCCAAAGATATTGCTCACTAAATTACACAACACGTATTAGATTCTACTCAAAGTGAACGTTAACAAAAATCTCAACGAATATTAATCCTATAACATGGGAATGGTTTGGATGATATCTTTTTAATTTAGACACGTGGAACACATCATTAATGACAATATATCACTATGGAATGACCAAATGTTATTCTACCAGAGACCATTGAAACTATTTCAAAGGACCAGAAATAACTAGGCATAAGCTTTCTATGTTTCCTAATATAGCACTACCCCAACCTAAGAGACACCAAATGGAAAACATGACGACCAACATTGAATTATTGAGGTTTTTTCTAATTGTAAACATAAGATTTATGCCTACTCTACATAGTCTCCAACCACGTATTTCTTCAATTAAACATGTTCATAAGTATCCTACATGATACGAGGCTGAACAAGTGAAAAATCATTTACATACAATCAATACAAATGGTAATGACATCCTTCTATACAAGGCCTCAAAAGGTTCCATTTGTATTAATTCCTAAAAGCTATTATTTTATGAAAACTCCATGAGTGTCATATATTTCTCCCATGAACCACCAAAATCCAAAACACAGGCTCATAACGTATCCTTGAGAACCTGAATAGTAAACTCCGGTTCACCATAAGTCTATGGATGATAGGTTGTGCTTAAAAGAACTCATGATCCTAGGGATTTATGAAGACACTTCCAGAAACTCAATGTAAAACTAGGATCTCTGTCTGAAACGATACTCCTCAAAACACCATGCAACCAAACCACCTTTTTCAGAAAACGATTTCCCATATACTTAACTATAAAAGATTCTCATATAGGTAGGAAGTGGGATAACTTAGTCAATAAATCCAAAAAAACACATACAACATCACTTTTATGGGACATCTAGGGTATTCCTATCAGAAAATACATTATGACATCATCCCATTTCTACTCTAGGATGGGTAAAGATTGCAATGGCCTAGCTGGTATCTCATGTTGGGTTTTCACCTGATAAAAATTAAAGCATATTTCCATGAATATTTTCTTCTAATTCATTATTCTTGACCACTAGTACATTTTATAGAGATCACAATACATCTTTTTTAAAACAAGATGCACCACCCATCTAGAAACATGAAAATACCTCATCATTTCATCACATAATCTTGTAGGAACTGATACATGGCGAAAGAAAAAAGAGAATTTCTACTAATGAGAGACCATAATGATGGATCCTCCCCATGATATAATTTGTCTCTCTTAATTGTGACCTCCATATTATGAAACTTCCCAGTTTTAATTTGATCCAAAAGCATGAGTATAATAGATGTCGAAGTCAGAGCTACTCACACCCGAGGTTCCTGATAATCCAAATACATGTCTAAAAAATGGAAATTATCATCCACTCATCACAAGACTCATGTACTGCCTCTATCTGTGTCTTTTAGCTCAAATTGTTTGTAATGACCTTTCCCATTCTTAGTGTGTAAGCCAATTCAAAGATGAGATTCAAAATACCATCAACCCACCTCCTCTGCTGAAGGATAAGGTATTGTTGAGAAAATATGTACCAAAGGATATTATGATTTATTTATAAAACAACCTCTCATGCATGATATAGTGTCTCCAACATATCTTGTCATGTACCACTATTGCTAACTATAGATCATGAGTAGGGTAATTTCTCTCAGCAATCTCAAATTCTTGGAGCCATAAGAAAGTAGACAATCCTAATACATTATAATTTATCCAAATCCAACTCTAAATGTGTCATAGTACATGGTATATGCTATAACGAGCACAAATAAAGTGATTATAGGTGCTAAGGTCAATCTACCTTTCATCTCAAGATAATATATTTCACAAGAATAAGGCCAAATGAACTTCACCCCATTCTTGGTCATCCTAGACATTGGTGCTACCAAACAGGGGACATATTGGTCAAAATGCTAGTAATAACCTGATTAACCTAGAAAAATACGAATTTTGATGACATTAATGGGTTGTTCCCATGGTACCATAGTTGTGAGATTCCCTAGGTCCACTAACACTCCGACCTATGAGATGACATGGCCCAGGAAGTTCACTTTATTTGACCAAAAACTATATATGGTTAACTTGGTGTAAAGTTTAATACCATTAAATAAACATTAGAAGATTTCTGGATGTTTGGAATTATCATTTTCATATTGATATTACACTAAGATATCATCAATTAATACCACCAAAAACTAGTCTAAAAAAGGATGAATTTAAGGCCATGACTACTGGAGGTTCATTAGTCAACCCAAACAACATCACTACAAATTCATACAAACCGTACCTGATCTTAAAAGAAGTATAGGGAATGTATGATAATACCAAAATTAACTGATGATATACTGATCTAAAATCAATATCAGAAAATATCTTGACGCATCTCAAATAATCTAAAATAACATCAATTCACTGAAGAAGACAACAGTTCTTGACCGTCATCTGGTCCATCCTTCAAAAATCCACACATAAGATCAAAGATACCTCAGCCTTTCTAGGGAAGAGAACTGGATTACCCCAAGTATATGTGATAATCTCTATGAATCCTTTATATTACACATCTTCCATGTGAACCTTATACTCCCAAAACTTTGCTGCATTCATTCAGTAAGGCGGGATAGAAATTGGTTCTTCACCAGACACCAACTCGATCATGAAATCAACCTATCACTTGGGCAGTAATCCATATATCTAGTTAGGGAAAACATATTGATAATGTACTAGTACTATAGGAGAATAATCATAATTCATTACAAGATTATTTAGATAAGGACATGAAATTTTATCCATGATACAATCTAATCTGCAATGAATTGGTCCCACATGGAAATACTAAAGATCACACTCACATTGGTGGGAATAATTGTATCCTTATAGAGAAAAAAATGTAACTATCATTATATAATATTTTATAAGAGCCCAGTATAGAATTGACCAATCCATACCAACAATCCTATCTAAGACAATCATTTCTTACATGAATGGTTCCCAGAAGAAACGGTAACCACCAATCTCTATGGAACATGCCTTGCAACGTTTAATATTTTATAATTACACTCCTGAAATTGAGTAAATGGTTAAAAAAAATTTAATCGTTCCACACCAATGCCTACCCCATTTTAAAAAAGATTATATAAAAAATAATGTGATTATCCAATATAAAAAAACACAATATAAGGTATAAGATATAAGAATTGCACCAATAACTATAGATGGCCATGCATCCATGTCAGCCAGAGTAGTATTCATAATGTATAACTGATTTCTCCCTATACCATGGGATCAAATATGACTACCATGAGCTATTTCCCTTTCATGGTACTATTTCCCATGAACTGGAGTACTACATCCCCTTACTTGACCTGAACGGCCTATGGAACTCTAGCTACCAGCCTACTGAATAGTAGTTGAGCCCGTTCCCGAATCCGGTGCCCATCCTAGTTCTCTACCACTAGTCTTATATGGGAAATTGGTAAAAAAAAACTCTATATAATACCCATTCTTCCACATATATGACACTATATTATGAGGTAAGGGCTCTGTGAGCTCTTGTGGCATAACATACCACACTGATAACACTATAAACGAACACAATTTTGAGATGGTTGTCCACTACTCTAACTACTATTCCCACTACTGGTTTGGTGAATACTATCATAATAATGCTTTATAACGCTCAAAGACGAACTCCTAGATTTTCCTACTAATACTACCTAATTGCTTCTTGAAGGCTCTATCATATTCCCTTTGGTGACGAGTTCTTAATTCATCATGTCTTCAACGATTTTTAAATGGAAAACGTTTACTTGTGAACTAATATCATAATGGAGACCGTCCTGGAAACACATTTTGCTGGAGACCTCATTAGCTTCCAAGGATGGCTCAAAGCACTGTAGGTCGATAAAATGTCACTCATAGGTTGTTAATACCAAACCCTCCTACCATAGATGGATGAACTCCTAATACAGTTCATCCCTCAAGGATTTAGAAAATAAAAGGATCAAGAACTTCATCTCGACTTCATTCCAGGATAACTCATCCTACTAAACATATTCCACAAGAATAAAACACCAATAATTGGTAGGTCCATGAAGTATATATGCATCATGATTTACCCTCTTATTTGCATGTGTCATAAGATGCTGGAAGACTTTATAGGTAGAATAAATCCAGAACTCATTTATATAGGGCCCCCTTTACCCGATGAACACATGAATATATAGAAGATAAACCTCCCTTTTCATCTCATACATCAAAGGAAAAGTACGAACAATATTCCTTTCCATAGATCGTGTGACCCTCAAGAAGCTGTCGAGAAGATGAACATCTATATTCTCTTTAGGAATAATGGGGAACTCAGGTTCATCTATGTAAGGAGTGGGTTGATTTCTACTCTCCTCATTCTCAATTAAATGATGAAGAGAAGTAATTTTCTCTGAAGATAAATGTATACATTAGAGAACTTGATAACAACAAGGTCAACCCCCACAAATGAATGCAATAGAGAACCACTAACTCTTGGTCTTTCTCGACTTGATTTATAAGTATATAATCATGACACAACAAATAATTCAATTATTCCAATGAAATATATTTTTCATATCATATTTTAACAAGAAAGCTTATATCACATGAAAAAATAGATATTCATATATTATAAACAATGAATGTCAATATATCCCAATGTGCCTATTATGATGCATGCATTCTCATATCAGGCCATACCAAACCATGATTGAAAATCTCAGGAAACAATAATATCATAAAACATTAACCTCACAAAAAATTTGAATCACATAAGGGGAAATAACACCAACTATAAAAATAACACATCACAAATACCAATATCATCCCTTGGTACTCATATTTTGCCTCATACATGGGTTATTTACTCCCCTGAACAAGATCATTACCAATTCGTGAAACATACAAGTGTCATTTATACCTTTCTATCAAATAGTAAGGTGTATGAAAATAAAACCCCCCTCTTATAATACATTTCAACATCCCACAATTTAGTACTCTGTCACATGGCCAGAAAGGGTTGTTTATGAGACATCAAGCACACCTCCATGTATTCAATAGTCCACCGACTAACAGTGGGGGTGTAAATTATATTGTGGGGATACCATAAAACCTAGTAAGAAGTGCCATAATAATATAAAAATTCAATATAAAAAGGAAATAATCATAGTATACACAAAGATAGAGACAATAATAAAAGAAAATTAAATAATACAACAACTAATAATATGGAAAATGTAATGAAGTGCTGGAATGAAACTAAATTACATGATATGAAAATAAAATATAATGAATAGTAGAATTAGATAAAATACTCAACGTCATGTCTACTGGACCCCATGTCGATCCCATCACAAAACATCGTCCCAATAACAAATATGAAATCCACAACAAGTTCCTTTGACCTTGTCCAAAACTGCATCCACAAAATATACTCAGGAGCGAAACAGAGGCCCAAATAGGGTGTGATTATAAACTAGTAGGTTGACCCCACCATTTTTAAACATAACTAATCTGATAAAAAGTGTATTCAATAAAGTGATAAACATGTGTATTAATTAATTTATTAATAAATAAAATGAAACAACAACATAATTCATCTATGTGCGAGAATATATTGGAACATGTCTTAGGACCATGCCAACCACAAACCTATTAAAAAGGTAAAAACATACTTTGGATACTTTATGAGATATCTATTAGAATATCTTACAACCATGACAACCACAACCATATAACCATGATATATTTACAATAATCAATCTGGGTCAATGACCTATAAGAATTACAACATTTTTTAGGTCAAATCCATATAAGCATTACAACATGGGAATGGGGATAGCCCACTATAAGAATTATATCTGGGGATGGGTCATTCCCTCTCACTATCATCATTACAAAAAATACGTGTGCCGGTGCCCAAGACTAGCCCATTATATAATCATCTCATCATGGAACACAATTCCTATCATACAACATGGATATCACAATATCACATCATGTAATACAACGGTTAATTATGTGGATTACCATTAATCTTTAATATTCCATATGCAATTAAATTCACAAATTGATCAAAAATTATATCAATAATAATTATATCAATATTTAGGGATTTTATAACAAGAAATCACCCTAGGTCACGTGTCATGGTAACATAACTTAAACCACAATTCAAGTCAATTATAATAATGGTTTGATCATTCCATGGACAGTCTAGAATAAAATTTCCATGAATGTACTTTAGGGAATTATTCCATTCATTATTTATTGAAATTGGGTTCATGAAGTGATGGAACAATCACAATATTGCATAACATGGAAATTATCAAACTATATGGTTAAGATTTAGACCCTCTACCTTTGACCGATGATCAAAAAATACATCCAACAACCAATTACAGTGAGGAAGAAAGTGTGGATGATTGGAAAAGGTTATTATATCAAAACTGATCATGATCTAAATGAAAAAATTCTACTGTTCAAAGGATTTAAATACAACAGTTGGAGAAGAAGGAAGATCCTAAACAAAATGAAATAATATGGATTAATCACACAAACAAAACTCCTAAAATGGTTTCTATCACCCAAATATTACATGGATATTTCCCTAGGGTTGGGATGTAAGAAGATGCAGTGATTTCAAAATAAAGTCAACCACACACATTGTTTAAAATAGTTGGTCAGGCATTTACACTGCATTTAATCTGGATACATGTCATGTAAATGTATTAAATAGATTATTCAGAAATACCCATCGCCTCATATTTATTTAATTAAAATTCTTGAATAGTAATATGATGTGTAATCCCTATACAAAATGTGTAAATGTTATGCTGTTGAGTTTTCATCCCATTTTCCTTTTAAACACAATGAACATGTTTTAACGCTTCTCAACATACCAATAACCCATGAAACCCTTAACCCATTTATACCTAGGCTCCATTAACTCAAAAAATCATACATCCTTGAAATTTAGGTCGTATTCAGTATCAGAGGCTCGCCATCTCTAAATAAGACTCATCTGCCAATGCCCTAATGTAAAACTTTGAGAGAGAGGTACCTGGAAAATGATAGGATCTTATAGCATGGGTATTCTATACACACATTATAGATATGTATATATATTAGGATGATCGTGGAATGGAACACCTTAAATATATACAAAGATATAGACATGAATGTGCTCGATATGTTCCATGATGTTCCAAACATTCTATTTATTAAAAATGAGACACGAAATGGGATGTGCCATAGTGCCCCCTGACTTCCATTTATAGATTTAGTTACAAAATTAGGGAAAATATATTACATATTAGATAGGTTATTTCTTGGAGGAAATTATACCCCTTTGTGGATAGTTACCATTTGTGTACATGTAATTATTAACATACAAGTTCTTCTGGTGGGATTCTGAGATTGGCATGAAGTAGGTTTGGGTCCTCCTAGGTAGTGGGAGTTATCTATTTGGTTATAATTGAACTCTAACATATCAACTATTTTTTATGGAATGATCCATTTGATATCGTTTAAATTGATTTATTATTTTTTATGTAAATGAGTGGACATATTCTTATGAATACACCTAATTATGTAACATGAATTGAGATCATTAGTAGTTCCTACAGGGACTTTTTAATAACACCCAAAATATGAATTTTGGTAGAAATAAAAATTCACTTTTAGCATTATATATATGAATATATATACTACTAGTTATTTGGATGAATTATTGGATAGCTAGGCATTGATGTTGAATTTATAGGTCCACTCACTATGAGGCCTTATTGCATGAGGGGCCATGTTTTATAGGGAAATTTGTTTGGTTTATAACATAGTCCTGTTAGATTGTATTGAGTCTATTAGTTTGTATTCTAGTATTCAGATAGATTATTACATTCAAAAACTATATCTTGTTTTATATCTATAGTCTTATATATTTCTGATCATGGTATTATACCAGGTACACCAAACATATTTATACTCTCTGGTAGATATTCCTATATTTTTAAAATTATAAAACATATAAAGGGGAAGTTATTAATTTTTGAAAATAAGTAATGAATTTTCTAGTTTCAATTATTCAATAGGGTCAATAATTCCCCAAATAATAATTTAGTCCCTTTAACATCTTTCAATAGACACTGGTAGTCGATAAATGCTCTTGGGGTTAACGATGATCCATTTTAGGTTCATTTAATGTTTAGATCAGTTTAATATAATCATGAAATGAAAAATAACCAAAAATATATATATAAAATATACTCTCCATGAACTATAAAATATGAAGATATATATATAAAAAATAATTTAGTTTAAATAATGCATCACTCATTGACTAAAAATATAATCTCAGGATACATAATATAAAAACCAATCGAAAATGAATATCTAATGAAATATAATCTTTACATGAATTCTTATCTCTGATACTAAGGATTAATGAATCCACAATATGTCTAACAACTGCACTTACACAAGAAAATTGTTTGTTTAATTTCACTAAATATATTTATATGATGTAGGATCAAGGTCATTATAATACTATGTATTAATTTTAGGAAGAGTTCATTTTTCATTCATTTATATTTTATATGTTCATACATACCATATAGTATGATCATAAAAAACATCTATTAATGTACATTATGAACTATTAGTCAATGATCATCATAGAAAATATTGTTCCAAATATAAATAAGGGTGTATTAAGATTAAAACATTATAAGATAGCTGAAAATAAATTTCAAACAACTTTTAAATCTCATTATTTAAAAACAATATTAATTATAAAAATAGTGAGCATATTTTGGAGTTAATAAAATATTTCATGAAAAAGTGAGCAATACATAGTTAAATATATTTCAAAAATATAATATATTTTGAAATATATTTACTCATGAAAAGAATAAAACCCACACGATAAGACATAATAATTATGATAAAAATTATACTTATTATAAAAAAGGTATAAAATAACTTTTATAAAATAGATAAACACTTTTGAAATAGTAGATTTTCTATAAGGAGAAAATAATGTTATTTAAAGAATGTAAAAAAATAAGAATATCATAACTTTAAATAAGATATTAAGGTTTAGGGTAGTTTATATTACACTCCACTTGACTAAAATCACACCCCAACACACTCTGTTTGAGAATTGAGTGTTTTACACACATTAGGAGAGCCTAAAACATGGACCATGTTTAATTAATAGTGTCCACTTTGAATGTGAAATACTACGATCTTATTCAACATATTTACATTGATAAAGTATAAATGAATGGAGGGAATTGAAAATAGTTTTAACACACTTTTTTATAGTTAATAGATAGAAGTAAAAATAATATGAGAAATTTAATATAAAAACATTAAAAAAATATAAATACTAGAAGAAAAAAATTGAACAATGTTATTTTTAATATTTATTAACATTTTTAAATATATATAAAACATTTTAATAAAAATTCATCTCTAAGAGTATCCATGAATTCTTTAGGTGATGCAAATAATAATAAATTCAAAAACATTTTCATCTGGATTTTTTTGTGAAAAAAGTATAAAAATACACTTAATGTATAAGATATAGTACTGTAAAAAAATATTTTTACTTAGGATTACTTATGAAACATATATATTTCCTTTATAAAAAAGTCATTGGAAAATTTATTATTAAAAATGCAATATCAATGTATCATAACCAGTAAAGAAATCTTATTAGTTTATCATATAATTTAATACCATTTAATATTGTGTAGTGACTATTAGGAGTATTTAATTCAAATCCTATAAAAATTTGATATAAAAACCAATATGTACTTCCAGAACACTTTAGATGAATTTTAAATTTGGGTGGTAATGTTTTAATGTCCATATAATGGATTTTTAATTTTTTTCAAATTGATGAGAATGCATGACCACATGGATATATGTCTTCAATACAACATTCTTTGTGGTCCCTTGATTTTATCTCCATAGTCACTTGAATTTATAGTAAAGAAACATGAAAATATAAATATTTGGAAATTTTTCTTTGGAACATCATTTTAAATTACATGGTGAGCTATGATAACCTTCATTGTAACTGAATTTGTACCACGCAGTCCGAAAAAAAAATACTAAACTCTAGATTTCACCATGTAAAAAATAATTGCAAATACCATCTATTTATGATTAAAACTTCATTTTCTTAAGAGATTCTACTGACCATGTTTATTGGAATATAAAAATAAAAAATTTATGGACATGGATTATAAATAACATTTTTATCATTAGAAATCATAAAAGTTTAATAAAAATGATTAATTACTAGATGAAAGATATAAAAATGAAAGATTATGAATTATATCTTAAATATAGAAATGTTTTCTCTGTTTTTGAACACAAAAATATATGAAAAATCGATAATAGAAGCACAAAGTTAATATTTTCTGAATAATATTGACTATGAAAAGCTTTAGAGTAGAATCATAGAAAATGAAATATTTAATTCCATATATGAAATTTATAAGAAAACCATATGTAGTTGTAAAAAAAATTAATATGAAATATAATAATATAATATCAAAATAAGTAATTGAATAATAAAAACAAAATGAACATCTCATTTCATTATTGATAATACCAAGATACACTTTCATTAAATAATAAATAAGAATTTAAAAAATTGTATTACATAATAATATTCTACACCAACACAATATATATATATATATGGAATATTCAATCAATGATTTATATTTGTTTTAGTTCCGAAAAGAATATAATTATAATTAGGGGAATTGTGTTTAGTAGGAGAGGGAATTGAAATTATAATAGTTACTCTCATAGGAGGTAGAGTGAATCTGGGCGTGTTAATGGAATAAAAGGACATGATTCCACTTATATTGAGTATTTTGATCTCATTAACTATATGATTCATAGAAAAGATACAATGTTGAATTACTTCAGAACCATATATCATGACCTTCACATACTGTTCTGTAAGATCGATGAACTTATCCAATATTATATCTTCTCTATCCATTATGGTAAAATGATTATTAATTATTATATTACCTTTTTAATTCTAATTTCATTTATTAATTTATTAAAAATAATTGATATCAGTTTTAGTTTAATACCATGAATTCATTCTATTTACTAATCACTCCATATTTCCAATTCTACCAATATTACTTGAAATTATTTTATCTATCCTTCCAAGAAACTTTTTTACCATTTTATAAATTCTGGTAAAATCATCATCATTATTATAATATATATTAGGATATACCATATTTGAAAAAATATGTTATATCTTCTAAAAAACAATTATTCCCTGGTGTAATTATAAATTGTATTATCATTTTAGTCACCACTCTAAAAATATTCTATTCAAAATATTTAGAATTTAGATGAATTTACGAGGGTGAAAAAGATGCAAAATTTATGGATTTAATAGGTTACATATGGCCTTTAACATCCTATAATACATTTAACATTATATTACCTAAATAAAATATTTGTAGCGAAACTGGATGTCTTGATATAAATTTTAAAATGTACTCTTTTTAATCTATAATCATCTAATTTCGATTCATAATCAAGGAGGAAATTTTTAATGAAGATTAATAGGTAATAAAGAAAATCCATATGGTCTTAACCATATTTTCCTTCATATCTAACCCATTTAGCCACAAAATTAATAAATTGATGTTTATGAAAAATTTAGGTTTTAATTACAACTCAACAGACTAAGTAACTATAAATATTCATTTCTATATTAATTTCTCAAGGGATTTGAAAATATTATCAATATTAATATTTTATAATTTTATAATTCCTTTATTCAAAATCTCAATATCATTTTTAACAAAGATGAATTATGAAATAGTGAATCCTTAGGTCTGTCCTTTTAGTAGGTGCATTGATTGTTGGTTTAACAAAAGTAGTCAAAATATATAGAAAAAATATATTCCATCATTGATAAATTCTTCTACCATGAGATTTAATATCATGTGCAAGATTGTATACTCTACCCACTTGACCATAAATGGTATATCTACTATACTCTTATGAAATATCACAAATGTTTGTGAAATAATATACTCAATAATATAGAAATCACTAATTACCATAATTTTATCTCCATTTAATAATTAAAACATAGAATAATCAATATTAGGTTGTATATCTATGTTGAAAAATATTTAAGTTTGATACATCAATTAAATATAAGGATGAATATTTTTTTCTGGTATAAAATGTTCATCCTCCACTATAGTTATCATATGAGAAGATTTAATTTTTCCTTTAATATCAATGTTCTTATTATAAATCCTTCCACTTATATATCTTATTGAAACTCAATAGTTTTAATTCATATTAGAAATTCATGATTCATAGGTTTATTGATAAAAAGTTTTGAGACACTATATAACATAATTAGATTATTCTACCACTTAACCCATTACTCTTTCCCTTTATATAACATTGCATTAGAAAAAGTATCCATGCTTAGTTCACTCCAATCTTTGAGTTTCTCCTATATCTATTTATCGTGATGATTTTTTTGATTGAAACCATACAACTACCACTATAACTTCAATATGGCCCCTTCTCATGTCTAATAAGTTTCTCTTTATCATCCCCTATGATCTCACTGGGTATATTTTTATAGTCACACATACCCTCAAGAGGTGTAGGATAAGATATAAGAGTATAATTCTTATATATATTTTTTATCATCACTCAACCATAAACATATATAATATTCTATTAAACTCTTATACGTGAAAATATAACGTGGATTTTTCAATCATTAAACTCTGAATCATATGATTTATCACCTATTAAGACCATTACTTTTCTATATTACTCATTAATTATATGTGTAATAGGGAACTTAAATTACCTTAGAACAATACTCTCATAATCCTTATATATGTTTAAAAATAAATCTATATAAATCGTCCCGATTACCAGTACACATAAGATATAGTACTCATAAGATATATATATATATATATAAACACATTCTGGTGCCTCATACTAGAAAATCTATATTTTAAGGATTTATAACATGTTAGAGTACCTTGAAAATAAGTCAACTATTACTATTAAATTGTACAAACATTGATCTCAGGTAATAAAATTTTTGAATCAATAATAATAGTTCATGTACAAATATAAAATCCTCATTGTTTATAGGTAAAAACATTACGTAGTTCTCCCACTCTCTTGTGTGTGGTGGACCAATTTAATTATCCCAATCCCTATAAATTTGAGATATTCAAATTTTTTCAACTATCGAATTTGTAATATCCTTTTTGTTCCTCAGTATAAACTAAGCATTGAGATAAATATATTTCACTAAATTCAGGTAAAACACTACCCTTATAAACAAATTATACTATTATTATTTCATTATAAACTAATTGAAATAGTTTATATTTTATGAATCTAGTTTATATAAATTTACTTTTATGTAATAATGATTTTATATTTAAAATTTATATTTCACTATCTGTATAGTTATTAGTGATATTTGATGATAATTCTATATTTCATTCAATTTTTAAGGTGGATAACTAATAAAGTGATTAAAGTGAAATTTTCCTGTAAACCGGTGAGAACGAATTTATTAAATAAATAAATATTTATTTGATAAACTTTATTTTATTGATGTTAACTTTTAATGTTTTTTGGGTGTTGTTTTTACTTAATTCCACCTTGGAATAAATTTTTTCTTAATTATAAGTTTAGGGAAATATCATTTCACTAAGGTAAATTGATTCATTCGAGTAGAAGATTTTCTATTTCATTATTGTAAATCCATTATATGGGTTAGTGTGACTTGGGTAATATAGGTCATAATAATGACCAAATGTTTTCAAATGATATGAATTTGAGAAATTATATATGAGAATATTAGTAATAATTGAGTAATGATTGATTTTAGGGAATAATTATTAGATATTTATAAATTGAGGATCAAGGATGATGCCATGTAAATTTGAAATAAATCATTTTTAAATTGAATTTTGTCCTTGATATATTAGGAAATTTATGTTGAGATGGGTAATCTCAACTATTATTTTTTATATTTAGTTTTAATGTGGTTTCATGGGGTATCAATTTTCATTTTTATTAAATAATTTTTTAAGGGTGTCTTAATTTTAATAAGTGAAAATGGTAGAATATTCATATTAGTATATGAAACATCCATGTAAGGGTGTTAAATATCCATATAGAATTGTTAAAGTATTATCTTAGTTTTCTAATTTTAATGTGAGTTATATGTAGTTTTTAAGGATAAAAATAAAGTGCTAAAAATATTTTTGAGATATAATAATGATATTTTTAATTTATTGAAGTTATTGAAACAGGTTTTGAGATCATTTTAAGAATGTTTGAATTCTAGTGTTGAAGATGAAATTTGGATAAATCCTTGAGACTCGTGTATATAGTATGTGATCTATGATGATACATAAGAAATTATCATAGTTTAAGATGGAAGTTGAAAAAATCTTTGAATATTTAAGATATTTCTCATGACATAATAACAGAAAAATGGAGAAA
Organism: Viscum album; assembly: GCA_963277665.1. Lineage (NCBI taxonomy): Eukaryota > Viridiplantae > Streptophyta > Magnoliopsida > Santalales > Viscaceae > Viscum > Viscum album. The sequence goes on along the minus strand of OY728135.1, from coordinate 1,059,940,237 downwards.
TAAATGATATTCCCTATATATGCATGATCTTTTCTAGTTCATACATAATATGTTTCAAGAGTTGAGTTTGATTATTTTGCAATTTCCTGGTAGATATGTAATATGTATTAAAGAATTCATAAAAAAATTTCATAGGATGAGAAAATGTGTAAAAGGAAAGTGAGGTTACCAAAGAATTATATATTTAAATATTATATCATTTTATATGAATATTTTATACATATCATAATAATACAAACCTACAAACCATAAAAACATAGTATATATGAAAACTAGATATATAGTATAGTTATTTAGTGATTGATATTATATATCTTCTATAATTATATTCCCACATAGAAACCATATTATATATACCCTACTCAAAACCTTTATTCATAACTTGGGGAGATTGAAACATAAGACATAGTGATTTTAGAAGCTCTATAATGGTAAAAATAAGTGATATCAATAAATGATCATAAGTGAATATAAAACTATCATAAGAGTATGAGAATAAGATAATAAATTATTAATTTCATGCCAAATTAGTCAAATATCATTAATCTTGAGTTATGATATAAGGATTTTTCATAAAAAAGACATAATTAATAATATCGAAGAATCATAAATTATCAATCAGGAGCAATGAAAACATACCATATGCATAAGAAATATATTTTTATCATACACATAAGCAATTAAAATCACATCCAATAAAGTCATATTATACCACATTCCCCAGTGTATTAGGTTCACTATTTAGTCCATCATTTCCTTAATCAAGATTTACTCAAAAGACTATAGTAGTGGATACAGCCCCATATTAAACAATGTTTACACACCATTCATGTCTTTATTATCTCATTAGATCTCAATATTTACCCAATTATTCAGAAATATTTATAAATCAAGGTCCACCTATGACATAATGAAAACCATACACAAGTATTCCACAAGATCATAAAAGAAGTCATCTATTTTACATAGGATAACCCATTGGAAAAATGGTTTCCTAAAGATTTTATCATAACATAATTAATTGTTTGGAAAGTAATGGGTTTTGTAAAATTACCCTTAAAAATCACCATAATAATACCATTTAGACAAATAATATTGATGGTATCATAAAATAATATCCCTAGTGATGTATACCTATACTTAAAGGATATTGACATAAATGAAAAATACATTTAATACAACATTTGAATATGTAGTTTAAAATAGGTAACATATACTTTTCGTTCGGTATATTCAAAAATAAAAAATTATTAGAATTTTTTGAAAAAAAATTCATTGAAAATAAATATAGAATCTTATAATATAATCTCCAAAAAATGTAATAGTCTTGAATACTAGGAAATATTTTCATGGTAAATTTTATAATAGAGATTCCATCCACATGTTTTTTCAAAAAATCATAAATAATTAGTTCTAAAAATCATTGTAAAAATTTAATTTTAAATCATTAGAAATAAAATCCAATTTGGTTTAAAATTAATTTAAATAATTATTGAGTCATATCAACGAAAATTTTTAAAAATACATTAAAGAACTTGGAAATGGTAGAAGAGTTTTACTGACCAAAGAGTAAATAAGGTTGAATTTTATTAAATATATTTTTTGGACTATTTTATTTAAAAAAGATAGGAAATCTAAAACGATGAATGAAAATTTATTGATTAACCAGATAAAAATAAAATATATGGATTTTAAAGGATAAATATCTTATAATATTCTATAATAGAAATCTAACATAGAGAATCCCAAAAATAAATGATATTGTAACATAAATCAATACGTTATGTTTTGTCTTGGTTTATACATGTTAAAACCTCATGTCTAATAAATATTGATTTAAAATACATCTAGTCAAGAATCATATTTATGAAAAACTAGAAATAATCATCCATTAACTACATGACATAAATAATATTTCATTATGACGCACTCCCAAGAAATATTTGGTTTAGAGTTGTTAATAATAAATAGAAAACATTAACAATAAAAACTCATGGATTTCTCAAATGATATAGATTTTTCCATATAAATAAAAAACTAATTTTTCAATAGAAAATATTCAATATCTCCCACATATTCTTCACTTAATATATTCTGATAGACACTTCTTATGTATTAATTCTCACCATAACCTGAGGAAATGGAATCAAAAAAAGGGGGAATCTCTGATGGTCAGAAAGGGTAAACATAAGAGGAAAAAATAAATAATCGTAAGTGATAATATATGTATTTTATATTTACATAATAAAATCATACCCAAAAAATATAATTTAAAAAATCAAAATATAATGCATGATATAAAATGAAACATGAATAAAAATTAGTGAGTTAATAAAAATTATCTATGAGATCACAACATAATCATGGAAATAAGATCAAAACTCAAAAAAACTCCTTAATATAAGGAACATACTTAAGAATAGTAAATCTTATGTAAAAAAAGTTCAACATCATTTTCACTCAAAAACTTGTGAATAAATACTCTCATATACCATTCACACAACAAACTTGTGAACAATGCTTCCTAAAATGAATTCAAACAACATAAATGGGAACAAAGCATTATGTATCTCACTCACACAACATTTCATCATAATATATGATGTGAAACCTTAACAAATTATCTAAGTATGATATAATACCGTATATATTATTAACCATATATGTGAGTGGCACATGAAATGAACTATTCAACATATCATAAAGAACCCCTGAAATGAAAATTAGTTTCATTCAACACATTAAGAAGAAACCATGAAAAGGAAATGAAATTCATATCACTCACAAAACTATTCACAATTTCATTAATACACATAAAATGATAAATCCAGGGATAATAAATAGGTATCTAATGACGACACTTATCTTTCTTAGATAATACCGTTCAATAATGTTAAAAAAGAATATGGTATTTACACAGTATTGATAAATGGTATAAAATTAAAAAAAAGTCCCCAATAAATTATCGTATAAAATCTTGGTGAACACACTTTACACTAATGAATCATGAATAGGATATTCATAGAGGAATGAAAATAGAAGAAAATAAATAGTTATACATAAATACTTATTAGGTAAGATAAATGAAGTTATGTATGATTCTATGGAGAATATAAATAAACAAACCATTAGAGAAAGAAGGTTAATAATATCATTTGATAAATATCCTCTATCAAATATAATATATATCATTAGATGTTGAATTAGATGAATTTTTTAAATATTTTCAGAAATTAATTCACTTTGGAATATAAATTACCCTTGATCTTTGGAAATATTTTATAATATTAGGAGAAAAAATTATTTTAGAAATAAAAAAATCATAGAGAGGAAGTTTCATATAAAACAACAGATATAGTAGAAATATACAGTCTGATGAAAACATAAAAAGAGATTTTTTTCAAAAACAAACCCATATAGAAAACATTAAGCAGTCATCAATTATAAATTTTACAAATAAGATCATTGTAGTTGAAAATGATCTTTTTAAAAATATTAAATTGATACATGGATGTCCCAAAAAGTGGAGTTCAATAAAATATTATTTCCCGTTTTAGAACAGTTTTATTGATAACCACATATCTTCAAAAGATTATTAAAATTATAGTTTAAAATAAGGTAAAGAGAAAATTGATCTCACCAAAGATAACTAGAAGAGAATAAAATTATTAAATACTATTAATGAATATTTATATAAATTCCCCATATACGTTATCCTATTTTAGTTGTCTCAATTTTTATATGGGGTTCAAAATATAAACAACATGACTTAAGTGACAATCAATTGAAAAATCCTTGAGGAAAAGATAAAGACCATAAAATTAAACATCAAATATCATCAATAGATGGTATTTCAGGATACGCCATTTCAATTAGGTAGTATATATAAATCTTAAAAAATAAAATTATGTTCATAATAAAAAAATTTCTTAATGAGTGGAATTTGAGATGAAAACCCTTACATTAGTCTGAATTTATCCAATCAACCTTTGTCTATTAACATATATCCCATGGTATATTTCTTATTTTCTTTTATATGATTCTTATCATTTCTCCTTAGTTAGGAGTGGGTTTTTTACAACCTCCTCTTCTGATGAAAATCATCTTGATGAAACTATGATTGACTTTCCTCTAGCTGTTGGATGTTCATTTGATATTCTGAATATTAATCTGATCAGTTAGAATCACATCCTATTAAAAAAACACACTTGTGTTAGATTTTTATAATTTACCAATATACCATGTTTTTATGTACTTTCACTATTTTATATTGTTTCTCCCATAAAATAATTTGTGGGAAATCAATTTTAATATCCCACTCCTTGAAATTATAATTCGGAATTCCACACTCATTTGAATTTCATTCAGCACATCTGAAACTATTTTGTAAAATTCTTGAATAATCTAGAAGATTATTTAATTATCTAAAATCTTTATCCTTCTTCAAACTTTATTAAATAAATGTGTTAATAATATCTTACAAACATCCTCAACCTCATAAAGATATCAAACATTGAATGATTGTATTCAGCATTAAAAAATTTATGGAGTTTCCAATGTTTTTTAAATCTCCTTAGAATTTATCTATTTGGTGTTTGTCTATCTAGAAATATTTTATGGATGATAAATTTTCAACATCATTTAACTGATAAACCCTAAAACATTCATCATTTGATGCACATTCATTCAATTTTCCTTTCTTAGGAATCCACCAACTATTATTCTTAGCAGGCCTCTATTTGTGAGATCATAAAATATAAAATTTTCTTGAGGATTTTTTCAATCCTGTAGAACTCCATATCAAACATCATTTACCTTTTTCCTGCTATAGAATCATTACAAATATATATTCAATGTTTTTTTTCAAATCACTATCTGGTGGGATTTCTTCTGGTTAGTTTATCCAATTACCAAACATCAATTATCAAATTTACTTCTACTTAATATTTATACAATGTAAATAATTATTCTCATGATGTTCACTTAGTGAAGATATCAATGTTTTTTAATGTTTTTCCATCCAGTGGATCTTCTTATGATGGAATTAATCAATAGTTTTTCCTTCCAAACTTCTTTTCATAACATCTCTACTTCAGGTATCCAACATGAAATTCTTATATTTCTCCCATCAAAGTTTTTTTTATAGAATTATCTATCATATATTCCTCATGGTATTTAATTAGTATTTTTTACCTCTATTCAAATAATAAATTCTACACCTTGGTACCTTTCTCTCATACCTCTCCCCATTTTTTCTTCTAATTTCACTTTTTATTTCTTCTCATTTATTTTAATAATAGATACTTAGAAACCAAAAAATCAATCGATTATGTTGGCTTGATTTTCATTGTACAAAGTTCCTTAAATAATTTTTTCTTACTTGGTTTGTCTAATCAAAATCATTTTAATTTTATCTCAAATTATATTGATTATAAAAATTCATTAATTTTCTTCATTCCCATATTTCTTAAAAATTTAATGTTCAGATAGATAAAACATTTTGAATCTGGAAACATTTTATCTAAAAATATGTGTCTACACATCAGTTTCACTTCTACTACATAAACTCAGAAATTTTAGTTATACATACTTCTTAAATAATGTTTGTATGATTGTGTTCTTCTATAAAATGAACTCTAATGATAAATTTTTGTTCCAAAAACTAGACAGTTTATGAATTGAAAAAAGGAATTATCTTTTCTTCTTATAAACTAGCTTCTATCATGACTTCCTTCATGATGTTGGTATTTTTGATCGATCAGTAAAGTATAATTTTATTTTATTGAGTGAAGTTCATAAATTCCTCTATAAGTACTGTTACCACTACTTTATTGATCGAAAAGTGTGCCCAAAAATCATTTTTCCTTAATAAACAATCTTATTAAACAATCTTAAGGAACTTTATATTCTTAAAAACTTCACCATCTTTCTCCACAAACATTCAAAACCAATATATATTTATATATTGAAATTTTTTTAAAAAAAATACACTTTGGGCCTTACGATATCCCCCTACATGTTAATTTTCAATAACCATACTAAATTTGAAGCATCTTCATCATCAATAAACATAATCAAATTTTTATCTCCATTTTGGTTTTTATTTATTCTTGCTTAAACTTTTTTTTCCTCCCCCTTATTGAAAATCAAATTCAATGGGGCCACTCATGATTAAATTTAATTATTTAAGAAGAAAGAAATTATTATTGTTGAGAAAAATAGTTTCACGTGAGTTTCCTAAAAAGGAGTTGTTAATTAAAATCTCTATGTTTATATGGGAAAACCCAGGGAAGAAAATAATATTTAAAAATCAAGGTGGAAAATTTTTCCCATAAAAAAAATTCAATGTATTGATTTCCTCCATCTTATTGTAACATACTTATATCTGGGGTAATCTGAGAAAATTTATAAAGATAATTCTGTTTCTCATCTCACAAAACATATCAAAACTATATATTTATTTAAACACCAGGTTTTCAATATCTCACATTTCACAATTGTTTTATGAAAAGTTTGATACTCATACCTTATCTTCATCAGCTCTCTCTCCATCAATGTTAGAACACTACATTTTATCATTGTTGGAAATGATCCATGATAGACATTTTTTTACTATGAAACTATAGTAACACTCACCTAGCTTCCTTAAATCATATCCTTCAATTCCATATAATTTAATAGAAATAACCAAGTATATTAGAAATAAAGAGGAAACATATTAGTTCCTTATAAATAACATTCTGGATAAGAATATTCTCTTAGCCTTAACTTCTTCTTCATATTCTTGGATTTGTTATTAGATATAATTTATTATTCATGTTTATCCATCTTGGTATTTTAAGTGAATTTAATATCATTTGTATAATCTTTCGACAAATATGTAAAATTTTCTTCTAATTTAGTATCATTTATATTACCAATAATTTCTAACATCATTCTCAAGTTTTATTCATAGTATTATGAGGTTTTCTTACAAGGTTTTGTAACATTACCATATTTCACACATGATTATCATTTAAAGAAAATTCAAATCAACATATATTGATAAATATTTATCAACATGATATCATATTTAGAAACAAGTTTCCTTCCATTGTCTTAAACTAACTTTTGTGATTCACTAAACTTTTTAAACATTGTTATTTGACCAGGACAAATAACTAAAGACTATTTCCTTCCTTGATCAAATTTTATAAAAATATTTTCTTTGTAAAATTGAATAATTGGATCAAATTTCTTAATGTTTTCATTTTTCAGTCTTCATCCTTCAACATAATTTACTTTCTGAACATTTTTATCACCCCTTAATTTCAATCCTAGAAACTATGTTCTTCTCTAATAATTGTTTCTCCAATATGATTCATAACTATTTATTGGAATTGAAATGTTCATCTATAATGAATAATATATATTCTTGAAAGACCCCTTACAACAGTAGTTACATCAGTATCTAGATCTTTCATACTGATATTAAAACTACTATGATGTTTTTGTTGTTGTTTCTTTACAAACTATGGGAAATGTTTTTAGGGAGATACTTCCTAGAAGAATTACAATCTTTTTTAGTGGAGGATAATTTCTCACTAAATTTTAATTTTGTTATAGAATTGTTTGTATAAACCAATGTAAAATGAAACTATTTTGGGAAAGAGACAACCTAATTCTTTAAACATTTTATTTTTAACATCTTTATAAGTTTCACCATTAACATCAACTTCTTTAGTGAAGTCTTATATGATTATTTTTAACTCACTTTTTATTATAAGAAATATTTTTTTTTATAATAACACTTCTACATTTTCAACCAATATCTTTTAAAAACAAATCAAAATTTTTTCAAGATCAACTATCAGAAAACTGTTATTCTTAATTTCTTCAAAAAGGGTAATTTTTAACATTTTTATATTTTCATAACCAGCTGATTTTTAGTTATAAATTTTATTCTTCATTTTGGTCTCAAAAAAAATTTAATTTTATGATATCTGATCACATTGAGTATTATCACCTCATATTTGATTCACTCACTATTTTAAATGGTTATTTCCTTAAGATCGATATTAAATTTATTTCTTTCCTTATTGTGTTTAATATTTTCATCAAGCAATGATTCCATATTTTCTATTATATTAAACTAATGTTTTGTTCAATCTTCACCATAATCATTACTACGTGATGAAAAATATAATTTTTTTACTTTTGAAACGAAGTTGATATGATGATAATATTTATCACTACATGAAGAATCATATTTCTCTCTTTTTCTTGGAAACATTACCTTTTTATGATTGATTTTTTTCTTATCTTTATTACAATTTGATTTTTGATACTTTTTATTATCTTCTTATGAATTAGTATCTTCATACTTGTTCAAAAAAATTTATAAATAACTTTCTCAATATAAATCTAACATTTAAGAGAATTTTTAACATTTCGTTTACAATTTCCTCTATTAAATATTTGGAAAAAATAATAATGATGTTGTTGAAATATTTATCATCTTGCATAGCCTTTTACTGATTGAAACCTAAATTTTTTTTAATATAAAATAACTTTTATGGAAAAATTGAGGAACCACAAGGTTCAACCAGAACAAACATGAATGGAAACCACATAGTTATTAAATAACAACATAAGACTGTTGGAATAATTATCCCTAAATAGTGTCCAGGAGAGATAAGTTACTTGTGTTTATGGGACATCCGTTATTTGAACATCAAAGTGATACACTAACTTTTCCCAAGTTTGAATGTACTCCTCTTTGTTGATCTTCCATTTATTGAATCCACATATGTGTAAAAGGTCATTATTTTTAATCCATCTATACTTCTATTGTTAGTATCCACAAGAAGCAACCATCCAACCATCCCATCAACATCCTCTAATATGACATTAACCCCTAAAAACTACTCCACCATTTCTTATCTAGAATTCATGAGTACCTTTAGAGATTGAATAATGTTAATTGTAGCCTCCTTATTCTATTTAGAGAGATCACCCCAGTTGGAAATGCTCCATGTTCTAAAGCCACAACTCTGTCATAATTTCTAATAACCATGAGATCATTGTCCATAGACTTGTCTTCAAACTTTTAGAAGGAATTTTCTACATTTTTAGGGGTAAATTAGAAAACTCATTTTATTATATCCAATTTACTATCCATACTTTCATCCTCCTTGGACTGGGAAACCCTTTACCTTGAAAACCAAATACACTATCCCCTAAAAACTGACATGAAGACTCATCACTGATCTCATCCCTAAGGAATCCATGGTAATTATTGGAATACACTACATGAGTAACTTAAAAAGAATTTACTAACCATTCACCTTCCAATCCCTCGAAGTTATTTCCTAGATTAATAGCTGGTAACTCCCCCGTTGAACCTTACTTGATCAAGATCCACCACCATGACCTTCTCCTAAAATATACCACATGTTATATCACCCTCCCTTGTCACATTAGGCACCAATCCCTCCTATTATCCCTCTTTTACAAAATTTCCAAATACACAAAGAACTGACTCCACATAGGATACATCCTTAGAAGCCTTTGAACCTCCCTTGAATGCCTTACAAGATTCTACTTTATGGTTGATTCCAATAACAGGCTCACCCTAGGATCCCTTGATTGGTAAGAAAGGTAATGAATCTAGAACACAATGAGCAGCAGCACTTTCCACCTCTGTTCCAACTTTTCACACATGGGCTTGTAGAAAAGTCTTGAGATATCCCAGATCCGACCTTAGAGAACTTAATATACTAGCTACCATAGGATTACATTCTCTGTAGATCTTATCGAAATTCCTTTTCAAATCATGGATTATTATGTACGCACAAATAACTTTCCCTTCAGGCCTTCACCAACACCAGGCTCCAATACCTTCCCACTCCCTCCTAATACCACAACCATTTGTTGATTAATTTTCTTGATCCCATGTTTACAGACTACCATTGGGAGGCCCATCTTCTTATAGTATGATAATAAATCAAACCATGATTCAAACACCACAACCTATTTTCATCATAACTCTCACCCAATGGACATCCAAATATACTCAGTTAGAAATATTGAGACATGAACATCCACAAATATTCATGGAGATACATGATGTAAAACCGAATGAGTTCTACTATAAGACCAAAAATACCAACTAACTATGTTTCATATCATACACATAATTGTAGTATTTTGAAAAAGTAAATGTTTTTTAGGGAAGCTTAACCAAATTTCTTCTGTTGTGTTGTTGTGATTCACATGAAAGTCATAATTATACTTGAAGAGGTTGAAATGAAGACTATTGAAGATGTAGGGGAACTGTACTACTCCTTGATCATGTATTCCTCCAACGAATATTGAACCATACAATCCCTATTTTGGAGAAGACCAACCACAGTAAGATACCATAAGCCCGAGGAACTGAAAATAAACATATCGAACACAACCACAGAGGGATGATTCTTTTTAAACTGAGTGACCAACATATGATTTAAAAGAGATGAAGCCTCATTGGACTCCAAGAATGAGATTGAGAGTTGAATAAATTCATTGAATAGATATCAAATTTATGGGATATGAGATATTTGAGAGAAGGATGGGTGAAAATCAAGGTTGGAAAGAGGGGTTAAAGATAGTGATGGAGATCCCTTGATGGGTAGGGGAGGTATGTCCCCACTAGAGGGGGAGTGACTGGAAAAACGACCATCTCCATCAAAAAATTGGATCCACAATCATGGAAACCCTATCTCAAAACACCCCTTTTTGAAAGTTCATCTTCCCTTTCCTCTAAATTACTTTACTCTTCTTCATCTTTCCATTCTATATTTTTCCCACTTATCATAGATTTGAAGGATATTTTATTCTCATGATTTTCCTTGAAAATATTTTTTCCATCATCTTATATTCTATAAGAATATTTTAATGTTCATCTAGAAATTTTTTTTCCCAATATTCTAAAGCATTTACTTTGGCATCAAATCTATCTGGAATGTTTCCCATTAAATTTTTAATAATAGAAAAATCAACCAACTTCTCACCAAAACCACTGATGTTTGTCATGATCTCATTAACTCTTGTAATGTATATATTAATACATTCTTTATAGTCCATCATAAAATCCTTAATTATTCATCTTTATATTTGTAACTTATCTTCTTTAACTTTTTCATTTCATTCATAGATACTTCTCATCTTATTCCACATTTTATTAACTATTGGAAACCATATAATAATTCTATAAAACATATATAGTAAGATATTTCAACATGGAATTTTGATATTTTCCATAATTATCAAAAAATGTCTTATCAATAATTTCCAAAGAAACATTAATGGGGTAAAATACCACTATTTTAGAATATCCTGCTACATGTATAATAGATGACATATTGGGTGACATAATAATCTTACAACTTTGATCATTTTTGACAATAAAAACATTCACAGACATACTTTTCATTGAATTGATATTATCCATTATCAAAGAAAGATCTTTTAGATGAGACCTAAACTTTTATAATAATTAAATTTCTCTTAGGATCATTATATGTGACCACTGATAAGGAGAAGGGGGAATCAGTGATAACATTTTCTTTTATAATAAATTTTAATAACTTCTTAATGGACCTTTATTAACCCATAAAACCCTATTAGAGTTATTATATACTCATATATAAATATAAAACCCAATTTTTTTATGTGAGAAATATAAGAGAGAGTATCACATAAGATTTACTAGGTTCAGTACAAATACTGACTCCTTTATATGTTGAATATCCACACAAATGAGGATTATTTTGATAACATTAATACAAAAATACAAAGGTACTAGAAGAAAATTGTTCTACACCCTAATAGTCATATTTCTTGATATATTTGGTTATACCCCAGCTATACCTTTCATATCCACTTCCTTTATTTCTGGTTACACAACCTATAAAATGATCCCTTTTAAAAAATATTTATAGCCACAAACATCATGATCTTTCTATCTTCATCTTTTTTGATCCACTTTATAATGTTATTTAAATCCTCCACAACAATGTATGATGAAATTTATCTATGTAAAAACATGAATATCTTCAATATCACTCTTATGTGTTTTTTCCATGAAACTTCCTTATGATATTTGGTTGACCGGGATATTATCAATCAAAACTCTCTATATTGTTTTATAAAAATTTACTTAGTAAACTTTTTTCTAAATGGCCTCTGTCTAGAAAACGAAGTTGGATGGTCTCTATCTGATTTTACTCAATTTTATTCTTATCACTACCCCTTGTCCAGTAATTATTTTTTCACAGTAGCTATGTCCGATGGAACTCCACCCTATGGAACTCTGAACAAAGTTCTTTCTTTCAATGGATCTTTGTATGGTATTCCCAACTTGAACAGGAATTGTTGGAAAATAATACTACCAAAAAACCATAGCCTATACAATAATTTACATGTGAAATTTATCTCAAGTATGTGTGTACTTTTACACATTTATATAGGTGTTCCCATATAATAATTTTTGGGAATTGAATTTTTCATTCCAACTCAATTAAATCCCAATTCTGAATTTCTCACATTATTTTATTTTATTTAGAACTTCTAAAAATATCTAATAAAATTATCAAATACTTATGATCCATATTGAATTATCTAGAATATGTAATCTCCTTTGAAAATAATTTTAAATTATGTTAATTACATCTTGTAAAATACCTTAACCATATCAAGATATCAAAACATGAATGATAAAATTCAATATAAATAATATTGTTACATAAAATTGATTTTGTAATTCTCTTTAAAATTTTTATATTATTTTTATTTTATATATGTACATCTTTTTCCAATGATATATTATAATATTACTTTATCTGATGAAACTGAACACAATCATCATATGATTCACCTTCACTTGGTTTTCCTTTTCTAGGAAACCTCCAACTATAATGCTCAACACACCTCTATCTAGTAGATCATCAAATAAAATGTATGTAAGAATATAGTATATCTTAACCAATTTAAATAAATATATAATAAATAAATCCTTTTTTGGATGGATCATTTTCATAAATTAACATTTAATTTATATAGAAAATCTATTTGCATTATAAGTTCACCTAATGAGTCTATCCGATCACGAAACTCCACTTCTCTACTATTCTTTTCTTCAATCATTATAAAATACTTTAATTATTCTTATCAAAATTTTCATCCCATTAAATCATGATGGTTTGTTTGATGTATTCTTGTTTGGTGGATCTTTATTTGATGGATTTGATCCACTAACATTCCGTCAACACTGTATTTCATAACTTATTAACATTATGCAACTCATTTGAACTTATCGTCATTTCCCCATCTGATTATGTCTGTATATAATTATATCTCTAAACTTCCTTTGGGTATTTATGTAAAAATTTGTATAACCATACAAATTAGAAAATATAAACATTTTTATATTTATCATAGACATATCCCCATTTGTTTTTAATGTTTCACATTGTATTTATTTATAACATTTCACAACCATAAAAAATTAGAAAAAACTTCTAATAATTATGTTATTCCAATAGTCAATCTATAAAATTTCCTTAAATAAATATTGTATTATTTGTTCTATCTAGTCAGAATCTTTTTAATTTCCCCCATGTTATTCCAAATACACAAATCAATAACATTTCTAAATTTCTAATTTCCTTACAAATTCCTTACCTGGTAAACTATTTAATTTTATGTCTGGTAATAGTTTATTTTAAAATATGTTTCTGGACTTCAGTTTCCATTCTCTTGTATAAATATATAACTCCAGACCTAAATAGTTGTTAAATAACATTTTTCTGATTTAGTTCTTCCAAAAAATCTACTATTATAAAAAAATGTTTGTCCAAAAAACTAGAATTTTCATTATTGGAAATCAATAATTTTATTTCCATCTAAAAAATAGCATGTTTCATGAATACCTACATATGTTTGGAATCATTAATCAAAATAGTAAAAAGTTGTCTAATTTTATTAAGGAACATTATTACGTTCCTCCGTAAGAAAAGTTCCTACATCTTCTTTTTCAGAAAGTGGTCTTATAAACATATATTCTTTATGAAAATATCTTATGCCACTTTATTATGGAACCATTACTTCTCACAAACATTACCAAATTTCTCTAGAAACATTCATTGCCAAAAAAAATTTATATTTCAAAACAATGATGCCTAACTAACTTTGGGTCTAACAATTACATATTATCTACCATGTTTGGACCACTATTGTAAGGTTATAAAGGAAAATGAAACATATCACATCTTGGAAGTATTATTCTGCACAATACACGAATCATGTTTTCATTTTCATGATGGAAAAATGAGAGGGTGGTTAATGAATATACCAAAATTATAATTATATACAAGTATAATAATTATTCTGACATTATCATTTTAATATTTTGACAATCAATTTGAGTAATAAGAAAGACAAATAATGAAATAAAAAAATTATATTGGTTTGGATATTAAACATCAATTATTAGATTATCTCTTCTGTAAAATGGAATTAAAAATTTGAGTTATGGTCATTTCAGAATACTATAATCTTCTTAAAGGAATCTATGTTTTTGGAGTATCAAGTTGGACCGATTTTGGGATAAACTAAGGGTTTTTTGGAGTGAGTTGGGGAAAACCTCTTTTATAATAAAAAAGGGAAGAAAGTTTTTAAATAAAAAAAATTCAATAATGGGAAATAAATATCTAGTAATGTGACTCAAACAATTATTTATAACTAAAATGAGGCATGATAAGGTCGATAAGTGTCTGAAAAACACATCCCCAAACATGTTTTAAACATATTTGAGGTCATTTACACTTAGAGTTTTAATTATAATATTTAATGTATTAACGTGGTAACTAGATTTTAAAATGGGTAACAAACCTTTTATGACCCAAAAATGAAATGAAAATTATAACATAATTTATACATAGTAATTAAAATTTTATAATAAATTCAATTTGAATAAATTTTTAAATTTTATTTATTTTTTAAAAATAAAATTTTTAATGTAATTTTTTTTAAAAAATATACCATAAGTTCAAAACTGTCAAATATGAGTTTATAAATTTTAAAAAATTAAAATTATAAATTCAGTTATAAAATACATATTTAGACTTATAAAAATGTTTCTATAACTTCAAATTCTTACTTAGTGACAAATAATTTTCTAAAATGTAACAACCTGAGATTTTAAAATAAGAAAATCATGTTTGATAGTATGTATGACATGAGACACTAAACTTAGAAGAAGATATAACACCATGAGACATTATGATATATTTATTTTTAAATAAATTCAATCTCGTTTATATCTTATTAAGAAAACAAAAATGGGTTTAAAATAAATGATACACTCTTTTAAAATATTATTCTTTAAACATAACCATTATAACCAAGACTTAATGTTGGATGTTATGAATAAGAATAAATAAATATCATCTTCTCATGGAGACGGTAATCCGTACGTACAGACAAGTGACAATATCATTATATTGATAGAGAAATAGTATATGTTTGGATGGTAAATCATATATAAATGTTTATTAACATGTTATATTAATTATTTACATCAGTTATACTCATTATTTTTTCCATCCAAATAATGATGTTCATGAATAACAAACTACTCTACGATGTGGAGACAGTAATACGTACGTACACACGTATGGTGACCTTGTCATTTATCAGATGGATAGAATAATGAATATGTTTTTACCATTTTTTAATAACATCATATTATATAGAAGATACCAAATTTATTATTTTATAATGTAAACAACAATGAAATAGGAAGTGGAAGAAGAAAAGAACTTGAAAGAGGTGATGAAATATTTACCTCTTCTTTGGATTCTTCATTTTGATTTGATTAAAAGGTCTCCATAGGTTGGATTTATGAACAAAGTAAGGCATCCAAGATGAATGGAGGAATGTTTGGAGGATATTTGTCCAGGTTTTTCCAAGCCAAAAGGCTTTGGAGGTGTGATCTTTAGAAAAGGGGAGGTTCCCTTTTATAAAAGAGGTGAGGGTCACTTTTGGAAAAGATTGAAATATTATTTTATAATATATTAATATTGGTTTTTAATGGCTCAAAAATGAATTATTTAAAGGATAAGGTGGGGATGGGTCGAAAACCTCTCAAACAATAGTTTTTACAATGGTTTAGGTCATCATATTAACCTTATATTTTAGATTTAACTCTCTGTGAAATAATTTGACATTTACCACGTCTCTTTTTATTTTTCTATTATATGGTTAATGAACTTTCCATAAACTTCCAAGATCACCCCAATAGGTTAATTAATGAAATATATAATATTAGTAAGGCCCTTAGACAAGCTTTAGATTTTTTTTAATATTATATCAACCAATAAAATTGTATTTGTTTTAAAAACCCATTTAGGTCAATTTTGAGATTATTTAAAATATGATTTTTGTTAAAGTATTATAAACTTTATTTCATCAAAATAAATTCATATTTACAATAGTAATATGTCATATTAACCTATAAATTTATTTTAATTCAATAAAAGTCACAAATTACATTTATTTGGATATTTATAATATCTATTATTTTAATATTTCATTATTAATGTAATTACTGCGTCATCATTGTGTCATAAATAAATTAAATTATTTAATGTCTGAAAATTATAAATAAAATATAATTATATAGGAAATGTTTTTATATTTATAATGAATATTTATAGTCAAATTTATATTATGTGTAGCTCTATATTAAAGATGGTTTAGTTATTAAACATTTAATTTAACTCATTTAACTTTTCATTAAATAAAATAATAATAAATATCCTAATCTAATATATGTGGACCAAAAATGATTGTATTTTATTCCTAATGTTGTTTTTGGTAGAATTATACTTATCCAATTGAATTATGGCATGTGTTAGGGTAATTATGATATCATGTTAACCCTTAATTACCCAATTTACTCCTAACCGTGGTAAATAAAAGTCAAAAGTTACTATTCAGAAAAAATTATTTTCATCTTAATAAACCACATTATAATTATTTATATTAACCATGTCCCTCATATTTTTAATATTAAACTCATAGAAGAAGTAAAATCAAATTTTATGCAAATTTGCAAATTCTTCTAAGAGGTTGGTAAAACACAGTAAAAAGATCAATAAAATTTTTATAAATCTAAACTAATAATAAAATGACTCCCATGAATTAAATTAAAAATGTATAGGTATTATGTATCTATTTTGACCTAAAATAAATTTAATGAAAATAAATAATTTTTTTTATTAAAAAGTAGGTTTTAAATAATTTTAAGTGTTTTTCAGTATTCATCAAAAATTGAAAGTTTTCTGAAAAATACCAAAAATTAACCCTAAGCTAATTTTGATATTCCTAATTTAAAAATAAAATCTATGTTACTAAATTCAAAATATATATGTTTCATTTAATAATTTAAAATCAATTCCCGTTGTCAAAACCATATAGCGTTTTTTTTAAATGGTAAAAACTATCAAAAGATTGACATGTTTTTAATTCGAATTTAAATGTGAAATTACTTATAATGACCTAAATTGTTTTAAATGATAATAATATAACCTAATTATACTTCAAAACCTATCAAATTCATAATTTACCACCATAAATTATTTCAATTAAAAAAGTTGTTTTCAATTAAAAGCTAGTATTTTTCATTATTTATCAAAATATGAAAGTTATCAGAAAAGTACCAAAAATTTGTCTAGACTAAATTTTTATGTCCCACTTATAAATAATAATTTTCTTTTGTCCAATTTAATATAAAAGTGTCAGATATTTCTTTAAAAAATACACCATTAGTAGGCAGTAAAATTTCATTTTTTAAAAATACTCCCTTTATCTGTAAAATTGAATTCGCTCTCATATTATTTCTAAGAAATAGCTAATATGGGTGTTAAAATTATATAAACAATATAATATTCAAAATTAAGCTAATACTATTTATAACTGCATTTTGAACGGCTAGTTTGGTAAGATGTGCTTCGCTCGACTTACTGTTTCATGTAGCACTAGATATTTAATTAATTTAATGTGATAACATACAATGAAATCTTAGGGTGTTACAAGAGAGATATGTCCATGGTTTTAAATTCTGTACATAAAGAACCATTCATGTGATATCATGTTCAGAATGGTTTAACTCTTTACCACAAGATTAGAGATAATCAGATTTATCAATGAACTGCTAAATTCTGCACATACTTCACCAAAATTATTAGAATGTTAAAGTGAAAAGATAAAGCTCCCCCTTTCATACCATCTTGTCATCAGTCAAGAACTATCCCTTAATTTAAATGATTAATACTATTAAGAACAAGGGATTAAAGTGTGATTTTAATACCTCATGTTCAACTTCTTGAGATTATATGAATTTCAAGGTTTGTCTTGACATAATACATGATATGATCTTCTTCATTTTTTCTCCACCTCAAGGGGTGAAATCCCTTTAAATGTCCTAGATAGAAAAAAATCATCTTATGATCTTCATGAGATTCATATTGAAAATCTTTCACTTTGGAACACTTCAGGTAATCATCAAATCATGAATAATGAGTCAAACTTGCAGTACTCCTCGTTGCTCATCCAATTGATATCTTGAGAATGACCTTCACCTTTAATTCCCTGAAATGTAAGAATATGCATATAACAAAAATATAAGGGAATATGTTGGAACACTTGTGAGATTTTTAATAGAAGAACTGGGGATGAGTATTTTCTCTCAACCTAAGAACTCCTTTACTTATATCTCTAAAATGTCTAATACACTTTCATGGTGATGTCTCCTCTTTATTTGGAATTTTTATTTTTAATTTTTAGCATGGATTATTTAGATATATTCACCTTCAACCAGTGTGGATTGTTTTTGTTCACATCTATTTGTAGCGAAGTAGCTTTTATTGGTGTATGTTATTCAATTTTCTCCATTTGTACTTGTTAAATAATTAGACATTTTATTTCATGATCTCTAACCTACTTGACCTTCCACAATGTAGTTGTGAGACACTTCTGCTGTCATGTGCTGACAAAATCTCGTGAAATTCATGTTTTCCTTCATATGGAATGACCTGTTTCACTTTGTTTATTTTCTTTAGTAAGTACGTATTCTTCTACTCCTTGTAGTGCTATAGAAATTTTCAATTGTTTTGTTCAGATAACTAAAATCCCCTTCTTTAACATTTTATGATTTAGAGCTTCCATATGGCATCTTCATTATCTTCATGTTTCCTTTCTTAGGAAACTTTATAAGATTATCTTCATGAATTTATTCAATCAATCCCATATTCTTCTAGATTGATTATCTTTTTAGATTTAGCTTGCTTCCATTCACTTCCATGGATTATTTACAGTGATCCATGGTATGACATTTATTTACAAAAGAGAAGAATCTTTTCTTGGTTTATATGAATTTTTTGGAGCCCGACTTGAGTTTCTTCTTGGGAATAGTTTCTTTCACAATTTTATTGACTTCAATGTTTTGAATATTCCCAATGATAGAATTTTCAACTCTTATTTCCTTTCCCCTGACTTTGTTCTGGTCTATTCTTCTCGTCAACTACATGGAGAATGGTAAGACTAAACTGGTAATAATCATAACTATGAACACCTCTATTGAAATTATCACATAAGTCTTCAAGATACATAAATATATTCTTGATAGATAGATTCTTCTTTATCTGTGTGTTTTGCCTTAGCATTTCAGGTTGCATTATTTCATAACATCTATTTCCCCTGAATGTAGGCCTTCCAAAATTTTAATATGCTGACATATTATTTAAGAAACCATTGGACTGATGCCCAAACATTAAACAACACCAACAAAATCCAAAAAATCTCATTCTTTTAGTTGTAGCATCAGTCTCGCTAGATTTACTGCATATTTTTCCTAGAAGTGTCTTTATTTATTTGGAGAATCCTTTTGGGAGTTTCTCTTCTTAATAATTCCATTATCCACCCTTGATGTTTTGATTGATGTATTTTCATTTTTATCAATCCACATCTTCCCCCCTTTTGGTTTTGAACTCGTACTTACAGATGAAACTGCATTAGTAGAAAAAGAAAAAACTGGGTTATGGGATACCTTATTCTTATAGGATATCTTCATTGAATTGGAGGATGATATAATTTTCCTTTTGGAATCATATTACTCAATTCATACATGTGTTGAATCATCACTTCTTTCATCTATTTGGGAAGTTACAATTTGGAGTGATTGATGATTCTTCGATATCACCTACAGCTCTAGACACTTTATGTTGAGGGAGTTATTATCATCCTTAACCGATCATAGCTTCCTTTAACAATTCTCCTTCAGGTTTAAGATTTTTTTTCATGAATTCATTTGAATTATTTCAAAGATATTTCAAGCTCATTTACCATGTTTTCTTTGTATTCCAATTGAGTATCTTTGAAAACCATAGAATCATTTTATAGCTTTCCAAATGTATGGAAATATTATAAGAACACATTGTCAAAGAATTATTTCTCATAAATACTTCCCTTCATGTAATGTCCTGACCCTAGTTACCTAGATTCAGTGCATTATTTTAATACATTATCATGATTACAAGTAATCATGTCTCGAAGGACCGATCGGTTTAGCAGTATTGGAAAATAGATTACATACATGAATGTTCCATTACACATTTTAACATACAAAAAAACATAAATAATCCTTTATGAATGCCATTATTCCCTTTGTTTAAACCTGCATATCTATCACAATACACTTCTTGGAATCCTGGGAAAAATAAAACATTGAAAGGGGTGATCTAAGATGCTCAGTAAGGATAACAATACAACAGAAACTTTCATAAATAAGAACAATCATTTAAGGCAATGTATAACTAAAACAAAAGACTTTTAAACATGAACTCTAGAATAATATGGTAGAAGTAAAATGAAATAATTCCATTTAATTATTCACATGGATATTCTACTAGTTGAATAATCACATTCAATATCAACAACCACTTTCATATTGATGGACGGCATAATGCCAGACTATCATAACCATAGAGTCAAGGCCTTGTGCCAAGACTACAAATAAGATTTTGTCAAAGCCTTGTTCCAAGACACTATTTTGTCTCATGAGACCGACCGATGCATCGAGGAGCTATAGTGGGCTCCACCTGTCATTTATTATGTCCAATGCATTCCTCATATGAACAGGTTTAAACATAAAATAAATATTCGTATTAAAACTAGTATACGAATTGTCATTAATTTCTGCATAAACCATGAATGGTACAAAAATAAAACATCCACAGACAAACATATCAAAAAAACATCAATACAATATTGAAGTTTTGTATCATAATAAATCAACTTCAAAAAAGCTTAAAATCCATCAAAGGATGTTGACATAGATGAAATCAAAACTATTTGAGAGAAACATATCCTTTTTGGAAATTATTTAAAAGTCATATTATTATAAAGGAAAAAATTTACTATAAAAATATTGTTATAATATTGTAATGGAAGATTTGAAAATTTTATAACAGCAGAAAATATCTGCACCCGCCATAGAAGACAAAAAAGGACATTCTTACCTTAATTTTGTCAAAAGGGTTAAAAAGGACCCTGTTTGGAATATGACGGAATGATTCCTTTACAAACATCTTATAAAAAGTCAAACAAGGGTATAAATTACTTTATCCCATAGTCTATAAAATAGTAAGAATGTTTTGAAATACATTTTTATGAAACATGGATGTGGATGATAAAGAGGTCCCAGTAGATAATTATGTATAAACAACCTTGTATAATGAAGATATTATAGAATTAACCCTTACCAATTTGTTATCTTACAAAACATACACCCCATGAAGGAGGTATCATACAATGAATATGTAAATACACATAAATTAAAGTGTATTACACAAAGAATATAGTTATGGGCAGTACATACACCACAAAAAAGGTAATAGTGGCAATATGACACGAATCTCATGAGAATAAGGAGTTAGATGAAAACCCCTTACCTTTCCCTTTCCCTTAGTCGAGGGTACGTTTAACCTCATGTATGAATACCATAGTATGTTATTAAATTATACCAGAACCATATTAATATTTATGATATCTTACATTATTCATTTTTGACTTTATACTACCCATTATTAATAATTTTCACGTTAAATTAACATTTCAGGTAATACGCATTTTCTTTATCTTACGTTTTTTAACTTGTTACTCTTGATTGTATTACTTAGATCATGATTTAATTAATTAAAGAATATAAAACATGATTTATATATCATATATATTTAGAATATAAATATGTATAAAGACATATATATGAAATTGAAAACACCGTTTATGGAGACGGTAGTCCGTATGTACGCATAAACGCTGTTTCCGTTTTCAAAACGTATTGAACGGAACTATGTGAATAAAATATATGTAAGTACACACACATAGATATATATATATATCTTTATTAGCATTATTATGTCATATATTACAAACATATTACTAATATATATTTTTATAATCGTCGATGAATGGTGAATATGGAAATAAATCTCATCACGTCATGGAGACGGTAATCTGTACGTACGCACGAGCGACAATATAATTTCCTTAAAAGTCTGGAATTTGATGTTATATTAATTTTACAGAGTAATTATTATGTTATTTTAATTATTTATATACATATTACTCATCATTATATCCATTCAAATAACATAGTTTTGAATAACAAATTACACCACGATGTGGAGATGGTAAGTTGTACGTACGCACGCATGGTGACATTATCATTCATAAGATGGATATAATAATGAATATAGTTGTGTAATTTTTATAATAACATAAAATTATATATAATATACAAGAGATAGTATTTTATAATAGAAATAACAATGAAATAAGAAGTGGAAGAAGAAAGTAACATGAAAGTGGGTGGTGAAATCATTACCTCTTCTTCGGGTTCTTCCTTTTTATTTGATCAAAAGGGCTCTTTAATTTGGATTTATGATCAAAATAAGTCATTTAGGATGAATTGAGGTAAGTTGTGAGGATATTTGGGCAGGGTTTGGCCGAGCCAAATGGCTTTGGAGGTGTGATTTGGAGAGAAAGGGAAGTTCCCTTTTATAAGAGGGGTGAGGATCACTTTAGGAAAAGATTAAAGTATTAATTTATTATACAATATAATTCGGTTTATAATGGTTCAAAATGATTTTATTTCTAGAATTAGGTGGTTATGGGTTGAAATCTTCTCAAACAATAGGTTTTATACAAGTTTAGGTTACCAATGTAACCATATCATTTAGATTTAACTCTTAGTTAAGTAGTTTAACTTTTACCGTGTCTTCTTGTATTCTTACAATATATGGTTAATAAACATACTCTAAACTACCAAGAGAACCTCAAGTGGATCATTAATTACATATATAATAGTATTTAATCTGTTTGGAAGAACCTTACATTTTTAGGAATATTATATCAACCAATAATATAGTATTTGTTTTAAATATTAATTTATGTCAATTTTGACACTATTTGGTATTCTATTTTTCTGAAAGTCATTAAAACTTTATTACTTAGAAAGAGATACATTAAATAATCCCTAACATGTAATAGTGACCTAAAAAATTCGTGGATGTCATAAAAAAATTGAAATTATATTTATTTAAATATTTATAATACCATTTATTTGATTCATTCATTAATAATGTAATTAATCTATCATCATTGTGTCACTACAAAATTAAATTATTTGATAAAACAAATTATAAATAAAATACCATGATGTAGGAAATAGTTTTAGCTTTCTAATGAATATTTATAGTCAAATTTTTCTTATGAATAACACTATATTAAAAATGGTTTAGTTAATAAAAATTGAATTTAACACTTTTAGCACATCTTTAAATTAAATAATAATAATTGTCCTAATCAAATCCAAAGGGACCTAAAGGGTCATATATTATTCCTAAGGTTGTTTTTGGTCGAATTATACATAGCCAATAGAATTAGTAAATCTGTTACGGTAATAATAATATCATTTTCACCCTTAATTAACCTATTTACTTTTAACCGTGGTAAATAAAAGTAAAAAGATACTATTCACCGAAAATTATGTTTATCTTGTTGAACCACATTTTACTCTTTAATATTAACTGTGTCTCTCGAATTTTTGAAATTTAACTCAGAGAAGTTGTAAAATTAAATTTTATGTGAATTTACAAATTCTCCTAGAATGTGGATAAAAGAAGGTGAAAAGTTCAATAAAATTCTTATATATCTAAAATTATTATAAACTAACTCAAATGAATTAAACTGAACTTATATAAGTATTATATATCTATTTTGATCTAAAAAAAATAAAAAAAATAAAAAATTATTTAAATAAAAATTTGGCTTTAAACTATAACTATGTGTTTTTATCTATTCATCAAAAATTAAAAGTCTTTAGAAAAATACAAAAAATTCACCATAAGTTAATTTTGATATTCCGAATTCAATAATGATGTTTATTATACCAAATTAAAAACATAGAAGTTGCATTTATTAATTTAAAATTAATTCCCGCTCTCAAAACCAAAATGTGTTTTTTTAAGAAATAATAATTTTCAAAAGATTGACACTTGTTTATGTCCAATTTCAAAGTGAAATTAATTACAGTGATCATCATTGGATTAAATGGTAAAAATATAATCTATTTATACTTCCAAACCATTAAAATGTATAAGTTAACACTATAAATTATTTTGATTAAAAAAGTTGTTTTTAGTTAAAATAAATTATTATTTACGATTCCATATGAGCCCGTAAGGGGCTTACATCGTTAGGGTTTCCCCCGCCGCCTCTCTTCTCCCCTACGGTGGATATCTGCGGTCTTACCAGTGCTCTCCGTTCGTGCTCGCAGCTCATCCCTCTAATGTCATTACTTCTTTAGGCTCCACAGCACTTCAGTTCAGGATCCTCAGACATAAGACTAGTTTGTGATGAGGTCGCTTTGTTCGATGGCTTTCTCTCCGAAGCGTTCGTGGGATCCCGACTACTGGAGGCGTTGTGTTGTCATAGTTTGTCATCGTTTGGGGGTTGTGGCCTTGAATTGTGGCGGATTGATTGCTTCAAAGGTTCGTGGTGGTCTTCTCCGGCTGGACTGGTAGCGGCGACGGGATCTGACGCTGTCTTTGTTGTTCTTCGGTTTTCCAGAATGGTGATGATTTCGTGTTCTTGCCGTTTTTCATTTTTTGTAGTCTGGATTTGCTAGTTGCTTCTCGTTGCAATTTCTGCTTTTTTTTGATGGATTGGTTTGGATGAATCTGCTCCAAGATCTCACGGTTCTGTGATGCATGATGAACGGAGTTGCTCCTCCGGTGATCTGAATTTGGTCTTCCTCATCGATTTGAATATGGTTTTGCGAGATATGCTTTTGGGTAGTCTAGCGGTTTTCTTCTGAAAAAGATTGCAGTAGTGATTGTTCAATGCTGGTGGAAGCGGCTTGGTTTTGACAACCGATGAAGTGTTCAGTGGGAGAATTGAAGACGGCCGTGATGACTGAATAAGGTAATTTGCATTGTTTGATATGGTTTCTGGATTTTGGAACATGGATTTTGATGTTTGGATTGTGGGTGGATTTTTCGATGTAAATTATTATTTAATATTCACCCAATTATGAATGTTATCAGAAAAACACCAAAACTTTTTTGAAACTAAATTCTTATGTCCCGATTCTAAAGAAGATGTTTATTTTGTCAAATTTAATATATAATAGTTTCAAATATTGGATTTAAAAAGGATTCTCCATTAAGAGGTGGTAAAATTGCATTTTCTGAAAAATACATCTTTTATCTGAAAAAATGTATTTTTTCTTAAATTATTCCTAAGAAACCCATAATATGGATTCTAAAATTATTTATAAGGATTATATAAAGTCAAAAATTCAGTTAATACTATTCATAACGGCTTTTGAATGGCTAGATTGGTAAGTCTTGCTGCGCTAGAACTCAGTGTTGCGTGTAGTGCAAGTTATTGAATTACTTTGAAGAAATAATGTACTATGAAATCTTGGGGTGTTGCACATAAATTATTAAGTTACATGAGAATATATTTCATTGAAAATAGAAATTGTTACTTCTTTTTCCTTCACTAGTTTTTTTAGAGTGTTTGATATGCCAACCCCTTTAGCCAATGCCTCTTCCATGGAATTAACTTCTTCTTCCTGATATAATTTTTCTTCTTGAAGAGCACTAATGATTTCAGAAATATGTATTTCCACTTATTTAAGGAATTTATTTATATGATATTTGAGAATATATTGATGATCACTGATTGATTTATCATTATCATAACTTGAACATGCCTCTATAGAAAAATAATATGTATTGTCACATGTTGTACCATTAAGATTACCTTCTGTAGAAGGTGTCTACGCATTAGTAGTAAGCTTATTCTTCATATTCCTTGCATATTAATTCTTTAAATTTTTATGAGTCTTGGAAGAAATCTCCATTTGAGGTTGGTCACTCGTCTCCTCAAATATTCACTTCATAAAGACTCCCTTGGATCTTTTTATAGGTAACCTCACTATGATACCTATTATAATGCCTAGATTAGTGTGAATCACTGAGAGGGGGAGGGGGTGAATAAACGATCCTTTTAATCTTTTTACTAATATATTATTTTCAATTAAACCCATATGGTTGGTCATAGTCTTAATCCATTATTCTCGTGTCTCTCAGTCTTACCACGAGTGATGCTGAAAATGTAAAGGCATTGAAAATAAGGATTTACAAGGTTTAGTTCAAAGACATACTCATTGTTGTATTGTTTATTCTACCCAACACAGATTATACACTATAATTCAATTAGTAATTACAAAGGTATATATAGAGTACCATTTTATCTCTCCTAAATCCCACAGGATGGACTTTATTCTGTATCCCACAGTGTTACCAGAGTCCATTGGCGTACTTCAGAGTCCCACTAAAGACTTCTTCTCCTCCCGAAATCTCACTGTGGTCTTCTAGATATCGAGTCACACAATTAGCTTTATTATTAATTCTTTATTGATTCACTATAGATGATATTTTACTCTCTACACATAGGGTTTCTAAAACAAACTTGTTTGTGTATCTGTTAAAGAGTAATCGACAGCCTTTGGTAAGGTCAATTGGCCTTGCTCAATAATTCAGATCACTTTTCAGATCAGTCCTTAGTCTCAAAATTCTCAAGAAATTCATTCTTCTTTATATGAATACTTGAAATCACTTTTATGTGTAAAAGTTGTGCAAATAACTCATCAAGAATGCAATATTGATTCTTCACAATGGCATCTTAGTCTGCCTTATTAGATTCTCAAGCACTGTAAACTCAGATAAATTACATTCTTTAACTCTATTTGGATTTTGTCTAAAATATCATTGACTTCATTCATATATTTCATGGGATCCTATACCTCTTATAATTGGATATATAAATTTCTTATAACACAAGCACATGATTATGCATGATTTCACGCAAGTATGATATGTAGCTTGTCAATCCGAGCACACACTATTCTTATATATCAATGTTTGTTCAATGAGTGTGGATCATCCAATTACACATGAATTTTCGTCTTTCTCAATATGCACACATTCACATTCCTTTTTTATCTTATTCACACACACTTATAGTTTTGATTTGGGTTCAATGTGTTTTATGTATGTTCATGTATTCCCTTCTTAGTGAAACTCAGTATCTCTTCTTTATCATCTTTTCTTCCTTTGTCATTTCGTACACATGGTTCGGGTGTCTTTATTTTTGGTGTATTATCTTCTTCAAAACATAATGTTTGTATGCCTTTTGATGGGTTTTCTCCTTTCATCATAGGCGCACACACTGTCTTAAGATATTATCAAATCCTCGGCCTCATGCATGTGTTATTTTTTTCAGTGAAAACACAAGGGCTCGGGTTCACATGCGTGTATGTGTGTACTATCTTCTCGAGTATTAATGAATACAAACTCCCTTATTCTTATTCATTACCACACAACCCGAATGGGTATAATAATAATGTGTGTGGGTTCTTGTATAAATCGTGCAAACATGTGGGAGTTACCACCTCTTCTTTTTTTTTTGTGAAAAACAAGAAGCACATAGTCTTCTTCTTCGCGCAAGGAGTGGATGTGGTTTGTCTTCACATTACCAAAAAGGATTGTGGGTTATGGCTTCACAGAGTACTGCAAGGGTGAAAGTACACCTATTGAAAACTAGAGGGATTCTCCTCAAGAAACACATGTGAGTATTTAAGAGAACCTGTCACATGTTTTTGTTTCTTCTGCGTACTAGACTGCTTCGATCTTCTATCTGACATTGAAAGGATACTCAGAACTCCATACTTCCTGTAGCAATGCTGGTCAGAAACTCTCAGTGCACTATTTTTTAAAAAACATGAGATTTCTCATTATTTTCAACATCCGAGCCTCAGTTGAGGTCTCTCTCTTTATAGGCAAGGAATAATGAACATATTTGTATTAAAATCTCATTCAAAACCCTAATGGATACAATCTATAAATTTCATCATTGAAGAAGTTAATATTCTCGACTTTGAATTGTTTAAACCCGTGCAAATATTTATCATGTATCTCAACTCGTTTCCATTCAATGAGGATTCTTATTTCATGGTGAGAACATCACATGCACACATTTATGAATGCATGTGAACCATCAATTTCTACATGTTATGGGTAGTGCACCCACGACAACTTTATTTTCCTTGCGCTCCTTCGATTTTTTTCATTTTGATGCATGCATGAAAATTTTAATGCATGCATGTGTTCAATTCTTCCAGACGATCTATGTGAGCTTGAAATGGGATCAGATGATGCTCAGAGTGGTGAGAACATCATTCATCATGAGAACTGGTTCATGGGTGTCAAGAGGGTGTCTGGAGGTTGAAGTGAACCTTGGTAGAGGAGATCAGATGAATGCGTATCCATCAGAAACTATTATAATTAGATAGATAGTTTGGATGCGCGGGATCAATCTAATGATTGATCGGACGGTAGACGACATGTCATTGAGGGATCAATAATTGATATTAGTTCCACATTTTTTAAAAACATGTCCTACATCAACACATGCTGATCATTATGATTTATTTAAATGAAAAATCACCACACCCAACACTCAGAATTATCCTCCTCCCCTCACGGTATCGCCCCAAACCATGTTCACCCGGTAGGCGTGCTTTTGGGCCCACCCTCTGTTCTTCAGGGGCACTCCTAGCACCCACTATGCATATTGCGCATGGTTGGATCACTAATCCCACACCCGTGGGATTATATACGGCATGCGATACTATGCCACTTGTGGGCTAGCTTCGAGGCCTTCCCTTTGGTCATAGTTAACCCTCGGGTCCCACATATACCCTTGGGTGAGGGCTTTAGTTGGCCTGGATGGTTGGCCCCTTAATTTTCTAATGCAATGCCATAAATAATTTGATAAAAACCAAGTGTACATTATAATAATAATTCATGGACACCTTCTTCATTAAAATCCCATGCATGGGAAATGAACTTAGTAGCTTCCAAAGTAAGCCCTTCCTCCTTTCTTCTTCATCTTCAAACATCGTCCTTATTTTATTTTTGGAATAAAAAATTCAATATCTTCAATATTCATTTAATCCAATTATGGATGAAGCATGGATAATTTCTTCATTCACCATGCATTAATTCTTAATTCGTGTCCTTATGGTTGTGAGAGATGTGTTCTCCATTAACATATATCCTGGACATTGAGGATATGATAAACAATTGTATTATTTTGTTTACCAAATTCATTCAATTAGAAAACATTGTATGGATATGCTAAAGTCAGCATGTAGTCAAATAATGCATGGCCTTCTTCTAATTTTGTAAAAAAATGTCCTCCCTTAACATATATCATGTAACATAGGATTAGTTCTACAATATTCAAATTTGATTTTCTCAATCGTAATCCATAATCAAAGTGGGATCTTCACTAAATTAATAACCCCACCACATCAATCATTGGCACAACTTCCATAATCACATTTGCTTTTACATATTGACAACTTATTGACACTTGACTCTTTATTTAATTCTTATTTACAAAAAATGCAACACCATTCTCTCCAATATATATAATTTTCATTATTACCCTTTCTCACACTTAAAAAGTTAAAACGTCACTTGTGGACTACCACCTCCTTGATGTGATGTGATTTTTTACAGCACAATAATTATAAATATAAGTATATAGAATTAAATTATTTTTTACTTATGATATAATTATCATCCTATATTTATATGGTGGTACGAAACTTTTTTTTCATAATGATCATTAAAAAATGGGAATGTTACTCAAGCATACATAAGGCATATAGTATCCATGATTATAAAATTGGTTCATTTTTCATAACCATATTTAAATTATTGGGTTTAAAATGATAATTTATGTAAATATATGTGTATTATTTCATGATTATAATTCTATAGATGTTTTGTAATGACCCCTTTGACCATAATGGACCTATAAAATTTGTTTTCAACATATGAAGCGATTTTGGTCAAAACAATTGATATAAAATTAATTGATTAAGTATTTGTATACAACATGGTAATAAGTGAAATAAATTTTATGTTTAAAATTAAATAATTTATCACATAAGAAAATAATTAACATAATTTTTTTATTCAGGAATATAAAGACACACAAGACATGTCAAATGCAAGGTAAGTGATTTTTGACTTACTTTTCTTTCTATATAGAATATTCCATTAACAACACTAAATTATTTTTTGTGGTGTACCTAGTAGACCATTTTAAATAATATTTCATGAATTTATTTATATTAATGGTTTTGAAAAGTGTCATTTTATGATAGTGACTTTTTGGTCTTCCAATTTATATATTACCATAGTAGAAAGGTATTTTAGTCTCTTTTTTAAAACTTTTGAGATTCATGTCATATTCACCAATTAATTAATTTCTGTGGTGTTCCAAAATTCCCTATTGATATATTATACAATAAATCCTATTTTCTTCAAGGTATTTAAAATTTTCATTTAATTTTATTCTTTCATAAGGATTATGATTCAAATGTTTCATAGTGGTGTGGGACACTTTGTAATGTATAAGGATTATTTTCCATAAGAGTAATTATAATGATCTTTAAATAGAAATTATCTTCAAAAATAATATATGACCATTTTTCCATAATAACTTCCATTTTAATCTCTACTAGTTATTCATGTCCTTTTTCATGTATTAGCTCCATTTCCCCACTCTTTTGAACTCCAAATATTTAAAAAAATGTATTTAAGAAAACCCAAATTAATTTCTCCCTTTAGTTAGAGAAATTATTTTCTTATAAAACCCATGTTTTATTTAAAAAAAATTAAAAAAATTATTTAAATTTTTTTGGTAAATACATTTTTACAATATTTTTACCAATGTTTTCTAAGGAATTTTCTTTTTTACTTTTCTAACAAGACATTTTATCTGACCTTTTTATTGTGAAAACGGAATTCTATTTTTACCTCGTATAACATGTATGTATTTGACCACATTAATTTCTTTGAATCATTATTTTCATGATAAAAAGTTCAATTTAATAAAAATTTTAATTTTTTTATAGTTTTTTTCAAACATGGGATATTTTCATTAAGAATGTTTTTAATGACTATCTTTGTAATCTCACATGTTTTTTGTAATTATTATCTTTCTCTTGAAACAATCACTCTAAGATAGTCATTTTATTTGTAAATATCATTGGATATCCATGTTATCATTAAATGAATATTATTATTACCTAAACTATATATCATTTTTACATATTTTGTTTACTTTGAAAGTTATTTGGTCTTTTTGGGAAATATAAATAAATGTGTATCTTCTACTGTATATTTTTATTTGATAAGGCATGTTACTTATTTTGATTATATGATATCATGCTTTTTTTATAGGTAATAAAATGGTTGGGGACTGTTTAAAGAAAAAAACAAGTGGGTCTTGGTTATAGATTTCCCCTTGATGCACCATTAGTTTCATGGGAGGAATTAGTTCCTCAAATTAGAATGGTTTCAACCCGATATTTTAAACTGTCTCATGAATGGTCATGATGGTACTGGTTCCTTGTACCTAGGAAACATGGAATCTAATATCTAAGCATTTCTCTAATTTATATTTAGTTATTATTTATCCATGATATTTTTCATCAACATATTTATAGATACATTTCATTTTCTGTTCATTGATTAAATTGCATGTGTTTCAGTTTCATAACTTCCCATATTTATTTTACATTATCTAGTTATTTGGATGGAATGTGTTTTAATTTATTACCTTGCCATATTATTTATGCACATCCTTATTGTCCTGTTGATTATATAGTTTGTGTGTGTGTGTTTATATATTTACCATTCCATAATTATTATTCTCACTGAGTCATTATTTATTCCTCTATACTTTACCCTTATTGAGAATTTGATCTCCACCATATTATGTCTCCATTAACCAAGAATCCAAGAAGTGTAATATGAAAGATATGTAGGTATATACTATATGGAATAAATTTAGCCTTGAATTTATTTATTTTTAAAAAAATCTAATTACTATATTATTTTATAATACAAGACTAAAGTATGTATATGGTTTACCAAAACTACCATACTAGTTGTCCATAAAATTTTATTCCTTATAATTAATCCAGTATAATCGATAACAAACATCAGATCTGTGACTTATAGTGTTTGGTCACTACACTTGGTATCAAATAAAGTTTAGCAGAAAAATTGTGAACTAGATTTAGAAAAACATATATTAGAGGATGTTACCCTAACATAGAATTTGTAGATTACTATAGAATAATACTATATATTTTTGGTAAAGTTGATATTATGTGGGGATTTCTAGAAATACAACCTTGTATGGATACTACAAGGGGACATGGTTCTAGAACAAATGTTCCTTGGAGTAACAACTCTGAAAAGGTGTGTCGGGCATGACTTGGCGTAACTTGGTACATGAAAATGAAGCTTACTGCGAACCTATTTTGAAACTCATGGGGTTTATAGTGAGGATGATCCACATTTTCTTTAAAATTA
Organism: Viscum album; assembly: GCA_963277665.1. Taxonomy (NCBI): domain Eukaryota; kingdom Viridiplantae; phylum Streptophyta; class Magnoliopsida; order Santalales; family Viscaceae; genus Viscum; species Viscum album. The sequence continues at coordinate 1,059,907,121 of OY728135.1, read as the reverse complement.
ACTATATTGGATTTGTATAGATAGGGACAATGAATTACCATAGATAAACATAATGTGTTTTAGAATTAAGAAAATGTGTCAGGAATTAGAAATCTTATAAATGATATTATGGATAAAATCTAAAGTAAATAATAACCTATGTGAAATAGATGGATTAAGAATTTATATATTGGGGTTTTATTTAAAAACATAGTTAAAATGATATTTAGTTATTAATATTATTTCAAGGATGTCCTTCATAGTTATTTTTTAAATTATTTTAATATATTTTTTGAAAAGGAAAAACTATATGTTGAGTAACAACCAATCATATTCGGTAAGGCCATAGGACTTGAACCTATGACCAAAGGACGATAAGAGTTTAATGTCAACCACTGACCTATGAAATATCTTGGTTAATGAGTCATGGTTTTTAGTTGAACAATTTGATTAAGGAATATTAATGATGAAGTAGTAGTGTATTTTTTTTGTGTTTAAAAATTAATGTATTCACCATATTGACTTTGAAGAATAGTTTGAGACAAATAGTATGACCTTTCACTCATTTATGGTCCTTATGATCTATTAAATTCTTATTTTAGTGCCTCAGGCATCAAAGTTAATTTTTGGATATTTATTTTTTTGAATAATCTGAATAAATTATAATTTTATCCATGAAACAAATATGGAATATTTCATATGAAATTAAAATGTAACAAGTAAATATATATTTTTTTATATTATTAGATAGAACAATAATGAATCAACCTTAGGAAAATGATTAAAAAAGTTGTCCAAATACATTAATTTTTGTTTAATTGATGGTCTTCTTAATCATCAAAGATTTATAGATTTAAGGCCCTCAACATTCTATTTTTTATTCCCTTGTTTTTTATTAATGACCTCAATATCTCCCAATAAATATTTATTATTTTCAGACAAGTATATATCTCTAATTTCCACTAATATTCTTCTAATTAGAGACATAGTCATATGTTAGTCCCCATGCCATTTTTTTGTCCTATTCTCTCTTTGCGAGAGGATGTTTTACAAAACATTCTCCTGATATGAGATTTCAAACATTGCAAATATCAAACAATGTATTACCAATACCGAGTTTAAATTATGAGTATGCAATTTAATTAAGGTGGGTAGAATATAACACCCTGAGAATCTAAAGTATGAACATTGTATTCGATAACATATGTGACACGCAACACCAATTTCATAAGGTAATATAATATCCCATGAATTTATAATATATTTACTATTTTAAATAAATGAAATATATTTTATAGATTTGAATGCATGTTATATTCAGTTAGCATGTGACATATACAGTAATGAGTTTTTCAGTGGAATGCATTACACACAAGACTTAGTTTTACCAAATGATAATAATAATAATATATTATTATATTATTTATAATAATAAAATATAATGTAGATATTATGAATATTATTAACTAACATATAAAAAATGTGTTCTGCAAAAAATAGAAAATAATTCATTGGTTTCTATTAATTATAAATGAAAATAATAACAAATTAAACTCATAAAGAATATTTTATAGAAAACTCTTCTTATGCTCACAATGTTGTTTTACCCTAATATATTAAATTAATTAAAATTAGTGAGTTATTTTAATGTAGTAGATTTATTATAATTTTTTTATAATATTTTTTATATTCGTCCAATAGATTTTATATACAGAAGATGAGAACAAACCTAGTTTTACGCATAAAATACTATATTTTTTTGGAAATTTTATCATCTTTTAAAGTAGAATATAATTTAAATAAAATATTTGGATCTTTTATAAGTCTTATATTTATATAAAAACTTATTCTATGAAATATAAACATAAAAACTGTGTTAGGGTAACTTTTTGATATTTTACTGTGATGTTTCATTTTTTAATGAATAGTGAAAAATACTGAATTTTAGTTCAAAACACATTTTTCGTATTATTTATTTATAAGTTTAAATCATATTTTAAATTAATTTAAAATTTTAGTTAGATAATATTTTTATAAATTAATCCAATTTAGGTCATTGGAATGAATTTAACTTTGAAATTGAGTATATAAAGCTAAAAAACTTCTGGATATTTTTAGAATAAAAACAAGCATTATTTTCCCACATATAGGATTTAATTATAATTAACTTCTTCCTCTTATTGTATTGGAATTTAGAAAAATGGATTAATTATTTTTAATAACAGTAATTTATAATGTTTAATAATTATAACTTATTTTTTTGCCAAAAATATTAGTGAATGTAATTAAAATTAATTATAGTGATTAAAGAAAAATTAAGTATAACAAGTGAGTAATCCTTAAACATAGGGGCCTGAAAAACCTATAAACTTGTAAAAAATCTAATATATGTAAATATTTTGACCCTATCCTATGTTGTATCTACATTGTTCTATTATTATATCCAATTTAAAATGAAAAAACAACGGGGGAATTCCCATTCCCAAAATTTACAAGAGTGCCACTCCTCCTCTACTATAAAAGGCCTTATCTCCTCCAACATCTTCATACCACTCAATAAAATTTGATCAATAAATATCATCTAAATTAGTTCTTAAAAATACCTCACATAATTATAGTAGTCTCACTGTGGGTAGAAAGCAGTCCAAGGAATCCCATTGGTACAAACTAAAAAGAGTTACCAGATTAAGAGGTAATATCTTTCCCTAAGCACTTTTTTTTATTTCCATTATCCACTCCCTAAACTCTTTTTATTAAATTATTATACAAAAAACTATCTCTAAAATATAATAGTTTGTTTTTATGTTAATGGTATGACCTAAACTTACACAAGCTCTGTAATGACACAATGTTTTTCCATGGAAATTCCCCTCTTATAAACATGGTATAAAATCTCATGAATACACAAAAAATGATCTACGAAGTGCTAAGTTACATTTAAACATATTTCTTCCACTTATTTTTTTTGGAATTTTGATAACATGACATACACAGTTGCAATCATTATGTTATTTGGAGTCTAATAAGAAAAACATAATTTCTGGTGAACAGTAACCTACCCTTAAGAATAGTAATTGACACTTATAAATAGTATTATAACCATTATGAATAGTAAATCATTCAAAATAATAGTAACCTTATACAGTAATAATTAAATAAAATTTAGGCATCTTAGAATGTGGCAATTTGACCATTGTAAACATTTTGGTATTTTTAGAAGTCATATATAATTAATTGTAATTAATTAATTAATTTAAAAGAAAATGTATTTTCTTAAAATGTGTTAATAAATTATAAAATCTATATCTTCTAGTTTTTAGATAATTTTATAAGACCCTATGTAAATTTTTAAATAATTATAAAATCAATTTTAATTTTAAAAACTGTATTTTTTAAGTAAATAATGATTTTAATTAGATATTAAATTAATCATATTAAGAAAAATATTTTTAAAAAATGGAATTTCTTTTTGGATTCTAAACATTGGAAACGTTTAGGGTGATGTTTTGGGATTTTTCTAAAGTACCTGATTTATTGGTGAATAGTAAAATACATTAATTTTCCGTATAAATACATTATAATATAAATGAACCGTTCTTGACTTCAAAAGTGATGTAAGTGCTCAAATAATGAACTCATATGTTTTATTTACAATTATTGGTCATATATGACAAACTATATATTGTCTTGTGGGGAAATAATAAAAAAATGAATTTTATATTGAGAAAACCCCTCTCCCCTCCACTATAAATACAACCATTCACTCCCTTATTTCCTCACACCTCTCAAGATTCAATCCTTGTATAAACTCTACCCTAGAATTTTCTCTATCCCCTATCCTACGTCCAAAAGCTTCTAGTATCATAAAAAGACCAAGCCTATGCCCCATAAAGAGGATCTCAAGAGGAGGATTCAAGAGGTAATTTCTCTCCCTATTTTCATTTAATCCCCTTTCAGTTTCAAGATGTTTTATTATTCTCTCCCCAAAAATATTTGTCAGAATGGTATGGTAACAATAGTATCATACATATAATGATATTATATGATACTAATGGGATATTATACCATCCATCCCCCTTTTCCTCTTCCTTTTATTTTATAAAAGAAAATGGTGTTCGTGAGGTTTTAATCTACCACCTTCAAGAAAGACATGTTTTATTTTTCCATTTATACCTTCATATATAGTCTTGAAACTATCTTTATGGTTAAAACGGAATAGTTTATATGTATTATGTCCTATTTAATATTCTGTAACTAACTTATGTGCATATTACTAAATGATTAATCAAAACAAGATCATTATGGTCGAAAAGCCACCCAAATTGACCAAAACAATCATCATTAAATTTTTATCTAATGATTCATGAACATGGTATATAATATAATTCATTATAATATCATTTTAAATTATTTAATATCATTAATAAAATTTAATATCAGTTCTGTATGTTTACCCATGTTCTACCCGAACATTAATTTATGAATACATGGGAACCACTCCAGAAACAAATATAAAAACAAACATTCCTGAACAATGTTTTTCAACTCTATAACTCTTCAAAAGGCCCATAAAACAACATAATGAAACCAAAATGAACCCTATTCATGTATAAAAGGTTATGGAATATATAATTAATAAATATAATGTCATTATATAGGATATTAAAGAGAAGGAAGCGTTCATATTCAAGGTAAGGGGAAATTCTCGAACCCAATTTCATCCTTCGAGTTATCCATCTTTAAATACATTTTTGATATGGTTACAACATAAAATAAATTTTTAATCATTTTATTTATATTTTTGGGATATAAATGTTTACCATTGGTGTTATTTTCAAACAAAATCTTTTCTGAAAGAACTCTTTACTCAAAAACTCAGATTTTTCTTCTCACTCAAGGTTGATGGTTCCTGTAACATGTATGTTATTCCATATTTCCTATGGGAACCCAATGTTTATGAATGTGTTTCTATGAGATGAAAACAATTCCTTTTCTTGGGTTAGTTATGTTTATTTTTTTATACATTCTATTTGGCATGAATGGTAATGATAATGTTATGATGCGACCGGTGTTCCCGGAATTATATAGCGGGATATGAATGTTTGAATGTGACAGGTGTGCTTTGAATTATACAGAGATCCAATGAATTAGGTAAAGAGATAAATATCATGAGTTAATGTGAAATGATGAGTGAACTATAGGATTTCATTTTTCACATTTATTTGTGTTATTTAACCACTAATACAAGATGTTTCATTTTTATGCATTGCTACATTTCAAGTCCTTTAATAATGATTCCTCTAATTCTCATGATTTTTTGCCTATGTTATGATTATGCTAAAACATTGTTATATTGTACTTATATATCCTCTTAATAGGCTTTTATATCACCACTTTTGATGTATATCCTCAACTTACTACCTATACTAAGGAAGGTTCAAGTTCCAATAAGAATCTAGAGAAGAAGAAATACAAAAAAAGCTTATGCTCGATGTTGTAATTGTTATGTATGGTCCTAGTTGCCCAAGACACTAAACCATTGTATCCTCTATGTGTAATAATATTATGTCTTTTATCTTTAAAATTATGTTATATTAATGTAATAAATGTCTGGGTCCCTATTTTTGGTATCAAACGTAATGTTTAGTTAATTTTGGAATAAGGATTAGTGAACCCTAGAGAAAACCTCTAGTATGAGACTAAGTACAAATATGAATACAAGAAGCTTTATATAGGGATCCCATATTTTATTATTTTTTTTATAAATTCTGAAAATTAATATGTTATTTATTCATGAATTGTTGACTTTTTTTTGTTCTAACCTTATCTATTTTATAAAATGGTGGGAACCAAGAGAAACCCAACCAACAACTCCTGTGAGGGCCAATACAATGATTGCCCGAATGACATACCCAATGATTATGGAGGTGGAGTTCAGAAATTCATGGTGATGCTTACCCAACTATCTATGGATAGGAAAAATAACCATAATAATGTGGAATATCCTCCTTCACCAAATAGGGAGAAATTGGCTATCGAATGTTTTATGCAGTAATGACCACCGACATTTAGTGGATCTTCCGATCCCCTAGTTGTGGAACTGTGGGTCAATTCCATGGATTTGATTTTTTCTGTGCTTCACTATTCTAAGATGGAGAAGGTGAAACTAGTCATTTATCATCTAGATGGAGAGGCCTATCAATGGTGGGATTTTATTAAGAACCCCAATCCGAGGGAGGAAAATGAAGAAATGTAATGTGAAGACTTTAAGACAATGTTTCTTAATATGTATTTCCCAAGAAATCTTCGCAGTAATATGGATAGAGAATTCATAGAGCATAAGAAAAATGAATTAGAGTATATCAAAACCTTTGTAGATGATTTCAAAAGGCTTGAATGTTATGCTTTGGGATTTTGTTACCATCAACAATAGAAAAATTAATAGATTCTTTAGTGGATTAAAACCAAAACTTCGAAAGGCTCTTCTAATTTGATAATTTGGGAGTTATGAAGAAGTTGTTATATGTCCTATCAATGTTTATATGGTGTTTGTAGAATGGTCCCATGGATATGGTGATAAGAAATTAAATATGTAGTTTCAAGCTAGAGAATCTAATGATAAAGGTTGGAAAAAGACTCAACGACCCACATGCCAAAATGTGGGATGTTGCACCATAGGAACTTCCTAAAAGGGATGTGGATGTTCGTTAATTGTGGGATAGAAGGTCACTATTCTATAAAGTGCCCAAAAAAAATGAAAATACAGGAGAATGTAGTCGAAGAAAGGAGATAAACACCCATGGTTCAATGCAATAGCTGTAGGGAGCCAGGTCACTATCCAAGCCAGTGCACTAAACCATGAGTTCTCGAGGGTAATCAACATCAGGAGCCACAAAATCCAAAAGAACAAGGGAAGGAATATTCCATCACTACTGCGGAAGTGGAGCAAGATAATTAAGTCATACAAGGTAAACTTCCTATTCACTCAAGAATGTTAAAAGTCTTATTTGATTCTAGTTCTACCCATTCCTTTATATTTTTCAAATTTGCTAGAACTATTGAATCGAAGCCCCGAATCCTTGAAGTTGAGATATCTATAAAAACACCTAGTGGTGAAATCATTGAAACATAAGTGTTTAATACTTCTCCTATTGGTGTATGAGGGAAGATTCTTCCAGTGAATCATCTAATACTCCACTTGGTGGAATTCGACCCTATAATGGGAATGGACTAGCTCTCCTTATATAGAGCATGTATCAGCTGTCGGGAAAAGTAAATATCTTTTTATATACCGAACCATCCCATTCTCCTCCACAAATGCATGAAAGATCATGAATCTCATTTGAAAAATACTTCAATGGTGTGGGTGGTGATTCTCTATGAAGCAGCAGACCTCGCCCAAATGGTTGAGTCAAAGGAAAGTTCTAACCTTGAGGAAATTCCCAGCATGAGGGAATATAGTGATGTATTACCCAAAGAGTTACCCAGAATTCCCCGAGATCATGAAGTATATTTGTCAATAGAACTCATACTCATAGCTACTCTTATCTCAAAATGTCCCTATTGGATGGATCCTATCGAACTGGAGAAGTTAAAGAAGAAACTTCCATAGTATTTGGAAAAAGGGTTCATACACCCTAGTGAATCACCTTGGAATGCACCAGTGCTCTTTGTGAAGAATAAGGTTGGAACAACGTGGATGGGTATTTATTATTATGAACTCAATAATATGACCATAAAGAACATGTATCCTCTTCCAAGGATTTATGACTTGTTCAACCAGTTACGTGGATCTCAATACTTCTCAAATTTGGATCTTCGTTCCAGATATCATCAGTTAAAGGTGAAGAAGGAAGATATTCAAGAGACTGCCTTTCATAAAAGGTATATGCACAATGTGTTTTTTGTGATGATTTTTGGACTTACTAATGCCCCTAAAATATTCATAGACATGATGAATAGAGTCTTTAGACATTACTTAGACAAATTTTTGGAAGTGTCTACTGATGATATTCTCATTTACTCCAAGAGAAAGGTGGACCATGAAGAACTTATACAACTTGTGTTTGTGACATTTAAAAATGATATCGTTTATGCCAAATGCATAAATTGTGAGTCTTGGATGTTGCAAGTAATGTTCTTAGGATATGTGATCACAAGTGGGGGAATTTTTGTGGATCCTTCAAAAACCAAGGTGATTGAGGAGTAGCCTGGGACCTCTAGTGTCACAAAAATCCATAGTTTTCATGGATTATCTGGGTACTACTGGAGTTTTGTGAGAACATTAACACTATTTTCAAGCCTGCTAACTATGTTAACAAGGAATGGGGTAATGTATGTCTGGATGGAAGAATGTGAGGGAAGCTTCAAGGATCTAATGAGATGGCTGATCGCTGCACCTGTACTCATACTACAAAAAACTGGAGAATGTTTTCTGATATATAGTGATGATTCGAATAAAGGCTTGGGTTGTGTACACATGAAAAATGAGAATGTGATAGTGTATGCCTTACTAATGTTATAGATACATGAGCAGAAATACATGAAGCATGATCTATAACTAGAAGTCATGATTTTTTCCTTGAAAATATAGAGCCACTACATGTATTGTGAGAAGTGTGACATATACACTAACCACAAGAGAGAAACTTATATATTCACACAAAAGGAGATCAACATGCATCAAAGGATATGGTTAGATCTAATCAAGCATTACAATTTATCTATACACAATCATCCTGGAAATGCAAATAAGGTAGTTGATGCTCTGTGCAGAAAAGAACCTGCTACTCTATCCATGTCATGGATTGAGAATGTCCCTATCTTCTTGGATATAAAAAATATGGATTTAGAAATCATAAGGACATGGGATACATACTACATTTCCCAAATGATTGTGCAACCATCCGTCCAAGAGACGATTAAGGAAGCACAAAGGGATTTTGTAGAGATACAAAAGAGGGTGAATGCAGTAATAGACGGGAAGCTGCAATAGTTTTATATCGACGATGATGTTGTGATTCGGTATGGAACATTAATTTGGGTTCCTTCATCACTCGGGATAAATAATTAACTATTTGAAAATGCACATAGCTCAACATTATCTATCAATCCTAAGAGTACCGAGATGTACCGTGATCATCGAGAACACTTCTGTGGGGATAACATGAAGAAAGTGATTATGGAATATATATCAAGGTGCTTGATATGTCAGAAAGTTAAAGAAGAGCAACAAAAGTCCATGGGGTTGATGCAACCATTGCCTATACCCATGTCGAAAAGGGATAATGTTACTATGGACTTTGTCATGAGTCTCCCAAAGACATCGAAGGGAAATAATGCGATATGGGTTGTGGTTGACCGACTCTCCAAGAATTCCCATTTTATCACTATTTGGGAAGACCTCTCACTTGAACCTCTTGCAAGGATATATGAGAAGGATGTGGTGAGACTGTATGGTGTTCCACACTCAATTTTCTCTGATCATGATCCAATTTTTACATCTAAATTCTCGAGGAGCCTTCGAAATGCTTTGAGTACTGAATTTCATTTAATCATGACCTATCACCCCCAAACTGATGGCCAATCTAAAATAACTATTCTGATGCTTGAGGATATTCTATGATCTTAATCTATATAATTCAAAGGTTGATGGGATCAGAATATCCCATTGGTCGAGCTCTTAATCAAAAATAGCATCCACTCATGTATTCAAATGGCTCCATATGAGGCTCTGTATGGAATGTGATTTAGAACTCCAACCTATTGGGATGAATTTGAAGAAAGAAAGATACTTGGACCAGATCATGTAAAAGAGATAACATAGAAGGTTCAAGTCATCCCGAAACACATCAAAGCTGCTCAAAGTCAGAAAAAGAGCTATGATAACTAATGTCGAAGGGACTTGGAGTTCGACATTGGGGATAAAGTCTTCCTTTGAATATTACCATGGATGAGAGTAATGAGATTGGAAAAGAAAGGGAAGCTAAGCGCAAGGTACATTGGCCCCTTTGAGATCCTTGGCCTCATAGGATCCATGGCCTATCAGCTTGCACTACCACCGAATATGGCTCAAGTTCATGATGTTTTACATGTATCAATCTTGAGAAAGTACATACCTGGTCCCCCAAATGTTATGAAATTAGAGGTGGTACATATGGAAGATGATCTATCCTTTGAGGAATAACAAGTAGAGATTATGGACTGGAGAGATAAGGTTCTACGCAAAAAGGCATCCAACTATATCAAAGTGTTATAAAGGAACCATAATTTTGAAGAGGCTATTAGGGAACTAGAATAGGCGATGATGGAGAAGTACCCTCACCTATTTATATAAAATGATATTTCGATGGCGAGATTTTATAATGGGGGGAGAATGTAACGACCCAATGTTTTTCAATGGAAATTCCCCTCTTATAAATATGTCATAAAATCACATAAAACCCCAAAAATAATGAACTACTATGTTTTAAGTGACCTTTAAAAATAAGTTTTCCACTTCTGTGTTTTGAATTTTGAATATATGACATACACGGTTGCAATCAGTACGTTATTTGGAGTTCAATAAGAAAAACATATTTTTTTTGTGAATAGTAACCTAATATTATGAATAGTAACCTACCATTATGAATATTAGTATGACCCTTATTGATAGTAAATCGTCAAAAATAAGAGTAACATTTCCCGTGAATAATTAAATAAAATTTAGGCATCTTAGAAAGTGACAATTTGACCATAGTAAACATTTTGGTATTTTTGTAAGTCATAAATACAACATTATAATTAATTAATTAATTTAAAAGAAAATATATTTTCTTAAAATGTGTTCATAAATTAAAAAATATATGTCTTCTAGTTTTTAAATAATTTTATAAGGCCCTACATAATTTTTTTAAAGCATTATAAAATTTGTTTTAAATTTAAAAACTGTATTTTTCAAGTAAATTATGATTTTAAATAAATATTAAATAAATCATACATATAAAATTATTTTTGAAATTTTGATTTCATTTTTGGATTCTAAATATTGAAAAATGTTTGGGGTTAATTTTTTGGATTTTTCTGAAATACTTGAATTTTCTCTAAATAGTGAAATACAATAATTTACCGTATAAATACATTATAATTTAAACCCACTATTCATGACATCACAAGTGATGTAAGAACTAAAATATAAAACTCACATGCCCTATTTAATATTAATGCTCATGGAATACTCACTAATCCATGTCTTGTGTGGAAATAATAATCTAATGAATATTATATTGAGAAAACACCTCTCCCCTCTACTATAAATATCACCCTTCAAACCCTCATTTCCTCACACCTCTTCATCTTCAAGACATGTATAAACTCTGACCAATATTCTTCTATAGACCCTCCCCCACGTCCAAGATATTTTGGTCTCATCAAAAGACAAAGCCTAGGACCCTTAAGGAGGATCTCAATATGAGGATTCAAGAAGAAATTTCTCTCCCTCTTTTCCTTTAATTCCATTTCAATTTCAAGTTGTTTTTTATTCTCTCCCCACATATCTTTGTGAAAATGGTATGGTTACTCTAGTATCAAAAATATATTGGAATTTTTTGAAACTAATGGGTTATTATACCATCCCATCCCCTTCTCCTATTCCATTTATTTTATAAAAAAACTCTGCTAGGTGTTAATCTACCACCTTCAAGAACGACATGTTTTCTTTTTTCCATTTCATCCTTATGATATGGTCATTAAAACAATTTTATGGTTTAACCAGAATATATTATATATATTATTTCCTATATAATGTTATGTAACTATATTACATGCATATTACTAAATGATTAATCAAAACAAGATCATTGTGGTTGAAAAACTGCCCAAAATAACCCAAACAATCATCATTTAATTTTTTATATAATGATTCATTCACATTGTATATAACATAATTCATTATAAGATCATATGAAATTCTGGAATATCATTAATGACATTTAATATCAGTTATGTATGTTTACCCATGTTCTACCCAAACTTCAATTTATGAATACAAGTAAACCGCTCAAGAAAAAAACATCAAAACAAACATTACTGAACAATGGTTTTAAACTTTATAACACATAAAAAGGCCCATAAAATAACATAATAAAACCAAAACTAACCCTATTAATATATAAAATGTTATGAAATTCCATATTATTGAATATAATGTCATTATATAAGAAATTAAAGAGAAGGAAATGTTCTGATACAAGGTAAGGGGAAATTTTGAAACCAAATTTCATCCTTCAAGTTCTCCCTCTTTCACTCCATTTTAATATGGTTATTCCTTAAAAATAACTTTTTAATCATTTTAGTTGATTTTATGAAATTTAAATGTTTACCATTTGTGTTTTTTGTTAAAACAATGATTTCCAAAAGAACTATTCTTTTAGGAACTGACCTTTTACTTCTCACTCAAGGTTGACTGTTCTTTTAACAAGTATGTTATACCATATTTCTTATGGGAACCCATAGTTTATGAATTTGTTCTTATGAGATGAAATAAATTAATTTTCATGGTTTATATATGTTAATTTTTGATATATGTTCTATTGGGAATGAATTATAATGGTAATGTTATGATGTGATAGGTGCGCCCAGAATTATATAATGTAATATGAATGCTTGAATGAGACGGGTGCACTCGGAATTATATGGAGCTCCAATACATCTGGTAAAGTGATGACTCTAATGAGTTAATTTGAAATTATTCATTAAAAAGTTTTTATATTTGTTCAAAATTATGTGTGGTAGTTAACCACTAAGACATGATCTTTCATTTTTATGCATTGCTATATTTCAAGTCTTTTATTAATGATTCCTCTCATGTTCATGATTTTTTTCCCTATGTTATGATTATGCTCACCCATGGTTTTATTTTTCATTTATATAATCTTAATATTATTTTAGATAAACCGTTTTTATGTATATTCTATGGTGACTACATGTACTGAGGAGAGGTCAAGTTCCAATAAGAAGCTAGAGAATATGAAATTAAAAAAATGATTATGCTCGATGTTGTAGTTGTTATGTATGGTACTATTTTTCCCAATAAAATAAATGGTTTTATCCTCTATGTCTAATACTATTATTTATTTATCTTTAAAATGATATAGTAGTAATTTACTAAAATGATAGGTCGCTATACACTCCCATATAACCAGAAATGAATATACTGTTTATGTGAAAAGCGAACTACCGCCTCAGGAAATGATGATTGTTTGTTCATTGTTTACCACCTCTCATGGTGGTAATTATGATAGAAAATATGTTTATACATGTTAAATATGATATTTTTAATGTCTTTATACTTCTGTAATTCTTTTATAACACATATCTTTGTGCTTTACATTTTGAGGGAATATGATAACATCATTTCTTGAAGTGTGGACTACCAGATCCTAAAGGCGATGTGATTCACTCACATTATACATGGAATATATAAAAATTGATTTTAATTAAAAATAAGTTTCATTGAAAAAAATATATATGATATTTTATACATAATTACCTTTCTAGATAAATAATATATATCATTTTTTATTACCCATTCACACATTTTAAAATTAATAACATCATTCGGGGATGTGTGGACTATTCCCTCCTCAACATGATGTGATTAATATTAAAAAAATTATATTTATAATTCTCCAATGAATAAAAAACATGGTATTTATGATATAATTATCATTTTTGAAAGATATTTTGTTAATTAATTTCTTTCCATAACAATTATTGAAAAATGGAAACCTTACTCAAGCGTACGTGCGACCTACCATCTTCATGACTGCAACATTAGATCATTTTTCATAAACATATTTAATTATTGGTTTTAAAAGTATAATTTATGTATACATATTATAATTATGTCATTATTATAAATCAAGATAAGTTATATAGTGATCCTTTTAACCATATTTGACCTATAAAAGTTTTTTTTACAGTTGAACTGATTTGGTCAAAACCCATGACATAAACATAATTTATTAAGTAGTTTTATAAAACATTATAATAAGTAAAATTAAATTTATGGTAAAAATTATATATGTTGTCAATAAACTAAATAATTAAAAAAATGTTTGATATTATGGAATATAAATTTCCACAAGACAAGCCAAATGAAAGATGAGTATTTCCTCACTTTTCTTTCTGTGAAGCATATTCTATTAAAACCACATACTTATTTTTTTGTGATGTACCTAATTCCCCTATTGAAATATTATATAATTATTTATTTTATATTAGTGTTATTAAAATGTTTAATTTGATGAAAATTATGTTTGTGTCTTCCAATCAACATGTTACCATATCAGTAAGGGATTTTTATTTCACTTTTTAAATCTATGAGATTAATTTAATATTCACCACATACTTTTTTTGTGGTGTACATACTTAATATTTTGTTATATTATATCATTTATCCTTTTAACTTCATTTTATTTTAAACAATAACTTAATTTTAATCCTTCAAAAGGCATATGATTCAAATGTTTCAAGGTGTTATGGGGCACTTTGGATGGTTTAAGGATTATTTTCATCAAGTGTAATTTTAATGATAATTCAATGGTAGTTATATTAAATAAAATTATGGGAAAATTATTCCATAATAATTTCATTTTATTCTCCTCTAGTTATTCACTACCATTTTCAAGTATTAATACAATTTTCTACTCTTTTGTAATAAAAATTTTTTAGAAATTTTTTTAAAAAAAACCCTATTCGATTTCTCTCTTTAGTCAAAGAAAATGTTTTATTCTAAAAACCATGTTTTATTAAAATATTTTAAAAATGTATTCATAATTATTTGGAAATTAAATTTTCACACTTTTCATATTTTACCATTGATTTCAATGGAATCTGTATATCTCTTTCTAGATAATTCATTTTTTATATCCATTTTTCAAAAAAAATATATGTTCTTTATTACCTCATACTACATGTAGATATTTACCCACAATCATTTCTATTAGAATCCCTTTTAATTTTCAATAGGATAATCTTTAAATAAAATGTTTTTAAATAAAATAATTTTCAAAAAAATACAAAAAAGGTTATTTTCATCAAGAATGTTCTTAATGACTACCTTTGCAATATCACTTCTTTGTTATGATTTTTAACATTATCATGAAACAATAACTCTATTATAAAAAAAATTCATTATAAATATCCATGGAAATCCATATTCACATAAAAATAGATATATTATTTCATAAAACATATATCATTTTTACATATGGGTATTACATTGATTGTTTTTTGATCCTTTTTGGAAATATTTGTAAATCCATATATTTTACATCATATGGATAGGTAATAAGGAATATTATTTATTTTGATTACTTTATATAATTATTTCTTTTGAAAGGTAAAATAGGATTTAGGGACCATTTAAGTAAATAAATATAGGTGGGGCCCAAATTTAGATAGCCCCTCGATGCATCGATTGTATTGTGGCATGAATTAGTTTTGAAAATTAGGTGGGGTATTAAATGATATGATAAATCATCTTATGAAAGCTATTGATGGTACTGGTTCCATGTACCTAGTAAACATGGTATCCAATAATTAATTATTTCCCCCAATTAGTTTAAATTATTTTTTTTCCATAATATTTTTCATCGACATATCTATGGAACCATTTCATTATTAGTTCATCAATTAAATGTAATGTGTTTTGGTTTCATACATTTCCATAATTATTTTTCCTTATCTAGTTAATTTTATGACATGTTATTCCACTTATTACTATCCCATATTATTTATGCACTTAATTTTTAGTTAGATGATTATGTAGTATTTATGTTCATATATTCATGATTCCATCATTGTTATTCCCTTTGATTCATTATTAAATTTTTTATACTTTACCCTTAATGGGAATTTGAGATATCCTTTATTATTTTTTCCCATGAATCTAAGAAGCATACTATGGATGATACAAAAGAATATAATGGTTGGAATAAAGTTATCCTTGATTTTATTTACTAAAAGACATTATACTGTAATTAATGTTGTAATTTGTAATACAAAACTCATGTATTTATTTGGTTTAAAAAGACTATTAAACTATTAGTCCTTTAGGATTTAATTATTTGTAACCATTTCAACGTAATTGATAACAGAAAATGAATCTGGGCCTTCTGGGGTCAGTTCGATATATCCTTATCATACGGGAAAGAATTTCATGTGTTATGAAGATAGAAAAATAAGTCTCCATGTATTATATCTTTGAATAGAAGTAATAGAAGATGAATATATAAGAGAAAAATGGATAAAGGGAAGAATGAAAAGAACGATCTTCCCATATGTGATACTTTTTGAAAGATGCACCTTGGTATATGCCTAAAAGATAATGGATTTTGATTCAAGTGTGGAGAAAAATTACATCACTCTAATGAACGCAAGGGTAAGGCAGAAACACTAAATGTACAATACATTAACTGTTGCGATATGGGGGACTATTCTATCCAATGACCCAAGAGTTAATGCCATATACCTTAGAAAATTATTAAGGATCAAGGTCAAGAATATTATAATTATACTATAAAAGTTCAATGATTATTATTCTTGTGTATTTAAATCCAAGAAATACATTGTAAAAGTATTTTGTTAATCATATTATTTTAATAAGAAACATGGAAAATATAAGGATTGTACTACAATTGTATTTTATTAAGGATTAGAAAGAATTTATTGATTGGTTCCAAGAAAATTGTTTTGTTTAAAATTTAATATTTTTAGAAAACACATGATGAAGAAATATAATACCAAGAATATAATATTTTTTGACATAATAATTAAAATTAAATGTGTATGGGATAATATTGGGGACTATGAAATTTGTTAGTGATTTGATATTTTATGTTATTTTTGTTAAATTTTAAAAAATATTTGGATATATAGAATATATTAAACAACCGGAAAATTTATTTTTTTAAGAATTAATTTTTTAATTAATTTTTTACGGTGATTAAGGTATTCATATTTTTTTTAATGTAACAATAGGATCCACTTTATATTTTATTGGGAATATAATGTGTCTTAAGAGAAGTTCCTTATAAATTACCAGACATTTAATTAGGGGAGACTTATCTTGGATGACTCTTAAGGATACATATATATGTAATGGATTAATTTTAAATTTTTGTGTTATTAGATAACATAATCTAACAATTTTTATTTTGGAAAATATCTAATGATAGTAGGAACAAATTGTCATTCTAATGATATATTAAATGTGTTTTGGGATAAAATAGTAGATATTTATATCTTGGGGTGAGAAATAAAGTGGGAATTGATCGAAGCACAACCAAAGTATGAAATTGTGCCTTTGAAAAAAAAGATATCATGTAAGATTAGTTTTAGGTTTTATCAGTCAAAATAGTAAAGGATTTATTCAACACTAAGAAAATGGTCTTGAAAGAAAAATTTTATCATTGTACATTTATTTCTAACGAATCTAATGGCCCCTTAACTCATTTCATATTTATTGATTTATGTATGTTTACTTTTTCTTTATCATTAAACAACTTGTGATCCCTGTCATCTATCACCCTCCATCTTTATTTGGGCCTTATGCTCTTCATCCATGTCCATATCTTCACTTCCAACCTATGTTATCCTACATAGAAACCAAGTTATGTGGTTACTCTAGATGAACTATGTACTTCCCATTATATCATTTCAAGTGAATTTATAATCCATTAACAGGATTTTGGATTTCAATATGGTAATTTTCATATTTAGGACACTTAATTATTTAGATGAAATTTAAATTATGAGTGTGAACTTTATTTAAGGTGTCTATAGTAATACAACATAAGGTTTTGAAATAGGATCATCATAATTGATAGCATGAATGACACAAAACACCAAAAATAGAAGAAAATAGAACTCCTCGAGAATTTTTTCTATATTTAATTTTAAATAAATTCTATCCCTTCGAAGGCATGTGATGTACGCATCCCTGGGGATAAAAAACATGACAATTTATTAAAATATTATTATTCAAACATGACCACTATAAACTAGCCATTAAGTTAGTGAGTAATAATAGTACTGAATAAATTTTTTAAGTTATATGGTTTATACACGTATGAATTAAATTCATTGATTGCATATTTATTAGAAATAAAATATGATCATTTTGAAAGAGAAAGAGAAAGTTTTCTGAAAAACTATATTTTTCTGATTGGCATATTAGTCTCATATTATATAAATAATTTGAAATTATTTACTAAAAAATTTATAAAATTTATTTCAAACAATAATAATAATTTTCGAAATATAAATATCCAAATTATATTTTGGTCAATTTTCAAGAATTTTCTAGAGAGATTAATTTTTTGACGAATAGTGATAATACTGATTTTTAATAGAAAAATTACTTTTATTTTAAATTATTTAAAAAGTTAAATTATATTTTAATTTTTTAGAGGTAATTATTTTAATTATATTATAGTATGAATATTTTAAGACTTTTAAATTAATTTCATATTGAATTTTTATATTAAAATATACTACACTTAGGAAACGTTTCTCTTTAAAACCCCACTTTTTTGTCGTGTCATTTGGCATAATTTTGAAATGGATTATTCCAATTATAGTAATTGAATTTGGAAAATTTGATTCAATATTTGGAATCATAATATTGTATAGATTATCTACTAATTATAACTAAATTTTTTAGAATTCTAAATAGTAAAATAGTAAAAATTGATTCCAATGATTAAAGTAAAAATGAATTTTCTTGGTGTTAGACTAAAACAATAAGGGTTAGAAAAACCTACCAACTTGTAAAAACCCCATTTTATGTACATATTTAGTTCCTATATTATCTATTGTCATACAATGAACCATTTTTAGGCTTTTGGAATGAAAAAATGTGGGTGTAATTGATTCATTTCAAATATATCAAGTGCTTCATCTCCCTCACTTATAAAACGTTATCCCCTATCCTCCTCTCTTGAAACACTAAAATACCTTTGGTTTAGAAGATAACTACTCAAATATATTTCTGACCTCGATAAGAAAATTATATAGTCCTTTTTATATCATGAATATAATCTTGGAAGGCTTTACGTTAAACCTAAAAAGATTCCTTGAATTATCATTAATATTTTAAACCATGTGATTTCATTTTACTTTTTCTCATAACTCTTTAAAAAAATTTCCTACTATGAAAAATTAATAAAAACATTTTAATACATATACTTATATTATATTATGTTAATTATATAACCTATATCAATCTTCACTTCTATAAAATGGAAAATAGAATCATCGATTGTGTGCACTGAGGACTACCACCTCACGACATGATGTAGTTCGTTTTCCACCACCGACTATCAAGGATAAGAGTAATGATGGATTTAACATAGTTATATGATATTTATAAAATTATTATTATAATTTAATTATCATATAAAACATAACAACTTAACTTCCATTCCTTTATGGATACGATAACGTCACTCATGAGTATAGAGGACGACTGCCTCACGAAGCGATGTGGTTCATTTTTCACTTACACTTTACATGAAAGGTTGTAAGAAATAAATTTATTGAATATATAGGGAAATTAGGAAATATTTTTTTTCTATAAATATAATATTAAATCTTAATTTTTACCTTTCATTCCTTTGTAAAACAATAATATCGCTCATCTATATGTGTGGACTACCGCCTCCATAGAGCGATATGAAATATTTTTCATTTTAAATTTACATGTATGGAAATTATGATGGATTTTATTAATATAAATGATAGATATAACATAATAATTAATATTTAGGGTTAAATTAAAATTTATTTTCCTTTCATTCCTTCCGTTGAGAAAATAGAAACAATGCTCACACATACGAACAACCTATAGTCTCCATGAATGGTGTAATCTATTTTCTATCTCTAACGTATATAGATTACTGAAAATAAATATATAGTGAATATATAGGATATTTATATCATGGATAAAATTATATTGATGTTGTAACTATTATCAAATTAAAATTACCAAAATTACTTAACCAAAATATACATGAAAAATGAAACAATTATCACCCAGAATAATTAATTTAATAAATAATTTCTAATATATGAGTGATTAAAGAATATAAGTAAATAATATATAGAAATATATATATGAGTATTGTAATATAATTTATATTTATTGAATATATATTTATTATATATGAGTTTATGATACATATGAATGAAGTTGACCAAGTGGGAAGGGTTTCTTAACTCACTTTAACAATCGTGAGACATACGCCATAATCACAACTTATTCCATTATGTGGGGTATATTATATACCTTTTGATACTTTATATTATAAATATATTAATATTTATGTAATTTAATGTTTCTTTTTTATGTTATTACCTTCATCGGTCTTATGATTTAAAAGGTACAAATGTGGTAAGGGTTAATTTTACAATCTCACCATTATTAGGGAAAGATTTTATTAAAGTCGCCCTTAGGGGAATTATTTTTCATTTTTATATTAAAATAAATATATTTTATTCTAATATGTTTATTAATAAATACATTCAATTAATAGTTCCATTTTTTCATTATTTGGTACATAAAATGATTGAGAAATTTATTCCAAGAAAATATGTCTTTATTTATCTCTTTAGTCAAAAATCCAATTTCATCAGAAATCCGATTTTTCCAAAAAATTTATGTAGAAATATCTTAATAATTTTTCAAATGATTTTATAAAGTAATTTTAGTCCATTTTGACTACTTATATAAAAAAATTAAACGTGTCATCATTACATTTTCCAAACAAGGTCAGTTTGAATTTTACAGAAAATGTGAAAGGAAAAATTGTTTTAACGTGTAAGACATGGATGAAATTTTCAACTATCATGAAAACTAAATTTATAAAATAATTTTTTAAATGTTTTCAAAATTAATATTGAAAAAAAATTATATTTAAAATATATTTTGGACTTTTAGTTTTAAAAATATTTTCAAACTAAAACTGTTATTTTCCTCAAAAATGTTTTAATGGCATTTTTAGTTAAATTATATTTATAAAGTACATAAAAAATTTATTTTAATTATGATACACTTCAGATATATTGTACTAATACCATCCTTATTATTTTTCTGTATAGTTTATGATTATTTTGACTAGGAATATAAAATTACCTTACCAATAATCATATATCATTGGATAGTTTATGATTATGTGTATTTATTAGTGTATGAATTAACATTTCATATGTTAGTTTTTTTATAAGAATATATATTGACTTTATTTCACTATATTTTTATGGGGAATGAATTGAAATTTTTAATTGATGCATTTGGAATAAAAATATGTATCCCCTGGATGTATCAGTAGGTTTCATGAAAAATTTTGTTTGGGTATTTGTTTGAGTTTATACACATTTATGTTAGAAATATTAGAATGATGCCTTAACGATATGTTTATGATGCCTGACATTATTCATTCCCTCATTATGAGATAATTAATATAATTCCATTTGGTTATTTGATTATTTTAATATATATAGATACATTTAAATCCCTAGTGGTTTTTAATATAGATAAAATTGATCATAATTTTTTTCTACCATATTATTTATACTGATTAAGGGAAAAGTGTTTTAGAAATTTTACTCTACATATTTACTTTTATAATTTATTCATGATAATTTCTACCGTACTCTTATACAAACTAAGTATTTTATCTCACCCATTTCTTATGGTTTAATCTCCCAAGGATGTCAGGAAGTGTTATTTGATTGATATATAAGGATACACTATGAGGATTAATGGAATTCTAAAAAAAACACTTTGTGTATTTTTTGTTTTCAATTGTAATGAGAATTTCAATCATATATCTTGTTTACCAAGAATACTAAACTATTAGATCCTTCATGAAGATATTTTTTGTATCTTAATGAAATTTAATAAAGTAGAGGCCGACTCTGGTTTTGTAGGTTTAGGGATGCTATATAAAAGTCATTTTATTTTTTAAAACATTATATTGTAGTATTCATCTAAAATAAAAAAATTTAGAAAATACCAAAAATTTATCTTAATCTAACATTTTCATTTTTAAACAAAAAAGGATGTTATTTTTTAAAAATGTAAAATAAAAAATATAAAAATTATATTTTAAAGTAAAATACTATATATAGAGAAGAGATATTTTTATTTAAAAATTAATTTTGTATAAATCATGTTTTTTAATGTTATTTCATATATATTTCAAAATAATTTTATATCTATATATTAGTTCATAGATATAAATATTTAATATTATTATAATCTTTTAAATTTGATCAATAAAATTTTTTAAGGTAAAATATAATAGCCTTTTTAAAATAGTGATTCTATTATTTTTTTAAATATTAATCAAAGAGAATTAAAAGATATAATTATTTTTATTTATTATTATCCTTTCATATAATAATGATTATATTATTAATGTATTTTTATTATGTCATTTTTTTAGTTGGGTTTCCAGTTAGTTTGGGGTTGTGTTTAACAATAGCTATTGAATATATTATTAATTTAAAGGATCCAAAATCTTAGGTCTTTACATTATACCCTATATAAATAATATTCCTCATTTCAATTTAAATTATCAACCAATAATGATGTAGTATAGGTTATTATTAATATAATTATTAATCTAGATATAACATCAAATGTGACACCTACCTTACAATCCTAAACTAGATCTACATGCATATCGTTTCTCAAACAATATTGATTGTTTGTACCCAAATCATATATTATTGAGAGTATACATTTTACAATAACCATTTTAGTCTCCATGAAATTAATTCAATAGGTAAATCATATATTACTCCGTAATTGACTCTAATATTGAACCAGAAGTTTATAAAATCAAACAATAGTCAATACAATCCAAAAAATGAGATAAGATTCACAAAAAATATCATGAATCTGTTATAAATCCAAAGGAAATCAATAATATATAACATAATTTTTAAAAAATAATAAAATATTTATTAATAATACTAAAATAATATATTATACACAACATTTTTTCAATCATAAATCATTTTTTCTTTAATAGTTTTCCCCAATAATGAAAAATTGTCATAAAACCACTTTTAAAGTTTATTAATACAATTTAATATATGTTTCCATAAATTTAAAATAAAACTAATAAAAAATCGTCATATTTTTCAAATAATCATATTATCTATTATAATATACTGTAATAATATTTATAAATATCAATCACTAATTAAAATATTTATGAGTATAATGAATTAATTTATATTTTTATTTCAACCTCACAACTTTAAGTAAAACAAGGATAATCAACCTTTTCATCATAACACGAATATACCAATATTCCCAACCGTTTAAGAATGACTGCTTCTTCTATTATAAGGAATAGTTATTTCTAGATATGTACAATTTCAAGCATCATTTCCATGATTATATTTTACCTAAATACTAAAACCAAAGTTGTTATCATAATAACTAAAAGAATTAGAGTATATGAATATGCGAGGTCAAAATTATGATTTTATCTATGATGATACCTTGATCTCAACATATGATACTCTAATTTCGACTATATTATACATATTTTGTATCAAATAGAAATTTTATTAAAGATTTTTTTCAAATTAATTTAAAATTTTTTGGATCTTGCATTACATGCAACGTTGATTTTAGTTTGTGTTACACCGAACACTTAGTTTAAATGAAACATCACATATTATTATACTAAAATTATTTAATATAATAGGGGTAACATACATAATGATATTTTGGGTATTGATAATGTTAAATAAATTTTGAAAACATGTTTTACACATGTATATAAGATGAATTATCTCCTGACCAATTAAATAGAAATGAAAAAAACCATTTGAAAATATAAAATATATTGTTTTGAAAAAACTATATGTTGTGAATAAACATGTTTTACCACATATAATTAATTATTATAACTAAATTTATATATTATATATTGAATAAATTTTTTAACATTCATATTATTTATTTTCTAGGAAATAAAAAAGAATAAATCCAATTTGACACTTAAAAAATTTATTTTTTAAAAATTTAGTTTTGTTTCATCTCTAACACCTAATTTAAAAATATTTTTTGAAAATTTTATATAATTTATTTTATTAAATAATATCAATTTTTAAAATAAAAATTTCAAAATTATCATATGGTGTTTTTTTTAAAAGATTAATTTTTAGAATAATGGTGAAAAAATACTAAACATTAATTAAATACATTATTTTAATTTAACATATTTAAAAATATAATTGATATTTTAAATTGGTTCTAAAGTAAAATTAGTTCAATTATTAATTCGTTATTTTAATTTTTTTTTAAATTAATTCTATATTGTATTTATAAATAACAATTTTGTAAACTTTTGATCATTTTCTCTTTAAAAACTTGATTTCTCATCGCGTCTGAGGAAATAATTTCAAATTAATATTTTTCCACTTATGTGATGGAATTATAAAAAATGTAAATTTTATTTAGAATAATAATAATTTATATTGTCTAAAAATTTTAACTTATTTATTTAACAAATATAATTATGAAAATAGTAAAAATTAATTACTGCAGTTAATGTGAAAATATTTTTATCAGTAGGTTAGATTAAGAAAATAAGTTTTAACAATAATACAAAACATCTTTAGAACCCATTTTATAGGCATATTTAGACCGTATCTCTTCAATGATCTATAGGAGACCATTTTGGAGGCATTTGACTCAATAAAGATGTGGGTATAACTGAATCTTTTAAAAAAATCACAATTGGGTCACTCACCCCACTTATAAAAGGCCACCCAATATCCTCTCTTCTTCACACCTTTAAACCATTTTTGTATGAAAATTAAATTCAAACGTACTTTCCCAAATTCCCTCATATAGTCTTAGAGGAATTATTTTAGAAATAAACCCATCCTATGATGGATTTTTGTAAAAATATATAAAAGATACACGACGAATATGCAACTTACTTCATGGAGATTTTTTGTTTTATTTATTCCTCCACCGACTTCAATTATTGTTATACCATACTGATATGATAAAATAAATAAATTTATTGTAATTATAATTTTTTATATTAAGTTATTTAACTTGAACCATCTTCACTTCCATCAAATGGGTTATAAAATCATCATTTTTATGTATGGAAGACTACTACCTTGTGAACTAATGTCAATTGTTTTTCCAATTATAACTCCCAATTGTTGACATAATGATGGATTTATTATTTATATTTGATATTAAGGATATTATTATTCTTCTATAACCATAATATCCCACATACATTCATAATATATTTTTTTGTGAATATGATAATGTCGCTCGTGTGTATGGTGAACTTCAACCACCTAATTCGATTTAATTCGTTTAAGTTTTACATGTATAATAATAAAAATTTGTTTAATAAGCATATATTAAATAATATTGTTTTTATATTTATAATATATCATTTTAATTTATTTATTTCAAACAAAAAAGAAAATGGAATGAGTGGGCATGCATATGTATGGTCTACTATCTCATTGTACCGTGTATTTCACATCATATCACTATATTTTATTGATTAATATAAATAAATAAATAATGAATATTTATAATATTTATATAATTGTTACAATTATGGATATTTTAAGATCATGATCAAATAAGGAGTATCAAAAAATCAGAACATATATGAAAGACAATGTCATTATTACAAGAAATGTAAATTTATCATAGAATTTTTAATAAACAGTTAATAAAAGGTCATAAGAAAATTATATATGGTATGATATATATAAAATTTTTAAAATAATTTATTTATAATACACATATATTTATTATACAAAAGGTTTGAACATGTATGAAAAATTCAAGATTTAAGGTAAATGATTTCTGTCTCACTTTAATTTTCTTAGGAAAAAATGAAATATTCGACACATGTTGATTATGTGTGGTGTATTTACTAAACATTAATATATTTTATGATTATTATATCTAATTTTTTTTAAATATAAATTTCAGGATATCTACTTCCTTGGTTTTAGGGTTCAAGATTTACCAAACTGGTAAGAGGTATTTTTATCAATTTTCATTTTTGAGAAATATGATATCTTATAAACCTATATTATTTCACAAGTTGTCTATAATGACCTTTTATTGAATGTACTATGTTGAATTTATTATCCTAATGAAATTTTACGTTAATTTTTATGTAATTATTTCTTGGTGATTACAATTTAAAGACACCAAAGCAGTGATGATTTCGTGTTACAGTCTCATTGTGTATCTGGATAGTTTATCATTATGTCTCCAATGATAAAATATTATGATCAATATCTCAATAATCTCATAAATGTTTTTCTCCTATTGTTATTAATTATATTTATATGTAATAATAACATTTTTCACAATTATTTACTTATATGAATTCATAAAATGATACGAATAAAATCCAACATTATTTCTATCTTTGTTTAGAAATACATTTTATTCCTAAAAAATTATTTCTAAAAGTGTCTTAATTTTTTTTATTATTGTATTTTTAAATGAAAATTTTAAAGATATTTAAAATTTTAAAAAAAAATATTTTTAAATGAATCTTCATGTCTTTTTCTATAAAATTCCCTTTTAGAGTTTATAGAAAATTTGAATGGATAAAAAGATAACAATGAAATAATATTATTTTTAATATTAATATGAATAATTATAATATGTAAATAATGAAAAATTATAAAATAATAAAACATTAATATTTAATAAATAATAATTTTAATAATTTTTTTTAGTAATGATAAAATATTATTACATAATAATTTTTATTAAATATGTAAAATATTAAATAAATTAAATAAAAAAATAAAATTTATAATTATAAAATATAAAAAATTTTGAAAAATCACAATATTCACTGCAACATAAAAAACACACTATGTAGAAATGTAAATATATAATCTTACAGAAAAAGTACATTGAAATGTTTTATGACTAATTATTACTAATTATCACTAATTATTACTAATTATTACTAATTATTACTAATTATTACTAATTATTACTGATTACTAATAATTACTACTTATTATAATAATTCCTAATAATTGTTAATTATTACTATTTATTCCTATTTATTCATAATTATTACAAATTAACACTGATTATAACTGTCACGACCCGTCTCCCGGGGCCCGTGCTGTGACTACACCAAGCCCACCTTCTATAGGCTAAGTGGTGGCGACTAGCACTGAAGGCATATTCCCTAAAATTGGGAAGGCATTGCCTTTATAAACTGTTAGCACACACAACCAAGCACACAACAAGATATGAACCCAAGTAAACTGAATAGTAAATAGAGTGAGTACACTATGTAAAAGGGGCCAGAATACAAGCTAAACTGTAAAATACAAGACACTGAAAGTACAAGATGAATGATAGGTGAAAATAAGCTTTGGGATCCTCCACCACGAATCCTACTAGATGTGTTGGTACATATCACGAACAGTTGTCTCTATGGTCCACCTTATCTAACATCTGCCTCCGAGCTACCTCTAGTCCTGGTACTCACATCCTCAATTAGCGATGTCCATCATCTGCACCAAACACAACAGGGTGCAGGCATATCCCGTGCATGGGTGAGTATAACGATACTCATTAGGGACCCCGAGACCATCAAGGTCTCACAATATCCACCAAGGATAAACCACACAGAAAAGGAAACAACTGATAACCCTACTTAGGTATATGCACATATATATGCCTAAGTTATCAAGAAAACCCATCTCAATCATGAGGAAAACATAGAGTCCAACTCCAAAGCCCCAAGCTCAATTGTTCCAAAAGAAAATGAAATACGACGAAGGAAAGTACCACACTAGTACACTGTAGAGAAGAATACCACCAAGGTATTACCATGAAGGAAAGTACCATATAGGTGCAAACACTTCTCACACCATGTATAACATAGGTAAAATAGTAGAGATGATTAGATATAACTACTGAATCATATTACTCTGTTAAGATATAGACTCACGAAGGATGTCTATTCATCATCAGACCCACATAGGATTTATAGGTGTAGACCCACACAGGATCGCTCGGTGCTGACCACATAGGATCACTCAGTGCTGACCCACACAGGATCGCTCGGTGCTGAGCCACACCAGATCAATAGGTGCCGACCCACACCGAATCGGTAGGTTCTAACCCCTACAGAATCGCTCGGGTATTCTCGCATAGAATCCTAGAGCGGTTCCATATGGTACCCTCAAACACAGACCCATGAAGGATCTATTCCTCAAGTCACAGCCATCTACTGGGTTCCCGTGCTAATCTTGCTCATCTCTGGGAGGCTCTACACCCCATGCAACTGGTCAATACTCCAACTACGATGAAGTCCCATGAAGAAGTACCTCAAAGGAAAACCATGTCATAGTGATCTCAACGGAACAGATGGCACGTCAATCGGACACCCAATCTGTTAGTTATTAGTCTTTTTGTACCGAGAGCCCAGTTGGATTCATGCTTGATCCCACCTAACCAAACTCCAATGTTACCTAAAACAGTAGTGGTGTATACTCAAAGGGACTATCTCGCTCCAAGGTTTCCAGGGCCACTGACGATTAATCAAGTAGACGTCCAGTGCCAAAGTTATGTCCAAACAAGCATAAATAGGTCGCAGTGGGTCCTAGTCCAGTCTGACCAAGTCAGAACGACCCAGCCCGACCCAGCCTGGGATGACGTGGTTCGGATCGAGCTGGCCCAACCTGCTGGGTTCGGTGCAGCGTACTGGGTCTGACCCAACACTCACTGGGTGGCTCGACCCGCATTGGGTCTGGCCCGACCCGTGTTGGGTGGCCCGACCTGGCAGCAGTGCGGTTGCTTCGAGGGGGCTGTGGAGGTCCGTAGGGTGGAGAGGTCACCAGGTAGCGCGGGAGGCCATGGGGTAGTGCAGCAAGGCTACTGAGCAACACAGTAGGTTGTGGGGTGGCCTGACGAGGCAGCGGGGTGGCACATTGGGCCGCAGGGCGGTGCGACAAGGACGCGGGGCGGCGCGACGAGGACGTGGGTGGCGCAATGAGGATATGGGGAGGCACGACGAGGACGTGGCGCAATGTTGTGGGCTACAGGGTGGCGGGTTTTTTCCATCTCCTTCGTTGTGGCTGTCGAGGGAGCCAGCCACTGTTCTTGAGTTCCACCATTGCCAAACGCCGACACCGGTCGATGTCACCATCTCGAAGAACATACCAAAAAAACCATGATTTACAGAGAGGACATGAAATGTTTGTTTGCCCACACTCTCCGCATTAGGGTGGTAGAAAGTGGAAATAATTTTATCCATGATTCAAAAAGAATTGTCAAGAACGGTAAGGGGAAAAATTCAACATCCACCCTACCTCGATGATTCAGTTGAAGATTGTCTGTGGTTGAGACAGTTTGGAATTTGTCAATCCAACAACAAGTCCCCTTCAACAACACCGGTGAGGAGCAGAAATATGAACTCAGTGATGAAATTATTTCCTCGATCATTGGTTCAATCATCGTTGGAGTTCCTTTGACGGATTTTGAAGAAAGGTTTGTCGAATGAGAGGATTTATTCATTACCATTCTTCGTTAGAGGATTTTATCCTCCAACTTCTCCCAACCTCCCACTTTTTCCAATGTTTAATTTCCCCCAACCCACCAAAAATAAAATGTATCCAATATAATAAAATAGGTTGGATTAATTTTAAATTGAAAAAATTAATTAATTTAGGTGGTTTATTAATTAAAATGGGGGTGGAATACTTAATCATGGTGATGTTCAAGATACTTCCCCTCATTTATGTGGGAGGATCAAAGGGGTTTTAATCTAGGGTGGTCCCCACAACCATAACCTCTAATGGGAGGTTTTAGGATTGGTGGTCCCCACCTCCATAGCCTCATGTGGGGGTTTAATTCTGGTTATCCCGACCTCTCAACACCCACAAGGAGTTTCAAAATAAAATAAAAATCAAATGTTACACCATTTTATTTTATTTTATTCTCTCACAAAAATATTGAAAAACTAACTTCTACCCTCGAACTACTGGGGTCGAGGAGAACATCTCCTTAAGTGAATACCGGTGCTGTAATTTCAACGGGGCCCTTATGTTGAATTTCCATGCACCAGTCCAAAAGTTATAAAAACCTTATCGTACGTTTACTGAAATTACCGGAAAAAATGTTCTAAAATTCTTTTCGGGCACAACGGGCCTCAGAATCATGCGCCATCAATTTTTGTGGACTCGTAAAATTCACATGATAAACATTAAATGAAAATTATTGGTCTTTACTTTCACCCCACCTCATGGATTTTCATCCCCATAATCCACAACTCAAAACTAGGAAAACAAGAGGGGGTACTAAACACGAATTTGATCCTTCCTCTCCCATGTACTCTCCTGGAGGTTCCTAGGCTACCAACGAACGCACACCAGAGGTATCGACCATCCACAAAGGACCCTCTCCTGTCGATCCTCAATCTCTATTGGAACCATTGTTAGTGTCTCCCAATCATCGACGTCCATCTCGCCATGGTCGATGATGTGAGAAGGGTCGTTCATGTATCTTCTCAGCTGGGATATGTGGAAGACGTCATGCACCCAGTGAAACTGAGGTGGAAGAGCTAAGAGGTAAGCCACCTCGCCAACTCTACTAAGGACCTAGAAAGGTCCTATGAATCTTGGAGATAACATGCCTCCTCAGCCAAATCACTACCAACCTCGTCATGGTGGGACACATAGAAGGATGTGGACACCATCCTAAAACTCCAATGGTCTCCGTCTCATATTTTCATAAGATGTCTTCCTGCTCTGTGCAATTTTCATCCCCTTCTGAATGATCTTCACCTTCTTTGTGGTATCTTGTACCATCTCTGGTCCCACTAGAGCTAACCCCCTAGGTCAGTCCAGCACAAAGGTGATCTGTAAGGTCGCATGTACATTGCCTCAAAAGGTACCGTCCCAATCGTGGATTGGTTTTTTTTGTTCTATGAAATCTCTTCCAAAGGCAAGTAATCTTCCCAGATACGACCGAAGTCGAGGATGCAAGCACACACTATGTCCTCGAGGGTCTGAATGGTCCGCTCAGTCTAGCCATCCATCTGCGGATAGAAGGTGGTGCTCAAATGAAGCTACATCCTGAAAGCCTCCTGCAACCTCTTCCATAGCTGGGAAGAAAAATGTGCATCTCGATCAGATGCAATCGTCAAGGGTACTCCATGTAACTTCAAAATCACATTCACCTATAGGCGTCCCAATATCTCTACTGAACCCTACTATCTGATCAGTATGAAGTTGGATGACTTTGTGAGTTGTTCAATGATCACCTAGATATAATCATGACCTCTGGATGTACATGGATGTCCTGTAAAAAAGCCCATGGATATCCCATCTCACATTCACTCTGGGACCTTTAAAGGTTGAACCAAGACTACTGGTACCTGATCATCCGCCTTCACTTGCTGACATGTGAGGCACCGAGAGACAAGCTCGACTACTACTTTCTTCATTCCTGACCACCAGTGTTGTCGTCAGAGATCCTGGTACATCTTTTCCACTCATGGATATACCGCTAGAGGGGATGTGTGGAACTCCCTCAAAACTTCTTCTGGAAGTGACACTGGTACCATGGTATGTCCTCTGAAGAAGATGAAATGCTCCACACCTTCAAAAAATCTATCAGGTCCCTGCATTATGGATATCTGAGCATGTCGAGCCTCGTAGTCTGCATCCCCACACTACACCTCCCTGACTCACTGAAGAAGTCAGGATGTGACTGTAAGAGACTGAAGGGAAACTGCTCCATCTCGATCCACAAAGGATATCTACAATGCGGCCAACTACTCTGTCATCTTGCCTAGCAGCTATATACTGGACCTCATTCTGAGTGAATCTACTAAAATTTTCTCCTTCCCAAGAGTATAGACTATCTCAAAGTCATATTCCTTGAGGAACTCAAGCCAACGTCGTTGGCTCATGTTCAGATCCTTATAAGAGAAGGTATACCTCAGACTCTTGTGATCAGAGTACACTATAAAACACTCTCCCATCAACAAATGTCGCCACATCTTCAAGGAATGTACCACAACTACTAACTCCATGTCATGGGTAGTGTAGTTCTGATCATGTTTTCTCAGCTATCAAAAAACACATGTGATCACTACTCGCTCCTACAACAGGACACATCAAAGCCTAGTCCCTGATGCGTCGCAGTAGACTATGTACCCTATGCCATCATCCAGTAGCCTCAAGATGGGGGCACTAATCAGCCTCTTCCTCAGCTCCTAAAAACTCTACTGGAATCTCTCCAACCACATGAAGGGTTGCCCCTTCTTCATCAATATTGTTAAAGGTGCTGTAAAAGTTGAGAAATATGGAAAAAATCTTAGTTAGTATCTGACCAAACCCAGGAAACTCCGTATCACTCTCACACTCCTGGATAGATCCCAAGCAAGCAACACCTCAATCATTGATGGATCCACTCCCACTCTAGCCTCTGAGATGATGTGTCCCAGAAAGTGAACCTCTCAAATCCCAAAATGGCACATCAAGAGCTTACCATAAAACTGGTGCTCTTAGAGTGTGTCCAATACTACATGCAAATGATAGGAATTCTTATCCTTAGTAGTCGAGTAGATCAGAATGAAGTTGATGAAGACTAAAACAAAGTGATCAAGATATGGCTAAAAGATCCTCTTCATGAGTCCCCTGAACACTGCTAGAGCATGGGATACACAGAATGGCATAACAAAGAACTCGTAATGGTGTTACTGACAACTAAAATTTTTCTTCTGTACATCTTCATCTCATACTCTGTGTTGGTGATAGCCTGATTTGAGGTTTATCTTCGAGAACCACCGTGCTCCCTTTAGCTGGTCAAAGAGGTCGTCAATCCTCGGGAGTGGGTACTTATTATTCATGGTCACCTTATTCAAGAAGCCATAGTGAACACATAGTCTCAAACTCCCATATGCCTTCTGGGAGAACAAAATTGGGGCTTCCCAAGGAGAAACACTAGGACAAATAAATCCCTTCCCCTGCAAGACCTATAGCTGTACATGCAGCTCACGAAGCTCCACGGGTGCCACCTGATACACTGGTTTTGATTTTAGTGCTATCTCAGTGTACAAGGCATTGTAAAAGTCCACCTCTCTATAAGGAGGTAGACCGAAAAAATCACCAGGTAAGACATCCACGTACTGGTCCACCACAACAGGATAACTTGGACTCTCCACATCAACTACTCCGAGGTTAAGGCTAGCAAAATGATGAGTGATCGACTGAACTCTCCACCTGGTATTTCCATGATGTGATGCAAAGGCTCCCTTATTGTCGGTGAAGGTAAACCTGGTCCCATCTACATGGACACACCGTACATTGCACCTAAAAAGGTGTATATGAGCATGGACTATAGATAACCATCCATACCCAAGATGACATCGTAAGTCCTCGACGCCGCTACTAAGAGATCCTAGTCAAAGCTCTCATCTCCTAGAGTAAGCTCGCACTTCTGGAACCAGTGTGTAATCCTCGAATCTGCTCCCATAGGTGTCTTTATCCATAAGTATCGAGCCAACGACTCCGTCGGAATCTCCAGGCTCCGAATGAGGGAATTAGAAATAAAACAATGACTGGAACGTGTGTCTATAAGTACTTGAGCTAAGCTAGAGTGGACGAAGATCATACCTCGTATCATCTATAGAGCACTGTGATCATAGGCCTCAACTTCCTGGAGTTGAGATCACCCCTTTCCTCCAACTCCCAATGGTCGGGGGTGGACCACCTAGTGGTGGGGGAGGTAACATCCCGAATCATTGCCCACCACCAACTGCACGCCCAACTACTCTGCCACATCCTCCTTCTCCCTGTGGACCTCCAAAATCAAATCTCTATCTACCCTGGGAGGTCCTTAACTATCTTCTTATCATTTTTACAGCGGGTCGAACAGTCACGAGGCATGTGACCCTACCCGCCGCATTCGTAACATTGTCTGCTTCTGGAATGACTACTTCTAGCTGTAGAAGACTCCGCTACATAATGACTGGTAGTGTGTCTCTCTGCTGGTGACTTCCCGGAAAGGGAAATCTCCACTAAAAGGTCTCACTCTGACACCCTATCCTGCATTGGGATGCTTAGTGAGACCATCAAAGCCCTGATCTCCCGCTTAAGTCCCTACTCGGAGGTCCTAGCCCTAAAGAAATGGTCCCACACCATATTAGTGGAGTAACATGTAGTGAAACTCACTGAGTACTAAGCCACAGTCATGCTTCCCTATTGAATATGAAGAAGCTCTTGCATGCGCACTGCGTGAAGAGTTGTTGGAACAAACTCTTCCTGAAACAGGCTCTCGATGTCTGCCCAGAGAAGCGTCAACTTGTCGTGTCCCTAGAGCATCAAGCTCCACCATCTGCCTACTACTTCATGTAGAAGACTGATAATAAGGATCACCAAGAGATCGTCTAGTGTCCCTACTAGTCAGAAAACTCTCATCATGACCTCCAACAAATCATTAACCGCCTGTGGGTATATCTCTCCCATGAACCTGGGTTGCCTCTGGCACTAGAACTCGTGCAACGGGCTAAAGTGGTGTGCACCCACTACTGTTATAGCTAGTGGAATCGGTGGCCCAATGGGTAACGGTACCACTGGTGCCTCTGATACTGCCTCTAATGGAAGAGGGCCCTACACCGAGGCCTCTTCGCTTGTCGGGCTATCAGTCGGTACTACTGTCGGAACCCTAGCTAGTTGTCTGTGTGGAGGCATCCTGAAAAAAAAATAGGTGTGCCACGATCAAATATTTATAACTAGTGAGCTTACTCAAAGAGATTACAAAGAAAACCCTTAAAAACACACACTCAATTAGTGTTTTCATGCACGGAGTTATAAATCAGAAGTCAGGGTCCTGGTGTGTGGATACGTCAGCAGCCACACCAACACTATATTCCCTAAACAGATAAACAAACTCACTCTACTTAAAACTATTCTCGTTAAAAAGACCAGAGTCCTATTTTCTATGGTAGAACCGACTCGTCTGATACCAATTTATCTTGAACCATCCCTCGGGGCCCGTTCCGTGACTAATCCATGCCCTCCTTCCATAGGCTAGGGGTTGGCGACTTGCACCGATGGAATTATTCTTAAAACTTGGAAGACATTGTCTTTATATCCTATAAACACATGAAACCAAGCACACAATAAGATATGAACTTAAGTAAACTGAATAGTAAACAGAGTGAGTACAATAAGTAAAAGGGGCTAGAAGACAAGCCCAACAAAAAAGTACAAGAAACTGAATGTACAAGATGACTGATAGGTGAAAATAAGATCCTGGATCATCCAACACAAATTCTACCTGGATGGTAGATACCGCTCATGAATGGTTGTCTCGGCAGTTTGTCTTGTCTCACGTCCACCTATGAGCTAACTCCAGTCCTGGTACTCTTATCCTCAATCAGAGCTATCTATCATCAGCACCAAACACAATTGTGTGGAGGTATAACCCATGCAGGGGTGAGTATAATTATACTTAGTAAGGGCCTCGAGTCTATAAACATCTCACAATATCCAACAAGGATAAACCACACAGCAAAGGAAACAAATGATAACCCAACTTAGGTATATGACCATATATATA
Organism: Viscum album; assembly: GCA_963277665.1. NCBI lineage: Eukaryota > Viridiplantae > Streptophyta > Magnoliopsida > Santalales > Viscaceae > Viscum > Viscum album. The sequence goes on along the minus strand of OY728135.1, from coordinate 1,059,871,471 downwards.
CCAAAGTTATCAAGTAAACCTCTCTCAATCATGACGAAAATAGAGAGTCCAACTCCAAATCCCCATGATCAATTATTCTGCAAAAAAATATCTACACCAAAGGAATGAACCACACAGGCACGCCACAGAGGAGAATACCACAAAGGTACTACCATGAAGGAAATTACCATACAGGTAAAGATGTAGCTCACACTAGGTATAAAATAAATATCGTAGTAGAGATGATAAGATGTAACTAATAAATCATCTTACTCTGGTAAGAGGAAGACCCATGAAGGATCTCTAATCATCATCAGTCCCACATAGGATCTTCAGGTGATGACCCACACATGATCGCTCGGTGCTGACCAACACAGGATCTCTTGGTGCTGAATGACACATGATCACTAGGTGCTGACCACACAAGATCTCTTGGGGATTCCTGCATGGAATACTAGAGAGGTTCCATGTGGGACCCTCAACCACAGACCCACGAAGGATCTATTCCTCATGTCACAGCTGGATATTGGGTCCCCGCACTATGCTTTCTCATCTCCAGGAGGGTCCACTACTCAAGCCACTAATTGATACACCAACTACCACGAAGTCCCATGATGAAGTATCTCAAAATACCGCCACATCATAGGGATCCGTACGCAATAGACGGCTCATGAATCGGATGCCTGGTCTATATGTTATTAGCATTTTGGTCATGAGAGCCTGGTTGGATTCGTGCTTGATCCAACCCAACCGTACTCCAACCATATCCAAAACTCTAGTAGGGTATACTCAAAGGGACATTCTTTCTCAAAGGTTTCCAGTGCTACTAATGGTTCATCAAATAGACGTCTAGTGCCAAAATTAATTCAAAATTAGTGTAAATGGGTTGTAGTGGGTATGGGTCAGGTCCGACTCGGTCAGAACGACACAGACCAACACAGCTTAGGCTGAACTAGTTCTGATCAACCCAGCCCAACATGCTCTTTCTAGCCTAGCCTGCTTGGTAATGTCCGACCGGTGCAGGGCGGCCCGGAAAGGCAGCGGTGCGGTGGACACGAGAGGGCCACATGGGGGGGGGCAGACGGGTGGCTGTGGTGCGCCGTCACCATTGTCGTGGTGGGCGAAGGTGTCGACCGCCATTATTGATTTCCATCAGTGCCAAACACCGGTGCCAGTCACCATCACCATCGTGAAGAACAAACCAAAAAACCAATATTTTGGGAGAGGAAATTCCATATTTGTTTGGCCCGCACTCTTCACATTATGGTGGTATCAAGTGGCTATAATTTCTTCCTTGATTCATGATGAATTGTCATGAACGGGATGGGGAAAAATTCAACATCCACCCTACCTTGATGATTCAGTTGAAGATTTTCTGCAGTTGAGATGGTTTGGTGTTTGTCGATCTTGCATCAAGTCTCCTTCAATAGTGTTGGTAATGGGAGGAAAATATGATGTTGGTGATGAAAGTGTTTCCATGATTGTTGGTTCCTTTAGCATTAGAGATCCTTTGACGAAGTTTGCAGAAAGTTTCATCAAAGGATAACATTCTTCATGGGCATTTTTTGCTGGAGGATGTGTTCCTCCATGTTCTACTAAACTCCTACTTTTTCAAATCATTAATTTCCCCCAACCCACAAAAAAGAAATTGTAGTCAATATAATAAAATATTTTGTCATAATTTCAAATTGGAATAATTTATTGATTGAGTTGATGAATTAATTAAAAGTGGTGTGGCATAATTAATCAAGGGGTAGTCCAAGATAATTCTACTCAATTATGTTGGAGGTTCCAAGGGGTTTTAATCTTGTGTCGTCCCCACCGCCATAACCTCTCAAGGAAGGTTATAGGTTCGGTGGTCCCCACCTCCACACCCTCAAGGGGAGGTTTAATTCTGATGGTCCCCACCTCTCAACATCCACAAGGAGTTTCAAAATAAAATAAAAATAACATGTTACACCATTTTATTTTATATTATTTGCCAACGAAAAAATTGAAAAACTAACTTCCACCCTCCACCTACTACGGTTGAGGTAAATGTATCCATAAGTTATTACTGGCACTGTGAGTTCAACATTGCCCTCAGCTTTCAATTCCGAGCACCTGTCCAAAAGTTATAAAAACCCACTCGTATGGTTACTAAATGTAACCAATTTTTTTTTTTCAGAAATTCATTCCGGGAACACCAGGCCTCGGAATCACACACCATCAGTTTTGGCAGGCTCATTGAATTCTCATTTAGAAAAAAATACATCGAAATTATAGTAATTTACAATTAATAATTATTGCTATTTATTAATATTTTTTTCTAATTATTATTATTTAATATGATTTATTCCTATGTATTACTAATTATAACTAATTATTCCTAATTATTACTAATTATTCATACATATTAATATTTCTTACTATTAATTACTAATTAATACTATTTATTACTATTTATTATTAATTGTTTCCATTTATTAGTATTTATTACTATTAATTACTATTTATTACTAATTATTCCTAATTATGACTAATAATTACTATTCATTCCAATTTATTCCTAATTATTCATAACTATTACTAATTTTTACTAATTTTTACTCTTTAGTAATATTTATAACACTTTATTACTAATAATTCTTTCTCATTACAAATTATTCCTAATTATTCCTAATTATTACTAGTTGTTAATAATTATTACTAATTATTACTATTTATCATTATTTAATACTAGTTATTACAAATTATTACTAATTATTACTAATTATTACAAATTATTACTATTAATTATTTAATTTATTAATAATTATTACTATTCATTACTATTTATTACCGATTACTACTAATTATTACTAATTATTAAGTGCGTATTACTAATTATTACAATTTATTACGAATTATAACTAATTATTGATATTTATTAATTATTATTACTAATTATTCCAATTTATTTCTAAATATTACAGTTTATTTATAATTATTACAATTTATTACTAATTACCATTAATTAGTACTAATTTTTATGAATTTATAATAGTTACCACTAATTATTTCTAATTATTTATAATTACCACAAATTATTACAAATTATCGCTAATTATTACAAATTACCACTAATTGACACTAATTAAGACTAATTAATAATAATTATTAATAAATTTTCTAATTAATACTAATTACTACTAATTAATAATAAATAATATAATAACTATTAATTAATAATAACTAATATAATAACTATTAATTAATGATAATTAATTCTAATCACATATGATTATTTCTAGTAATAAATATCAAAAATAAAATGATCTAATTCTAATGTAGTTTAATTCCAACTAATTAACAATAATTATAACAAATATAATATAAATTGAATTAAAAAAATAAAATATAAATATAAATACCTTAAAACCGAATCATTTGTAGAATATAAGACTTGAATATTAATCTCATGTAGGATCTTAAACATTGAAAATATTAGAGAGGGAAAATATTAGTGGAGAGGGAGAGAGGGGTAGATAAAAAAGTAGAATGGAAAAAATATCTAATGGGGGTGTATATAGGTTATAGTATTTGCGACGGGAGGCCCATCCCAATTACTAACCCTACTATTAATTAGGGGTTACAGTTAAAAGGGTATTTGTGACTTGACCCAGAGCAAATACCCACTTGCTGACATACTATTTGTGACATGAGATAAAACTCATCACAAATACAAAAAATAAATCCATTGGACATTTCAGATGGTTACAAAAAAATCCGTCACAAATACCCTTCCAATGATTTAGTGTGAAACCCATTCCAAACCTTTTGCAATAGAGATTAGGTATCATCGTAAATATTCTTTCCTCAAGGACTATTTGTGATGGGACCCCTCCCCTTTGTAAATAGCTCATCGCAAATATTCATTTTTCCTGTAGTGATAGGAAAGGGGTTAACTCTGGCACACAACAAGGGTAAACATAAGCGTCAACAATCCAAAATCAGAAGTGAGAATAATATGTGAATATGTGTATAATCTAGATACATAAGAAAATAATAACCAATAAATCTAAGGTCATTAATTATGTCAAAAATATTGACATAAAATAATATATGAATCAAAAGAGTGAGTCAGTAAACATGATCAATGAGGGCATAACATAATAAGGAGATTAAGTATAAAATAATGATATACACTTGAAATATGTCAGATAAAAAAAATAAAAAATGTTATGGAAAAAAAATTCATATCACATTCACTAAAAAACATCTGAAAAAAGGTCTTCATTTCTCATTCGCATAAAAAACTTTTGAACATAGCTTCCCACGTCTCATTTACACAATAAATATGTAAAAAATGCTTCCCATATCCCAATCAGATTAAATTTCATCATATCATATGATATGAAACCTAAAACAATGCATTTAAGTGGTAGTGACCCACTAATCATTATCCATAGATATGAGTGCCACTTGAAATCAATTATTTATCATATCCTTAATAACCCATGAAAAAATGAGTTTCGTTAATCATATTATAAAGAGCCAATAAAATGAAAATAAGTGTCTTATCCCTTTTAAAAAAAATTCACAATTCCATTAACAGACATAACATGGTTAACCCATGGAAAATAAATGTGAATCTAATGACATTAAGTAACATTCTAGGTAAAAAAAATTCCACAATGATAATAAATTATATGATATTTTTAATGTATAGATAAATTAATTACATTCAAGAATATGGTTATATACAAAAAATGATTAGGCAAGACAAAAGAATTGATAAATCATTCCTTGGATTGAGGAGATCTATGCATAAGACATCTAGAGAAATAAGATATATGGTATCATTTTTTGAATATCCCGGATCAATCATAAGATATATCAAGGGATGCTGACCCAGAGATGAAAATACATTATTAAGCGTTTTATAAATAATCTCACTTTGGAAATAAGAAATGACCTCGATCTATTAAAATAATCATGAAATAAATATTTAATAAAATTTGGAGGAAAATGATTTATTTTAGACAGATTTAAAATGAAGAGAGAGAGATAGAGTTTTATATAAAATAAAAAATATAGTAGAACGAAATGGTAATAAGAAAACACAAAAAGGGCTTATTTTTTTTAAAAAATAATCTATATAGAAAACTTCAAGTGATTTTCCCTCAAAAAAGTTTCAAAGAAGATCAAGGCAGTTGAAAATGTTATCTTACAAGTTTTTAAATAGATACTTGATTTTCACTAAAAAAAATAACATTATAGTAAAAGGTATTCCCTTTATAAAATATTTTTATTGAAAATCACAATGCATTAAAAGAATATAAAACATCCCATTTAAACCAAGGTTGTAACACCCTGATACCAATGACTTCAAGATGAAGGGTCCCATAATCTCATTCATGTTGCCCCATATGTTAGTCGATACCAACTATAAGCGATGGTCTAGGTCGGCCAATGAGGGGACTATACCCTAAGTATCATTTCATAGAGGTAATAAATAATTATAACAATAATTAATATAATTAATAGAGTGTGTTGAAGAAAATAAAAGGGAATACATGCCATACATATAATCAATGGGCTTCCAAAGTGGAAAGTGTAACCATAGTATAAGTGTAGTAGATAAATAAATAAATAAAATTCAGTAACCCTCAACGTCTGTCCTAATCCAACATCTAGATCAATGTTCCATGGCTCAACCATCTACCATGGCCCCCTTAAAATTTCATAGATCCCTATTCTTGAAATCTACAAGCGCACCAGAATGTCTGAAAAGAGTATCAGTACAAGTATTAGTTGGACACAAAAAATGTGTCCTTAAGAAAGTGTGCTCAAATATAATTGGTGTATTCCATGATTATAATATATACAAATCATTAATAATTACATATAATTCAATGATGAATAGTTGTGTGCTAACCACATCACTATCGATCCCAAACTATACATTCTTCGATTCCATGCAAGAGAGATAAGGGGAATATGTTGGGAGTAAACCAAACCATCCATAATTTTTTTGAATATTTTACTTGAAACCCTTATGGAATCCTTCGTAGATATAATCAGTTTCCATAAGCCTTATGTATGACATGATTCTCCAAAATCAATTAGGTATTAAGTGATCCTCAACATGGAATGAAACACATAGATAAACTTGGGATATAGAAGACTGATACATAAGCAACCAGTTCATCCCTAATATTAATTTCTATGGTATTATCAATCTCCACCCTATGCACATGTCCATCTTCACAATCATCACAAGTCAGGTGCACTCTTACTCTATAAAATAATCATGTATTGACGATCATCTTATTTTGATCAATGATAATAATACGTCCATGGATGGTTTTATACCAAAATGGTATAGTATATATGGAAACCATATCAATGGTAGTATAATTAGAAGCACACAAAAACATGTTATCATAATAAAATAATACAATAAAAAACTCTGAAATGAATCCTATAATGTAAATTATAACATGCCTTACTACTATACACAAACACACACACACCCAAATGAAATATAAATAAAGAACGGTTATCATTTTTGATATTAAGAAAACTTATATCATGGAAACATGTGTAATGGAGATCTCCAAAATGGTAATGAACTTCCCAACTAATGGTTGTAGACATCAACATCAATGATAAACTACCTTGTGTGGTTTGAAAGATGGATTTAAAACCTTTATTGCTAATAAAACATCCTCCTTGACCTTATTATATTATTTTTTAACATGTCAATGTGTTTGTTGGCTCAACCTTATTTCCATAGGTTCCTAAAACCACAAATATCTTATTTTTTTCCAATGAAAGTAAAGGTCATCACAAGAAATAATTACCATTTTCCCTTTGAGATAATTTCAAAATTAACAAAATAATTAAATATTATCCTCTTTCACAATTCTATATTAATTCATATCAACTAATCACAATTCATTACATGATAATAATCACACTCTCTAGAATAATCTAATATATATAAGCATAATTCTTATTATTCATTTTTTTCACGTTAGATTTTTATCATTTTAGGAAATATTTTTATTGTCTATAAATCTCTAGTGACCCAATTCACATATGATAACCACTCTTTGTCCTTCATGGGAATACCAAATAATATCATTCTTTAGTGATTATTAATCCAATTTCTCCTAAAAAAGTGATAATTAGATTCATCGATTCTAGATCATGAAGGGAGACCCAGCTGGTATGCCACTATCCCAATATGCTTGATGAACTAAAAGGGACCAAAAAATACAAGGTAAGACTTACATTAATCCTAAATGTATGTGGCCTAACTAAGGAGGCACTCTCAAGAAAACCTAATAGCTGACAGTGAACTCCAATGGCCTCCTCTTTTGGTTGTCATATGATCTCTGCCTTCTTTGAGTGGTTATCTAACTATTACAAATCGGTTTCACTCTCTTGGATGACACTTGAACCTAACTAGGTCCTACAACCCCTTTCTCACCAACCTCATGCCAACAAAGAAGTAAATGATATGAACTCTTATAAAGAGCCTAAAAGAAAACCATATTAATCAGATCTAAAAAACTAATATTTTTTTGATCTCATCCATGAAAAAATGATCATACCATGATCAACTAAATTCTATAATGCAACCTCTAAGAATATCCTCTAGTGTGCAAATCATCTTCCTAGACTGTTATTATTTTAGTGGATGGTACCCTATACTCAATATTAGGTGACCCTTATGGATTTCTACAAGACCTATATAAATTAAAATATTAAATATGTGTATCTAGTAGATATGATTCACACGGAGACTCCATGAAATCATATAATATTAGAGACATATAAATTTCCCATCTCATCTTTTGAGTAACTCTATTGGATCAATATGTATTGGGAAACCATCATTATCAAATCAAAAATCAACCATAAATATTCACGAATCCTATGGGTCATAGGTAACCCTATCATAACTTCAATCTTGATTTCAACCCACATACACATGGGAACTAAGAGTGTCTTAACAAACCACTTGGACACTAGTTCTTGGTATTTACATTATAAAAGGTGAGGCATTCTGAAACGAATCCAATGATGTTTCTCTTTATCCCTGGGCACCAGAACTGTCACTTGTATTCATTGTATATCCATTTATCCTGAGGATGCACCACCCATCTTGAGGTAATAATGTTCCTAAACAACTCATATCTGATGAATGTATAGACCACCCCTTTTCCATGCATAAGGATCACATCATCATTATCCAACGATAACCCGAGTATCCAGTGATTTCCGGTTTGTTATTCTAGTATCACATCAGTATCTAGGTATGATTCATATCCAGCTCTTACCTAGTCTAATAAAGAAGATCTTACTAGAAAGGGATCATATTTCACTGATCCATAGTCTATAGAATCATCCATCTTTTACATGTCAAATAATATCATTAAGCACCACTACTCCTATGAAGGCCGCTCACCGAGATATTTCTTCACCTACATCTTATAACTAATATAATCTACAATGATGTTACCTTTACCTAGTGTATAATAGATCTAAATTAGATTGATTGAATATACTTTATTCAGTGCATAAGTATTAGGTTCACGTTCCAGTATCAAGATATATTAGAGGCTATTTTGGTCAATGAAAACTAAAATTTTATTTTTGAATAGATAGTGGCACTAAAACATCCGAGAATGTACCACGATTTTGAAATCCATGTTGTGAGTAAGGTAGTTATACTCATGTTGTCGTAGATTTTATGAACCATAAACTACTACCTTCTCCCTCTTTATCAACAACACACCTAAGAAAACACATGATTTATCAAAATATAATAAATATTTGATCCTTGGATCATGAAATATCATTATTGGAACTATATCCAACCTTATCATAATTACAGAAATTCCTTTTCACAGCAGTCCAACCACATGATCTTTACTGACTTCTTCCTCAGTGCATTAATATGTGTTGATAATTGGGATATGTTTTGAATAAAGAATTGATAATATCTTCATAATCCTATAATTCTCATGATCTAAAACATGTTTCAGGGATATGTCTTAGACTTCATTGCTTCAACTTTAACTTGGTCAATAGATATACCTGTCTCAGACCACACTAACCCCCAAAAAATCACCTCCGGAATCAAAAAGGTACACTTCAACAACATGACATACAAATGATTTTTTCAAAATGTACTTATGATAATATCAATATATGGGACATGATTCTCTTTTCTTGATGCGTATATGATGATATCATCAATAAAAACCATGAAGGATGAGTATTGGTAATGAAAAAATATATTTTTCATGATGTCTATGAACACGTTTGGTGAGTTGGTCAACCAAAATGGAAATACAAGATACTAATACAACCCATTTATTCTTTGATATTCTGTATTTGGAATAATAGCCTCCCTAACCCACAACTGGTGATAGCCCAATTGAAGATCAACATGGTAAAACCACCAGACTCCTTATAACTGATAAAAAAGATAATCTGTAATGGGAAAAGGATATCTGTTATTCATCATTTGATGGATCAAATTTTGGTAATACACAAATAGATAAATACTTCCTTCCACGTACTTGAAGAGAAAACATATTCACCTAACTGTGAAGTACTCAGTATAATATATCCCATATAGTCTAATCAATCAATTTGTACCATGATCTCCTCCAGCTTGACTAAATCCATGTCAAAAGGGGTATATAAATGTATTAGACACCTAAAATGATATTTATTTTAATTTAAACTCATCTACTAGGAGGAATCCCCTTGAATATGTATTGGATGATTTCATGATAAAGATCGATGATTTGAGGAAAATTTGTTAGGGTTGCTATAGATCCTATCAAAAGATAGAATCCCTCCATCTATGTCGTAGTCATCTTTAGTTGACACAAGTCTGTTTTAACTCTTCCTACTTATAATTCCAATTATATGGTCATTGTGAACTACATTCCATTTGTAAAACTAAAGGATACCCCCATCCGATAGAAATTAATGTGATCATGAAGGTTGATTAACCAGGTCATACTAAGAATCGCATCATATCGCATCATATTCTATATCATAAAGTCTTATAGATGCCCATATCTAGAAAAAAATAAAGGAAACTCTAGGAATCACTATATGTGGTCCACTTTAATACTCAATGGTGTATCAAGAGAGACTAACATAGTTTATAACATGACAGGTAAGTCATGTCCAGAAACTACTTGTGAAAATATGAAAGAATGAGAAATAATAATATCATAAAAGGTTTTATACAATGTATAAGTGATCCAAACTATACATAAAATAATACATAACCCCTTTACAATATTTTATATAGCCTGATCCACTACACACACATGACCCACTGTAGCACTAATATGCTCTCCTTGAGTTTAATGTCAAATTAGAGTCTTTAGATAAGTACCCCATTCATATCCTTGGGTGAAAGATTGATCCCATAATATACCCTTGAAAATAACAACCCTTCAATTTATATGGTATTTAAACTTGATTTATTACATAAAATTGCACATAAAATAACACATAATATAAAAAGGTCTATGGTCTTTGGAAAATTATTTACATTACATGATCACTTAAAATATAAAACACAAAATATTTAATGAAAAATTCATTTAAATGAACAGAACATTCCTTCATACGTAACAATGCATGGTATAACCTGAGGACATGCATAAGAAATTGGTGAGGTATAAAGCCCAGTAATACAATAAACAAGGCGTAACATGAGGAATAAAATAAATTTTTTACAATAGGCATATCAATGGATAATAAAATGAACATGAATAATATGTTATGATATATAATGATAAATATAACATGGGAAATGTAGAAACAACATACAACATGGCGTAAACATGAGTCAAGGATCATTCCACACATAAGATCACAAGTCAAGGCTCACTAAACATGGAGAAGTTTGATTCAAATATCATTTACCACGGAGGACCATGAGTCAAGGCCCATTGAACCTGAGATATCCTGATACTAAACATTACCCAATTCATTAGGGTGCTATCAGGGCACATCCTTCATAATAATTTTACCCTCATGTTTAAATGTGCCACATCAATCATATAAAATCGATTCATTCAACAACATAATTTATTCTATGATATAGAAATTTGGAATACATATATATAATTATCCAATAAATAAGTATATGTTCATGAAGGTGAATACCCTTGATAGATAAATGAGTATGGTATTCACTACATGATGATTTTGGAATAAAACATTGTATTGTAATTTCAGCAGTAAAAATACATCATCTATATAATTCATAAAATTGGTTGATGAGAAAGGAATAGGTATCTCATAGTTTAAGAATTAAATAGATATAAATATGGATATTTCAGAATATATACCAAAATAGAAAAATGAAAATTTTAAGATATAACATAAAATAATTCTTGATAAAAGAAGATGGTGGAAGATTCCTTAAAAAATTTGGGAATGGTACTGGGTTTACATAATGGTTGTTAAGAGGGTTAAATAAGGGATAAATTATCTCTCATAAAATAACCATCAAATTTATAGTAATGAATATAATTAATAATGTATCCAAACTTATTAAAATGGAAAAAATAGAATATCATAAATTAAGTGCTTGATGAAAAGAGGATAGAGAGAATACCTTACAAACTTTTTTCATGGTAACGACTTAGGTATGGGTAAAAATGAGATATTATAAGTGGTTTCACATTCATAAAATAAAAATTGGGGAAAATGTAATCAGAATAACTTAATTAAAATATAAATAATAGAAATTATATAGTCTAATTTCAATGAAGGTTCTTGAATTGAAAGAAATAGATGACGGTAAGGATCCCTTACTTGAGGGTGTGACTCCAAAGTCCTAGGAGGGTCTTCTTGAAAGATTGGTAGACCTATGGGAGGACTATAGGGATTATATGTTAGTGGTTCTATTAGCTTAAAAGAGTTTGTGTGAAGATAAATGTTATCTAAGGTGGGTCTATATAGGAAATGATGCAGATTTCCTTATTATTTTGGTTTTGGATACTACATAATAAAATATTGAAAACCACAAACCATACCGTGGTTTTAAACAAAGGGGAGTGTTATAAATTATTTTATAATTTCATGGGACAAATATAATAAAATATTTCCCTATTTTATATTGATTTGTGTAACACATTCAAATAAATGTGTTTAAAATCAAAAAAATATAATATAAGTCTAGGAGGATTCACTATGATTTTAAAAAATAAATATAATAAAACTAAAATTAAATTATTTTCAATTAATAACATATATTTGGTATATGATTCTTTTTATAGTATTTATTATATCACTATTTGTACACTATGATGTCATAAGACACATTATATATTTATATGGTATTTAATTTTTACCCAAAAATTCAACTATCTCAGAAAATTATGAAAAATTCAATATTGGATAATTTGAACATCCAAATTCAAAAAATAATATTAAATTTATCTGAATAATTTTATATATATGTGAATTTTTATTTTTAAAATAAAAAACTAATATTTATTGAAAATGACCGGTTTTCGTCAATAACTATTTTTAAACACTAATACAAATTACATTTGACATCATAAAATTATATGAGCATTTTTATTTTTAAAAATTAATTTAATAATTATGTTTCATTAACATATTATTTATTTTAAAAATACATTAATTCATTAAAATAGATTTCTTAATTAAATTTTAATATTAACAAAAAATAATATTTGTTATTTAAAAATCATTTACCAAGTAACAATAATAGGATGAAAATATATACAATATTCCATATAAAAATAATAAAAATAATATTATAGTTTGGGTCTTGATACATATCCCTTTAATATACCATCATTTACCCTAAGAGTATGGTGTGTGATGGTGGGTCTTTCACAGGGGCATTTGATGAATATGGGTTGGATTGTGACCTTGATAAGCTTGAAATTTGCCCATAAACAGTTTCTCACATGCTTAAGTCGTTGGATCTCATATTGGGATTAGTCAAGGGAAAATCCCAAAAACGTTTCCCCATTGGAATCTCTAATAAATGGACTTTAGAGAGTAGGATCATACTAGTTGAGGCTATAACATACATTTTCTAGGTCAAAAGGATTTCTTAAAACCCGTATATTTATACTAGTGTTGTGATCACTATTCAGTGGATATATTATCAATGTTAAATATACATAACATTCATTTAAAATCTAAATGGACATAATAAAATAAGTTCATGTGTTCTTTATAACCATAATAGTTTTTATTAAATAAAAGAATTGAATTTTATTTAAAAAAGTTTGGGTCATTACAATCTTCCCCCTTAATAAATTTCACACTCTATTTTTTAATATAGTAAAATAGATGAGGGTAACTCAGCTTCATGACCCTCTCTGGTTCCCACATTTCTTCTTCAAACTGTTGGTTTTTCCACAACACTTTAATGAGGGGCACAATCTTATTTTTTATATCTTTTTCTAGATGATCTAAAATCTTCACTGGTTTCTCCTCATCAGAAAGGTCATTCTTCAATGGTACCATCATTGGATTGAGTACATGTTATGTGTTTGATATGTAAATTATTAGAAGGGATACATAGAATAAATCATATACCTGATATTGGTTTAGTGGTAGTGCTAGTAAATATTCCACTCCTCAAATGTGATCAACATTCTCAAAATTGTTGATGTACCATGGACTAATATTTCCATTCTTCCAAAACCTCACCACTCTCTTCCATGGAGATATGCGGAGGGATACCATGTTTCCAAACTTAAACTCTAGTTCATGTCAATGGTTCTCAACATAAATATTTTTTTACACTAAGAATATTTGATGTGTTTTTGGATGGTCATAACCTTCTCCAACATTTCATCGACCATTTCAGAACCTATAAGTTTTCGTCCCCCAACTTCATTCTAAAATGACGGTGTTCAACACCTATTCCCATAGAGGGCTTCATAAAAATCAGATTAGATTCTGGAGTAGATATTTTTTTGTTAGAGAGCTACAACAAAGGAAGATGTTAGTCCCATTCACCTTTGTAGTCCATTGTTAAGTATCTCAACATGTTCTCAAGTGTTTTGATAGTCCACTCAGATTGGCCATTATTTTCCGAGTGATAATATGTATTCAAGTTCATCTAGGTGTTTAGATAATGATAGAGACTTTTCCAAAACATAAATTTGAATCATAGATATCTATTTGACACAATAAATAGTGGTACTCAATTAATTTTTACCTCCTATGTTCAAGTTAATCTTGTTAGAAATCCTCTCGAATCACAATGAAGTGTTATGTCATTCTATGATTATCAACAACAACCCAGATAGAATTGTTTCCATGGATTTCATTAAATGTCTTGTGAAAAATTCCATTGGAATGTTTTCCCACTTACATGTTAGTATGGCTAATGGTTTTATCAACTCCTTAGACTTCTATATTTCAGTCTTAACATTATTACATACCAGGCATATTGATTAATATTATTTGATCTCCTCCATCCTGTTATCCCACCAATAGTGCTACCATAGATCTCGATACATCTTTATATTTTCTGGGTGAATAGAGAATGTTGAACTGTTTGAATCACACAATAGTTATTTCTTTAACTATGTATTTGATGAACTCATTGTATTGACCCAAATATCACAATTCCTTCTTCATTAATGTTGAACTCTAAGGATTTCCCACTTCTTATAGTTTCAATTCTCTTTGTAATTCCTACATCATCTTTTTGATCATCCATTATCCATTGAAAAGTATATTTTGATAAATCATTTGTGAAAGGATTTATGATGTTCCTTTATTTATGATTCCCACTTCTATCATCTTCACATCTAAGAAGATTGAATCCTTATTAATTCACATTAATGATAAATTTCTTGATCATTTATAATTTGAGCATCTTCTACTTTTTTTCTTTCCCATGATGTTAGTGGATTGAGTAGCCATAATCCTTGATGAGTTCAAACCATCATAGTTGGTGCATATTTAGATCTTCCTATGTGAATATATATTTTTTACATTTCTATCTTTATATATTTTACACTTCTTCACAAAGAGATAATGCCACCAAATTTTCAATGAAAATTCCACAGCTTCCAACTACAGATCATGTCTTGGATATTTTTTCTCATAATTTTTTAACTTCCTTGAGGCATAGGAAATTGATTTTTCATTTTTCATCAACAAACATTCCAATCCCTTCTTTTAATAATGGATAAAAATTATGAATAGTTCATCACATGTGGGTAGTATGAGCATAGGGGCAGTCATAATCCTCATTTTAACTTCTTAATGTTTTCTTCACATTCATCATTCCAAGAAATTTTGACTCCCTTCTTCGTAATCATGGTATGAGGGTTTGAAAATCCTAATAAATATCACATAAATCTATGATAATATCCGACTAATCCAAGGAATCTATGGATATCTATCATAGATATTGGCTTCAGTGGTCCCTCAATTTCTTTTTTCTTGAAAGGATCCAGAGATATTCCATTTCATATGATGATATGCCCCAAGAATGAGATTACTTCAACTAGAAGTCACACTTTATGCACTTTTCATAGAGATCCACCATTTTAAACATCTTTAGAGGAGTACACAGATGATCTTCCTACTCCACCTCTGTTTTGGATTATATTACAATATCATCTATAAAGACTACCACATGTTTTTCAAAGAAATCACTAAATTACCTATTCATCAAGTCCATATTGATTGTTGGGGCATTATTGGGCCCGAATGGAATCACAATTAACTCATAGTTCCCATAAAATTTATGAAAAGTAGACTTGGGGATATCCTCCTTCTTCATCCATACATGCTAATATCCCAATCGTAGAACTAACTTAGAGAGGAATTGTGCTCCATATATGGGATCGAAAAAGTCATCAATTCATGTCAAAGGATACTTGTTCCTTATCCTGATTTTGTTGAGCTAATTCAAATAAATGTGAAGGTGCATTGGCCAATCCTTATTCTTGACGAAACGGACCGCTGCACCACATGGTGAAGAACTAGGGTGTATAAACCATTTATATAGATTCTTCTGTAGTTTTGTCTTCAGTTCCTCAAGTTTCACAACAACCATCCAATATGGAGTATTGGTTATTGGAAACACCCAATGTATAAGATCGATCAAAAATTCAACATCTCAGCTAGGGGGAAGACCATAAAATTCTCTGGGAAACACATCTAGTTATTCTGTCACAATAGGCATGTCTTCAAGAATAGTTCTTTCCATGAACTCAATCATTTGATCTAGATACAGTTTCTCATAGGGTAAAAATATCCATTCTTGAGATTATGGTTCTAAATAAGATTCATCACCATACTTGCACTTGTATAGAATCAATGATTGATTCTTCATGTGGAGAGTGACTTCCATATTGGGGTAATTTATGTTGTCTTTATATAGGGAAAGAAAATCTATTCCACTAATTGAATCAAATTTTACTAAGGTAAATATGACATGGTTTACCATGAATTTTAATCCTAAAATTGTGACATGGGAGGAGTTATATACTTGTGAGTCAATAATATACCCATTTTCCATTTTCACCAACATCTCTACCTACATGATTTGTGGGGGTGTTTGAATAGTTCAACTAAGAATTAATGATATAAAGGAATGCATAGAATAAGAATAAAAAATTATGTTTTTTATTCTTGAATGAATAACTAGCATAATTACCAATAATTCATTGTAGGTACTCACAATGGTAGTTGTTATTGAAAAATCTCTTCCTTTCCACATTAGGGTTGTTGGTTTCCTCTAAAAACCCGTGGCTTAGGGAATTTATTTGCAAAGTGCTCTACTTCCTTGTAGTAGTAGAAATTAACAATGTTCTAAGGGTTGACTGGGTCATTCCTTCCCTCCATCGCAATATCATGTTTTTCATATTGATAATTATTATCTAGGTTTTATCCTTCCCACACCTAAAGCATTTCCTTGTTCTATTTAGACAATTTCTAGGGTTCTTATTTCCATACCTTTTGACAAGTGTGATGATGAAATTTATTAGAACCATTGGATATACCTATCAAACCATTGGAATTAAATTATACATTCTTCTTCTTATGCTCATGATACCCATGAGATTCACTGATCTCCATTTTTGAATTTCATGGAACATCACAACATTTCATCATAACTATCAATGTCACAGATTTCTAGGTTTTTTTACAAACTAGGCTTTAGCGCACCAATGAAGCAATCAACCTTTTATTGTGGGGTAAAGAAAAACACGGAGTTGTATCATTCATATATTCTAACGTTCTCCTTTTACACCCCAATAGATTTTCCGTTCTTTTTATTGATTGTAAGGAAATCACATTCCATCTTAATATGGAGGGTGTGGGGAAAACATTTATTGAAAACCATTTTCTAGTATTTCTTCCACCCAATTGCTTCTACATCATCCACATGCTATGTATTCTTGACCAATGTCCACCACTGATCATCTTACATGTTAATATGATAATCATCCAGATGAACCTTCTATTATTCATAACATTTAAGGATATAGATGATATTTTAAATGGAATTGATCCCTTTCTCCATGATTAAGTGATCAGATGGTCCATTGAAAGTAGGAGGCCATTGTCACATTAATCCCTCAACTATGAGTTTCTCTATATGGGGGGAACTCCTCCTTGTCATTGTTTTTATTCATATAATGAGTTAAATAAGTGTGTGTCATGAAAAGTTTTTTGATTCCCTCTCCCATAACGATGGGTATCTCATTGAAGAAATCCCCACATTATCCTTCTAATCGGTTGTTAGCTCAATTTTTCCTATATACAGCCATTGGATAGAATAAAAGGAAAATTAAGGATGAGTATATTATATTGTTAAACACATAATGGGGAATATAATTACATTAAAGGGGTAACTTAAATTTATATCATTATCTTTTGTGTTTCTAGAATTCAGTCTATGTTATCCATGATCTATATCCTAATATATATTCTTAAGGTAATTTTTTTGTTCCCATTATAATGGTTTGTAATGATTTTATGAATTTTACAAATCATCTTCCCCAGGAGTGGAAAAATAGATGTGCATTAATTCCCATTGTCATGTACCAGATTACCCTTAGTCAATCCTGGAGAACCATGATAGATTTTTTACTTCTAGGTATATATTTTCCAAAACCATGTCCACTTGTATATCCAGGCAGAGATTTATTTTCTTGATAAAAAATATAATCTATACGTACCAAACTTTAGGGATATTTTCCTACACTTAGACATATCCCTAAGGGTTTGAACTAGGGTTTTATAATCATAATCCAATAAATAACTATACCTATCCTCTAATACCAACTACAACAACAATGCACTTTATATCATATTTAAACATGATTTATTACATAAAATTGCATATAATACATCTTAGAATATTGTGAGGTCTATTACATTTTATATATAAGGTACATTATATACAACTAAAAAATGAAATAAAACATCTTTATTGAAAACTTCTTTTACATGATGAAAACATTCTTTCGTACTTAACTCTACATGGTATAACTTTAGGACATATGTAAGAAAGGTGTGAGCTATAAATCCTAGTAGAGGAATAAACAATTCATAACATGAAGAATATAATACATGTTATAAAATATTAATAAAAATGGAAAATAAAATTAGCATGAATAAAAAGTCATGATATTGTATGATGAATATAACTTGGGAAATGCTGCAACAATATACAACATAACATAATCATGAGTCATGGCTCATTGCTCATTGCTCATGGTAGAGAATAGGTCAAGGATCATTGCACATAGAGGAACATGTGTAAAGGCTCATTTAACATGGAAGATCATTATTCAAGGTCCATTTCAAATGTCGTATTATGATACTAAACATTACCTAATGCATTGGACCACTATTAGAGAGAACACTTCATAATAATTTCATTTACATGGTTAAGTGTGCCACAAATATCATATTACATTGATTCCATTAACATCATAATTTATTCCATGATATAGTAATGTGTAATAAATACATGTAATTAAACAATAAATATGTATATGTTTATAAAGGTGAATACACTTGATATAGAAATTGGTTTGGTATTCATTACATGATGATTTTGGCATGGAGAATCGTGCCGCAATTTCAGTTTCATAACAACGTTATATAGAAATTCATAAAATCGATTGATGAGAGAGAAAGGGGTATATCATTATTTAGTCATGAAATGGACAATAATAGGGATATTTTAGAACATATACTATTATAGGTGAAAGGAATTAAGAAGACATAACATATAAGGAATGCTTGATAAAAGAGGAGAGTGGAAGATTCTTACAAAATTTTAGCATGGAAATGAGAGTATATAAAAGTTATTAGGAGGTTTAAATGAAATATAAAGGATACATCATCATTTAAAAATAAAATTTAGAGTAAGGGGGATAGATAATAATGTATCCCAACTTATGAAAATGGAAAAAATCATCATATAAAATATTAAGTGATTGATTTATAGAGGAGAGAGAGAATCTCTTACAAAATTTATGCATAGTTACAGCTTAGGTATGGGTCAAAATGAGAGATTAAAAATTCTATGAAATTAAAATAATATAAATTTTATAGTAATGGAATCGTAATAAATTAATAAAAATATAAACAATTGAAATTATAATGACTAATTTCCAAGAAGGTTCTTGAATTGAAAGAAAGTGAGAAGGTGAGGATCCCTTACTTGAGTGTGTGACTCCAAAGTCAGGGTAGGGGACTGTTAAAACCATGGGGGTGACTTTTAATGAATTTAAGGAGTATTGATAAATGGTTTTGAGGGTATAAAGGATTTTTAGTGAATTAAAGTGGGATCTTGGGTGGGTTTATTTAGAAATAGAGGGGGATTTTTTTATTATTTTGGTTTTGAACACTACATAATAAAATATTCCAAACCACAAACCATAAAATGGGGTTTTCAAATGGTTTATAAAAAATAATATTAGTATATATTATTTTACAAGGCCAATGACCAAATATAATAAAATATTTTCCATTCTTATGTAGAGGTGAGTTACACTTTCAAATAAATGATTTTAAAATCATTAAATATAATATAATTCTCGAAGGATTCACTAAGGATTTATAAAATAAATAAAATAAAACTAAAATTTAATTATTTTTAAGTAAAAATAAATATTTATCCCAATATACCTTTAATATTAGTTTTTACATCACTGTTTGTCCATTATGTTGTTTTAAGACACACCAAATATTTATACCGTATTTAATTTTTACCTAAAAATTGAATAATCTCAATAAATTATGAATAATTAAACAATGGATAATTTTTATATATTGATAAAAAGTAATATTCATTTTATCTGAATAATTTTATAAATATGTGACATTTCACTTTTAAAATAAAAATTTACATTTACTGAAAACGACGGGGTTTTTTCAATTACATTTTTCGAACCCAAATAAAAAATACATTTGACTTCAAGAAAAATTATATGGTCATTTATATTATTTGTAACTAATTTAAGAATAATATTTTTTAAAATTATATTATTTTATAAAATCCATTAATTCAACAAAATATATTTCTTAATTGAACTTGAATGATAACAAAAAATACCATGTGTTCATTAAAAATCATTTACAATGTATCAATAATAATAAGAAAATATATTCAATATTATATAAAATTTTTTACATAATCATATATATAGGATCTTGATACATATCCCTTTATTACACAAGAATATTCCCTATGATTAAGGTGCATGATGGTGGGGATTTCATGAGGTTGTTCATTGAACATTCTTTTGGTCGTCATTTTTATGAGCTTGAACTTATCTTATAAACAGTTTTGCTCATTCATAAGTTGTTGGATCTTGGTTTGAGATTGGTATAGATAAAATACCAAATATTTTATCTCCATTAGAAGCTTCATTATATCTTATTCATAGAGTATGATTATACTTTTTTGAGGTCACAACTTCCTTTGTCTATTTTAAAAGGATTTGTTAAAACCTAATATTTATACTTGTAATGTGATCACTATTCAAAGACTACGTAATCAATGATAAAGATACATAATTTCCATTTATAATACAATTTGATATATTAAAATATATTCATGTGATTTATACTACTATAAGACGTTCCATTATATCAAATAATGAATTTTTATTCATAAAAGTCTGGGTTGATACATTGCAGATTCTCTTCTTTAATGTGTTATCATAGATCTGTTGGAGATTTATTATATTACTATATTTCCAACACTTTCTAAGAGCTTCTATGAATACCCTAATATTGTTTTTAAACATCCCATAGTTGTAGAAATGGTATTCACCTCTTAAAGGGACCAACAAAACTGAATATTCTATGCCTTCATTCTAGTACACTATAAAACATATCCAATTTTCCTCTTCCAATTACCTAAAAAGGTACTCAATGTAGTAGTAGGAGGTCCACCTGAATGAGTTGTGAATGGAATAAGAAGACCAACTAATATAACCTCTTCCATGATCTACATTATGTCTATGTCCATTTTGTTGAACTTATTGTTGTGATGCTAGTTTAAAGTTCATGACGAGATCTATGATGTTGGGATGAAATCTGATCTCAAACTTCCTAGATTTAAGATCATAATTACCATCCACAGTCCATGAAAAGTGAATAGGACCAGTAAAATGATCACAGTTTGAAAATTATACCATTTATAACTACTATAACTCCATGAATTCCAATAGTCCTTTGATATTTATCATTTCTCTACTGAACTTCCTAAATAATAGGTCCTTGAAGGCCTCTCATGAGAGTCCCTTGCGTTAACCAATATGATCCATGACTTTCCCCCAATTCTGGGTGGGTCCCTAGAGCATGAATGTTTTTAGTGTAAACTTAATATAATGAAACTACTCAATTAGGTCAAATATCCCCTTGATGATGTCCATTTAATCCACAACATCATCTGGTCCATTAGTTATCTGAATGTTGGTATGACACTGGAGCGAAAAATTGATGAACAAATTGACCATGGATCTCAAGGGATGGACTCTTAACTAGAGTGGGACTACTATTTGAACCACTATAGTAGGTTTGGGAATGTTCTCAATATGAAACTCATTCTAATTTGGTGTTTGAACTAAATTCTTCAGAGGTGGAATCCCTATAACACGGTGGAACATTAGGAACATAAAAAAACTATAACCACTCTACGAGATCACACAAGGGTTTCTCTATGATTCTACCCATAATCCAAGGTATACCCATCTTAAAACTAACCGTTTACTCTATCCCTTAACAGTATTCACTATCATCATATATATATTTACACAATAACAATATCATCTCGGCTAACTAATTATAGACTACAATATATCAAAACAGCATGACAAAATAGATATATAAAACAACAAGAGAAACTGTCCAAAACATATAGCACATTTCATGTCATTAAATAATTTTACTATTATACAACATAAAAATATTTATAAATATGGAATTTTAATTTTTGCACCTAATCATGTTAGATGAATGTGCCCCAAATATCATAAAATGTGTAACAACAATCCTATACATAGTAATTCAGAGAAATTTTATACATGTATTGGAATGGAACATGATAACTCTCTTACCTGAGTCCCACCCAGATACATCCTTTTTACCATTTCCTCGGTTAGTCAAAAATTAAATAATAAACTTGTCCTTATATACCATTTATAACACCCAAACCCAAATCACTAGTTTTGGGTCGGAGGGTTAGATGAACTCATGCATGCCTCCCCATGTGCAAGAGTCTTCCAACTAGCAGTGAGTTTTTATGTACATCAATAGGGAGACTATACCCTCAGTATCATTACATAGAAAAAATAAATCAAAATAATAATAAATAATATAATAATTAGTGTCATGCCAAAAATAAATAGTAATATATGTCAAATAGATAATCCATGAGAATTTAAAGTGGAAAACCAAACCATGGTATAAGTGTGGCAGAAAATTAAATAAGTAAAACTATGGTAACATCTATTTTCTATCTTGGTACGAAAACAAGCTCCATGATTCCTAACCCAACTATCTTCCATGGAACCCTTTAACTTTATCAAGTTCCTATGCCTGAAATTATAAAGAGCACTAGAATACCTGAGTAGTGTGTGACTACGAGACATAATAGGACACCACTAAGGCATCCTTAACCAATTATTCTCATGTATTAAAACTTTATTGAAGTATAATAATAAGCTTATAAAAAAAATAACCAAATACAACTCAAAGATTAATAGTCATGTTCTAACCAAGACTCCACTGACCCCTATTTTAACGTACATCGACTACATGTTAGGAGGGTAAATGGTACATGTTACGAGTAACCAAAACCATCAAATGGTCTAGTGTTTTTTTCAATCAAAAACCTAATAGAATCATGTGTAGTTGCAAATTAGTTTCCTTAGACATTATTTCTGGAATTATTCTCACAAATAAACTTTGAATTGAGTGCACCATTAATATATAATACTACTAACTGACCAACTAGGAATCGAGAAACCCTACACTAAGAAAACCAGTACATCCACAACATGTCATTCCATGGTATCATCATATCTCCACCCTATGATATTGTTCGTTATCATAATTATTTCCAGTCAAGAGAACTCCACCTCTAATGTATAATCATGTCACATAGGTCTACCTATTCCAATAACCATGAATGACATGTCCAAGAAATCAAAATGGGCCTCATGACCACACACACACCCCATGTGATCATAATGAGACATAGAAACAAGAATATCTAGTAGTAGTCTGGTAATAAAAATCAAAATGGGCCTCATGACCACACACACACCCCATGTGATCTTAATCAAGAATGATTATCTTTTATTCTAAAAGAAAAACTCACATCATGGAAACATGTGTAAACAAGAACCCCAAAATTCCAAATAACTTCCTGCCTCCTGATCATTGTCATCAACATCCTGGATAAACAACCTTATGTTGTTGGAAATATATAGTGAAGAAATCTACATCTTTGAACACCTCTAAATTGGCCTTGTTAACTTAGTTATCGACATGTAATTTGTTCTATGGATTAACCAACTCATCAAGGATTCTTAAAACCACAACTATCTTTTCATTTAAAAAATAAATAAATAACATCAAAAGCTATATTAATCTTCATCTCACCTTGATAATTTTTGAATTATGAAAAATAATTCCATATTATCCTCTTTGATAAATAAATATTAGTTAAAAGATAATAATAAAAATTATTTAAATGTTCATAAATCCTATATCTACAATATTCTGAGATAGATAATAATTATTCTTATTGTTTTTCTCTATCATTTTGACGTTTCTTAATTTTAATAAATATTATAATTTTCTAAAAGTGTTTGAATAGAAAATTCATAAATGTTAACAACTCATTATTATTTATTTAAAAACCCTTGATTATCGTCATATAGTGATTTTTTAAAAATGTTATCATGAAGAAAAATAATAATTATATTTTTTGTTTTTATCTCATGAGGATAAGAAGAAAAAGATATAAAAACCCACTGGAAACTACTCCCCTTAAAACACCACTCTAAAGGATATTGGAGAGAGAGTCTTAGACACATAAAGAAAATAAAATAGGAGGTTGAATTTAACCAAGAAGAAATTATAGGTCATGCATAATGTAATTTCTAGGATGCTAAGATGTTAGGTATCGACTAGAAAATAAGGCAATGAGGTCTTAGATATTTAGAAAAAACTAGCATCTTGTAAAGAGTAACCACATTCAAGCCACCTATTTGAGTTAGTAATATAATTTATCTCTCAAAAATATATTTAATTAGAATCACTTAACACATGATAGAACCCTTATTTAATATATAAATAATCAATGGTATTAAAACCTTATATTTTTATTTAAGACCATGGAAACATGTTTCAAGGAGAGCTACATAGGAAGAAACAATTTTTTTTAAAAAAAATACAAATTTTGAAAAATAAATGATGCATAAGGGTAACATAATATTAACAATAAATTGATCTAACTTACATGAGAAACACTTACATGGTTTTGGAAAAGTTATAGTACCTTTATAAAGTTACTCTTTACATTTATACAGTGTTAAACTTCCCTTATGGAGTCTTAGTTACCCATAATCAACTACATTAAAATGTCTTGTTAACCTTACACACACCCCAGTTTAACCTTATGTGAGTAGAAAAATTCTTGGGTTTTCCTAATACAATTATATATATCCCTTACACAACACTCATAATCTGGTTATAACCTTACACAACACATTCTTACGCTGACACAGTACTGGATTTGCATTATGCAGCATATGGTACACTGTTTTTTCTCTTTCCGAAGCCATAAAAAATCCTATATACCATTACTTAAAGAATTTAAAACTTATTTAAACCTTTTTTTATTTAATTCATATATAAGGTGATTTTTATGGAAAATTTAAATCTCCCAAAAAAATAATTATAAATTACAATCATCACAATATTTTACAAGGATATAAATATTGGAAATATTATAAAAGTAAATATATGAAAAATCACACCAATTATAAATAAAGTTGAATAATATTTTTGTGATTTTAGAATAAATTTATATTAAACATTCCCCATATGAGTTATCAAATTTTATAGGTTTTGGTTTTAAAATGATGATCGAAATAAAAACCACACAGCATGAGTGAATTCAAAAAAACATTGATGAATATAGAACATGAAATTGAATTTAAAATAAAATTAATGGATGGTATTTAAGGATAGATAAATCCCAATTAGGTGAAATATAAACCATTGAAATGAAAATTAGCAATATGGTACAAAACATGATTCAAAGAGTGATATTTGAGATGAAGAACCTCTACCTGAGTCCTAATTCATTCGGAACCTATAAACATCATGAATATTTAATTTTTTATTAATAACATATTAATGAAAAATATTGGAAACTATAACCATTAATACTCCCTATTAATAGTCATTCCAAATATATTAGTTAGTTTTTACATATTTTCCACACCATGTTGTTATAATCATTATAATTTATACTAGTTTAATAAGACTTATGTTGATTTTTGTTCTTATTTAAATGCTCATATTTGAAAAAAAAATTAGTGTTAATATAAGGGGTTATTTATAACTATTAATTTTGTTTAAATATCATTTCATGTCTATATATGTCTTCATACAAGAAGATGATCATTTTCCTAGGTTTTTTAATGTATGAAGGGTGTTTTCATAAATAATGATGTAAATATTAAAGTATATAGTCCCAATAATAAATCAAAATTATTATTCAAAAATTTATATCATTTTATAAATATATTTATGTTTTCAAAATAATTCATTATACAATTTCATATCAATTTTCAACTAGATGTTTAATATGACCCCATCATAAACATACCAATATTAATGGATCATTATGAGGTGATTAAGTTACAATATCATTATCCAGTAGAATAATAATATCACTTAGTGTTTATTAGTGTGATATATAATAATTATAAGGAATTAGTAGAATAATTGTTTTATATATATAATTTTCTTTCCATGAATAAAATTTTAACTTCTTAGTTCACTTGTTTAAGATGGCTTGTTTTATAACGATTGTTTACCGTTCATGTCATCAAGTTGATTTTCCAATTTGTTCTGTAATAATACTATTATCAAAAAAATATTTTTTATCATTATTAATTCATTCCCATAAACATAAATTTAATGATGTTATGTAATAAAATGTTGTAATCATCCATTTCATTGAGGTTGTAGTCCACATGTATGCATGTATGATGATTTCATTTTCCATGGAACACGAAAAATGAGTAATATGATTTATTATTAAAAAATATAAAATATTTCATCAATATGATAATAATATAATAAATTACCTATCATTAATAGTATTGAGTGGTTATTATTGAAATTAAAACATGTTGTATCATTGAGGTTGTACTATGTATAACATATGATTCAAATTGTGATTTGTCTTAATGAAAAAACAGAGGGTGGTTAATTATTGTAAAATAAGTATAATAACTTAATAGTTTTACATTGATACAAAATTTATCATTATAATATGGTGATAATAAATTTTATGAAGAAGAAATGCACACAATTAAATAGATAGAATAAAGAGTCGTTATGAATTTATACATCACTTCATGGATTTTCTATTTTTCAAAGAGTATTAAACCATTAAATGATTTTATTTTGATAAAAAAGTAAACATATTATGGTGTGTATGATTTTCAAGAGGGTTTTTTATATTTTTTCCCAAAATATGTTGGTTTCATTTTTAGAGGAACTAAGGGGATGAGATCCACTTTTATAAGAGAAAGGGGATGGATTTTTTTGTAAATTTCTAAATTTTTTCAATAATAAGAAGTTATGCTTATGGAATGCGTCACCAAAATTGATAACTAATTTGGATAAGAAGTTATAACATTCATCAAGGCCCTAGAACCCCATTCTTATACATGTATTAATTTTTTTTTGATTTCTTTTACTCTTTATACAAACTTTTTCAAATTTAGATTTTACTGTCGTAACTAGATTTTACCTTGGGTAACTTATCCTTTAATATAAAAAATGAAATGAACCTTTTTACATAATTTAGAAATACTGATTTGTAATTTAAAATCTCCTTTATTTGTTTCAATTTCATGAAGTGAGAAAAATTAATATTAAAAACATAATGTATAATGTATTAAAAATAGTTTTATGAGAAATATTACTTATCATCTAAAATGTCAAATATGAGTTTGTAAATTAAAAAAACATTTTTAAATATATAAATTCACTTTTAAAATAGATATTTGGTCTTATAAAAGGTTTTTATTAATTTTGAATTATTAATTATACACTAATAATTTCATAAAATTCATGTTATTTATAAAATGGTATTTACACTATTCCTCTAAAAATTTAACTTTATTAAAGTATAAAAAAATTCATATTAAGCTAATATTGTCCCGTTTAAACAAAAAATAAAGTTATTTTTTTTATAAAATTAAAATTTATAGATTTCTAATTTAGGTTTTAATTAAAAATACAATATATTTATAAATATCACTTTTATAATAAAATAATTTTTTTAAAATTAAATATTGTTTAATCTTATTTTATATATATATTAAAAATAATATAATATTTTTACATTAGTTTATAAATCTAAATAATAAATTTTATAATAAAATTTTAAAAATGACATTTTAATTTATTTAGTTAAAATAAAATAGTCTTTCATTACATGGTTTTTCAAAAGGAAAAAATTATAAAATATTTACCAAAAATAATAATAATATATAATTATTTTAATAGATTATTATCCATTTATCTACTTATTATTATATAATTTATGTATTTTTAATTTGTCATGGATATTTTTAGTCAGGTGTTTCATTAGATTGATGTTTAATGTGGCAAAAGAAATTGAAGATAATATTGAATTAAAGGATCCAAAATCTTACATCATTTAAATATTCATTTAATTGTTAATATATAAAATTAAATTATTTTTTTAAATTTCAATTTTTTTTATAATTCAATAATAAAATAATAAATCAGGTGAAAACTCATCAATTTTTTCTTGAATGTCATGGTTTGACAGTTCAAGTCCTTGAATCTTGGTTATGGTTAAATCATCACCAGAATCATAATAATTTCATAATTGTGATACTAATTTATTATGTATTCTTTTATAACCATTAATATAAATAGGTAATTAAAAATTAATTACATTACTTCATAGATACAATTTCCCTCACAAACACAAAGGTGATGCTTTAACTTTTTGATAAATGGACCAAAGGAAATGTACATAATAATTCACCTTCCTAGAAATATAATTATATAATAAATATAATTTAAATTAATTAAATATAACTTTATTACAATCCACATAATAAGGAAATTAAAAATGAATCAAATTACTTCATGGATTTGGCAGTCCATACATAATTATTAGTGATGTTATCATTTTATATAGGATTAGAAGGAGATAGAAAATGGATATAGCATTAAAATAAAAAAATTATTTTTGTAAAGATAATTATTTCAACATTTTAATATAGTTATAGATCATTATGTTCACGTATAACAAAAGAAAAATATGAAAAAGATGGGTAGGAACATATTCATCTTATTTGGGTGTCCTACTCTGAAAAGAACATTAAGGACTCTTGGATGGTTACTTTAGATCAACTAGAACATTAAAGATATGGATAAAGATGTTGGAAAAGTATTTATGTATATATTGGTAATGGTAAATTGAAAAAATTGTGTGTAGAAGTGAGATGAGGATGTGTTTTTTTTATGCGAGTTTGGAGGAAAACTTGTTAACAATAAGAACATTAAAATTTTATATTGTCATTATCATGGTAACATGTCTTTAAAGGGACCGATATAAAAAGATAATAATTTTAAGGAAGAAATAATATCAACCAATACATTTAATGTATGTGCTTTTTTGATATTTTAAAACATATATCTAAGGTTAACCCCCTGTTTTTCCTTTTAACCCTTACCATTATAATAAATATTTTCCACGTATATTATTCATTATGAACAATAATTAAATTGAACATATTAACTAATATTAATTATTCTTATTCTAAATAAGGTATATTTTTTACAATATTGTATCATCATAATTGACAAATAATAATTATAATACCCATGTATAAAATGATTAAAAACCATTTTAAGGAAAAAAATAATTTTAAGCATAAAAATGATTTTATTATATTTACAGTCAATGTAAAAACCATTAGATGAATGTAAATATTTTTATAAAATATAATATCCACACATTAAATTAAAATAAGTCATCATTAATGATTAATTTAATTTACTAATATAAATATTCATTTTCACATAAAAATAGTTATTTTTAAAATAACATTTTTCCATTCAGAGGATTTCAAATTTACTTTTAAATAATTGATGATCAATTTTTGAATAATAATGAATTTATTCAAAATAAATAAGAATATATTTAATCAAAATCATATTTTTTAAGTGATGAAAATATATAATATATAGAAAAATAAACTACTTTAGAAAATTAATCTTTTAATAATAATTAATATAATTTTTAAATTTTTTAATTGAGTACTTTTTTAGAAACTAATCAATATATTTTTAAAATTTTAAAATTTAATACATAGATTTCATAATTTAATTATCTGTATTCTCACTCCCTGATCTAATGAATTGTAGATAATAATCATATTTAATTATAAAATTTTAGTATTATATCATTGTTTATTTGAGCTTAGTGTTGCATGTAAAGAATTATTTCAAACTCATCATCATTATTTAGAGATAAATATATCATAAATTTATATGATATTACAATATACCCCCGTAAAATAATTTCTTCTTTAAAATATATTTACCATGATATAATTAAGTAAGGATACATTTTCTTCATCACATCCATGGGTTACCATATATCTTCTTCAAATTCATGGTCTCACCAATAAAAAATGACAATATGAGTGGTATTTTTTAGAAACACGATATTCATGGGATCCAAAATTTCCTATGGTTATTCCTCATAAGGGAGATCATGATCTTATATTATGAATACTATGTTAAGTAAATTTAATAGATTATGATTTTACTTTCTCATGAGAGATACATAGAACACAATGGGAACTTGGGTGGGGATTGGTGGAAGCAAAAAATGATAATCTACAATCATAATATGATAAAAAATATCAAAGAGATGTATATATATATAAGGATCAACATTGACTTATTTCTAAATCTCATAACCCTCCTTCGAGGATATATTAATTGGAATACCTTGTCACTGACATTGAACTCTTGATCAACATTACTCTTCTTTTAGCTCTGAGTTTCCCTGTTGTTTTGTTCAATGAATCTAACATTCTCAATTATTTCCTTAACTATGTCATGTCCCAATAGTTTATGTTCTACAAAGTCAATCATAAAAATGGAGTTATCCACTTAATGTTATAGAGGGATTTAAAGAATGAAATATGAATTATTGAGTGAAATATATTACTATTTGAAAACATGAAAAGAACTGGGTTTTGATTCCAACCACCATTCAAATCTATTCAAAAACATCTCAATATATATTCTAGGGTTTAAATGTTGCTCCCAAAATGGTCATCTATCATAGGTTGATATGCATGACTAAATATTAACTATATATTCAAATCTTGTTTATAACATCCCTATAAGTATAATGTAAACATTAGATCCTGATAATATATAATTGAATATGATACCCCATAAAACTAGTAAACATATGTAATGTATATCTTAAAAAAATGATGGAGATATAAATATTCTCCTATAGTAATGAAATGTCATAAACTTCATAAAGAAATCCATTATAACCCTTATAATATAATGACCTTTAGACATATTGGGTACTCTTAACATTATATCCATGGAGATGTTTTCCGATTTCTATTTTTGGTATTGTTAATGTTTTAATAATATAATTAGACTTATATCAATCAATCTTATCTTTCTAAAATACCATGAAATGAGATAAATACCCTAAGATATCACTTTTTAAGTTATCCCACAAGAAAAACCATATCAGATATCTATAAATATTTGTAAATTAAGGATAAATAGATAATGATGAATTATGATATTCATATAATAACTAATTATTAATGTCTTGTATTTTTGGGGAACATACATGGTTCTTAAACGTTATAATTCTATGAAAATCATGGTTTCAATTAAGAAAATTCCTTATATTCTTATATATTTCAACATCTACCTTTTGTGCCTATTCAATCCTCACAAGGATGTTTGGTTGAACATCAAAATAAAAAAGATACGATATGTATTCATTCATTAGAATTTCAACTCCAATATTCTAAAAATCCAAAAAGAATAAATCATTTTTAATCCACATGACAGAAAAACTAGCATGATCCTTCAGACACAGAGTGTCAACCACTATTTGCACCTTCCTAGGGTTGTAATGTTTTGAGAAATCATTATCATTAACCAAATCACACCATCCCATTTGAAGAGAATTTTAGTCTTTAGATGTGAATATATATATATATATATCATGTCTTTATGATCAGTATATATTTTATTTTTTTTACTATATATATAATGACTCTATATTTGAAATTCTATAATTACTACTTCTAATGCTAAATCTTGAGTTTGGTAATTCCCCTCATTAATTTTTAGTTATTTTAAATCATAAGAAATCACCATATCATTTTTTATAAGGAATAATATTAGTCCTTTATTAGATGTGTCTATATAGATCACTAACCCTTATCCACTAGAGTGTAGTGTGAGAATAGTTTTATACATCAACCTTATTTTCTCCTCCCTGAAATTTTACTCACATTCATCTATCGAATGGATGTTGGTTCCCTTTTTATTCAATATGATTATTGGAATTGATAGTTGTGGGGTATTTCTCAGAAAGCATTGATAGATGAATGTGGTAAAAATTATCATAATAAGACCCTACAAGGAAATAAAAGTAATATTCCTTCATAGATTATGTGTGGAAGGAAGCAAGTGAGGAAACTTTTACCAGACCCCGTAATAAAATTTCTCCCATAATTCCCTCCACACTTTTGGCATGAAAAAAGACAATGTTTCTTTCCTCTAAAGGTCTTATTATGTGAATTTCAATTAATTTCAATCTTTTATTATTTTACCCAAAATAATAAGGATAATAAGTGTCTCCAATATACATTTATATCTTGATAGAACAAGAAATGAATTCTCTATAAGATCAAAGAATCATATAACCAACGCCATTCAAGTAATTGGTCTTAGTCCACTAAAGAATCACTCAAATTTTCTTTTAGGGATTATGATTAATCCAACATTATACCTTTCATGTTTTCTAAAAAAAATTTCATAGTTATTAATCTGTACATATTGCCTCTAATTTTGTTCAATAAATTCCCTGTAAATCATAATGGGAAGAGTTACATAAAAATAATTATCCAAATATAACTTTGTAAACTGTTCTGATGTCATGGAGTCAATTTCCTTCAGTTTCCAAATATTCTCAATAAAAGTCCACCATTAATTATATTCACCTTTCAAATAATCCAAACAAATAAAACCTTTTTATAGTCTAATGAATAAGGAATAAAAAATATATTTTATAAAACATTGATCCATTATTTATCAATATGTTTATCAATGGAGACACTGAAGGATGATGGATGTTATTGCAATAAAGATTCAATGGTGAGTTGTTCCTTTAAATGTTTTGAATTTCATCATGATTCATGCTACCATTCATATATTGAGATATTTGGGTGAGCATAGCCATATCATTTCATATCCAAGATCCTATTTCTTATGGATTCTCATTAGGACAATCATTTCATTATCTATAAAATTCATAATTCACATGATTATTCTTGATTCTATCCATTTACTAAAACATATAATCTTATTGAGTATCGAAAATATATAATCAGTGTAATGAAAACCATTCTTATGATGTACTAATTTATGAAAACATAATTCAACTGGGGAAACATTATGTTCGTCTCATATCACTATGGTTTGTCATAGGATATAATAGATTCTATCCTCTTATTCACAATAATATTATATAAATAAAATGTGATGTTACTAAAGAAAATCCCCTAGGAGTGTCAAAATAGGTGTGTAGTTAGGCCTATTTACTGTGCTCTGGGTGAAGATCGAGTTGACACCGAACCAACTTTTTCAGGGTTATTACCATTATGTGGATCTATTTTAGTACCGAAATCCCCGTGTTTGTATCGAGGTAGAGATACCATTTCTTGGAAGCCATATATTATATACAGTATAAAAACATCATGATTTCATCCTATACTTTGATATATTCCCATAGATGTCTCAAATTTATTATAGTCATAATCTATAAAAATAACTAAACCCAACTCTGATACCAACTGAGGAAACCCAAGCACTAGATGCATTAATATTACATAATTTTAGATGAATATTTAATAATTCATATAATAATATATATTTTATAACCATAAAAGTTTTGTGTATTTGGAGTCCAGATACATTATAAACTTATTTCATGAAATATATTTAACATTTTCCACAATTTTCTTCTCCAGTAGTACCCTTGTTAGACATACCCTAGATAAAACATTTATTTATAACATGGTGATCAGGGAAGACAAGAAAAGTCAAACTTAGATGAACATTAAGGTTAAACATACGAGATATCATTCAATTATAACATGTGAGAATTATATAATAATATGAGTATGATAACATGATCATCAATTATGAAATTCACACATAACCAGTCAAATGTCATTAATCATGACTCATTTCATAAGATTTTTTCTTAAAAAAATATATAAACCATAAGAGTGAGGAATCATCAATATTCAATAATGAGATATAAGAACATATCATAAGTATAAGAAATAAATTATCATCATAAGCATAAGAATAGAAAACTACTTCATTATTAAATTGTATCTTCAGGACTATTATATTGGACGATGCCCCATTGTGGATTGAGTTCACTCCCAATTCTATTATTTTCTTTTTCATGTTCCATTCCTAGGACTGTCATAGTTTATAGAGTCTATTACTAAACTAGGTAAACTTCCCATTCTAGTTCATATTATCTCACGAGGTACCAATATTTCCCGAATTCATTTGCTGGATATATAATTGTTCTCCCACTATTCACATAATTAAATTCATAAATAAGTATTTCACATGATCATTAAAACATTAATCAATTCATAATAGCATAACCCATGGAATAGTTACATGTTTTATAAAGATTTCATCATAACATATTTAACATATGGGAAGGTAACATGATGCATAGAGTAATCCTTAAAACATGAGCATCATAATTCATCTAGAGAAAGGAATTTCTTTATATCATAAAATCATATCCCTAGTAATGTATAAAAATTCATTAAAATATGTTTACATAGATAAAAAATAAACATTGAAGAGAATTTATACATCTGATTAAAAAGAGCCAAAATATTATTTTCCTTCAATATACATAAAAACTAAAAAATCCTAGAATATTGAGAAATGTTTTTATTTAGAAACAAAGAAATATAAATTTAAAGGAAGAATCTAATATTAGAAATTTATGACAATGATAAAATATATTCATGCAGTTAAAATTATAACAAAATTTCCATTTTCATTTATTGTACAAAAATCACAAAAACTTATTTCAAAAAGTGATGTAAAAATTAATTTTTAATATATTGAAAAAAAGTTAAAAATCGTTTAATATGACATTAAATAATCCTTTCATCATAGAAATGAATATTCATGAAGACATTTTAATGGACATGGACATGTAATAAAAGGTATCTAACCAAAGAGGAAGAGTTTGGTGACCAGAGAGGAAATAATTCTTAATTTTCATTAAAAACATTCTCTATCAGTTTATGTTCCAAATAGAGGCAAGTTGTTCTAATTCTTGAAAATTATAGGAATAACCATGGGATAAAAAATATATATGGGGTTTAAAATATAACATTCATATAATATCCCTTAAAATGAAATATAACATAGATATCCTAAAAAGAAATAATATTACTACATAAATCCTTATATAAATTCCAATATAGCTTAATAGGCATTCAAAAATAATATATTATAAAAATTTATTTGTTATATATTTATTTAACAAAAATATTCTTATACATCTTTCTATTCTTTTTTCCACCCACATTTTTTTCAGCGGTTCTAGTCAATGAAGCTTGTTCATGTATTTATTATCTTTAGAATATTAATAATGAAAAAATCATCATATTTATTCATTATATAAAATTTATAACAATTAATATAAAATTAGTGATTAAAAAAATCACGTCACTTTATGGAGATGGTAGTTCAAAGATATGCATGAGTTATGTTTTCACATTTCAATGGATAGAACAAAGGAAATGTACAATATTGTTCCAAATTATTTAATCATAATTATATAATAAATATAATATTTATTTAATAAGTATATAATTAATACCAGCCATAAAAATAAGAAATGAAAAATTAATCATAGCATTTCATGGAGATTTTTGTCTACGCATAGACACAGGTGACATTATCATTTTTGAATAGATGGGATGAAGATAGAAAGTAGTTATAAAATTAATTGAACAAAATCAATGTGTAATAATGATACTAATTAAATGTCATTAATATGTATATAAAACATTTGTAATAGGATTAATATGAATGAAACCTGAAAAATATATGAAATAACATATGCATCTTCTTTAGGTATCTTCTTGAAAAACACCTTTTGGATCATTATATGAGTCCTTGCGGAAGAAACATACCTTAAGGCATGGATAATTATTATAAGAGATTATTTTGGTATATAATGGTCTATATATACTGATAAATTTGTGTGTACATGTGATAATATTATTCACCCTTTTATACGTGAGGTGTGTGTCAAACGATTATATATTGAAAATAATAAAATATAACAATGTCACTCGAAGGGGAAAGTGGATTCAAATTTCCATTGACTGAAATAAAATAAGGGTAGGATTGAAATAAAATCAAACAACCATATTAAGAAATTAGTATTTGATATTATAAACTTTATCTCTTAAGTTAACCCATGTTTAATCCTTTTTAACCCTTACCATGGTAATAAGATTTTTATCGTGGTTAATATTCACTATGACAAAATGTTATGTTGAATTTAACACCTAATTTTAATTATTTTGATTAAAAATTTCAAATATATTTTAAAATATTAAATTCATTAATGTGGAATAAATTAATTCTAATATCCACAAACAAAATACACGAAACCCGTTTTCAAAGATAAATCAATTTTAAGCATAATTTTTTTTCATTCTTATTAATTACCTAGTAGCAAAAACTAAATTAATTTTAATATATTTGATTGAATATATGATCTTAAAAGTAAATTAATATCATTCATCTACATATAATAATTTAATTTACTCAGAAAAAACACATTGTTTACCTAAAAATAGTTTTATGTAAAATAAGTAATTATGCAATCAAATGAATGTACTTCACTTTTAATCAATTTGTAATCAATGTATGAATAATTATTCATATTTTACATTCAATACCAACATATTTGATTAAAATTATAGTTTATTACATATAAATATACATAATATATAGAAAAATAAAATACTTTATAAAATCTATATTTTATCATAAAATTATATCATTTTTAAAAATTATAATTGAGTACTTGCTTCCTAGAAACTGTTCAATACATTTTCGTTAAGGAAAAATTTAATACCGATATTTTATAATTTATTCAACCATATTAATACCAAACAATCCAATTACGAGGTTATCAAAATAATAATTAAAAAACATATTTTAATAGTATATCATAGTTAATTTATGCTTGGTGTTACATGGAAAAAACATATAAAGAACATAATAATTAATTAACTATAAATATGTCATATACTTTTAGTGTTTTATAGGGTTATTATTATGTTCATATATAAGATTCATTGGTTTTAATTTAATAAATATATGGATATTAAAGAAGTGAAATGGATACAAACAATGATTGAAGTGTATATGTTAGATATTATTTTGTGTTGAAGCCGATAATTTGGAAAAGTGGGAGATATTATGCACTAAATAAGATATTTGAATATCATTATTATATGTAAGAAGATATAATTATTATGTGAGTTCAAAAATATATAAATATTATGATAATTTTATTGATTAAAATGGGGTCTTGTTGTGTTGTACTGAAAATCAAAATTAAAATGTTAATGATCATATTTTAATCCATGTTGGGTTTTTTTGTGATACTAAAATGGGTAACAGCTTCTTAAATATTTTTGAAAAATGAATTGTATTTTTTTAATAATTATAAATGGTCATAAAATATGGATTAATTTTGAGGAATATTAATCAATATATTTTTATTGATTTAAAAGTAATTTATAGAAAAAAGTGAAAATGAGAAGTTATGGAATTTGAGACAGGGGTCATGGAGAATAATCCCTTTTGGAAAATTTAATGGGGAATATCATGAATGATTTTAGAGAAAAAAAAATTACTTATGGAATATTCTATGATTATGAGGGAAATCCCACATGATACAGTTAATAAAAAATGAGATAAAACTTAATTCAGTATTATTAATTAATTTGGAATAATTCATAATTTATTGATTAATGATAAGACACATGTGAAATGAAGGATATTAGTGACAAGGTGATTTTTATAGAATAGAAGAAATTGTATGAGAGAAAAATATTAGAAAATACTGAGGGGTTCAAAACAGTGAAAAAAAATCTACAAATCCCTATTTTTAGTGATCTAATATTTAGAAGAAAAACAATTATTTTATAAATGATGGGATAATGTTTGACTGATATAATTTAAATTTTTATTATAAAATATTCACGATCTATAAGTTTTTAGAATATAGTTTTTTTATTATCTTAAATTATCAAATTTTAAGATCATTATCATCAGTTTCTAAGGCTATTTGAAATCTCTGTTGATTTTACTCACCTATTTATGTAGTAAATGAATACTAATATGAGTTTTTATAATTATAGTGGTATCTTATGTTTTTTCTTTGGAAAGAAACGATGTTATATGATTCTAACTCATTACCCACAATAATTGGTGATTCATTATGGTAGAAAATATGTGACTCAGGCTCACCTAATCACAATATGGATTAAGAACCAACATTTGGAATGAATCTTGTAAAGACTTGTGTATTTTTAGAATTTTTATTTTTTCAAAAATAGGTAAGGATTATATTAAAATTTTAGTGAATCGTATCATAATAGATCATATCGGTTCAATTATAAATAATTAATTATAAAATAAATAACCACTTATTCAACCACATATTATCATTAGTGATCCCATTCCAAGGAACATCAACCAGTATAAAATAAAAGCATTATCTATTTATGAGATTCCTACAATATGGGAAATATATAATTTAAACTCTATCAATAGAAGAGGCTTCCCCACCTTAAAAGGAAAAAATATCATGTATGGAAAAAATAATTTTATTCTATATTCTTTCACTTGTCTTAGAGTTTGTTGATACAGAAATAATTAAATGTACACAAATTGAGAGAGGAAATCCAATTTAATTTATAGATAAGATTAATTTAGAATTCATTGGTCAGTAAATGAGTGGAATTAACATGCCTTTACTAGATAATGTTATGTGGGCATCAAATAGACAAATAAATATAAAATAAATTCAGAAAGAATTATGAATGAAATATTAAAATTTAAGAAGTGAGACAAAAATATGTAGAAGTATATTTGAAGAAAGATAAATGGATAATGAAGGAATGATTTATGACTAAACAAAAAGAGATAATATAATATTTTTCAATATCGCAGGTCATGAAAATAATATTTTACACTATAATTATAACAAAGATAATGATAAATTTTCTAAAAAAAATTCTTAATATTTTGGTCCTGGAAAATAATGAGGATCTCACCCTTGATTAAGTTCACAATATTATAATTTCATATGAGATAAGAAAGGATCCCACGTTCAAAAATAAATTCAAAGATGAAATGAAATTTCAATCTGTGAGTATCAAATTCAATGATGAAGAAGATAAAGATTCTAGTGATTCCAATGATGGTGAAAAAAAGGATGACAGATATAAGAGAATCATGTCTCATATCTCAATGAAATTCAAAAAATTAAAGGGAAAGTATACATTAAAAAATCTAGTAATGTTTTTGATGTCTTTTAGTTCAATAAAAATTTATATAAAATGACTAGATAATAAATGTTTTGATAATGAAGATGAGGATCAAAATGAGAATCCTCAAAATAAGAAATTGGGTAAAAACCAAAAGGTTATTTATGAAACTACTATGAGAAAAAGTGGTTTCCAAAGTGTAAATAGAATAATTATGATTGTTAAATAGGAATAAGATTACATTTATTCCCTAAAAGAATATGAATATATTGTTGACAACCTAAAAAACATAATATATTATGTAGGGAAACATGAAGAATCCTCAAGCAGTGAAGAAGATGAATGTAAAATAAAATATATGGAGCATCTGTTTAAATTTAAATTTGTATCTTATAAATATAATATTAATACACTCAAGAATAAATTTAGACTGATGAAAAATGAAATTGAAAAAAATAATTTAGGAAAAGTAGATAATAATAAATAAAAATATGGTTATATTGAAGAGAAAAAAAAATTCAAGTTGAAAGTTATCAAGAAATAGAATGTACTAAAACACCAGGACAATAAACTGAACTTTAAAGAATAAGAGATAAAAATACACAATCAGTGTTTCTTGATTATTATAATTAATTTAAGATTTAAAAAAAATACATTTATACTTTTTAGAAATTAATGACGAATCAACAAAAAATGTCCAATCTGCGAGCTCAAAAGAGTAGGTTAAAAATTTTCCATTTAAATCTCAAAATAAAACTATTGTTACTAAAAGTGTAGGTTCAATTTCTAAATATTGACATGATTAGGCCATGATGAGTGATTAAAAACGACATTCTACATCAAATAATAGAATATGATGTTTAAAAATTCATCATCACCAAAAATAAAAGTGATTAAAATATTTGATATCTTATTAGAATAAATTTCATGAAAATAATTGTTATTAATAAACATAAACCAGAATCATAAGTTATTATTGGTAATATGGGATTTATGGGAATAAATTTTACTCATTCTGGTATGTTTTGTTATTAACACGGGGA
Source organism: Viscum album (assembly GCA_963277665.1). NCBI lineage: Eukaryota > Viridiplantae > Streptophyta > Magnoliopsida > Santalales > Viscaceae > Viscum > Viscum album. Next base: position 1,059,830,751 of record OY728135.1, on the reverse strand, counting down.
AGGAATAAATCAAGGGGAGTGCAACTTTAAGAAAGCTAAATGAATTTGTCAAAGATGACAGACTATGAATGAAATTTCATATGATATTTCTATAAAAAATATGATTTTTTAGATATATTTTTTTTACATTTCAAAAAAATAGTAAACATTCTAGAAAATGTATGAAAAATATTTATGGATAACTTTTTTTAAATGAAAATTGGAATGGAATTCTGATGGTGAAGAAGGAATAAAAATCCACTCATTATGGAAGTTTCATTAAAATATAAAAGAATGTTAATCCATGGATTATTAACAATGGAAATTACTAAAATATTAATGGTGACACAATTAAAAAACAATTATGAACATAATGGATTAAAAATGAAATATAGAAATTATATCCCTCTATCGATCAAAGTGGATGGAAAAACTGGGATGAAAAATCATTGTTAAAGTACAAAGTTGTACTCGATGCTGAAAAGATTTAAGATAATATTTTAAATGTAAATTAACTATGTGATGATGGAAATGAAGTTATTTTAAATAGAAATGTATAAATCATCAAAAATTAAAATTGAATAAGATACATCACCCATATTGAAGTAATATGTGGAATTCATTTTGAAATTAGTGATCCCATGGATTCATTCTATTTTAGTGCCAAATATATGAAAAAACTATGGGAAAATAATTATCCTAATTGGTCTATGAAATATTATTAAAATACCAATGTATGATGTGGGGAGATAGATACCCCAACTAAAAAGATAAAGAGATGTTGTTTAAAAAACATATTAGAATGGGAGAGTAGTTAAAGGATATCATAAAAGTGCAAATATAGTTTACTAGGTTACTAGAACTCATTCATTTATACTTTTGCGGTTACATGAGACATATTAAATATAGAGGTGACCTATATTTCATTAATACCATTGACATTACACTTTTATAGACAATTTAGATTTTATGAATCTCAAGTTATATTTGATTAAGATCATCAAAATATTTAGAATATAGGTTGAAAAAGAACTAAGAGTCTATATTTAGAATAAGACATCAGATAACTGAAAACAGTTCAACTATATTGATTTTGAAATATATATTTTATATAGAAACCCATGATTATCATAAATTTATATTATTTCTTTTTAGATGAATATTAAATACATTACACAGAAACATCTATTAGGAGAACAATAGTTTAGTTTTTATGGAGACTAGGTACAAAATATGTTAATTTGATGAAATATATTTAACATATCACATAATTATCTACATCATTAGTAATATTCATGAAAACCCAAAGTTAAAACACTTATTCTTAGGATAGGGAAAGGAAATATAAGAATGGTTGAGCTCATATTTTCAATAAGGGTAAATAAGTTAGATATGTAAGCATCACATGAACATAATGGTATAAGAACATGAGCATAACATATAAAAAACATACCTTGTATATCAAGGATTAGAATCATGAGTTATGGAATTAAGTCTAGGTGTTCATAAGTAATTACTCATAATGAAATCAAATAAATGATCTATATTATCATCATATTGACATAATACATAAATTTTGGCATACCCATAAGCATATAAAATCACTTCCTTAGTAGTCTTGGAGAACTAACAAAACATAACAGGTCCCTCCATGGGAGGCTACCCATCTTAGGTGGGATGTATCACTATCCACATTAGAATCCATTTCTTTAGTGGAATGTGTTCACTCCCCAAACCATCTTGGTAGTCAAGGTTTACTCCCAAGGCCATCATAGAAGATAAAGTCACTTTATGAACATATTTACCTAACTATTGCAATCCATTCAATCACATGATATATGAATCTTTACCCAATGCACTCAAGAGATATATAGCTCCCACACATATTTGGTTATAAAAAAACCAACATCAAGTGTTATAACATAGACATTTTCCTGGGTTATAATGTAACCACCATCACATAATATAAATCACATATATGTTATACATAAGACCACAAAACATTCATTATATCAGAACCCATGAAATGAAATGGATTTTATAAAATTTTCATAATTAAATAACATGTAGAAAATAAAAAGGTTTAAAAATAATTTTATGACATCATTAATTAAAAACCCAAGTAAAAAAATCCAAATTTACTAATTATATTATCATTCTATAACCCATAGAAGAGAAATTACTTTCACAAACATCACATCATTGTATGTCAAAACATTCAGAGAAATAATATGAAGGAAATACTTAGATCATATCCACATTAAATTATATGTTACCTCATTGGATTTCATCTTTTCTTAAGAATAATTTTGAAACAAAAATCACTTCGAACTTTCCCTGAAGAAAGATTCATTAAATAAAAATTAAGTTTTAAAACTAAACATTATAAAATATTTTCAAAATATTTTTCTTTTTAAAGAATACTGAAAAATTATAAATGAAGATTAAAAAATAAATTAAAACTTTTATTAAAAAAATATCCTTTATTATTTTAAATACACTTCTTAAAATGTAAGACATTTTGAAAATTCTTTTATTTGAAAAGATCCTTGAAAACTAGTAAAAGAGTCATAAAAAAAATAAGGGCAATGATGGTGTAAAATTACATTCATGTTGTGCATGTTAAAACGTATTCATTTAAATTTTTAGTGAAATTGAAATACGGGTAAAAATTTATTTTACATATTATTTTAAATAATGTTTTTTAAACATTCAGAAAATAAGGTTTTGGGATTAAAGGGGTTATCGATTGAAAATATACATTTTCTTAAAAACTATATTTCTGAGATATTGAGTACAAAAACAGTGGAAAATGAATGGAAATATGTATTCTCGTGAAATAAATAGAATATAAGAAAATTAATATGTTAATTTAGAGATGGATGATAATATTTAATCATCAAAAACATAATTATAAAAAATCCCAATAAATGATGAGATTGTAACATAAAATAATTACTACATTGGTATCATTTAATTATAAGGACCATAAAGGAATAAAACAAAATAAATCTTCAAATACCATATATAAAAATAAATTCATTATATTACACTTAAATTGGGATGTATATGATCCACATAATAGAATATAAGTCCATAACATAACATTTGTCTAAAAGAATGAAAATTTTGACAAAGACCCCATACCGATTTGGTAACTTTTTAAACGTACACCGTATAAAAGAGGCATAGTAAAATGAATATTTAAATAACAATACTGTAATGTATAAGAATCTTAAAATACATTAATGGGAAGTATATACATCATATATAAGAAACATGTGGTGAATATGAAATTTTTCTCACAGGAAGTAGTGGATAGATAAAAACCCCATAACGTAAGTATCAACTTTCTTCTCACTAATTTGAACCTCCAATATAATAAATATACATTTTAATATATATTGTATAGAGAAATAATTATATATATCATTCTATATATTATTTACTCACATCAATTTATTACTTGTTTATTAATATTTCCATGTTAAAGGCATGTTTTGGGTAATAACCAATTTGTTTTTCATATATATTTTGATTTATTATTTATTGTATTATTAGTTTGATCATGGTTAAATAATAATAATAATAATAATAATAATGAAATAATTAATATATTTATCAAAAAATATATAATTTTAACATGAATAATGAATGTTTTTTTGAAAAATTATGTCTGTTATAATCATGGAGACAGAATGCCACACATATGCCTGAGCAACGTCTCCATTTTACAATAATCATTATTGAATTTTTTTAAATAATATATTATATTTATATAATGATAAAAATATAATAAATTAAATATTATTTAATTAAATATATACTTATATATATTATCTATGTTTCTTGGTGATGAAAAGAGAGTCACATTACTTTGTAAACACGATTGTTCGCACATACATGATTGTCATTATCATCATTCAGTGAGAGAAAATGTAATAAAAATATGGTATATAATCTTTTAATAATGATAAATATTTCATTACTATCATAAATATTTCTTTTATTTCATATATATATATTTATCCTTATTATATTTCATGTAAAGCATTATTGAAAATTAATCACATTGCTCTGTGGGTGGTATTCAGTCATACACATTTGGAATGTTATCATATGTTATACAGAATATATATTAAAATATATATTTATTATAATTCCTATATATGTATAATTATGTTTCAAATATAATATATATACTTTATATACATCATCATATCTAATCTTGGTAGGTGGTAATGGAAAAACAAATTGCATCAGTTTGCAAGGTGGTAGTCCTCCGTACACACAAACCATGATTTCGTAACCCATATTATGGAAGTGGAAAAGGTTTTAGGTCATGAAATTAAAATAAAACATATTTTTATATTTTATATACTTATATAATAATATAATCAGGGTTAAATAATAAGACACATATGTTGAGGAAGAAAAAATTTAAAATGCTCATTTATGAACGTTACCTCTTCTTCGGGTAACAACCTTAGGTTTTCATTAAAATAATTCATATGTTATATTTATAACCAAAATAAGGATTATAGGTTGATTTGATAGAATTTGGGATGTTATTAAGGATTTTATTTTCTATAATAAGTGTTTTCATGTGTGATTAAGAGAGGATAGGTGGTTTATTTTTATAAGGGAGGTGAGTGGCACACTTATTTGTTTTTGAAAAAAAAAATGTGTACCAAACTTTTTCTCATGGAAAAAGGATCCTAAATGGATTATTATTGACACTTATAAATTATATTATCGAAATATATATTTAAATTACATTTTAGAAATATTTTTTTGGTAATTTTAACACTTATCATTTTAATTTAACACCATGGTAAAATCATTTTACCTTAACCGTAGTAATTAAATTTTACTGATCTCACATATTCATTTTGGCCAAAAATAAAGTTGAAATTATTAGAAATATATATTATTATGATTCAAAATATGGAAATTTTTTTCAAAATTTAAATTATAGAAGTGGAATATTTTAATTTGCAATTAATCCCAAATACGTGATGAGAATGTAGTGTTTCAAAGAGAAAATGATCAGAAGATAAAAATGTTTTTTAATGAATATTCCATAAATAATTGATTAAAATGAAATAAATTATATTAACAAATTTATAATTTAACTATTTTTTCTTTATTTATTTTAGTATAATTTAATATTATAAATAATTTAATCGATAAGGCAATTTTTGATTAAAATTTAGTATTATTACTATTCATAATAAAATAATATTTTCATAAAATTTCATAAATTTAAACCTAATATTATAATGAAATTATGATTGAAAAATGTAATTTAATTTTTGAAAATAAGTTTCCTAAAATTGGAAAAAAATTAAATTTAAAATAATACCTGTAGATGCGATGAAAATGAAGGTTTTATTTATAATTGTATTTTTTAAGGAGAAAATAATTATATATAAACTCTATTTATAATAATAATAATTGTATTATTGTTATTCAATATTTAATTTTATATAATAAATTTATTCCAATTAAAACATTCCTTATTAGTTTTTATTTTTTATTAATTAAAATGGAGTAACATTATGTAGTATCAATCAGTTTTCTAAAAACCCATTTCTAAACCCAAAATACTATTATTGTAAAATCTTATATTATGTTGATTCAAATGTAATTAAGTGGATTAAATATTACTAAAAAATAGTTATTTTACTTTTTAACATAAAAATTCATTTAAATTACGTAATTTACCAAAAATAAAATATAGTTATACCAAAATCTATAATTTTCGCTATTCAATGATAAATAAATATTTTTTAAATAATTCCAAAAATATCACCATAAGTTAATTATGATATGATGATTCCAAAAATTAATATAATTTTACCTAATAAATTTTCTAAAATAATTATGAAATAATGTTAATATTTTGTAATAGAAACTAAAAAAAATTATTTTTGAAGATATCATATTTTTTATGAATATAATTACTTTACTAAAATTTGATTGATTATTTTCTAAGAATTTATAAATAATTTTATGTTGATTATGAAATTTATATTTATATTTAATAAAGTATTTAATACTATTCATACCCACAAATATAATGGTAAGGTTATAATGGTCTTGTTGAAAATAATATTATTTTAGGGTTTTCTATAATGTGATGTCATGTGTCATGCACGCTGATGAACAAACTCATTGTTCCATGTAATATAGGAAAACTAAAAATTTATAATATATTGAAAAAAAGTAATTAAAAAAATATGTTTGTAACATTCTACCCCTATTTAAATGAAATTATCCTTCAATATTTGTCTTAGTCATCAATGGTTTATCATTGGAAAATTAATTCATAGAAACCCACATCGTACTAACAAATAATAACATTTCACATAAAAAGTGAATGTTATAAACATAAAGGTTACCTAGAGTAACTCATAAATATGTTTCCATATAGGATAACATAGATGGTAATTTAATATTCGGATATTTTAGAAAAGAATAATTAATAATAAATAGTGATATAAATAATTAATCAAAAGAAATTTGGTGTTCCGTAGATGGTTAGTGAAAAAAATTCATAAACCAATGAGTTATGAAAAAGTACATTGATTTCATAAAAAATAATTATAATGAAAAAATTTTATTTAATGGTCCTTCTATTAATTTTGGGTAATTCATTTTCCATCTATACTATGAACATATAAAAATTACATAATTGATATATTTTTAATTCAAAGACACAATTTCATCATTTGCTTGTGACATGATTAATTTAAACTTCATATATTAGTCTAAGATATGATTTATTTCATATTAGAACCACTAAAAAATATCCATAATATAATGGTAAGTAATTCCTTATATATCTTAAAATATTAAAATTGGTTATCTACTATGGATAAATATTTACGTGGTGGTGTAATATGTTAATCTCTAAAACCTCATCCAATGTTGAACATAAAACATTAAATAAATGGTTAACCTTATAACCTTTCAACAATTCAAAATATAAAATGATGTTTTTTAAATTTCTCAAATTTAAATAAACATTAAACCCCTAAACAACACAATGTATCTTTTAATTCAATCATACCAAACATGTGAACACCTTCATCATTTATTCTTTTGAAACAAGATAATAACATTAATTACCATAAAAACTTATGGAAACAATACTTTCTTCCTCATTCCTTACAAAAAAATTTATTGGATATATTCATTAAATCCAAAATCTTTTTAAACTCCATAAATGATAGAATAAACCATTTTATATGAATTAATTAATATGTTCCAAGTTCATCATTGCTAAATAATTTAATTTATTCATATCAACCATAAGTTTCTAAAAACTAAAAACCATTTTATCAAAATCTGTAACATATAAAGGGTTATCATCCCTAAATAATGCATTTCATAATAAATATATCCATTGTATTAAATAATTTTATTGTTCATCAACATCATCCAACACATTCGTCTAAATAATTAATGAAAAAATAGTATACAACAGTTTTATATTTCATATTTCATGAATACCAATACAATAATAATTTATTCATAGCACTTACTTCTCAAAATATTAACTAGGATTCATCATCATATTCCATAATACCTCTTTTCTTTCATATATCATTGATAGACTCTTCATCATTTACCGAAATACCATTACTTTTACAACCTTGATGATTCTATTCATGAGATTTCCCCTTAAGATATTGATATTTAAAAAATTTATATGACATACATTTAAAACATTCAATTATTAATGATAACTTATGGATACCAATATTCCCATCTATTTCATTAACAAAACATTTACTTTTTCCTAGAAAATTACTTGCTTTTTGTCATTTTTTCTACACTTGAAACTTCTTCTCATTCCATCATGTGATTTAATTATGTAGTTTATTCCACATTCTAAATATATAGAAATTTAAATCTTCATTCTTCCATGGTATCCATTAAGTAAACTCACATTGAAATCTATCATTATCTGATTTGGTGAGTCATAGTGTTTTTAAGGTGTTACCTGTTAATCATATATCATGATAAATAATTATTAATAATCACAACATCCATTATTCCCTTCATCATATATATTTTTTTTCTTCAGAAAATAGCACACTATATTTAATGTCAACTATGTTCCTTCTAGAACCATCCATTGAATAAAATAAAAAATATTTGTGTTAGAAATGTTAATAATAATGGTAAACCAAATAAACATGAAAATAAATTATAACATATCTGAATCTAGACACCTAATTTTTAAACTATATAATATTAGTTTTACCCTAGGCTATTTATAGTCTATATCAATTTAAATAAATTATGATGATTTATAAAGAGTCTGTGAATTTCCAATGAATATACCATAGGTGCGTCAAACTTGCCGTGTATAAAGGTCTGTTGTCTTGCTCCAGGTGTAGTGATATGTCCCTAATAGTCCCAAAGATAAATTATAATATCAATTAACTTTCCATGATTACAAAGAATAAAATATTAAATGACCGAGACTTTAGTAGTCTTGGTAAACCAGATACATACATGAGTCTTGTATTACAAATTAATACAGTTATTAAAACACAATTTAAAAAAAAACAACTTCAAGGATAACTTTATTCCAACTTGAATGTCCCTAAAATTCACCCATTATAATATTCATGGATTCCTAGGAAAAGGAAAAATAATAAGGGTGATATCAATTTACTTTTAAGGGTGAATTATAGTGGAAGAAACAATGAATAAATGAGAATAATGATTATGGAATGGTAAATAACTAAATGCAAATATCATATAATCAAAAAATTGATGAGGAAGTTCATAAAAAAATTACATGGTAATAAATGGAAACACATTCCCTATAAATAAATAGAGAATTATAAATAAATATGGAAGGGTAAGAACCTGGAACACAAATCATTTAATCAATGAACTGAAAATGAAATTTATCCATAGATATGTCGACGAGAAATCTCATGGATAAATTATAACTGAAACTAAATGAGTGAAATTATAAATTAATTAAGGCCATGATTCATAGGTATATTAAATTATTACCTTCAAGACCTTTCATGATACGGTTTTTCATATCAGGTATAAACCGATCTAATTTTCTCTACTAATTCATCCCATGAGATAACCAATACATTGAGAAGATATCTATAACCAGGCCCCACCCACAGGGCTTTCAAAAAAGGGTCCCCAACCCATGTATTACATGTTAAAATAAATCCTCATATCCAATAATCAAAATAATTAATATTCCTTATCAAATATCAATATGGAGTAGAAGATAAAGAATTATCAATAATTTCTAAAAATGATCCAATAAATTTCAATGTAAATGTCTTATATAAAAATTATATAGAGTATAGGTAATTATAATATCCATTGAATAAAAATATGAATATCCATGGATATTTACAATGAAAAATTAATACAATAGAGTGATTGTTTCAAGGGTAAGTTAATAACCACAAAAAATAAGTCAGATTGCAAAGATTGTCATTAAGAACATTCTTGAGGAAAATATTCAATGTTTAAAAAAAATTAATGCTATTTTCCTTGAAAAAATATTATTTAAAAATTTCCATTTTAAACATGAAATGTGACATTTAAATAAAAATGGTGTGTGAATCCATATATGTCAAATGAGGTAAAAATATCATTCCTTTTGCATGATAAAAATAATATAAAAATAACTTTTTTCAAAAAAAATGGTGGGTAAATCCATATTTTCTTTAAGAGGTAAAAATAGAATTCCTTGTAAAAATGTATTTAAAATATCAGTTTAAATACATTTTTTTTGAATGAAACATGGTTTTTAGAAGATAATATGTTCTTTATGAAATGAGGGAAATGAAGTAGAGTTTTCTTAAAAACATTTTCTAAATCATTTTGTATACGAAAGAGTTGGAAAATGGTTTTAATACATGTAAGAGGCCATTAATAACTAGAGGGTAGTAAAATTTAAGGTTTTAATTTAAAATGGTAATATAATTTTCTCAAATTTAAATAACAATTAATGATCATTAAAATTACTCTTGAGGACAATAATCTTAATATTCCAAAGTAACAAATACCACCTTGAAAGATTTGAATCATAACCCTAATCAATTAATAACATTAAATAAAAGTTTTCAATAACAAGAAGGTAAATTTATTAATTATATAGTTTTTAAAAAGGTTAGTAGGTACCCCATAGAAAATAATAAGTGGTGAATATGTCATTTATCTCATATATTTAAAAGGTGAGATGAGATTATCTTACCCCACGTCCTACTTGTCTCGTGTGACTTTATATAATTTAATAACAAATTTATGTTAATTATTTACATTCTTGATAAAATTTTTCATGGTTATTATAAATTTTATTTATTCTATTACTAAATTTATAAAAGAAATATACAATTAGGTTTACATGAGTTGTTTTGACCAAATTCAGTTTAAGTGTCAAAAACAAATTTTGTAGGTTAACTACAGTCAAAGGGGTCATTATATAATATCTATAAAATAATTATAATAAAATAATTATGATATTTATAAATCAATAATTCTTTTAAATATAATCATTAAATATTTTTTTTAAAAATGAATCAACATTACAATAATGGAGACGATAGGTCGTACGTACAAAAGAGTTATATTGCCATTTTTCAATGATATTTAAGGAAAGAAAGTATGTAACAACATATTTTTTCTAGAATAAGAATTATATATAAAATAACATATAATTTAATTATATATACTTATATATATATATGTAAAAATAAATCACATCATGTTTAGGAGGTGGTAGTACACATGTACATGAAGAATGTTATCACTTTTTAAGTGTGTGGAAGGGTAATTATAGAAAATGATATATATTATTTTTATAGAAAGGTAATTATTAAATAGATATAATAGATATGTTTTCTATGTCACATATTTTTAATTAAAATCATCTGCTATACATGTTTTGTATCATTTGAATGAATCATATCACTTTTATGAGGCGTTAGTCCACACTTCAACAAAAGATGTTATCGTATTCCCAAAAACGGAGTGTATATAGTTAGGTGTAATAAAAAAATTAAATAAGTATAATTAAATTATATATATAACATTTAACATATATAAACCTAGTTTCCCTTAAAATGGCCACCAAGAGAGGCATCAAAGGAAGAGCAAACAATCATCATTTCATGAGGTGTTAGCCCACCGCTCTCATAAACAATATGTTTGTTACCCATTAGATGGGATTGTATGTAAGTGTATGTAGAAACATTAACATAATACATCCTAGTATATTGACTAAATATTTCTTATATACTCATTGAATAACAAGGGGTTTAGGGAGGTGATAATGGTAATAAATTTAAAGAGATTAAAGAAAGGTGTTACGACTTAATTTGGTAACTACTTTTTGTTTGCACCAAAGGGATTCCTTGGATTTATTTATTACTAAGATGATTCTTTTAGTTTAAGGATGGTAATTTTGGGGAACTATTTTGGTAGATATTGTTTAATCCAATATTTTATTATAGGAGTAAAGAAGTGGGGGGGGTCTTTTTATTAGAAATGAGGAGTGGTACTCTTATAATATTTTGTCAAAATAAATTTCATTCACATTTTTCACATTGTAGGTTGCTTCTATAATGGTCCAATTTCTAGAAAATTGTTGATTGGGTGGAAATATGGCTTTCAAATGGATCTTTAAAAAGTTTCTAGGTCATTTTGGACCTTAAGTTAAATGTATAGTACTTTTTTAATAATAATTATTTCTTATTAATTGCAATTAATTATAATTACCATAATTAATATTTTTGGTCAAAAAAAATTTGAACAAATTATAAATTATAAATTATTATTATTCCAAATATGGAATCCTTTTTTTGAAATTATAATCCAAATATTTGAAGAAATTAATTTAAATTTATTCCCAAAGACGACAAAACAATGCAGGTTTTTAAAGTAAAAACATTTGAAAGGTTTATATGTTTTGATATTTAATTTCATAGTGAAATTTATAAAAATTATATAAATTGTATTATATGATAAAAATATTATCTAATTTAAGTTTAAAATAAATTTAAAACATAAATTTTCTTTATAAATAAATCATATGAAAAATTAGTTTGGAAATAAAATCCAATTTTTTTAGTATTCATTAAAATAATAAAACTTCATAGAAAAATACAAAAAAACTGCCATAAAATAATATTTATGTTTCTATTTCAAAGTTAAATAATATTGTGATGTACAAAATCTTTAAAATTTACAAAAATTTAATTTAAAATAGATTATCCATTAAAAAGTGGTAAAAATACATTAATAACAATATAATATTTTATGTGTAAAATTTAGTTTGTTCTTAAATTATGCTTATAAAATATACTAGATGAATATAAAAATATTTATATTGAATAATATATATATATATATATATATATTACATTAATACCACTCACTGATACTAATTAATTGAATTTATATGGATAAAACAGAACTATGAAGAAAAAAGATAGTTCTCTATAAAATATTCTTTTTATATTCAATTAGTTATTATATTCATTTATAATTAATTTTTATCTAATGAATCAATATTGTATTTGGGTAGGCCACATATTTTAATATGTTATTTATAACTATTCATAATGGCTATCTTATGTCTTTATATAATATTATTTGAATAATATTTCATTGTTTGGTAAAACATGGTCATGTGTGTAACTCAAGAAATTGAAGAAACTCATTGTTGCATTTGTTCATTGAAAGCTATAGAATATATTAAATTTATTTAAAATAATAAATATATTTTATTTTATTGATATATTATATTCCCTATCATTCTTGTTGTTTCATTCCATATATGTTATCGAAATCAATGTTCCAACTTTATATTTTTTGGGTGTCACATTCTCCCCGAATTAATTAAATTACCGCATCACAATTTAAAATCGATATTGGTAATATTTATTTTTGATATTTATTATTTTTCAAATCCTTCATAATTAGAATATTTTATATAACATCCTCTATAAAATATATAATGGGATGTACAAAGGGCACATGGACTAAAATATGACTAGGTCATTATGTAGGAGAACATTAGTGGAACATACAGATATGTACTTGGAGGGAAAGAATAGATATGTAGAGGGGGTTATTGTGGTCATAAATCACAAACAATTGAATGATAAATTTAATGTTGGGGGCTTCAAATCCATAAATATGTCGTGATTTAGATGAATATTTTTTCAAAAAAAATTTAGGTATAAGGGAAAAAATAAAGATAATTTTCATAATGGTGAAAAATTGTATTACTTCATAAGTGTATAAATAAATATACTAAATCAATATATTTTTATAAAAACAATTTATTCCTTTGGTTATGAATCAATAAAATTACAATTCATACCGTACTCTATGAAATGGATATCAAATAATTAAATTAGATTCTTAAATAACTAAAATAATCTTTTAATGGATTGTATAATCTATAAAAGAGTGAAAAGTATAATAATTTGTGTCTGAATATTTTACAAAATCAATATAGTATATATATTAATCTATAAACATAAAAATATTCACTATTGGTTCAATATTAATAATTTTCACCAAATTATTCAACTAAAAACAATGACTTATTAACAATGGCATTTCATATGTTAGTGGTTTGTATTAAACCATAATCATCTTTCGATCATGGGTTCAAGTCACCCAACCTTATTGGATTTGATTGGTTGTTACCTAGAATAAAATTTTCCCTTTTGTAATACCATATTAATATAATTTCCAAAATAACTGTGATGGAAATCCTTGAAAAAACGTTAATCACTAAATTTTCATTTAACTATCGTTTTTAATACAACCCCAATACATAAATACTTCTTCCATTTGTTTCATAAAGTTCTTTCCTTGCTGTAGGGTTTATCTATAACGTCATTTACAGTATTTCTAATTAATGACACCATATCTTCATCCTAAAACACATTAGGTTTATACTAGGTCATTAATTATCATTATCTTTTCAAATCCAACACAATTATTTGTAAATAAAACCAAAATTATCCAAATAGTATCCCTTGTGAGTGTAAAACCAGGTGCACAGTAAGGCTTATATTCATGTACCAGGTTACGATATGTTAGGCCTAGCTAACCTTATAAGTTTTTTTACTCCTAGGTATATATGTTCTATAACCACACACACTTGTAGTATCTGGATATGGATGTATTTTTAGGAAGAACCACATAATCTCATCATTATCAAAATTCTTGTGTTTTATTCTATACTTATCATCAAATTATATCATAGGACTATGTTGTATATTCTATTTTCCCCTAAAACTAGTTCCAAATCTTTCTATTAAATATTATTTGATACCAACTATAGAGACCCAATCCTAGATGACATGAAACTGATGTCTTCTGTCAATTACATTGACATGATTAGTATGAATCAAATCCTAAATGACTAAGAGTTTAGTAGTCTTGGTAAACATGATAGGTACATGAGTATTGTATTACAAATTGATACATTAATTACATCATAATTTTTTCTAAAAATACAACTTCAAGGATATATTTATACCATCTTGTATATTTCAATGCATCTTCTATAGAACACTTCTTGGTTTCATGGGGAAAGAAAACATAACAACGTTGACCTCAAATAATTATTAAGGGTGAAGTATAACAGAAGAAATAATGAATCAATGAGAATAATAACTTTGTAATGGAAAATAACTGAAAAAATACCATATAATAAAAAAACTGAGAAGGAAATTAATAAAAAATATGGAAAGTTAATAAATTGAAACTCATTCCTTCTAAATAACTATATATGGGAAAAAATATTGCAAGGTATGAAATGGAAACACATTATATTTAAAAAATAAACTGAAAATGAAATTTATACATAGATATGTGGATGAAAAGTCTCATTGATAAATAATAACTGGAACTAATGGAAGGAAATTATTAATTATTGGATTGCATCATTACTAGGCATATTGAACCAGTACCATCAGGACCATTCACAATATGGTTTAGCATATAGGGTTTAAATTCATCTAATTTTCATAAATAATTCATCCCATGAGACCACTAATACATCAAAGTGATATCTATAACAAGACACCACCCATAATGCATTACATATACAGTCCCCAACCGATGTCTTACCCATCCAAAACAATAATCATATCAAATAATAAAAATAAATAATAAGCCTTATCTAATATCCATACGGAGTAGGAGATGCAGATTTATCAATACTTCACAAAAGGATCAAATAACCTTTAAAGTAAACCCTATATATACAAATGGTAACTTTTTAGGTAATAATAATAACCATTGTATGAGAATATTGATATAGAATAATCTTTTCAATGATAAATAATTACAATTGAGTTATTTTTTCAAGATCAAGTTAACAATAAAAAAAGAAGGTTAGATTGAAAACATAATCATTAAGAAAATTATTGTAACATCATGGGTAAATGAAGAATAAGATATTTTCAAATTTATTAATATTTGTGAATTAATTATTAATTTTAGCTTAAAGGGGTGCTATGTTCGATAGCGTACCTGATATGGAAGAACATGTTTCTTTGGAATCTTACGTCGCACACTAATAATATAATATTATTATTTTCAATGGTAGTTAACTCCTAGACATTGTATTGGCGGTAATGAACAAAACTAACTATAATATGATTATACATGTATTTATATTTATCCAATAAATGTTAAAGGCTTAATATATGAATAAATCTAATTTTAAGCAAAATTTACATTAAAAGGCCGATTTACCGCCTTTTAATGGAGAACCGTTTTTAAAACTAGTTTTGGTCACTTTAATATATTATATATGACCAAATTAAATCCTTCTTTAGAATGAGGTCATCAGAATTTAATTTGAATAATTTTTTGGTATTTTTCTGATAAAGTTCATTTTTAAGGAATAGGGAAAATATTGTATTTTAATTCAAAACTTTGTTTTAATATTATATATTTATATGGTTAGATTATCTTTTTAATTTGTTTTAAAGTAAAATTTAAATATATTTTTACTATTTAATCCAACGTTAGTAATTGGAATTAATTTCACTTTGAAATCGGACATAAATAAGTATCAATATTTTGATAGTTTTTAATTCTTAAAAACACGATCTTTATTTTGATAGCGGGAATTAATTTTAAATTAATTTCTGCCACTTCAGTGTTTTGATTTTGGAAAAATGGATTCCATATTTGGAATCAGGAGACAAAAGTTTTGTAAATAGTTAACTTTCATTTTTAGACATTTAAAATATTTACTTCAGTAAATATTTTATTTACCGTGGTTAAAGGGTAAATCAGGTAAATAAGGGTAAAAAACAAAATATTATAACAATATAAAATTACCCATAAACGTGCCCTAATTCTATAGGCTGAGTCATGTCCGACCATGTGCATCTTTGGGTCGATTTTGGGACCCCATTTAGCAACTTGGGAGTGATAATGACAATTTAGATTAATTAATTTAATGTGAATACAAAAGTGACATTAACAAAAATCATTTAGTAATTAATTTCTATATGGTGTTATAGAAGTACTATTTTATACTATAAATATTCATTGGAATGATAATAAGAATTAATAAATCATGGTATTTTTTTTAATTTTTAGAAATCAAAAAATTTAAATTATTTATGACACAATAATGATGCAGTTTTTACCTCATTAATAAATGAGTTAAATAAATAAGATTATAATGATTAAAATATTATCCAAAACATGTAAAATTCTGATTTAATTATTTTATTTTGAATATGAGTCATCGTATCTTAGACCTCAATGATTTTTGGACCATTATAAACCGAATATAAGTTAATAATAATATAATATTTTTAAACTTTCTTAAAGAGCCCCTCCTCTCCCTTATAAAAAGAGACCAATTCTAACCAATTCCTCACACCTCTCAAGCCATTTGGATCATCCAACCTCTGCCCAATTAATCTCCCTACATCCCTTTCCTCCTCCTAGAAGCCTTAACTTAGGCAGAAGGCACTTAAGAAGTCCTCTGGTTCAAACCAAAGTGAGTTACCCAAATTAAAGGTAACCGTTTCTCTTAAATTGTTTTCTTTTATTTTCCTTCTCCAACCCATAAACTCTTTTTATTTACTTTTTTTTAACAAAAAAAGTATCCTAAATATACTAGGATGTTGTTATGATAAGGATTCTAACTACACTTACACACACCGACGTCTAATGGATGAAAAACATAATCTTTCTCTGGATGGAAAAATAACACCTCACCAAACGATGATTGTTCAATTACATCTTACCGCCTCTATTGGGGGCCATTATGATGGAAATGTATTTATATATAATATATATTATTTTTATTATTTTCTTATGCTTATGTACGTCCCATTTATATCAATTATTCATGGTTTCCATAGTGGGTAAATACGATAATCTCATTTGAGGAAGTGCGGACTACCACCCCCTCAAAGTGATGTGACTCATTAATGCCCTATATGGGATGTATAAAGGATAGATTTAATGATATTATATATTATATTATACTGGAATTATAATATACCTAGGTATCATTATGTTTTAATTCCATTAAAATAAGAAATAGAAATTAAAGGAGCGTTCATGCGTACGTATGGCTTATCGTCTCCATGAACGGTGCATTTCATTTCGTACCTCCAAATGTTATGTACTATTATAAATACATGTATATACTGGATATATATGATATATATGATATCTAATATCATGAATACCACTCTCTATATAATGGACTATTGACCATATGGACAACTTGTAAATATAAGGTGTTCATTTTTGACCCAAGTAACAAATATCAACAAAATGAACATTATTAACTAAAATCATTACTTAATGTTTATAACATGGTAATAAGTGATATTAAATGAATAATAAACTTGAAAAATGTTCCTAATCAAGTATAAATTAACTTTACTTTATTATTCAGGAGATTAAATAACGAACGGGTCATGTCAGACACGAGGTAAGGGACTTCGTCTCAATCTTCTTTAATTGAGGCATTTTTAGTTTTATACACGAATTTATTTTATACGGAGTATAAACCCCTTTTTATTTTCAATTTATTCAAAGGGAATCTTTTCATACGAAGCGTTTTAATAAAAACAAGAAGGAATTCTTTTTTACGTAAGCGGTGACAACGACCTTTCCGCCGCCGTGAGTATTATTTGATCTTTGGCTTCCTTAAAAAGCCAGAATGTTTTTAAAAGGAAAAATAAATACCATATAATATTTTAATGTATTTTGGTATTGAAAATGATATTGAAAATGGATTTATTATTTCAATATCTAGAAATGATATTTTATTATTGCAATGTGGAAATTTTATCTTTCCTTTATGCTTATGTTAGGTGTTATGATCATGTTATAGTTTTTGGGAATTATTTAAGTATATGGGTGGTTCCGTGATTAACCTAGGGCAGGTGAGCCCGAGATAGATCTCCAATGCATTGGGTAACATAATGGAGGTAAACGTGAATGTTTCTCCTAAGAGATTTAGGGAATATACTGTGATGTTTATTCCAAAGTAACTCCCTATTTATATGTGATAGCTACAATGTAAGTATGATATGGATGCCACAAGTTACCTTTATGATTTTTGATTTCTATTTTTCTTTCATAAATCTTATGATTTCACATGGTAAGTATAAGATTTCATGTTTTGAAGGCATTTATGAACAAATGTTTTCATAAATGGATTTATAACCCTTACTAAGATTTTTATGCTCATCACATGTTTTGAAATGTTTTCACAGGACATAAAGATGAATAGGGTCGAGGATGGGATGAAGGAAAAGTCATGTGGTTTAAAACATTGATTTAGACATAACTCATTTTTTTAAGAGTTCATGTTTTGTATAAAATGGAAACTGTGTAGAAATGTCTACTTTGTATGTTTTGAGATGTAATGTAATTGTTATGTCCTAACTCTCTAAAACTCTAAACCAGAAAAGATCCTCAATGTAAATTATACATTTAATTCAATATTATGTAATTTTTAAGGCCGAGTCCTTATAGTTGGTATCAGAGGTCGGTTTAGATAACTTTATGAGTTAGGATATTGTTAAATTAATATCCATAAAGTAATTTATGTTAATATTGATAGGACATAGAATTTACAGATTACCATGTTGCTTCACCTAAGATTTTTTTTTTTAAATGAAGCTTTGGTCAAAGACCAAAGCAAAATTTATTGAAACAAAAGAGAGATTACATGAAGCGAAAAGACGGGATTGTTTTACAATCTCTATCCCAAAGATGTAATAAATCAGGGAGGATCGAGTCCATCCAAGTCATGCTTTGATGTACACCTTTGTTGGCTAGAGCATCAGCAACGGCATTTGCTTGACGATAGGCATGAGTAGCTATAAACTCGATCCCACAGAGAAGATTGAGACAGTTCAACCAGCGAGCAGTGAGCGACCATGATAGATGAATGCTTCCAGTCCAGATGGCATTAATGATGGTGGTTGAATCACTTTCAATCCAAAGCTTTCTCCAACCTCTTTGAAGAGCAAAGTCAATAGCATGAATAACGCCAAGCATTTCCGCCTCCAGAGAGGAATAGTGGCCACAACCAACAAAGAAACAGCCATGGCAATGCCCAGCTGTGTCCCTGAAGATAGCACCGCAACTGGAAGGACCAGGGTTACCTTTGGAAGCGCCGTCAACATTCACCTTGATCCATCCTGGTATCGGGGGTTGCCAAAAAACTTCAAAGAGGCATTTTGGCTTTGGGAAGATACCAGGAACGTGAAGATGACGGAGGATCATAAGGTCACCAACCGAGTTGTTGCAACAGTCTTTTTGAATTGAGGCTGCCTCATGAATCGCGAGGAGAATTCGGGATTTCCCTTCATTAAGATAGAAAGAGTGATTATTGTGAATAATATCATTTCTAACATACCAGAGTTCATGAAGAAGTTCTGCCACTGCCGCCAGAAAGAGATTTTTAACCTGCAGAGAGGCAACATGTCTAGTACAGTTTATTAAAAACAAGTGAATAGAATCAGTAATGGGCAATCTGCAGTTAAAAAGATCAAAGATGTAATTCCAAAGGGCAGAGGCCGTCACACAAGATAGAAAAAGATGATTGGCATCTTCCCTATGTTGGTTACACATACGACATTTAGAGCAAAGAGAGATGCCAAAAGATTGGAGGCCAGTTTCCATGGGTAATCTGTTGTGCACAATTCGCCAAATAAGGATGAGTCTGGAAGGCTTGATGTAGGATTTATTGAAATGATTCACCCAAGAAAAGAAGGATTCAGAATCAGAAAAATTATGCTTATAAAAATTTTTTGAATCCAGGATGCCATTGGGAGAAGGCTCCCAAACAAGGAAATCACCAGTAGAAGAAAAAGCATAATTTTCAATGGCTTGCATAATGATATCTGGGAAATCCCAGTCAGAGGATTGTAAGACCTCCTTTATAGATTGTTGAGTATCACCAGGAAGAAGGTCCGGAGGCAACAAAGAGATCAGAGGGTTACCACCCCATTTACCACACCAAAAATTAATGGAGGAGTCAGCACTGACAATCCATCTAGAGTTTTGCATGATTTTGTGAAAGGAGTCCCGAATGGAAGGCCAGATAGAAGAGTTAATGAAATTAAGATTACCTTTGGACAGCTTAGAAAAAAATCTATGTTTTAGAAAATCAATAGCTTTAGAAGTGGAGTTAATGATGCGCCAAGTAAGGCAGGCCTATAAGGCATCATTGAACAGCTTTAAATTTTTAATGCCTATTCCTCCATTAGCAATGGGTTTACAACAAGTATTCCAAGGAATAGTAACATGCTTCTTTTCAAAAATACTTCCAGACCAGATGAAGTTTTTGATGTAAGTGTTAATTTTTTTAAGAGTACCGATGGGCCATTAATAGACCATAAAGGAATGAACCATTTTAGAAACAATGGTCGATTTGACCAAACAGATTCTCCCAGCCATGGAGAGAGACTTCCCTTTCCAATTAGCTAGTTGATTTGTGATATGAGCAAGGATATTAGAGAAATAGGTAGCTTTGGGACGACCCCAAAAAAGAGGAACACCCAGATAGGTGAAAGGTAAGAGACCCTCCTTGATACCCAGGTAATTAATAATACCAGATTTTCTTCTGACAGGAAAATTCTTGCCAAAATAGATGAAGGATTTGTTCCAAGAGATAGCTTGACCAGAAACATCCTCATAGTGAGATATAGTTTTCTTGAGAGCATGAAGGCTTTTTTGGTCTCCTTTTATAAAAAGGATAATATCATCCGCATATAAGAGGTGAGTAGGGGCATTTAAGTTTCTGGCGACCTGAATAGATTTGATCAAATTATGATCAACATGGTAGTTTATGAGTCTGCTAAGATAATCCTCAGAAATCACAAAAAGAATGGCAGAGAGAGGGTCCCCTTGTCTAACACCTTTAGTGCATTTGAAAAAGCCACGAGGAGTTCCATTAATTAGGATAGAGATATGAGTTGAGTGGAAAAAGGTCTTAATTCTACCAATGAAGGAATCGTTAAAACCAAAATTCCTAAGAACTTTGAAAATAAAATTCCAATCAATAGTGTCAAAGGCCTTTCTAATATCCAGTTTGATGGCCACACAACCACCTCTAGATTTTTTAGTTAAAGCATTCGTGCACTCAGATGCAAGACAAATGCAGTCCTGAATGGATCTTCCCTTGATAAAACCAAATTGATTCCAAGAGACGATTCTATTACAGATAGGAGCAAGTCTATTTGCAATAATTTTAGTGATGATTTTATAGATAGTGTTGATCAAAGCTATAGGTCTAAATTGATGAATCTCAGCAGCATTCTCAACTTTAGGAATTAGAGTAACAAATTGAGCATTGATTCCATGAGGGAGAGATCCGTGAGTGAAAAAAGTCTTAACAAGATTACAAACATCCTTTTGAATGATATCCCAATGATTTTGGAAAAAGCCATTATTAAAACCATCCGGGCCAGGAGCACTGTCGGGGTTAAGTTTAAAAACAATATCTTTAATTTCATGATCAAGGGGAGTGCTTAAAAGGTATTTATTGTCACCTTCATTAACCAGCAAAGGAAGGATATCAGGTTTATGATCAACATTTCTATCCGGACCATTTAAGATGTTATAGAAGTACGTGATAACATGATCCGTAATGTCTTCTTCAGAGTCTAAGACCATGTCATTATGAATGAGCATAGAAAGCGGACGATTGGCCTTTCTAATTCTTTGAAGATTATTATAAAATTTAGTATTACGATCCCCATCAGTAAGCCATTTGGTTCTAAACATCTGTTTACGAATATTATCTTTAAAAGTAAGAAGGGAATTAATTTTTGAGGAAATATGAACTTCCACCTGAGAATCTAAGTGAAAGTCAGAATGAGTGTTCTGAGATTGAAAGTGACTAAGCTCATCTTCCAGATGAGAGATGTCTAGATCAATTTGGACGATAGGGTTTTTACACCAACCTTTGAGAGCCCGTTTAAGCACTTTCAGTTTAAATAAGCAAGCAAAGTCATCCTTATGATGGTTCATGGAATTCCAAGTGTTAAGAATAAAAGAAGCACAGTCAGGGTTCGAAGACCAAGCATTGTTAAATTTAAAAGGAAAGGTAGTTTTTTGAGTATTCGTAGAAAGGTTGACAAGGATCGGATGATGATCAGAGTTAATTCTAGGGAGAGTAACACAAGTAATTTTATCCCAAGTATCAAGAGTCTTCATGTTAACAAAGGCTCTATCAAGTTTACAAGAAACGTTTTTATTGTAATGCTTTCTGTACCAGGTGTATTTGGCACCGATAAGATTAACCTCAAAGAGGTTACAATCATCAATAGTAGATTTAAACTCTCTAGAGGAAATGGGGAGATGAGCAGGACCAATTTTTTCAGCTGAGGAAATAATAGCATTGAAATCTCCCAAGAGAAGCCAAGAATCTTGAATGAGTTTGGCAATATCAAGAAGTTCAAGCCATAACAGTCTCCTATCCTGATACCTATTTTTGGCATAAACCATAGTACAATAGATGTGCTGACCATTCCAAATGAAATCACAAGTAAACTACTGATCAGAAGTTTTAATAATGTTAATGTTTTTTAAGGAATTATGACAAAAAATCCACAAGGAGTCAGTCTGAGGACCGTTTTTACAGGATCCTAGAAAATTGTAATTAAAAGCACCAAATTTCATAAAATTCATTTTAAAATTGACCTTAGGTTCAGCAATGGAAAAAAGGTGTGGTTTATGAGTATTTAGAAACCGCCTAAGGGTAATAGAGGTGTCATTATTGGCCACCCCTTGACAATTCCAGAAAAGAACATTCATTGCTACTTGTGTCTAGGGTTAGAACCCTTCTTTTTTTTGGATTTACAAGAACCCTTCTTTTTTTGGGATCTTGTAACAATTGAGGAAGAGGATATAAGATGATGTCCCTCTTCAGTTTCAGAGCTTTGAGAGGAATCAGATTTATGCTTAGCATTTTTAATAGTAGCAGGTTCTGAAGAACACAATGAAACAGGAATTTCTAAAGGTTGAGATTGTGCTGCTCTATGAGGAGAGTCCTTTACAAGGACATGAGGTAAAGGAGAGCCAATTTGATTAGTCTTAGAAGAAACATTATGAGCAGATTGCTCATGTTGCAGTAGAGTCTCAGTCCCAATCTGGGCAGAATCAAGGCCAGCTGGATGAGAATGATCAGAAACAGGAGGCCTGTTATGATCATGGTTTTGATTTTTATTAGGAGAATTAGATATCGTGTTGTTTTCTGGACATAAATCATGGTCTTGAGCAGTTTCAGGAGCAGGCACTTCACCTAAGATATTTCATTGTTTAGAATGGTTTTCCCTAGAGGAAACAAGGCAGATCTGTTGGAACGACATCAGGAGGAAGAAAACCTTCCAAATCAGCAACCTGAGATGGTCAGAATCAGAACTAAATAGTTTGTTATAGTGATGGCACAGTTGACTCAGGCTATAATTGGTGGTGGTATCCATGTATGAGATCAGCCAGATCAGCCATAGAGGAACATGTCAGTAGTTGAGCATTTCATTAGGCAACATCCCACATCATTCAGAGGATCATCTGATCTGGTGCTATGTGAAGGGTGGATTATAGCACTGGAAAAGATTTTCGATGTCATGGGTTGTTCAGAACATCAAAAGGTTAGTCTCAGTGTTTACCATTTTGAAGGTGAAGCTGATCAGTGGTGGTCGATGGTGAAAAATATTCGGGATAGTTTGGAGATTGATGCTCTTGATTGGGATGAATTCAAAGGTATGTTTCTGGAGAAATATTTTCCTAAGGCGGTTTGTCTTAGGATGGAAAAAACAATTCCTAGAATTGAGACAGGAGGATGACTCAGTGGCTTCTTATGAAGAAAAATTCACTCGACTGGCAAGGTATGCTCCAAATTTCATATGAGATCTTGATAGTAAAATCAACCATTCTTACTCAGGATTATAGCCAAATTATCGAAGCGCTTTAGCTTCTCGTGAGTTAAAAAGTTATCAAAAGCTTGTTCGTTTTGTGGAGATGGTGGAAATGGAGTTTGCCAATGATCATGTATTCTTTGACAAACAACAAAATAAGAGGTAGAGGTGGTAGGCGAAAGGGAAGAACTCTCCAAAACAGTCTGATGGTATGAAACTGTAGTTTACAGTTTGTGAAAATTGTTGTAAAAAGAATGCTGGGGAATGTCTTTTGAATTCTGGTAACTCCTACCGATGTGGTAAAATGGGACATAAGGCTCGTAATTTCACTAAAAAAGATCAGGGTAATGGTATGAAAAAATCTGATTTACAATTAGTAAAATGTTTTAAGTGTAATGAAATGGGTCATTATGCAAATCAGTGTCTGACAAAGAGCTAGTGTGATGTGAAGCAGTCAGACTACAAGCAGAAGGGGGGGGGGATCCTTTGTAACTACTTCAATAGATGTTGGGCCATCAAACGAAGTAGTATCAGGTACATTGTTTGTTTGTTCAGATTATTCCAATGTGTTATTTGATTTAGGGTATACACATTCATTAATTTCTAAAAATTTTCAAGTAAATTGGGAATTCCATCTCATGATATGAATACTAAACTTATGGTAAAAACACCTTGAGGAAATTTTGAGACAAAAAGAAAACATAAGAACATTTCTGTCCTTGTGTGTGGAAAGAATCTACCTACAAACCTTATTATTTTTCCTCTAGTAGAGTTTGATGTTATATTGTGCATGGATTGGATTTCTGTTTATCATTCTAAGATTGACTACAGAGCTAAAGAGGTTTCTTTTCATAATGATTTTCAGTTTCTGTACAAGAATGAACCCATTCTTTTGATAGAATATCAGGAAGTTGAAAAAATGGTAAGAGATGGAAATGAATGTTACCATGCACATATTTTTGAAAACAAAGGAACTATTCAAATTAATGATGTGCCACTGGTAAATGAGAACCTTGATGATTTTCTTGATTAGTTTCCTTCTATTATACCTGATCGGGAAGTTAAATTTACTGTTGACTTAGTTCCTGATGCTATGCCAATTTCAAAACCCCCTTATCTAATGGCTCAAATTGAATTTATAGAGTTAAAGAAGCAATTGCAGGAGTTATTAGATAATGGTTTCATTCGACCTAGAACATCACCATGGGGTGCTCTTATCTTGTTTGTTAAAAAGAAATATGGTTCAATGAGACATTGCATTGATTATAGAGCATTGAATAACATCACTGTTAAGAATAAGTTTCCTTTGCCTCATATCGATGATTTGTTTGATCAGCTCCAGGGAGCTCAGTATTTTTCAAAGATTGACATGAGGTCGGGGTACCATCAGTTGAAATTAAAGTAAGAAGACGTTCCAGAGACCGCGTTTCATACTAGATATGGCCATTATGAATTTTTTGTTATGCCTTTTGTTTTATCCAATGCACCTGCTGTATTCTTGGATCTTATGAATAGAATTTTCGAGGAGTTCATGGATAAGTTTGTGGTTGTGTTCATTGATGATATTTTGGTTTATTCAAGAAGTAAATATGAGCATGAAATTCATTTATGGGTTGTCTTCAAAACCATAAAATAAAATAATTTTTTTGGGAAATTCAGTAAGTGTGAGTTTTGGTTACAATTTTTTTTTCCTTGGTCACATTATTTAAAAAATGGCATAACTGTAGATCCTACAAAAACAAAAGTTGGTGAAGAATGGCCAAGACCCACAAATATATCCGAGATTTGTAGTTTTCTTGGTTTAGTAGTTTATTACTAGAGGTTTTTTGAAAAATTTTCACGGTTATCTAGTCCAATGATTAAGTTAACTTGAATAGGTGTTAAGTTCATCTGGACAACAGAATATGATGATTGTTTTCAGGAATTGAAAAGAAGATTGGTGAATGCTCAAGTTTTGGCACTGCCTTCTAGAAATGGTGATTTTGTTATCTACAATGATGCTTCTTTGAAAGGACTAGGTTGCGTTCTAATGCAAAATGATCAGGTAATTTCTTATGCTTCACGTCAGTTGAAACCACACGAGTTAAATTACCCTACAGATGATGTGGAATTATCTGCTATTGTTTTTGCTTTAAAAATTTGGAGGCATCATTTGTATGTAGTGAAGTGTGGAATATATACTGATCATAAAATTTTAAAGTATATATTAACTCAGAAATAATTGAACATGATATAGAGGATATGACTAGAATTAATCAAGGATTATGATTGCATGATCCATTACCATCCGGGAAAAGCAAATAAAGTGGTCGTTGCTTTGACTCGGAAAAGTAATGTCTCATTAGCCATGGTAAGTTTAGAACAAGATCCTTTGGTTTTTGATTTGATGAAATTTGGCATAGAAGTTGTTGGTGCAGGAAATTCTTCTGTTTTGTTTTAGGTGTCAGTGAGATCATCTCTATCAGACAGAATAAAGAAAGCGTAGAAGGAAGACAGTGAGTTGTAGAAAAAGGTAGAGTTGGTTCAGAAGGGAATGTTTCCTGAATTTAACATTGATAATGATTGTGTTTTCCGGTTTGGAATAAGATTATATGTTCCTTGTGATTCACAGTTGAAGAATGAGTTGTTATGTGAAGCTCATAGTTCTCCATTTTCAGTACATCCTGGCAGTACTAAGATGTACAAAGATCTTCGGGAGTATTACTGGTGGGATGGAATGAAAAGAGATATTTCTGATTTTACTGTGAAGTGTTTGACTTGTCAACACGATAAAGCAGAGTGAAAGTTACCGAAAGGAATGCATCAGCCTCTACTGGTGCCAGAGTGGAAATGGGAAAATATATCCATGGACATTGTTGTGGGATTACCAAAGACATCTCGAGGTAATAAAGGAATTTGGGTTATAGTTGACCGATTGACTAAATCTTCTCATTTCCTTACTATTAGAGATAATTTGTCTCTATATAACCTTGCTCGGTGGTATGTTAAAAGGATAGTCAGGTTGCATGGAGTTCCCCCTTCCATTGTATCTGATCGCGATCCTAGGTTCACTTATAACTTTTATAAAGGCCTTGAGAAGTAATTGGGTACTGAATTAAATTTCAGTACAACTTTTCATCCTCAATCAGATGGGAAGTTAGAACGAACAATTCAGACCTTGGAGGATATGTTACGTGCTTTCTTGATGGACAATCAGGGAAGCTGGGACCAACATCATTCTTTGGTTGAATTTTATTATAATAATAGTTTTCATTCCAGTATATAGATGGCTCCATTTGAGGCATTGTATGGAAAGCGTTGTCGAACTCCGGCTTTATGGGATGAAGTAGGTGTAAGAAAGGTGATGGGACTAGAATTGGTAGAAGAGATGTCAGTGAAAGTTCAGTTGATTCAGAAGCACATGAGAATAGCTCAGAGCAGAAACAAATGTTTGGCGAATAACCGGAGGAAGGATCTTTCTTTTGAGGTTGGTGATCATGTCTTTCTCAAAGTTTCTCCTTGGAAATGTGTGATGTGTTTTGGTAATAAGGGAAAGTTGAGTCCAAGGTTCATTGGACCTTATGAAATTCTGGAGAAAGTTGGATCAGTTGCATACATAGTAACTTAACCTCCAGGTTTATCCTAGGTACACAATGTTTTTCATGTTTCGATGTTGAGAAAGTATATGCCAGATCCTTCTCATGTTTTGATCCCAGAGGTAGTTTGGTTGGATGAGAATCTCTCTTATGAAGAACAACCAGTCCAGATTCCTGACCGTAGAGAGAAAGTGTTGTGGAATAAGGTAATTCACCAGGTAATGGTTTTTTGGAAAAACCATATGGTTGAAGAGGCAACATGGGAATCTGAAAATTCTATGAGGGTTAAATACCCCCACTTATTTTGATAAGTGGACAAAAATTGCAAGGATGCCATTTCCAAAAGGGGGAAGGATGTAACATCCCAAGTAAATGAAGAATAAGAGATTTTAATATTTATTAATATTTTTTAATTAAATATTAATTTTAGCTTAAAGGGGTTTCTATGTTCGATAGCGTACCCGATACACAACAACGGGTTTCTTTGAAATCTTATGTTGCATACTAATAATATAATATTATTATTTTGAATGGCAGTTAACTCATAGACTTTTTATTGGTGGGAATGAACAAAACTAACTATAATATGATTATACATGTATTTATATTTATCCAATATAAGATAAAGGGTTAATATATGAATGAATCTAATTTTAAGCATAATTTACAATAAAAGGCCTATTTACCGACTTTTAATGGAGAACCCTTTTTAAACCAAGTTTTGGTCACTATAATACAATATATATGACCAAATAAAATCCTTCTTTATAATGAAGACATCAGAATTTACTTTGTGTAATTTTTTGGTATTTTTCTGATGAAGTAAATTTTTAAGGAATAGTGAAAATATTGTATTTTAATTCAAAACAATGTTTTAATATAATTTATTTATATGGTTATATTATCTTTTTAATTGGATTTAAATTTAAATTGAAATATATTTTTACCATTTAATCAAATGTTGGTCATTGAAATTAATTTCACTTTGAAATTGAACATAAATAAGTATCAATCTTTTGATAGTTTTTAATTCTTAAAAACACACACTTTGTTTTGACAACGAGAATTAATTTTAAATTAATTTCTGCAACTTATATGTTTTTATTTTAGAAAAATGGATTATATATTTGGAATCAGGAGGCCCAAATAATTTAAATAGGTAACATTTATTTTTAGACATTTTAAAAATTTACTTCAATAAATATTTTATATATCGTGGTTAAAGGGTAAATCAGGTAAATAAGGGTAACAAAATAATATTATAATAATATAAAATTACCCTTAAACGTGTCCTAATCCTACTGGATGAGTCATGTACGACCATGGGCATCTTTGGGTCGATTTTGGGACCTCATTGAGCCACTTGGGTGTGATAATGACAATTTAGATTAATTAATTTAATGTGAAGACAAAAGTGGAATTAAAAAAAATCGTTTAGTAATTAATTTTTATATAGTGGTATATAAGCCCTATTTTCAACTATAAATATTCACTGGAAAGCTAAAAAGATTTTATATATCATGGTAGTTTCTTTTTAATTTTTAGACATCAAATAAATTAAATTCATTATGACACAATAATGATGTAGTTTTTAACTCATTTAAAAATGATTAAAATAAATAAGATTATAATGATTACAATATTATCCGAAAAAGTCCAATTCTTATTGGAAGATTTTATTTAGAGTATGAGTCATATTATCTTAGACTTTAATGATTTTTGGACCATTATAAACCTAATTTATGTATATAATAATATAATATTTTCAATCTTTCTTAAAGAGCCTCTCCTCTCCCTTATAAAAAGAGACCACTTCTAACCAATTCCTCACACCTCACGAGAAATTTGGACCATCCAACCTATGAAAAATTAAGCTCCCTACATCCATCCCCTCCTCCTAGAAGCCTTACCTTAGGCAGAAGGCACTTAAGAAGTCCTTTATTTCAAACCAAAGTGATTTACCCAAATTAAAGGTAATTGTTTCTCTTAAATTGTTTTCTTTTATTTGCTCTTCCAACCGCTAAAATCATTTTATTTCCTTTATTTTGTTACAAAACCAGTATCCTAATTATACTAGGATGTTTTTATGATAATTATTCTAACTACACTTACAATCACCTCCATCTAATGGATGAAGAACATAATGTTTCTATTAATGGAAAACTAACGCCTCACGAAACGACGATTGATCAATTACATCTTACCGCCTCTCATGGTGGCCATAATGATGGAACTATATTTATATATGATATATATTATGTTTATGATTTCTTTTTGCCTCTGTAAATCCCATTTATATCAATCCTTTATGGTTTATGTAGTGGGTAAATATGATAATCTCATTTGAGGAAGTGCTGACTACCGCCCCCTCAAAGTGTTGTGACTCGTTAATGAAATATGTGGGATGTATAAAGGATATAGTTAATGATATTATATATGATATTATACTTGAATTATAATATACCTATGTATCATTATGTTTTAATTCCATTAAAATAAGAAATATAAATGAAAGGAGCATTCATGCATATGTACAACTTACCGTCTCCATGAACGATGCATTTCATTTCATACCTCCAAATGTTATGAACTATTATAAATACATGTATATACTGGATATATATGATATATATGATATCTAAAATCATGAATACCATTCTGGATATAATGGAATATTGACCACATTGAAAAATTGTAAATATAAGGTGTTCATTTTTGACCCAAGTACCAAATATCGACAAAATAA
Source organism: Viscum album (assembly GCA_963277665.1). Lineage (NCBI taxonomy): Eukaryota > Viridiplantae > Streptophyta > Magnoliopsida > Santalales > Viscaceae > Viscum > Viscum album. The sequence goes on along the minus strand of OY728135.1, from coordinate 1,059,800,005 downwards.
ACATTATTAACTAAAATTATTACATAATGTTTATAACATGGTAATAAGTGATATGAAAGGAACAATAAACTTGAAAAAGGTTCTTAAGAATGTATAAATTAACTTTAATTTATTATTTAGGAGATTAAAGAACGAACGGGTCAAGTCAGACACGAGGTAAGGGACTTCGTCTCAATCTTTTTTCATTGAGGCATTTTTAGTTTTATACACGACTTTATTTTATACGGTGTATAAACCCCTTTGAATTTTCATTTTACTCAAAGGGAATCTTTTTATACGAAGCATTTTACTAAATGACAAGAAGGAATGTTTTTTTACGTAAGCGGTGACAACGACCTTTCCGCCGCTGTGAGTATTATTTGATCTTTGGCTTCTCTAACAAGCCAGAATGTTTTTAAAAGGAAAAATAAATACCATATAATGTTTTTATTTATTTTTTATTGAAAATGATTTTGAAAATGGATTTATTATTTCAATATCTTGAAATTTTATTTTATTATTGCAATGTGTAAATTTAATCTTTCCTTTATGCTTATGTTATGTGTTATGATCATGTTATGGTTTTGGGCATTATTTATGTATACGGGTGGTTCTGTGATATACCTAGGGCTGGTGAGCCCGAGATAACTCTCCAATGCAATGGGTAACATTACAGAGGTAAACGTGAATGTTTCTCCTAAGAGATTTAGGGAATATACTGTGATGGGTATTCCAAAGTAACTCCCTATGTAGCTGTGATAGCTACAATGTAAGTATGATATATATGCCACAAGTTACCTTTATGATTTGTGATTTCTATGTTTCTTTTATAAATCATATGATTTCACATGGTAACTAAAATATTTCATGTTTTTAATTCAGTTATGAACAAATGTTTTCATTATTTGATTTATAACCCTTACTGAGCTTTTTATTCTCATCCCAAGTTTTGAAATGTTTTCACAGGACTTAAAAATGAATAGGTTCAAGGATGAGATCAAGGAAAAGTCATGCTGTCTAAAACATGGATATATAAATGAATCTTTTTTTAATAGTTCATGTTTTGTAAAAAAATGGAAACTATGTAGAAATGTCTACTTTGTAATTTTTGAGATGTAATGTAATTGTTATGTCCTAACTCTCTAAAACTGTAAACCAGAAAATATCCTCAATGTGAATTATCCATTTAATTCAATATTATGTAATGTTTAAGGCCTAGTCCCTATAATTATTGAGGAAACTATCCTTTGTTTTAAAAAATTTGAAAATAATTATCTTTGGAAAAAAATTCCTTAAAGATATCCCTTTTAACATGAAAATGAATCTTCTATGAAATAAAGGTTGGTAAATCCGTAATTTTTATACAAGGTAAAAAGAACACTAATTTTGTATGGTGAAAAGGTTAGAATAAAATCCCTTCCAATGAAAGTGAAATGAAGATTCCATTGAAAAAATTGATAAAATATTAAAAGTGTAAAAAATAATTTAAAAAATATTTTTATATTTTTTTAATAAATCATTGGTTTTGATGAAAATAGGTTCTCCGACTAAAGAGATAAATCAAGTCGAGTTTTCTTAAAAACATTTTCTAAAAAAAATTTAGTAATAAAGAGTAGGAAAATGATACTAATGCATGAAAGTGGTCATGAATAACTTTAGGAAAATACAATTAAAGAATTTATTTTAAAAATTATCATATAATATCCTTCAAGGAAAATACCATTGAAAGATCATTAAAATTACTTTTAAGGAAAATAATCCTTAAACATTCTGAAGTGTCCTATAGCACCTTGATACATTTGAATCATAAGAATATCGAAGAAATAAAATAAAATTAATTTTTTAAATACCATGACTGAAAATTTATTACTGATATAATATATCAAAATATGTAGTAGGTTCAACCCACAAATTATGTAAGAGGTTAATATGACATTTATCTCAAAGATTTAAAAAGTGAGTTGAAAATCCATTACCATGCATTTGACATGTCTTTTGTATGTTTATATTGTTTAATAACAAACATATGTTAACTATTTGCCTGATTGTGAACCTTTTAAATTTTTATCATAAATTTTATTTCACTTGTTAATATCCTATATACAACTAATTACACAATTATGTTTAAGTTGGTTGTTTTGACCAAATTCAGTTTTTATGTAAAAAAACATTACTAGGTAAGCTATAGTCAAAGAGATAATTATATAATATCTAAAGTATAGTAATCATGAAATAATTATCATATTTATACGTAAATTATACTTTTATCAACAATAATTAAATATGGTTATAAAAAATGAATCAATGTTACCATCATGGAGACGGTAGGTCATACGTATGCATAAGTAACATTTTCACCATTCAATGATCGTTATGGAAAGAAGATAAGTAACACCATATCATTCCATAATTATCATTATATCATAAAAAACATATTTTGTCATATATACCTATATATTGAATTATATTGATGTAAAGGGAATCACATCATGTCGAGGTGGTGGTAGTCTACACGTCCACGAACAACGTTATCACATTTTATGTGTGTGAATGTGTATTGAATAAAATGATATATATTATATTTAAATAAATGTAATTATGTCATGAATATAATATATATTTTTTCTATGTCCTTTATTTTAAATTAAATGCATCCTTTACACATTCCATGTATAGTGTGAATGAATCACACAACCTTTAAGAGGGGTAGTCGACACTTCCACAAATGATGTTAACGTTTTCCCACAAAATTGAGTGAATATAGAGGTCTGTTATTAAATCATTATTGAAGTGTAATGAAATTATAAATATAATAGTTATCATATATAAACATATTTTCCATCCTAATTACCACTATGATAGGTGGTAAAGGAAGAGAAAACAATAATCGTTTCGTGAGGCGGAAGTTCACAGTTCAGATAAACAATATATTTGTTAACCATTAGATGGGTGTGTGTGTGATTGTATACATAAACATTAACATAAAAACATAATAGTAGACTTATGATAATTGTTTAACATATAATCATGTAATAAGAAGCATTTAGGTAGTGGATAATGGAAATAAAAATAAATATCTTAAGGAGTGATATTACCTCTTAATCGAGGTACTTCTTTTGGTTTGTGCCTGAAGGATTACATGGATTGATTCATGCCCAAGGTAAGGCATATAGGATTAGGGGAGGAAGGTTGAGGAACTATTTTGGTAGATCATGGTTGTTCCAAGGTGTTCGTTGGATATGTGATGAAGTGAAAGGTTAGGAGGCCTTTTTTAGTAGAGAAGGAATGAAACTCTTGTAATATTATGATAAAGGACATCCATACCCATTTTTCACATAAAACGTGTCTACCATAATATAGAGATATTTATAAAACATTTGATATAGGGTCAAAATATTTCAATCGAGTGCATCTTGGACACATTTCTAGGTCATTTTGGCCCTTAAGATAAAGTATTAGTCATTTGTTAAGATTAATATTTATTTTATAATTGTACTTAATTTTCATTACATTCACTAATCTTCTAGGTAGAAAACTAATTTAAACACATAAAAAGTACAAATTATGGTTATTAAAAATATGGAATCCATTTTTCCAATCTATAATAATAGATATGGTAGAAATTAATTCAAATTTAATCCTGTAGATTTGGTGACATAGTGGGTTTTTAAAGTCAAAAAATATAATAGTTTTCTTGTATTGTTATAGTCAATTTCGACATGTAATTGATTACATGGAAAAAATATGGATTAATTGATAAAAATATGATCTAACTAAAATTTAAAACTAATTTACAATTGATTTTTTCTTTATAAATAAATCAAATGAAAAATCATTTTTGAAATAAAATTCCATATTTTTCATTGTTCATTAAAAATAAAACCTCACAGAAAAATAACAAAAAATAACCCTAAAATAATTTTTATGTTTCAATTTAAAATATAAATTTTATTTTGGAATATGTAATATACAGTAGTTTCTAAAATAAAATATAAAATACGGTTTCCATTAGAAGGCTATAAAAATAATTTAATACAAATATAGGTTTTTATGTGTAAAATTGGGGTTGTTCTTATCTTATGCTTATCAAATATATTAGATAAACATAAAAAATATTATATTAAATGTATAATATATATGTGTGTTATATTAATATCCCTCACTAATTTAAATTAATTTAATTTTTTAGGATAAAATGGAATTATGATCACAAAAATAGTTTTCTATAAAATATTCTTTTTATATTCAATTGGTTCTTATATTAATTTCTAATTAATTTTTATCTAATTAATTCATAATATATTGACTTATAATTCATAGTTTTTTATATAATATTATTTTAATCTAATGAATTGATATATTTAATAATTTATTTTATACTCTTCTCAAGGACTAGTTTATGTCTTATTATAACAATATTTTAAAAATATATTATTCCTTGGTAAAACTTTGTCTTGCGTGTAACACAAGGCATGAAAGAAATTAATTATTGTGAATGTGAATTGAAACCTATAAAATATATTGAATTTATTTAAAATAGTCAATATGTTATACATTATTAGGATATTATATCCCCTTATATTCTTGGTGTTCCGTGTCATACAAGATATCAAATACAATGTTCCTAATTGATATTTTCATGGTGTTACATCAAGTGATGATCTATTCTAGCTTAATGATCCCTTCCCAAAATTTTTACCACTAGGTAAATTAATTCCATTTCCACATCTAGTTGTTGTAAATAGAAAATGATGTCTTTTCTTGTAAATAAGATTCTATATCCTTTAAAAAGCATTTGGAAATTTTCATATACATTGACTTGTCCTTATACTTATGTGTATAGAAAAATATAGATATATCCTTATAGATATCCCAACATAACTCACTAATGTTTTCTCACTCTAGTTTCCAATGGTTAACTAATCCCGTCCTCGTATACCAAGTAAAGAGAACTTGGTGTCTCATACATGTATATTACATTATTTTAGACGAATAATCATTATGTTAGACAGAAAAATTCCTAAAGACCATAACATTTTAGTGTATTTTTATACTTGGAATATAATATTCAAATTTTGTGAAAGATCTTCAAAATATCCCAAAATGATCTCCCCCTTTAACACTATTCACAAACAATACCTTCCTAAAAACATTCTTCATAAAATGGGGAAGAGAAACATTATAAAGGGTGAGCTCAGATTCCTAGAAAGGGTAAACTAAAAAGATATGAAAGAATAATATCAATATAATGGTATGAGAACATGAGAATTATATACTAAAACCTACCATATATATAAAATATTGGAATCTAGAGTCATGGAATACAAATTGGTAGTTAATAACACATTATTAATAAGGAAACCAAAGAACATAATCCCTAAGAGAATAATGTTGTCATAAGACATGGAATTTCCACATATATGTAAGAATAGAAAATAATTTTCTTAGTAGTCAGGGATTATTAAAAAAATTATTAGGGAATCCCATGGGTGGAAAAACATCCAGAATGAGACACGCAACCATAAATTGTGTTATCCCTATCCTCGTAGTGGAATGGGTTCACTCCCTAAACCATCTTGTCAGTCGTGTTTCACACCTAATACCATTATAGTGGATAAAGTCCCATACTAAACTGATTTCAAAAATTATTACATTCTTATATATATCTTAAGATATCAATATTTACCCAATTCATTGGGAGGAGATATAGGTCCCATCCATCTTTGGTTATAACATAACAACCATCCTTGGTTATAACGTAACCACCATATATGGTTATAACATAACCACCATGACATAATGAAAATCATACCAATGTTCTCCACAAGATCATAAAATTTTCATCATAATAGAACCCATGAATTTAAATGGGATTCATAAACATTCATCATAAAATAACCTGAGGAAAAAAATATGATCAAAATAATTTCATTATTTCATAAAATCATATCCTATGGAAATTGATGTGATTTTAATAATAATTTTATCATGGTATAACCTATGGAAGGGAAACAGGTTTCATAAACATCACTTCATCATAGACATAAACAATTCATAGAATGAAAAAATGGTATCCATGAAATATATACCTATTAAAAAAATAATTAAACTAAAATAATTTCATCTTATATAGAGAAATATTTTGAAACAAAATCACTTGGAATGTTTCTTGTGAAAAATAAACTTTTATTGAAATTTCACGAAATAAAAATATTATTTAAAAAAATTATTGATATCTATTTCTTTATATATAATGTTTCAAACATATTGATGAAGAATTAACAATCATTTAATATTTTTTTTAGTAAAATATAATTTATTCTTTGGAAAGAAACTTTTAAAACAGAATATATTTTTCAAATCCATTTTTTTAAAAATTACCTTTAAAATATATAAAGGATGATAAAAAAGGTTGGTAATGACTAAAAAAACAATTAAAGTTGTACATATTAAAAATATATTTCTTTCAAATTTCTTGTAATTGTATGAAAAATGGGTAAAAATTTCTTTCATAAATCAATTATAAAAAAATTAAATATATTTTTGAAATAACATTTTAAACACATGGTGTTTGGAGGGAAATTGGTTTTGAATAAAAATTCATTTGTATAAAATATTATTTAACACCTATGTACCTAAAGACATGAAAATTATGGGAAAAGGTATTCTTATTACATAACTACATGACAATAAAATTCATGGTTTTATTGATAGATTGACCATATGATTTTAATATTGTAATTATTATCAGAAAAAAATCCCAGAAAATGATTATATGATAATATAAAATCACTATCACTTTTGTAATATTGAATCATAATCTACATTACAGAATAACATAATATAAAATCTAAAATATCATGAGAATAAATAAATAAATGATATTGCATTTCAAATATTATGTCTATACACATCTTAAAGTAATATAGGTTTGTAACATAATATATATCTCAGAGAATGAAAATTCAGAAAAAGATTCCTTATCGATTTGGTAACATTTTATCCTTAAACCCCTTAAAATATATGTCCTAAAATGGATATATAATTAAAAATTATTTTTTAAAAAAAATATATCTTAATACACATTTATTTGATGTATATATACCACGTTAATGAAACACGTGTGGAATATGGCATTTGGCTCACAAAAAGTAAAGGTGACATGGAAATTCATTACTGTAAGTATTGAACACCTTCAAACTTATTCGAAACTCCTATGTAATAAATATAATATTATTATAAATATATTAAATAATAATAATAATATATTTATATCATATGACATATTATTTACTTATGTCCTTTTATTACCCATTTATTAGTAATTCCATGTTAAAGTAGTATTTCAGGTAATAACTACATTGTTTTTATTAAATGTATTGATTTTTTGGGTCCTCTTAAATGGATAATGGTTAAATAAATTAAAAAATAATAATCATAAAATAAATACCATATTTATAAATAAATTATAATTTTAAGACCAGTCCTAAATTATGTACAATCCTAGAGACGGTAGGCCGCACATATGCATGAGTAACACTTCAATTTTTTGATGATCATTATAGAAAATCTGTATGTAATAAATTATATTTACAGAATGATAATAATAAAATAAATATCATATTATTTATTTAAATATAATCCATGTAATATGATGATTAAAATAGAATTTCATAATTTCCTGATGGCGGTTATCCACACGTACATGAATGATGTTATCATCATTAAGCGAGTGAAAAGGTAAGAGAGAAAATAATATATTGAATATTTAAATTGATAAATATGATTTGAATATGAAAAATATTTCTTGTATCTTACATATATTCATCCTTATTATCTTCCATGTAAATGTTTTGTGAATATGAATTCCATCGCTTCACGAGGCGGTAGTCCGTCATACAAACAAGCGCTATTTTTATATCCCTTGCAAAATGAAAATTATGAAGGTATATATGATATAATGAATCAATAGTTATAATTCATTATAAATATAATATATATATATATACTATATCCACCATCAAACTTAACCATGATATTTGGTAATATAAAAACAAATGACAATTTTTAGCGTGCTTTTAGTCTACCGTACAAATGAATGATTATTTTTAAACCCATTTGATGGATTTGGAGGTGGTTGTAGGTATTGAATATAACATAAATTAATATCAGTAAATAATTGATACTAATATTATTGTATCATAATTTTTAATTTGTATTTAAGGACGTGGACGAATAAATAAAATAAAAAACACTTATTAAATAATGTTACCGATTCATTGGGTAATATTTTAAGGTTTGAAATAAAATCCTTCTTATGTTGTTTTTATTCCCAAAATAAGTCTTATATGATAATAACATTGGATTTTATAAGTTATTTTTTCTTGTTTCAACTAGATAAAATGGGTTATATGGTTGGTGGAAGAGAGGATAGGGGTGCGCTTTTTTAAGGGAGGTTAGTGGCACACTTGTAATTTTTTGAAATGAAAACATTTCACCCATATTATTCCCATAATTTAATGATCTATAATGACAAATTAAAGAAAATTATAAATTATAGATTCCATATATTTTAAAAAAATATAATTTATAGATGTTTTAAGTCATTTTAACCCTTATATTTTTAGTTTAACCCCATAACAAACCCATTTTTACCATAACTGTTGTAATTAATTTTTAATTATTACAGTTTTCATGTTGGAAAAAAATTAAGCTTATATTATCATAAAATAGAAATTATTATTATTCCAAATATTTAATCTATTATTCCAAATAAAATTCAATGAGTAGGAAAATTTTTATATAAAATTAATTATATAGATGTGATGAGAAAGTGTGTTTTCAAAGAAAAAATGATCAAAAGATTACAATGTTTCTATATTTATTTTCAATATAAAATTAAATAAAATGATGTAAATAATATTAATATATATATAATTAAACTAATTTATCTTTAAACAAATTTATATTAAAATTTTACTTGATGAATAATTTCAACAAATAAAGTAGATTTCAATTACTACGAAGTATTTTGCACTATTCATCAAAATAAATTAATCATTTTAGAAAAAGTAAAACTTTTATCCTAATATAAATTTGAAATTATGATTTAAAAAATGTGGTTTATTTTTTCTATTTTTTCTGAAAATTGGAAAAAAATTGAATATTAAAAAACCCCATAGACACGATGAAAAATCAGGTTTTCGAGAAGTGTAGTTTTTAATCCACAATGTGATTTTATATTAACTATATGTTCCCTAATAATAATTGTATGAATATTAATTAAAATTTATTTATATATAATCTATTAATTTCATTTAAAAGATACAACATTTTGAATTATTATAATTAATTAAAATATTGAAAAATTTTGCATTTTAAAATAGTTTTCTAAAATTCCATATGTTAAACCCAAAAACATTATATTGGTATAAACTATAAAGACGATCCAAAAGTAATTAATTCGATAAAATAATAATAAATTATAATTTATATTTACCTTAAACCAAAATTTATCATTTTAATTACTTAATTTATTTTAAAGAAAAGTTAATTGTACAAAATCTATATTCTCACTATTCACTGTAAAATCATTATTTTCGAAAAATCCCATAATTTGAGAATATGTTAAATTCAATATGATGATTCCAAAATTTAATTACACTTTATCAAAAAATTATTATATCACTCTAAATTAATTATAATAGTTTATCATAAAATCTATAAAATTAGTTTTTGATGAAAACATATTTTTAATAAATATAATTACTTTTCCAAAAATTAATAGATTATTTGTAAAGTGCTAATAAATAAATATATACTTGGTAGGGAATTAATATATTTATTTCATAAAGTAATTAAAACTATTCATACCCACCCATTTAATGGATACATTATAACAATCATATTTTAAATAATATCGTTTTATATTTTTTTGAAACTCGATGTCAGGTGTCATACAAGATAACAAATAAACTAACTATTGTGTGTATTGTAAGATATATAGAAATTTAAATTCAATTGAATAAAATATTTTCAAAAATATCAAGATTTTTCATTTCATTAATAGTATTAATAATTGATAAAGTGCACCATACACTCCCCAACAAAATTGTATAGTAGAAAGAATGAATGTTAGTTTGGATGGCATGGGTATAATAATGGATACTTAACCTAAGATCTATATATTTGTCGATGAAAATTTATATATAATGGTGTACACATAAAAAATGGGTTTCGAATAAGATTATAGTGAAACAAGACAACATATTTAATATGGTACAATATAATGAATATTGTGATTTACTTCAATGTATTTGGTAGACCTTGTTACATAGAGATTGAAAACAAAAATCCGATATAATTTAAAGAGAATAAAAGAATGGTTATTCATAGGATACCTATAAAATGGTATAGGATACCAATGATAGAATAAAAGGATGATAAATTCATTAATTAATTCATCACGAATATCATTAGATTTTATGGAAAATAATTTCTAAAAAACATAAAGCATCTTTTGAAAATTCTGAATAAAAAAACATAAACATTTATAGAAAACTAAATGAGGAAGATAGTATGAATTATATAATTTCTAATAATGTTGATTATGAATGAAATATTAACAAAGATTTATCAAATGTATAATAGTGGTCAAAACAACAAATATTGAAAAAACATATTAAGGAGTAAAATATTATTGATAGTCAAGATTCCCAAGTGCAGGCTAGATGGGTGTTGAAACTTGAAAATCAAACATCTCTTATTTCATAGACAAAATAAAAACTTGTAGCAGTTTTAGTTTGGAGTGAGTAATGTATTAATGAAATGGTTGAATAATGTGACCATATTATGAATAATTATAATTTCTAACATTTATCGATAACATACAGAAAAAATATGATTTGTAACAAGGGGGTATTCAAAAACAAAATAAATTAAAAAAGTAAGGTGTTATGAAATAAGGAACAATTTTTATGATAAGGTTATTCATAGTTTGTATCCATTAATTTTTTAGATTCTAATGAATTATTTAATAAAATATAGGAAATTAGAATATATCTTACAATATAAGATCATAGAAACTATAAAATATATCAAATGGACATGAAATATTCATTTTTAATGATGATCTTGATAATGAGGTTTTCATTTAGAAACCTAAATGATTCATTATATAAACATATGTAATCATGGATTGATGACTGAATAATGATAATTATATTCAATAACAAACACCAATATCTTAGGGTTCTATGTTGAATGGTAGACTGAAACAATGTAAATTTACTAATGTAAATGATGGACAACAACCTGGAAGAAAGAATGAAAGAAAATTTATCAAAGGAAGGGTTTATAATTACATTTAAATAAAGGATATAACAAGAAGTACTATAATTTTAATAGTGTATATTGATGACATAAAATTTACCACTGATAAGGGGTATTAATGTGTGGTGTTTTAAAATCATATGAATATTCATTTTGATATTTCAATTTTGGGCGAAATGAGTTACTTTTAGGGATTACAACTTGTTCAAAAATATCACATTGAGTTTATGAAGAAATATTGTATGTGAGATTCTAAAGAAGTTTTACACCCATAGAATTTAGTATAAAATTGAGAATAAATAAAGTATAAACTAGTGTGAAATTGAAATATTATTAGATAATAATTAGAAGTAATCTTTATCAATTAGTATTATGTTCCGATATAGTATATGTAGTGAATTATAATATAAGGCCTCATACTAATTATAATAAGTAATGTTTTTTTAAAAAATAATTATTATCAGATATGTTAAAGGAATGATGAATTACGGTTTTTATGGAAGAAGTGAAAAAACAAATCTTATAGGATTATAGATGTTGATTGGGTAGGAGGATAAATGATAAAAAAATATATTTTTGTAAGAACCTTCCTTTCTGATGAAAGTTGTGTGATTTGGAAGAGTAAGAAGAAAATGTTTAGATACCTTGAGAAAAATAGATGTAGAATATTTATCAATTTAACCTGAATACACTCAAATATTATGGATGAAAGTGTTTCTATATGACCTAAATGTTGATGTTGAGAGCCACTTTGGATTTCATGTGAAAATAAAAATGTTATTGATCAATTATTTAACCTGATGTAGCACACTAGATCAAATAATATTGATATTAGATTTAATTTAATTAAATAAAAGTGGGAAATTGAGATGTTAAAGTAGAATACATTTTAAAAAAGATAAAATTTTAGATTTCATAAAAAAAATTACTAGGGTTTTTATGATGAGTTAGGAATAAAAAATCATATTCAGCCTTCCATATTCACATTAATATTTGAAGGAATAACCACTACAATTATTTACATTATTTTTTCAATGGTGAAGAAGAATAACATAAGTCTTTTGAATGAAATATATACTATCAACATTATTTTTATTGATATATACATATGGAACCTATAAATAAGAGAAAGAATAATTGAATGATTAAATGGATTTTGGGGGAGATCATTTAACTCACATTGACAATTAATTCTTGTCACATAGAAATTAAATTCTCCCAAAAAATTACCTTATCTGGTATTGGGGTTTCAATAAATTTATCTATGAAAAAATAAGTGATTTTTTCACTTTTAAATTGAGTTATTATGTTTCAATAAAAGTTTTTAAAATTTTAATAATTAATCTAAAGGGGGATACTAAAGATCCCCAAAAACATGTTTAAATATTTTCTTTGTTTTTATATTTGACTGAAGAATATATGAAGTTTATAAGGATGTCCTTAATATGTAAAATATATTTTTGAGATTTTCAAAATGATTTGAATTGTATTAATTTTATTTAAGGATGTTCTGAGCACATTTGATGAATTCAAGAATTATTGAGTTGAGGATGAAATTTCACTAATTCCATATTCTTTTATATAAATGAAATATTTTCTTAGAGAATATGTAATAAATTCATGAGTTGAAGCTAGAAATTAAATAAGGTAGTGAATATGTAAGATATTATTAGGGTGTAGTAGTTGAAAAAATGAAATGTTCATCCCTACATATGTTTGACTGTGTATTTTTTATATAGAATATTTTTCCTTACATAATTAATAATATTTCTCCAAGGAATAAAAGAATATATTTCCTTATAAAATTAATATGAATCACATTATATACATAATAATTCTGAAGTGTATACATAAGATATTTCTCGATGATGGAATTGAGAATTAGGAAAATGGAAAAATCCTACACATTTTGTAGGATATTATAATATCATGAAAATATATATGAAAGTATATATTTTAAAAAGGTTAAATCAATTATAAATATTTTCAGGTTTCTCATGATTAAAATTGGATGATGTTATGCTGTACTGAAATTCAAAAATGACAAGTGAAAGATCATGTTGTGATACAATAATGGTTTTGTGTTAAATTAAATTTGTTGATCATTGGTTGAATATTATAGAATTATAAAAAATATTTATTTGAAAATTATAAATTATGATTGAAGATATAATAATTTTGAGGAATGGTCAATTAATATTTTTAATTGGTTAAATGTTAATTTTTAAAAAATGATAAAATAAGCAATTATAGAGTTTGAGTTGAGAACCATGGGGGAATGTTCTTATATGTACCATTGAATTAGGAAACTCATGTAAAATCATGTTGTATAAATTTTTTGAGTAATATTATGAGAAATTAGAATAATCCCACGTGCTGCTGTAAAGAGAAAATGCACCAACATGTAATTCTTTGTTTTTAATTATTTTTGAATAATTTACAAATTATTGATTAATGAAATAAATTCTTGAACAAAATTATACATTTTAAAGAGTTAATCCTAGAGAATATGTGAGGATTAGAGAATTAGGAATAGAGACTAATATTATGGATCTCGTAACATTGAAGGAAAAGCTATATAGCCCAAGCATTCATTCTTCTCTTTATAAAAAGTATAAAATTAATGTAACCAAAGAAGTGAGAAATGATGACTAATCATATTCCCATTTTTATTATAAAATTTTGAATTTCATGAAGATATTATTACATTATATTATAATTAACTGCATTTCACTAAGTGGAAGACCATCATCGTTAGTTGCTGAGACAAACTGATCTCTATTGTGATCTTACTCATCTAGTTCAGAAGTAAAATAATAATGGGGAGAGTGAGTCTAATTAAAGTATGATTTTTTGTATTTATTGAGAAAAACACATTGGTAGGGTATTATAACTACCAAACCACTTTAATTATGGATTCATTATAGTGGAAAATCTATGTCTGGGACTCACTCAATAAAAAAAAGTTGGGACCCACTATGGGACTAAACCTTGTAAAAAACTTTTTTACCTTGTATTATATTGATTTATTAATTTGATTAAGTATGAAATTAATATTTTTTATATTAGAAACTAAAATATCAGAATGGTTAATTTTTAGAGATGAAATTTTAAAATAAGGAACCACTTAGTCATCTGCCCCTTCTTAGTGGTGCACCAATTCCTGGGACATGAGACATCCCAGAACACACACTCCCAAATACCTTGTTAAAAAAATAATGATTACATTTCTAGATTTTATATTGTTAAATATGGTCTAATTTTAACCCTACAATATGTATAAATTAAACTTGAATAATTAAATCACGTACTGATGAAAATCTTAGGTTTAGAGTTTTAGAGAATTAGGGAAAACTCTTACATAATAACATTAATACATAAACAAATTCTTTATAAAATTACACATCATCTCACAAATATTTATCTCATCTAATAAAAATCAAAGAAATAATGTAGATAATTTTTTTTCAAATCCTATGGAACGAAAACATAATAAAGGGTGACATCATTTGCTTATTAAGAGAATAAACATGACAAGGAAACATAACATGTGAGTAAATGGTATGACATGATATCATAAAATATAAACACCATGAGTTATCACATGAGATAATAACATTAAAAACTTGATATCAATAGTTAATGGAAATATAGGTATTATGGAAAAAACACAAAACAAGACATAATCACAAGTCAAAGATGACTTCCAAGATAACATCACAAGGCAAAAAGAGTCCCATAGTGTATTTAGATTACTCACCAATCCCAAACATAACATCTCATATAGAAAACTATTACCCAATACATTAGAGTGATATTTGGGATCACCCATCATAACATTTTGACGATAAGTTTTTCAAAAAAAAAAGGAAACAATCATAATGAATAAATATAGGAATTAGACATTGAAATAAATGAGATTCATAATAATTCATCATATCACAATCAAAAGACATTTATGAAGGAAGGAATTTGACAAATGAAAATAAGGCATGTATTAACCCTTCAATGTAAAGGATAATAATCTAGGGATATCAGTGAGATATATAATAATGAAATTTATCAGTATTCTATAACATTAATGATAGAGAGAAAGTAAGTTAGAGTGAGAGGTAATAACACAAAAAAGTGGTTATAAGAGATCCCATACATAAAATATAATTTTTTACCAAATATTATATGTAAGATATTGGTTGTGGTAAGCTCTCAGTTTTTCATTCAACAGTATGTACATTTAGTTTTTGATCATTTAGAGGCAAGAAATTTTTTTTGAAGGGTATTATGTTATAGAAGGGTATAGTTGTGTCATTGATATATTGGCTGTGGCATGAGAAATTTGACTATGGCATGTAGTCTTTGGTACATTCACAATGGTTTCTATGTGTTTAAAGAAGCCGTGACACTAATTTAAAGATCTGTTTTGTAAATCCCTATTTTATATCTTGTTTTATAATGTAAATATATCATTTATAGTGTAATAGTATTTTCAAAGACACCAACATATTTACACCATAATACACCCATCAACAACATAAAAGTTATGAATCGGTTGGTTTCACATTGTAGTCTTTTTTCTACATCTGTTACAATATAAAAAAAACTAACAAAAATTGATGGTCATTAGATGGATAGTAATTTTGAATTTAAAATGGAGGTTACAATATTAAATTAAATGACCCATCCCAGAATTAAATTGACGTGTATGTTGAATTTATCATGTGGGTTCTGCCTTAGAAGATACTATATAAATACTTCATATCCCTCTATTCATTTAGTATAGTTATAGAAACTCAAAAGTATCAAAAATAATTCCTCCCTCTCCCTATGTAGTAATTTTTACTGCTTACACCATAAAAGCCTCACCCTATGCTATAGAGGCTTCCCTAAACCAATTTTACATCGTATAACTTCACATAATTCCATAATGGATGTATAGTATGACTTTATTATATCTTATCTTGCATGTTCTTCATTTATACAATAAGAGGTTACAATTAGATATTACACCATAAGTTCTTTCATTTGAACTCTAATAAACACAACCCCAATATTACAACATCATTCCTCAATATCAATCACATTTGGATGACTCGTCAATTCTCCAAGTGATTTAATTCTTGAAATAGGATATATTTGATATACTCCTTGGTTCTTGTTTCTATTTCCATGATCTAAAATCCTTGATGTGAAATTTGGGAGGTTCTAGGAGCCATTTTCTAGTGGTGTTTGTTCATTTGGAGTGAGGGAATGGTTCTAATGAAGGCGTCTTTAATGAACCATAACACTGACCTTGAGAACTATGAGGTAAGAAGTTACATACCATCATAGGATCATGTTTAATATTGTTTCCATTATTTGATTATATTTTTTTGGCTTTAAATTTCATGCGCTTTTATGATTTTTTGTGTGTTTATCCCACAATATCCTTTATGAAATTGATTCCATGAGTGATTAGAGTATATTTTTTCTATGTTTGATTATGATCACATGTTTTTATGCATGCTGCAATATACTTATTATGAAATTCTATTCTTTCTTGTTTACTCGCACTATATATATGTTACCACTTCTTTAGAGTTTTTGATTGGTAACCTATAGGGGAATAAAATCATGAAAAATTATCCCTTAGTAGAGGAGAGTGCTTAATTGCGAAGATGGGGATGTGGGACTTGAGTATTCCATGGAGGTACGAGGTATCAATGGTTCCATGTCAAGGGCATGATTAAGGTATCCATGATTTCCATGTTCTATTCCCCATGTGATAGCCTAGATTATGTTAGTACAATATATTCTATAGCAGAGGACTAGGGTGACATTTTCCTTTTTTGGGATAGATGATGCTGAGTAACATCTCTAAGAATCTTTGAATATAGCCAACATGGATTGGTTTGGTCACTATTTACATCTTACATTATCATTATAGAATGGAGTTGAAGTGTGTATGACTAGATGTTTTTGGAAAATTTTTCAATGCAAAATAACCTGATTTTTTATTCTGTTTTATGCCTATAACTCATTTGTTATTGTTATTGATAAAACCAATTTAAACTTGGTCACATTAAGAATGGACACATTGGTCATGTCTTACTTACTGTTGTACTCACAATCATCTTGGGTACTTCTGTTATCTTTTAGATTTCATTACAGATCCATTCAAGGGAAAAAGCCATTTGGTGGATACCTGGTCAGAGAAGGACAGAGTTGATAGTGGGAGAGAGTGGAATCTAGTGGAATATTGTTTATTTATCTATTTTCATTACTCTGGACAACATTCCACATTGGGAGCTCTTATTTACATGAGATGCATGCCATATTTATTATTCCACATGATTACTAGGATGATTAATGGTTACTATGTATTATTATGCAATTATATGACATGGAGGGTATAGTATCCCCATTGATAGACTTAGACCATCACTGCTAGTTGGTAGCCTTTTTGTATGGGGAGGCATGCATGAAGTCACATAGCATTTTGGCCTATACCTGAAGGTTTTGGTCGGGGCCTTACAAATTTTTATCACAGCACCAAGAATCAATAAATTTCCTCTTCTTATACCTTTAATTCAGATATTATATATTAGAGTTATGATTTTTGGGACTCAGGTAAGGGAACTGTGACAGTTCCTAGCCAACACAATATAGTGGAACCTTACATTTCTATAAAACTGGGAAATATGTTTTTCTCTTACCATTAATTAAAATAACATTGTGTGATATACATGATGTTGATATGTGATATATGAGATTTTGGATGTGTTCATTCATCATGAATAGATAGGTAGGTTAACATTTCATATATATGAGTATATACATACTTTTGGTTGTGATTTATAATAGTTCTTTGATAAAAAACACATTGAATTATGCTATCTGTTTCAAATATTTTCTTTGATTATTTTATATATTTGTGCCCTTCTGTTCCCTAGTAATAAAATTAATATTATTAATTAATAAAACTAATAATTTTATTATATATTTATATATATGATGATTGTATCTAATGTGCAGGAATGAATTCAATGGTTTTTTCAAGTAGGGTTAAAGCTTAGGTTGAAGGTAGACTCCTAGAAAATAATTGTGTGATCCCATAGACATTCAAGGACATGATGTATTAATAATGCTAATTCTTTGTAGAATATTTCAACTTTTAGGCATTTTGTGGGACCACATATTTGTTTGGGTTCCCCTAAGAATTTTCTTACCACTTTCCAAGTGGTGCAGATTGTGGCTCTTTTCCAGTAGCCACCAAAATCTATGGCTGAATATGAAAATGATTCCTATATCTAGAACCCATATCCTTTTAGGTAAATAATTTTATATAGGATTATAATGTTTTATTTGAAACCATAGATAGTACATTTTACCTCATTGATATGCTATCACATTTAAGGATGAAGTTGTATGTATTTTGGCTGTAGAGACCCACTATGTATGGGTTAGAGAAATCGGCCAATAAGGATGATGTGAGGGACTCACCTATGAGTAATTTAATGAATTTTTTTAGATAATTTTTCCCAAAAACACTAATGATAATTTTTTATAGGATTTCATGGAGTTTTAGTAGGGATCCATGAGGATATCACCATACTCCACATGATTTAGTGAGATCATCCATTTTTCACCACTTACTCTCGGTAATTAAGCTTAGAATGCTAAAAATATTAAAATTAATATTTTACATGACCATTAACAGTAGTTCTGGAGCATTTATTTAGATTCAATGCTAGATTTTCTAAGGAGGTCCTTGGTTATTTAAATGATTTTAGGGCACATAAGTGCAAAAAATCATTTCCACCATTTCACTACTCAGATGGGTGGTCCACCTATTTTTGATGTGGGTTACAATTTTTATTTTTGGATGAGGAAGTCCAAGGAAATAAAATGGAGTTTTTAAAAGAATTTGTGTAAGAGATATGTCTCTTCAGTTTCTTCTGGAGGTTATTTTTAGTATTCCAAGTACGGGATGTTCGAACACTAAATTTGGGTATACAAAGAACCCTAGAGTCAGTTCCAACCATGTGGATGGATAAAACATCTCCAATAATTTTTCAAAGGAGGTTAATCCTAGAGATGTAGACAATTTCAACCATAGATCCATAGGAGAAGACATGGTTATCAGCTATAGATCCACACTAGACACACACATCCATGATTGGGTTGTATGGTAAAGGATGGACTTGATTCTTCTATGGATGAGAATCCAAAATATGGTATAGAGGTTCCATCTATAGTTATAGGTATTGTCATGATCACATCCAATATTTATACTTCTTTATTTTATACCTATGTTTTCCATTACATTATTTCCCAAAAAGAAGTCTCTGGACTTGACCAAACTCCAAATTTATCATCCAAAGTAGTCACTCTTGACAGAATGTTGGGAATGAAATATGACTACATAAAGTTATGCTCATAGTGTCTGATATTATTCACTAGTTATAGAAATTAATTGGATTTTATGATATTATAGATGAAAAAATTTGATTTGATACTCTGTATGGACTAGATAACTAGATTTCGAGCTTATATATACTACTATTGAAGGCAATTATTATTTAATTCACCAAATTAATAGAAGTTTATTATTAATAGATAGTGTGGACTAAGAGCATGAAGAGTTGAACCTGGCATGGGTATGATTGGGATGACAAAAATATGAAGGGAATGCCTAGGTATCAAATCAGAATCAATACATTCCCTTTCATATTATCCTCCATTCATAGATTTCTACCAGGACAAATTTTATGAAAACTTTATTGGAATTCCGACCAAAAAATGGAGTTTATTTTTTAATTAACATCATAGCAAGTGCACAACACATTTATATACCCATGTATCCCATGGCGCCAACCATGATGAAGTATCTCACGGTATACATAGATTACTAGGAATGAAAAAGGATTATCTAGAATAGTTATTACACCATGGGCCTCACATGTGTGGTTCTCCAATTAGGTGAATTTTTTTATTTGACTCTCCATCGATTAATGAAATATTAAACTGGAGAGATTGGAGAACAAATTAAATTTTTCATAGGATCAATGATGTTTTCAATCAACTACATAGATAAAAATAATTCTCTAAGATAGATATTCTATCAAGCTATCATAATTTTCATGTTATGGAGGTGGAAATTCTGATGATGGTGCTTCAAAGAACATATAACATGTAAGAGTACCTGGTGATATTATTTGGGATGAAAAATGTTCATATATTGTTCATGACACTACTAAACAAGATCTTCCACCAATACATGGACATTTCCATCACAATTTTAAACAAATACATCCTTGTTTACTCTTTGACACTATATAATCATGCTAGTTACCTAGAGAGAGTCCTACATATGCTTCTATCACGTCATTTTTACTCCATGTTTTTGATGTGTGACTTCTATATTTTAAAGGTGATGTTCCTAGGACATGAGGTGCTTGAGAAGGTAATATATTTGGACATAGATAATGTTGAGGAAACCTGGTATTAGACTTTTCCCCAGATCATATTTGGGGTCAGGAGATTTCTATTTATATAAGTATATTACCACTAATTTATTCAAGACTTATCCAAACATCCCGCACCAGTGACTGCACTGTTGAAGGTTTGAGTGAACTTTTAGTGGTCTTACATTTTTGAAGAGGAATTCCTTGGATTAAATAATATTTTAATTATATCTATAAGATATTTTATATAATTTATCCCGATGTATCAAGCATTGGTGTAGGAGTAGTGATGATTCAAAGAGAACTGGTAGTCTCCTATGGGTCTCGTCATCCAATTAGTGGTACTGATAGACACATGACATTAATCTTGTATTTTTGTTCCTTACTCTAAAGTGTTGGGAAAAATTATATATTCATAGAGAGATTTATTATCTACATGGACCACAAGAGCCTTTTCTATTTAATCACTCATAGGTAACTAAACCAGAGACAAAGACACTATGTTGAGTATCTATAGAAATTTAACTATGATATGGTGTAAGCACCTACTAAAGGTTACAACATTTCAAATGATCCTAACCATAAGGTGCATGATTACCAAGATCGTGGTGACTTGTTATATGAAGAGTATTGGTGATTTTTGATCATATTGGCTGATTGGAGGATGGATACTTCATAGGACTAGTGTTTTATGGCTTGTTATGTTCTTGTTTTTTCAGATTCTATTTTAGACTGGGTAAAGGTTAGATATCAGTCGGACTTTGTGTTTAATGTGACAGGGGAACAACTACCTAGGGGAGATCTAATACATGGGTGGTCCTTGAGAGACGAAGATGTGATCATCGTAAATGATGGATTATTATTCCCTTATCCCATAAGAGATTATATGAGGATTTATTAACATACCTATAAATGGATAGTTTATCCTGGAGAAATGAAGATGTACTAATAATTCATTTGACATATCTCTTAGCCACTGATGAAGAGAAACATTATAGGGTTTTCTCTTGATGCCTTACCTGTTAGAGGTTGAAGGCTGTGCATCAGTGACCTAGTGGGTCACCCCATCAACTTATAGTATCCATTTAGAAGTGAGAGGACGTCAACATAGAGTTTATGATAGGGTTACCCATGAACCTAAAAAGGAATGACACGGTATAGTTGTAATTAATTTATAGATCCATCGACTCCTCCCCTCCCTGAGGGGGAGGGGGAAATGGAATCATCACTTCTTCTTATGATCACCCTCTCCCTTTCTTTTTTCCCTACACCATCTAGGGATTACTACCTATTTTCCCTGGTATCGATCTAGCCCAAAAAGTCCTTGTATATTCCTTTGGAGCTCTTTATCTTCATATTTTTCTCACAGAGTTTTCAGAGGATTCTTTCCAACACAACCATACATTGGTTTCTCGATTTTGTCACTAGAGTCCTTTGTTGGATACAGTCAATAGATTCTTCAACACCTAGTAGGGTCTTGGTCATCATGTGGTCATCAGTCTGCTCAGCTTTTGGAAAATGATGGTTTGAGTTTCCTCTGATGAATATTTTTATCTCGCGCGGTCCAATAGTTCATGTTCAGTCATAAATCATTGGTTCTATCTTCTTTATTGGTCCTTCTATTTGTAGTTGAATTGCGACCTGGAGACAATTTTGATTTGGGTTCCACATATACGTATTTCGTTATCCTTTGAAAATCCTTCCATATTTCAAATTCTTGGTATTCTTATAGGATGTTTCTTTGTCGCGAACTCTAGGACCCAAGTGGTTTTCCATACCATTGAACCAAGAATATGTATAGAGGTTAATATCTCTAAACCCCCATTGGATTTTGTCTGTATTGATAATGAATGTTAATATAGGGTTAAGTAGTAGGTTTTACGAGTTGTGGACTCATTACTCCACCTCCCGCTTCATCCATGGTCACTCATCCCAGAACTATCATAAAAGTAATATCCTAACTAATTTGAGTTTGGTAAATGTGGGTAATTCGATCAACAAGATGAATACCTATTAGAAGGAGTTTGAAAATTCTTGGGACGTTCCTCTCTCTAGAGAAGTTGCAATTCCCATTCATGATACAGGGTGTAATATTTCTATGGAAGATCCCTTGGGCACTAAGGTGAGTGGGTGTTATCCTTCACAGAAGGAGGCACGAATGGTCACTGGAGATTCTATATTGCCCCCAAAAAATAATAAATATCTATAGTAGAGGCCCTCAAAACCCATGGTCTTAGAGTTATTTGAAAGAATAAGAATTAATTTGGGTAACAAGATCATGGTTCATGGGGATGGCTCGGGGTTGGCCTGAGTTCTTGGGGCCCCTCTTCTTTTGAATACATTGTGAAATTAGGCATTAGAGGTTCTCAAGTGCAGGATACATAGAATTTAGGAGAGTACTGAGAGTATGACCTACCTCTTCCTATAGACAAATATCATCTTATGGGTAACAAAAACAGGTTTGCAGTTCAGGGGAAAGATGAGTATCAAGCATTTTGGGGAAGGGGATGATGTAGCTACCCTTGAAGAGAACCCCCCCCCCTTCTGGGATGATCTTGAAGATGTGGATTCAACTTTGGATTATACTATTGAGCCCATGGAAATGGGAATTGTGGAGGAATATTGTAGACCCTCTTCAAAGAATGGTAATAACACTATTATGTTTTTTTTTGTGTAGAGAGAAAAAATCTACGGTGAAGGTGGTAAAGGTATATTCCCATGTGATTATATGCTTCCACATAGTTCCCTTGAGTGTTAGGAAAAATAGTGGCATGTTTGAGGTCATGGTTTTGAAAAGCCTTTTAAAAATCAATAGGGACTTAGTTGAGGATGAGTACAACATACTATCAATAAGAGGATGGATAGACTATGAAGACTATACAAATATTTTTGGATACTCGTAAATATTTTCTGTAGAACTTTGGTGGATATTGGGATGGTCACCTATCCATGGTTATGTTTTCATACAATAATAATTATCAGGGTTAGGTTCATATGTCACCTATTAGGATCATTATGGGTGTTTGTATTGTTCATCACCTTATTGGCATTAGTTGGGTGAGACAAAAGATGCGGTCCCCATCATGGTTCAGGAGTCCAGTGGGAGAGTTCAAATAATTCATAAAAGGATGGTAAATACTATTTGAAAATAAATATCTTATGGAGACTATTAGAGGTGACATTTTGAGGAGAACATTGGAGTTCATTTAGGGTGAGAAGTTTTTTGTGAGTGTGGTTCGTTGGTTAGGACACAGACATTCGAAGAAGTATTGAATTCTGGAACCATGTTTTTTCGGACCCTATGAGACAATGTAACTGATATGGCTAGTGGAGTACCATTTGTATATTCCTTCTCACTACCGTGATATGAATTATATGTTTCATGTTTTATAGATGCATAGGTACATACTTGACCATATGAATTATATCAATCATTAGGATGTTGTGCAGGAGCTTGAATCATTATATGAGGAGTATCCAGTCCAGAGTATATAATGATGAAATTATGTACTTTGATATAATATGGTACCAATTTTCATGATTTGGGGGGAAAATGGGTGGATTTAGGAGGATAATTGGGTGTGGGAGGTAAATATTCAAGATCAGTGTATAGAGTTATTCAAATAGGATCCCTAGAGATACATCTTGAGGAAAATAATTCTTTATAGGGGGAGAACTATGAATAAATGTTCATCCTTTTTTACAATGACATATATATATATTTTATTATGTAAAAGTATCTGTGAAACCCCTAGAATATTTACTCTGTAATACATCCATTTATTTTATAAATTATGTGACTTGGTTGATTTCATGAAGTATCCTTTTATCCATACCCATTAAGATATCTGGGATCGACGTCATAGTGAGATAGTCTTTAAAAATGTAATATTTGGGGATTTTATAGTTGGTTTTACAATATTAAATTCAAAAATACCTTTATGAAATTTTACAAATTCACTATATGGTGCTCTAATGTTGGATGATCCTCATATGATTCCCTATAAAAAACTCATCTTCGTACCTTTATTCAATATAGTTGTCAAAACATGAATGTACCACAATGAAAAATTCCCTCACCCCGTGTAATAGTTTCAACATTATGTACTATAGAAGTCACACCCCATAATAAAGAGGGCTCCCTAAAAATATTTTATATCATATTCAATTGATATAAAAAATAAAAAAAATGGATCATTATCTATGATGACCTTACACTATAATTTCAACATTACATTATACGATGTGTGAATTATATCTTACATCAGAAGTTCTTAAATTATGATTTATGAAGCATGACCCTAATCTTATATCATAATTCATCCTTATATAATGTAATAAGATTAATCCTCTAGTATCGAGGTGTTTTCTTCTCAAACTCATGTAATTTGGGTCTAATACTTTGGTCTTTTTTCTACTCCCCATTATCTATATGCCTGGATTTGATATTTTGTTGGTTCAAGGATTTATTAGCGTGTGATCAATTTTAAATTCATATACAAGAATAGTTATGGTGATGATGTTTCTAATGAATAGTAGAACTTAAATTTACAACCATGTGGTAGGATATTTCTTACCTTCATTGGATCACATTTATACTGTTTTCCACAATGTTATTAATTTTGTTCAAATTTGATACCTTTCAAGATTTTGATTGCATGTGTGTTTATAACCCATGATATTATTTTTGAGATTTATTCAATGAGTTATATTAGAGTATCTGGATACGTGTTTTATTGTGATCACATGCTATTATGTAAGCTACTAT
This sequence comes from Viscum album, assembly GCA_963277665.1. Taxonomy (NCBI): domain Eukaryota; kingdom Viridiplantae; phylum Streptophyta; class Magnoliopsida; order Santalales; family Viscaceae; genus Viscum; species Viscum album. Next base: position 1,059,774,484 of record OY728135.1, on the reverse strand, counting down.
ATACTCATGATGATATACTATGCTTTCTTCTTTGCCCAACCTGTATGTGTGTCACATTTTCCTTGCATATTCTGATTGGTAAAAGAGATAGAAAGACCATCATCATTGATTATCCATTAGTGGGATTGTGTACTTCCATACAATTATAGTGATGATGGGCATGAGAATAAGGTGGAGGTATGAGGTAGTCATGTGGTAATGTTTATGGTGTTCTTAAGGTAGCCTTTATTTTCCTAGTTTTATTCATCATGTGATAGCCTAGTCGATGTGAGTACTATATATTATCATCCAAAAGACTTGTGAGATATGGTCCTCTTAAGGGCTATATGACACTAGGTATCATCTCGATGACACCGTGAGGACACTATATATGGATTGGTTTGGTCCATTCTGAGACCTTCCATTATCATTCCATTATGGAGTTGAAGTAGGAATGCCAGGGGGTTTGTGATGACATGTGAAGTTCATGCTCACTCAATTTTGTATTGTGTTTATATGCCTATTGGGTAGTTATTATAATTATTGGAATGTATTTTATATACATTATCACATTATGTATGGACCCATTGGTAGTTCCCAACTGATCCTTGTACTCAAATTCTACTTTGGGCTTTCAGTTCCCTTTTACATTTCATGAGAGATCTAATAAAGGGAATAGGAGATGATGTGCACTAATGAGCAGAGGAGGATGGACCTAGTAGTAGGAATGAGTGGACACCAATGGCCCAAAATTTATCTATTGTTTTATTTATCTTATCTCATTATCTTGATATCATTACACATTGGGAGTTATTCATTATATAACATGGATATCATCTCTATTATTTTAAAATACTACTCTAGTGATTTGTGGTCATTCTATATTAATGTGTAATGAATTGATAGGGAGGGTATTGTTTCCCTATTATTGGACTTAGAACCTTATCTATATTTCACAATATCTTTCATATGAGGGGTCGCCCAGGACATCATGTGGAATTATGTATCAGACCCAGAGGCTCATGTTTGGGCGTTACATGGATTTTTGTTACTACTTCCATTTTTTAGAATGGTTTCCCCAAGGAGAAGAGGAGGCAATATATATCTTTTGTTTGATTGAGCTCTGTGGTTTTTAGGAAGAGACTATGACACATGGGCTCATTGGTGATCTTTTTTCCCCATCCAAATTTAGGGGGTAGTCATGGATTGTTCAGTGGGTGGCATTATAGCTTTATATCATGTAAATATGATATAAAATAGATATTCACCATTGAAACCAGAGGCCACATGGACCATTGGTGATTAAAACAAAGCATATTGGGATACAATATTCATAGGTAAATTATAGCATGAATAGGTTCTTTACACCATGGTCTCTAAAGGAAACACAATGGTGTTGAGAGCTACAATGTATTCTATTGTTTTCTAGATTGGGTATAAAAACCCAAATCCCATCGAATCCAATCACTCTTCCTTTTTTATGTTTTTTCTTGGGAGACCTAATTTTTCCTTAAAGAGTTATTTTGGAAATATCTAATTGGATTAAAACCCTGATCATGGTTGATAAATAATTGGCAGTTTATGGGGAGTTCCTTATTTCATTCTCCCTATATTCAACATGTTCTTTAACAAAGGAATAATATTGGATTTAGATTTATTGGTTTTGGTATTTCTCATGTAAGGGAATGATGTGGGCTATTTTGTACTAGTTTGATCAAAAAAATTGTTTATCTTTTTGTTTGTGGATCCCATTATGGGCGGTGTGCAACCCAAGTTTGAGGTTGGTGGTTCCTTCACTAGCCTACAATAGTTTAACTATAATTTATCATAGTATTATATTTTTCTATTAATTATTTGGCATGAGTTAGTTCTGGTTGAGTTTTTAGTCTATACACATTTTTTGGAATATGTTTTTTCTCATCCTTTTGTTAAAAAATAGGATTTTCAATGTTTTGTGAAGAGGAATGAGAATTGGGTTATAAATGATGGTTTTTAAAAAGATGGTTTATTGAAATTATATCATGAAATTTGTCTTGAAATGTGGTAAAAATAATTTTAAATGATTTGAATTGTAGCACAAGATATAATTGTGTAATTTTGTGGAAGGTTTATTTCAGGGATATTCCTCTTGTATTATTTGGGGGTTTACATTCTGGGATATTCTTCCATTCCTAGGCCGAGATGCATTGGCTTTAGGAATTTATTGAATATGTAGGAGGGTTTATTTTTATGGAGATCCTCATTTCCCTAGACCTTGATTCATGGGTTTTTCGGGATTGTATTTTCAACTAGTCATAACTAATGTACATGTGACCTTGCTAGAATGACCATGAGTTATCCTTAGTGTATTTTACCATTTTCATAGAAATATTACTACTCTTTCTTTGATATACTTGTTTTAATAAATGAAAATAGTTATTGGAAATTATTCTATGAAAATGTGTAAATGGATTTATTTAAGAACATTGGAAAAGGGGAACTATTTACCATGATTTGGATTTAAAACCGTTTTAATGATTATCATTCCCTTTTTTAAATAGATCATATTTGGAATTTTTATAGAGAAATGATATATAACACTTGAGTGGGATCCTATTGAGTATTTTTTTATCACACCCTATACACCCCATTAGTTGTGCGTATACATGAAAATTTTCAATAATATAGGAAAAATAAATGAATTTTCGTGAGGTGAATAGGTTTATATTAGCTGTTTTTAGGTAGTTGATGGTCAGATGGTGGGATGATTCTAGCATATCATGTATAGTTGTATAATTTCTTGTTTTCATCATCCTTTGGAATTTTTATTTTTATTTTATTTTTATTTGTATCACTACAATTGTTGCTTCTTTAATTATGGAATATTTTTCCTATGAAGTTGTTACATTCTTCTATATATATATATATATCATGTTTCTTATTTTAGGTATGGAAAAATAATTCCCTCTAGTTTTTGTTTGATGACTTGTTTCCATCCACCAAATAATGGGTATTACGAACATCCTTTAGGTCTTATCGTGTATTATATTGGGTTATAGTTTTGAAGATTATCTAACCTATAAATTGAAATAAATAAAAAACAATTAATTTAAATTATAATTGACAAATATTAATTGGAGTTTCAAAGATTTAAGTTGACATGATAGTTATAAAATCTATTCATGGATAATAAGTTAATATAAAAATTCATTTTATACTTCTGTAAACATTCAAAATTACTTCATTTGGAAAATAAAAAAAGAATACTTTTTAAACAATTTTTCAAAATTTCTGAAATGGATAAAAATGAATTTAAAAAATAATTAGTGAATAGTGAAAAATTTCATAAAAACATTTTGAGAATACATGGACATGGAAGAGAAATGATTTCTTGATCGAAAGGAGAAATAAATTTGGGTTCTTATAGAAATAACATTTCTGTTCCATAAGTTCATAATGAGAGAAATGAATTGGAAACATATAATTTATAGAAATAACTAGAGGGTATGAAAATTTATCGGTTACTTAAGAGGTATAAAATATGAGTTCATCAATTAAACATAATTTTAAACAATGTTGTGGCTCAATGACACTGTAAAAAACCCTTACCAATTTGATAGCTTTTCAATTAGAAGTCCCATGAGTGAATAAAATCAAACGAAAAATTATGTTTCATAATTATAAGTTTATACATGATATTATAGGAAAATGGGTTTTATAAACAACTAATAAAATAAGATAGGTACATAATCCAACCTATGTCCTCAAGAAGCCAATTCGAGATGATAAACCCTTGCATCAATTCTAGAAATACCATGTTTGTCCAGGTTCTATTATATAATAAAATTACATTAATTATTTTTACTCATTTTAACCTTTTATATTTTTAATACGTTTTCCTTAGACCACTTATTTAATTTATTATAATTAAAAATTTAATTACTTACTCAGTTATTTCTATTTCGGTTTTTTTTATGTTTGGTTCACAATACATATACAAAATAAGTAAGATGAATGTGTTTAAAAAGGTAATTATTACATTATACATAAATAATATTAATGACATAGTTACCATTTTTATACCTTAACTATTCTTTTAAAATTAACAATCAATGATGCTTATTAAAAATAAACAATGTTATAATCATGGAGGTTGTAAGTCATACACACACATGAGTAAATTTTTCATTTTTCAATGATCATGATGTAAAGAGGGTACACATTATTTTATATCTCTATAATGATTTTCAAATCCTCAATAATATATTTTTTATTTAAATAAATAAATAAATATATATTCATGTGATGTGCTGACAGAAAATGAATTATATTTATTTTTGGACCTGGTAGTCCACACAAATTCATGGATGGAGTTATAATTTTTCAATGGATTGTAAGACAAGAAAATTGATGATATATTATATGTCATCAATATCATATATATAAATTAAATCCATAACTATAACCATCCATTATAGGTGTTTATAGAACAATAATTACATCAGTCTATGAGGTCGTAGTCCACAATATAAACGAATGATAATATTGTTTCCAATTTTTGTTGATACCAAGAATGAAGTCAAAGACTTAAAAAGTATAAATTTAATTTTTTTTCATTTTAAATTGAAATAAAAACGTCATCTGCAATGAATCACTTTTCAGTTAAAACCCAAGGGTCACATGATAGTAAATTTTAAAAATAAAATAAATCGATGAAGATTTCTTTTCATATGAAGTCACGCTCGACAATAGCGCATCAGTGATGAACATTTATTGAAGGATTAGATGAAAAATGCATTTATATAATCCACATGTTCTCTAAAAACCTTAATAAATTTCTATCTTTTATCAATAGGTTCTATCATAGTTATTCGAAGAAACCTTCGACATCGATAGGATCACAAAATCACTGATTCATTGATCTGAGAGGGAGTTCTTGGAACAACGTGATCAAATCGCTCTCTTATCTCTCAAGAACATAATAGTGGAGAAAGAGGTTCTTTGAATCATCAAAATGTGGATAATTCAATGTTTAGGAGTCCCAAACATTATATATATATAAGTATAAACTTACACAAATACCACTTTTCACCCTCATAAACATAACCTTCCAATTAAGTCCTTAACAACATGTTTGACTTAATAACTATGTCATACATGGATTTTTTTTTGAAAACATACTTATGACACCTAAAATGAGTTATATGAGAAAACATGAGACATTTAAATGACTCAATTATCCCATAAATATACTCTTGATCCTTGAATAAAATATTTTTCATTCGTAATATGTATTTTCCTCATATTCACTTAACACATATGGATAATTTTAATATAAAAATACAATAGCCATTATTATAAACTCAAATCATATGAATTTATTTATTTCTAGGAGATCATATGTTCCCAAACATCCTCAAACCCCAATGGTGGGGCCCATGGACTTCAGTAGTGGTCCATATCATATTTTAAAATTTTATTCCTCAGAATAAGTTAGACTTTTGATAATGATAATTGTGTGACCATCTTGGCCCTTATTTAGGTGTCATTGAATACTATTCACATTCCAACATTAGTGTATTTCAACCCCTCACAGCCCCTAAAGAGATATTGTATAGCCACAATAAAAAATCCTTTCTTATGAACAACTATCAAGAAATATAATCTCTTTATCTCCTGATATATCATAAAGATGGATTCACAATTTGTGTCATAATCATTTATTATGTTATTATTCAATTACCTAACAGGATTGAATTACCTTTTCCTACAATGGAAATGGATTTATTGAAGGAACTACTATACAGATCAACTAGGCCAAAAATAATTCATCCTTTCCATAGTGAAAAATTAATTTCTTGATTATTCAATCAATTTCATACCACTAATAATACACCCAATGCAAGATACGTCACTACAACTTTGATGAAATAGAGTATTCCCTCCATCAATGTATGTTATCAAATAGTAAATATCGATAATAATATCCAGTTAGGATACCAATATAAATGTTTATAGATACAAACCCTCAATGTTACCTTAAACATGTGGTGTTCTTAATGGACAGTATGTCCTCATGATCTCACCGACAGTGATGCTCACAGTTTCTGATATTATTCACTAGTTATAGAAAATAATTGGATTTTATGGTATTAGAGATGAAAAACATTGAATTGATACTCAATATGGACTAGATAACTAGATTTCGAGCTCATATATACTACAATTGAAAGCATTTATTATTTACTTTAAAAAATTGATAGAATTTTATTATTAACAAAGAGTGTGGACTAAGAGCATGATGAGTTGGACCTAGATTAGGTATGTTTGGGATGACGAAAATATGGATGTAAATACTAGGTATAAAATCATAATTAATGATTCCCATTTCATATTATCATCCATTCATAGAGAAATACCAGGACACATTTTATGACAAATTTATTGGAATTCCCACTAAAAAGGGAGTTAATTTTTTAATTGACATCATAACAGTTGCACAACACATTTATATACCCATGTAACAAATGGAACCAACCATGATTAAGTAGCTCCTGGTCTAGATAGATAACTGGGAATGAAAAATGATTTTCTAGAATAGTTATTACCCCATGGGCTTCACATGTGTGTTTCTCCAATTAGGTGAATGGTATTATTTGACTCTGCATGGATTAATGAAATACGAAATTGATGATAGTGGATAATAAGTTTTTTTATAGGATCAATGATGTTTTCCATCAACTACAGTGATAACATTGATTCTCCAAGATATATATTATATCAAGCTATCATAAGTTTCATGTTTGGGAGGTTGACATTCTGATGATGGTGCTTTAAAGAAGGTATAACATGTAAGAGTACCTGGTGATCTTATTTGGGATGAAAAATGTTCATATAGTGTTCATGACACTACTGAACAAGAGCTTCCACCCATTCATGGACATTGTCATCACAATTTTAAACAAATACATACTTGTATAGTCTTTGACACTATATAATCAAGCTAATTACCTACAGTGAGTCCTATATATGCTTCAATCTCATCATCTTTACTCCATGTTTTTGATGTGCAACTTCTGTATTCGATAGGTGAAGTTCTTATGAAATGTTGTGTTTGAGAAGGTAATATATTTGTAAATAGATAATGTTGAGGAAACGTGGTATTAGACATGTCCCTAGAACATATTTCGGAACAAGATATTTCTATGTCTATAAGTATATTACCATCAATTTATTCAAGACTTATCCAAACATCCAGTTCCAGTGACTGCACTTTTGAAGTAGTGAGTGAAATTTTAGTGGTCTTACCTATGTGAGGAGGCTTTCCTTGGTTTAAATATAATTTTAATTATATCTATAGGATTTTTTAAATAATGTATTGTGATGAATCAAGCATTGGTGTAGGAGTAGTGATGATGTAAAGAGAATAGGTAGTCTCTTGTGGGTCTCATCATCCAATGAGTGGTACTAATAGACACATGAATTTAATATTATATTTTTGTTCCTTACTCTAAAGTGTTGGTAAAAATTATCTATTCAGAGATACATTTATTATCTACATGGTCCATAAGATCCTTTTATATTTAATCACACATAGGTAACTAAATAAGAGACAAAGACAATATTTTGAGTATCTACAGAAATTTAACTATGAAATGATGTATGGACCTACTAAAGGTAACATCATTTCAAATGATCCAAACCATAAGGTGAATGATTATCGATATCTTGGTGACTTGTTATCTGAGAAGTATTAGTGATTTATGATCATATTGGCTGATTGGGGGATAGATACCTCATTAGACTATTGTTTTATATCTTTTTATCTTCTTGTTTGTTCATATTCTATTTTAGACTAGGTAAAGGTTAGATATGAGTCAGACTTAGTGTTTAATGTGATGAGGGAACAACTAGATGGGGGAGTTCTAATACCTCGGTGGTCCTTGACAGCCGAAGATGTGATCATTGTAAATGATAGATTATTATTTCCTTATCCTATTAGAGATTATTTGAGGATGTATAAAAATACATATAAATCGATATTTTGTCCTCGAGAAATGTAGATGTACTAATAATTCATGTGACATATCTCTTAGCCACTGATGAAGAGCTACATTATAGGTTTTGTCTCTTGATTCCTTACCGATCAGAAGGTGAAGGTTGTTCATCAGTGACCTGGAGGGTCACCCCATCTACTTATAGTATCCATTTAGAAGTGAGAGGACGTCTAAATAGAGTTTATGATAGGGTTACCTATGACCCTGAAGATAAATGACATGGTTTAGTGGTTATTAATTGGTCGATCCGTCAAATCCACCCCTCCCTGAGGGGGAGGTGGAAATGGAATCGTCTCATCTTCTTATGCTCACCCTCTGCCTTTATTTTTTCCCTCCACAATCTAGGGATTACTACCTATTTTCCCTGGTATCTATCTAGCCCAAAAAGTCCCTGTATTTGCCTTTGGAGCTCCTTATCATCCAATTTCAATCACAAAGTTTTTAGACGATTCATTCCAACACAACCATACATTGGTTTCTCGATTCGGTGACCAGAGTCCTTTGTTGGATACAGTCAATAGATTCGTCAACACCTAGTGGGGTCTTGGTCATCATGTGGTCATCGGTCTACTCAACTTTTGGAAAATGATTATTCGATTTTCCTCTAAGGAATATTTTAATCTCGCGTGGTCCAACAGTTCGCGGCCTATCATAAATCATTGTTTCTTTCTCCTTCATTGGTCCTTCAATTTGTTGTTGAAGTCTGAGCCAAAGACAGTGTTGATTTGGGTTCAAATTCTAGTTATGTCATTGTCCTTCGTAAATTCTTCCATATTGAACATTCTTGGTAATTTTATGGGATATTTCTTTATCGTGAACTCTAGGACCCAAGTGGGTTTCCATACGATTAAACCAAGAATCTGTGTATAGGTCAATATCTCTGAACCAGCATTGGATTTTGTCTGTATTGAGAATGAAGGTTAATACATGGTTATGTATTAGGTTTTTACGAGTTGTGGACTCATTACTTCACCTCCTGCTTCCTCCAAGGTCACTCATCCCAGAGCTATTGTAAAATTAATATCCTAACAACTTTGAGTTTGGTAAATGTGGGTAATTCGATCAACAAGGAGCCTACCTTTTAGAAGAAGTTTGAAAATTATTGGGATATTCCTCTCTCTAGGGAAGTTGCAATTCCCATTCATGATATAGGGTGTGACATCTATGTGGAGGATCCCCTGGGCACTAAGGCGAGTGGGTGTCATCCTTTCCAGAAAGACGCGTGAATGGTCACCGGAGATTCTAGGATTCCCCCAAAAAATAATAAATATCTACAGGGGAGGCACTCAAAACACAAGGCCTTAGAGTTATTTGACAGAATAAGAAATAATTTGGGTATCAAGGTCCTGGTTCATGGGGATGGAGAGTGGTTTGGCTTGAGTTCCTGGGGCCCCTTTTCTTTTGAATATATGGTGAAATAAGGCAAGAGAGGTTCTCAAGTGTAGGGTACATAGAATTTAGGATAGGAAAGAGATGATGTTATACCTCTTGCTATAGACAAAGAGCTTCTTTTGGGTAACAAAAATATGTTTGTAATGTAGGGTAAAGATGAGTATCATGCATTTTGGGGAAGGGGATGATGAAGATTCCCTTAAAGAGACCCCCCCCCTTCCGAGATTATTCTCTAGAAGAGGATTCTACATTGGATTCTACTATTGAGCCCAAGGAAATGGGAATTGTGGAGGAATATCTTAGACCCTATTCAAGGAATGGTAAGAACACTATTATAAATTCAGTTGGTTTTATTACACACTCCCAGAGGTCGGGAAGAATAAATGATTATTCAAATCAACCTAGTCACCCCATTACATGATCCTCAAGTAAGTGTAGCTAACCTCTAATGAATCGTGGAAAACAACACAACTAACAAGAAAATTGGCTCCACTAAGCATACTGAGGTTGACACCCCTAAAGAGATTGAATCAAATGCAGGTGAATCTCTTATCATTGATCTAGTGAATGCTGAAACTGCTATATTAGAACCTATTATCCCCCATATGGAAAGGAAATGATGGAGTGTGATGTATATGATTACATCTCAAATAGGAATGAATAATTATTTGAGAATGAACATTTGGTCGATGCTATTAAATAGGATCTTGACAGATTGGTTAAGAGAAGAATCCTGTCAAATATTAATGAGGAGAAGGGCTATTGGTTTTTAAAATATCTCATCATACTAGAACATGGATTCAATAGAAAGAAGATTTCTATAGAAGAACTCGTCCAAAACATGGGACAAGATGGAAATCAGCATTGAAGACCTTCTCAAAGTTGATCTGGATGGAAAGGCCAACACTATTCAATGGAGTCCCTATAGCGGTTAGTTTTCTAAAAGGATAAAAATTGAATTTGAAGATTCTATTATTACCTATGGTGTTAGTTGATTGTTTGGTTGTGTCTGGACTGGGTTCCCACTATTTACATCGAATTTGTTTCTTAATTAAATGAAAATATGTTTTTTTTTGTGTTGAGAGAAAAAATCTACTGTAAAGGTGGTAAATCTATATACCCATGTGATTATATGCTTCCATATAGTTCCATTGAGTGTTATAAAAAATAGTGGCATGTTTTAGTTCATTGTTTTGAATAGTATTTCAAAAATCCATAGGGACTTAGTTGAGGATGAGTACAATATACTATCAATAGGAGGATGGATAGACTATGAAGACTATACAAATATTTCAGGATACTCTTAATTATTTTGTGTCGAAATTTGGTGGATATTGGGATGGTCACCTATCCATGTATATGTTTTCATAGAATAATAATTATTAGGGTTCGGTTCATATGTCACCTTATTATGATATTTATGGGTGGTTGTGTTGTTCATCGCTCTATTGGCATGTGTTGGGTGAGACAAATGTTGTGGGCCCCATCATTGTTTAAGAGACCAATCAGAGATTTCAACTAATTCATAAGAGGATGGTAAATAATACTTGAAAATAAATATATTATGGATACTATTTCAGGAGGCCTTTGGAGGAGAACAATGGAGTTCATTGTGGGTGAGAGGTTTTTCATGAGTTTGGTTCGTTGGTTAGGACACAGACATTCGATGACGTATTGAATTTTGGAACCGTTTTTTTGGGACACAATGAGACAATGTACGGGATATGGGTAGTGGAGTACCTTTTGTATATTCCTTCTCACTACCATGATATGCATTATATGTATAATTTTTCATAGATACATAGGTACATACTTGACCACATGAATGATATCAATCATAAGGATGTTGTGCAAGAGATTGAATAATTATATAAGGAGCCTCCAGTCTAGATTATATAATGAAAAATGTTAGTACTTTGATAGATTATGGTACCAATTTTCAAGATTTGGGGGCAACATGGGTGGATCTAAGAGGATAATTTTGGGTGGGAGGTAAATATTCAAGATCTGTGTATGGAGTTATTGAAACAATATCCCTATAGATGCTTCATGAGGAAAATAATTCTTTTGAGGGGGAGAACTATGAATAAATTTTATTACTTTTTATAATGTCATAAATATATATTTTATTGTGTAAAAGTATCTACGAATCCCCTAGAATATTTACTCTATAATACATCAATTTATTTTATAAATTGTGTGACTTGGTTGGTTTCATGAAGTAGTATTTTATCCATACCGGTTAAGATATATGGGATAGACGACATAGTGAGATAGACTTTAAAAAAATAATATTTGGGGATTTTATAGTAGGTTTTATAATATTAAATTCAAAAATCCCTTTCTGAAATTTAATGAAGTCATTATGTGGTGCTCTCATGTGGGATGATCCTCTGATGATACCTATAAAAAACTCATCTCCCTATCTTTATTCAACATAGTTGTCAAAACATGAATGTACCACAATGAATACATCCCTCACCCCATGTAATAGTTTCAACTTCATGTACAATGGAATACACACCCCATACTAAAGAGGGCTCCCTAAAAATATTTTATATCATATTCAATTGATATACAAAATATGAAATGTGGATCATTATCTATGATGATCGTACACTATAATTTCAACACTACATTACAGGATATATGAATTATATCTTACCTCACAAGTTCTTCAATTAAGATTTATGAAGCATGACCTTGATCTAATGTCGTAATTCATCCTTATATGATGTAATAATATTGATACTCTAGTATCTAGGTGTTTTCTTCTCGAACTCATGTAATTTGGCACTAATCCTTTGGTCTTGTTTCTCCCTCTCCTTTATATATAAGCCTTGATTTGATATTTTGGAGGTTCAAGGATTCAATGGTGTGTGATAAATTTTCAATTCACAAACAAGAATGGATCTGGTGATGATGTTTCTAATGAATAGTATAACTTAAATTTACAACCATGAGGTAGGATATTCCTTACATTCATTAGACCACATTTATACTTTTTTCCACTATGTTATTAATTTTGTTCAAATTTGATACCTTTCTAGATTTTTAGATCATGTGTTTCTATAACCCATGATATTATTTGAGAGATTTATTGCATGAGTTATATTAGAGTATTTGGTTAATTTTTTTTTATTTTGATCACATCCTATTATGTATGCTACTATATACTCATGATCATATACTATGATTTATTGTGTGCCCAACCTTTATGTGTCTCACCTTTTCCCTGGATTTTCTGATTGGTAAATGAGATAGAAAGAACATCATCATATATTATCCATTAGTGGGATAGTGTACTTCCTTAAAAATCTGGTGATGAGGGAATTGAGAATAGGGTGGAGGTATGAGGTATTCATTTGGTAATGATTATGGTGTTCTTAAGGTAGCCTTTATTTTCCTTTTTTTATTAACCATGTGATAGCCAAGTCGATGTGAGTACTATATATTATCATCCAGATGACCAGTGAGATATGGTCCTCTTAAGGGATATATGACACTAGGTATCATCTAGATGACACCTTGAGGACACTATATAAGGGTTGGTTTGGTCCATACTAAGACCTTCCATTATCATTCCATCATGGAGTTGAAGTAGGAATGCCAGGGGGTTTTTGACGACATGGGAAGTTCATGCTCACTAAATTTTGTATTGTGTTTATATGCCTATTGGGGATTTATTATCATTATTGGCATGCATTTGATATACATTATCACAATAAGTACAGACACATTGGCAGTTTCCAACTGAGCCTTGTACTCAAATTCAACATAGGGATTTCAGTGACCTTGTACATTTCATGAGATATCTGATAAAGGGAATGGGACATGATGTGCACTAATGAGTAGAGGAGGATGGAAATAGTAGCAAAAATGAGTGGACTCAAGTGGCCCAAAATTTATTTATTGGTTTATTTATCTGTTCTCATTATCTTGATATCATTACACATTAAGAGTTATTCATTATATAATATGGATTTCGTATTTATTATTCTGCAAGACTACTCTAGGGATTTATGGTCATTTTAAATTAATGTGTAATGACATGATAGAGATGGAATTATCACCCCATTATTGGACATAGATCCTTATTTATATTACAGAATCTATTGCATATGTGGGGCCTCCCATGAGGTCATGTGGAATTATGGATCAGACCCAGAGGTTTGTGTTTGGGTGTTACATTGATTTTGGGTACTACTTCCATTTTTGGAATGGTTTCCCCAAGGATAATATGCGGCGATATGTTCATTTTTTTTATTATTGAGCTTTGGGGTTTTTAGGAAGATACTACGACACATGGGCTCATGGGTGAGGTTTTTTCCCCATCCAAATTTAGGGGGTAGTCGTGGATTGGTGTGTGGGTTGCATTATATCCTTATATCAGGTAAATATGATCTAAAATAGATATTAACCATTGAATCCAGAGGCCACATGGACCATTGGTGATTAAAACAAATCATATTGGGATCCACATTAGTCATAGGTAAATTACAAAATGAATAGGGTTTTTACACCATGCCTAATAAAGGCGACACAATCGTGGTGAGAGCTACACTTTAGTCTAATGTTTTCTAGATTGGGAATAAATACCAAAATCCCATCGAATCCAATCAATCTTAATTTTTTTCTGTTTATTCTTATTAGACCAAATTTTTCCTTAAATAGGTATATTGGAAACATCTAATTGGATTAAAACCCTGAACATGGTTGATAATTAATTGGTAGTTTATGGGGAGTTCCTTCTTTCATTCTCCCCATATTCAACATGTTCTTTAAAAAAACAATAATATTGGATTGAGGTTCATTAGTTTTGGAATTTCTCATGTAAGGGAATGATGTGGGCTATTGTGTGCTAGGTTGATCAAAAAAAATTGTTTATCTTTTTGTTTGTGGATTCCATTATGGGTGGTGTGCAACCCAAGTTTGAGGTTGGTGGTTTCATCGCTAGCCTAAAATAGTTGAACTATAATTTATCATGGTTTTATATTTTTTTGTAAATTATTTAGCATGAGTTAGTTCTGGTTGATATTTAAGTCTATACATGTTTTTTGGGAATGTTTTTTTCTCATCATTTTGTAAAAAAATGGTATTTTCAATGTTTTGTGAAGAGGAATGATGAATGGGTTTTAAATGATGGTCTTTAAAAAAGGGGATGATTGAAATTATATAATGAAATGTGTCATGAAATGTGGTAAAAACAATTTTAAATGATTTGAAATGTAGCACAAGAGAGCCTTGTGTAAATATGTGGAAGGTTTATTTTAGGGATATTCCTCTAGTATTATTTGGGGGTTTTTTGGGTTATTCTTCCATTCCTAGACCAAGATGCATTGGCCTTAATAATTTATTGAATATGTAGGAGGGTTCATTTCTGTGGTGATCCTCAATTCTCTAGACCATGATTCATGGGTTCATCAGGCTTGTATAGTCAACTAGTCACAACTAATGTACAAATGACCTAGCTAAAATGACCATGAGTTATCCTTGGTATATTTTAACATTTTCATAGAAATTGTACTACTTTTTCATTGATATAATTGTTTTAATATGTGAATATATTTATTTGAAATTATTCTATGAAAATTTGTAAATGGATTTATTTAAGAACTGTGGAAAAAGGGGAACTGTTTACCATTATTTTGATTTAAAATTGTTTTAATGGTCATCATTACCTTTTTTAAATAAATCATATTGAGAATTTTTTTAGAGAAATTATATATATCACTTGAGTGGGAGCCTACTGAGGATGTTTTTATCACACCCTATACACCCCTTCTATGGTGTTTATACATGAAAATTTTCTTTAATATAGGGAAAAGAAATGAATTTCAGTGAGGTGAATAGGTTTATATTCGCTGTTTTTAGGTAGTTAATGGTCAGATGGTGGGTTGTTTCCAACATATCATATATAGTTGTAATATTTTTTGTTTTCATCATCCTTTGGAGTTTTTATTTCTATTTTATTTTTATTTTTATCACTACAGTTGTTTCTTCTTTAATTTTGGAATGTTTTTCCTATCAAGTTATTACTTTCATCTATATATATATATATTACATGTTTCTTATTTTAGGTATGGAAAAATAATTCCCTCTAGATGTTTTTTGGATGAATTGTTACCAACCACCATCCAATGGGTATTAGGAACACCCTTCAGGTCTTGTCATGTATTAGTATGGGTTTCAGTTTTGAAGATTATCCAACCTATAAAGTGAAATTAATGAAAAACAAATAATTTAAATTATAAATGAAAAATTTTAATTGGTGTTTCAAAGATTTATGTGGAAACTATATTTCTAAATTCCTTTCATGGATAATAAGTTAAAATAAAAATTCATTTTATACTTTTGTAATCATTCAAAATTACTTAATTTGAAATATGACAAAAGAATAATTTTTAAACCATGTTTCAAAATTTCTGACCTGGATAAATATGAATTTATAAAATCATTACTGAATAGTAAAAATATTCATCAATTTTTTTAGATTACATGGGCATGGAAGATGAATGATTTTTTGACCGAAAGGAGAAATAATGATGTGTTCCCATAAAAACAACATTTCTGTTCCATGAGTTCATAAAGAGATAAATGAGTGGGAAACATATAATTTCTAGAAATAACTAGAGGGTATGAACATTTATGGGTTACATAAGAGGTATACAATATGATTTCATTAATTAAACTTAATTTTAAACAATATTGAGGCACAATGACATTGTAAAAAACACCTTACCACTTTGATAGTTTTTGAATCGGAAGTCCCATGAATGAATAAAATCAAACACAAAATTATGTTTCATAATTATAAGTATATTCATGATATTACATGAAAAGGGGTTTTTATAAACAACTCAAAAAATAAGATAGGTACATAACAAACCTTATGTCTTCAAGAAGCCAATTCGAAATGATAAGCCCTTGCATCTAGTCCAGACATACCATGTTTGTCCATTATCTATTATATAATAAAATTATTTTATTTATTTTATTTCATTAGAACATTTTCTATTTTAATACCTTTTCCTTAGACCACTTAATTCATTTATTTTAATTAAAAATTTAATTACTTACTCAGTTATTTCTATTTCTGTTGTTTTTGGATGTTTGGTTCACAATCCATATACAAAATCAGTAAGATGAATGTGTTCAAAAAGGTAATTAATCCATTATACATAAATAATATTAAGGACATAATTACCATTTTTATACCTTAACTATTATTTTAAAATGATCAATCAATGAAGCTTATTAAAAATAAACCGTGTTATAATCATGGAGGATGTAAGTTATACGCATGCATGAGTAACTTTTCCATTTTTCAATGATCATGATGGAAGGAGGGTACACATTATTTTATATATCTATAATGATTGTTACATCAACAATAATATATAGTTTATTTAAATAAATAAATAAATAAATATTCATGTGATGTGCTGACAGAAAATGAATCATAATTTTTTTTGGACCTAATAGTCCACACAAATTCATGAATGGCGTTGTAATTTTTCAATGGATTGAAAGACAAGAAAGTTGATGATATGTTATATGTCATAAATATCATATATAGAAATTAAATACATCATTATAACCATTCATTATAGGTTCTTATTGAAGAAAAATTACATCAGTCTATGTGGACATAGTCCACAATATACAAATGATGATATTGTTTCCAATTTTTGTTGATACCAGGAATGAAGTGGAAGCCTAAAAAAGTATGAATTTAATATTTTTCATTGGAAATTGAAATAAAAACGTCATCTCTAGTTAATATATTTTCAGTTAAAACCCAAGGATCACATGAGATTAAATTTTAAAAATAAAATAAATCGATGAAGATTTCTTTTCATATAAAGTCACGCTCGAAAATAACACATCAGTGATGAACATTTATTGAAGGATCAGATGAAAAATAAATATATATAATTCACATGTTCTATAAAAACCTTATTAAATTTCTATATTTAATCAATAGGTTCTATCATAGTTAATCAATGAAACCTTCTACATAAATAAGATCATAAGATCACTGATTCATTGATCTGAGAGGGAGTTCTTGGAACAGTGTGATATAATCGCTCTCTTATCTCTCTAGAACATAATAGTGGAGAGAGGGGATCTTTGAAACATCAACATGTGGATATTTTAATGTTTAGGAGTCCCTAATTTCCTATATATATAAGTTTAAACTTACACAAATACCACTTTTCACCCTCATAAGCATAACCTTCCAATTAAGTCCTTAACAACACTTTTGACTTAATAACTATGTCATACAAGAAAAATATATTTAAAAACATAATTATGACACCTAAAATGAGTTACATAAGAAAAAATGATTCATTTAAACGACTCAATTATCCCATAAATATAATCTCGATCCTTGAATAAAATATTTTTCATTCGTAATATGTATTTTCCTCATATTCACTTAACACATATGGATATTTTTAATAAAAAAATACAATAGCCATTATTATGAACTCAAATCATATGAATTTATTTATTTCTAAGAGATCATATATTCCTAGACATCCTCAAACCCCAATGGTGGGGACCACAGACTTCAGTAGTGGGACATATCATATTCTAAAATCATAATCCTCAAAATAAGCTTAACTTTTGATAATGATAATTGCGTGACTATCTTGGCCCCTATCTAGGTGTCATTGAATACTATTCACATTCAAACACTACTGTATTGAAACCCATCATGGCCTGTAATGAGATATTGTATAGCCACAGCAACAAAAAACCTTACTTATGAACATTTATCATGAAATATAATCTCTTTGTCTCATGATATATCATAAATATGGATGCACAATTTGTGACATAATCATTTCTTATGTTATTATTCTATTACCTAACTCGATTGAATTAACATTTCTTACCATGGCCAGGGATTTAGTGAAGGTACTACCATACTGATCAACAATTCATCCATTCCAAAGTGAAAAATTAATTTCTTTATTATTAAATCAATTTAATACCACTAATAATACACCCAATGCATGCTACATCACTAAATCTTCGATGAAATAGAGTATTCCCCCCATCAATATATGTGATCAAATAGTGAATATCGATAATAATATCTAATTAGGAGACCATTATAAATTTTTATAGATAGAAACTACCAATGTTACCTTAAACATGTGGTGTTCTTATTGGCCAGTATGTCCTCATGATCTCATCTACAAAGGATCACCAAGAGAGAACGTCATAAGAAGAATCCACGATATTTGTGAACCTCAAACACCTGATTTTCAAACATAATTTTTTAATATTTAGCAAGATGTATCTAAAACATATGTTATTTGTTTATAATTAATGTTGTTGTATCTAGTAATTATCAATATACCATGAGAACTACTATAAACTCTGGATATGAAAAGAATTATAAAAATATTACCATATAGACTGTGTATATAGAAAAAGAAACACTATTATGGTAAGAGTATGTCATGCATAACCCATTGTATACATGATATGGTAATTGAAAAGTAATATTTATGTTGAGTCTATAGAACCAACTATTAAAATACTCCCACTTTTACTAGATTCAATATGCTAACAATACTTGTTAGCTATGAGATGATAAGATAATTCTTCTTATGAGTTATGGATTTAGTTTTTGCACCTTATATATGTCTGCTATGTGGATATACTGCAATCTGTGACCGCACCAAATTGATTATAACTCCTCAAGATATTATTTATATGATTTTATACTATTTTTATACTATGAAAACATGACATCTTGAAAAGTAATAGAAAAAAATATCATAATTTATATTATGAAAATATTTTACATATTATATGTGACTCCAAGAACTAGAAAAATCACTGTGTTTAATACTTATTCTTTATCTACATCAATTTCCACAACAAACTATGTGTTTTTATATATAGATACCAATTTTTTTAATTGTATTATCATTATCATTGAATTTCCATTTTAGTCATATTATATAATATTAATTCAAAGAACGAAATATTTTTATCCCATAAATACTAGTGTATATTCCTCTCTAAGAATGAGGTACATATCCATTATAATTTCCCAAGTACAATTGGATAGTTCTAATTGCTTCTCGTGTTGTTCTCTTGGATATATATAATATTTTACTATGATAAATTATATATTTAAAATATCATATATATTAAATAATATGGATTACATAATAGATCCATTGTAGGAACATATAAAATTATACTCACCAATTTAATCTCATTATATTCCCCATTCATGTATCCCTAGAGAGATATATTTCATGTGAGAAAGGTAACAATTCTATCTCAAATTTTCTACCTTTTATTTTTCAATAAATTTAATGTATATGTACTATTGACGTGGTTGAAAAAACCACTAGATCTACCTTAGTTGATCTCGTTCTATAGAGTGTATATTTATACATTAGCAAAATATATGGAGAGTAACTTTTAGTTTGGACTTAACTAATGGTAATTCCAATAGTTTTTTTTTCATATGTTACCAAAAATATTTTCCTTAGAAAATTGTGGTTCTTATACTAACCTCTTGTAAGAACATATAACGAATTCATTAAAAATGAATATTCTATAGTCTTGATGCTTAATTAAATAAATAACTATATTTCAATGCCTTGAACCATTTATTATCCTTCTATGATGTCATCGACCCTTTGAAGTAGCATCATATAGACACCTTACATATTAGTGGTCCTAACATCCAATTCCCAATATACTAATCATACAAAGTAGCTATTATAAGTATAATTCTAAGAGATTAAGTTATAATGACTTGAAATTACTAATTGAACCATATTTTTACCGTCCTTTTACCAAACATGTATAGTCTAACTTGAATCCCCCCTTAAAAATAATAATCCCATATACATTGATTCATGGAATTCATTACTGAATTTTAATTGACCTTGTCAATTTTAGCTATTATCCATGTAATACCTTTTGTAGGATTAATCATTATCAATGAATAAATTATCACATGTTGTGGTCAATGTAAAAAAATTTCCATGGTTTTCTTCTTTCTACAAATTATATGTCTCTAGATAATTTCTTTTCCAAAAGATCTTGTGGGGATTGTTCTTATTCCAACTAGTTATTCGTCTCTAGAATTAACTAAATCAAATTCTATCTTTCTCCCACTATAACAAATAAATATCTTCGCCCTTTTTTATAAATATAATCTACCACTTGACATTAAATATATTATCATAGGGAATTCATAACATGTTAAGAAAAATTTAGGTTACTAATAGAGATACACTTTGTGTTTTTCTTGAAGCTTGTTTTTCAAATTCTCAACAAACTCTTTGGATATAATCACATGTTCTTACAAAATAATGAATTTATATCAAACTATAATTCATTTAATATCTAGTTATTTTTATTATTTGAAATTTTTTAAAGGTTACTGATACTATTTTTTTAAAAATGTCTTAAAAAATAATGGAAGTTTCTAAAATACATATTATTCTCAACATTGATGCTCATTTTACTTATTTTTTGACTATAATGCTTAAAATAAATTAATGTTAATGAATTACTCAACATTACATTTTTTCAATCAATGTCTGCATGTGATAATCACCATCAATCCCCCTTATCAACATTAAAACTTTAATGTGCATAAGAAAATATGCATTTTTTGAATTAATCCTTGTTACATTATAATGATCAATTAATCATTGTTTTGTATATTATTCAGAAATTGTACCCAATTTAACTCATATCTTCTGACCATGCATGTACCGTACTCTCCTTTTATATTCCTTAAAAGAATTAATGGAATCTCATGAAGAATATATGTTTACCTCTTTCTTATCCTTGAAATAGTTAAATCCCTCATACTATTTTTTTTAAATCCTTGTGGTGAAACTTTCTTTAGAAAGGATTTTTAAAACTAAATTACTAAAAGTTTCAAAAAAACCTATTTCCTTTAACTCCATATATTATAAAACCATATATGGTATATCTACGATATCTACTTTTTCCCTAAATAAGAATCATCTTTCCAAAACTAGGTATAAATGGGTCTTAAATTTTATATTCATTAGTAATTTCCAATGATTATCTCATTACCAATTCTTTAATTGAGTATATGATACAATAAAAAATATTCATTACAAACTATATTAATGTTTCTAATGGAATAATGAGATAAATAATTTGTTCATACTCAATAATATTTCAAAAAAAAATTATGATTGGAAATTAATAGTTAGGTACTTTTCACTGATGAAAAAGTAATCACTATTTCCCATCCCCTTGCATAATTAACCATACATATTCTATTGTTTATTTTCATAGTATTTTTCTATATTTCCAAACATATTATACTTAATACCATGGAATAAGGAAGAAAAAATTTCAAACAATGATGAATAAATTAAAATTTGAATTCATTTCTTACTTATAACTTATTTCATGTTATCCTATATATATTGATCTCATGACATGAAATGAAAATAACCTCCATTATGAAAATCCACTTTGGGTCATTAATGGAAGTGGTGAAGGTTCTATTAGAACTATATTTTCCATTAGACTTTTTTTTCATTCAACCCATTCACCATAAGAACTAAATATTAAATTTAATTAAGTTCTTATAAAGTTGGCATACCTTACCCAAAGGGTAATAAAATTATTTTCCTCACTTTGTTTGTTATGTAAAATTAAATTAAATTTGAGTAAATGAGTGAAAAAATATATAATAATCAGATATATAAAAATACTGTAACTCTTCTTTTAATTAACACATATTCAGTGTAAACATTTTCCCATTCATATCTTGCTTCACATTATTCTCACAAGCTTTTTGGAGTTGATACATCATGATATGACAAACCATTCCTATATAATGTATTTGCAACACATTGTATACTGATGATGATGTCAATATGTAAACATAAAATGCATCATGTAACACCCCAAAATTTAATGAGAATGATTCTTTTTAATTATATTGATGTCTTGTGTTGTATGATACAACATGATTATCTTGCGCCATACACAACAGTGTATTATTTAGTAGTATACGCAAAACTATTCTTGGCTTGTGTTGCATGAAAGAGTGACCTTCCTCAATAGCGTGTGTTATACGCAATACCGAGTTTCACTAAACAATGATATATTGTTATAATATTATTATTCACTAGCCGTTATGAAAAGTATTATCCAATTTTTGAATTTTATAACATTATCATTCATCTTTTACATATTCTATAACAAGGTATCAGAAAAAAATTAATTTTTCGGATAAAAGAAGTATTTAAAAAAATGAAATTTGTCGTCTTTTGATGGTGCACCCATTTTAAATCTAATTTTGGAAGAGTTTATAAGTCAATTTGACAAATTAATCTTCTTAATTTTAAATATGATATAAAAATTTAAGTTAGATAAATATTTGACATTATTCTGATAACCTTCATATTTTGATGAATAGTAAAAATATGCTAAATTTTAATTAAAAACAACCTTTTCATCGAGATAAATTATATGGTCAAATAATAATATTGAATGATATTAAAGTATAAATATAATACATTTTTACAATTTAATATAATATATTTCATTATCATTAATTTTATATGTAATTCATAGGTAAACACATTCAATTTTTTGTAATGTTTTAAACAATCACCGGTTTTTACGACAATAGGATGAATATTAATTAATTACTGAAAATCATGTGTTTTTTAATTAAAAAAATTGATACCATATTTGGAATTAGTAGGTTCACATTATGTTAATATGCTACTTTTATTTTTGAGCATTATGATTAATAACTATGGTAAATTTTGTTTACTATAGTTAATGGTAAATTAACTAATTAAGGGTAAAAAATTATTATAAACTTACCCTAACACTTGTATTAATATAATTGAATAATTATATTTCGTCCTAAAATATACTTGGGTTGAAATGGTATCTATTGGAACCCACTTTTATTTTATTAAGACATTTATTTAATTTTATGTAACGAAAAGCTAAATATGTATCACTCACACATTAATAATTAAATTATTTTTAATATAAAGTTATAATGAATATAAATTAGATTATAAATACTCATATTAAAGATAAAATGTTTTTCTTTATCATTGTAATTTATTTTTAATATATAAGAAATAAATATTTACCGTAATAGCTTACACATTAATGATGATGAAATTATTCATCTAGTGAAAAATCAATAA
Source organism: Viscum album (assembly GCA_963277665.1). Lineage (NCBI taxonomy): Eukaryota > Viridiplantae > Streptophyta > Magnoliopsida > Santalales > Viscaceae > Viscum > Viscum album. The sequence goes on along the minus strand of OY728135.1, from coordinate 1,059,750,861 downwards.
TATAGTTTTTATTAAAATAATAATATACATAAAATGACCCAAAAAACTTGACCAAAACTTATTGGTCGAGTATATCTACACCATAAACATCCAATTGTCAACTTGTGGAACATTTAGAGACTTATAAAATAGATTATGACATTTATATTATTTTATTTTAAATGATGTCAAAGTTGTCACCTTCATAATTTAATAAACATAACATTTTAAATGTTGGTTGTTTTAAAAGATAAATTCACCTAAAACTATTATTGTGAAATATATTTAGTTTATATTCATCATATTTTTAATTATTAATTTTTATGCAACAAATAAGTCTATTAAATAATTATACAAAAATGTTGTAGTAATCATTTTATTAAGAGAAATATCAAATAAATTATTTTAAAATATTAAAATAAATATTATATGAATTAATTAATGTTCGACACGAATTTTATAGATTCATATGACTTTTTAGGAATCTATTAAATAGTTTTTTTCCAAAATATATTCTGTGTGGATTTTATATAAATTCAAATAAATGAATCGTGTCAAAATTGACACTGTTGATATTTTATAAAAATAACATATTATTAAATTGTTTAAAAATCACAAAACTATTTAAAAATTACAAATTAAAATTTATATGGACTAAAATGTAATTAATTATCAAATTATGTACAATCGAAATCACATAAGTATGTATTTATATCTATTTAGAATTTATAACACTATTAACACAAATTAAATTTAATAGATTAAATAAGGATAAATTAAAATGACAATGTTTAAAATAAAATAAAAACATGTATAAATTTTATTTGATGATGAGATCACATCCATATATAATCTCATATCCGAATTTAAGTAACTTTGGGAGTTTTTATGTGGAGTTTGAGTTTATTATCAATTAATATTTTTGAGGATTCCAAAAGTGCCCCTCTCCTCTCCTATATAAGGGACCTCCTTCCCTCTCACATTATCTCAATTTTTATCCTTCATGCTTGGAAAGACCCTGAAAATTAAACTTCTAAACATCTCTGTTTACATTATATAGGATATGGTTTTCTCAAAAGACAAGCTCAAGTTCCCTAAGAAGAAGTTTAAAGGAGGCACTTCGAGGAAGAGGTCATATCTTCTACTGATCCTATAAAATTTATTTCTTCTTATACTCCCTCTTCATTAGTTGTTTCATTATAAATTAATAACATAAGTATCACTAATATAATGATATGTTATTATAAATATGAAACAATCCTATTTCACTTTCTATCCATCCTACAAAAAATTACATCACTGCGCGTGCATACCTACGGAATACCGTCTCCACGCTGTGCTGTAATCTGTTTTTCCACCACCACCTTAAATGGATGGGTATAATGGTGGAAATAATAACAATATATATTATTATTATTAAATTATACTACTAATTAAAAATTATATCGTCCAATACAATTCCTTTCAATTATTATGAGAATTATGTCATCGCTCGTGCGAACATACGAATTACCATCTCCACGATAAGATGAGATTCATTCTCCATATCAACCATTCAAGAATGATTATAAAATATATATAATGAATAATAATAATATATATAACATAATAATTCTTATATATTTATGTATTTATATATATTTCATCTACTCACTTCCATTCAAGTCAATACTTAAAGGAAAACATCATTCATGCATAAATACAACCTACCGTCTCCTTGAACGATGTATTAAATTTCAATTATCAATCTATTATATATATATAAACTTAATATATATATATATATATGATATATCAATTTTTTTAGATTCTGGAAGTAATTATATCATGATATAAGTAATAATATCAAGAACAACAATTCCAAACACATACAATAAATAAAGTGATTATTACCAAAAACGTTACTTCAACATGGAATTGACAAATGAATGGGTAACATAAAGTCGTAAGTGAATCATGTAAGATATCATGAAGATTAATATGATTCCTTAATAAGTCAATGAAATTATTTAAATCATTATATATGAGTTTCGGACACAAAAATAAGAAATTGGACCTAAGGTAAGGGATTATTTCCCCTCATATTTATTTTTGTTAGACATATGGCTTAATCACCATCCATTTCTTTTGTATGGTGTTTATGCTTCCCAAGAATGTTTTATGATTTTTATTTTTAATGATATGGTATTTACACATTCATTTAATTTTCTTTACTTTATGACAGGTATGATTACAACGATCATAAATTGTAAGGGATAATTTTGAAATCAAATTTTTTTTCTGAGATTGCTTATACATAAGTATTTACTGGGGTTATATTTATCATCCATGTCAATGTTTTATAAAGATGATTTCATAAAGTGTTTAATATTATTCCATGTATATTTAAATTCCTTTTTACCCTTTTTAGACTTTTAACACATTGTATGGAAGGAATCATTCTTTTGTTTACCAAACAAGGTACTTCTTGACTTTTTTTGGAAAAAGTACGAGGAGAATGTATTTTTAACTTATAAGACATGAAATGATTTTTATAGTTTCATAAAACCTTATTTATATGAAGCTTCATCTACAATATTTCGTGATTATTTTCTACTAAATTATATTCTTTTAAATTTTCATTTCATTTTGAGAAAAGAAAATGATTTTGAAGAAGAAAGGATATTTTCCTCATGAATTCATTTCAAGTGTTTTATCAAAACTATTTTCCAACTAAGATGACATTATTTAATAAGGATATGTTTTATTTATAATGTCTCATTATTTACATGGTTTGATTTTTTAATGTTGAAATGGTATCTATTTGTTTTATATGGATTATGTTATGATGGGATGATGTTTATTAATCCCATTTCATTCTATGTGTTATGATGAATGGTTTATGTTTATTTTGTGGCACACATAAGATTGAATTAATTCTGAGATGGGTGGAATCTATATCTCCCTCTGATGCATTGGGAAATGATTTATATCTCATTAGGTAAACATGGCTGGAACAAAAAGTAATCTTTGTACAGTGATATAGGGCTAGAACGACACGTAAACCCGGTTCAGTAATGGACTTCATCCACTATGATGGTCTTGGCAGCAATGCCTTGGATACTATGGAAATCATATCATATGCGTAATGTTTTACCACAATTACATGTTTTATTCCCATTCTATTTTATCATAATTTATGTTCTTTTATGATCTATGCCTTACGTACTGTCATGCTTTATTTCGCAACTCACGATTTTGATGTTTAAACTTTATATTCATGTTTTTGAGTTAAAATGTATATGGTTTGTTTTATTTTCTCCATGCCTACCCTTACTGAGAATTTTAGCTCACCCTTTATATGTTTTATTTTCCCCAGGATATAAAGAAAGTTTTTAGGTAAGAAAAAAGGGGAATATATTTTTGGGAGATATTGAAGATCTTTCCCCATGATTAGAAGATTACATTTTGAGTTTCCAAAGACACTAAACTATTACGGTCCTTGTGTTTTTTATGTATTATGTATTTCGAGAAAGTAATGAAACAACCATTTATGTCAATATTGGGTCTCTAATCATCATAAATGAGTCTCTAGTAATAATCTTTCACACCCTTTCTTCTAGAGATGGATCACCAGGTATTGGTTACTCAATAACCCTGAATTTCTTATATCATAGTGCTTTGCGGAAGAACATGTACTATTATTTAGAAAATCATACTTTTAAGGACATATTATTTGTCCAAAATTAATTATAGTGATTTTTTTGTATTACATGTAATTTCTCTATGAAAATAAACAGTAGTTTATTAATACTTCTATCTTGATTACTAATTATACATCAGTAAAAAAATTAATAATTAAATGTATGGAACTATTTTATTGAACCCTAGTATCCCTAACTACTAGATTTGGAATACTCAGTTTCTAAACTATTATAGTAGAAAGGATCCTTGAAACCACACCTCATATTCCAAAATATGGCTACTTTACTGCTTGAAGAGTTTCAATGTAGGCGTTATACACGCCAACCACATTAACTTGGTGCTCTTTAATCTAATGAGTGATGTCATAACTTTTAGAAATCATACAAAAAATTTACTAAATGATTTCTATCTAATGATTCAACAATATATCTATGGTTAATTCTTTACTTCCATATTTAGATGATTCGAACCATCGATTTTATAAGAACTCACTGGTATTAAGAGGTACCCATAACATGGGTAGAATATCCCACCATACACCTGGTTTTGTTCAAATTAAATTCATAAAAGGAAGTTTAGTTATTATTAATTTGAGGGAATTTTATCATTGATGAATGAAATCATTTTCATTATGATATGCATATGCTACACGATCTCACACTCAACTGACCATGAAAATATAAAATGAAATCCTTCCATATAAATTTTTTTTAATATATGAAATATTTGTTTATTATTTAATGTGTTCTAGTAAAATATAACAATAAAAAAAAAATAATGAATAAAATGACAAACTACCTGAATGATCTTCAACATCTATTACTGGTTGATCCATTCAAACTCAATGTAAAAACCATGGACTTGTGTTATTATAACTGATTCATATCTTGAATCGAATCATCGTTCACTCCTCAATCCAATGTTTCCATGTCTCTTATAGGATACCACCTTGTCATGGGGTGGTTTTCATATTATAAAATCATTATCACAGTACATGAATACTGACACATAGAAGAGGGGGTCTTGAGAGTTAAAAATATAGATATATCACCTTTTGCATGGCACACTAACCCTTATACATATTAAATGAGAAGTATTTATGATGCAAAAAAACGTCTTATTTACATAAATAATTACATGAATCACACTCAATTGAAATAAATAAATAAATAAATAAAATCATAGAAATATATTAGAATGTCAATTATTAGGATTAGTCAACACATAACATTTAATGAAAAATTAAATTAAATTTGTAGTAAATTTATGTTGAGGGGTAATAAATACATTAAAAAAATTGAATAATATTTTTTAATTCAAATATAATAAATCACATAGTCCGATTTAATTTTATATAGAAAATACATCATATTATTTAGGATATATATATATGTAATCTTTTAAATTTTCCTTTAGTCCTCACGTTACCCAGATTGGGAAGGGTGGGTTGAGAAGAACATGCATCACCCAATCCTAGATCAAGAAGCACCTGTATAGACCTGTTCCTCACAGGGTAGGTAAAACGTACCCCATTTAAGGTCATTCTGATCATTGCATAAGGCATACCATGTGTAGGAGACATTGGAATCGGCTGATTGATAGGAATGAGTTAGAAACTGGTTCAGAATAATGGATGAGAAGTAGAAAAATATGGAGGATTGAATGAATAAAGTAGTGCGTCAAGATCTCACATGCAGTGTGTTGGGTTTTTCCATGGGAGGGGGACACACTAATTGGGAAGATCCCTTTTGAATTATTAAAATGTTTTTTGTATTGATTCACATGGAAACTACCCCAGCTGCCCCCTTTTGATATTTTTTGTACATTTTTTGAAATTAAATCCTTTTCGGTTTGGTTGTTCAGATTTTGTTTTAAGTCTTGCACATGGCATGAAGCACTACCTCACCCGTATTGAGTTTTATAAAAACATAACACTCATATAAATTAGGATTTTTCTTAAAAAAAATTAAATAAATTAGTTTAATTTAATTTATTTCATTCGATAATAGAGTAGAATATACTACCCAGTTGGAGAAAACTATTTTGGTCACCAGCATACTGACTGGTATTTGGGGGTCACCAAAAAAAATATTTCATAAACTACTTCATGTAAAAACAATATGTGTGTGTGTCTGTGTTCCAAATAATTATACCCAAAAAATACCAATTTTTATACATCTTATGAACATTAAATTGCCACAATTTGGTTATTCAATGTTAGATTGAAAAACATCCTATGAGGATGATATTGTAGAGATTGAATATACACGTATTTGTTACATGTTGAGTTTTATGGACTTCAAATATTCATGTGATCCCTCTGATACAAATTTTTGGTATTATGCACACAGTAGAAGCCTGAATAATCAGGAATTTAAAATCATTAATTGGAAATAAACCTAACTACATTGTCACATGAGAAACATTACCTACCTAAAACCTAATGATCCCACATGATGAATTTTTAAGCACAATATTAATTGATGAATACATCTTTTGAAATGAATTAGTGCTCGATGGTATAATTTTTCCAATGATTGTTTCTCTAATGAACCAATTTCAAATACCTATATATCATCCACATGTTCTCCATATGCCTTATTAAATATTGATCTTTTATCACTGGGGTCTAGTGTGGAGAATCAAAGAAGCCATCGATGTCAACATCACCACAAGTGAAATGATTCTTTGATCTTGGTTGGAGTTCATGGATCATGGTGCTCAAATCTCTCTATTATCTCTCTAGAACATAAGAGAGGGGAGAGAAAATCCATAAAACATTTATCAATGAATAATTAAATGAATTTTTGTCTCTAATGGAATATATATATATTGATTTATGATTATAGAAATACCACTTTGGGTTGTGTATAAAAATAACTTTATAATTAAGTCCTTAACGACACATAAAACATTATATGCTTGATATAAATGTGATAGATATTTTATCACATACTTTTAAAATATAAATTGTGTTATGTGGTAAAATATTAGCCATTAAAATGAGTTGATCCTCTAATAATTATATTAATGACCCTTTAATATAATATAATTCATTCATAAAATACATTTTTTATATATTCAAATAACACTTCTGAATAATTTTAAAAAATATATTTAATTCCAATTATTCTAAACTCGAATAAAAATAATTTTGTTTTTTGATAGAGATTACACATTTCCAGACATTCAAAAACCCTAGTTGGGGGGGATCAAAGATTACAATGGTGGGGGACACTATTTCCCATACTCATATTTCATAGAATAGAACAGACTTTTGAATAAACTATGTGTGTCATCCATGATAATCTTATCTTCATTGTACTGAATAAAATTCATTGAATATGAGTAGAGTTAAGAAACCCATTAATTTCCCTAAAGAGATTAAGTATAGTGATATTAATGAAAAATGTTCCTATGAATACAATCCATGTAATATAACATCTTTGTCTCATGATATCTCATAAGTCCTAATTCACACACTATTTCATAATCCTTTCTTAATTTATTCTTCATTGACTTGAATATATGGACTTACTATCTCTTACCAAGGCTATGGATTTAATGAACTATCCACCATACTTATCAACTGGGGCTAGGATACCACATCCTTTCAAAAGTAAAAAATTTATTACTTGATTATTCAATGAATTTCATTCAACCAATAACACACACAAATAGAATATACCTCTCTATGTGTAAACACCCCAACCCCAATTTCCCAAAGCTAGTGTCTTATATTATTATATTGGTACTCAGTGAAAGAGATAATATCCCAAAAGGCTGAGTGGTTTAGTATCATTGAAAAAATAGACTCAAACACAAATATTGTATATGGTTTCATAAGGGATAAAACTCAATAAATATTAATATCCAATAAGGATTTTTCACATATATGGAAATAGTCTAATAAAATCATTGAGTGATTTCGGAGAGAAATGCCACTTTTACTTTGAAATCGTTTATTTAAAAAGCTGCACAATTATTAAAGAATTTTTTTTTTAAAATTTCAATGTAAACTTGTAAAGGATTCCTCAAAGAATTAAGGAATCATGAAAGTGGTAATATATTCTCATTTTGTATAATTTGTTTGAAAAAAATCATTTAACCATTGAAAAAAAAACATTTAAAAGAGAATTTTTAAAAGAATGTGTGAGTGTCAACCAAATGAATAGATTATATGTATCACATGTAAATCCACATAAATAAGTGTAGAAAGAATAAAATATGACATAAAATCATTTATAGATAATCACGTCATGAATAAATCATTAGATTAGATGTTTAACCCAAATAATGAAAATTGAGTTAATAATTCACTGACCAATTTGTAATCAGTCGGACCGTATGCCCAATAAAATTAATAAGTATTAAAATATAAATTGAATACCATGAAGATAAAGGGATTAATGATATTATATATCAAATGTGATTACAAGTACACTATACACATGGAATAACGTTTGAATAAGAAATATCTCATAGAAATAAATGTGTGATGAGAAAACCCTTATCTTATGTTTGAAAGCGTTCTGCACATGAACTTAATTTCTGGGAAAATAAAAATATATTATTTAATTTATTAATTGAGAAATTCTTAAATCATATTTTATTAATTATAATTTTATTATGTTTATTTATATCCATTTTTATGGGTTATAATGTATAATTTCATTGTTTCGGGTGTATTCATTTTCTTGGTTTTCATGATCACTTCAATACTGTACAAGTATGAATTTTCATGTAAAATATGAATAATATTCAAGAATTGAAATTATGTGTTATTAATGAAGTTCCAGAATTTTAAATGGTCTTATATATTCTTTGGTTGTATGGTATGAGGATGATTCATTAGATAAAATGTTAATCGAGATGATTTAATTTTCTTTGTCTATTTTTACAACCATCATGAATTAATATAATTTTAATTAATAATTTTTTTATATTAGTTACAGAACATTAAATTATTTTGAATACACATATTAGAATATGTTTTATCCAGAATTTTTTTATGACTAGATATGATAGCGTTAATGAAAAAATAAAACTCATCTTCTACGAAGATGGTGAGTTGACACCACATGGATAATGTTTTAATTTTTAGAAAAAAATGAGAGGAGAAAAGATTTCATGATGTATATTCCATTAATGAAAAAAACTTATAGTATATATATGACACCAGAGTTATCATGTTACTTTGGATAGGGGAGTTGTGGGAAGACTAAGAAAAAAATAAATTAAACGATCAAGAGGTATGGTTGTACCTCATTAGTGTCATCTCCGTGAAAACCTCCTTAAGGCACTTGGAAATAGAGTTGTGATGTTACCATAAATAACTCAACATGTGGAAGATGTTTTGGAGAGTAATTAGTTTTAATATAGAAATATTCAAGGATTAAAAATTTTGAGGAGAAGGGTTGGTATTTCTAGTTGATGAGAGAGTTATTTTTTGGATTATTTTATTTATTATCTTATTATATTGGATCATGACTATAAATATTAATGATTATTAGGAATAAGTGCAGTAACTAGGACATTTGAGTTAGAACTAATGTTTTCATATATTATAATTATTTAAGAAATTTATGTGTTTCCTTCAAAATGTTAAATAATGTAAATTACCATATTTCACCCTTCACCAAAAATCAACTATGTTACAAAAATCCCAAAAAATTAACCAAACCATTTTTTTAAAATGTAGGTTTAAAAAATGCAATCCATTTTATCAAAATTGATTATTTAATTTTAATAAAATTTATTTGGAACCAAAATTATCATTTATTAAAAGAAATACCATTTTAAAAATTAAAATATTTTTATGACACTTTTGAAAAATAGATATTGTATCATAAAAATATTTTATAATTATAATGTATAATCATAGTAATTTATGAATATATTTTAAGAAAATAATTTTTCATTTAAATCATTAAATTAATTAAAAATTTCTAAATAAATATATATGTTTCACAAAAATACCAACACTTAATTTATTATTTTTCAAACGTTTTTTTCTTATTCAATGACATAAATATATAATATTTTAATTAATATGACACATAATATTTATTTATAAATTCATAGTATATATTATTACTAACAATGTAAAGATTAATATTTATAACAGTAATATTACTATTCCAAAGCTCATGTTCATATTTAATTATTTATCTTGGGTTTTTAAGATCAGTGTTTCATGAAATGTAAGTTTTCGAAAAAATTTATTTAAGAAGATACATATCATAAAATATTTTGGTGTTAAATTCTTTCCTCCTTCAAAAAATTTCTTCATCACACCCTAAATTTCTTATTGGAAATCATTGTGTTTTCAATTTGAAATAACCTTATGGAAATCACACATCGTCAATAGGGTTATTTAACCATTATCTTAAATAGATGGAAAGGACAAAGTGATGGTCACCACAAAATTATGTTTCCCTATAAGAGAAAATTAGTGTGAAGTGAAAACATGGGAATGGATGAAAAATTTAATTGTCCAGTTATGATGTATGGTGATAGAGAATATGGTCATTAAAAATTAGACCATCATAAAAACCATAAATTTATGATCCTTTAAAAGTCTATTTTTTCATAGTAAAAAAAGTAAACTAATGACAATTTTGTTCCAAAATAATTTTCATAGAGTTAAGGGTTTCATTTACTATATAGATAATAACATGTGAAAATAAAACTAACTGAATCTATTACATTTCATAATATATTCATTTGGTTGTTCTTTAATCCATCTCCACTTCATTTCTTAAATCTAGTGGTGGATATTAACAAAAAAAATTATGTCTAAAAAACATTTATAAATCATACAATCCACAAGTCATTCCATAAACGTTTAAATGTTTACTAAAATAAATATTTTTAAAAATTGTTATCCAATATGATAAATAATACTTTGATCTTTATCAATATAATACTTAATCCATTCCATAGGTAGTTAACATTAAGACTCATCCACAATATGTTCGCACAAATAAAAATAAAATATATTTAGATGTATAATCCCTAAATTTACAGAATCAAAATAACATAAGATTTCACTAAATAATGTATCTATTTATGTCGCATAAATAATATAAGGATACATTAATACCCTTGAAACATTTTTTAAATATGCATTCTTCCAAGTGTAAAATTACAGGTTTTTGAATATATTTTGTAAGTCCGGAAATCTAATAATTTCTACATAACATAAATTGTCAAATTACAGACTACCTTCATGGTCACCAATAATATACCATAAATATAAATTTATTATTATCTTAAATATAAAGAACATATATAGGGTTATCTTTTTAAAATTCATGTGTTTTAAAAAAAAATTACAAAAGAATAAATCCTCTATATTACTGGTGATATTCAGCACGTGCTTCCAATTTCCTAAAGAACAAGTACTACAATATAATTCTTATAGATATCAAAAATCTAATAACCTTAGAATTATTAATAAACTACTAAAATAACATATTTCATGAGTCAGAAATAGGGAATTTTAATCATTATTATTCATCTATGATTGTAGCATAAGCTTTACCATGATCCATTATCCTATTTAGAGGTATATTCCTTTGACACATTATACATTGATTTGCATAGTGTCTCATATCCTTACAATTAATGCATTATACATGGGAAACATTTTTATTACCCTTTAAATCGCAATAAATTTTTCATTTATCTCTATACATGTAGAAAACTACCATTCCTTTTAAATAAGTACCAGTGATTTTCTTTCCATAAATATCACATGTGGGAAAATAATAATTATTATTATTTACTTTATCCAACATTTTCCTAGATGCATTCTTGTTCTCATGCTTCCCTCCAAAGACAAAATTCTTAGAGAATTATTTCTTTCTCTTGTTAGAAAATGATAATATATAATTATATGATGATAATTTTTGAGAGCCTTTTTTCATTCGAAATATTTTCATAAGACCATAAGAGATATGATATTACGTACTCTTTGGATCATGTGCATTGGTGAGGTTACCATTCATTCTGTGAGGTACTATATCTAAATAATTGAATACACTATATTGGATTATGATGTTTTAAAACTAGTAAAAAACTTATGTATAAATATTCGCAAAATAACAAACATGGTTATATTAGGAATATTCTCAATGTCGGTAATAGGGTTATATTTCCCAAATATGTGTTTTTCTGAATATAGTTTCAAAATATTCTAATAAATTTTCTCTGATACCAACAATAAAAACTCTAACCCATGTAGTTTGGATTTTATTCATTTCTATATTACATTGGTAATAAGTATAAGAGATCACATCACAAAAGACCAAATGGTTTAGTATCTTTGGAAAACTAGATACAAAAATAATATTTACATTACAACATTAAATGGAATATAAAAAAGAAACACCATTGGAATCAAGTATATTCTCCGATATTATACCTTTATGTAAATCATGACATACATCTTAGCGTCTCATGGGAAAATATAAAATAAGAAATGGGTGAGATTAGATGCTCAATAAGGGTAATAATACAACTACAGTAGTAATAAATAAACATAAAGAATTATGTAACGTGAATAAAAAAAACACATTCCATTAAAACATAATCATGAGAATAATACGGTAGGAATAAAATCTGATAAAAAACACCACATAAATAATAAAATTATAATGATACTTAACCTTGGATATTATACTATTCAAATAATAACATTGATTATAAATAACATATCTCATAATGAGGTAATTAAAAATAAGGGACATCTAAAACATCCCATCAAGGCTTCAGTCAAGAAGAATACATAAATGGTAAGACCTCAACCAAAACATGGTCTAGTTAATCCCATAAGGCCAAACGATGAATTGAGTGGCTATAGTGGGGACCAAATAAAACATAATAACTCAAATGCATTCCTCATATGAAAGGAATGAAACATAATGAACATAAATATTCATATTGGAACTAGTATATGAAATGTAAATAATTTCCCAATTAGTAAATATAATCATAAATTATATAGATTAATATGGACAATGGTACAAATATAGTACATCTCCAATAAAAATGATCATAAAACAATCAATTAAATATGGTAGATGATATCATAATGTAGAAAAAACAATTAAGCATAAGATCCAATAAATATTATTAACATAAATGATAATACTCTAATAAAATCATGGAAAAATCTAGAAAGAAATACAACTTTTACTTTTAAATTATTTATTTAAAAAACCATGAAATTATAAAATAAAATTTTTATTTTAAAATGACATTATAAATATGAAAAGGATCCATCAAGGAATTAATGTATCATGCAAGTGGTAAAATAAACTCATTTCATATAAGATAAAAACATTTACTTTATACAACATTTAAAAGAGTATTCTTAAATTAATTTGGTAGGACTTATAAAATAAATTGATTATATATATTATATGTAAATAGAAATAAAACAAATGGAATTGCAACAAAAGAAAATAGAAATTCATTTCACACATAATCTTATAATTACATTATCCTTGGTATATAAGTTTAACCAAATGAATGAAAATTAGGTTAATAATTATCTAACCATTACTATAATTAGTCAGACTATATTCCCCTTATAAATAATAATTATAAAATTTGAATATTAATACCAATAATATAATGAAATTAATGATAGGATATATAATATTTACCCAATGCATTGGAAGCAGATATTGGTCCCACCCATATCATAAGGAAATCATTCATTCATGGGCCTCAAAATAAACATACATCATGCATGATAACCCAATGAATAAAATGGGTTTCATAAACTTTATCCCATCATAACATAATCTATATAAAAGAAATGGATATCAGTTCATCATAAGATAAATAAAAACATTTAAATAATATGGATATTATACTTGAAACATAAATATACTAAATAATGTTATCTAAGATGGAAAATAGTTTTCATAAAACACATGAAATCTATTCTTGGGGAAAATATCCTTTTTTCTTCAAAATAATTTTATTTTCTCAAAATGCCATGAAATTTTAAATGAAAAGTATTTTGTTTAAAATAATCATGAAATTATTTAGATTAATCATTATTTAAATAAGTCGTTCTGAAACCATAAAAATCCATCCATGTCGTATAAGTTAAAAAACACTATTCTCCTACTTTTGCCGAAAAAGTCAAAAAGTACATTATATAATAACCTAAAGAAATATTCCTTCCATACAATGTGGTAAAAAGTAAAAAAGCATAAAAATGAATTTAAACATACATGGAAGAATATTAAACATTTTATGCAAATAGTTTTATAAAACATGGACATGGATGATAAACATAACCACAGTACATTCTTACGAATAAACAATCTCGGATAAGAATGAGATTGGAATAATTATCCCTTACCTTATGTCCAATTTCGTCCGTATGCATCTGAGACTCTTGTATAGTGGGATCAAACATATTCTTATCTTGTAACAAAAAAATAATAATATTTATGATATCATATATGATTCACTTATTACTATATATTAACCATTTGTTTGTCAATTACATGTTAAAGCAGTGTTTTGGGAAAAATTGTTTCATTTATCTTACATGTTTGGACTTGTTGTTTATTGATATTATTATTACTTATATCATTATATAATTACTTATAGAATTAAAATCATGATTTATATATCATATATATTCAGTATATATATATAATATATAGATAAATGAAATGAAATACACCGCTCATGGAGATGGTATGTCATACGTACGCATGAACACTGTTTTCCTTTCCTTATTGACTTTAATTTAATTAAGTAGATGACACACATATATATATATATATAAATACATAAATTATCTTTATTATATCATATATTTCATTATAATTCATCATATATACTTTGTAATCATTCTTGAATGGTTATCCTGGAGAATGAATCTCATCGCGTCGTGGAGACGGTAATCCGTGCGTACGCACGAGCAATGATATTGTTCCCATAATTATTGAATGGAATTGGAGTGGATGATATAATATCTCAGAACATGTATCATGTTATAATAATCATATATAGTTATTATTTACACCATTATACCCAGCCAAGTAAATTGGTGGTAGAAAAACATATTACACCACGGCGTGGAGTTGGTATTCCGTACGTACGCACTCACGATGATTTTGTTTTTCGTAGGATAGATAGAAGGTGAAATAGAGTTGTTTCATATTTATAATAAAATATAATTATATAATTAATACTTATGTTATTACTTTATAATGAAACAACTAAAGAAGATGAAGTATAAGAAGAATGAAACATGAAAGAATCGGCAGAAGAGATTAACTATTCTTCAACATGCCTCTTTAAACATCTTATTAGGGAACTAGAGTTTGTCTTTTTAGAAGACCATAACCTCTATGATATAACTATATAGGTTTAGAGGAGAAATTTCCAGGGTTTGTCCGAGCATGAAGGCTAAAAATTGTGTAAATAGGATAGGGAGGAGGTGCACTTTTATAAGGGATAAGAGGGGCACCTTAAGAAAAACATAAAATATTATTTTATAATAAATTCATATTCAGTTTATAATGGCTCCAAAGTGACTTATTTCAAGGATAGGGTGGGTATGGTTTTAAAAAATATCAACCAATTTGGTTTATACAAGTTTAGGTTACCAATTTAACCATATCATTTAGATTTAACTCTATGTTAAATAATTTAATTTTTACCATGTCTTCTTGTATTCGTACACTTGATGTTTAATAAACATAATATAAAATGATAATATAACCCCAATTGGTTCATTAATGTCATATATATTATTATATAAGTCTTTTATCCAAACTTTATATTTTTTGGACCATTATATCAATTAATAATATTATATCTTTTTAAACAACCTTTTATGTCAATTTTGACACTATTTGGTATTTTGTTTTCTCTAAATTCATAACATAATTCTTATTTCGAAAACAATTTATCTAACCAACCCTAATAGGTTATATTAACCTTTAAAATTAGTTTAATTCATAAATAGTCTCAAATTACATTTATTTGGGTATTTGTAATATCAATTATGTTAATATTTCACTAATAAGGTAATTACTGCATCGTCATTGTGTTATAAATAAATTAAATTATATAATGTCTAAAAAATATAAATAAAATAAAATTATGTATAAAATAATTTTATATTTTTAATGAATATTTATAGCCTAATTTTTCTTATGTATAACCCTATATTAAAAATGTTTTAGTTATTAAACTTTTATTTTAACTCTTTTAACTCTTATTTAATTAAAATAATAATAAGTGTCCTAATCTAATCCAAGTAGACCTAAAGAGTCATAATTTATTCTTATGGTTTTTTTGGTCTAATTAAACTTATCCAATAAAATTATGGAATGTGATATGGTAATAACAATATCATTTTTCCCAAAATTACCCTATTTACTTTTAACCATGGTAAATAAAAGTAAAAAGTAACTATTCACCAAAAATTATTTTTATCTCATTGAAACACATTATACTTACTGATATCAACTATGTCTCTCATAGTTTTGAAATTCAACTCATAGAAACGGTAAAATTATGTTTTATGTAAATTTTCAAATTCTCCTAGGAGGTGGGTAAAAGATGGTAAAAAATTAAATAAACTTTTTATATATCTAAAATTATTATAAAATGAATCCAATTAATTACATTTTACTTATTTAGGTATTATGTATCTATTTTTACCTAAAATAAATTTAAATAAAATAATTTATTATCTAAATAAAAATTCAGCATAACCAATAACTCAGTGTTTTTACTATTCCTCAAAATTTGAAAGTTTTCAGAAAAATTGCAAAAATTTACCCTAAGTTAATTTTGATATTCCAACTCCAAAAATGAAGTCAATTTTGAATGTTAAAATTTATAAAATTTCAAAAAGTGGGTATTACTATTCATAATGGCCAGTTGATATAATATTTTAATAACATATCGTTGTTTATTGAAACCCGGTATTGTGTACAACGCAAGCAATTAAGGAAGGTTTCTCTTGCATGTAATAGAATCCATGAATAGTGTTGCCTATACTACAAGCTAATACGGTGTTCCATATAGTGCAATATAATCATGGTGTAGCGTACAACACAATACATAAACGAAATAAATAATATTTATCACAAAATCTCATGGTGTTACATTCTACCCCCCATAAAATGATTTTTTCCCTCAAAATTTGTCAGGGTTATAAATGGTTTACTACATAAAAGATTCATTCATAGAAACCACATCGTAAAAAAGAATACTAAAACTTAATTTTAAAAACTAATGTATGAAACGTAATGGTCACCCAAATTAACTCATCGCTGGGTTTTCACATAGAAGAACCTAGATGAAAATATGGATATTGAAGAGAAATCTAACTGTCAAGTTCTGATGGAGAGTGGTAGGGGACATGGATATGAAAAATCCAATAATCACAAAGCCATAAAATTGGATTATCTAAGGCACAATCTGATTCATTAGATATGAGGGCACTGGGACAACATTTTTGGTTTTCAAGATCATTTACCTAATGTAGAAAAAATTGGAATTAGAAGAAATACTTATATGATTTTGGTAAAATCTCACCATTGGTCATTCCATGAACAATTTCCACTTAATATCTTAAATAAATGAAGTTGAATTTGTCATTCGTGAAGTGTTATCATATCATGAAATATAATGATAAGTCATTCCATCTGTCTCAAACAAAAGGTTAGAAAAAGTTATTAAATATAAATTAGTACATCTTTGTTGATATTAATCATATATGGTTCCTAAAATGGAATTATACTTCATCTATCATACAACTTAATAAAATAAAATTTATTTCTACTAACCAGGGACTTCCTGTAGGCCTGTGGTAGGTGATAAAGGCCTATCACACTTCGGTTGTAGGTTTGATTTCTGCATCCTTGTCCGACGTGACGGGTTGACGCCCGTCCTATGGGTTGTCCTTTTTCTAAAGCTATACTATTATAACAATCCAGCAATAACATCGAAAAAGTTCTAACCATAAACAATACTATATGATTTCTAACCTAATTCATTCCAATATTTAGGCTTATCCAAAATAAATTTGTCCAAGATCATAGTATAACGAAAACCGTTACTAGAAAGGTCATCTACCGATCATATGAATAACTTTATTTATCCCCCACATATCAGAAGATATATCTTTTTGTTGGTCACATTCCAAACATGTGAATACCTTAATCATGTATTCTCTTGATAAATGAATATCCATTGAACTTTAGGGAAAACATGAATCCTATCAAATGTTAAATCTTTCCCCATACCAAAATTCCAAAAATTTTATATACTCAAACCATGATATAAATTTGTCCTGATATTAGTCATGATCCCATTAATACAATCAAACATATTATATTCTCAGTATCCATTCATTATGCACATATCATATTCTTTCCAAAAATATTTCAATCACTTTTCATGGTTACCAGTACCATATAATTATTGAAAACCAAAATAAACTAATACATAGGTATTCCAATATTCAACAATACTATAAATGAGATTCAATGATACTATTTTGAAATCCCATTACATAAACACTTAATCATTCCAACACATCATTGGCACACTCAACATCACAAATAGTGATAACATGTGACTTCCCTTTGTCCTTTGTCTTAAGAGGTTGTGCATGTCGGTCATCATTAACCCATGGATTAGGGAATTGGTTAGCATAATGCACCATTTCATTGCAATTGTAGCATTGAATTGTAGGTTGTGCGTTCTCAGTAGTCTTTTCTTTATTCACATCATTAGATACCCTTTTTTTATTAAATTGACACTCAGCTACTTGATGACCTTCTTTTCAGCACATAAAACATTTTTTAGTCCCTTTAAGACAATCTCCACCATGCTTCTTTCCACACTTTGAACAAAAAGAGACATTCGTCTTCTTTTCACCATTGTTTTTAGAATTTTCCTTGAACTCCATTTTTTGTTTCTTATCTAAACCATGAGATGGATATGTAACACCAACATCTAGTTCTACCTTGATAGAACAATGCAAAATTTCTTCATAGCTATTGAGGTCTTTTATAGATAATGCCTTTCAAAGACTTGGTTTTAAGCCACTGAAGATTCGATCAACTATACATTCATGTTGGATGATAAATCTAGATGCATACATTGAAAGCCTTGTAAAATTATCCTCATATATACCAACAGATTCATCATCCTTTTTCTTAAGATCAGGTAACTCCTTTTCAATCTTCATTCAAAGAATATGAGGGATGTACTTATTGAAAAATATTTTCTTGAACTCGTACCATTCCATGGATTCAATTTCATCGTAGGGCCATGTATTCTTAATTATAGTCCACCAATAGTGTGGTTCACCTTCTAAACGAAAAACATGTAAAATGACATTTTCTTGTTCTGAACAGTGAAGTATGGAAAATATCTTTTCAATCATACCGATCCATTGATTAGTAACAAGTGGATCAGAAGACCCATTGAAAGAATGTGGATGTTTCCTCATGAAGGACTCAATAGAATATTGTTCCCTTATTTACTCATTCGGAAGTTCAGAATGATTAATATCTTGTGTAAGTATAGCAATAAATTTTTAAATCCATATTATGTAACATTGGTTTGTTTAGGAGGAAAATCATTGCATTGCCCATTACATTTATCAACACGGTTCCATCGAGTTCCAGCTGTCGTCTAAAACCCAAAAAGAATAGTGTAAGAGGAAAAAATAATGCTAGGAAAACAACATAATAAATGGGGAGTACTTTCAATATCAAACATCTTAGGTTTAATTCTAAGATCATTACCATAATTCTAAGACTATAACCTATACTTATAATTAACCTTAGAGACATCTGTAGACATACCATATAAATATCTCTAGGGATTTCACCAAAGTTTTCGCATCCTAGTTTCCAAAAGTTTAATAAAAGTTTTCTCTAAAACCAACTATAGATACATGAAGCTTGACATATAAAGACATTACATTACTTTTGTGGAATACTTAATACATGGAAAAAACAGATGCCTGAAGACCGTATTAGTTTAGTTTATTTGGAAACTCGTAAATAATTTTCTAATCATGGTGAAATATCTTCAACATCTCCCACAATGATCTTCTACTTTTGTTTTATTACCTTAAAACTTTCATTAATTCCTGGGGAAAAGAAAACATAAAAAGGGTGAGATAAAATTCTCAGTAAGGGTAAACATGGAAACAAAAAACAATCCCTAAACATTTGAACATAATAACATGAACATAAAACAAAAAAATCACAAGTAATGACATAAATCATGAAAATTAATAAGTCATAGATCATAAAGGAACATTAACCATGATAAAATAGCATGGGAATAAAACATGTAATTATTGAAACCATTAAGAACATGTTATGATTTCTATAGTATCCATGGAATTGCTTCCAAGGCCATCGTAGTGGATAAAGTCTCTTACTGAATCGAGTTCACTCCTCACTGAATTCCTGTATCTTTGTAACGGATTAACCTGTCATTCCATCCATGTATATCTCATGAGATATAAATCTTTACCAAATTCATTGGAGGGAGATATAGGTCCCACCCATCTCATAATGAAATCATTATTTCATGTTCCACAAAATAAACATACATCATTCATAATAACCCCACGAATAAAATGGGTTACATAAACATCATCCCATCATAACATAATCTATATAAAAGAAATGGATATAATTCATTATAAGAAAAATAAAACCATTTAAATAATATATACATTATACTTGCAACATAATCATACTAAATAATGTCATCTTAGATGGAAAATAGTATTGATTAAACACTTGAAATTAATTCTTGAGGAAAATATCCTTTCATCTACAAAATCATTTTCTTTTCATAAAATGCCATGAAATTTTAAAAGAAAAATATTTGGTTGAAAATAATCATGAAACTTTGTAGACGAATCTCCATTGAAATAAGTTGTTATGAAACCATAAAAATCCAATCACGTCGTATAAGTTTAAAAAACATTCTTCTCATACTTTTGTCGGGAAACTCAAAAAGTACCTTATATAGTAACCAAATGAAATATTCCTTCCATAAAATGTGGTAAAAAGTAAATAAAGGGTAAAAATGAAATTAAAAATACATGGAAGAATATTAATCATTTTATGAAAACATTTTTAGAAAACATGGAATTGGATGATAAACGTAACCCCAATAAATACTTACAAATAAACAATCTCAGATAAGAACAGGATTGGAATGATTATCTCTTACTTTATGTCCAATTTCATCCATATCTGTCTGAGACTCCGGTATTTTGGGTCTAAACATATTATTATCTCATAATAGAATCATAATAATATTTAGGATATCATATATGATTCTCTTATGAATTATATTAACCGTTCGTTTGTCAATTCTTTGTTAAAGAAGTGTTTTGGGTAAAGTCGTTTCATTTATCGTACATGTTTGGATGTGTTGTTTATTGATAATATTATTAATTATATCATTATTTACTTACATACAGAATGTAAATCATGATTTATATTTCATATATATGCAGTATATATATATATATATATATAATAGATAGATAAATGAAATGAAATACACCGCTCATGGAGACGGTAGGTCGTACATACGCTTGAACACTATTTTCATTTCCTTATTGACTTGAATGGAAGTAAGTAGATGAAATATATATATACATAAATCCAGTAGCTTTAATATTTCATATATTTCATTATTATATATTATATATACTTGGTAATCATTCTTGAATGGTTAACATGGAGAATGAATCTCATCGCATCGTGGAGACGGTAATCTGTACGTACGCACAAGCGATGATATCATTCCCATAATTATTGAATGGAATTGGAGTGGATGATATAATATATCATAACTTTTATAATGTTATAATAATCATATATATTTATTCTTTACACAATTATACCCATCCAAGTAAGGTGGTTGTTGAAAAACATATCACACAAACGACCTGGAGACTGTATTTTGTAAGTACGCACTCGTGGTGATTTTGTTTTTCGTAGGATGGATATAAGGTGAAATAGGGTTGTTTAATATTTATAATAACATATAAGTATATAATTAATACTTATTTTATTACTTTATAATGAACCAAATAAAGTAGAATAAGTAGAACAAGAATGAAACTTGAAAGAATCGGTAGAAGAGATTACATCTTCTTCGACGTGCCTCTTTTAAACTTCTTCTTAGGAAACTAGAGTTTGACTTTTGAGAAGACCAAAAACTCTATGACATAACTATATAGTTTTAGAAGATAAATTTTTAGGGTTTTTCCGAGATTGAAGGATCAAAATTTTGTAAATAGAAGAGGGAGGAGGTTCCCTTTTATAAGGGAGGAGAGGGGCACCTTAGGAAAAGCATAAAATATTTTTTTATAATAAATTTATATTCGGTTTATAATGGCTCCAATGTGACTTAGTTTGAGGATAGGGTGGGGCTAGGTCGCAATTATCTAAAAAATTTGTTTTAGAAAAGTTTAGGTGTCCATTTTAACCTTATCATTTAGATTTAACTCTAAGTTAAATAATTTAATTTTTACTATGTTTTCATGTATTCTTAAACTATATGGTTAATAAACATACTATAAACTACCAATCGAACCCCAATTGGTTAATTAATGTAATATATATTATTATATAAGTCTTTTGGAAGAACAGTATGTTTTTAAGACCATTATATCAAATAATAAAATAATATTTGTTTTAAAATAGATTTTATGTCAATTTTGACACAATTTGGAATTTTTCATTTTCTAAATTCATTACAACATTATTACTTCATAAAAAATTCATCTAAACAACCCTAATATGTTATATTAACCTATAAAATTAGTTTAATATATAAAAAGTCTCAAATTAAATTTATTTTGGTATTTATAATATCTATTATGTTAATATTTCATTAAAAAGGTAATTACTGCATCATCATTGTGTCGTAAATAAATTAAATTATTTAATGCATAAAAAATATAAATAAAATACCATTATCTAGGAAAGCTTTTTATATTTATAATGAATATTTATAGTCTAATTTATCTTATTTATAACCATATATTAAAAATGTTTTAGTTATTAAACTTTTATTTTAACTCTTTTAACTCTTCTTTAAATAAAATAATAATAAGTTTTTTGATCTAATACAAGTGGACCTAAAGGATCATATTTTATTCCTAAGGTTGTTTTTGGTCGAATTACACTTATCTAATAGATTTAGTATAAGTTTTAGGGTAATAATAATATCATTTTTACCCTACATTACCCTATTTACATTTAACTGTGGTAAATAAAAGTAAAAAGTTATTATTCACAAAAAATTATTTTTATCTTCTTGAACCAAATTTTACTTACTAATATCACCCCTGTATCTATTATTTTTGAAATTATACTCACATATGTGGTAAAATTAAGTTTTATGTAAATTTTTAAATTCTCCAAGGAGGTGGGTAAATACGGTAAAAAGTTCAATAAAATTTTTATATATCTAAAATTATTATAAAATTACTCTAATGAATTAAATTGAACTTATATAGGTATTATGTATCTATTTTGACCTAAAATAAATTTAAATAAATCAAATTATTATATAAATTAAAAGTTGGTTTTAACCAAAAACTCGGTGTTTTCACTATTCATCAAAAATTGAATGTATTCAGAAAAATACCTAAAATCTACCCTAGGCTAATTTCGATATTAAAAATCCTAAAATGAAGTCGATTTTTAAAGATAAAATATATAAAATTTCAAAAAGTGGGTATTACTATTCACAATGTCTAGTTTATATAATATATTAGTAATATATTGTTGTTTAGTGAAACCTGGTATTGTGTACAACACAAGCTATTGATGAGGGTTTGTCTTCTGTGTAACATAGGCCAAGAATAGTGTTGAGTATAATACAAGCTACTACGGTTTTGCGTATAGCGCTTGATAATCTTGGTTTAGCGTACAACACAAGACATCAAAGAAAGGAATAATATTTCTCATAAAATCATGGGGTGTTACACCCATAGTCATGATTTATGATATATGAATGTGATTTTATAATTTCTTGATTACCGTGAAAAATGATTTCATAAATTGGAGTAATTAGGAATGTGGAATTGAATTGAGTTTTCCTCGGTGGTTATTTGACAATTTAATCATGTAATAAATGAAGGGGATTTCCCAAATATATATTTTGAAGTTTTTTATG
Organism: Viscum album; assembly: GCA_963277665.1. Lineage (NCBI taxonomy): Eukaryota > Viridiplantae > Streptophyta > Magnoliopsida > Santalales > Viscaceae > Viscum > Viscum album. Next base: position 1,059,726,966 of record OY728135.1, on the reverse strand, counting down.
GATTGAGATACTGTAATTATGATATTTTACTATATTGTTATGATAATTAATTAGGAGGAATTAATTTTGATATAATGATGGAGACAAAAGATAATTAATTGGGAGAATCAATTATGTGCCATGATGTTGACCAAAAGTAATTAATTGAGGGAATTAATTATGTGCCATGATGTTATAATAGTTAATAAATTTAGAAAATTAATTATGACATATTGATATTTTACAGGGATAATTAATTGTGAATAATTAATTATGGCATGATAATTTTTTGGGTTGTATAATTAATTGATGAATTAATTCATGGGTTATGTTATTTGTTAATTTTTGAGTTAACTAATGGCATTTTAAATGATTAACTAATCGATGGATTAGTAAAGTAATAATGTGGAATATTATTTTGAATTGAAGAATGAATAAATTTCTGAGATTTTTGGGGTGCTAGCCATGGCATTCTAGACCGATTAGATGTTGGAACATAGACATGGTGTTCCTCCCCAATAGTTATTCAAGATTTTGTATATGGGTTGCTAGGCATGATGAACTACACCGAATGAGAAAAGGAGTTCTAGGAATGATGACCCACACAGAACGATATTGTGGTGCTAGGCATGATGTCCAACACCAAATGAATGATAATAATGAATGAAGATTCAACAGTTATTTAGGGTGTTATGAATGAATCCCTACAAAAAAATGATTAATTATATTGAATGATGAATCAAATGGGAAAGGAGAGTGGAATATGATCTTAATGTTGTGATTAAAGATTAAATGACAATGTGATTCATATTAAAATTAGGCATTATATTTATTGCTACATAAAACTACATGCCCAATATTTGTTCAGGACTCAGTTTGGACATTGTTGGGGGTGGAATACTAGGTTATTCTCACACATTATTTGGGTTTTCCGATCAGAACTCAAGTAGGCATTTTGTTTTCATGGCATGATAATGGAAAGACCCTATGATAGGTTGTTGTTTGGGATTTGAGAATAGCAGAGGGAACTATATGTTGTTCTAGACCCTCTTGGAAGTCATTGTGTCTTTAATTTAAGTTTTATTGTAGAAACATGATATTTTTATTACCATAGCATGTTTTACCTTTCAGTTGAGTATTGTATCTTTATGTTTTGGATGTCATATGATAGTGATTTATTATTCTTATTTATATGATTTCAAACTTGTCTAGTATTATTTTCTTCCATTTTTGTTTTATTATGATAAAAGAGGGTATAGTCTCCCCCAGGCTAACGTACAAGACCCTCAGAAATAGTCGGCACCAACTAGAAAATGAGGAGGTGCACATGAGGGTATGTGGAAAACCATCTTGAGGAACCCTTTAGTGGCACTCCGGTCGGGATGTCACATTGTGGAATCGGAGGGTTTTTCATTTCATTCTTCTTTTATGGTCTCACTATTTTGGGAAAGGTAGACATGATACTTGGAAGAGTTGAGGAATGGTAATGAGCTCATGTATGGGAGTTAAAAACCCATGTATGGGTAAAAATCCATGTACTCAGGGTGGGATTGTTGTGATAGATGTTTATTATTATAGTTTTATATTATTTCAACATGGGTGACAAACTTGTCATGTGATGTGATATTTGTTTTAGAAAAATAGTTGAATTTTGATTCATAGGATAATGAAGCACGATATTTGAGTCTACATGCATCATTCTAGGCACTCAGGGTTATTGTGAAATGCATCATTTTATGCACTAATGGGAAAAAATTATATGGGTAAGTTGTTGAACATGAACTATTATTACTTGTTGTGAGGTTGAAAGAAAGATTCAAAATGAGAATAAATTAGAATATAATGAGATCCATGATTGATGAAATGAGTTTGATAAATTAATTAGGGAGATTTTTTGTACCCTTATTAGCCATGAGAAAGGAATAGGATGGTTAAGGGTACTCATAAAGCATTAGTGTGGACCGTGTGGAAAGAAAAAGGGTAATAGACATGTTGAAACTTTTTTGTGTAAGTTTCTCCTCTTATGTAAATACTGTAAGGTTGCATTATGAGACCTGAGATGTGTGTTTGTATTTGTAGATATGTGCCTCCACTACACTTATTGAGGGAGATACCGATGGGTATAGCTTAGAAAGAACTTCATGATATGGAGCTTGAGGCACCATTGGTCTATTCTAAGGAGGAAAGGGAATATTTCCATGAGAAATTTTCACATTACATGCAATTCATGGAGAGAGTCCCAGGGCGGGATAAAAAACATATCGTAGTTGACAAGTGAGTTTCAGCTACATCACACTCGTACTTTTAATAGAGAGGGTGGAACTGAGGGAGCAGAATTATGAATTGAATCTGTAGAGAAGATACCTGACCATTTGGAGACTCCAGCTAGGAGGACGGTCAAGTTGGCTACTTATATGAAATGGGGTTTAGCAAAGACCTTGTGGGAAATTCATGTATGATATATACAGAATAATGATATGTTATGGAATGAATTTCTAGAGAAGTTATTGGAACACTTATATCCAGATACACTGAGTTAAGAAAAGGATTTAGAGTTTATGCATTTGACCCAAGGAAGAATTTACATAATAGAATACGCTGGATGTTTCATAGATTTACAGTGTTTTACTCTACCTTTGGTGGAAGTTGAGGTTTCTTTGGAAAAAAAATTTATGATGGAATTAAGTGTCAAATTAAGTCCAAGGTCAACATATTTACACATAAGAAATTATCATAAGAGGTTAAACAGGATCACATTTTAGAGGGAAACAAGATGGAGGATTCCAGTCCTGGAGAGGTAACTAGACGATCTTACAATGTGCATTCCAAGAGCAGAAAGCACCATCAATAGAATCATAGTCAAGAAAATTGAGGGAAAGATGGACTGTTAGGAGAAACAGTTGCACCATATCTTTCTCATGTGCTTTTCCACCAGTGTGGTAGGTAGGGACTCCATCGTACGCATTATCCACAACCCCCAGTGGAGTTCCGGTTTTGTGGAAAGATGGGATACCAACATAAGTTCTGCAGGAAGCAGTGGTAGGCTGGGGCTGAGGGAGAGGATATGTAGATTCAGAGTATGGGAAGGGGGTCTCTAACACCATATAGGTATGGAATCTAGAGTTATACTAGAAGAGGTGGTAGAGGAAACAGATATCGGGCTTTAGGGAATGTGAACTCATATCATCAAAATGGTGCTAGTCAGGGGAGTTAGAGACACCACTGAGAAGAGGGGCAGCGCAGTTACATGTAGTGCCGCCTACACTAGTGAAGAGTGAGGCTGGTCCTTCTACTGTAAGAGGTACAATTCTAGTCAAAACTAATTTAGCTAGTGCCTTGTTTTATACTGTGCATTTCATTACTTTATATCTACAAATCATATTTCCGGCTTGTTCCTAGAGGAGGATTCCCAAAGAGGGATGATGAATATATATACACCATTGAAAAAATGGACTTGGGATATCTATTTATACAAGGGATGTTCTCTTTAGATCATAGATTATCATTTCCTTTCAGATATCTAGGTCTTGGATATAATGAGCATCAACCTGATTATGGGTATGGACTGGTTAGCATCATACCGAGCCCACAAATATTTCTACCATAGGAGAGTGAAATTATATCTCTTAAGGGTGACCAGGATGTTCTTAGTGGAGAATGAAATTTCCATGTAGGCTGAGCTGGCCCAATTACTCAGCAACTGTGAGAGTTCACAACCCATGTTTCTAGTCTTTTGCTGGATGTTGGTAGTGGTTGGAAAGAGTTCCATTAACAAGTAATAGAACTATTTCAGGATGACTTTCCTGTTGACTTTTTAGGGTTTCCATCTTAGAGAGATGTGGAATTCACTATTGAGGGCCTCTCGGGGGTTGAACATGTATCTATTCCACCTTACAGGGATCACCTGTTTTGTTTGAAAAGAAGGCCAATGAAATTTTATGATTTTGTACCGATAACCAGAAGTTAATTAAAATGAATATAAAGAGGATATATCATCTTCCACAAATCGATAATATGTTTGACCAACTAAAGGGGGATTGTGTGTTCTAAATGATTGATCTGATATCAGTGTATCATCAGTTGAGAGACCAAACATTGATATATCGAAAACAACATTTACGAGTAGGTATGACCTTTATGAGTTTGTTGTAATGTCGTCTGTGTTAAAAAATACACTATTAGTGTTTATGAACTTCATGAACATGATATTTCATCCGTACATAGATCGGTTTGTGGTGGTTTTTGCAGATGACATCTTGGTGTACTCTAAGACTCATCACGATTATGCCCAACATCTTGACATCATCCAGGGTACATTAAAAGATCATTGACTATATGTCAAGAAATTTAAATGTTACTTTTGGATTGTCATGGTACACTTTTTTGGGAACATAATATTAGAAGAATGTGTGAGAGTGGACCCAGAAAAAGTGCATGAAATGATTTCTTGGGAGAATCCCAAGAATGTTTTTGAAATTTGAAACTTTTTAGGATTAGCTAGTTATTACAGGACATTTATCCAGGACTTTTCCCATTTGGAAGAATCAATTAAATTTTTGACAATGAAATGGATAATGTTTTATTGGACAAGATCATGTAATAATCCTTTATAAGAGTTAAAGAAGTGATTTTCATCGACCCCACTTATGATCATACCTGAATTAGGTGAGGAGTACACTGTGTATTGTGATGCTTATATGGATAGACTCGGAGTTGTCTTGATAGAGGTGGATTTAATCATTTCATATGGGTCTTGTAAGTTGAGGCCACATAAATAGAATTACTCGATGCCTGTACTTGAATTATCAGAAGTGGTTTATGCTCTTAAGTGTTTGTGACACTATATTTCATGTGAAGGGTTTATAGTTTTTATTTATCACAAAATCATGAAGTATGTCTTTTCACAGTGTGACTTTAACCATCAATAAAAAATATCGGTAGAGTATATACATTCGTTTGATTTTGAACTGGAAAATACACTTGGAAAGGAGAAATAGTTTGGCTAATCCCTTGAGTAGAAAAAATCAGACTTAGTTGGTAAATGAGGCGAGTATAGAGTGGAAGATGATGAATTTTTTTACAGATATTCATGTGGTAGTTCTGTAGAGTCTGCATAGGATGACTCTGGTTTTTGTTGTAGTGGAGTCTATACTCTTGAAATGGATGAAGGATAGGAAGTATAAAAATCTAGAGCATTTAGCCTTAAGGGAAATCCTTGAAGGTGGAGAGACACCTTCAAACTCGATAATAGATGTTGATTATATCATCTATGTGAAAAAATAATGTCGTTGTTCCTATGAGTATGCAAGAGGAACTCATGTGAGAATTTCATGCTTCAAGGTTTGCGGTACCTCCTAGGGTGAAAAAATGTACAATGACCTAAGATGATAGTTTTGGTGGACATGCATGAAAAATGAGATAGTAGGGTTCATAGCTATATTTTCACCTATCAATTTGTGATGGCATATTGTCAACGACTTGGAGGAATATTGAAGTCATTACCTATTCTAGAATAGATGTGGGATTAAGTGACTACATATTTCGTGGGAAAACATAATAATAGAGCAGTTGGGGGAACATTACTAGAGGGAGATAGTTCGTTTTCATGGGACTCCATAGACTATAGTTACATAACACAATTCACGCATTATTTCATGATTCTAGAAGAGATTAATGAAGGTTCTTGGTACTCAGGTTCTGTTAAGTATGACCTTCCACCCACAGACAAATGGGCAGTCAGAATGTACCATACTGTTCTTAGATAATATGATTCGAGCATGTGTGCTTGGCTTTTGTGGTTCTTGGGAGAAGAAATTATATTTAGAGGAGTTCAACTATAATAAAATTTATCAAGAAACTATATAGATGTATCCATATGAGGTTATTTAGGTCATACCTTCTAGTTCACCGATATGTTGGTTCGAGGAGGGTGAGATAGAACTATTGGGAGCGAGTCTCGTTCTGGAGATATCAAAGCAGGTGTAGTTGATTTTAAAATATATGGCCACGGGATAGAGTAGGCAGAATTAGTATGCTGAAAGATAGAGATTACCCATAGAGTTTTCATAGCGTGATTAGGTATTCCTTTTTTTTGTTTCCAAAATTGGGTCACCACAGGATACAAAGGCAAGGAATGTTGGTGCACAAGTTTTTGGGACCGTTTGAGGTGACAGAGAGAATCAGGTTGGTGGCATACCGATTTGCACTTCCAAAAAATTAAGCAGTATGAATCTTGTTTTCTTTGTGTCAATACTACTAAGGAATCACCCCGACCCTTATCATGAGATTTATGTGGATGATGTTGAGCTCGATATAGATGCGTCCTTTCAGGAGCATCTGATACCTATGCCGGGTTGCAATGAGAATGTGTTACAGGGAAAGACTGTGCTGTTAGTTCATATGTTATGGAAAAATGGAAGTGTTTTAGTGGATATTTTGGAATAGGAAGCAGACATCGGGGCTCAGTGGAAAAATCTTTTTGGCTCAGAATCATAGAGAAGACCGAGAGTGCATCTCGATGAAAATTTTTTATAAGGTGAGGAGATTGTAAGATCCCTAAAATTTATCAAAAATTATTGAGAACATTTTTAGTAAGTATTTTTCTCTTATTAAGTAACAATGGGTTTTGTTATGACAGGGGGTGTGTTTGGGTAATGTTTTTAAGGAATTGGGAAGACAGAGGGTTGTTCACGAATTGCAGATGGTTTAGAAAAACCATACACAAGATAACCATGAAGTCATGGGATGTCCGAACGGTTGGAACATGGTTTGGCTAACCGTTCACCATCAAGCCATGCAGGCAGTGGAAGATAGCACAGTTGGTGAATAGTTAGGACTAACCATGTGGCCTCCTAGGTGAAAGCATGCTCTCAGAACAATTTAATCTGATAGTTGGTTTTAAAACAACCCACACTCCAAAACCTCTATTTCGTCTAAGGCTTGGGCTTGAAAATTTATAGGCACTCCCAATGACGTCTAGAGAAATTAAAAAGCGATCGGAACACCATTATTTAGGATCAAAATACTGAATTCATGATCCTCTCTCTTCTCGGTAAGTGGATTTCATCTTGATGTTTTTCCCATTATTTCCTCTACCTTTCCTCGATCCATTCATGGAATATATCAACTATTTTATTGGATCTAAACGTATGATTTGTGATGTAGATCTAGAATTTTGGATCACGATCTAGATTTGAAATATCTTGTTTCCTTGGATCTTAATTCTAGTTTAGTGATTTATATCATGAGCTTCACCGAACAAATTTTTCCACTCGGATTTTGGGGATTTCCATTGGGCTAACTTTCATCAGTAAACCAAGGCAGGTGGTCTAAATAGAACTCATATAGTCATGATTTATGATATGTGAATCTGATTTTATGATTTATATATTCCCTTGACAAACGATTTCCTAAATTGGAGTAATTAGGAAAGTAGAATTAAATTGAGTTTTCCTCACTGATAATTTGATAATTGAATCATGGATCAAATGAAGGGGATTTCCCAAATATATATTTTGTAGCTTTTTTATGGGATTAGATATTTTAATTGTGATATTGAATTGTGGTGTTATGATAATTAATTGGAGGGAATTAATTATGAAATAATGATGTTGACCAAATATAATTTATTGTGTGAATTAATTATCTTCCATGATATTGACTAGAGATAATTAATTAAGAGAATTAATTATGTTATGTGATGAAATAAATGTTATTTAATTATGAGAATAAATTATGACATTTTGAAATTTGATATCGATAATTAATTATGAATAATTAATTATAGAATGTCAATTTTGTTGATTGATTAATTAATTGATAAATTAATTAATGATATATGTGGTTATTTAATTGTAGAGATAACTAATGGTCATTGAAAATTTTAACTTATTATTGGATTAGTAAAAGAATAATGTAGAAAAATACTTGTGAATAAAAGAATTATTAAATGAAAATATTTTTTGGTGCTAGACATGTCTTTCTAGGATGATTAGAAGCTGGGACTTGGATATAGTGATCCTCCCCAATAGTTATCCAAGATTGAGATGATATGGTGCTAGGCATGATGACTTACACAGAATGAGAAAAGGAGTGAATGAATGATTACCTACACTCAAGAAGATTGAGGTTATAGGCATGAAAACCAACATCAAATGAATGACCATAATGAATTATGATTCAACTGAGATTTTGGATGATAGGCATGATGACCTAAACCAAATGGTTAATGATATTAATTGACTATTCAAATGGAAATGTGTGATTAAACCGGACCAAATGTGGTAATTAAATATTAAATGGAAATGTGATAATTGTTTAGATTATGCATTTTGTTTACTGCTTAATAAAATTTCATGCACTATCTTTTAAATGGACTTTTTTCATACATCGTTGGTGGTGGACTACTGAGTTGTACTCACACCCTTTTTAGTCCACTTTATCAGCATATGTGTAGACTTTGTTGTTTTAGGACAGGATAAGGACAAGGCGATGGGATATGTTGTAGTTTATGATTAGAGCATGAGAGAGGGAACCAGATATGGGTTGGGACCCTCTTGGGAGTCATTGGGTCTTTACTTTCAGTTTCATTATAAACATTTGACATTGTCATTGTCATAACATGTTATACCTTTTTATTGAGTATTGTATCTTCAGGTTTTTGTTATCATATGACATGGATTTATTCTGTTTATTTATATGCTTCTGCACTTGGCTATTGTTATTTTGTTCCATTGGTGTGTTATTCTGATAAAATTGCTTATAGTCTCCCTAAGACTGACTCACCGGACCATGGATTCTAGTCGACACCCTCTAGGATATGGGGAGGTGCTCTTGAGGTCAAGTGGCCAAATAGATTGGCTCACCGTTTAGTGGCACCCGAGTCAAGATATCACAAGAGAAGAGTTTTGATGGCCGATATTTAATTTAGATAATAACACTATTGTATATATACTACACTATAGTTTTCATGTTACTTTGGATACATGAGGTGAGGAAAGGATTTGAAAATAAAATAAATTAAAAGTGAAAGTGGGAGGGTTTTACCTCTAGAGTTTCGTTTCCTTGAGCGCCTCCTTATGAAACTTGGAAATGGCCTTTTAGTGAGACCAGAAAGACTAAAATGTGTTAAATATGTTTCGGAGACTAATTGAGAAGAGTATAATCAATCTTAAATGAATAAATGGTGTGAGGAGAAGGGGTGATATTTATAGTGTAAGAGAGATATGTTTTTTTAATATTTTACATATTAGTTTATTAATATTGGATCTATACTATAAATAATGTTGAAAATTTTGTCTTTGTATAGTAAGTGCTTCCTATGACTTCTAACTAGTAGGATAATTTATTATAAATGACTAAAAAATTCATGATTTTGACATAAAATGTTAAATTCTGTAAATTACATTATTTTACTATTCAGAAAAAAATAAACTATTTTATAAAATATAAACAAATCACCCTCAATATTTTCCAATATGTGGATTTAAAAAGCAGTCTTAAATTTATGAAAATAATTTTAAATATGATAAATTAAAATTTTAATTAAAATCATCATTTATTTGAAAAATATTGATTTAACAATTATATCAGATTTTATGAAACATATAAAAATTAATTACGGTCTCACAAAACTATATTATACTTATAACACAACAAAAAATTATTTTATGAGTCTATTTTTTGAAAATAAATTTTCATTTAAATAATTTTATTAATTATAAATTTATATATAAATATATGCATTTCAAAAATATACCAACACCTAGTTTATTATTTTTAAAACATTTATTTACTTATAAATGATATAACTATATAATATTTTAATTTAAGGGATACCAAAATTTTATATATGCCTTCATAGGATAGGTTGTTATTTTTATGTCCAGATTACCTTTCCTAACAATCACAATACTATTCTGGTTGTCATGTTAATATTTAATAGTATAACACAATTATTTTAATCGTGGTGTTGCATGTAATGTAAACTATCAAATAAATTGATTCAAGAATATACATACCATAAAATATTGGGGGGATGGTTTAACTATGGATTTTAATCCATAGTTTTTTTCTTTCATATATGTACATGATAAAATAGTAAACATTGATAATAATCTCAGTTCATGAGACCATTATACATGATAATAGTTAGGAATTATCGGTAGAACCTGAAATAGGTGGTGTTCCTATTAGCGGGTCTATACTCATGATCTCATCCACTTGACATTCCCAATTCCAAAATTCATGAGAATAATATTAAATGAGTATACAACTCAAACACATGATAATCAAGAATCATTTGTTTCTAGTCAGTATAATGTATCTTGAAAAAATGACACATGAGTAAAATTAGTGTCATTGCATCTGGAGATTATTGTTATAGCATGGGAACTGCTAATACATATTTATAAGAAAAATAATATATGGTCACAATAATTTAGATAGTGGATGTATAAATATCTACATTTATATTTTAATAGTTCATTATGAATAACTCATTGTATACAAGATATTATAATTGAAATGTATTGTATAAGTTGGGTCTTGGGAACCCACTATTATGAGTTCATTAATAGTAGAAGAGATGGATGCAGATTATGACATTAACATTATATCATATTATAATATTATATATATATTTTTTGTTATTTCATAATTTTTAAAGAATATTTGAATGATATAGAAGCAAAAAATAAAACTAAAACATTCGGTTAAAGTCATTACCTATTCTCTGGAAAAAATCATTTGTTTTACACCTTAAACCATATAAGGTTGGTATTCTACCTAGACCAAGACCTCTATAATAGGAGTAGGTATTTTAGTAATGGATTTTGGTAGTGAATTTATGACCAAAAAGGCTTTTCATGTGTGAAGAAAAGAGAAGAAGAGGTGCCCATTAATAAGGGAGGAGAGGGGAACTCTTCGAATTACCTAAATTATTAAATTAATATAATTTAATTTTCATAGAAAAATGTAATGATTCTAATACAATTTTTACCATTATACATTTATTTATTATCCTTATAATTTTTTTCTTACGAATCTTATCCCCTTATTGTCAATTATCTAGATAACAATGTTTTTATTATTTATGATTCAATAATGTTACCATAAAAGGAATATTTGTCCATAAATAAACCATATTTGATATTTTTAAACAGAAAATAATAATTTGGTATAATATAATTGTTTTATGAATTTGAAATTATTTAATAAAAATCTATTTACTATAAAATTACAATATTTCATTTTTGGAACCATCCATTTAGCTTGACCTTGAAAACAATATCACAATAATATAATTTAAATATAATCCAATAAAAACTCTCTAATATGTTATTTTTATCAATAAAACTTTTGTGGGACAATAATGAATTCAAATTCTAATACTTTTTACATTTTTAAAATAATTTAATTTATTTTCCAAATAATTAAATAATTATTTTTTTCAGCATTATAGAAGAATTATGGTAATTGTTTCATAACGAAAAGTTATAAAAAAAATTAAATTATAAAAAAAAAATTCTATTTCAATGATTATTTTTAGAACCGAACACAACCTCAATTTATCCATATATCAAAAAAATTTGTTATAAAATATAAATGGAATAACATTTTTTACTTTTCTTTACATAAAATAGTATAAACATCTAAATCAATGAAATATAGAAAAAAGTTTCCATGTTTTAAAACTTTGGATGGAAATGACTGTATTTAACCCATCCAATTTTATGAATGTATACATGATGGTCATTTTAAGTCATTATCATATTATTTTTAAGCTTAATTAACAGATTTACACTTTCCACAGAGATAATTAATTACTATGGTAACTATTCATAATGAAAAAATAAAAAAGAAATATTTTGAAAAATTAGACCACACGCTTTATCATATGGAACAAATTTTTCAAGATTTAATTTATATAATTTTCATAAATTGTTTTAAGATTAAAATGAAACACATAATAAAAGTCAGTTTATTTTCTGGAAAATTACTTTTTAAGTATAAAAAGTGTTTTATAAAAAAGAAAGTATAAATTTATTCCAAAGAATATAATTGGATTATGTTTAAAAAAAAGAAACTAATTAATTTTTAAAATTAATTTCTAATATAATTTTAGTTTGTAAATATAATAAATGGAAATTCATTTTATTATAAAAAAGGAAAAATTTAACAATTCATTAAAAAATAAATGTTTTTACATAAATATTAAAACATAGCCATATGACAGTTTTGATATTTCAATTTATGAAAAGATATAATTTTATCAAAACAAATATATAAAATATCCTGAATATAATAATAATTGTTTCTCAAAATGCAATAAAACCCATCTTCAAATAAAATGTATTTTTAATGAATATAAGGACTTTACAAAAAATTGAGGGATTATTTAATAAGAATTTATCAATAAAAATTTATTGTGTATGAAATGTATATGTATTTAATTTATAATTAAATACTTGTATTGACCCAAAAATTTATTTATGTTATTGATATATGAAATATTATTTTATATTGAATGTTTTACTATGAGAGCTTAAAAATATATTTAAATTTCATAATAGATTTACACATTATGAGTTGATATAGAAAAATAAAACATAGAATATTAAATAGATATAAAAATAGAATAATATTAAATTAACTAATAGAAACTCCATAGGATAGAATTACCCCATGAAGATCATCCCTTCCATATTAATTTTAAAAAGAAAGTGAAAGGATAAGAAAATGATTTCCATTATCATATGATGTGTAAAATATAAAAATTTGTGTCACCTCAATTATAAGAACCCATCCATAGATTATAAATATTCTATTGATTTTATGAAATAAATAATTTTCTTACACTTATGATGATATTTTTGGTTTATAGTTTTAGAGAGTTAGGTCATCACCCTTATATAAGTAGGTGCTAAATAAAAAATTATACAATTTCACTTAATATCCATTTTTACCACTAAAAAATATTTTAATATATAAAAAGTTTTATTTTCATGAAAAATCCTCAAAAAAATTCATATTTTCTTCATCCATATCCCTAATAATTATCAAATAAGCCTATGAAACACATTTTAAAACATCTTAATAGCACAAAAATCTCATTAATGTATATAAAAATAAATAATGACAACCACTAGTCCCAGGAATCTCCTAAATTGTTTAATTTTTAAAAATAAAATTTTGAATCATGATAAGCATTTTATTAACCATGAAATCAACTTTTGTTCTAAAATATATTTAATACAAATTTTATAATAAATATTAAAAGAAAAATCATCATATTTTAATTATTTCATCCATGAATAATTAATTAAATATTTTTAACAAAGTTATAATTTTTATCTAATTAGAAGAAAATACATTTAGTTAAACATAAAATCATTAGATTACCTTGAAAAATCATAATATTTCTATAAAAACCATAAAAACCATAAATAAATCGTGTAGGTAACTTAGGGAATCACTTTCAGATCAATATTACGTATAGAGTGACATTCAAATTTTTAAATAGAATAACCCCTATTGTTACACATAGAATATAATTCATGGTTAAACATGGAATAACCATTACATATACACTAATAGTAGACATAATTGTCAACTTCTAAACAAAAATATTACCCAATGCATTAGAAGGATATCATTGAACCACCCGTCCTTTGTTTAATATGGAACCACCCGTCATCATAAAAATTTCTGAGAATCATAACATAATTATAACCCATAAAATATTGTATAAATAAAATTATTTAAACCCATAATAAATCATTTTCTAATATTTATATATCCATTTTCATTAAATGACAATTTTTAAAAGTAAAATTCTCAAAATAATAGGATAATAAGTTTTTCATTAAAGAAAACACGAAATCTTATAAAGGATGTAAAATATCAAATAACGGTTATGTTGGTGGGAAAATTTATTATTATAAAACACATTAAAATATAAAATTTATTTTTTCTTAGTTAAAAAAATTCATAACGCTCAGAATAAGATACATAAAAAGATATCTTTTGCAAAAATTCTATTCAAATTAAAAAGAGACATTAAATTACTTTTATAATTCATTTATGACTATACAAAAATATCTGTAAAATAATTTTAAAAATATTGATATGGAAGAAAAAATATTTTTAAGGGGGAAATTAAAGGATTATTTTTCATGGAAATTTCCTTACCATGTTCCCAACTCATCATGTATGTTCTTTATCTTCCTATTCTTCAGATAAACTCTAATGGTATAAACCAAAAGGATTCATCGATTGATTTTCATACCAAAACATGGTTTCTATGATGTGATAAGAGATGTTACAAAATTATTTTTTCATATAAGATATTAAAAATGGTTCATTATGTGTGAATGAAAGATGAGAATATGTTACCTTTTTAGAGAGAAAAGGTTCAATGTTAGAATTTAAAAAAATATTAAATTTAATATAAATTCAAATTTACATTCAATTAGATTAAAACTGATAATATTATAATATAATATGATTATGAGTAAAAATACTCTAATCTAGTAAAATTTTCACATATTTAGAAAATGTTTTTACCATTATCTTTTTATATTTACCTTCTATTAATTCTTTTTGATAATTATCAGGGCGTTAAATATGTTACTCTCTATGGGGCTTGAAAGTTACTATAAAATGTAAATTATTCAATAAATGAGCAATGTTTAATATTTTCAACCATATATTAATAAATTTTATCAATAAAGTATTTTTTTGGAATTTTAAATCATTTAAAAAATATTCTATATCATAAAATAACATTAATGTTAATTTTGGAAGTATTTATTAAATTTTGTCATTTATGACTACAAAAAAACAATTAAATTTAAATTAAATTAATTAAAACCTTCTTAATATTCCAAATTTATGTACAAAAATAGTTTAACACAAAAAATTATTCAAATAATATTGTTTTTAAAATTTTTAATATCAATTTCCTATTTTTATATTAATTGAATAAATACTGTATCAGTGTTGTGTAAATATTTAATGTAATTACTTCATCATAAAAAATTATAAATTAAATACTATGATAAAAATTAATATTTATTTTAAATTAAAATTTATAACTACACACACCATCTTCTTATTCATATATACAAAATTTAAATACAATAAAAAAGAGATAATGACATTTTTTACTCTTCTTTATATAAAATATTATAAAGGTAAAAACCATGGCATATGACATAAAAAGGTCAAATATTTAGATTTTGGATCAATATGGATGAAATATACTCATAAAATAATATCAATTCAAGTGATAGAGTTACATTATAATCTTTATCACATCATTTTTACCCATAATTGATATATTTTACCTTTACCATGGTAACATGATTTTCTATGAATTTTCTTCATAATTAATTAAATTAAACCCCGGAATATTTAACAAATTTGGAAATATGGATTTCAAAAATGGATCCCATTTTTTCATTATTAAAAATGAATAAGTGGTCGAATATATTTGAAAAAGAATCTCACAAAATGAAATTAAAATTTGTTTCTAGAAAATTGAATTTTAAGTAAAAAACATTTTATAGTCAATTGAAGTCTAAAATTAATTCTGAAGGTTATTATTGGGTTATGTTTAACCAAAATTAACAAGTGATATTTGGAATTAATCCAAAATATAATTTTACATTATAAATACATTAAAAGAAAAAATAGTTTTCAATAAAATATGTATTTTTCAATTGTTATTCAAAATTCATACTTTTTAAAAAATAATAAAAATTTCACCATAAACAAAATTTTGTATGATGATTTCAAATATAATAACAGTTTTATAAAATAAATATTATAATGGTTTTATAATTTAATTACAATTTTTCATAAAAAAATAAATACAATTTTTGAAGAAAATGTATTTTTAATAATAAAATGTAATTTCTAAATTTTTTTTTATTTCATTTTCATTAATAAATACAATTTTATTGATTAAAAACATTATATATATTTATATAAGCTAGAGAAAATATTTTCACAATTTCTCATATATATTTCATTTATATAATCCCTTTTCAATTCCCTATTTGATATAGTTTGAATCATTTTTGAATTTTGTGTGTGTTGTGTGCTAAAATATGAAATTTTCTTAATTATATAATTTTAACAGATTTTTATCACTTTGGTTTTTCATGAATTAATTTTTTTGTTTCCAAAATGAGTTAATATTTTTTTAGGATTCACTTATTTATGGATTTCAACTTCTTCTAGTGGACCCGTAGCTAACTCAAACATCTATAGGACCTAAGAAATCAATCATGTTAGAAAATTATTCTAAACGACATAGTGGACCCCACCTCAGTAAATGAGGCATAAATCTAGCTACACACCACTAATTAAGGTTCTTATAGTTTTATTTGAAATATAATTTGATGTATTATTTGACCATTAGTTATCATAGAGGTATTGCCTCTTTAATTTATCCAATTGATGATCCAAATTAGGGAAATAATGTTGGAACATTCAACCAAAAAGAGTGTACCTCATTGATTGTGTCATGGAATCTTCAATTAAGAGCCGAAGACTTTTGAAAATTTTAGGGAAAATTTAAATTTTATTTTTAATCAACTTATAGGGACCATTGGACTGATTAATCCATATGGTGGGTAGAACTAGATCTATCCTATTGAGGTCATATACTAGAGGGGAAGTTGTTTCACCAATTTCTTTTCAACTTTTATTATGTATTTATTTATTTTACTTTAATTTTATTTTAAAATTTATTATTATTATTATTATTTTAAAAAAAATCTAATTCATTACTGGATTTTGTTTTAGTGTCTTATTCCACACACCCTTATTAATCTCATCTTTAATTTTGTGATTTCATGTCTGTGTTTTCTTTTTATTCATCCCGCATATATTTTTAATTTATTTTCTTTATCTTCATATCCTTGTATTTTTTTATCCATATCGTCCAATTAACCTAAATATATGAGGGGTTGGCCCGAGGCATGGCCCATGGGAGATTAGTGGAAATTTTATATATTCTGCACATAAATTCATATGTTTGATTACGTTTATGATAAAAAATAGTAAAAGAACACAAGTGTGGAGATCTTCCACAAAAAAACTGATCTCAAACTCATTTCTATGATTTTATTATATCTTTTCCCTCCCATATCCTATATACAATCACTTCATACCTTGTAGCTTATCTATTTAGAAGATGAAATGGAATAAGATGGAGCATACTCTTGGAAGGTGTCACACTCTCGATTGATGTGTGTTATCATCATTGATTAGAGAACGAGGTAGAATTTAGATTGCTAAAAGAATTTAATATTTCAGACCAATAAATTAAAGAATAGTAATTTTTAATGAGACCTTACAATATAATTATCAAACATATTCAAAATAAAAACAATGAGAATGTTGGAATCCACAAACAAAAACACAAAGTCCAAATACGTTCTTATTAATTTCAATATCTTTTAATTTCATGTCAAACGAAGTTTATAATTTTTCATATTTCATGTCTTTTCAATTATATTATATTCATAATTCTTTAAAAAAGTAGTTTAGGTGAGATAGAATAAGTAGGTGAAAATTGATAAATATCCTCAAGTGAAACTACCTTGGTTAGCTTTCATGTTGCATTAGAAAAAGCATTTCCTTTCCCTTTCCCTACGATAGGCATGCATAATAATAGGTTCCTTTTCGAGGGATCCGATCAATTATTTTCTCAACTTTATTTATTTTCACACGTTAGATATATTTCATTTTTCCAAAAAATAAAAAAAAAACTCTTTTTCGATGATACATTCAAATGATTATTTCATTAATTCAGGTAAGAATTACCCATTGGTGTAATAACCAATTATTAACTCACCCTTGTACAAGGATGATAGTGTTTTCATTATTTTAAGACAAGTGAGGTTATTTTGTAAATCAAATAATGGGGAGTTTAAATTCAAATAATTCATAACTATCTTGAGGTAGGATATAAATAATATTTTTGTAGCGATAGCCTAAGAGCTATCTGAGTTCCCCCATTACTTTCAAGGATTATATCATGTGGACAATGCCTTATAATATTCCAACTTAGTATTCCCTATTTTTTCTAATAAGATCAGTGAAATTGAGGAATGAGACTACCTACATCCACTTTTCATCATACAACACCCTGATGCGCTCGTCCCCAAAAAAGATATTAAATCCAAACAGACTCAGGGATATGATATATTCTCAAACTCAAAATATTTTAATTTTTTTGAAAATAATTGGAATATCACTCCAATTTGTTTTCATATTCAGTTAACTAATCTTATTACCTGGAGGTAGATGATTAAAATTATTATTCACATGTTGATAAACACTTAGAGATCCCAGATCATATTGAACATCTACTGAAGGGATTAAAAAAATATCGATGTGGTTTTTTGATGAACTAGGGACACGTGATGATTATATTTAAGGGGAAGAATCAGAAGTTGAATTTAATGATTGTAATTTTATGAAAATTAAACTATAGTCTCACTTCCCTTTGAAATTCTATTTTATTTCAGAATATCTAGAGAGACCACTAAAAAATATGAAGATATCACAAAGTCCTAACAGAATAGAATAAGGTTCCATATTTTATCATACCCCTTCCATTAAATCAATACATAATTATAATGTGTTTGGATATGGTATACTCTATCAATAGATAATTCCCCAACAAATTAGAAGAAACCTGAGATGAAAAGAAAAAATGTGGTGTTTCAAGTCTAAGATTCTTTATCCCCCATAAGATTTTCAATAACAGATGGTGCATCCCAATGTAGTAAGTAAAAAAAATGGAAAACTCTAGAAATCATACACATAATTATCCATTTATAATATTTCTTGGAATTTATAATTAAATTTCATTCATTGAATTAGTATATCATGAAACCAACTCCCTCTATCATTTTGAACATAAATGGCATTATCATTGTTCTCAATTGAGTAGTTATCATGTTTATGAACAATATAGAACACAGAAGTCCAAAAGTTAATGAGTAATGAGGACTAATATTTAAGGGAATTTTATATAAATTTTATGTTTATCTCTTAAACTCCCTGAATTGTTTTCTAATACATGTTTTGAGATTTAAATAGAAATTGCATTACAATTCCTAAATAAATTATTTACTTGATTTATCTAGGAGACATTAGTTTCTTAGAAATCCTATGATACCATATTTTAGATTTCAATTTTAATGAGATTTATTGATTAAAATGGAGAATTTATTTATGAAAGATAATAATGTATATTAATATTATGACTAATGATTTGAGGGATTTTACTGTTTTAAGAAAATTAAATTTCCCAATCAATTTATATTATTTGAATTTATGAAATTCATTTGATTTGATTTATTATTATTAGTAATGTTAATGAGTGTGTGTATAATATCAAATATCTCATACCTGTGAGGATTTATAGATCAATTAATTTTTATTTATTCTTGAGAATAAATCTTGTGTGATCTTGGGATATTTTACATAAAGAAAATTTCATTTTAGCATGTCAATGTTATTACTATGAGAATCCACATTTATAATTATTGAGGATTATTTTGAAAAACCCTTATCATTAAAATACAACATTTAAATCAACACTTTTTTATCCCAAAAAAACAAAAATTCATTTTTTCTAAATGATCCATGTTTCAAGAAATTTCTACCCATTTCTCCCTTTTCTTAGTATTTTCATAATATTTTAAAGTTGAAGTATGGGGGTGAAGGGATTCATGGAGAAACAGATGATTTATATATTAAGAAATAAGTTTGTGGGTGATAATATGGGTAATAAGGTAATTGGTTTTATACATTGTACATTAACATGTTCTAACTTCAGGAATAAAAAAATGCAAAATGACAAAAAGAACAAAAAAATGAGAAAAATTAGTTGTGATTTGGAAAAACAAAAAATAACAATCATTAGACCAATGATTTTTATCATATGTGGTTTGGTGGTGGAATTGAGGTTTATTCTAATCATATTATTTTAAAAAGAAAAAATGTAAATTTTTATTTAAAAATAAAAAATGTATAAATGTATAAAATAATATTCAATAGTGTTCACAAATCATTAATTATGCTTTAATTTGATCATGACAATACATTGAGAACTGGAAGTGGGAGTTCTTACAATTTTTTGGGGGATAATTTCATTGTTATTTTGATTTTCATGTCATTCAATTTTCTTTAAGATAGAAACCTCCTCCTTAAGTCTTAATATTAAAACAAAAATTCATATGAACCTTAAGGATCAGAGTGATTTGAATCTCAATATAATATCCTCATGATTTTATGTCCCATTTTTCGTTATAAAGAAGAGAAAATATTTCTTTAAAATATTATTTATATATAGAATGTTCTAATCATATGATCATAACTGTACTTTAATTTTATCAATAGTGGTGAGGTAAAATAATCCATTGTGACGCAGGTCATGAGTTTACATGTTTAATAATAATTAATTGAGGAAATTCAATAAATAAAATTATATGTTCCATAATTTTCAAAGGTAAAATGTAACACAATGGATTAGTTATTTATTTTAAAAATGTCAAATTTAATAAATATTTTATCGGGAATTTTAAAATCTTATTCAATGTTGATTTTTATTTTATTTTATTGCTTTTGGAATTTGAATATCGGTTGCATTGGTCCCTCCAAGATTATTTTTGAGATTTTATGATTTATTACACACTTGGTTTAAGTGTTATAGAGTTAATTGAAATATAATTTTAATAATTTTACATATTAATTTATAATATTTAATCCATATTCATTTACAATTTGAGTTTTTTTGAATCATTTTCTGATTTTGGGGTGTTTTAGGGTAAAATGTGTTAATTTCTTAATTTTGGAATTTTAATATATTTTTATCCCTTGGGTATTTTGAGCATAAAATATAAGATATTTTTACAATTTGAGAGATTATATTTTTAGGATTCTTTTGTTTTTGGGATTCAACTTCTTATGCAAGACCAGTATCTGATTTGAACATTCAAAGGACATACAAAATCAATTATGTTGAAATATTGTTCTGGATGGCTGAGTTGAACCCACATAAATAAATGAAGCATAATTCAGCATAAAAATATCCCATCAATGTTATTGAAGATATTTTTGAAGTCTATTTAGAATACTCATTTTACCATTAAATACCCTATAGATATAACCCCAATAATGTGGATATTGGATGCTACAAATTAGAAGGATATATGTGAAAGATTTTGACATAAAGATTGTGAATCATTAATCACATCATAAAATATTTTATTTTAGTCAAAACAAAATGAAACATATAGGGATTATTGAAAAATATATTTCCAATAACTTCTAAGAAGGACCCATTGAGTTAATTTTCCATATGGTTAGAAGATCATGATCCTACCTCTAGAGGACGGATTTTAGTTGGGAAGCTTCCATTTTTTTTAATTTGATTATATTTATTTTTTTTATTTTAAAATTTAACTTCAATTTTGATTATTTTAAATAAAATCTAATTCATTCATGGTTTTTATTTTTTTATCTTCATTCACCCCCTTATTATTATTATTCTCCTTGTCATTCTTTTTCTTATATTTTTTACTTTTTTGATTTAATATGTGTTTTCACTTTTATTATATAATAAATTTTTCTTAATTTAATTTCTTTATCAACTTCTCCTTCTCTCATTTTTATCCATAGTGACCTCTTATCCTAAAAAATGAGGGGTTAACCCAAGTCTTGTCCTGAGGTTGTTAAGTAGAAAAATCATTTATTCTTTACTTAAATGCATATGTTCGATTGTGTTTTAAATGATAATGGGTTAAAGTGAATGAGTGTGTGGATCATTCACTATGAGACTGATATCAAGCTAATTTCAATTCCATTATTAAATATTTTACCTCCATTCTAATGGATACAAAATCTTCACACAGACGATTTTAGCTATTTAGTGGATGGAACGGCATTATATAGAGCCATGTCATGGATGATGTCACACTGAAGATTGAGGTGTTCCATAAACCAAGATTATCTAAGGATGTGGAATTTATATAGATAAAGAAATTAAAGATATCAAAAAACGTAATAAAAGAATGGTAATTCATGTATGAGATCTAAAAATTTAATTATTAAACTAAATCTATGAACCAAATAAGTGAATGATGGAACTAATAAACCAAACCACAATGATCAATTACATTATTCATAATTTAAATATATTAGAATTAATCATTAGTATATTTTTATAAATTCTTATATTATAGTTTTTTGAAATTCAATAATTTTTATAAAACTTAAAATAACAAAAGAAGTATTTTATGTGAGATAAAATAAGTAGGTGAAAATTTGAGAAAGCTCCTCATGTGATATGACCTTGGTCAGCATTTGTTCTTCACTAATAAAATAAATTTTATTTTTCCATGTGCTATGATAGGTGCACATATATATATTTAATAAAGTGGTTTTTCTTATTAATAACCACTTAATTCAACTGCTGGGTTATAAAAATCATATATAAATAATAATATTTCAGAGTTTGTTTAAGATCACTATTATGTTTCATAAATGATATAAAAAATAATGTTCTTCTTCTAAAATAATTGGTTGTTACTACAATATTTTAGAATTCTCACACCCATGAACACCTCTATTAAACAGAAATAGATAGTTACTAATCAAATATTCATTCAATAAATTATCTTGAAAATTGATTGGATAAAATTACGTATTGGAATGAACATGTATTGAGAGATAAGTATAGATATTAAAAATTAATAAAATTATTAAATAAGATAGTTGGTTATTATTATTTTTGTGTATATAGACACATTTAAGAGACCTTCATTATTATTTAACGGCATAATCAAAATTGTATTATTTATAGAGACTATAAATAGATTCAATTAAAGAAAAATGTTTTATGGTAATAAGAGAAGTTTTAAATAAAAGAAATTTTCATGAAATAATATTACAAGATACATTTTTAATGGATAATATATTTCAAAAACATCTTATGTTATTTTCTTACAACCAAAATATTTATTATGATATAAAAACATTCACTTTTAAATAAATAATGAAAATTATTTTAAAGATAAAATTAACATATTAATAGAATTTTTTTCATACAATAAATTTCATTTTCAGACTCAGCACATAATAATTATTTAAGGGTTATTTTTTTGGAATTTTCTCACAATGGTTTTTTGGGGAATAATGAAAATTACCATTTTATGTGCACTGTGAGTTTATGACTCAATTTTTATCTGAACATGAATCAAAATTTTATGGAAATTATTATTAAATAAAAATAACATTTAATATTTATAAAAATTAATTTTAGAATAAATTTATGTTATAATTATATAGTAATCATTTTGGAACCAAACAATTGATATTTGGGAAAAAACTTATTTTTAGATTAGCACCTTAAATTATTTGGTAGGAATGTTATCATAGAATTATAACTGATTTGAACATACAGAAACCCTCATTCACTATTTAATAATCTAGAAAATTAATTTTAATTAATTGCACCCACATGTGGTTGGATTATATAAAAAAATAAAAAAATATTAAATCCCTTAAAAAACCCCTTTAAATGTATAAATACCCTTCCATCCCCCCCATTTACCTTAACACCATATCCCTTATGAAAACAATTATGCTCATTTTACCTCACTAAATATCCTTTAAGGTTTCTTCAATTTCAAAAGGAGTACCTCTCCAAGATTTGGTAAATTTCTCTTTAGGGTAAGATAACTCTCCCCTTATTTTTTCATTCAAGTAACTCATTTTTTGCGTTCCTTATAAATTTGAATATTATTTCTCTTCCTTCAATTTATATCTTCCCATTACTACCCAAAATTTTGTATTATTTATGGGATACCTCCATTCTCTCTCATACTATTTTTTCTTTATACCATGATGTATACTATCATTCTAACCAAATAAATTCATGAATATCTCTAGTTTTCCATGAAATATTATGATATTTTGAATACCCTAACCTATTACTTATCCATTGGTACTAATATAGATTCAATAATAAATTTTTGTTAGGTATTTACATGTATAAAACTAACATTCTACTCTCATGGGTTAAAAATGATTAAAACATCATGACATGATACATTTATGTACCCAATGATTTTATATGAAACTCATTATTTATTTTACACTGGTTATTGACGAAATATTTTAGTAAAATATATGTGGAATAATTGAATTTAAATATATTAAGGGTTTTCCCGGATATCTCTCCCATGTATTTGTTAATGAATTAATCTCTAGATATGACATATTTTATGATACCATAGTGAATCACCATGGTAATAATATTTTATGACACCTTATTGATAATATTTGGTGGTATTATTATAAAGGAACCATTTTTATTATTTATCCACACTTCATTATTATGTACGGTGTACATGTTATTATTGTCTCATGAGAAGTCTCTTGTTTTATCCATAATGATCTTTTATGTACTATTTCATTTATTCTTAACTTACTGGAATTTATTATCACCAATTTCTATTGATGTATATCTCTATGAAATTACTTGTAGTTTGGTGACCAAGGATGAAATAAAAAATTAGTCTTTCAAAACGATTAAATAATTATTATATTTTTGTTTTTCCTATTTAATTCATGTATTATGTGTAACAAATAATGTAAATCCATAATAATACATTTTTATATTTAATTTAATATTTGTGAATTATATATTAATTTTAATATAAAGTGGATACTATATTCTATGGATTACCCAAATGTAACAATGAGTTTCTTTGAAATCGTAGGTTGTACACAATTATGGGTCGTACTGAAAAATAATAATATAATATTATTTTAAATGGTAATCAACGCCAAGCCATTGTATTGTATGGAATGAAAAATATAACTACTATATTATTATACATGTTCGTTAAATGTTTTTACATTTATAAAATAAAATATAGATGCTTAAATTGTGAATGAATCCAATTTCAAGTATAAAAAGTCTAATATTCTTTAAGAGCCCAATTTACAGCTATTTAATGGAGAACCATTTTTCAATCTAGTTTCTGTCAATTTTTTGTGTCCAATTTGAGAAAATAAAATTCTTCTTTTGGATCGGAACATCAAACTTTACTTTGGGTAAATTTTTGGTATTTTTCAGATAAAATACATTTTTAATGAATAGTGAAAAATACTGTATTTTATTTCATAACTACTTTTTAATATAATTTATTTGTATGGGTATATTATATTTTTAATTGGTTATAACGTGTAATTAGACTATATTTTTACCATTTAATCCAATTTTTTTCATTTTAAATAATTTCACTTTGATATTAGATATAAACAAGTATCAATCTTTTGATAGTTATTATTTCCTAAAAACAAGATTTTTGTTTTAGAAACAGAAATTAATTTTAAATTAATTAATGAAACTTCTATGTTTTTAATTTGGTATAATAGACATATTTTATAAATTCAAAATATCAAATATAGATTACGCTGAATTTTTTGTATTTTTCTGAAAACCATCAATTTTTGATTAATAGTGAAAACACTGAGTAGTAGTTAAAAACCCGACATCTTTATTTAAATGAAATTTTCCTACATCTGTGAATTGAATTTCAAAAATCTGACATACATCGTTGTTATTATTATGAAAAATTTTGTTCAATAAGATGAAAATAATTTTTTTGAATAGTAACTTTTGACATTTATTTACAGCAGTTAAAGGTAAATAAGGCAATTCAAGAAAAAATTAAATTGTAATAATATAAATTATCCTTAAAACATGTACTAACATTATTTTATGTGTCATTCCTGACAAATAAAATATTTGGGTGAGGTATTTGTCCTTTGGAATCAATTTGAGAAAGATAATGACATTAATAAATTTTTATTTAAATTAAAAATAAAAACATTATAAGCTTGTGTTGTTTGCTAAAAAGAATTTAATGTGGGGTTATATAAATTATATATCTATCTAAAAATATTTATTAGAAATCAAAAAATATTTCCTACATCATGTTATTTTGTTTATAATTTTTAGAAATCATATAAAAAAATAATTTATGAAACACTAATGATGCAGTGTTTACCTCATTAATGAATGATTTAAATAAATAATATTATAACAATTAAAAAAAATTCAATATCATTAAAATTATTATTATATGATTTTATTTCAAAAAATAGTCATATTATCTTCGACATTAATAAGTTTTGGACCTTTAGAAACCAAAAATCATTATATAATAAAATAATATTTTCAAACATTCCTAAAGAGCTCCTTCTCCCATTATAAAAATCCCTCACATCTAACCCATTACTCACACATCTGAATCCCCTTACCTCATCAAATCTCTATCCAAATAATCTATCAAGATCCCTGTCTTCCACCTATAAGCCTTACCATATTCATAATGATCTTCAAGAAATCCTTTTGGTTCAAACGAAAAGGGGTTACCCGATTTAAAGGTATCATCTTCTCTTAAGTTCTTTTCTTTTATTTTACTTCTCCAACCCAATAAAATATTTTTATTCCTTTATTTTATACCAAAAACAGTATACTAAATATAGTAGGTTTTTTATATGAGATTTATTCAAGATACACTTACAGATACTTCTGTCTAATGGGTAAAAAAGATATTATTTCTCTGTACGGCGAACAACTACCTCACGAAATGATGATTGTTAAATATTATCCTACCACCTCTTATAGTGGCCATTAATATGGAACTTTAGTTTCATTTGATATATATGTTATTTATATTGTCTATGTACGTCTGTATTTTTCATTTTTATTGTACCTTTATGGTTTCCATAATGGGTAAATACGATAATTTCATTTGAGGATGTGCGGACAACCGCCCCCTCAAAGATATATGACTCATTCATGATATATGTGTATTGTTTAAAGGATGTAGTTATATAAATTATATATTATTTTATACTATAATTATAATATACCGATTTATCATTATGTCTTAATTCCATTAAATATAAAATTGAAATGGTAGTAGTGTTCCTGCGTACATACGACTTACCGTCTCCAAGAATAGTCTATTTCATTTCTTACTTCAAAATTTTATGTAATATTATAAATAAATATATATAATAGATATATATGATATATATTATATCTAAATCATGAATATCATTATGGAGATAATGGACTTTTGAACACCTGAACAACCTGTAATTATAAGATGTTCATTTTTGACACAAATACCAAATATCAATGAAACGACCATTATTAACTTAAATGATTAAATAAAGATTATTACATGGTAATAAGTTATATAAAAGTTATAATAAACATGAAAAAGGTTCTTAAACAAGTATAAATTAACATTAGTTTATAATTCCAGATATTAAAAAATGAACAGGTCAAGTCGAACACAAAGTAAGGGATTCATCTCAATAACCTTTCATTGAGGAATATTTTGATTTTTACACGACTTTCTTTTATATAGTTTAAAAAATATTTTACTTTTGATTTTATAAAGATGTAATATTTTATCTATGAATCATTTTACTAAATGAGAAAAAGGAATGATTCTTTTTAATGTATGTGGTGACATCGACCTTTATTCCACTAAGAGAATTTTTTGATCTTTGACTTCCTTAATAGCACGTAGTGTTTTTTAAAGAAAAATAAATACCTTATAACTTTTTTATGTATTTTGGTATTGAAAATGGTTTTGATAAAGCATTAATTATTTCAAAATCATTAAATGGTATATTGTGGATGAAATGTGGAAATGTAATCTTTCCTTTTTGTTTGTTTTATATGTTATGAATATGTTATGGTTCATGGACATTGTTTACTTATAAAGTTTGTTCCGTGATAAACCTATGACGGGTGAGCCCGAGATAGATCTCCAATCCATTTGGGTAATGTGACAGAGATAAAATATAATGTTTCTCCTAAGAGATTTAGGGAATATATTGTAATGGCTATTCCAAATGTAACTCCCTACGTATTTTTGAAAACAACAATGTTAGTATGTTATGTATGCAACAAGTTACCAGTATGATTTATGATTTCTAAGTGAAATTCATAAATGTGATTATTTCATGAGGTATGAGCTTATGATTGGTATGTATTGATGGTATAATGTTTTTTGTCTTTATTTTATAATCGTTACAGATCTTTTTATGCTCATCCCATGTTTTAAAAAAAATCACAGGACTTAAAGGTGAATAGTGTCATGGATGGGATCAAAGAAAATTCATTCCATCTAAAACATGGAACTATACATGAATAATCTTTAAGCATTTCTACATTATGAGAAAAATGTAAACTTATTAGAATTGTGTACTTTGTAATTTTTGAGATGTAATATAATAAATATGGCCTAATTATCTATAACTCTAAACCTAAAAAGATCCTTAATATGAATTATTCATTTAATCATGATTATGTAATGTATTAAGGATGTGTCCTTATAGTTTGTATCAAAGGTCAGTTTAGAAAATTTTAGATGCTAGAATATTTTTAAATTAATATACATAAAATAATTTATGTTAAGATTTAAATGAAATAGAATTTATAGATTACCATGTTGCTTCTCATAAAAAATTTCTCTGTTCAGAATTGTTTTCTATAGAGGAAATAGGGAATCTAGGATGAGACGACATCATCAGGATGACAACCATACAAACAACAACCTGAAATGGATAGGATCCGAACTGAATAG
Source organism: Viscum album (assembly GCA_963277665.1). Taxonomy (NCBI): domain Eukaryota; kingdom Viridiplantae; phylum Streptophyta; class Magnoliopsida; order Santalales; family Viscaceae; genus Viscum; species Viscum album. The sequence continues at coordinate 1,059,698,278 of OY728135.1, read as the reverse complement.
TTTATTGCACTGATGAAACATTCGACTCAGGATTTAAATGGTGGTGGTATCCATGAACAAGACCATCCAGATCAACTATAGGGGAACATGTCAGTAGTGGAGCATTTGATGAGGCAACATCACCCATCATTCATAGGATCATCTGATCCTATTCTAGCATAAGGGTGGATTAAAGTAGTAGAAAAGATTTCTAATGTCGTGGGGTATTTAGAACAACAAGAGATTATTCTAACTATTTACCATTTTGAAGGTGAAGCTGATCAGTGGTGGTCAATTGTTAAAAATATCAGTGATAGTGAGGAGATTGATGCCCTTTATTGGGATGAATTAAAAGTTATGCTTCTAGATAAATATATTACTAAGGTGGTTCATCAAAGGGTCAAAACCAAAATTCATGTAATTGAGGTAGGAGGATGACTCAGTGGCTGCTTATGAATCAAAATTCACTCGACTGAAGAGGTATGGTCTAAATTTCATACTTGATATTGATAGTAAAATAAATCATTTTTACTCAGGATTAAATAAAAAGTATCAAAGGGATTTAGCTTCTCCTAATTTCAAAAGTTATGAAAACTTTTCTGATGTGAGGAGAATGTTGAAATGGAGTTTTCCGAGGATCAGGTGTCCTTTGAAAAACAATAGAATAATAGGTCAAGGTGGTAGATGAAAGGGAAGAACTCTTCAAAAATTTATGATGGTAGAAAACATAAGTTTACATTTTCTGGGAATTTTGGTAAAAACCTAGCTAGGGGATTTAATTTGAATTCTAGTAAGTGTTACTGATGTGGTAAATGGGGAGTAAGGCTTTTAATTTCACTGAAAATGATTAGGGTAATGGTAAGACAAAATCTGATTTACAGTCAGTAAAATGTTCTATGTTCAATGAAACTGGTTATTATAAAAATGAGTGTACAACGAAGAACACAACTGAGGGAAAGAATCCAGACTACAAGAATAAAGGGGTGGATAAATGTTTTGAATCTACTTCAACATATGTTGGGCCATTACATGAAGTAGTATCAGGTACACTATTTTTTTTGTTCAGATTATGCCAATGTGTTGTTCGATTCAGGGTCTACACATTCATTAATTCTGAGAAGTTTTCTAGTAAATTGGGAAATCCATCTCAAGATATGAATCCCAAAATTATGGTAAAAACATCAGGGGAAAATGTTGAGACAAAAAGAAATTATAGGAACCTTCTTATCAATGTGTGCGGAATGAATTTACCTACAAAACTTATTGTTTTGCCTCTAGTAGAGTTTGATGTTTTTTTGGATATGGATTGGATTTCTGTTTATCATTCTATGATTTAATGCATATCTTTTATAGGTTTATTTTTATAATGGTTTTCAGTTTGTGTTCAAGAATGAACCCTGACTTTTTATAACATATTAGGAAGCTAGGAAACTAGTAAAAGATAGAAATGAAAGTTACCGTACACATATTGTTGAAAAAATGGAACTATTTGGATTAATGATGTGCCAATGGTAAAAGAGTACCTTGATGTTTTTCATGATTATTTTTCTAGTATTATACATGATCAGGAAGTTGAATTTACTATTTAATCAGTTTTCTAATTCTAATCCAATTCTTAAACCACCAGATCAAATGGCTCAAATTTAACTTTTAGAGTTAAAGAATCAATTGCATGAGTCATTAGATAATGGTTTCATTCGACCTAGCACATCACCAGGGGGTTCTCCTATTTTTTTTGTTAAAAATAAATATTGTTTAATGAGGTTTTCATTGATTATATGGAATTGAATAACATCACTATTAAGAACAAGTTTCATTTGCCTCATATCGATGATTTGTTCGATATGCTCTAGGGAGCTCAGTATTTCTCGACGATTGATTTGAGTTCGGTGTACCATAAATTGAAAGTGAAGGAAGGATAAATTATAATGAACATGTTTTGTACTAGATATGGCCATTATGAATGTGTATTTATGTCTTTTGGGTTAACCAATGTACCTGCTATATTCTTGGATCATATGATTCAAATTTTCCGTGAGTTTTTGGATATGTTTATGGTTGTATTTGTTGATGATATTTTGGTTTAATATAAAATAAAAGAGTGGAATGAAAGTAATTTAACAGTTGTCTTTCAAACCTTAAAAGAAAAGAAACTCTTTGGGAAATTTATCATGTGTGGGTTTTTCTTACAAAAAAATCATTCCTTGGCAACATTATTTCAAAGAATAGAATAACTGTTGATCCTACTAAAAAATATTTATTGAATAATATCCAAGACCCGCATATATAACTGAGATCTATAGTTTTATTGGTTTAGTAGTTTATTACCAGAGTTTTCTTGATAATTTCACACAAATATCTTTCCTAATGACTATGTTAACTCAAAATGGTTTTATGTTAATCTGGACAATAGAATGTGATAATTGTTTTATGTAATTGAAAAGAAGATTGGTGAATGGCCATTTTGGGCACTGCCCTCCAGAAATGGTGAGTTGGTTTTTTACAATTATGCATCGTTGAATGGACTTAGTTGTGTCCGAATACAGAATGATTTGGTAATTGCTTATTCTTCACGTCAGTTAGAACCTCATGAATTAAATTACCATACACATGATTTGGAATTATCTATTTTTGTCTTTCATTTAAAACTTGGAGGCATCGTTTTTATAGACTAAAATGTGAAATATATACTTACCACAAAATATTTAAGTATATATTCACTCAAAAAGAATTAAAAACGAGATAGTAAAGATGCCTCGAATTAATCAAGGATTATGATTGCACAATTCATTACCATCTAGGAATGGAAAATAAAGTGGCTGATGCTTTCAGTCAAAACGTTAATGGTACATTAACCATGATTCATTTATAATATGAATCTTTGATTAAAGATTTGATAAACTTTGGAATAGAAGTTGTTGGTGCAAGAATATTTCTCGGTTTTGTTTTAGGTGTCAGTAAAATCATCTCCATCAGACAGAATTAAGTAAGGAAAGAGGGAAGATAGTGAGTTGCTGAAAAAGGTAATGTTGGTGTAGAAGGTTAAGTTTCCTTATTTTAACATTGATATTAATTTTGTTTTGTGGTTTGGGAAGATATTAATTGTGTATTGTGATTAACTATTAAAGAATGAGTTATTATGTGAAACTCATAGTTCTCTGTTTTCAGTTAATCCTTGTAGTACTAAGATGTACAAAGATATTAGGAAGTATTATATGTGTTATGGAATGAAAAGAAATATTTTTGATTTTATTTTGAAGTTTTTTTCTTCAGTTGGTTAAAGCAGAGCGACAGTTACAAAAAAGGATGCTTCAGCCTTTACCGGTGCCATAGTAGAAATAGGAAAATATATCCATGGACTTCATTGTGGGATTGCTAAATACACCTTGAGATAAAAATTAAATCCGGGTTATTATTGATTTTTTGACTAAGTATTCTCATTTTCTTACAATTAGAGATACTTTGTCTCTAGATTAATTTTCTCGGTTGTATAGTAAAGAGATAGTCATGTTTCATGGAGTTCCCATATCAATTTTATTTGATCATGATCGTAAGTTTACTTCTAAATTCTATAAAGGCCTTCAAAAATCATTGGGTGTTGAATTAAATTTAAGTATAACTTTTCATCCTCGACTAGATGGGAAGTCAGAACAAACAATTAGACATTGGAAGATATGTTACGTGGTTTCTCAATGGATTACTAGATAAGATGGGACAAACATATTTCTTTGGTTGAATTTTCTTATAATAACAGTTTTTGTTCCAGTATACAGATGTATCCATTTGAGACATTATATTGGAAATGGTGTTGAGCACTAGATTTTTGGGATGAAGTTGGTGAAAGTAAGTTGATGAAACCAGAATTGGTAGAAGAGATGACAGAAAATTTTCAGTTGATTTAGAAGCACCTGAGAACAGCTTTGAGAATGTAGAAAAGTTATGTGGATAATTGGAGGAAGGATCTTTCATTCATGGTTGGCTACCATGTCTTTCTCAATGTTTCTCCATGGAAATGTGTGATGTGTTTTTGTAAGGAGGGGTAGTTGAGTATGAAGTTCATTGGACCTTATGAAATCTTGTTGAATGTTGGATAAGTTGTATGCAGAGTGTCTTTACCTCTATGTTTATCCTAGGTACACAATGTTTTTTATGTTTCAATACTGAGAAATTATATTCCAGATCGATCTCATGTTATGAGCCTAGAGGTAGTTCAGTTGAAAGATAATCTCTATTATGAGGAACAACCAGTCCAGATTCTTGACTAAAGAGCACAAGTGTTGTTGAATAAGGTAATTCATCGGGTAAAGGTTTTATGGAATAACTATATGGTTATAGAGGCAACGTGGGAATCTGAAAATGCTATAATGGATAATTACCCACATTTATTTGATAAGTGAATAAAAATTGTGAGGATGAAATTTTCCAAAAGGGGGGAAGGATGTAACATCCCAGGTAAATAAAGATTAAGATATTTTCAGATTTAGTTTCATATTTTTTAATTCTATATTTTTTTACTTTAAAGGGGATTTTATATTCGATGGCATACCAATGAGGAACCAAAGTATTTATTTGAAATCTTACGTTGCATACAACGTTGGGTAATTCAGAAAAATAATAATATGATATTATTTTAAATGTAACATAACGCCTAGTCATTGTATTAGGTGAAATGAAAAGAACTAACTACAATACGATTATACATGTTTTTTAAATTTTATTACATTTATCCAATAAATTTAAAGCATTAAAATGAAAATGAATCCACTTTTAAGCATAAAGAGTCTAATATCCAGTAAAAGCATGATTTACCGCCTTTTAATGGGAAACCGTTTTTAAATCTAATTTTTCTCCCTTTTATATATTCTATTCGACAAAATAAAATACTTCATTTGAATCATAACATCAAAATTGTTTTTGGGTAAATTTTAGGTATTTTTCTGATACAATTTATTTTTTTAATGAACAATGAAAAATATTGTATTTTAATTCAAAATTGCCTTTTAATATAATTTATTTATATGGATATATTATCTTTTTAATTAGTTTTTGTGCAATTAAAGTATATTTTCCAATTTAATCTAATTTTGATCAATGGAAGTAATTTCCCTTTGAAATTTAATGTCAACGAGTGTCAATATTTTAATAGTTGTTATTTTTTAAAAACATGCTTTTTTGTTTTGACAACGAGACATAATTTTAAATTAATTAATGAAATTACTATTTTTCTAATTTATTAAAATGGACATAAATATTTAATTTGGAATATCAAAATAGCATATGCTGAATTTTTTCAATTTTTCTGAAAAACATCAATTTTTTAGAAATAGTGATAATACTAAGTAGTAGTTAAAAAACCTAATTCTTTATTTAAATGAAATTTTACTACTTATGTGAATTGAATTTAAAAAATAAGAAATTCATGGTTTTTATTAGTAAGTAATATGTGGTTCAATAAGTTGAAAATATTTTTTGGTGAATAGTAATATTTTTCTTTTATTTACCACGGTTAAAGGTAAATAGAGAAATTCAAGGAAAAAATAATATTATAATATTATAAAATTATCTTAAACCTTGTCCTAACCATAATTTATGAGTCATTCCTAACCCATAAAATCCATGGGGGAGATATTTGTCAATTGGAAGACATTTGGTTAAGATAATGACATTAATAACTTTTTATTTAAATCAAAAATAAAAATATCATAATCATGTATTGTTTTTCAAAAATAATATTAATGTTGGGTTATATAATTGATATATTTGACTATAAATACTAATTATAATGCTAAAATTATTTCGTAAATAATGGTATTTTTTTAATTTATATACATCAAATAAATAAAATTATTTATGACACAATAATTATTTTTTTATCTCAATAATGAATAATTTAAATAAATAAGATTATAAAAATTAAAAAGATTTCCAAAACCTATCCAATTTTAATTGGATGATTTTATTTAGAACAATTGACATCATATATTATACTTTAATATGTTTTGGACCTATGTAAATCAAAAATTATTATATAATAAAATAATATTTTCAAACATTTCTAAAGTGCCCGTCCCCCTTATAAAAAGCCATAAACTCTAAGTCATTACTAAAACCTATAAATCCCCTTGTATCATCCAACATCTACCCAAATAAGATATCAATTTCACAATCTTCCAGTTAAAATCATTACCTTAGGTAGAAGGATCTTCAAGAAAACCATTTGGATCAAACCAAAGGGAGTTACAAGATTTAATGGTAACATCTTCTCTTAAGTTCTTAAGTTTTATTTTACATCTCAAACCACCTAAAATATTATTATTCCATTATTTTATAACAAAACTAATACCCTCAATATACTAGTTTTTTTATATGATAAGGATTATAACTACACTTACAAATACCTCTATTTAATGAATTAAGAAAATACTGTTTCTATGGACGGGAACTACTGCCTCACGAAACCATGATTATTTAATATTCTCCTAACACAACTTATGGTGGGAATTAATATGGATATGTGTTTACATGTTATATACATTATATTTATATTGTCCTTATACTTCTTTATTTTTCATTTATATAATATCTTTATAGTTTCCGTAAAGGGTAAATACAATAATTTTATTTAAGGAAGTGTATACTACAACCCCCTCAAAGTGATATGACTCATTCATGATATATGTAGAACATATATATAAAGAATTTAATGAAATTATATATGATATTATACTTGAATTATAATATAGGTATGTATATATTATGTTTTAATTCCATTAAATATTTAATAGAAATGAAAGTAGCGTTCAAGTGTACGTACAGATTGTTGTCTCTATGAAATGTGCATTTCATTTATTACCTCCAAATGTTATGTAATATTATAAATAAATATTTATAATGTCTATATATGATATCTAAATCATTAATATCATTTTTGAGATAACGGAATTTTGACCACATGAACAACTTGTAATTATAAGAAGTTCATTTTTGGCTTAATTACCAAATATCGACAAAATGACTATTATTAACTTAAATGGTTAAATAATGTTTATAACATGGTTATAAGTTATATAAAAGGAATAATAAACATGATAAACGTTCTTACATTAGTAGAAATTAACATTATTTTATTATTTAGGATATTGAAGAATGAATAGATCAAGTTGGACATGAGGTAAGGGACTTTGTCTCAATCACCATTCATTGAGGCATATTTGGATATATACATGACATTCTTTTATACACTATATAAAAACATTTTAATTTTAATATCATTCAATGGAAATATTTTCTCTATGAATCATTTTACTAAAGGAGAAAAGGAATGTTTCTTTTTTAATGTACACGATGACAATGAATTTTTTACCACCGCGATTATTATTTGATCTTTGGATTCATTAATAAGCCATAGTGTTTTTTAGGGAAAATAAATACAATATACCCTTTCTACATAATTTTTATTTATAATTGTTTTGATAAAGAATTAATTATTTCAATATCATTATATGCTATATTGTGATTGAAATGTGGAAATGTAATGTTTTTTATGTTTGTCTAATGTGTTAGGAATATGTTATGGTACTTGGGAATTGTTGATATATATGGGTGGTTCCGTGATAAAACTAGGGTGGGTGATCCCGTGATAGTTCTCTAATGCATTGGTTAGTGTGACAGAGGTAAAAGATAATGATTATCCTCAGATATTTAGGGAATATACTATGATGGTTATTCAAAATGTAACTCCCTATGTAGATGTGAAATGTACAATGTACGTATATTATGGATGACACATGTTAAATTTATGATTTATGATTTCTATGTGTTATTCATAAATCTGATTATTTCATGAGGTATTTGCATATTCATGGTATGTATGGATGGAATAATGTTTTATTTCTCTATTTTACAATATTTACTGATCTTTTTATTCTCATCCCATGTTTAGAAATGTTTTTAACATGACATAATGATGAATAGGGTCAAGGATAGGATCAAGGAAATTTCATGATGTCTAAAACATGGAACCAGACATAACTTGTTTTTTCAAGAGTTTTTATTTTATAAGAAAAATGAAAATTAAGTAGAAGTGTTTACTTTGTAATTTTTGAGATGTAATTTAATAGTTATGGCATAATTTTCCAAAAATCTAAACCTGAAAATCCATAATGTAAATTATTCATTTAATTCAAGATTATGTAACGTTTTAAGGCTGGGTCTTTATATTATGTACCTAGTTCCCAAGACACTAGACCTCTATAGATCATACGAAGTCATTATTATAATATTTTGTTAAGAAATTACGTTAAAAGTCATGTATTAAAAAGGTGGGTCACCAAAATTCTATTCATACCCACCATTTTAAAAACTATATCATTATAATGATATTTAAATAATAACACTTCATGGATATTTTTGGATTGATGTTTTCTATCTTTTATGCTATCAAAAATTAATTTATTTTTAAATCATAGGGTGTTATATTCTTCCCATTTAATTAATTGCATCCTATAAATTTAAAATTGATCTTGTAAATATAATGTTTGAAATCTAAAAATTCCTTTTTTAAAATCACACATCATAGAATGGGTTCATAAAATTTTTTATTGAAAAGAGAAAAATGGAAATCTGAAAGTAATTTGGAATAATGGATGACTAGGTTTTTAAAATTAGATAACATTAGTGGGAAGTGAAAATATTGACATTGAAGAAAAATGTAATGTCCAAGAAATGATGAAGAGTAAAATAGATCATTGATCATGAGAACTTCATTGATCATGAGAATGATAATTAATACAAAACCATAAACTATAGAGGTGATAAAAGACCATCGATTCATCATAAATTAAAGTAAATGGAAATAATATTCTTTTCTATATCCTTTTCCTAGAGGTCAGAAGTTCCATTACAATCATAAGTAAGAACATAATGAAATATACTTACATGTAAAGTAGAATTTCATCCTTTAATCAATTTCTATCTCAATATATACTTGATCTACAAATTATTAGTATTCAATATGACTTTTTTCTTGATTGAGGGACTAAAATATATTTTTAATGAATAAAAGGATCCTAAAAATGATTAGATGACATCCCTCTTGTCATTATACATTAACCAAAATAAAAAATGAATAGAATTAGACAATATAATTTCCCAAAATAATAAACCATCATATTAATAAGTAAATAATGAATCTATAAAGAGTCATCCATAACACACAATGTTTATCTACGATAATATGATAAACAAAAAAGCAAAAAATTCATTAAAATATTATTGGTATAGTTCGACATCCTAAAAAACAAAAGGATTTGATCATATATTCTTCTATGATTAATTTAACATTTATCTTCAATCATCATTAATCACTCATGAAGTCACATAATAAAAAAACATATAACATAATCATATAATATATAAAATTTTCCAATTATTTCAACAAATCAGATGTATGACCATAAATACACATGAATTTGATATATGATTCTAAAACATATTTCAAACGTTATCCCTAAAATAAAATCTAATATTAATATTTTCCTGAACAAGATCAGATACCCTGCACAGTAATACCTGAAATGATCCTATCATATCCTAAAGGGAGTTACCAATCCCCATTGTTAGTGAGTAGCACCTGGAATTATACAAGAAACACAAGGGAATGATTTTTCTAGAAAATATTGGAAAACAAAATATGAAATTTAGTATTCTCAACACTCTAAATAATAAAAGTACCAGAATCAAATAGGTATGAAAATACCCAGTATTACATCATTAAATGAAACAACATATTCCAAGGTAATATTTCATATATTTCCCATGTACCATGTGGATCAAATTTACATTAGTCAATGCTATTAGTTTGGGTCCCAAGGATCAAGAACATCCACCACCTCAAAGTGGTCATTTTATTTTTCGTGGTTTTGGTATACAATTATCTATGAATTATCAATGTAAATGGTATTATGTGAACTAAATATCCTAATAAGGTCTCACCAAGTGCATCATAATCAATTCAATCATAATTAATCCAATTATGATTTTTATTTAAATAAAATATGGCATTCCATGTAATTTAACTATTTTCGATATAATATTATTTTATAATCTAAAAGATGGAATATGAATAAAAATTGGATAAAATGACCATTTTATATAAAAATTTTATATAACGTAGTTTGAATGTATAAAATAGATCAATAATCAATGTATTATAATCATTAAATCAAACATTTCACTGCAGCATGTAAAAATCCATCTTGTATGTTAGTTCCTAGTTATATGTTCTTCACACTACTCAATTATTGATATCATCTCATATGGTTCTCACGTCTCAATACTCAATCCATTGTGACACAACTCCCCATTGAGTAATATTGTGATTTAGTAATATTATGTAAGTGTTTTCATTGTAAATCCAACTCTAGAGTGTTTTATCCTAGTGTTCATACCATAAATATCCACTAACTACCCAGGCCCACAAGTTCTTTAGTCAATCAATCAATAAATCATGTAAAAAACATTTCAAATCAGTTAAAAATACAATTTCCCAATTTTAATTTTTCAACAATCCATTCTAATTTCGTAACCAAATCATTGGATTTCATCAGTTCATTCCTTTTTAAATCATTTAAATTTATTCAATTTGTATCAATGTTCAAAATCAAATCATTTAATCAAAAAATTTCCATGTCCAGACTTGAATTGTCTAAAATCCACCAAATATTTTCAATCCCATTAATGTGTGGGGGGCGGTGTCAATTTCCATTCCCTTATTAAAATTGTGCATTAATAATCTCAAATTTAGGTTTTTATGTCATTTAAAAATTTATTTTAAATCAATAAATAAATTTATGATTTCTATTATTGGTAAAAATTATGTGGAACCACATACCTTTAATCAAAGATCAAATAATAAACACAATAGGAAACACAAATGATAAACAAAATAAATGGAGATAAGAAGGAAATCATAGATCACAAACCATCAAGGTCAATTCCCATTCAATCGTAAATATTAATATCACACCGTGATAACTAATTAATATCATAATGAAGTGTAAAACCAAAGAGATGAGACTCATCCGAGATCAAATGAAATACCAAGATGTTTAGATTGGTTGGAGCCACTCACTATGCTTGGGAAGAAGCCTAAGGTTTTTGGGAGGAGAGGCCATTGAATGGAAACTGAAATCAAAAGATAAGAAAAAATAAAAGAGATGGGTATAAGGGATTTAATTTTTAAATCATGAGTTTATGGGGTAAATATATCTCATTTCACATATGTTGAAAAAGGTTTCACATTGGGTTAAAACACCCAGAGTGATGTATTTACAATGTAAGTCATATTATTACAAAATAATCTTATCAAATGAAATAAGATCATCTTTTACAACACATACCACTTTATGTTTTATTTTATTCTCACAGATTTTACCCAAAGTCCAATTTTCATATTAATCCAAATATTTATGGTATACATTATTTCTACAACTACTACCCTTCAGTATCCCCTTACAAACCACCCATAAGAAACCAATTCAACCTGTAACCAAAGTGCACCCTATAAATCATTTTACACTTTTATTCAAGACTAAATTAATTAAAAACAAAAATCCCAAAGCATTAGGTCATTTTCCTCAAAAATACATATCCATCCTTTGAATGCCCAATACACGCTCAAATAAAAACGGATTCAAGAAAATAAGTTGGAAATGAATGAAAGAGCGTAATAAGATGTTATGACATACACTGCATAAAAATATTATTTATAGAGAAATCATGTCAAAAATATTCCATATCAAAGAGACGAGACCCCTACTCTCTATTCAGTGCCTCATGCTCTCACATCTCATGTGAATAAAAACCATTCATCCATAGCACATAGACGAAAGGTTTCATCTTCTAATAAATATCCTTTATCTTCGAGTCAAGAAACCTACGTACAATCTTAGTCACAAAAATACCAGGCTCAACATCAATATATTCCCATCTCAAAACATGATAAGGATAAAAAAGATACTTTCAAAGTTGTGATATATGAAACATATCATGGATTGAAATAAACTATGGTGGAAGTGCTAAATAGAAGGCCAAATTCCCTATTAGCTCAATAATATCAAAAGGGCCCATAATCCTTAGCACCATATTTCCCTATTTTCTAAGACATCAATGAAACAACTGAGGTGATACTATCAATAAAACAAATTCACCTACTGAAAAGTTCAATGGTCAATAATTATTATCAACATAGGAAATATAATGGCATTGTTCCATCACCAATATCTGAAGAATCAACTGAATACTCATCATTTTTCTGTTGAAAAAAATGGACCATCTAAAAAGATCTCACCAATCTCAAAGCAACAGAATATAAATCTATAAATTTCTCCACACAAGGCCTAAAAGGGACCCATCCAAGTAGTGAATCAGTAAATATTATTTTGAGAAAACTCCATCAGTCTCAAATTGTTATCCCAATCTCCACAAATATTGAGAACCCAAAAATATAGCATGTATTTCAAAACAAGAATAATCCATTAATAATAACCACTCATTTGTGGATGATAATTTTTTCCTCAAATATACCTGGGTTAACTTGGCCTGTAGAGGAATATTTATAAGAGATAAGTGAAGTGGAAATCCCAAACAGATATTATAGTAATTGGGAATAAATTTTATATGAAAATATTCATTTCATAGAGATGCCCCATGTTCTCAACACTGGTATTATCTAGAATTGGTATAATGTGATCCAATTTGGTTAGCCTATAGAACAAAAACCATAAGAAATTCACCCCTCAAGGGTTATATTGAAACCCATCGACAATGTCCATAGAAATATTGTCTCACTTCCATGTTAACACTAGATGAGGAAAAATAAAACCCAAAGGTATATTTTTCTCATCTTTAGCCTATTAGAATGTATAACTATGAGAAACATGGATATATATGTCTCATCTAATACTTGGCCACAAGAATCATGTTTTCATTTCATAAACAACTATATTTGTTGAAGGGTGAACCTCCCTCTTAGAATTATTGAAATCCCCCTTTGTGATTTTTCACATATAAAAAAGTAAAATATATCCATTACAAAAACATATGACACCATTTGAATAGAATGGCCACTCAAAAATAGTCTCCCAATAAGGAAGAGAGTTACTAATTATATAGAATTCTTCATCAATCTATTTCTACAAATTAATTATTTTGATAAGATAGGTGGTCACCTACATGATCATCAAGAAAACGTGAAACTAATTCTCCCATACTCCCAAATGAAACTGAGCAATGTGAACCATCATATTTACCTCTTCTTACAATCCATTGAGGGTCTAGGCTAGATGTTTCATAATTAATGAATTAGTGAATACATTTCCCTTTCTAGGGGTGTAATAATGTTTAAAATCAAATGACCACCAGTACACCACCCAATTCAATTATTGGAGGTCCAAATATTTTTTAGAGAAGGAATAACTCATCATTTTGTTCTTGGAATAAATTGTAAACCATAATTAAGAAAGGAAATTCCACTATCTCTTCACAGAATGCATAAAAGATGTGATCTTGAGATCATGAGTCAGATAATTCCCCCATGTGGTCTATATGGGATGTAACCATATTCTAGCATATGGCCACTCGATATAATGACACCACCCCAAAAAAAACCTGATTTATCAAAAAAGATCACATAGACCTGACTATCCATTGGAAGATTCAACACTACTGTAAAAGTAAATACATATTTCATCCCAATAAAATAACTCTAACACTTTTCATCCCAAAAAAATATCACCCCTTTCCATGTGAGAGTATTCATCCAAGAACCCAACATCAATAAAATCCAATGAACACATGATAATATCATTCCAAACCAAATAATATCCACATATAAAAAACAATAAAAAAATTCTACAATTTCATTATAGATTTCAAATTCTAAGGATCTACAAAAATACCCATTATTGAAACCACGTGTCATAATAACTTCACTTCTGGATTCCAAAAATCAAATTTTGAAAGAATCATGTAAAGCTAATGATTTCTCAATATATCTGAAACTTCTCTAAAATGATGCACATTTTCTCACCATTATTTTATTAAACATGGTTGTCACCCAAAATTACTACCATTAACTTGTCATGTACTCCTTAAATATCATATTCATTAAATACCTAAAAACTACATGATCATTGGTTGTACCAAAAGGCATAACAAGATAATCATAATGTAACACTCCGACCCCTCTAGGATATAGCTATTGTTTTACTTCTGATATTGGAATATTTAGAAGGAATTATAATCTGAATGGAATGATCAGTTTTGTAGTCATTAAGAAACTAGATGCATAGATGTAACACAAATTACATTGATAAACAATAGAAGATACAATACATAACGAAACTAAAAAATACATCCACAAGAACTCAATAAACGATCTCCTCTTTGTCACCTGTTTAATATAAACAATGAAAAAGGTGAGCTAAAATGCTCCATAAGGGTTACAAAAAGAATAATAATGAGTAAAATAATAAGATAATCATAATCAATCTCACATTATCAACATGGCATGGTGAATAAATGAAAAACTAATGCCATTAATAAACTGAGAATGGAATTGCATCCATAGATTTTGTCATAGATAAAACCTTGTGGATAATAATAAGAACTGATAATGAATAAATGCAATGATTATTAATTGGAAATCATTTATCTGGAACATGGAACCATAATACCATAAAAACGGTTTAGTTCTGTGGGTGGAAACACGTCTGATTTTTGAAAATAAACTCGAAGGGTTTGTCGCCAACTCATTTGTCTCATGAGACCTACCGATGCATATAGGGGCTATAGAGGGCCCCACCCACCACTGAATTTCCAAATCATTCATTATACATTGATTCAATACAAAATAAATATGCCTTTTCAATATCCGTATAGAGTGGAGTATACAAATTTATCAGTATTTCAATAACTAAAATAAATTTCTAAATAAACACCATATGTAAAAGGGTATATGGTTAAGAAAATGAACATATCCATGATATTAGATTATGTATATTTAATATAAATATAATTTCAATTGAAAAGAGATCTAAAATGGGTAGTATGTACACCACATAAGGATTATTATGTTCACTATACAAAGTTATTCACAACAAAATTGTAGTTGAGACGAAGTCCCTTACCACAATATAATCAGACGAATCACATGATCAGAACATAATGAAAATCAAATAAATAATTTAATAACATGAATATAAATAGAATAATGTTATTATATATCAAATGGTAGTATACATATACCACATACAAGAAATATCTGGTGAATAATGAAATTCTCACAGAAATAAAAGTGAGATGAGAAACCCCTTACAAACATTTCGGCATGGTAATGAGTGTTCTTGCGAGGGATTAATGAGAGGTAAAAGGTTATAACATTATTTATATATCTTAATGGAAGTATTGGGAAGGTGGTAAAACATCCCTCATCATTAGGTACTAAAAATAAAAGAGCACAACATAGGGGAGATTCTTGGACAAAATTGAGAAAGAGAATCCATTACCTTATGCTCGAAGGTGTTCTTGATTGTTATTAACGACCTGAATAATCAAATTTATATTTATTAATTAATAATTACAGAACCTAATAAACATTTTATTTATATTTTATAACCTTATTAAGTTTAATAATGTCCTTTTTGATGGGTTTATGAGATTCAATTTTATTGTTTTGGAAGCATTTTCGTACTTGGTTTCATGATTTGTTTACTTGTATTCATGAATAGAAGATGGTTTGAAATATGGTTAAACATACAGAATTTTTAATATAAATTAGTAGTGAAATTAAAGTGATATAAATTATCTAATAATTATTCTCATTATATACCATGAGGATGACTCATTCGATGAGTTAATAATAAACGCTTGAATTTGGCATGGCAGTTTTGTGCTCAATAAACTTGTTTTGAATTATTACTCCAAATTATGTATTTGTAATGATTATTGAACATTAATAAAGATAAAATACATATATGATGACCTGGTGCAAACATAAATATGGTTTCATGTCTAGTAATTAAGGAACAATCGAGAACGAACCTTCATCGTCCACGAAGGTTATAAATTGGAACCTCATGGACGTTGATTTTGGTTATAAAAATAAAAGGGAGGGAGTATGAATATTGATGATTGTTCTTCCTTTCACAAGATATAAATCTATTATATTTATTATAATAGATTTATCATGATCATTTAGATAGAGGAGGTGAAGATAGGATAAAAAATGAAGATAAATTCAAAGGAAACTAAAAGAAAAAGAAAGGTGTTTTAACTCTTGAAATAACTTCCTCGAGAACCACTTTAAGGGCAAGGGTATTTTGATTTTGGAAAGACTAAAAGCATTCTGGTCATGGGAAGTGACTAGGGAAGGGTTTTTTTGCATAAAATTGACATGATTCATGGCTTAGAGGAGTGAAGTGAAGAGGGAGTGGTGAGGACTGTTTATAGTGGAGGAGAGGGGTAAATTTTGAATATTTATTTCATTATTTTATTATTTCCATCAAGAAACCTATAGTGTTGTTTTATGTGACCCCTAATTGTAATAATTTTATGTGAGTTCGAACCAAGTTCCCTTACATCACTTATGATATCATAAATAGTGTATTTTACTGATAATTTTCATATATGGTATTTTATCTTATTTCACTAATCATCAAAAATTCTAGAATTTAAGAAAAATCCATAAAACTTACCCTAACCATTTTTTGATTTGTAAAATTCAATAATGAACTCCATTTTTGAAAATTAATTTTCTAAATATTATTAATTTAATTTTTAAATAAAGTCAAAGTTAATTCAAAAAATAATAATATTAAAGGTGCAATTAGTTTTATTTCTCATTGAAAACTAATTTAGATCCCATTATTTTATTGACTTAAGAAAATAATAATATATTATTATTTACTATTCATAAGGTTCATATTACTATTCATATTAATATTCTTAAGGGTATATTACTATTCACCAAAAATCATGTTTTTCTATCAGACTCCAAATGACTTACTAATCACAACTCTATATGACCACTTTTCGAAATTCAAAACATAGAAGTGGAAAATTAATATTTAATGGATAGGTTTTGACTATCACCTAAATAAACTATTGTTGTTTAAAAAGAAAAGAGTGAAAAATATAATATATTTAATAAAAACATACCATAAAATATTTGGGGTGTTATATTATTCTCCCCTTGGGAAATTTCGGCCTTGAAATTTTTTGTATAAAGACCACCAAAAAGAAGTGGGTGGTTCTTATTTATGAAATCCTTCGGCTCCCATGTCGATTCCTCCATATTCTGGTTTCTCTAAAAAAACCGTTACTAGATGAGTTGTGAGATTTCTCAATACCGACTCCCTTGTGTCATGAATCCTGATAGACATTTTGTAGTATGACAAATCCGAATCCAGTTCTATTTCATGATATGTGAGTACATGCGTTGGGTCTGGCATGTATTTCATTAACAATGATACATGGAACAAATCATGAACTCTGGAGAGATTTGGCGGCATCCCTATACGTTAAGATACAGATCTGATTCTTTCCAGAATTTCAAATGATCTGATGTACCTGGGGATCAGTTTCCTTTTCTTACCGAACCTCAAGACACCCTTTCATGGAGATAATTTCAGAAATACATGATCTCCCAATTGGAATTCATATTCCTTTCTCTAGATGTTTTCATAACTATTATGCCTACTTTTGGCTGCTTTAATATAGGTTGTATTTTCTTCACCTGTTTCATGGTCTCTTCAATAAGTTCTGGTCTAATATGTTTCCTCTCACCAACTTCATCCAAACAAGTTGGAGTTTTACATCTCTTTACATATAATGCTTCATATGGAGCCATTCGAATATTATAATGGAAACTATTGTTGAAGGAAAATTCCACCAAATGCATGTATTGATCCCACATACCTTGGAAGTCAAGAGAGAATGATCTCAACATTTCTTCTAGAGTATGAATAGTCATTTCAGATTTTCCGTCAGTTTTGGGGTGATATGAAGTACCTATACGAAGCTCGGTATTCAAAGCCTTTCGGAGACTTTTATATAATTTTGATGTAAACCGATGATCATGATCAGAGAAAATCGATAGAGGTGCACCAAAAAGTCTCACAATTTCATTTATATAAAGTCTTTCCAGGTGCTCAAGTGGTAAATCCTCTCTTGTTGGAAGGAAATGTGCTGATTTTGTGAGGCAATCAATAATTACCCATATTGTATCATTCTTTCTAGGTGTCCTCATTAGTTCGGTGAAAAAATCCATCGTAATGTTATACCAATTCCACATAGGAATAGGTAGAGGTTGCATCACTCCTTTGGGATGTTGTCTCTCTGCCTTTACATGTTGACAAACTAGAGTCCTCTACACGTAGTCAACCATTTCTTGCTTCATATTATCCCACTAAATATATTCCTTCAGATATCTATGCATCTTGGTGCTACTAAGGTGTATTGGTGAATTTGATCTATGAGCATCATCTAATTGATCCAATTTTTGCTCAGGTACTGATGGAACACATATCTTCTTCCCAAATTTCAGAACTCCTTCCTCATATACATATTCAGGCAGTCTCAAATCCTTTACTGCATTAATTTTCTGGGGTAGATTCTCATCACCAGATTGAGAACATTTTATCATCTCTAGTAAATATGGTTTCGCAATCATTTGAAAGAGAAGTTATGTTTCCCCTTCCTTAAAAATTCCCATGTCCATATACAGTAGATCTATGAACATAGGATATCTATCAATCTTCATTTGAGTTAGAAGGACATGATCTTTCTTTCATATTGCATATGCCACCTTTTTCACCTTTCTTGGGTGGTAATGTATTGAACAATCATAATCTTTGAGTCACTTGAGCCATATTATTTTCCCCATGTTGAGTTCTTTTCGTGTGAAATTATATTTCAAACTCTTGTTATCCATATAAATCTCACATCTCTCTTCATAGATATAATGCCTCCATATTTTTAGGCAAAGATTATGGCTACTAACTCAAGATCATGAGTTGGATAATTTTTCTCATGGGTATTCAAATGTCTTGATGCATAAGAAATAACATTATCAATTTTCATAAGGATGCAACCCATTCTATTCTTTGATGCATCACTATATATCACAACTCCATCACATCGAGATGGAAGAGTAAAAATTTGAGCATTGACCAATCTTCTTTTCAATTTTTCAATGAACTCCATACACCCTTTTTTCCACCCAAACGAAACTCCTTTACATGTGAGCTTGGTTAGCGGGTTAGCCATTCTGGTGAAATTCTGAACGAAATGCTGATAGTAACCTGTTATTCCAATAAAACTATATACCTCAGTTGTGTTTGTTACCATGGGAAATTCTTGGATTTCCATCATCTCTGCAGGATCAACGAGGATTCCATACTTAAAGACAATATGGCCTAGAAAAGAAACTAATTAATTCCAGAATTCACACTTGCTAAACATTCCATATAATTTATTGCTTCTAAGAGTTCTCAGAATAATTTGCATGTTATTATCATGCTCTACATAGATTTTTGAGTATAATAGGATATCATTAGTGAATACCACAACAATGTTATGAAGATATTCCTGGAAAACTCTATGCATTAAATCTATGAAAACAAAGGGTGCATTTGTCAGTCCAAAAGGCATCATCGTAAACTCGTAATGCCCATACCATGTTCGAAATGCTATCATTGGAATATCCTCCGTCCTCAGACGCAGATGATTATATCTGGATCGAAGTTCAATCTTTCAAAATTATTGAGCTCTATGAAGTTGGTCAAATAAATCATCAATCTGGGGCATATGATACTTATTCTTTATTGTAATATCATTGATTCACATGTAATCAATGCAAATCCTCATGTATCTATCTTTTGTCTTGACAAAGAGGAAATGGCCTCCCCATGGAGAAACACTAGGTCAAATTAATCCTTTTTCACTCAAATCCTCTAGCTATTTCTTTAGCTCTATTAATTCCATAGTTGAAATTCTATAGGGATTCTTTGATATAGGTCATGCATCAGGAATTAAATCAATAGAGAACTCAATTTTATGCTCTGGATGATATCTAAGTAAATCTTCTGGAAATACATCAATGTATTCTTGAACTATGTGCACATCTTCAATTTGAAGATTTATTTCCTCGCCCATAAATGTTGGTTTGTATTCCTCTCCAAGTATTGAATTTAGTAAAGCCACTGTGGGTGGTACTAGATAAAAACTAGGTGGTGATGTTTTTTCCCTAAATACAAGGGGTTTTACACCATTTTCAAAAAAATTAACTTCCCTCTTCTTACAATTAACCATTGCATCATAATTTTAAAGCCAATCCATACCGAGAATTATATCAAATTAATTCATTGGAATGATTGTAAGGTTAGAAACTAGAAAACGTTTTGGTGTCTGGTGGGGGACTAATCTACATGCCTTTGTTGCAATGATACATCCCCTGGGAGTTATGACTGACAACTCCTTTAATAAATCAAATTGGAAATTTCTAATTTTCTTGGAAAACTAGGAAGATATAAATGAATGTAGTGATCCAGAATCAAATAAAGTGTTGGTTATATTTGAGGAAACAATTAAAGTACCTTCTTCCATGTCATTAGGAACATCAAACTCTACCATTGTAATCGCAGAGGCTCTCCCTTGTTATCGTGGCTTTTTCCGAGGAATGTTTCCTTGGCACTTAGAAAACTCATTTGCACAGTGTCACATCTCTTAGAAATTGTGGAATTGAATATCATTGAATTGTTTCTTCACCTTGCATTCATCATATCGATGAACCTTTTCTCTATAGTTATAGCAGACTCCCATGCCTTTCAAGCATTTCCCAAGATGATTATTTCTATAGTTATCACATAATGGGAAAAGATTTGTTCCATGGCTCTTATTTGGTGCTTATCCTTTTCCTTTGTTATCAAAGTACCTCTTTTTATCTTGGTTTCCTTTGAAAAGATTTGATCTATAAAATTCCCTCTCTGATTTGATGGCACATGATTGAATTTCCTCATATGATGAAAATTATTGAGAAGCCAGTGCCCTTCAAAGACGTGGATTAAGACCTTCAAAAAAAGGATCAATCTTGCCTTCTAAATCATGTACGTAATCTACGACATACCTGTATAGACTTGTGAAAGTATCCCCATAATCTACAACTCTATACTCTTCCCTTTGTTTTAAACTAATGAATTTCCTCTTCATTTTAGTTCGTTTCTCACGATGGAAATATTTTTCAAAAAATATTTCATTAAAATTCCTCCATTCCATATCTTCTATTTCTTCTTCCTCCATGGTATTTTGAATCAGGAACCACCATTGATCTACTTCTCCCTTGAGACAGTATACCACTAGTACTACCTTTTCATTTTTCATTGCATTATAACACCATGAATATCTTTTCAAGAAACTTGATCCATTTTCATCAACCACTAGATTAGTAGTCCCGCTGAATGATGGGGGATTCTGCCACATGAAATGATCCAACATTGGTGTGAAATGGTTATTCATTACAACTTGAGTATGTTATCCCAATATGGTCATGATCTGGTCTGCTTCAACATTCACTATGTTAACTTGATCAGAAGGGATATCCCTACCTTACCCAAGAGTTTTGATTCCCCTTCTCCAATTAGATTCCATTTCTAAATAATGGGATATACTAGATTATTTTATGAATCTCAAATATAAAATCACTCAACATAGATTGAAATTAATTGCATAGATAATCTTATAAACATGGTTCCTCTAAAGATAAAATTACATTATACGACTTCATAATGGCTTCTAATGAAAATGTGAATTGTCCTAAGCATATCCCCTAGGAGTGTCGTAACCAAGAGTGCAGCAAGGGCCACTATCGTGCACCAGTTCCCATTCAAGTCTAGCTCAAATTGGTGTTTTCGAGTTTTACCCATAGATACATTTGTGCCAGATATTCCTCTACCTGCTCGTATCTAGATAGAGACATATCTCTTAAAAGATCCACATAATCTATTCCTTACCAAAATACCAAGATGTTAATGTACATTTATCCTCAAATACTACCTTAAGGATTTGTTCCCCACTATACATTTCATACTCTAGTTTCCAAGTTTTCTACTAAACTTCCTCTAATACCAACTCTAACACCCCAGCCCCTCTAGGCTAGAGCCAGTGCATTACATGTGATATTGGAATAGTTAGAAGGAATGAATATCCTGAATTAATGATTAGTTTAGTACTCCTGACGAAACTAGATACATATATGTAACACAAATTACATTGTAAAACGTTACAAGATACAATACATAACGAAACTAGAAATTGCATCCACAAGAATTCAATAAACGATCTCCACTTTGTCACCTGTTTAAAGTAAATAATGAAAAGGGTAAGGTAAAATGCCCATTAAGGGTTAAACATAGCAGAATCATTAGTAAAATAATAATAGAATCATAATCAATCTGACATTATCAATATGGCATGGTGAATAAATAAAAAACTACTTCCATTAATAAACTGAGAATGAAACAACATCCATAGATTTTTTCATAGTGAAAACATCATGGATAATAATAATAACTGATAAAGAATAAAGAGAATTATTATTAATTTAAAATCATTTATTTGGAAAATGAAACCATAATATCATAAAAATGATTTAGTTCTGTGGGTGGAAACCCGTCTGATTTTTGGAAACAAAATCAAAGGGTTTGTCACCAACAGATTTGTCTCATTAAACCTATTGATGCATCGAGGGGCTATATCATGCCCCACCCACAAATACATGTCTAAATAATTCTTTATAAATTTTTTCAATACAATGGAAATATTCCTTTTCAATATCATTATATATTAGAGTTTTCAGATTTATCAATATTTCCATAACTGAAATAACCTTCCAAATAAACACAGTTTGTAAAATGGTATACGGTTTATACAATGAACATATACATGATATGAGATTATTCATATTTAATATTAATAGAAAATCAAATTATAATTGATCTCAAATGGGTAGTAGGTACACCACATAAGAAATATTAGGTGCAGCATACAAAGTTAGTCACAACAAAATTGTAGTTGAGACAAAGTCCTTTACCACAATATAATCAGTCGAATCATATGACCGGAACATAATTAACATCAAATGAACAATTTATTAACATGAATATAAATAGAATCATGTTATTATATATATAAAATATAAGTACACATATAACAAATACAAGAAATAAGTGGTGAACAATGAAATTCTCACAGAAATGGAAGTGAGATGACAAACCCCTTACAAACATTTCAGCATGGTAACGAGTGTTCTTGAGAGGGATTAATGAGAGGTAAAAGGTTATCCCATTATTTATATATCATAAGGGAGGTATGGGGAAGGTGAGAAAACATACCCCATAATTAGGTATTAAAAATAAAAGAGCACAACATAGGGGAGATTCTTCAAGAAAACTAAGAGAGAAAATCCCTTACCTTTTGCTCGAAGGTGTTATTGATTGTTCTTAAAGACCTGAATAGTCAAATTTAGATTAACCAATTAATAATTCCTGAACCTAATAAACATTTAATTGATATGGTATAACCTTATTAAGTTCATTAATGTCCTTTTGATGGTTTTAAGAGATTCAGTTTTATTGTTTTGGATGCATTTTCTTACTTGGTTTCATGATTTGTTTACTTGTATTCATGAATGGAAGTTGGTTTGAAATATGGTTAAACATAATGAATTGATAATATACATTATTAGTGACATTAAAGGTATATAAATTTTTTTATAATTATTCTGGTTATATAACATGAGGATGACTCATTCGATGTGATTAAAATAAATGATTGAATTTGGCTTGGATGTTTTGTGCTCATTAAACATGGTTTGTATTATTATTCCTTATTATGTTTGTGTAATGATTCGAGAACATTAATAAAGATAAAATACATATATTACGATCTGGTTAAACCATAAATATGTTCTCATGACCAATAATGAAGGAATGATTGAAGAATGAAACTTCGTCGTCCACGAAGGTTATAAATTGGAACCTCAGGGACATTGATTTCATTTATAATAATAAAAGGGAGGGAGTATGAATATTGATGATGGTTCTTCAATTCCCATGATATAAATATAGTATATATATGATTATAGATTCATCATGATAATTTGGATAGAGGAGTTAATAAGATCATAACAAATGAAGATAAATTCAAATGAATCTAAAAGAAAAAGGAATGTGTTTTACCTTTTGAAATAACTTCCCCGAGAACCTCCTTAAGGCAAATGATTTTGGTCTTTTGGAAAGACCAAAAGCTTCTTGGTCGTGGGGAGTGACTATGGAAGGGTATTTGGATAGAAAATTGGGGAGCGTCAAGGTATAATGGAGTGATGAGAAGAGGGAGTGGTGAGGTGTTTTTATAGTGGAGGAGAGGGGTAAATTTTGAATATTTAACTCATTATTTTATTATTTCCATCAAGACAAACAATAGTGTTGTTTAATGTAACCCCTAATAGTAATAAGTTCATGTGAGTTTGAAACAAGTGTCCTTACATCACATATGATGTCTTAAATAGTGTATTTTATTGATAATTGTTATATACGGTATTTTATCATATTGCACTATTCATTAAAAATTCTAGAATTTCATAAAAATCCCAAAATTTACCCTAAACATTTTTCGACGTGTACAATTAAACAATTAAATCTATTTTTTAAATTAATTTTCAAAATATTAATAATTTTATTTTTAAATAATGTCATATTTAGTTCGAAAAATAATAATCTTAAAGGTGCAGTTAGTTTTATTTCTGATTGAAAAACTAATTAAGATCTCAATATCTTATTGACCTATGAAAATAAAATAGTATTATTATTTACTATTCATAAGGGCCATATTACTATTAATTTTACTATCCATAAGGGTATGATACTATTCACAAAAAATCAAGATTGTTCTATCAGACTCCAAATGACTTACTGATCCCAACTCTAGATGACCAATATTCGAAATTCAAAACAAAGAAGTGGAAAATTTATATTTAATGGCTAGGTTTTGAATATCTCATAAATAAACAAGTGTTGTATCAAAGTAAGATAGTGATTAATATACTATATTTTAGAGAAACATACAATAAAATGTTTGGGGTGATATACATAATCGTTATACCTATGTATAAAATCTATTTTCAGAATTTTGTAGTCCTTTATTCTCAACTGGTGATAACAAGTTCGAAGATAAATATTTGAAAACCACTACACAACATTCACATAGCTAAACAGATCATCAATAAATGGAATTAAATACTTTTTCTTCACTGTAACTCGATTGAGTATCCAATAATCATCACATGAAAAAATTGTTCCATATTCTTTCTCTGTAATTAGAATAGGATTTGCCAAAGGTGACACACTTGGGAAAATAAATAATTTCAATTGAAAATATCCTAATAGAGTCATCAAACCTATAAAATATATTTGTTCTAGACAGCAATAAGTAATCAACAATGGTTGAGTAGTAGTTACTAAATCAGCAGAGAATGAGACGTATCTTACAAGTGGAAATCTAGATAAATAAGAAAGAATAACATTGGGAAACTCAAAGACAAAAAAATGATATCATTACTCAAATATATTTTCTCTAAGTTGAAATAAAATCCCAATATCACCATGACCAACATTGGAAAAGAAGATATATCTCTACTCATCCTCTTGTCACATTCTCTCGGAATGACATGACCCACCCCATTGGGCATTGTAAATGAGACCTTCCAATTGTAACATTCAATCTCTACATTATGAGATATCTGGGAATCAATCCAAATTTTTTTTAAGTGTGTTCATGTTGGGAACCATAAAATTATAATTAAGCTCAAGAACTGATAGAGAGAAATAATTAGGAATTTCAAGACATTTCTCTTTATTTATTTTGAAGGGTGTGGTAATATGCATCACATAAGATAAAATATCAATTTGATGGTTTAGTATATTCACATTATGGGATGATATAACAAGTGAGAAAATCCAATATCAAATAAATGTGTCTCTAAGGATAAAGGTATAATTTTACTACTTCTCACATTCACCCGAACAATATTATATTCCTATAGAGAGTCTATCACTATATAAAGAAGATTCGTTCCAGATGCCGATGGATGGAACCCATTGGTTCTTGAAAAATTTTATTTCACTATAATACATATTAGTAATGAGGAGGCCCTACCATAACATAAATCTAATAATAAAAGGAAGAACATATGTAGTTATCCTAAGAGACAAAAATAACTATATATTTTTGGTGCCTTAGAAAAATCCCATTTCAAATATCGAACCTCTCAACATTGAAGGAAAGTTGAAGGGACTATACTAGGCACTATAGGAGGTCTTAAAGATTCTTGTTTTCTAAATACCCCATGATAATCAACCAACATTTTTTCCCCTTTAAAGGAACACATAGAACTACCATTTTGATAAAAAGGATCTCAAGTAAAACTTGAATTACCATCATTTGAAAGATCAACCATCAATGTTATATCTAGAAAATTATAGTCATAATTGAGAGTAAAAAAGAATGGATATCATGTTTGAGTCCCAACTCAAACCATCGATACCTCATATTCTAATTTGATATAACTTTGAGAGAAAACTAAAGATGATTAGTAAAATTGATTACATATTGTTTCACTATCCTGTCACACAACTATAGTTTGAGAAAATTATTTAATTTTAAAAATAATTTCTAATCTATATATAATTGATCAATTAAAAGGATTGTAATGTTTTTCCACTCAAAATAGTTATGATTCACCAATGACACCATCATATCACACAATCACCTATTAGTTTATTGGAGAATTAAGGTAGAACAATTCACTTTAATTGAATTAGGGGTTTCCAAACTACACCAAAAAAACATAATCATTTTAATCAAATACTAAGAGACTTATGGATCATTAGATCCTTATAAATCAGGTGGATTATGACGAAGAAACTCCCGATCAAAATATGTATATTCACCCCTTCAAGGTTGAACTATTAGATCCTGAATGTTATCGGTTGCATGTGCTTTCCAAAATCGTATATAGAACCTACCACTATCTCATTAAAATTATATTCAACTAAAGAATTAAAGTATTTTAGTTCACCTACAACTACCTCCTACAACCTATTCAAACATCTCTTCAGAGGCATGAAGCTATAAATCATCAATAAACAATAGTAATTATATCATAAAGGATACCCATATTAACTATTAACAAATATGATACAAGAATATAAATTCCATAATATAGAATTTGATATTGGGATTTCAATATACATAGAGATCATAATTTGGGAAAAGTCTAGAAAATATATCAAATTATTCCTCAAAGACACTTTTCGTATACTAATGTTGATTTAAGGATTGTTAAAATGAGATTTATCTAGGAAGTCACTCTAAACTACCTATTAATCTCAATAATCATATCTCTTTTCTATTAGTACAACCCAAGTACATACTAACACAAAGGAAATTTGAACAACCTAACCTAACTTTGATGACATTTTTTCACAAACCAACTTGGATAACCAGGTAATTGACACCTGAGTCCGTCATAACTTGGCCTAAAGGGATGTTAGATCACAACAGGTTAGAGAATATCACCTAGAATCATATAAAAACACAAGGGAATAATTTTTCCACAAAATAGTAGAAGAAAAAATATAAAATTCAGTGTGATCAACACTCCAAAGAGATAATGTACCAGAATCAAATAGGTCATGTAATGCCCCGACCCCAGCTACCTAGAGTCGGTGCATTACTTCGTAACATAGGCATGATCAAAAAAGATCATGTCTCGAAAGACCGATTAGTTTAGTAGCCTTGGAAACACTAGATGCATTCACAAGTCTTACATTACATCATAAAGTAAAACAAAACTACAACATCATCTCTTCATATCCCCTTATATTATCCCTGCAGATCATTCATAATACACTTCTTCACATCCTGGAAAAATTAAAACATTGAACGGGGTGAGCTCAGATGCTCAGTAAGGATAACAATATAGAGGAATCTTTCATAAACAAACATTAACATTTAAGGAAATGTATATCTAAAACAAAAGCCTTTTAAACATCAAATTTAGCATAATATGGAAAAAGTAAAATGAAATAATGCCATTTACTTACTAACATGGATATTCTACTGGTTGAATATTCACATGAAATATCAATAACCACTTTTATAATGATGGAAGGCATAATGCCAGACTATCATAACAACGTAGCCAAGGCCTTGTGCCAATACCACAAAAAATATTTTGTCAAGGCCTCATGCCAAGACACTAGTTTGTCTCATGAGACCTGCCGATGCATAGAGGAGTTGTAGCGGGCTCCACCTGCCACTTATTAAGTCTAATTCATTCCTCATATGAATAGGTTTAAACATATCATAATCCATAACATAATCGTATTACATAAAACATGCATAACGGAAACATAACATTTCCAAATTTCAATAACAAGATATCAATACAACACATTGATATAGTAAAAACACTTTCAAAACCATTTTCAATACCAAAATAAAATAAAGTTAAAACTTTGTATTTAATTTTCATTAAAAAATGTTATGGCTTGTAGAGGAAGCCGGAACTCAAATAATGGTCACGGAGGCGGAGAAGTCGTTGTCTCCGCATACGTACAGAAAACATTCCTTTTTTTTTTGTTTAGAAAAAATTCATCGTATAAAAAGATTCTTTTTGAATAAAATTAAAATTCAAAGGGTTTTATACACCGTATAAATGAAAGTTGTGTATAAAACCAAATATGCCTCAATGAAAGGATACTGAGACGAAGTCCCTTATAAAGATCATTTTTTAAATAAAATAGATCTATTATGTGTATTCACTATAGGTACACCTAAAGAAAGTACAAATACAATATAGGACATAATAATATAATGAAATAATTTGAATGTAAGAGATTAACCCAAAGAATGGAAATTGGGTTAAGAAGTTCCCTTACCTTGCGTCATGTCTTGACTCGAACGTTCTTTAACCTCCTGAATAATTAATTAGAGTTAATTTACAATTGCTTAAGAACCTTTTTCAAGTTTTTTATTAATTTAATATTACTTATTACCATGTTATGAACATTATGTAATTATTTAAGTTAATAATGGTCGTTTTGTCGATCTTTGGTACTTGAGTCAAAAATAAACTTCTTATAATTACAAGTTATTCATGTGGTGAAATATCCACTATATCCAAAATTATATTCATGATTTATATATCATATAAATAATATATATCTAGTATATACATTCATTTATAATATTACATAACATTTAAAGGTAATAAATGAAATGCACCGTTCATGGAGACGGTAAGCCGTACGTACGCATGAACGCTACTTTCATTTATATTTCATATTTAATGGAATGAAGTTATAATTATATAAAGGTATAATATAATTCCAGTATTATATAATGTATAATACCATTTAATCCATCCTTTATACATCCCACATATGGCATTAACGATTCAAATCACTTTGAGGGGGCGGTAGTCTGCACTTCCTAAAATGAAATTGTCGCGTTTACCCATAATGGAAATCATAATGTATGCCACAAATGAGAAATTAAGAATCATGAGGAAAACATAAAAATAATATATATATCATATATTAAAATAGTGTCATAAAAATGTCCACCATTAGAGGTGTGAAAAGAATATTGAACAATCATCGTTTCGTGAGGCAGAAATTCGCCATCCACAGAAACAGTATGTTCTTTAGCCATTAGATGTACGTGTGTGAAAGTGTAGCTCGAATAATTATTATAACAACATCCTAGTATATTTAGGATACTTGTGTTGTTACAAAAGAAATGAATAAAAAGAGTTTTGGGGGTTGGAAAAGCAAAATTAAACAAAACAACATTAGAGAAGACATCACCTTAAAATCGGGTAACTCTTTTTGATTTGAGCCAAAGGCTTCCTTGGGAAGAGTTCGTCCCAAAGTGAGGCTTCTAGGAGAAATAGGGGGAAGTTGGGAGAGTATTTGGGAAGATTTTGGTGGAGCCAAATGGCTTGAAAGTGTGAATGAGGTGGTAGAGGTTGGGGACTTTTAAGAGGAGAGGTGGGGTACTCTTGGAAAGTAATGAAATGTTACTTTATTATACAATGGTTTTTGGATTCTAAAGGTCCCGCAATTATATAATTCGAGGCTAAGGTGATAAGGGTTCGAAATAGTTTCATCCAATAGGCTTTGGACAATTTTAATGCTTATATTTTACATTATCCTTCCATTTTATTAAAATCGTTAATTAATGAGGTAATCGCTACATCATCATGGTGTCAAAAATAATTTAATTTATTTAATGTCTAAAAATTATAAAAAAAATATCATGATGTAGGAAATATTTAAAACTTTCTAAGGAATATTTATAGTCAAAAATATGACTTGTATAACCCCATTTAAAAATTGTTTTAGTAAAACAACTCTTGTTTGTGACATTTTTATTTTAACATTAAATAAAAAGTTTTTAATGTCATTTTCCTACCAAAGTGGCTCCACGGGGTCCCCAAGTTGACACATGTATTTTCTTGGTCGGCCATGACTTATAAAATAGGTTTAGGACAAGTTTAATGGTCATTTCATATTTTTATAATACAATTTTTACCTTAAATTTCACTAATTACCTTTAATCGCGATTAATTAAACATAAAAGTTACTATTCACCAAAAAATTATTTTAATCCCATTGAACCACATTTTACTTCCTAATGACAACCTTGTATGTCGGATTTCTGAAAATCAAATCACAGATGTGGTAATATTTCATTTAAATGAAAAATAAGTTATTTAATAACCACTTAGTGGTTTCACTATTAATCAAAAATTGAAGTTTTTCAGAACAATGCCAAAATATCACCCTAAGCTATAATTGATATTCCGAATTCAAAAATGATGTCTATTTTAAAAAATTCCAAACATATATGTTGAATTATTTAATTATATAATTAATTCCCACTGTCACAACAAATAGCGTGTTTTTTAGAAACAATATATATCAAAAGATTGACAATTGTTTATATCCAATTTCAATGTGAAATTAATTCTAATGACCACCATTGGATATAATGGTATAAAATATATTATAATTATACTTTAAAACCACTCAATAGTATAATTTATCACTATAAATTATTTTGATTAAAAAATCTGTTTTTAAGTATTTTTCATTATTCATAAAAATTTGGAAGTTCTTAGAAAATTACAAAAAATTCGACATAGGCTAATTTCGACATTCCGAATCCAAAAATGAAGTCCATTTTGAAATATAAAATATATATAATTTCAAAAAGTGGGTATTACTATTCATAATGGCTATTTTGATTAGTCACGTTGTGTTAGAATATCGAACTTGCGTACAATGCAAGCTATTGCATTATTAGAAGAGAAGCGTATTGTGGAAGCTCAGGGTGTTACATTCTCCCATCCTTCAATAAATTGCGTCCTCGCAATTTGAAATTTTTCTTTGAAAATAAAAGGTTGAAAATAGAAAATACCATTGTGGAAAACCCACATCGGAAATAAGGTTAATAAAAATATAACTTTAAAAGAAAGAAAGATAAGTACAAAGTTCACCTGAGATAGCCCATACTAGGATTCTATGAAAATATGGATATGGAAGAAAAAAACCATCAAGGTTTGATGGAGAGTTGTAGAAAACTGGATTAGGAGAAAGTTAACCATATGAAAATCACAAACTTGTGATTGGTTAAACGGTCATTGAATCCCCAATTGGAAAAGTTACCCAGCAACGTTTTTGTTTTAAGTTACCTTTTATAAAGTTGAGAAATTTATTTATGATATTTACTAAGAACGTAAGGGAATATACATACTGGTCATGTAGACTTTCATTCTTTAATAAATTTTTACCACATACCCATATTTCACTCTAAAAGGTAATAGAACTCGAAAATATTTTGTTTATCATAATTGTATAAGGCTCCAAATATTAACACATACCATTTAGATTTGGAAAACTTTTTGTAATAACCAGGGACTTCCTGTAGGCTAGTTGTAGGTAATAAAGGCCTGTCGCACTGTGGTTGTGGGTTCGATTCATGCAGCTTTGTCCAACGTGACGGGTTATGCCCCACCCTGCAGGTTTTCATTTTCCTAAAAATATAGTATTATAATATTCCAAAAATAATCTTCAGAAATGTTTTAACTTTAAACAATACTATTAAAAGTTCATCTTAATCCATCCCAACCTTTATAGTTATCCAAAATACTTCTGTCCAACTCACAGTCCAAATTTTATGAGGAAGGTAAACATAATGAAGATCCCATTTTTTTCCGTGTAACAACACGTGAACACCTTCATCATGTATTCTTTTAAAACACTGCAACATACTGAATTACCATGATACCTTATTCCTTATAAAATACAATATATACTCCTCCTGTCTAAAAATGTGTACAAATCATCAATCAGTTTCAAGGAAAGAATATCCAATATAATTTATCCAAATCAATCATGTCTTATTCCAAAATCACTACCTTGGTATCAGAACCATATTTTGGTTTATCATTCTCTCACCCATATATTTTCCAAAAATTTAACCTACTGTGGAGTCACTTTTCTTGGTTCCACACAATCTCAAGTCCTTGATGAAATAGTACTGCAGTACAATCCTTATATACTCCATAATTATTATAACCAGTACATCATTTATAAAAAACTCAAGTTACAAAATTCTTTAATAACAACATAAGAACTCTAATCATTCCTCCTCATCTGTGGTAGTATCATAACTTGATTATTATCAAATAACATCATTTGGGGCACACTCTGATGATTTGGACATTGGATTTCATAGTGTCCCCACTCCTTGCAGATGAAGCATTGTACATTTGAAACCTTTTTCTTACCCTTGCAGTCACGCACTTTGTGTCCTTTTTCTCCACACTTATAACAAACTCCCATTCCCTTCAGGCAAGTTCCAATGTGTTTCTTCCCACAGTTATCACATATTGGAAAATTCTTCTTTTCCCACGTCCCTTTTTCCATCATTCTCTCTTCCATCATTTTCTTCTCTTTCTTCCCTTCAAAGCCATAAGACTCAGAGAATTCATTACTTATCTTATTAACACATGATACTATTTCTTCATATGTTGAGAACACATCAGAGATTATTTTCCTTCTAAAATTTGGCTTAATACCGTGAAAGATAAGATCCTTCTTACGCTTTGGATCATACGTATTGATGGAGTTCACATTCCTTCAACTAGGCACCATTTCTAAACAATGGCATAAACACGGTTAGTTTATGAATTGCAATGAATAATTCCAAACTAGTAAAATACTTAATGTAAATTGAATGGTTTATGGATATAATCCATAATCATAATAAAGTTTTCATTGAGGAAGTATATACTCATAAACCTTCATAGTGGTTTGTAAAGAAGACAATAATTATCCTAAGAATATCCCCCGGGAGTGTCGTAACCAAGAGTGCATCAAGGCCCGTTGTTGTGCACCAATTCCCGTTCGATTCTAGCTCAAAGCGGTGTTTTCGGGTTTTACCCCTAGGTACATCTGTGCCAGAGCCGCCTCTACCTGCTCGTATCTAGAAAGGGATGTATTGCTTGGAAAACTCACAAAATATCTTTAATACAAAAATTCTAGGAAGTTATTCTATATTAATCCTTAAATTCTATCTTCGGGCTATGTCCTCTAATCAGAGTTTATCTAAATCTAGCTTCCAAGGTTAGTACTAAACTGCCTCTGATACCAACTGTAACACCCCAACCCCAACTACCCAGAGTTGGTGCATTACTTCGTAACATTTACATGATCACTAAAGATCAAGTCTCGAAAGACTGATGAGTTTAGTAGCTTTGGAAACACTAGATACATTCACAAGTCTTACATTACATCATAAAGTAAAACAAAACTACAACATCTTCTCTTCATATCCCCTTATATTATCCCTGTAGATCATTCATAATATACTTCTTCACATCCTGGAAAAATTAAAACATTGAAAGGGGTGAGCTCAGATGCTCAGTAAGGATAACAATATAGAAGAAGCTTTCATAAACAAACATTAACATTTAAGGCAATGTATAACTAAAACAAAAACCTTTTAAACTTGAACTTTAGCATAATATGGCAAAAGTAAAATGAAATAATGCCATTTACTTACCCACATGGATATTCTACTGGTCGAATATTCACATGAAATATCAATGACAACTTTCATAATAATGGAATGCATAATTCTCGACTATCATAACAACGTAGCCAAGGCCTCATACCAAGACCACAAATAATATTTTGTCAAGGCCTCGTGCCAAGACACTAGTTTGTCTCATGAGACCTGCCGATGCATCGGGGAGCTGTAGCGGGCTCCACCCGTCACTTATTAAGTCCAATGCATTCCTCATATGAATAGGTTTAAACATATCACAAACCATAACAAAATCTTATCACATAAAACATGCATAAATGAAACATAACATTTCCAAATTTCAATCACAAGCTATCAGTACAACACATTGATATAATAATAACCCTTTCAAAACCATTTTCAATACCAAAATATAAGAATGTTAAAACTTTGTATTTATTTTTCATTAAAAAAAGTTATGGCTTGTAGAGGAAGCTGAAACTCAAATAATGGTCATGGTGGCAGAGAACTCATTGTCGCCGCACACATACAGAAAAAATTCCTTTTGTCGTTTAGTAAAAACGCTTCATATAAAAAGATTCCTTTTGAATAAAATTAAAAGTCAAAGGGGTTTATACACTATATAAAGGAAAGTTGTGTATAAAACCAAATATGCCTCAATGAAAGGATACTGAGATGAAGTCCCTTAAAAAGATCATTTAAAAAAAATAGATCTATTATGTGTTTTCCCTATAGGTACACCTAAATAAAGTAAAAATACATGATAGGACATATTAATATAATTACATAATTTGAAAGTAAGAGATTAACCCAAAAAATGGAAATTGGGTTAAGAAGTTCCATTACCATGCATCCTGTCTTGACTCGACCGTTCTTTAACCTCCTGAATAATATACTAGAGTTAATTTATAATTTCTTAATAAACTTTATCATGTTTTTTATTCCTTTTATATAACTTATATTCATGTTATGAACATTATGTAATTATTTAAGTTAATAACGGTGGTTTTGTCGATCTTTGGTACTTGAGTCAAAAATAAACATCTTATAATTACAAGTTGTTCATGTGGTGAAATATCCATTATATACAGAATTATATTCATGATGTATATATCATAACATAATATATATATAGTATATACATTCATTTATAATATTACATGACATTTAAAGATAAGAAATGAAATGCACCGTTCATGGAGACGGTAAGTCGTACGTACGAATGAACGCTACTTTCATTTCTATTTCGTATTTAGGGGAATGAAGTTATAATTATATAAAGGTATAATATAATATAATGTATAATAACATTTACTCCATACTTTATACATCCCACATATGGCATTAACGATCTAAATTACTTTGAGGGGGCGGTAGTCCACACTTCCTAAAATGAAATTATCGTGTTTACCCATAATGGAAATCATAAAGTATGCCACAAATGAGAAATACAGAAGCATAAAGAAAACATAAAAATAATATATATATCATATATGAAAATAGTGTCATAAAAATTTCCACCATTATAGGTGTTAAACGAATATTGATCAATCATCGTTTCGTGAGGCAGAAATTCGCCATCCACAGAAACAGTATGTTCTTTAACCATTATATGTAAGTGTGTGTAAGTGTAGCTCGAATAATTATTATAAAAACAACCTAGTATATTTACGATACTGGTTTTTTTACAAAATAAATGAATAAAAATAGCTTTGTGGGTTGGATAAGAAAAATAAAACAAAACAACATTAGAGAAGACATTACCTTAAAATCGGGTAACTCTTTTGATTTGAGCCAAAGGCTTCCTTGGGAAGAGTTCTGCCCAATGTGAGGCTTCTAAGAGTAAGAGCGAGAAGTTGGGAGAGTATTTGGGCAGAGGTTGGCCCTGCCAAATGGATTGAAAGTGTGAATGAGGTGGTAGAGGTGGGGGCCTTTTATAAGAGGAGAGGATAGGAACTCTTGGAACGTAATGAAATGTTACTTTATTATACAATGGTTTTCGGATTCTAAAGGTCCCGCACTTATATAATTCTAGGATAAGGTAATATGGGTTCAAAATATTCTCATCCAATAGGCTTTGAACAAGTATAATGCTTAGATTTTACATTATCCTTCCATTTTATTAAAATCGTTAATTAATGAGGTAATCGCTGCATCATCATTGTCATAAATAATTTAATTTATTTAATGTCTAAAAATTATAAAAAAAATCTCATGATGTAGGAAATCTTTAAATATTTCTATTAAATATTTATAGTAAAAAATATGACTTTTTAAAAATTGTTTTAGTAAAACAACTATTGTTTGTGACAATTTTATTTTAACATTAAATAAAAAGTTTTTAATGTCATTTTCCTACCAAAGTGACTCCATGGGGTCCCCAAGTTGACCCATGGATTTTAATGGTCGGCCATGACTCATAAAATAGGGGTAGGACAAGTGTGAGGGTCATTTCATATTTTTATAATACAATTTTTACCTTAAATTTCACTAATTACCTTTAATCGCGATTAATTAAACTTAAAAGTTATTATTCACCAAAAAATTATTTTAATCCCATTGAACCACATTTTAATTCCTAATGAAAAACATGTATGTCGGAATTTTGAAAATCAAATCACAGAAGTGGTAATATTTCATTTAAATGAAAAATCAGTTATTTAACAACCACTTAGTGGTTTCACTATTCATCAAAAATTGAAGTATTTCAGAACAATGCCAAAATTTCACCCTAAGTTATAATTGATATTCTGAATTAAAGATGATGTATATTTTACAAAATTCCAAACATATATTTTTCATTAATTAATTTTATAATTAATTCCCCCTGCCACAACAAATAACATGTTTTTAGAAACAATATATATAAAAAGATTGACAATTGTTTATGTCAAATTTCAAAGTGAAATTAATTATAATGACCACCATTGGATATAATGGTAAAAATATATTATAATTATACTTTAAAACCACTCAATAGTATAATTTATCACTATAAATTATTTTGATTAAAAAATTTGTTTTTATGTATTTTTCACTATTTATAAAAATTTGGAAGTTCTCAGAAAATTACAAAAAATTCGACATAGGCTAATTTCGACATTCCGAATCCAAAAATGAAGTCGATTTTTAAATATAAAATATATATAATTTCAAAAATTTGGTATTACTATTCATAATGGCTATTTTTATTAGTCGCAGTGTGTTAGAATCTCGAACATACGTACAATGCAAGCTATTGCATTATTGGAAGAGAAGCGTATCGTGGAAGCTCGGGGTGTTACAGGTAAAACAATACCATTTATTATATCATCAAAATACACAATATATTACATGGTAAAATATCAGACATATACCATATAACGGGTGGATCACATCTCCACCAGTCAACACCATAAATTTGGTTCCAAAAGATTAAGAACATACAACAGCTCTAAATGGTTATTTTCCTTTCATGGGACCTTTCATAAGATAATCTAAAAACACTCAAATGAGAAGGCATGTTGCGTTATAAAAAACTCAATAAGGTCCCACTGGGTGTTCAATAATGAATTCCATAAAATTTAGTCTAAATTTTATTTAAATTTAAATATAAAAAGGCATTCAATATAGATTCAATATTTTCAAAAAATAATCTTTCATTATAAAAAAGATGGAAGAAATATAAAAAAAATTATTAAATGATCATTTTATATAAAACATTCATTTAAAAAAATTACATGAATCAAATAGATGAATAATCAATGAAATTTAATCATAAAATAAAAAATTTCATATCACTAGGTAAAAATTCAAACATTGCATTATTTTATAGTAATAGGATCCTCACACAAATAAATAAGTGATCTCAGTTCAATTTGTGCACACGTCCCATGACTCAGGCTGTAGGGGCTCAACTTCTTATCAGGGATAATCATATAGTAGTCTGTTTATGTTTGTTTTTCCATCACCAATTTAGTGATAGGGGATAAATCCTAGTTTGAATATCCAAATTACCCACAAACTAACCAGGATGACATGTTCTTTGTTCAATCAATTAATCAATAATTCCTAATAAAATAAATCATTTCAAATTAGTTTAATATAGAATTTCCAAATTTTCAGTTTTTAATATGCCTTTCTCATTTCATAACAAAATCTTTGGTTTTACAAAATTTATTCCATTTCAAATCATTTCAAATTAATCAATTGTTCATAAATTTCAACATAAAATCATTTTATCAAATTAATTTTAATTTCAACCATCAATTTTCTAAAGTCTAGCCAATAATTTCATTCCTATTTGAGTTAGTTTTTTTTTAAAAATACCCATCACCTTTTCAAAATTATATAGAAATAATATCAAACTCATGTTTTTAAATCATTAAAAAACTGATTTCATATCAATAAATAAATTAAAGGGTTCAATTTATTGTAAAATCATGTGGAACCACCTATCATTAATCAACAATCAAATCAATACCCAAAACATGAAACACTAATGAAGAATAGAGGAAAAAGGGATGAAAAAAAATCCTAGATTCCAAATCATCAATATCAAATTCAATTCAATCAATAGTCATGAGATAACACTATAGTAACTGAATGATAATAGTAGGATGTAGAAACACAAATCAATGATACTCAACGAGGATTAAATTTAAAATGGAGATGTTTAAAAGAGATTCATTGAATCATTTCACACTAGAGGAAGCATAGAGGTCATGGGAGGATTGCGTGTAGTATTTAAAATGAAATTAGGAGATCATAATCGATAAAATCTTTTGGAACGAGGTACGAATTTCCTAAATCATATGTTTATGGTTTAAATGCATCATGTTTCCCATATGCTGAAAATGGTGCTGCCTTGGGTTAAAAAAACATTGACCAATAAATTAAAGATTCATGTCCTATTTTAATGATGTAATCGACTCTTATGATTTAATTTCATATTTTTCATTGTAAATCACATTACAATATAAGCCATTCTCATGGAGTTTTTCTAGTTAATAATCTACATTGTAAACTAAGGATTAGTGGTGTAAATTCATTTTGTATCTAGTTCCCACAAACATCCCCTAGAATAACTTCCCATAAAAAATGAAATTGTATATATAACTATAGTGATCCCTCTAAATACTTTCAAACATTTCTATTCATACTCTATTAATTCAAAAAAACATTAATCTGCAAACATTAGGACAATTTTCACTGATAAATAATCTAAATCCTCGAACGGTCCAAAACAAAACCATATAAAAAGGAAGTCAAGAAAAGAATCAGGAATTACCTAAGGAAGACAAAAAGATGTTACTATTCTATTTTCCATTGTCATATAAGGTTCCCTAAATTGTTAACCTCATCCAAAATACCATTAATTAATTAATCACTAAATAAAATATAAAAACCATTCTTATCTACATGATAAAATATATGTTCCAAAACTCAACATAATCATTAGACATGAAATCATTTACATATGAAAGAAATGTAATACTAAATAGGCAATCAAATAGTCCAGTTGTAGGTGTTTCACCCTAATTTTCCATTGGTTGTGGGTTCAAGTCTCATGAAATTTTTTATGTGAAACATTGTCTCATAAACAATGAGTTTTAATTTTTACTAAAACTACATTAATATAATTCTTATAAGATTCTCAAAAATGTGATAAACATCCTTTTACATCAATATTAGTTAATATTTTACCATAAAATTTTGTCTTTTCCTTTCATTTGACATCATTAAAATTCAATATCATTCCTCTAAAATAATCTCTCTCATTAAATTAGAGGGTTATATATTCTACAACACAAATAATCCATCTCCAAAAATATCAATAATCACCTCAAAATACTATCACTTAAAACCCAAAAAGAGTCGTCTAAGACATTAAAAAGATGACTAAACTAAAAATTATAAACCATTGATATAATCTATAACTCTTATGATCAAATCACATGAAATCAAAATAATATCAAAAGTTATATAAACCGACCTATAATACAAACTAAGTCAGCATAGAACTCACACTCATGGATCCAATTTTACAAATAAAATATTTTATTTATAGATTTTATATTGATAAATATAAACAAATTTTAACCGTTAAAATTATATAACATCATATTGAATTACTAGGTAACTTCTATGATGAATTTCTTTTCCAATTTAGAGTTTTATTGACTTAGGACATACTCTTACATAATTAATTTAATTCATAAAAACTTGTTCAAAAAATTCTACATCATCTCCCAAAATTTTTTATCATCTGGTAACCATCATTGGTATAATATATTTAAAACCATTATTCATAACATGAAGATTTGAAATGTAAGAAAGGGTGAACTTAGATACTTAGTTGGGGAATAAACATGACAAAGACGAATTACGTGTGAGTCAATGTTATAACTTGATATCATAAAAGATATGGTTCATGTGTAATCAAATTGAAGAAAAACATAAATAACGTGGTATCATAAGACCATGAAAACCTAGGAAATGTGGAAGAAAAATAAACCTGAAATAAATAAGTCAAGGCTAACTACCAAGAAAAAATCATATGGTGTATAGAGTTACCTAGTGGATAAGTTACCTCCTTACTGCAAACATAATGTCTCATGAGACAAACAATTTACCCAATGTGTTAGGGCTCTATCCCAGTGAACCCATCAAAACATGTCCTTGATTATGTGATCAAAAAATTAAAATCCATCATAAGGAATAATCAAATTAAATACCTCTTTAATGAAATAGGTTTCATAAACATCCCACATATCATAATCAAAATATATTTCTTAAAGAATTAATTTTTAAAATAAACATAAGGCAGGTATTAACACATCAATGGAACAAAGAATAAGCATGGAATATATGAAAGATACATATATACATAATTTAAAATATTTAAATAACATTAAAGATTGATATAAAGTGAGTTTGATATAAATAAAATTCACAATTCAATTAAAAATGGTGGTTCGGAGAGATCCACTACATAAATTATTAAAAAACATCCCAAATATTAATGAGAAAATTTTCATTGAAAATAAAAATTAAAACATATAATAGAAACTTTAATGAATTTATTGGTCATGTTATAGGGAAATTATATTCATTTCTTATATTTTAACAGAAATAATTCCTTTCATGCCTTAATATAAACTCAAAATTAACACATTCAAAAAATATCAATAAGATTAATTTTTAATATAATTTGTAAAAATTTAAAAATGGTTTAAATTGTGCTTAAAAATCAATAGATAATTTAGAAGACATTACTGAAATAATTTTTTTAAAACATATACATGTAATTGAAATGATTTATTGGCCTAAGATTGAAATAAAGTTAGTTTCTCTTAAAAAAATTATTTCAATTTATTTAGTTCATAAAGAGACGAAAAATAGAGGAAAACATGTAATTTACATAAAAATGAGAGAATATAATACATTAGTATTTTTTATATTTAGAAACTATTATTGAATAAATTAAACTTAATCATAAATAATCTATATAAAAAATGAAATTTTAACATAAAATGATTACCAATTTAGTAACTTTTAAAATGTAACACCTATGAAAGAATAACATTAAATTAAATTTAAATTTCCATAATCATATGTACAGTAATGATATAACATGAAAAATGTGATGTATAAAAACATAAAAAATGATATATGTGAATAACATAATATATATCCCAAAGAAGAAAATTTGAGATGATAAACCTTTACCTCGAGTATAGGCTTTCCATGTATGCCCTTTATCTATTATATAATTAAATTCTAAAATTTTTTATTTATTAAGAACTTATTCTATGTTTAGTACCTTATCCTTATAACGTTTATTTCATCTATTTTAATGACATATTTAATTACCTATTCATTTAAGTCTATTTTAGGTGTTTTTAGGATGTTCATTTCACAATCCCAAACTACTTCAGTAGGATAAAAATGGTCAAATGTATTATTATTTCATTATAATAAAAATAAAAATCATTAATTAATTTTCATGTTTATACATCAATTATACATTTAAAATAAATCGTCAAATATTTTTATGAAAAATCAATTGTGTTACAATCATGGATACGGTAAGTCCTACACATGCGTGAGTGACATTTCCATTTTACAACGATCATGATAGAAAGAAGGTAATTATAAATTTATATTTAAATAATTATCATTATATCATATATACCATATTATTTGGGAAAATAAACTTATATATATAACCATGAAATGTGGTGATGGAAATGAAATCACATCGCTTTCTAGAGATGGTAGTCCATATGTACACATTAACAAAGTTATCATTTTTCAATGGATGTAAAGGTAAGAAAGTATATGATACTTTTTTTATAATTATACATATTTCATGAATATAATATATAAATAGTATATCCAACATTATAACCCTCAACGATAGGTGTCAATGGAATGCAATTTACACTAGTTTGTGAGGCGATAGTCCTCCGTACCCAAAAATGATGATTTCATTTCCAATTTGATGAGTTTGGAGATGGATTTAGGTTATGAAATCATCATAATAACATCTAAGTATATATAATACACGTTTTTTATTTAATAATTTTTGAATATGATTTTAATGGGGTTGAAGAATAAACAAAACTAAAACATTTGGTCAATGACTATACTTATTCTCCAAACAACATCATTTACATTACACATTAAACCCATTAATATTTGACTTAAACCCAGAATAATTTCTTTAGAATGTAGACATTAATACTAGAAAGGTATTTTGGTATAATGTTTCATACCCAAAAAACTTCTAGAGTGTTAATTAAAGTGAATAAAAGGATCCCTTTTATAGGATAGGGGTAGAGAACTTTGGGAGTTACTTAAAGTATCAAATTATTAGAAGTTAAATTTCCTAGGAAAATGGGACCAAATTGATATAATTATAAAATATGATGATTATGAGCATAAATCCTGTTATAAAATAAAATTTTTACACGATCATATTAGGTTTTTACAATTATCACTTTATTTTAACTGGAAAACCCCTTTTGATAATTACCATTATAATGATGTTTTTACTCTTTAGAGGCCAATATTGTTATTAGAAAAAGAAAATTTATCCATAAAGGGATAATAGTGGATATTGTTTAAGATATAATAATCAATTGTGTGTTTTTTGTATTTTTTTGTATTTTAAATCATTTCATAAAATATAATTTTTATATAATAACATTAATGTCATCATATGGAACTATTTATTTTCTGTGATTTGAAAACAACAGTAACACCATAGAATTATAAAATTAAAAAATAAATATATCTAATATGATACTATAATCTAAAAAATCTATGGACCACAATAAGTCTTTCACATTCTAATACTTTTAACATGTTTAATATCATTTATTGTATTTTCCATTAATTGAATAAATATTGTGTTGGTATTTCATTAGTATATAAAGTAATTATATCATCAATAAAAATTAGAACTAAATTTACATGTTAAAATAAATCATTTATATTCCTAATAATCTTTCTATAATTGATTATATCATCGTTTTACCCCTTTTTCAAAAATTTAGAAATAACAAAACAATGAGAATGATTTTTTTGAATTTTTTTTTCATAAAGTAATATGAAGATAAACAACAATGGAGAGTGGAACTATGTTTACATATTTTAGAAACATGGATGGAAATTCCCATATTATACTCATTCAATTGTTTTATGGTTATTTTTTAGTCTTTATAATATCATTTATAATGTTAATTACCCAGTTTACCCTCGCCTTGGTGATAATTATTTACTATGGATACTATTAATTATGAAAAAAATTAAATCAAATATATGTTACAAATATTGAAATCCTGATTCCAAATATGGAATCTATATTTTGAGATTCAATTTATAAAAGTGGTGGAAATTAATTTAAGATTACAATGTAAAACACAATGAAAAATAATCTTTCATAAAAATACATTTTTACGTATGCAAATTTTTTTATGACAATTATAGATTAAAATTAATTAAAAAAAATAAAATTGAATTATTTTTATTCAAAATTAACTATAAATTTTTTAAATATAATATAAAATATAATTTTAGAATGTAAATACTTGAAAATAAAATATGATTTTACATAAAAACAAGTATTTTCACTATTAATTGAAAATCAATCTCTGTAGAAAAA
The DNA here is from genome assembly GCA_963277665.1 of Viscum album. Lineage (NCBI taxonomy): Eukaryota > Viridiplantae > Streptophyta > Magnoliopsida > Santalales > Viscaceae > Viscum > Viscum album. Next base: position 1,059,653,916 of record OY728135.1, on the reverse strand, counting down.
TATCAAAATTTAATCATAATATAATTTTGATATGATGATTCCGAAAAAAGTAAGATTTTTTATCAGTTTTTTCTAGAATCCCCTGAAATTAATTACAATATTTTCTCACAAGAGGTATTAAAAACCATTTATGAAGATTTTTAAAAAATAATAAAATAGAATTAATAAAAATTGAGTGATTATTGACTAAAAAATTAACAATGAAATTTTATTGAGTAAGAAATTTATATGTATTTCATAAATTAGTTATTCATATTCATTATATAAAATTTAATGACTATGTTATAATGGTCAGTTAAAAATAATAATATTTCATGGATCGTTTATGCTCGGTATTACATATCTTATTTGTTATCGAGCATAGTTATTCTATTAAATATATAGGTGCTATAATGAATGTAAAGTGTCTCATATAAATTATTATTTTAGTGGGAACTTGAGAAATAATGATTTTGGAAATTAATGTGATGAAACTTTTAGTGGAATATTTTATAAGCTGTTTAAGAATTAATTATATAATTGTTTTATGAATGGGATAAAAATTTATATCTAAGTGGTAAAATTTTTTACTATGGATTATTTGAGATGATTATAATGGATGATAATATTAATTTTTTTCATATTTTAACACATAATAGTTTATTAGAATTGTATAGATTTAAATTTAGGAGTTTTCTGTTTATTTTAGTGTATGTGTTGATTAAATTTTTGGATTGAGGAAGACAAGAAATAGTATTTAGAGATTGATAGCTTCAGTGAACATTAAGATACCTACAAAAAGTCACTATGACTCCCATGGGAATCACAATGATTTTATTGGTCATGATATTGATGGTATATGTACTTAGTAGAATTTGGGAGTTTGGTGGAGCACCTCTAGGAGCTATGTGGACATTCAAAAGTTTTATGGGAATTACCTATAAATATAGTGGTGTTAAACAATATTATTTTTGAGTGGGGGTAATTTCATTAATTACATGTCAAAATTTTTAAATTTATTCTTAGAATTGATGTTTTTTTAACAGTGAGCTATGATTTTTATATTCAATTCTCCTTTTAATTATTTAAGTTTCATTCGATGATTTATTTTTATTTATTGATAACATAAGGACTAATTTGTTTATTTGAACTAACATAGTGAGTAGAAAATTATCATTATTATATTTTATAGGTAATTTAGGTTTAGTTTGTTCTATTTTTTTTTATTACATTCGAAATTTTTTATAATTTTTTGATATTTTGTTGTTATAGGTGGAATTAGAAATATAATTCATGCTTAGGTTATTTATTTTTTCGAAGTAGTTATTCTTGACCTTTTTGGGGGATCAAATTTTCTACTATTTTGTATTTTAAATAATTTTGTACTTGAGTTTAACATTATTGTAGTTTTTTTGCATAAAATTTAAATTTAATTCAATCTAGAGTTAAAAATGATTAATAATGGACTAATTGATTAAATTACGTGTGAAATTAAACTTTTATTATGTGATAATTAATTAAATAATATCCATTAATTGTGATTAAAAAATAATATATGAGGGATTAAAATATATAAATCAAGAAAATATTATTTCAATATCTTAGGTGATAAAAAATTCAGTAATGTGTGATGAATTGGATTATTAAAAGATTTTTTAGGGTGATAAAAAATATTATTTATTTTTGATGTTTTATTTAATATATTTGATGGATTAAGGATTATATAAATGATAATTTACATGTGGAATATTAATTATAAGGGTTGGATATTATTCCTAATTTTATTAAATTGTATATTGATGTTTATTAAATGTACATTTAATGTTTTATTTATTTATTTGATTAAATAATAGGATGAGAATTAATAAGGGAATAAACTAGGGAAACATTAAACAGTTTTACAAGAATTTTAAACTATATATATGTGTTCAAAACAGTGAATTAATAATACTATAATTTCATTTTGGATCATTTAAATTACTTATAAGTTAAAAATATATTTTATAAATGTACTTTATTATTTACGAATATTAAAGGGTATGGAAACCAGTAAAATGGTTTGAAACTATGAGTTATAAATAAGTTTATAAATCTATATGGAAGTTTATAAATGATAAAATTAATGGTAAAAGTCAATGAATAAAATAATATTGTATTAACATTAAAATGATGATGTGTGAGTCTAATATAAATAAGTGCTTGGTTATAAAATAAATAAATTTTGTAATAAGTCTCCAGATGGGAATTTTTTTATGAAATAGAAATTATATTTTGGTGGAATTTTATTTGATTTCAAATGATGGATTAAAAACATAACAGTTAAAAAGGGATATGATTTAAATTTTCACAGAATTTAAATTATTTATTAAATATTATAAATCTTGTTAAGGATTTATATATGGGTAAAATGAATTAATATTTGTTATTTTATTGATTTTATAGAGAGGAAAATAAAAAATTGTTGTCTAGAAAGGATATAAATGGGATTATATTTTATGGATTATTTTGAGTAGAAAAAAAATAATTTTTCTATAATTGATCGATTGTCCTTTGAAATGATTAATTAAGAATGGTGTTTATTATGAAAATGATATGGGATATTTATTAGGGAATTATATAATAATAATTAATTGAATTCTTAAATAATTTACTTCTTATGATTTCCTTTTTTTAATAATATGTGAATATTGGTGAAAATTTTATATCAATTAATTTGGGATTTCTTATGTAACACATATGTTTTAAATTCATGGTAAATAAGATAGAAATTATTAGATACTACCAAACAAATTTGTTTGATTAATACAATGGTTTGATGAATATTTTTCAATAATAACATGTTTGAATTTTCCTTATTAAATATTTCAATTCTTGATTTATCATTGAGTGTTATGCAAGGAGCATTTGAGTGATTATAATATTATATCAAGCTCAAGTTGTTTTTTATAGAAACGTGTTGATTTCATTTTAAAATAAATCCTTGATTTAATATATGAAATAATCATGGGTTTGGTTATGATGTGAGATAATCCTTTTGTTATGATTTGATTAGACCGTCCATTGGTTTTTTTATTATGTGATTTTTGAAACAGTGGAATTATTCGATGAGTTTGGTTGGGTTACAACTTGAGCGAAATGTTTTTTATAACATATCTTGAATAAAATTCAAATCTTCTATACGCACTAGCCAATAATGGTATAATATTATTTCAAGGTGAATCATACATAACATGACAATAATTGGTTTTCATGGGTTGTTGTTTTAATATATATAACCCAAATTTTATTATACACATATGAGTATGTTAGGAACTGAGAAAAATTTGGAATCAATTATAGTATCTTACCAAGATGTTCTTATTACGTCCTTTACAACCAAATCTTATAAATGTTTTATTTCTGAATTTCTCATTGATTAATCTATAGATCCATTGAGTTGTACATTTTTGGAGACATATCTCCCTATGTTGTTTTAAGGGGATTATAGGATATTTAGAAATCTATTTTTTAGTTTAATTATTGATTTATTTTATTTTTATTTATTTATTTATGCTTGTATATCCGTTTTTTTATTTTAAATTTTCAGTTCATTTCACATGGTTTATTATCAAGGTTATTTTAGTGTTGTATTTTTTGAGGTCATTTATCAATTTACATTACATCATTAATCACTATAAATTTATCTAGTTTTTTATGACTATCCATTATAGGGTAAATCTCTCCCTATGCAATACTCATCAGAATTAGGTCACAGTTTCTTGGCTCTGATGACTAGGGAGCATGCTTTAGTCCATACAAAATATCACCTTGGTAGCATAGTCAAGTATGGATGAAGTGTTTTAGAGGATTTTATAACAAGAGTAAAAGAAAGAATGATTTTGTATTGGTAAGTTCGAAAAAAGGTAAAAATTATTTTGGTTTTCTATAAGGATTATAAGGAGAAAACATAACTTTTTTAGGGTTTAGTAAGACAATATAAAAAATAAATCATGATAAAACATGATATAATACCCAAACAATGATGAAATGACGAACATATAACCTACACCATAGTTTCTTATTACAAATTACTTCAATTAGTTATTAATGAAAACCTTTTGGAACAACCAACTGACTCTCACCTCTATGGAGTATTATTAGATTGATCTAAACATCTTGATGCTCGAGAAGGAATCTCTCCACTCTAATATATACTAGTATCACACATTGTTATGGAGGTAACAAGAACTTACTAAAGATGAGATAATAGATAATAGGTTTGGACACACATAGTTTATCTATATCAATGGCTATTACCTTATTTATATAGGGCTTAATACATTCTTGTGTCCTCTTTGACATTAATTTGAATTTCATGTAATGTTTGAGTAAAGAACATCAATTATAAATAGTTTATAACCTTTTAATAAATCAAATTCTAGGCATTTCAACATATGTAATATTAAATTAATCATAGAATAATGTGGTCGACAAATCTTAATAATAAAAAATATTCTATTTATGACTTTTTCAATTATATGATGTTATGTAAATCATACATTTTGTTTCATGCAATAATATATGGACATGTCATATAAAAATAATGATATATCTAGTGGCATGTTTTCAATATAACATTATTTATGATATCCCCTTTATCTAAGAATAGGATTTACCTTATATCCATTCATGTTTCACACTAAGAAATATATATTATATAATTTGATAAAAGGTATTTTAATAATATTCCATCAATATCCCATTTATGTTATTTCCTTGTAGACTTTGTGTCATTTTACTTTAAGTTATCATACATATAATAACTTTTGAAACTACACACAAAAACACTTTAGGATATATTTCATAAAAATATTTTAGAAATACTTTATAAACCTCATAATATATTATATCATACGCAATAATACATGAAAATCTAGAAAAAATTATTTTCTATAAACACTAAAAAATTAGATAATTTAAATGGTTTTTGTATAATTGAATTTCTATTAATTGAACCACGATATTTGAATCCATGTTCCTTTATATATTTGATATGAAATAAAAATTCCTAAATTTAAAAATGTATGTTGATTTTTCTCTAGGGAGGAATTAGTGATACTCTAGATATAGGGGGTTCTTGTGTGATCTTTATCTAACACATGTATCACTATACCAATGTCCACTAACTACATCATATAAAATTATACATGATCAAATAATCCATTTGACCAAGACATCAAGTGGTCACAAGACATGGAAAATTTCAATCCAAAATAGCCCCCTCATTAATTCCCTACTCTCTAAGTATATATTGACAAGATTTAAGAAACAATCACATGAAATTCATCTATATGGGTGAAAAAATCGCAATCCCCTTATCGAGGTTGATGAGTAGCCAATATATACCTTATCTAAGTATGGAAATCCATTTTATTAGTCCTTGGAGGAGATGATATGGTTTTTCTAATAAATGAGGATGAAGAATTGGTGAAGAGGATATGATTATGTTTTTTGGATTCGATTTTCAGCAGAGAAATTATATTCTAAGTTAATTTAAATGATGTTCAGGATAATTTATGTGTCTTCATTTTATGGAAGGAATTCACGACTCATGAAAATGTAGAGAAGAATATTTTTTCCAGGATTTAAACCATGGTATTATTCCATAGATGATTATCAATGATTTTCTACACCAAAAATGATGTCCACATTATATAAATTTGAAATGACGGTGGGTTATTATATAGAAGAGGTGTTTATTCCCTGAAAATACTGAAATAATAAGATGGATGTAAAATGATATAGATGTAACGTCCCGATTCTGTGTGCCATCTAGTGGTACTTCGAACCTAGTTGGTCACACGACCTCAAGTGAATCTCCCCAAACGCCAGAGGATACTGACTTGCAGCGATGGACTTGGGTGTGATTGTGGGGAAACTATTCCCTCATTGGTAGAGTAACACAACAGAAATAAAGAGATAACAATAGTGGAATCAATAATAACATGCAATAATTAAACAATATAATACTGAAAGTAATGAACAACATGAGAATTTATATATAAATGATGCATGATACATATGTCTATGAATGTAGACAAACAAGTTACAATAATGGATTACAGTACTAAACCAAAGTACATAAAAACAAGTAATCATCTCCTCATCATCGCAAGGCTTAGCTTGTTCCCATGCTCTCCAACTCCAAAGTAGTCATGTACCTGAAGTAGAAGGGTGATTTCCATTATCTAGACTTAAAAAAATATAATCTATTTAGTCCCTAATGCGTGACCCAAATAGATTGTGAGAAGAATAAATTTTGGAAACCTCCCAACGATATGGGCCTAGTAGTCAATGAATATATATTGCAGGTAATATGAAAAAGAAGTAATAAACAAAGAAGTACTCAATATTAAGCATTCGTATAGTTTCAATTACAATCATTTATGTTTAACAATTTATCCAACCAATTAGAAGTAATAGAAACCATCTAAGAATGTTCTCACAGACTAACCCATTAATATCAATTTACAATAAGGATATAGCAAAGATTATCTAATAAATCACTCACATTAATTTCTCCAAGAGTCTAGTATAATCAATGACTCTCTGAGGAAGAACCCACCGTCAATTCCACATATAGTCTTTAATGGTAAAATTCATAACCCTATGAGAAAGAACTCAACATAAACTCTTTATGTGGTCTCGTAATAGAATTATAAACACTCTGAGGGAGCACTCAATGTCAATACCCCCTATAGTCTCGTAGTGTGATAATTATAACACAGTCTGGGAAATCCCTCAAGTTCAATATTCCCTATAGTCTCACTACACTAGTTTCTACAGGCCTGTGTAAATCAATCATGAAAAAATTATAATAAGAAATCAAATTAAACCTCAGCGTAATAATTGGCTAATTATCTATAAGTAATGGCACAACATATCAGATAAATAAACACTCCATCCTAACAACACTAGGAATTGAAATAAATGCCTAACAAAGAAAGCCATACCAAACAACCAAAATCAAACAAACACGGGTAAACACATCCATATCATGAATATTAACCATGATCATAATTAAAAAGCCTCTATTAAAACATACAAGGAATATCAGGCATTAATATGTTAAAATTCATTAAACACACAATACCCCGAACAAGGATATTGGGCCCTTTTGGACATATAACTCAAAGACTAACTATGGAAAGTCATAAACCACTTGACTCGGTGTTGTAACAATTAAATAAGAAACAATCAGGCCTTGAATGTCCCTATAATGATGTAGAACTATAAATGTTCTAAAAATGTTCAACTAAGGATATATCGTTAAAGAGGACAAATCAGAAAACGAGGCTCTAGAAGAAGGAAGAGCTTACCGTGGCGATTCTAATGCAATCGATAGTGGTGGAATCAAGGAATAGATAGCGAGTTGGGTTCCCGGAGAATAATCGCTAGCTAAGGACACTTTTGGATGAGACAGGTTGAGAAGAAGATAAATTTGGGAATGATACGTGACCCTGGTTCGTTTAATGAAATAAAAGAAATTACACGAAATTTTCATTTAAGGTACATAGTGTGCACCTGACTTAATTATCCCCCTCTTTAAGGGGTTTTTATGTCACCCGACACGGTCATGTACTGAGCCATTACGTGGCCAGTACATGGTCACCTAATGCAACTAGGTACACGGTGTTTACTTATAAGTACACTACATGTACTCCTGGAATTTCAAGAATCATCCGTTTTTCTCTAGAAAAAAAAAGAAAACCCATACATGAAATAAAGGCCAGGGTTCTTACAATATTCCCCCTTAAAGAAATTCATCCATGTATTTTTCTAGCAAGGAGGAATAGAAGAAGAATCCTCGAATAGATCCAGCCACATTGATCGTACGTCGGCCTCCCTCTCCCAAGTCTCGTCCAGTACTCACTTGTGCTACCATATCACCCACACCAGAGGAATAGACTGGCCATAGATAAACATATCACTACAATCAACAATCCAGATAGGATTATTCATGAATGATGTGTCCACCTCTATCTCAACCTCCACGGGTTTACAAACATGATATGGGTCTGATAAGTAATAATGTAGATGAGAAACGTGGAAGACGTCATGCAAAGCCCAGTACCACTAAGTTCAATAAAACCGAAAGGCAACCAAACCAAAAATTTCCAAAACCACAAATGTATTGACATACCGCAAAGAAATAATACCCAGTCTCCTAATCATTTTGTGTCCCAACGTCGGTGTGGCATGTAAGAAAAATTGATCTCTGACCTAAAAATCCAGAGGCCATCTCTATCATTCAGCATAAGACATTTTTCATGACTGTGATGTAGAAATTATCTTCCAAATCAACTTGACTAGCTCTGTGGTCTCCTGGACAAGAAGAGGTCCCAACATAGCCACCTCTCCTACCTCTAACCAATATAGGGGTGATTGGAATGGTCTTCCATAAAAAGCCTCAAAAGGTTTCATCTGAATATTTTCATGAAAACTATTATTGATAGAAAAATACAAAAGAGGTATATGTTTCTTCCAAGAACCTCTAAAATCCAGGATGCATGCTCGATGCATGTCCTCAAGCACATGAATCGTCCGCTTGGACTGGCCATCTGTATGGGTATGGTATTCTGTACTCAGAAGTACATGGTTACCCAAATCCTTCTGTAGTTCCTGCCAAACCCCAAAAGAAAACCATGCATAACTATATGAAACAATGGAGTGATGAACTCCATGTAAACATACAACCTCTCAAATGTATAGCCTTCCTAGATCAACACTTATGGTCTCCTTGATTAGCAAGAAGTGAGAAGCCTTCATGGCTCTATCAGTGAAAAACCAAACTGAATCATTCCCATGAGATGATCTTAGTAAACCCGTCATGAAATCCATCATGACATCATTCCACTTCCACTCGGGAATGTGTAACCACTGCAAAAGTTTGGTTGTTCGTTGATGCTCCGCCTTCACATGTGGATAGGTGGAACACCTCATCAAAAAACTAGCAACATATCTCTCCATACCTAGCCACCAATACTAATGGTGCAAATATCAATACATCATGGTGACACAATGATGAAATTCCCAAAATAAAGAATGAAAGTCCAATGTCATCTCCTCATGTTTGTCTGATGACACCCATACATGTCCATGAAAATGCAAGTTCTCATCGTCACCTACCATCCATCTAGGAAGAGGTTCCTCTCTTGACACAATCTCTAATATGACTAGTCATTCTGAATCTGATATCTACCTCATTCGCACTCAATCAAGTAGAGTAGAGGTAACAAATACAGAAAATAGAAGCATCCATACCTGCCAGTCATGCATCTCTAAATGAATATCAAAGAACATAGCCATATGCTACCACTCACTACTGGCCTTTTGAGCTGCCTGTATCCGAGTTCTCCTGCTCAATGCATCATCTGCTGCGTTTGCATTCCCAGGCGTGTAGGGGAGCTCAGAAACAAACTACTTAAGGTACATAACCCACCTTCGATGTCTCAAGTTTAGGTCACGCTGAGTGAATATATACTTGAGAATTTTGTGGTCGGTTAAAACCATAGAATGCTCTCAAAGAAGATAATCTCTCCAACATGGTAAGACATAAACAAATATTGCCAACTTGAGATCGTGTATCAGGTAATTTCTACGACATGGACTCAACTACTGAGATCCATACACAACGACTCATTCCCCCTGTGTAAGAACTTCTCTAATCCCAATACCTAATGAATCATAATTAATTGTATAACTATTTACTTTCTCAAGAAAAACTATTATCAGTGCTGATGTCAACATCCCTTTTAGTTTCTGAAAGGTTGAATCACAATAATCTGACCACATGTACTTTTCACTCTTCTTAGTCTGGCCTATTAGCGGCACTGCTAAGCATTAAAAGTCATCTATGAAACCTATTTAGTAACTACTCATCCTAATAAAAATCCACACCTAAAAGACGTTCTACGTCTACTCCAAGGAATCTACTTCCCTCACTTTTTTTGGGTCTACTGATACACTTGTATCTGAGATATCCTGACCCATGAAGTCAACCTTGTCCATCCAAAAGTTGAATTTTTGGATATTATCATATAACTGATTATCTCTCAGTGTACACAAAAATAATCTCAAGATAAGTATCATGATCGTGTCGAGTGTGAGAGTACACCAATATATCGTCCACGAGGACTACCACGAAAGAATACAAGTATGGATGGAACACTCGTTTAATCAGTGCAATGAAAACAACAGGCGCTTTCGTGAGACCGAATGGAATAAAAAAATACTAGTATAGACCATACCTACTCTGAAAGACTTTAAGAGGTATATATGATGGTCTAACATGAAAATGATGATAACTGGATCTCAAGAAAATATTTGGGAACACCTGATCACTTCAAAGATGATCAAATAGATCATCAATTCTCGACATGGGATATCATTTCCTGACTATTAAATGGTTCAGATTCCGATAATCCACACAAATTCTAAGGGTAATTTCCACCTTCTTCGCTAATAGGATAAGAGAACCCCAAGGATAAGTGCCAGGTTAGATGAAACCTTCCACCAATACATCCTCTAACTACTTTTTATGCTCTTTTAACTCTAGTGTAGACATCCTATAAAGAGAAATGGACACCGATGCTGATCTTCGAAGAATCTCAATAGGAAATTCCTCCTCTCGCTCGGGAGGAAAACCTGAAAATTCCTCTATAAATGCATCCTTGAAATGATCCACCACTAGAGTAAAGTACATCTGTGAAGTCCCTTGGTCATATAGATATTGACTAGAAATCTGGTCTATAACTCCTCACAATCCATGATGCTCGTGTCCCTCTCTACTCTTCAAAACATTCCATTCACCGTTGTGTAGAATCAAACCACCCTCTAGTGATTTGAAACTCACCATATGATGATATCAGTCAAAAAACAGTCTGCTAGAGAACTAACCAGTCCATTCTGAGAAATAAATCAAAACTTGTAATCTCTAGGACATTGAGGTCCCAAATGAAGTGACACCCACTAGCCTTAGGAGGGCACTCCTTGCACTAATTTACACTAGCTGTTCTTATCCCCAAACAGAGTTTCTATCATCATGATATCAGTAAAATAAAAGATGCATAGACAATGTCTCTCCATAACAGCACCAGATATAAATCTATGGGAAGCCCCTGTATTGAATAGACAAGAAGCTATAAATGAGGCAACTAGAATCTTACCTATAAATTTAGAGGGTCTAGGATCCTACTCAATCAAGTTCTGCACCACTACAAACATATGGCATGTACCACAACCCTGTGACCCTGCCTGACCACCTTGGGCTTATCCATCCTGTTGTCACGGAATACCCGATTAATGGCTTCCACGACCATGACCTCCACCTCATCCTGAACAACCATATAAACACCAGTTCTAAGAATAATGAGAAACTCGTGGTCCTGATCCTAAATGAGGAGTCATAGAAGAAACCCTATCACAAGATTATCGTAAGAGGAACTGACAGAAGTGCTGAGGATGACTCATCTTGCCACATGATCGGCACTCCACTAGGTTTATCAGGCAATATGGACTTTTATTCTCGACATTACCACACTGGTAGAATAACAACTGGATACATAATGGTTCATCTTGACTACTCATATCTCCATCTGTAGACTCCCAACTGTGCTTCCTACTATCATCCAGAGATGTAGTAACTCTGGATGTGGAACCGCCTTGGCCCACAGCTCCATAATCCCTTTGGTTGCCCTCCGAGATCAGTGCCTAGTCAACTTAGAAGATATAGATGTCAATATTAAGATATTCACCTAAGCCCAAATGTATTGGATGAGACCATCCTCAAACATCATCACTAAGAAAAACATATCTCCTCCTAGAAAGTGGTTAAATCAATGTAGCTCTGTGATGCAAGAAGAATTCTCCATGACTGAAAGTGCACCCTACTCCAAAGTCATGAAATCTCCAGCTCGATTGTCCCTCAAAGTATCTGTGTAAAATTAAATGTATAAGGTACACTAAAACACATCCCAAGACATACCCTAATAGCATCTTGAATGTGATATCGCATCCCACTATCTCGTAGAGGAATCCTGAAGAATATACGTAGTGATCTTGACCCTCCTCATCATAGGTGTCTCTAGATGCTTGAATATTTTAAACATGGATTCTAACCATGACTCAACAGCCTCGAGTCCTCCATCCCCTGAGAATGTGGGAGGATGCTACTTCTGAAAGACCCACATCAATTCTAACATTGATGGGACATGAGGTGGTGCTCCTTAGAAGGTATTCATTATCCTCATAAATCCCTCACAGAATTGTGCATCAGCACTTGTATCTGGGATAACAGGTGGTGAAAAGACAAGCATCATAGAAGGGTCTATGGGTGGTCCCTAATCAGCCATGTTCAGTGTCTGATCACTACCCTATAACTAGAATAAAACTAGAGGAATTCATAGTGTCATGGCTCTGAATGGTCAAGTGCACACCTTAGATCAATATTATCAAGGAATAAAACATAGAATTTTAAGAAGGAAACATGATAAAGAAAGTATTCAAGTTATTTAAAATGTGGATACATGGCATGTATAACACCTACATGGCATGTCACCTTAAGCATTCAAATGGGTGTGTAATAATTCCAGCCCAGGTCATGTAATGCCCCATAAACTTGATGTGTTTCCAAAATACGTGGTTTGTACTTGAATCCTCATCCCATGCATGAGTTCTTCTACATGACTAGATCGCACGGTCCCCCTAGAACATTAATACATGGAATGTTTGTGCCAGAAATAGTGTGTACTATAAAAACATAACTAATCTATGTTTTTAGTCACATATTAGGTTACACCCATCACACTAAATTTTTGTGTTCCTGAGGGACATGGTGTGTACTTCCTGATTTTCATCCACCTGTGTCGTTAGTCACACGACTGGACACATGGTCTAAAAACATGTAGTGTACGTATGATACATGGAGTGTTCCACAAAGAATTTCTCAACCATGTGTTTCTTCCCACACATCCAATAACATGACTAGAGACTACACGGCGTGTACATACGGTACACGAAATGTACTTAAGAAAAATATTTCCTTCCTAAACAGAAGAACACATGGCGTGTATTAATCATTACACATCGTGTACTGTAGGTTTTTTGAATAGTAAGCCTTAGAAATAGCTCAGGAACCCTAAAAAACATTGAAACAACATTAAAGTGCCAAATAATGATATATGAGGGCCCATACTCCATGAAAATAAAATAATGGAATATTATACATGTTATATACAAGGAATAATAAAGCAATCAACCACAAAATTAAGATCCATGTGGGCCCATAATACCTCATGAACCAAAGTTTGGCATTTATTCAAACAAAACCCCACCAAATAAAATACCCTATCAAACAACAGGTATTCTATCAAGGCATCTATCACAACAACATGCATATCTAGCACAACACCTATCACATCAACATGAAATCAGTAATGTACCGTAAATGGAATGGAAAACAAGCATGAAATGTGATATCAAGCATTTGTGTATACGATTCATGTGATGGAATACCCTCAAATCATCAGGTTTTAATAGAAATAGAACCTCAATGATATCAATGATAACAAAAAAATCATGCAAATCACCCAATCATAGAATTAAATCAACTGTACAATTCCAATACCATAAAAAATTTCAATAAATGAGGTAAATTGGATTTTACCTATACATTGGATAGATAATCCTAGGAAAAAATTATTAACAAGAACCTATTCTTTCATATCCCGGTCCATAAGCTCCGAACAGTATGTTAAGAAGAAAAGAATCTCTTTGATACCACTTTGTAACGTCCCTATTCTGGGTGTCACATAGAGGTTCCCGGAACCCAGTTGGTCACAAGGCCTCGACCTCATCTCCCAGACGCCAAAGGCTTCCGAGTAGCAGTGAGGGATTTGGGTGTGATAGTGTAAAAAATATTCCCTCATTGGAAGAGTAACACAACTAAAATAAATAGATAACAATAGCTGAAGTAATAATAACATGAAATAAGTAAACAACAAAAGAATGAAATTAAAAACAAAATGATCACGTATATATAAATTACACATGATACATATGTATAAGAAAGTATCCAAATAAGTCACAATGCTGGAATATAGTACTAAACCAATGTAGAGGATAAACTAGTAAACATATCCTTAGGATCGCAAGCATCAGCTTGGTCCCATTCTCTCCAGCTCCAAAATAGTCAAGTACCTGAAGTAGAAGGGCACTTTCCTATATCTAGACCTGAAACAATATAATCTGTTTGGGCCCAAAAGCAAGACCCAAATAGGGTTTGAGATGAATCCTAGTAGGGAACCACCCAAATTTATGTGCCTAGCTGTCAGTGAATATTTATGGCATGCAATATGAAAAACAAGTAATAAATAAGGAAGTAATCATAAGTAAACATTTTTATAGTTTCAATTATAATCATTTAGGTTTAACAATTTAACCAACCAATTACAAATACAATCAACTCTATAGGTATTCTCTCACAACACTTTGTAACATACCTGTTCTCGGTGCTGCCAAGAGGTGCCCCAAACCCAGATGGTCACATGACCTCAAGCACATCTCCCCAAATTCTAGAGGCTTCCTATTAGAAGCAAGGGCCTTCAATGTGATTGTGGGGAAAATATGACCTCATTGGCAGAGTAACACAATTGAAATAAACAGACAAAAAAATCTTAAGAAATAATAACATGCAATAAGTAAACAAAAAAAATAACTAAAGTAATAAACAACATGAGCATGCATATATAAATGATGAATGGTTAATATGTCTAGGAAAGAAGCCAAATAATTCACAAAGCGAGTATACTATACTAAACCAAAAGTATACGAAAAACAAGTAAACATCTCCTTAGCATTTCAATCCTCAGCTTGGTCCCATGCTCTTCAGATCTAAATCGTTCAAGTACCTAATGTAGAAGGGGGATTACCATTGTAAAGACATGCAAAAATATGATCTGTTGGGCCCAAAAGCATTACCCAAATAGGGTGTGAGACAAATCCCAGTAGGCAACCATCCAAAGATATGTTCCTAATAGTCAGCGAATATATATGGTAGGAAATATGAAAAATAAGTAATAAACAAGGAAGTACTCAAAAGTAAACTTTCATACAGTTTCAATTACAATCATTTATGTTTAACAATTTAACCAACCAATTAAAAATAAAAGAAACCCTCTGGTAAATTTCTCGTAGCCTAAACCCTATTTTTAAATTTACAATAAGTATATAGAAAAGACTCTCTATGGAAGAAATCTACATATATTCACCCTATAGTCTCGTATAATCAAAGACTCTATGAGGAAGCAGTCATCGTCAATTCCCCCGATAGAATTTTAGTGATAAATATCCTACACTGTGAAGAATCACTCAACGTCCATTCCTCCTGTGGTCTTGTAACATAACTATAGATCTTCTGAGGGAGAAATCAACATTTATCCCCCTACGGTCTCCCTAGGTGATAAATATAACAAACATTGGGAAAGCCCTCAAAGTCAATTTCCCCTACGGTCTCACTACACCAGGTTGCCGCAACCCTTTGTAAAGACATCATGCACAAATGATACTCAGTATCCAAAGTAATCCTCAAATTACTACATGGATAATTTTCTCCAAGGCATGGAACAACAAATCAGATAAATAATCACTCCATCATAACAACACTAGTTATAGAAAACTGTGGCCTAACATTAAATTCTAGACCAGACATCCAAAATCAAACAAGCATTGGAAAACACCTCAATATCATGGAAATTAACCATATTCATAATCATTAAACCAATATTCAATCATAAAAGGCATAACAGGCATTAACAAGGTTAAAATCCTTAAACACGCAAAACCCCAAATGAGGGTATTGTGAACTTCTGCACACATAACTCAAAGAATAACTACGGAAAGGAATAAACCACGTACCTCGGCATGGTACAGATGATATACGTGAACCTCAGGCCTTGAATCACCCTAAAATGATGTATATCTACATAAATTATAAAAACTTTCAACCATGGATATCTCATGAAAGAGGAGAAATCATTAAGAAAGGATCTAGAAGAATGAAGATATTATAGTATAGATTCTAACATAATCGATGGCGGTTGATTCGGAGAATAGATGGAGAGGCAGAGTCTCAAAGAAGAATTTCTATCAACAAATGCTCCTAGATGAGACTATCCATGAAAAGGATAAATTTTTGAATGAGACATGACCCTGGTCCATTTAATGAAATAAAAGAAAGTACAAGACATGTTCTTTGGAGGTACACGCAGTGTACTTGCCTTTACCGGCCCCCACTTTAGGCAGTCTCTAGGTCAACTCACATGGCCATGTACTTGGACATTACACATCGATTACATGGTCACCGGTAGCAACCGGGTACACAGCGTGTACATATACGTACACTGTGTGTACTCCTAAAATTTCAAGAATCTTCTTTTTTTCTTAAAACACCCAAAAAAGAAAACCTATACCAGAAAAGAAGGTCACGGGTCTTACAATAGATGACCTCATGACATAGTATAAGTGTCTATTTCATAGATAAGACTCAATCATAGATCTCCATGCTATTGAAGGAGGACCATTGCATAGAAGAGGATGAGACGATTTCAGTAAATCTGTAAAATTCGAGACCTCTAAAATGCAGTGAAGGTCCATTTCAAAATGCATGGTAAACTAGAATTTAGTGACTGAAGAGATTTTAGGACCTCCATGCCACTACCTATTTCCCACATCATAGTTAGGGAGATTATAGAAGGCAATTATACAGTGAATACACCTTGTTGCTGAGGATATTAGGATGGTTTTTGGTGACTGTAGTGATTTCATAACCTCTATGCCATATCAACATTTTTGCTTTATAGAAGTTTTTCTTAATTGAGTGAAAACCACTTAAAAAATGCATGATAATATGAAATTAACTTGTCCATACTATATATATTGTTTTAATAGGGTAATTTGTAACGTTCAAGGAGGAATATTGACTTGTACTTAGATTCCATATTTGGTGGATATTTCAACCTGTTTTAACTAACAAATAAAATGTAATGGTCTCAATTAAGATGGTTATGTTCCAAGGGTTATGATTCAAGAATGGGAATAAAAAATTAATACAAAATTAACAATATAATGTTCATAAAGATGAGACAAATGTATAGATTTAAGAAATTGTGGATTGGTGAAGACGTGTGATAAATGTAAAGAGTGGATCATGTAAAGTTGATGAAGAATACTGAATGTAGAAAAAAAAAGATAGAGACCAAGAGAATATGAAAATTAACACATATTTTAGAGATATTACTCAATCTTCTATAAATTTAAGAAGAAAATGATGAGAATCAATATTTCAAAAAATTAAGGATATGATTAGAAGTATTTCTTCTTATTGGTATATAGTTCTTTACCATTGTAACATTTTAGGTGACACTATCATAGTCAAGAGACTTTTTTTATCCTATATACAAGGATACACCCTACTCATTATACCCACTTTTGAAAACATTTTGGACATAAATATTATGAATATTTGGATCATGTTTAAAACTAGACTTCTCCTTTTTTGGGGAACCTTGAAAATATTCATTTCTATTTATATGTTTGTGTTGGTAAGTGATCAAGATTCACTCTAAGAATGATAAGGGTTTTTTCATCAAAGAAATTTAAAAATAAATTGTCTAAGTAATTTTCACTCCTCTCAGTGGTTCTTTACTAATATAAGATGCTCCTTTTAAAGTGGTATCATAGGATGGTTCCCCTCATTGATGATTTTTGGTTAAGAAGATGTTTTTTTTTCTATTCAAAGTGATTTTTAATAAATCTATGTTGTATTTAATGGACAGTCATAATTTGATTAATTGTAAGGGTATTCCTACAAGTGATGGTAAAAATATCACAGATGGAAGTATATGTTGACTCTATATTGTTTTTATAGCATTTATGATGGAATAGAAGTCATAAATGATGGATTTGATCATTAGGATGAAGTTGTTTCTATTAAAATAATTGATTATATTATTTTAGAGAATGATAAAACTTAAAAGAGTGTTATTCTATCATCTATCTCAGAATGTTTTTTTGAATGTTAGAGGAATAAAGATAGAAAAATACATATGGTATCTATGATGTAAAGTCCAAGTGAAGTGGGATAAATTAAATTTTATGAGACATATGTATAAATATATCTATATGAATGGTAATGAAATTATTGATTGTTTTTTAAATGTGTGAATGAACTGGAATGTACAATAAATTGCTCTGGTGATAAGTTGAAAGATACTGATTTTGTTGAAAATATTCTGCATATCTTACTAGAAATATTTTAATTCAAAGTCCCTATTTTGAAAAAAAAATTCCATGAAATATTTCTATTAAACATTTTCACAGTATTCTAATATAATATGAAATATTAAAATATTATTCTATCATAAAGAATGTAATGTTTGAAAATTAAATATATTTTAAATGAAAAAAGAAAGAATAATTGAATTAAAATTTCATGTTGAATATGAATATTGTTATCCAGATTTGGACACTATTTTCGATCATATGTTTGATAAGATTATGTCTATAAAGTATTAAAATGTGAGAAGTGGAAAGGGAAGGGTTATGGTATTATTAAAATAAAATGGTTTAGGTATGGTGCTATTTGATGTTTTGTATATTTTGCTAAGGTAAAATATGATGCAGTCAGTGATGAAGATGAAGAAGTAGTTAAATGATTTTTATAGAAGAGATCATCAATATTTAAAAACCCATTGGTTTTATAATAAAGGGAGATTAAAAAATTTCTCAAAAATTATGATATAGAAATTTCATATCTAAGTATCAAATTTGTGAAATTAGTGATGGAGTAGAAGAAATGGAAATGTCAGGAGATGTTAGTGAAAAAGATCTCATTTCCAAATGAATGAAAAAGAAATCACTAGTGCCAAATTTATTGAAGTTAAGAAAAATGACCCAAATGAGATGAAATTATTTCTAAAATGGGAACTCAGGGAGTTTCAATCAATGATATCAATGTTGAAAGAAGATAAAACAATCTAAAGAAGGAAAATTAAATTTCTAGATGAAATGAATCATTTTATATTGAAGTAAAGTAAATTTTATAGAATGAATTTTATGAATTAAATAAAATCGTTTTTGAATATAACTATTCATAAATCATGATGGAATAAGAAATGAAGGTTAAAGATAAGGAGATCATGATTTTACTAAATAATAGTGAGTATTGAAAAAGAAATTGTGAAATTTATGTTGAATTTACAAAAATCTATTCATTATGTTAGGGAAATATAAGGTGAATATGTGTCTTATAGAGATCGGTAAATATCAGTCACAAATGAAGATAAAAACAGAGTTAATTTTTGATGAGTCTAAAAGGGCGAATCAATTGAGAATATCATGTTTTTAGAAAAATCAAGCGATTTTACAGTTTCTATAAATTTTGAGTGCATGTGTTGTAATTAAACAATTCTACAAATGGTGATGAAAAAAACCTAAAATGAAGTTGGATTTAAATAAGAAAGAGTCATAAGATTTCTAAAAATGATGGTTCACTAAAACAAGCCAAGATTAATGGTGGAAATAATATAGAAATATTGGTTCAATGTTCGAGAAAACATAATGATTTATAAAAAATATAATTTTATAGTTATTATTGGAGTTTTGGAGGTTTTGGGGACATATAAATGATGTTTTTGTTTAATTAAAAATACAATTATGAGTATAAATTGTTTATAATATTGAAATCGAGGTAGATTTACCTCATTTAAAGAATAATAATTCATAGACATATTTTGACATCTGGAATGAAAATAGAATACTGATCTAAACCATTGAAAGTTGTTTGTGAATGATGAGATCAGAATGGTCATCTTTTTAATGAATTTACGGTTATGATACCCACCTAAATTTACTTAATATATATAGATTATAAGTAATAGAAAAGGAATGATAAATAAAAAGATAAATAAATGGTCTGTCAATTTTCATATATAGTATCCAAAAGAGAATTTCAATAGTTGTTGGAAAATTATTTCCCTTATATATAATAGGAGTTCTAAATCTACTCAAAGATGTTAAAAAATTTAATAAAGGCTTGGGGTCATTTGTAAATGATGAGCCTCTCAAAATTAATGGTTTTTGATCAACATCGATTGGTACATATCAATTAGAATAAAGGTGTAAGGACCCAACCCTAGTTTCCTGGAGCCGGTGCATTATTTGATTTCATTGGAATACATACAAGGAATACGAATCCCAAAAGAATGAGTAGTGTAGTACTATTGGAAACAAGTTACATACATAAGTTTAAAATTACAACATGAAGGGAAACAGAACACTATTTTAATCCACTAGAAACATCACGTATCCTAGATTATTCTTGGAAGTCATTCATAAATTACCTCTTTATATCCTGAGAAAATGAAACATAAGAAAGGGGTGAGATCAAATGCCTAGTAAGAGAAAGAAATACATCAGAAGATAATATAAACATTAGACATGGTGAATAATTGAAAACACGTATCTTTAATAATAAACTTGAAACATATTACGGCAGGAATATGAGCTAAATAAATAATTCCATAATTCAACATAATCATGAGTATTATAGTAGTTAAATAACCACATGAAATATCAATAGTTGAACTAATAATGATGGAACGCAAAATGCAGGACATTCTGAAACATTTTTTCAAGGCATCGTCCAAGACTTCTAATGATTAAGGCCTCGACCAAAATAAATATCACATTGGGAAAGGCCTCGGCGAATTCCCCGTCTAGTTGTCTCATGAGACCTACTGATGCATCGAGGGGATCTATCGGGCCCCACCCATCACATAATATGTCCAATGCATTCCTCATATGAGAAGGGATAAACATAAACAACAAATACATTCATATTTAAACTATCATATGAAATGTAACTATCTTTCCCCAATCATTAAACATGAAACACTAATCATTCAGAATAATATGGTGAATGGTTTTATGATAGAACATCCACAATAGAGTTTGTCATAAACCATTAAATAAAATATGGTATATGACTTCATAAATTATTAATCCCAATAATACCACAGAATCAACAAGAGTGTTGAATTAGATGAAAACACTCTTATAAAATCATTAAGCAATTCTGGAGATAAATACTCTTTAATTTTGAAAAGAAGATTTCTTTAGGAAAAATTTTTGTATAAAACCAGAAGTGAAGTAATATAGTATTTTAATTATAAAATGAGTTATTTTATAAAGATAATGGTTTCCAAAAACAAATTATAGAGTGCCCTTGAAAATAGGTAAGAATTTTAGAAATTCCCTTGAACGGGGCTTGTATTTTGGAAACAACTTTGATGGTTCCTTTAAAAATGTGTAACTATCCATAAAATAAGGAAGGGTTATAGTTTTTACACATATATATTATACTCACACGGAATATATGATGAGTACATATCAATACCTAATAATTTCATTGAGGTAATTAGACAATGAAAGTATCCCGAATGAAAATGGATGTTCGGGTGGAAAAAACCTTACCATAACTCCAAACGTGTTCCACTCTTGTAATTAAGCTCCTGGAATATGAAATTATACTTGTTAATATATTATTTCATAACCTATTATGCATGTATTTAGTTTACCATAATTCTAGTTAGTTCATTTATGTCTTTATTGAAAAGTTATTGTACTGAATTTCATCGTTCTGGAGTGTTCGTTTCCTTTATTTTCATATTCGGTTCACCTGTTTTTAAGTAATGGAGTTCATGTGGAAAAGTTATAAATCTCCATGATTGGAATTATATATTATTTATGAACATAAATAATTAATAATGGTCATTTCTATCATCTGGATTCATGGAATGAGGAAGAATCCTTAGATGAAAACCACTACGATTATTCGGTGGTATTTGGATTATTATGAAATAGTTTTGTCATATAACGTAATTATATGTACATATTATGGTTCATGAATATAAATTATGTTTTAATACATATGTTATATTCTTTTTCAAACATAAATATGGTTTCATTACCTGTAATGAAGAAGAAATTGAAGAACGAAACTTTGTCGTCCACGAAGGATCTAAATTGAACATGATGGACGTTGATTTCGTTTATTAAAATAAAAGGGAGGGAATAAGAATATTTATCATAGTTCGTCCATTAACATGATATATATCTAGTATATAGATTATATTGTAGTTGTCATGATCATTTTTATAGAGGATGTGTGGAGAGACAAATAAAGGAATGAATTTGAAAATAAAAGAAAAGTTAAGAGATCCCTTTTGAAAATTCGGCAGCATAACGACATCACATAAAATTTCATAAAATCAAATGATGAGATCAAACGGGTATATAATCATATTTAAATCAAAATTATAGTAATAAGAATAATGAATATCAAAGCCCAACATATTATAATTGAATTTCAAATAGCTATCATAAAAGAAGTGTCGACTTGAAGAAGAGAATGAAGGATTCCCTTACCTTGTAGAATAAATCCTAGATCTTGAAGGATGGGACCTTGGGGGATTAGGGATACCTTTAGAGGACTACTAGAGAGGTAAACCCACCAGATCATCGAGGATGTGGGATTTGGAATGAATGAAAATGAATGTATGAGTGTGTATTTATATAATAAGAGAGGTAATTTTTTAATAATTTCAATGGGACACCTCATTAGTGGTTTTTGCCAAACCATGTGCTTGACCATGGTATTTGCCCATTTTTTTAGCCACATGGGAAACCTCATATCATGCATTACCATAAAAAAGTTTACCATTATTTTATATTTAATTATTACATTATTATGATGTCATTAAACTACTGAAAACTCAAAATTATATTTTAACTATTCATGAAAAATTCATGTATTTTAGAAAAATCCCAAAACATCACCCCAACCATTTTTTGACTAGTAGAATTCAAAAGTGAAGTCCATTTTTCAGAAATAATTTTATAAATTTTATTAATTTAATTTTTAAATAAGGTCATAGTTAATTCGAAAAATAACAATCATAAAGTGCAATTAGTTTTATTTCTCATTGAAAAACTAAATAAGATCTCATTATCTTATTGACTTAAGAAAAAAATGATATTATTATTTGTTATTCATAAGGTTCATATAACTATTCATATGGGTCCTTTACGATTCACCAAAAATCATGTTTGTTCTATCAGACTCCAAATGACTTACTGAAAACAACTCTAGATGTCCATATTTAGAAATTTAAAACATAGAAGAGGGAAAGTTGTGTTTAATGGATAGATTATAAAATTAAATTCTATACTTATTTTCAAAACCTTGGGGTGTTAAATTCTCCCTTCCTTACAAAAATTTAATCCACAAAATTCATATGATATTACCTCAAAAGATTCGGGTATGTCTTTAACATAAGCTCCTCCGGCTCCCATGTTGCTTCCTCTATTTTATGGTTCCTCCATAGGACCTTCACCAGTAAAGTCATCCAATTTCTCAATACTTGTTCTCTAGTATCAAGAATCTAGATAGGCTCTTCACAGTATGATAGATTGGTCATAAGTTCCGCTTCTTCATAAGTGAGTACATGTGTTGGGTCTAGTCTATACTTTCTTAACATTGACACATGGAACACATTGTGATCCTTCGAGAGACTTGGCTGCATTGCTAAACGGTATGCTACGGCTCCAATTTGGTCCAGAATTTCAAAAGGTCCAATGTACCTGGGGCTTAATTTTCCTTTCTTACTGAATTGTATAATACCCTTCCATGGAGATACCTTTAAGAAAACGTGATCACCTTCTTGAAATTCCAAATCCTTCCTTCTGTTATCAGCATAGCTCTTTTTCCTTCTTTGAGCTATTTTGATTTGGTTCTGGAGAATCGTCACCTTTTCTGTTGTTTCATCAACAAGTTCTGGGCCCACGAGATTTCTATCACAAACATCATCCAAGCATGTTGGTGTACGACATCGCCTCCCATATAAGGCTTCATAGGGTGCCATCTGTATACTTGAATGGAAGCGGTTATTGTAGGAAAATTCTACAAGAGGTGAATACTAATCCCACATGCCTTGAAAATCATGTGAACAAGACCTCAACATGTCTTACAATGTTTGAATAGTCCGTTCTTATTGTCCATCAGTGTGTGGGTGGTAGCGAGTGCTCAAATAAATATCAATATCTAGGGCCTTCTCAAGAATTTTCTAGAATCATGATGTAAAATGTGGATCACGATCAGAAACAATCGAAAGGGGTATTCCATGAAGTCTCACAACTTCAATAATATATAGTCTTGCTAGATGATCAAGTGGTAGATCTTATCTTATACCAAGAAAATGTGCTGACATGGTTAGACGACAAACAATGACCCATATTGCATCGTTCCTTCTATGGCTCTTTTGTAGCCCCATGACAAAGTCCATCGTGATATTATCCCATTTCCACTCAGGTATGAGAAGAGGATGCAATACACCTCTAGGCTGTGGTCTTCTAACTTTAACATATTGACAAAACATACATCTTGACAGAAAATCTGCAATCTCCCTCTTCATGTTGTCCCACCAAAAATTTTCCCTCAAATCTCTATACATGTTAGTGCTACCAGGGTGTATAGAGAAATTGGAACTATGAGAATCATCCAACAATTCCCTTTTTAGATCATGTATATCGTGAACACAAAGTCTTTTCCCAAATTTTAAAATTCCATCTTCATATATGAAGTCACTCAATCTCACATCATTCACAGCTTTAATCTTCATTTGAAACTCCTCATCATTAGCCTGATAACTTTTTATCCTTTCTTGTAAATATGGTTTGGCAACCATTTGAAAAAGCATTGATGTTTCACCTTCCATGGTTATTCCCATATACATATTTACTAGATTTATAAAAATAGAATCCCTTTCAACTCTCATCTTGTTCAAAACTCCATGTTCCTTTCTGCTCAAAGCATCTTCCACCTTATTTTCCTTCCCCAGGTTTTAGTGTATCATGAAATCATAATCCATGAGTAGTTCAAGCCATCTCCTTTGCCTCATGTTGAGTTATTTCTGTGTGAAAATATAATACAAACTCTTGTGATCAGTATAAATCTCACATTTTCACCATAGAGATAATCTGTCCATATCTTCAAAGAAAATATTACAGCAGCTAACTCAAGATCATAAGTAGGATAGTTTTTCTCATGAATTTATAGCTGACATGATGCTTAAGCAATAACCCTATCATTTTTCATAAGCACAAAACCAAATCCTTTCTTTGAAGCATCACTATAAATAACAAACCCATCATTACCTGATGGTAGATTAAATATAAGAAAATTGACTAATCATCTCTTCAGTTCTTCAAAAAATTCTTCAAAATCTTTTGCCCAATCATATATAACCCTTTTATGTGTGAGCTTCCTTAGCGGGTTATCTAGTCGGGAAAAATTTTGTAACAAACGCCGATAATAACCTACTAAGCCAATAAAACTGCATACCTCATGTATATTTTTTGGTGTGGGACAATCATGGATTGCCTTTGTCTTTTTAGGATCATCTAGGATTCCATCCGTAGAGACAATATGTCCAAGAAAAGAAATCTCTAGAAGCCATAATTCACAGTTACTAAACTTCCCATACAATTCATGTATTCTAAGAGTCTTCAGGATAATGCGTAAATGATTTTCATGATCTTCGAAGATTTTACAGTATACCAATATATCTTCAATAAATACCACTAAAAAATCATCTAGTTATTCCTTGAAATCTCTGTTCATTTGATCAATGAAGATAGAGGGTGCATTAGTCAATCCAAAAGGCATCACTGTAAACTCGTAATGCCCGTACTTGGTTCGAAATGCTGTTTTCGGAATGTCTTTCTTCTTCACACTAAACTGGTGATATCCAGATCGAAGGTAAATCTTTGAAAAGTACTGAGATCTATGCAGTAGGTCAAATAAATCATCAATGTGAGGTAGGGTACACATGTTCTTTAATGTTATAGCATTGATCTCCCTATAGTCGACTCATAACCTCCTATATCCATCATTCTTCTTATAAAAAAGGGAAGAGGCTCCCCATGGAGAAACTCTAGGGTGAATAAATCCATTGTTACTCAATTCATTTAGTTGTTTCTTTAGTTCCACTAATTCCACAGTGTCCATTCTATAAGGGGTCTTCAATATGGGCCTTGACCCAGGAATTAAATCAATGGAAAACTCAATTTCTCATTCAAGAGGATGTCCAGGTAAATATTATGGAAACACATCAACATATTCTCTCAAAATAGGTACATCCTCTATTTGAATATTTCTTTTCTCACCCAAAGTTACTTCATTCTCTTCCTCCCCAATAATTGAATTTAGCTAAGCTACTGGGGGTGGATCTAGATAAGTATCAGGTGATAACGATTCTACTCTAAAGATAAGGTGTTCTTTATCATCGTCATAAAGAATCGTATCCTCCTTCTTCTTACAATAAATTTTTTCATCATGGTACAAATTCCAATCCATACAGAGGATTATATCAAATTCGATCATGCGCATGACTATGAGATCAGAAGATAAAAAACATTTATATACCCTAATGGGAACTGATTCAAAGAACATTATAGCAATGGTACTTCCCTTAAGAGTTTTGACTGAAAACTCCCATGTTAAATCAAATTGGAAATATCTAATTTTCATAGAAAACTAGGAAGATATGAAACAATGCGATGATCCAGAATCAAATAAAGCATTGGATATGTCTTATGAAATGATCAATGTAACTGCCACCACGTCACACAAAACTTCTACCGCTACAGTTGTGATCGCATATGCTTGTCCATGCTCCCTCAGCCTTTTCTGGTGCATATTTCCTTGATTTTTTGGACAATAATTAGCATAGTGCCCCATCATTTGAAAATTATATCATCAAACATTATTGGATTCCTTCTTTCCATTGCAATCACTGGCAAGATGGGATTTCTGTCCACATTTATAGTATACTCTTTTTCCTTTTAAGCATGCACCAGTGTGTTTACTTCCACAATTGTCACATGGTGGAAATTCAACTCTTCACTTATTCCATGTTTCCATATTTCCATTCCTAGGGTTTTCAGCAACCCTATTATTTTATTTCTTTCCCTTAAAGTCATAATACTTAGAGAATTCATTTTATGTCTTGATGGCACCTGAAACTATATCCTCGTATGATGTAAAACTGTGGGAGACCAGTGCCCACTAGGGGAATGGATTTATGCCATCAAAGAATCGATCAATTTTGATCTGTGTATTTCATATGTAGTCCACAACATGTCTTGGTAATCATGTGAATTTTGATTCGTACCTTGCAACATTCTCATCTTCCTTCTACCTCAGATTCATGAATTGTATCTACATATCTGCTCGCTTCTCTCGAGGGAAATATTTTTCTATGAAGATTTCCTTAAAATCCCTCCATTCCATCTCTTCTATCTCTTCCTCCTCATTTGTGTTTTGGATTAATGACCACCACTGATCCGCATCTCTTAATAGATGATATACTTCCATGAAAACCTTCTCTCTTTCATTACATCCCAAGGCGAGAAATAGCTTCTCAAGGGAACATATCCACTGCTCTACTACAAATGGGTTTGTAGTCCTATTGAATGATGGAGGATATTGTCGCATAAAGAGATCCAGCATAGCTCCTCTACATTGAGGATCCAGATGCTCCATACAGGTAATTTTATTATTCATAACCTCAGTAAGTTGTCCTAGTATAGTTATGAGTTGCTCAACACCAATCACAGCACCAGATCCAACATCATTATCTTACGTCGGAGGAAAATCCCTATAGGGGACACATGCATTCATGTGATTTCCATTCCTTCCACTGGGTGCAATCTCAAGATAATGTCATACACTAGATTAGGTTATGAATCATAATGTATAATCATAACATAACAAAATACATAGAAAAATTATGATCTTATGAATGGTTAATCCCATATTCACAAATATGGTTTCTTTTAGGAATATTTTACATTTCAATCCTTCATAATGGATTGTAAAGAAAACGTGAATTATCTTAAGCATATCCCCAGCGAGTGTCGTAACCAAGAGTGCAGCAAGGACCATTGTAATTCACCAGTACCCATTCGAGTCTAGCTCAAAGCGGTGTTTTTAGGTTTTACCCTTAGATATATCTGTGCTAGAGCCGCCATTAACTTCTCTTATCCAGACAGGGATGTATTGCTTGAAAGATCCATGCAATCTATTCCTTAACAAAGTACCAGGACGTTATTGTATGTATATCCTCAATGAATAACTTAGGGACTCTTCCCTGATTCTACATTTTCTATAATTAGTGTCCATGTATTCTACTATACTTCATCTGATACCAACTGTAAGGACCCTACCCCAGTTGCCGGGAGCCGGTGCCTTATTTGATTTCATTGGCATGCATACAAGGAATACAAATCCCGAATGACCGAGTAGTTTAGTATTATTTGAAACTAGTTACATACATATGTTTAACATTACAACAAGAAGGGAAACAAAACACTATTTTAATCCACTAGAAACATCACATATCAATGATTATGCTGGCAAGTCTTTTATAAATTACCTCTTCATGTCCTGAGAAAATGAAACATATGAATGGGGTGAGCTCACACTCTCAGTAAGAGTAAGCAATACAACGGAATATAATATAAACATTAGACATGGTGAATAATTGAAATCACTTGCCTTTAATAATAAACTTGAAATATATTATGGAAAGAATATGAGCTAAATAAATAATTCCATATTTATAACATAATAATGAGTATTCTACTAGTCGAATAACCACATGAAATATCAGTAGTTGAACTCATAATGATCGTATGCTTAATTCCAGACATTCTGAAACATTTTTTCAAGGCCTCGTCCAAGACCTCTAATGATTAAGGCCTCGACCAAAATCCATATCACATTGTGAAAGGCCTCGGCCAATTCCTCATCTAGTTGTCTCAACAGACCTACTGATGCATTGAGGGGCTATAGCAGGCCCCACCTATCACATAATAAGTCCAATGAATTCCTCATATGAGTAGGGATAAATATAAACAACAAATACATTCATATTGAAACTATCAAATGAAATGTAACTATATTTCTCCAATCATTAAACATGAAACACTAACCATTCGGAATGATATGGTGAATGGTTTTAGGATAGATAATACACAATAGAGTTAGTCATAAAACATTAAATAAAATATGCTATATGTCTTCATAAATTATTAAACCCAATAATACCATGGAATAAACAAGTGTGTTTAATTTGATGAAAACACTCTTATAAAATCATTAAGCAATTCTGGAGGTAAATATTCTTTAAATTTGAAAACAAGAGTTCTTTCAGAAAAATCATTGTATAAAACCAGAATTAAAGTAAGATAGTATTTTCATAATAAAATGAGTTATTTTATAATGATAATGGTTTCCAAAAACAGATTATACAGTGCTCTTGAAAATAGGTACGAATTTGAGAAATTCCCATTAATCGGGCTTGTATTTAGGAAACAACATTGAAGGTTCCTTTAAAAATGTGTAACTATCCATAAAATAAGGAATGGTTATGGTTTTCAAACATATATATGATTCTCAAACACAATATATTATTAGTAAAAAACAATACATAATAATTTCATTGAGTTAATTAGACAATGAATGTATCCCGAATGAAAATGGATGTTTGGGTGGAAAAACCCTTCCCTTAACTCCAAACGTGTTCCTCTCTTGTACACAAGCTCCTGGAATATGAAATTATAATTTTTAATAAATTATTTCAGAACATATTAGACATTTATTTATTTTACAAAAATTCTGGTTAGTTCATTTATGTCTTTATTGGCACATTATTATATTGTATTTCGTCGTTCTGGAGTGTTCGTTTCATTTATTTTCAAATTCGGTTCACTTGTTTTTAAGTAATTTAGTTGATCTTGAAAGGTTATAAATATCCAAGATTGGAATTATATATTATTTATTATCATAAAGAATTTTTAATGGTCATTTCTATCATCTCGTTACATGGAATGAGGAAGAATCCTTAGATGACAACCACTACGATTATTCGGTGGTATTTGGATTATTATGAAATAGTTTTGTCATATAAGTTAATTATATGTACCTATTTTAGTTCCTGAATAATAATTATGTTATAATTCATAAGTTATATTCTGGTTCAACCATAAATATGATTTCATGACTAGTAATGAAGAAGAAACTAAAGAACAAAACTTCGTCGTCCATGAAGGCTATAAATTGGAACCTCATAGACGTTGATTTCATTCATAAAAATTAAGGGAGGGAGTAAGAATATTTATGATGGTTATTTCATTCAAAAGATATATATCCTGTATATAGATGTTCCTGGAGGTTTCATTATCATTTGGACAGAGGAGGTGAGGAGAGAAAAGAAAAAGAAATGAATTTGAAAATAAAAGAAAAGTTAAGAGATCCCTTGTGAAAATTCGGCAGCCTAACAACGTCACATAAAATTTAGTAAAATTAAATGATGAGATCAAAAGGGTATCTCATCACATTTAAATAAAAATTAGAGTAAGAAGAATAAATAAAATCTAACCCTAATATATGAAAATGGAATTTTAAATAGCTAACAAAAAAAAGGTGGACTTAAGGAAGAGAATGAAGGATTCCCTAACCTTGTAGAATAACTCTTATATCTTGAAGGATGGGACATTGGGGATTAGGGAAAAATTGGGAGGACTCATAGAGAGGTAAAAACACCAGATCTTCGAGGATGTGGTATTTGGAATGAAAGAAAATTAATGGATACGTGAGTATTTATAGAAAAAGAGGGGTAATTTTTTAATAATTTCAATGGGACACCTCATTAGTTTTTTTGCCAAACCATAGGCATGCCCATGGTTTTTGCCACTTGGGAAACCTCATGTCCTAATTTACTATACAGAAGTCGACCATAATTTTATATTTAATTTTTTACATCATTATGATGTCATTAAACTACAGAGAAATCAAAACTGTATTTTTACTATTCAGGAAAAATTCATGTATTTTAGAAAAATCCCAAAACGTCACCCCTACCATTTTTTGACGTGTAGAATTAAAAATTGAAGTCCATTTTTCAAAAATAATTTTATAAATAATATTAATTTAATATTTAAATAAGGTCATAGTCAATTCAAAAAATATCAATCTTAAAGTACATTTTGTTTTATTTCTCATTGAATAACTAATTAAGATCTCATTATCTTATTTTCTTAAGAAAATAAAATAATATTATTATTTAATATTCATATTACTATTCATATAGGTTTGTTACTATTCACCAAAAATCATGTTTGTTATATCAGACACCAAATGAATTACTGAACACAACTCTAGATGACCATTTTTCAAAATTCGAAACATAGATGAGGCAAAGTTGTGATTAATGGACAGATTATAAAATTGAATTCTATATTTATTTTCAAAACCGTGGGGTGTTACAAAAAGAGATCACAATATTTTCATGGATAAAAAAATATTTCATGTTTGTCTCAGATATGTGATGAATAAAATGAATTGATTTTTTTTAATTGATTTTCTTTTGAAGAACTTGAAAGATGGATGTGTCATTACAGGAGGGAAATGAATAAGAGGTAATTTTTTCTTTTTAGCAATTTCGTAAAAAAATTTATTTTAGAAAGAAATAAGAAAATAAACCATGGAATCAGATACTTGGTCATCGTGGAAAAAAGATATGGGTAATATTATTTTTGGAGATAACGTTTGGCATGTTCATAAATAAAATGGAGTAACGATTTTGATGTGTTCTACTAGTAAAAAGGGAAAACATTTAAATACAATATACAAGAAGATAAAAATTCAATCTACTCATCCTTTGGAGATAATTAACTCTAACATTTATGAGACCAAGAATAAGAAATAAAAAGTAGAGATTGAAAATTTATTTCTTTTATTGAAGACAATACTCAAATTACATGTATTACCTTTATGAAGTTTTAATTATATGTTCTAAAAATATTCAACAGATTTTAGAAAAGTTTTAATAAAGAGCGTGGTTTCTATTTTAATAATATTATAAGGACTCAACCTTAAAAATTAAATACTCATGAGTTTTAATCAAGAAATAACTTTCTTTCACATTGAGGATCTTTTCAGGTTTGTATTTTTAAGAAATTATGCCAAACCTGATACATATAAATTCAAAAAAACGGACACTTATAATTAGTTCCCATTTTTTCATAATATAAATCTTTTAATGCAATGCATGATCTGTTTTATGAAAACACTTATCAACATTCAACTTTATATCTTCCAATACATTAATCATCCTTAAATCCTATGAAAAATATTTAAAAACATGGGATGGGAATAAAGAGATCAGTAAGATGTACAAAATTAAGTATACCACTATACAATTGAGAAATATAAAATCCTAAGTAAATATTATGATAAAGTAAAACATTTCACCCTTATTACGTTGTAAATTATTTCCTTTCAAAAGAACTCATTTCATACCTTTTTTGTAATCAAATGATTACTATAAACCACAAATAATTCATGGATAAAACATATTGGTATCATGTGATATCCTAATACTTTTAACACTAATCAATAGAAAAACCACATAGTTGACTTCTATACATGTCGCTCTTATAATTGAAAAAATCATATGGCCGACTTCCTTACGAAATTCATTGGAGGTATATCATGGACCTTCATATTATTGGTTTATCATAGAACTAACCATCATTGTTTATCACATAACTACCTACAAAATGTGAAAGTACCAATATATAATCATAACCTTTAAAAGAAATTACTTTTAAACATGTCACTCATAATATTTCATTTTCACTCATAAGAAATCATTTCAAGTTATTTTAATAATCAATCTATTTTCAAAACCCATTTTCCAAAATAAATACCCCAAAAGGAAAAGAGGGGTCTCACATTATTTTAGAAATATGAATGATTTTAGAGGAATCCAAATACCTTAACAGAAAAAAAATTCATTTAAAATACTTTTATATCCATATATATATATATATGTAAAATAATATCATAGATATTGACATGGATGAAAAAAAACTGATTTTTAAAAGAACGTATCCCATTACAATTTGAAATAAATTTAATTATAAGTCCCATTAAAGAATAAAATTTAACAAAAAATTAAATAACATGATAATAAATAAATATATTATATTATTTTTCAAAGGGGATTTATATTCACCTACAAAATAAGGTCGGCGTATAACAACAAAATAAGGATCAATGAAAGGATATTGAGATGAAGTCCTTTACTTTGAGTCCGAATTGTCATGAATGTCTATATCATCTTGAATAATAAACTTATGTCAAATATTTAATTTCCTATTAACCTTTTAAAAGTTTATCATTACATTTATTTAATTTTACAATCTTTTATACAACTACATAATCAATTAAGTCTATGTCGGGTGTCTTACCATATTCTGTTTATATGTCAAAACAAATTTGGTAGGTCCAATATGGTCATAAAGGTAATTATTTAAAAATATCTATAATTATAATCATGAAATTATTACCATATTTATTCATAAATTATACTTTTAAATGAAATTAATCAAGGTGGTTATTTAAAATTAACCAATGTTATAATCATGGAGATGATGGGTCGTATGTATTCATGAGTAACATTCCCATTTTTCAATGATCACTATAGAAAGAAGGTAAGTAACATATATGTTTACTTAATGAAAATTACATCATAAATACCATTTAATTTAATTATAAATAATTATATATATCATTATTGTGTTGAAAACAGAATCACATCACTTCTAGGATCTGGTAGTCCAAACATCAAGGGACGACGTTATCATGTTTTCCATGTTTGAAAAGGTAATAAATAAAATGATATATTATATTTCCAAAAATAAATTTATTTCATGAATATAATATAGATTTTATTTTGATGAACTATTTTTTATCAAAATAATCCTTAATACATTATATGAAAAGTGTGAAGAATCGCATCATTTTGAGGAGGCGATAGTCCACACATCCACAAACGATGTTATCGTATTCCCACAAAATGGAAACCATGAAAAATGATTTATATAATAATTATATAAGTATTAATACATTAAATATGTCATATATATAATATAAAAATATTATATCAATCATAGTTACCAACCATTAGAAGTGGTACTGTAATTACGAATGACAATGTTTCATGAGGTGGTAGTCCTCCATACACATGAATGGTATGTTCATTACACATTTGATTGATGTGTGTGTAAGTGTACGTAAAATCATTGTAATAACAACACCTCATTATATTTATAATACTTATGTTATTAAATAATTAATTAATAAGAAGAATTGAATGTTTGATATCCGAATTTTTAAAATGATAATAAATACCCTCTTGTGATAAATCTTTAATACCTTAAGTGGGAAAATTGATTTATCAGTGAAATATCTAAATAATGATTTAATGTTTGCGAATAAGTGAAAAATCCCAGTTAACAATTTGAAATATTAAATGAAATACTTCTAGAGCCATAAATTGTGTTAGTGCAGCACTCTGAGGCTCACAAATCCTTGAAAAAGACAAAATAAAAATATTATATATATTATTTTAAGTGTGAAAAATTTATTTAAAAATATTAAATAAATCCAAAATGGTGAATTGTATATGAAATAGAACAACACTGTTAGGTATAAAAAAAAATTTACCCTAGGAAGAGTAAAACATTCAATGATGTCGGATGTTTGGATGTCTATCTCATGAGATAAAGTTTTTAAATAATATATAATAAATTATTTTATTGAAAATATTTAAAAATATCACAAGCGGTGCATTATTACAACATAAGACCACTAATATGTCTAGGATGCATTGTTTACCTGTGGAGGGGTATAAAATTTTTTGCTTCATAAGTTTGGATGTATCACTCACAACAATAAACATTTTTATATTTAATTAATTTATAATTCATTTTTTGAATATTAAATAATTAACATCTTACAAGTGGTGCATCATATGACCAATCTAAGACAATGGTTAGGTCCAAAATAAGGGGATTGTCGTAGGTGGGTTATAAATTCAACGCGCATTAGGAGTTTTGAAACATCACATGTGAAAAAAACTTTTTATTTTTAATTAATTATTTAATACATTTTAAAATAATAAATAATTTTGTTTAAGAAATATGAGACCACTGTTGGGTCCAGAACAGGCAGTTTACACTAAATAGGGTGTAACTTCTGTGCACAACATGTATTAGGTATTATTTTTTTTATTAAATTATTGACTTTATTTATTTATTTAAATGGAATTTAACTAATCTCTAACATTATGCTGAAAACTCCATTATTTCCATGAAAAAGTTTTTCAAACCATCATTTTCTTCCATTTTGAACAATTTAAAATATGAAGCATCATTAATGGATAAATTTAGACAATTTATCATTGATTTTACATGGTATCATGGTTTAAACTAGACTTTTAAATTTATTGTATTTAATAACGGGTTTTTCAAAATTAAAATGGTGACAATGATTAGAGATAACTAATAATAAAAATAAAAATAATTATTATTGTTATTATTAATTATAAAAGATAATATTTTAATGGTGTGTAATAATAATAATAATAATAAATGTGTGTTATTATTATTATTTACAATATTAATAAAATTAGGTGTTAATAAATTAAATAAAGATAAAGAGGGACCTTGAGATATATTGCGCATATAAAAAACCAGAAGGGGATCCACCTCCTTCATGACTGGCTCGATATGTGGGGATTTGATATCCCAATTATTTTCTAAAATCATAATAAATAAAAAGTGATAATTTTAAATAAAATAAATTGTTAATGGGTAAAACACACATAGAGAGCCCAACATTCCTTGGATAGTTTTAAAAAAATAATATATATATATATATATTATTAATATTATTTAATTGTTATTATTGTTGTTTTTGTCATAATCTCATTTCCATTATAACTTTTTGTAGAGTGATAGATTGAAATGCCATTAGTTGCAGTATGAATGTAAAATTGATGCATTCATTTCTAGACCACTGACGAATATTTAATTTAGTATTGTGGTACATGTAAATGAAACGTCCAATATTATAATGAGTCGGTGCATTGATTTAATAGAAGAAAGTATTAAATTTGTGTTGCAATTAGTAAATGTTGCTAAATTGATTGATGAAAATGTATTATAAATTAAATCTGGGGTGGTTCTCATGACATGGGTAGGAATCACATTATTTTTTCATGCCACTCCCCACTATCATAACCAATATCTCCCATATTCTATTTTATTATTCAAAATTTCTATCCTCAATATCGTCTTTGATATTAATCAGATTGATTCTCCATTAGTTTCATTGGATTCATATCGACAAGTAGAGATTTATTTATATGATTTTTTTGAAGGTAGTGAGGTATTATGTTTAAATTTAATTAAATATTTTTCAATTATCAAAGGTATCTATAATTCTAAATAATGTTGAAATGGTGATGGTTCAAGGATTGGTTGGTGTTTGATCATCTTCTGGTTAAGTGAATGTGTGGTTTCGGTGACAAGAACATTTGTAAATATCAATTTGGACATGGAAATCAATGAGGTAAGAGGTTCCTTCCCATTTTGGTAAATATAAATATATGATGTTATCATGATGTTGTGTTTGTGATGGACTAACCGATGCTTGTGAAGAATTTCATGTGGGGGTATGAGTAATTGTGGTCGTACATGTTGATGTGTGATTATTCTAACATGGATCTTGGTGTGACTTATCATTTGATTCTATGACATGTCTTGTTATTGTGTTTCATAGCCTACAAAATTGCATTGTAGGTACCAAGATACCTTGGTGGATCATTGAGGTTGGGAGTACAAGTTTACCCAACTGGACACAGTCCTAAAATCCTTAATGGCTGGTATGACTACTCCTATAGAGGGGAAATCATAGTTCCTAGCTAATGGATACAAATATATAGTTTTAGAACCTTCAGGATGGTAGTTATGTAATCCCATGGCCAGTTACCCATCTTGATGAATTCATAATGTCCTTAAAGGTGGGTGTGGATACCCCTGTTAAGGGGAAATCATAATTCCTAGCTAGTGGATACAAAGATGCCTAGGTGGATATGGGAGGGTTGGAGTTATGTGGTACAATGTATGATTGACCATTCTGATGCAATCCTAATGTCCTTATAGGAAGATGTGGATACCCCTATAGAGTATAACGTATGATGTTTTTCTAGAGGATAATGGCCACCGCTACCATTGAACTTGGGTTGTGTATGATTAAATGGATAAGAGGACCCAAGATCAACCCAAAAGAATGTATAGTGTTTCTTTAACTACCCCAATAATGGTGGGGTTATCTATGTGACCTTGAAGGAGGTATGTGTGTTCTTGACTTTCTTATTTGAAATGAGTCTAAGCATGTGGGGATGGGATTTGGGGTGGCTTGGTCAGATCATGATGACTCAACACATGTATAATTACTTAGCATTTACTTATGTCCGGATATACACTATTATATATAATTTATGTGCTTATGGTAAGGATGAATTAGTGGTTTCCTACTGAGCCTTGTACTCACCCCCTACTCAGGCATTTTGGTGTGGTAGTATATTTCGTTACCAGAGATCTGATGAAGGGAAAGGGACAAAAGTAAAATGGTTGAGTGGTAGAGGATGGATCTAGAGGAGACCAAGATAGACATCAGAGTACCCCATAGATAGTTGGTTACTTACTTTTATCTGGTATTTGTCTAATGATTTGGTACTCTGGATAGGCTTACCACTTTGGTATCTCTTATATTTATGTCATTGTTCTATTTCCACATTTACTATTATTTTTTATTATTTGGTTTATTCATTATTATTGATCATGTGACATGATTGAAGGGGATTAGTCTACCCAAGGATTCACTTGAGACTATCATTGTTGGTCAGAAACCTCTTGCATATGATGAAACCCACATGAGGTCATGTAACATTCCGGATTAGAACTGATGGTCTGGTTTTGGATGTTACTAAATAGTATCAGAAGTTCATGACCCACTAACTTGATTTGTCTCTAATGATTGGTTGGGATAGGTTGGACAAGAGATATGAAATTGGGACATGATGTTATTAATATTTTCACGACTTATTATATACACCATTTACTGATTTTAAATGAAATGTGCATAATTTTTGTGAAATATTAATGTGTCAATGCTAAGTATAATATTTGAGCATTTACTGAAGTAGTCCAATTGAGTCAGTTTAATATTTTATTGATAACTATCATACTACTGATTTAATTTGTGTGGTTATTGTTTTTAGGATTTTTTATTCAGTTTCTCACATATCATTAGAAGGTATCATGGGCAAATTCTGCCATTTGAATGCTCTTATGGTCAACACAAGAAGACCCAAATAATTTGTGATGAAACTGGACCCTCAATGATGATTGAGTTACTGGTCTAAATCCTATAGCCCAAATTTTAGGAAACTCCACGGTATTATTTTGGATTTTTCTAAGGAATCATGGA
The DNA here is from genome assembly GCA_963277665.1 of Viscum album. Lineage (NCBI taxonomy): Eukaryota > Viridiplantae > Streptophyta > Magnoliopsida > Santalales > Viscaceae > Viscum > Viscum album. Next base: position 1,059,615,374 of record OY728135.1, on the reverse strand, counting down.
TAAAAATATGAAGGTACAACTACAAGAACAAGAGGGCCCAACTAATTCCTTGAAGTCCAGCCCACCATTCTGGCCGGGAATTAATATCCAGACACTATTCAAGACATTTCTCATTATGTAATCATCAAATTGAGATGATATTTCGTATTGTTAAAGAGGATAATAGGTGAACAAATTTTTTGATGAAATCATTCGGCTTTGAAGGCATATTCCTATTCACAAACCCTTTCACATTTTGGACGACAAAAAAGATTATATTGAAATAGACAGATTAAAATTGTTTAATCAACCGGCCATAACATTGGTTCCATTTGTCCAAATCACATAAAATTTTGAGAGTGGTCTGAAAATATTATTATATAAAAAATTTGATAAGAAGATATCTCGAGATTCAGCTTCTGGATTCCCAAATCGTCAATCCAATTGGAGGGACATATTGGGAATGAAAACGGTCCACTTCCTGGGGCTATAAATGCAACCCCCTCCTCTCCTTCACAGGAGTTTTCATTTCAGAAGAGAGGAGAACATATTGGCACTACCAAAGCCTTTCCAAAGGCTTTGGAGGATATTCCATACTCATGTTTTCACTTGAGATACCCTTCCTCTTCTCTTTGTTTTCATTTACTTTTGTATTGTTCTTTGTTGTAATATTATAAGTCTTTCTTTTTTAATTATGTTTTAATGAACGAATCTACTTAAAATATCCCATATTCTCATCTGCATTTTATAGTTTAATATTAATCTTCAAAATATTTTAAATAGAGTTGAATCCGATTCCATTATTTTTCTTCCTAATTCAATTGAAAGTTCGTTTTTAATTATCATTGTTCGTGTGTGTGTGTGTGTTCGACGCACCACACTTTTCTTATCCCTTTATTTTTCTTATCTTCTTAATTTTTCATCAGAATCATTAGAACCAGATTATTAAAAATCCAAAATGGATGAGTAAATCTATTATTGGGGTGAGTTAAAATTTAGGGATGTTAAGTGATTGAGAGTATTTTATTGATGAATATTAATTGAATTAATATTCTGTATGTTGGACTTAAATGTCATGGATTAATGACTTGTTTTGATTAACTGGTGGATTCGATGGATTATTGGAACCATAAATACACCACCATTAACATGATATAATTGATATTAAAACCTTATGTTAAGTTAAGGCTTGGATTAAATCCTTAACACTTAGAAATTCCAATCAAGATTATTTTGTGAAGGGGGTGTTAATTTAATGAAATATAAAGCAAGGCTCAATGATTTGACAAGCTTAAATAAAAAATGATGAACTCACCCCAATATTTATCAATTTGTTAAATCATTCATAATCAATAAATCATTTAAATTAATCGCTGAAAAAACCCCCAATCAGAATACAATCAACTAAAAATAAATGACTATTAAAAAGTATCATCGCTGAGGATTCGAACCGAGTGCTGCTATACACAATAGCAGAGCAATGGAGCTTTAATCGATCGATTGGAAAAAAATGTCTGTGTGTTTCAAATGGTGCCTTTCCTAGGGATCATGATTTAAATAGTCCTTATTTTCTGGTTATTGTTAAAAATAGTAAAAAATAAAAAAAAATTGATTATAAAAACACAAAGAAAAACCCATCTTCTTTTTCCTTCCAACATCTCTCGGAATGCCTCGTAGCCTACCAAACAATCCCTTAGATTTGTTTGACCCTGAAATCGAGCGAACACTTTGAAAAATTAGGTGGAACATAAGAGAAAATCAAATAATTCAACACCCAGTCCTCATCCAACCAGTTGAATTAGATATGTCCAATCCTAGGAAACAAAGACTAAAAGAACTTGTTGCCCCTTATTTTAATTACCAACAACTTTTTATTCAATATCCAAAAATAAAATATGACTTTGAACTCAAATCCGGTTTGATTCATCTTCTCCCTCATTTCCATAGGCTAGTCACTGAGGATCCACATCTCCACCTTAATGAGTTCCAAGTGGTGTTCTCTACCATGAAGCCTTATGGGGTTTCTAAGGAACAACTCAAACATAGAGTATTCCCTTTCTCCCTATTTGAAATTTCAATGTCATGGCTTTACTACCTACCTCTTTGTTCCATGACCACATGGAATGACAAGAAGTGACTCTTCTTAGAGAAATTATTTCCTTCTTCTCATACTGCTTCTATCTGAAAGGAAATAAGTGGTATCCATCAATTCCCAAAAAAATCACTCCATGAATATTGGGAGAGGTTCAAAAAGCATGTTGCAACCTGCCCACACTACCAAATCCCTGATCAACTCTTGATCCAACACGTCTATGAGGGGTTATTGGCTATATAGAGAACTCTCATTGATGCTGTAAGTGGTGGTGCTCTTGTTGATAAAAATCTTGCATATCCAAGAGATCTTATATGAAACATGGCTGGAAACACACATAAATTCCATACATGAACACATTATCAAGTAAAACAAGCCCAAGATAATCAATCGGCAGATCCAAACAAGATGACCGAGTGGATGAGTGAACTTACAGGTCTTGTGCAGCAACTATATCTGGCATCCAAATCCCCATCCGCGTCTTCCCTACAGTCAATGTTTCTTGGACTTGTCAAAAACTGTGGAATCTACAACTCTCCATCTCAAACAACAGACACATGTCCACAACTTTAAGAGGACAAATCTGATTCATCTGAACCAATGGAACTCAATGCAGCATATGCTCAAAGGAACACCAACCCTCAACTATCAGGTCAGTTTCATAGAAACTTCAACCAACCCCATTTTGATCCTTTCTCTTCTACATATAACCCTAACTTGAGATATGGTAGTCCTGTATCTCATCCCCTTAAATTCCATCCTCAAAACCCAAACCAATTCCAATATGGTCAAGGTACCAGTAATGTACATCAACCTTATCGTTTTGTTCCTCAACCTTAGAGGAACAATACTACTCATGAATTCCATTGTCCTGGTGAGCCTTCACTATAACATCCCTAGTATGTAATGAATAATAGATATTCTTATCTATGACTATTTATGAATTAGATAGTGTTTTAGAGGCTTAAAATGAGAATAAATCCAATCTTAAGCATGGAATACACTAATATTTTTAAAAGATTGTTTTTCTGCCTTTTGATGGAAAACAATTTTTAAATCAAAATTTTGACAATTTTATAATCCCTATTTTTCAAAATAAACATATTCTTTATGATTGGGATATTGAAATTTACTTTGGGTAATTTTTTGGTATTTTTCCGATAATGTTCATTTTTTAAATGAATAGTGAAAAATGTTGTATTTTAATTCAAAACCTCTTTTTAGTCTAATTTATTTATATGATTAGTTTATATTTTTAATTGGTTTTAAAGATAAATTAGAATATATTTTTACCATTTAATCCAATAGTGGTCATTGGAATTAATTTCACATTGAAATTGGACTTAAACTAGTGTCAATATTTTGATAGTTATTATTTCATAAAAACACGTTATTTGCTCTGATAGCGGGAATTAATTATCAAATTAATTAATGAAACTTATATGTTTTTAATGTTGTAAAATAGACATCATTATTGATTTCAGAATATCAAATATAGCTTAGGGTGAAGTTTTGGTATTTTTCTGAAAAACATCAATTTTTGATGAATAGTGAAACCACTAAGTGGTACTTAAAAAACTGATTTTTCGTTTAAATGAAACATTACCACTTCTATGTTTTGAATTTCAAAAATTTGACATAAATGGTTGTCATTAAGAAGTAAAATGTGGTTCAATGGGATTAAAATAATTTTTTTTTGAATAGTAACTTTTATGTTTTTAGTCGCGATTAGAGGTAATTAGTGTAATTTAGGGTAAAAATAATGTTTTAATAATATTAAATGACCTAGAAACATGTCCTACCCTTATTGGATGTGTCATGTACGACCAAGACAATCCATGGGTCAACTTAGGGACCCCATGGTGCCACTTTGGTAGGAAAATGATATTAAAAACTTTTTATTTAATGTTAAAATAAAAATGTCACTAACATGTATTGTTTTACTAAAACAATTTTTACATGCGGTTATACAAGTCAGATATTTGACTATAAATAATCATTGGAAATCTAAAACGATTTCCTACATCATAGTGTTTTTTTTATAATTTTTATACATTAAATACATTAAATTATTTATGACATCATGATGATGCATCAATTACCTCATTATATAACAATTTAAATAAAATGAAAAGATAATGTAAAATCTAAGACCTACACTTGTCAAATACCTATTTAATGGGTTTATTTCGAACCCTTATAACCTTATACTCGAATTATATCAATTTGGGACCTTTTAAATTAGAAACTCATTTTAAAATAAAGTAACATTTCTTTACTTTCCAAGAGTGCCTCTCCCCTCCTCTTATACAAGGCCTCCACCTCTACCTCCTTACCCACACTTCCAAAGCCTTTGGCTCAGCCAACCCAGGCCAATTTTGTCTCTCCACATCCCTCTATAACTTTTAGAAGTCTCACATTGGGCAGAAGTCTTCCCAAGGAAGCCTTTGAGCTCAAATCAAAAAGAGTTACCTGTTTTAAAGGTAGTGTTTTCTCTCGTGTTCTTATGTTTTATTTTGCTTCTCCAACCCTCTAAACTCTTTTTATTCATTTATTTTGTAACAAAACCAATATATTCAATAAACGATGATGTTATTATATGAATTATTAGAGCTACACTTACACACACCTACATCTAATGGATAAAGAACATACAGTTTTTGTGGATGGCGAATTTCTGCCTCACGAAACGATGATTGTTCAACACTCATATAACACCTTCATAGGTGGCCATTAAGATGTCACTATATTTATATATTATATATAATATGTTTATGGTTTAGTTATGCTTCTGTATTTTTCATTTATGGAATAAATATATCATTACCATTTTGGGTAAACGCGATATCTTCATTTTAGGAAGTGCGGACTACCGCCCCCTCAATGTGATTTGATTTCGTTAATGCCATATGTGGGATGTATAAAAGATTTAATTAATGGTATTATATATGATATTATACTGTAATTATAATATAACTTTATATCACTATGATTCCATTCCATAAAAATACGAAATAGAAATGGAAGTAGCGTTCATGCTTACGTACGGCTTACCGTCTCCATGAACGGTGCATTTCATTTCTTACCTCTAAACATTATGTAATATTATAAATTCATGTATATACTGGATATATATGATACATATGATATATACATCATGAGTATAACTCTGGATATAATGGATACATGAACAACTTGTAATTATAAAAAGAATATTTTTGACTCAAGTACCAATGATCGTTAAAACGACCGTTATTTACTTAAATAATTGCATAGTGTACATGACATGGTAATAAGTGATATAAAAGGAATAATGAACTTGAAAAAGGTTCCTAAGAAATTATAAATTAACTCAAGTTTATTATTCATGAGGTTAAAGAACGATTGAGTCTAGTCGGACCCGAGGTATGGTACATCTTCTCAATCTGCTTTCATTGAGGCATATTTTGTTTTATACACAACCTTCTTTTATACGGTGTATAAAACCCTTTGAATTTTAATTTTATCCAAAATAAATATTTTTTATACGAAGCGTTTTACTAAATGACAAAAGGGAATGTTTTTGTCGTATGTATGCGGCGACAACGACTTCTCCACCGCCGAGACCATTATTTGAGTTTCAGCTTCCTCTACAAGCCATACCTTTTTTTAAATACCATGTTTTACTTTTCTATTATTTTGGTATTGAAAATTGTTTTCATAATGTTTTTATATCAATGTGTTGTATTGAAATCTTCTAATTGAAAGGTGGAAATGTTATGTTTCCTTTATTCAAGTTTTATGTGATATGATTATGTTGTGGTTCTTGGGCATTATTATGAAGACATGTGGTTCCGTGATAATCTAAGGGCGGGTGAGCCCGATATAGCTCTCCAATGCATTGGGTAATGTGAAGGAGTTAAGCGTTAAGGTTTCTCCAAAGAGATTTAGGGAATATACTGTGATGGGTATTCCAAATGTAACCAAGAAGGTTACTCCCTACGTAAGAATGTTATGAATGACTCAAGTTACCTTTATGTCTTATGATTTCTATGATTTATTCATGATTTTATGTGGTATGTTAAAGTGTTTATGTTTTATGAGTAGAGTATGATTTCATTGATTCTTATGTATACATGTACTCATGTTTCCTTTCCATATTTTTAGATCCCTTACGGAGCTTTTTATGCTCATCCTATGTTTTTTTGAAATGTTTTTCACAAGTCAAGGGAACGGTACATGATATGATGATAGTGTCAAGGAAGTGTCAAGAAATAATCCATGTTTTATTTTAAATATGTTTCTATTGAAGGGAAAAATTAATACTATATTTATGTAACCAGTTTTTTTAAATGTGGAATGTAATGGAAGTTTTATGATCTAATTCTCTAAAACTCTATACCTGAAAAGATCCTCAATGTGTAATCTTGTAATAACACATGATTAAGTACGGTTTAGGGCTGGGGCCTTATAGTTGGTATCAGAGGTCGGTTTAGATAACTTTAGGAGTTAGAATTCTATTAAATGGTTATCCAAAAATATTTTTTTATGGTCAAATTGAAATGATATAGAATTTACAGATTACCATGTTGCTTCACCTAAGGTATTTCAGTGTTAAGAATGGTTTTTTGTAGAGGAAACAGAGAAGCTTTTTTGGGAAGACATACTAAGGGAAATAACCTTCCAAATCAGCATACTAAGATGGTCAGAATCAGAATTGAGCAGTTTACTACAGTGATGCCTCAGTTGAATCAGGTGAAAAATGCTGGTTGTTTTTATTGATGATATTTTGGTGTTTTATAAAATTAAATAGGAGCATGAAAGACATTTAAGGGTTATTTTAAAAACATTAAAAGAAAATAAATTGTATGGGAAATTCAGCAAGTGTGAGTTTTGGTTGCAACAAATTTCTTTCCTTGGTCACATTGTTTCTAAAGATGGGATAACTGTTGATCCTGCAAAAACACAGGTTGTTGAAGAATGGACAAAACCCACAAATGTAACTGAGATTCATAGATTCCTTGGTAATGTAGGCTATTACCGAAGGTTTGTTAGAAATTTTCCCCGGTTATCTAGTCCAATGACTAAGCTAACTCGGAAGGGTGTTAAGTTTATCTGGACAAAATAATGTGATGATTGTTTTCAGGAACTAAAATGAATATTGGTGTATGCTCTAGTTTTGGCACTACCTTCTAAAAATGGTGATTTTGTTTTCTACAGTGATGCTTCATTGAAAGGACTTGGTTGTGTCCTAATGAATAATGATCAGGTAATTGCTTATGCTTCACGTCAGTTGAAAAGTCATGAGGTAAATTATCCTACACATGATTTAGAATTAGCTAATGTAGTTTTCTCTTTAAAAATTTGGAGGCATCATTTGTATGGAGTAAAGTGTTAAATATATACCGATCACAAAAGTATAATGTATATATTCACTCAGAAATAATTGAACATGATATAGAGGAGATGGCTAGAATTAATCATGGATTTTGATTTTACAATTCATTACCATCTGGGAAAAGCAAATAAAGTGTCTATTGCTTTGAGTTGAAAAATTAATGCTTCATTAACAATGATGTGTTTGGAACGTGATCCTTTGGTTAAGGATTTGATGAACTTTGGCATAGAAGTTTTTGGTGCAGAATGTTCTTCTGTTTTTTCTCAAGTATATGTGAAATCTTCTCTATCAGACAGAATCAAGAAAGAACAGAAGAAAGACAACATGTTTTAGAAAAAGGTAGAGCTCGTTCAGAAGGGTAAGTTGCCTGAATTCAACATTGATAATGATTGAGTTTTGAGATTTGGGAAGAGATTTTGTGTGCCTTGTGATTCACAGTTGAAGAGAGATTTGTTATGTGAAACTCATAGTTCTCCGTTTTTAGTTCATCCAGGCAGTACTAAGATGTATAGAGATCTTCGGGAGTATTACTGGTGGGATGGAATTAAAGGGGATATTGTTGATTTTACAATGAAGTGTTTGACTTTTCAACATGTTAAAGAAGAGTGGCAGTTACCGAAAGGGATGCTTCAGCCTTTACCAGTTCCAGAGTGGAAATGGGAAAATATATCCCTGGGATTTGTTGTGGGATTACCGAAGACATCTCGAGGTAATAATGCAATGTGGGTTATTATTGATCGCCTGACTAAATCTGCTCATTTCCTTGCTATACGAGATACTTTTTCCCTAGATCAACTTTCTCGTTTGTACCTTAAAGAGATAGTTAGGTTACATGGATTTACCCTCTTTATTGTATCCGATAGTGATCCCAGGTTTACTTATAACTTTTGGAAAGGCCTTCAGATGTTGTTGGGTACTGAATTAAATTTTTGTACAGCTTTTCATCCTCAATCAGATGGGCAGTTAGAACAAAAAATTCAGACTTTATAGGATATGCTATGTTCTTGTTCGATGGATTATCAGGGAAGTGGGGACCAAAATCTTTCTTTGGTTGAGTTTTCTTATAATAACAGTTCTCATTCGAGTATACATATGGAACAATTTGAGGCATTATATGGGAAGCAGTGTCGATCTCTAGCCTTTTGGGATGAACTGGGTGAAAGGAAGCTGATGGGACCAGAATTGGTGGAAGAGTTGGCAGAAAAAGTTCAGCTGATACAGAAACACATGAGAACATCTCCAAGCAGGCATAAGAGTTATGCGGACAACAGGAGGAAGGATCTCTCTTTTGAGGTAGGTGATCATGTTTTTCTCAAAGTCTCACCATGGAAAAGTGTGATGCGATTCGGTAAGAATGGAAAGCTGATTCCAAGGTTCAATGGACCATATGAAATTTGGGAGAGAGTTGGATCAATTGCTTACCGAGTGGATTTACCTCCGAGTTTATCTCAGGTACACAATGTTTTTCATGTTTCAATGTTAAGGAAGTACATGCCAGATCCATCTCATGTTTTGAGTCCAGAGGTAGTTCAGTTGGAAGAGAACCTATCTTATGAGGAACAACCGGTCGAGATTCATGACCACAGGGAGCAAGTGTGATAGAATAAGGTCATTCATAGGTAAAGGTTTTGTGAAAAAACCACATGAGTGAAGAGGCAACATGGGAATCTGAAAATGCAATGAGGGCTAAATACCCCCACTTATTCGATAAGTAAATAAATTGCGGGGACACAATTTTCTAAAGGGGGGGAAGGATGTAACATCCAAAGTAAGTAATGAGTAATATATATTCTTATCTATGTCTATTTATGAATTAGATAGTGTTTTAGAGGCTTAAAATGAGAAAAAATCCAATCATAATCATGGAATACACTAATATTTTTAAAAGATTTTTGAACTGCCTTTTGATGGGAAACCATTTTTAAATCAAACTTTTGACAATTTTATAAGCCCTATTTTCTAAATAAACATATTTTTTATGATTGGGACATTGAAATTTACTTTGGGTAAATTTTTGGTAATTTTCCGATAAAGTTCAATTTTTAATGAATAGTGAAAAATGTTGTATATTAATTCAAAACCTCTTTTTAATCTAATTTATTTATATGAATAGTTTCTCTTTCGAATTGGTATTAAAGTTAAATTAGAATATATTTTTTCCATTTCATCCAATAGTGGTTGTTGAAATTAATTTCACTTTGATATTGGACTTAAACTAGTGTCAGTCTTTTGATACTTATTGTTTCATAAAAACATGATATTTTCTATGACAGTGGGAATTAATTACTAAATTAATTAATGAAAATTATATGTTTTGAATTTTTTAAAATAGAAATCATTTTTGAATTCGGAATATCAAATATTGCTTAGGGTGAAGTTTTGGTATTTTTTCAGAAAAACTTCAATTTTTCATGAATAGTGAAAGCACTAAGTGGTACTTAAAAAACTGATTTAACGTTTAAATGAAACATTACCACTTCTATGTTTTGAATTTAAAAAATCTGACATACATTGTTTCCATTAAGAAATAAAATGTGGTTCAATGGGATTAAAATAATTTTTTGGTAAATAGTAACTTTGATGTTTTTAATCGTGATTAGAGGTAATTAGTGTAATTTAAGGTAAAAATAATGTTTTAATAATATGTAATGACCTAGACACATGTCCTACCCTTATTGGATGTGTCATGGACGACCAGTAAAATTAATGGGTCAACTTGGGGACCTCATGGAGCCACATTGGTAGGAAATTGACATTAAAAACATTTTATTTAATGTTAAAATAAAAATGTCACAAACATGTATTATTTTACTAAAAAACATTACATGGGGTTATACAAGTCCTATTTTTGACTATAAATAATAATTGGAAACCTTAAATGACTTCCTAAATCATATTATTTTTTTTATAATTGTTAGACATTAAATAAATTAAATTATTTATGACATCATGATGATGCATCGATTACCTCATTATTTAACGATTTAAATAAAATGAAAAGATAATGTAAAATCTAAGACCTAAACTTGTAAAAAACCAATTGGATGGGTATATTTCGAACCCTTATCACCTTATCCTCTAAGTATATCAATTGGGGACCTTTTAAATCCGAAACCCATTTTAAAATAATGTAGCATTTCTTTACTTTTCAAGAGTGCCCCTCCTCTCCTCTTATAAAAGGCCCCCACCTATACCTCCATACCCACACATCCAAAGCCTTTGGCTCGGCCAAAACCTACCCATTTTGTCTCTCCACATCCCTCTATAACTCTTAGAATCCTCACATTGGGATGAAGTCTTCCCAAGTAAGCCTTTGAGTTCAAATAAAAAATTGTTACCCGTTTTAAGGTAGTGTTTTCTCTTGTCTTCTTATGTTTTATTTTGCTTCTCCAACCATATAAATCATTTTATTCCTTTATTTTGTAACAACACCAGTATCCCCAATATACTAGGATGTTGTAATAAGAATGATTAGAGCTACACTTGCACACAACTATATCTAATGGTCAAATAACATACCGTTTCTGTGGATGGAGAATTTCTGCCTCATGAAACGATGATTGTTCAACACACATATAACTCCTTGAAAGGTGGCCATTAAGATGACACTATATTTATATATTATATATAATATGTTTATTAGTTACTTAAGCTTATTTATTTTTCATTTATGGCATAACATTATGGTTACCATTATGGGTAAACGCGATATCTTCATTTTAGGAATTGCGGACTACCGCCCCCTCAAAGTGATTTCATTTCGTTAATTCCATATGTGGGACATATACATGATTTAATTAATGGTATTATATATGATATTATAATGGAATTATAATATACCTTTATATCATTATGATTCCATTCCATAAAAATACAAAATAGAAATGAAAGTAGCGTTCATGCGTACGTACGAATTACCATCTCCATGAACGGTGCATTTCATTTTTCACCTCTAAACATTATGTAATATTATAAATGAATGTATATACTATATATATATATATATGATATATATGATATATAAATCATGATTATAACTATGGATATAATGGATACATGAACAACTTGTAATTATAAAGAGCATATTTTTGACTCAAGTACCAATGATCGTTAAAACGACCGTTATTAACTTAAATAATTGAATAGTGTTAATGACATGGTAATAAGTGATATAAAAGGAATAATGAACATGAAAAAGGTTCTTAAGAAATTAGAAATTAACTCAATTTTATTATTCATGAGGTTAAATAACGATCGAGTAAAGTCGGACCCGAGCTATGGGACTTCGTCTCAATCTCCTTTCATTGAGGCATATTTTGTTTTATACACAACCTTCTTTTATACAGTTTATAAACACCTTTGACTTTAGTGTTTATCCAAAATTAAACTTTTTTATATGAAGCGTTTTACTAAACGACAAAAGGGAATGTTTTTTTCGTACGTATGTGGCGACAATGACTTATCCGCCGTCGTGACCATTATTTGAGTTTCGGCTTCCTCTACAAGGCATACCTTTTTTTAAATTCCATGTTTTACTTTTCTTTTTTTTTTGTATTGAAAATGGTTTTCATAATGTTTTTATATCAATTTTTTGTATTTATATCTTTTGATTGAATGGTGGAAATGTTATGTTTCCTTTATTCATGTTTTATGTGATACGATTATGTTGTGGTTCTTGGTAATTATTATGAAGACGGGTGGTTCTGTGATAAACAAAGGGCGGGTGAGCCCGATATCGCTCTCCAATGAATTGGGTAACACAAAGGAGTTAAACGTTATGGTTTCTCCGAAGAGATTTATAGAATATACTGTGATGGGTATTCCAAACGTAACCAAGAGGGTTACTCCCTACGTAAGAATGTAATGAATGCCTCAAGTTACCTTTATGTCTTATGATTTCTTTGATTTATTCATGATTTGTTGAGGAATTTTAATGTTCTTATGTTTTATGAGTAGAGTATGATTTCATTGATTCTTTTGTATACATGTACTCATGTTTGATTTCAATATTTTTAGATTCCTTACTGAGCTTTTTATGCTCATACCATGTTTTTTCTTGAAATGTTTTTCACAGGTCAAGGGAAAGGTACATGATATGATGATAGTGTCAAGGAAGTGTCAAGAAAGAATCCATGTTTTATTTTAAATATGTTTCTATTGATGGTAAAAATGAATACTATCTTTATGTAACCACTTTTATTAAATGTGGAATGTAATGTAAGTTTTATGATCTAATTCTATAAAACTCTAAACCTGAAAAGATCCTTAATGTGTAATCTTGTAATAACTCAAGATTAAGTAATGTTTAAATCTGGGGCCTTATATTCACAATTCCAAAACCAATACAGTCACTTTCCCAAGAACCAAAATCAAGGTAATCCCAATCTGGGACAAGAATCTTCTTCCAAAAACCATGGGAAAGTGCTATTGAAGAACTGACCTCCTTCATCCATTTTAGTCTCCAGAACATTGAAAACCAAATTGGTCGACTTGAATCCCACCTTTGTCAGCAGCAACCATCTAATTCTTCCCAAATCCCAACTCAACCATTAACCAACCCCAACGGTAATGTATGTGAAATTTCACTTAGATCAGGAAAGGAAATTTCTATGCCTCAAGATAAGTCCTCCAACCCTCCTTTGAAAGTTGACCTAGAAAATGAAAATATAAGGAAACTTGAAAATGAATCTGAATCCATTCCCACACCTCCTTCCATTCAACATAGGAATCCAATTCCTTTTCCAAAAACTGTCTCTAAGCCAAAGAAGTCAATTGAACCTGATCTTGAAATGATCAACAAATTTAGACGTGTTGAAGTCAACATTCCTCTCTTAAATTCTATCAAAAAATTCCTAAGTATTCCATGTTTCTTAAAAGATTGTTCACCCACAAGAGGAAACGTAAATCCTTTGAAAATGTTTCCACCCAATAGTCTATTCCCATAAATTGAAAATATCTAGAGACCATTACGGTTCCATGCCAAATTGGAAGTTCAACCTTCGATGATGAACTCATAGACTTAGAAACCTCAATTAATGTCATGCCCAAATCCATCTTCTCCAACCTTGGCCTTGGTCCCTTAAATCCAACTGGTTTTGTCATTAAATTATCCAATCAAAATACTACTAGTATTGAGGGTATAATTGGGGATGTCCTTATTCAGGTTAATGATCTTATCTTCCTAGATGATTTCTATTTCCTTGACATGGAAGGTGAGACAAACTGTTCTCGATCTCCCCTAATTTTAGGAATACCATTCCTCTTGACTGTTAGAACCTATATTGATGTCCATTCAGGCAACTTATCCATGGAATTTGGTGACCAACTGGTCAGATTAAACATTTTCCAAACCTTGTGATACCCATCTGAGTATTACTCTGCATTCTCAATCCATGATTCCGAGGACACTTCTAAGAGTCAGTTGAACCTCATTCCATCATGTTCATCCTATTCTGATGATAATGGATCTTGTGAAATCTACAACATGATTATCCATGTTATAAATGGTGATTTTTATGTTGACCTCTCATTCATAGACTCTAACAATCTTGAGGAACATGAAAAATCTCTTGAATCCCACATCAATTCTGATCTCAATTGCTCCACATGACAATATCAAGGATAATGGATCTGAAGCAACTGAATTACCTTCCTCCATTACTGAGTTGTCTATCCCACAAATGAAATATGAGACTGATTTAAAACATCTTCCTACACACCTGAAATATGAATTCATTTTCCATGGTCACTCATATCCTATCATTATCCATGCTTTACTTACTAAAAGTGAGGAGTCCAAACATGTTCAGGTGTTAGAGGAAACCCAAATGGCCCTAGGTTAGACCCTAGATGTCAAACCAGGAATCAACCTTAACCTTTTCATGCATCACATCCATCTTGAGGAATCATCCAATCCAATTAGACAACCACAAAGAAGACTTAATCAACTCATGCTTGAGGTATTTAGGGATGAGATCACCAAGCTTCTTCATGATGGTATTATAAACCCAATTTCTGATAGTGAATGGGTTAGTCCAATTCAAGTTGTGCCTAAGAAGTTTGGGATAACTGTTATCACAAATGATCCTGGAGAGGTAGTCACAACTCGAGTAAAGAACAAATGGAATGTGTGCATCGACTATAGGAAATTGAATGTTTGAAAAAGAAAAGATCACTACCCTCATACATTACATGATCAAATACTAAAATGATTAGCTATAAAGTCACACAATTATTTCCTTTATGTATACACCGGCTACGTCCAAATCCCAATCGCACATCAGGACCATGAGAATACTACTTTCACACACCCATTTTGGACATATTCATATAGGAGAATGCCTTTTGGCCTTTGCAATTCTTCTGCAACATTCCAGAGAAGTATGATGAGTATCTTTTTTGAATTCATTGAACAATACAAGGATGTATTCATGGATGACTTTACCAAATATGGTGAGTCATTTGAATCATTCTTGAATTAACTCTCTCTAGTCCTTCAAAAGTGTGACAAGTGTAAAATTTTGTTACTTTTTGAAAAATGTCACTTCATTGTTGAAAATGGGATTTTTCTAGGGAACATAGTTTCAAAAGATGGTATTGATGTTGATCCAGCAAAAATTGAAGTGTTCCAATAACTTCTTAACCCAAATATGTTTGAGACATCTCTTCATTCCTCAGTCATGCTGGTTTCTTTAAGCGATTCATCCATAACTTCAGTAGGATATCCCTCCCACTCACTCGGTTGCTCAAAAACGATGTCACATTCAATTTTTATGATGTTTGGAAGAAAGCCTTCATTGAACTCAAAAATGGTCTTACATCTGCCCCAATAATCCAACCCTCAGATTGGTCCTTACCCTTTGAGATGACGTGTGATGCTTCTGATAGAGATGTTGGGGCTATTCTTGGTCAAAGAAGAGAAAAAAATCTTCATTTCATCTAATATGCCTAAAAAACAGTGGATAAAACTAAATCTCACTACACTGTCACTGAAAAAGAACTTTTATTAGTTGTTTTTGCCTTAGATAAACTCTCATCCGTTCTCTTAGGTGCCAAAATCATTATCTTCATAGACCATTCTTCTATAAAGTTCTTACTTAAGAAAAGTGATTCCAAACCATTTCTAATAATATGGATCCTAATGCTCCAAGAGTTTGACCTTGAAATAAATGATAGACTAGGAAAAGAAAACCATGTGGTTTATCACTTGTCTAGAATTTCTAATTCTTCTCATTCTAAAGTAATTGATCCAGAATTTCCAATTGATCTCCTTTCATATCTCACTCCAAAAATACCATGGTATGCCCCAATTGTTAATTACTTGGTTTCTGGTGTTTTTCCGGAAATTGTTTAAAAAGAACAAAAAATGAAGTTTAAATGTGATTCAAAATACTATTTTTTGGAAGAAAATAAACTTTGGAAAGATGGGGCTGACATTGTAATAAGGAGATGTGTCGATGAAAATGAACATTCTTCCATCTTGTAATTCTGTCACTCAATGCCTGGTGGTAGTCACTTTGGACCACAATGGACCTCCTGAAAGGTTCTAGATATTGGATTCTTTTGGCCTTCACTCTTCAAGGACTCTAATGAGTTTTTTCAATCATGTCCCACTTGCCATAAGATTGGCACAATTTCAATGAGAAATAAAATTCCCCAAAAACCATTAATTTTCAATGAGATCTTCGATGTTTGGGGAATCCATTTCATTGGACTATTCTCCCCTTCTAAAGGATTTTCATACATTCTTCTTGTGATATATTATGTTTCTAGGTGGATTGAGACCAAACCCACTAGAAAGGATGATTCACATACTGTTAGTGAGTTCATAAAGACACACATCATCCACTGATTTGGAACACCTCGTGCCTTGATAAGTGACATAGGAAACCATTTTTGTAATAAAACCTTGGAATCTATTTTGAAAAGTAATGGGGTTGTACATAAAACTTTAACTGAATATTACCCCCAAATAAATGGCATGGATGAACTTTCTAATAGATAAGTGAAAAGTGTCCTTGAGAGAATTGTAAAACCCACAAGAAAAGGCTGGCATGAATGAATTGGTGAAGCACTTTGGGAATATCTAACTGCCTATAAAACCCCATTGGGATGTCTCCTTTTAAGCTAGTTTTTGGTAAAGCATGTCATCTACCATTTGAAATCCAACTTAAGCCTTTTCGGGTTGTGAAAACATTTAATTTTGATTGTGAAAAACATGGTGAAGAAATATTTTTTCAATTTGCTGAACTGGAGGTGCATAGACTTGATTCTTATGATAATTCTAATCTCAACAAAGAAATATCCAAGGCACTTAATTACAAAAACATCCTGAGAAAGGTTTTCCATAAAGGTGATTAGGTAATTCTCTTTAATTCTCGATTTCGGCTTCACCCAGGTAAGCTTAATTCTCGTTGGGAAGGTCTTTTTATTATTAGTAATGTTTACCCATTAGGTGCGGTGTAAGTCCATAACCTCTCTTCCAAAAGTACATTCACGGTCAATGGACATCGGTTAAAGCATCACAATGAGAGGACGCACAATCCTTGATTAACATCAACTTCCATTGGATCCCTAACTTCTGTAGTCAACCAACCACTGGATGGAGATGGAAACCCACCAAATCCAAACCAAGGGAACATATTTCCCTTTAACTCTCTCTTGCTCTTCCTCCCTCTACCTCTTTCTTCTTCTTCCTCTGTCCTTTATATTTTTTATGACTTTCTTTTTCAAACCCTTTATTTTTATCTTTCTCTTTTGTGTGAGTGTGTATTTATTAAAAACTAAAAAAAATTTAAAAAACACAAAAAAAAGAATCCTAGCAAAAAAATACAAAAACAATCTACAGTTATGCTTACACACCATCGAGTTTTGAAAAAATTTCCATCCTTTTTGGGAGTCAAGAGGAATGATTTCATCTCAAATTTTTTTTATTTTCATCATGAATTTTGATAAAGAATTTTGTGTCAAATCCAACACATTTTGAATACTCAATTTTTGATTTGGAAAATGATTTTCCCCACCCATGAGGAACAACATTTAATTTCATGCCAAGGCTACCTATGTCCATCATTTCAACATGTGTGTTTTTCACCCCAATTTGTGAGTCTAGATTTTGTACACCATCGAGATGAATTTCCTACTTTAGTGTTCATTAATATGATAGAGGCATTTTCTAAACCCCATGTGAATTATAATAGAAAAATAGCCTCCCATTATCTATACATTAATCTTCTTTTTGAAAGCCCCTTCAAGCCTATAAAAACCTTTTCTTTGATAGCCACATTACAAAACGAATTCTATATCCCACCGAATATCATCATGGATTTTCTTTGCATAATTTTCTGAAATTTAAGTGTGGGGGGAATGGATTTCATTTTTGGTACCGTTTGTTTATGTCACTATATTATCGTATGATTGAGGGAAAGAATGATTTTAAGTGTGGGGGAGGAGTTTTCTATCAGTGGGTTTGGGAATGTGTATATTTTTATAATGTACAACTGATAAGTGTTAAAACGAATTAAAAAAAATAAAAACAATCAAACAAAATTAAAATAATAATGGGTTGTGTCTTGGGTAGGTCAAAAATAACTATTTCTCAGCCTTTGATCTTGTTAATATAATTAAAATTATTGTCGTGAGTTGATTAATCATTGGTTGGGATACAAGTGTGAGATCTGTTTCAAGTTCAACGTTCTAAAAAAAGAGAAAAAAAATGAAAAAAACACTTGCATTATATTCTTATGTCATTGGGAGAAGTTTTTTGTTTTGTAAATATTCCATCTTTTCATTACCTTCATATTTCATTCCACGTTTTTGTCTTATTTCACATTTTCATTCATTTGTAAATATGTGTTTCCATTTCCTTCCAAGTCCCATTTCAAAAAAAAACGTGTTCATTTCTTTTTCCATGTTACTGTTTTACCCCTCTTCTTCTCTCTCTTTGACATTATATACCTACCATCCCATAACCATAGAAAACCCCCCCTAAAAAGGACACTTGACATTTGAGATCTTTAAGATAGGTATTGGAAGGTGAGATCTCTTTCAAACTTTATGATTTTCACTTTTGATTGGTGAAAGTGTGATCCTCCAGAAATGGATTTTATCATATTGAGAGGTGTGAGTTTTGAGTGTCCCCATTTTCAATTTCATAATTTAGGCATGAAAAAATGAATCAGTTTTGGAACATTTCTTTTATAACATCTTGTATTGGAATTCAAAATAGATGATTGAAATAGTCTAAACCTTCCCTGATTGGAGAAACCAAAATTTTAATATTTGCTGGTGACTGAAAATGATTTTGTTATGTTTTTATATTTGTTTCACATGAGGAAATGGACAAGACTATGTATGGGGGAGTTGATGTTATTAATATTTTAATGACTTATTATATACCCCATTTACTGATTTTATATGAAATGTACATAATTTATGTGAAATATTATCGTTTTAATTCTAAGTATAATTTTTGACCATTTTTTGAAGTAGTCCAATTTAGTCTGTTTACTATATTATTTTTAAATCTCATCCTACAGATTCAAATTGTATTGTTCTTGGTTTTTAGGATTCCTTATCCAATTTATCATATATCATTAGAAAGAATCATGAGCCAATTCTTCAATTTTAAGGCTCATATGATCAACACAAGAAGACCCAAATAAATTGTGATGAAACTAGACCATCAATGATGATTGAGTTGCTGGTATAAATTCCAAAGCCCAAACATTATGAAACTCCACCACATGTTCGATATTATCCACTGGAATCACAGATATAAATTTTAAGGTCCAAATACAAGAACAAGGGGCCCAACTAATCACTTGAAATCCATCCCACCATTCTAGACGGTAATTAAAATCCTAACACTATTCATGACATATATCATGATATAATCATAAAATAGAGATGATATTTTTCAATGTGAAAGAGGAGATATAGGCAGACGACTTTTTTGAATTAACCCTTTTTCTTTGAAGGCATATTCAAATTAAAACCCCTTTCACATTTTGGACTTCAAAAAGATTGGATTGAAATACACAAATTAAAATTGCTTAATCAACCGGCCATAACATTGGCTTCATAGGTCTAAATAACATGAAAATTTGAGATAGTTCAGACAGTATTAGTATATACAACTTTGAATAAGGAGATATCTCTAGATTCGGCTGTCTGAATGTCCAAATCGTCTATCCAAGTGGAGGGACAGATTGGGAATACAAACAGTCCACTTCCTTGGGATTTAAATTCTCCCCCCTCATCTCCTTCAAAGGAGTTGGCATTTCAGAAGAGATGAGAAAATATTGGAATGACCAAATCTTTTCTAAAGGACTGGGAGGTCCTTCCATAATCATGTTTTTATTTGAGATACCCTTCCATCTCTCTTTGTTTTCATTAACTTTTGTATTCTTCTTTGTTGTAGTCTTACGAGTCTTTCTTTTGTAATTATTTTTTAATGCATGTTTCTTCTTAAATATCTCTTATTCTAATACACCATCTATAGTTTAATATTAATGTTCTTAAAATAGTTTAAATATATTTGAATCCCCTTCTCTTATTTTTTTCCTCATTCAATCTAATATCAGTTTTTAATTATCATCATTGTTCATGTGTGTGTGTTCAATGCAACACTCTTTTCATATCCCTTTACATTTATTCTCTTCTTAATTTATCATCATAATCATTATAACTATATTATTAACCACCCAAATGGCTGAGTAAATTTATTATTGGTGTGAGCCAAAATTTAGGGATGTTAAGTGATTGAGAGTATTTTCTCAATTAATATTATTTGAATTATCATTGTGTATGTTGGACTTAACATGTCATGGATTAATGACTTGTTTTATTTAATGTGTGGTTTCCATGGATTATTGGAACCATAAATACACCACCATAAACATGATATGATTGATATTAGAACCTTATGTTTTGTTAAGGATTGTATTAAAACCTTAACACTTTGGAACTGAAATCCACCGTATCTTGTGATGTTGGTGTTAATTTAATTTAAAATAAAGAAAGCATCAATGATTTCACAAGCTTAACAACCTAATGATGAACTCCCCCAAATCGTTATCAATTTGCTAATTCAATCATAATAAATCAATAATTTAAATTATACTCTACAAAAAATCCCCCAATCAGAATACAATCAAATAAAAACAAAATGGCTATTAAAAAGTATCATCGCCGAGGATTTGACCCCAGTGCTGCTATACACATTAGCAGAGAATCAGAACATTGACCAGTAGATAGTAGACAATCGGCCATGCGTTTCAGGACTCGATGTAGGGAATTATGAAAATGTCTGTCCATCACTGAATTGTGGACATCTGATTTGCTATAAAGTTTTATTTTTATTTTGTTTTCTCTATTGATGCACCTTGGTTAATAGATATGATGTTATATGTGATTTCTGAGATTTCGTGTATTTTTGTGCATCATGAATGGGAACATAGTTTAAAATCACATACATATACATGTTGTTGTGCCACATAGTAGTTAATTAATTAAATACATAGATTTTTTCAATATGATCGATATAGTTTTTCTGTATGATATATTTGTGATTCCATGTTGTGTGTATATCCTTTTTGTAACTAATTATTAGAACATAGCATGTGGTTTTGTTAGTATAAATATGAAGGTTGTGATTATAATCCAGGTATGAGAATATGGGTTAGTGTTAAGAGGTGTATACCTTGGGTTAATGGTATACTCCTCATAATACCTTGTTTGACCTCATAGACTATTTGAACTTGTTGTGTTCTAAATTATTTGTTTGTTATAGAGATGATTACTCGGAGAAATTCGATGGAACCAAAAATTGTGGAAACCCATGATACTATCATGCCACCACCATTGGTAGATGGGGATATAAATTAGTATGTTCATGTACAGGAATAGGTAAAAAATTCTTTAGAGCATACTCAATTGAGAATTTTTTGGTTGGTTCTTATTTAAGGTAGGGATATTCAGAGGATTATGACCAATGATTCTTGGGATTTCCAGTTTCAGAAACCTATGAAATTATAGTTATTGGGGACCACATGATGTAGAGGATTGGCAAGACTATATCAAGATAATATTAAAGCTAGTATAGAACCCAAAAGAACGATCAGTAATTATAGAAGACATTATGTTCTTTGGACCCTCTAGGAGATGATGTACTGATGTGAATTAAGTTGGGATATGATAAGGTATTACATGGATGACCTTCAAGGAGTTTTTTCATGAATAATAATTTCCTAAAAGAATAATTATGGGATATAATCAACAGTTCATTGATTTATGATAAGGTTCTATGAATGACTCTGCTTACTCGTCATGTTTTTTTAAAGTTTCTTCACTTTTCAACATTTTTTGATGGGAAATAGAAACAAAATTCTCAGAATTTTAAGATAACTCTATGAATAGAGCTTATAAGTATGGTTAAGGGTTTTGACCAGATGACATACTCTTAGGATTTTCACAAGGCCCTAACCATAGAGAAAGGGCTAGAGGAGGATAAGGAGTTAGACATACATCTAAATCATGATGAGCTAGTGAATAAATTTCCATTACAACTATTGGATTCCCTTCTTAAAGTAGAAATATAAAGGATGGGAAGGGGTAGCAGAGTGATATAAAATCATGTCAGAATAGAACTTCTTCAGATAGGTGCTACAATTGTGGGATATGAGGGAATCATAGTAGAACTTATAAGAATCCAATAGTGTATTTCCACCTGTGTGGCAAGGTTGGCCATCTTAAATGTTTTTTCTCAATGTTTTCACGGAAGAGTTCTAGGAGGTCTAGACATGCTAAGAGTGGAGAAACCCAGTAGAGGATATAAAATCCGTTGATGATGACACCTTGGGAAGGTTGAGAATATGATCATGGAGCAAAGGTAGACAATGTCAATGCTATGGAACTAGCACTAACATATGGTGATAAGGAACATGTTACTGTATGATATATAGATAGAGTGTGTCATTTATCTTCTTACTTGTTTTAATGAGGTTGTTTTACTTATATCTGTGATCTAGGTGTGGACTTGTCTTATCAAAAAAGATATGTTTCCCTAACATACCTTCCTCTAATAAATCATTAAACAATTGAATAAAAAACTAATATTTGAGAGAGAGATAGTCAGTACTTATTTTAGTGGGAGATTGATGAGAGACTCTCTCAGTGGATAGAGGAATCAGTGTATCTTGTGGACCTCACTTCTCACTATCAAGGTATGGAAGATGTATTCCATGGTTCTCACCTTTTGAGGTACATGACCGATCTTTTGCATATTAAATATCATATAGAAATTGAGTTGGAACATGTTTCATTTTACGATGAGTTCCTAGTGTGGATTATTAAATCAGAGTGATAAATTAATCTTGGGAAAATGATAGTACTAGTCCAGTTTTATAGGATAGATCAAGGAAGAGATGTGAAAATGTGATTATGGCATTTGGGCTTAGTTGTATGAGTTGATTGATCAATAGACCAAGACATTCTTATTGAGGACGAGAAGTCTATAGTGGAGGATAATTGTAATATCACTATTTCAACATTGATGATAAAAAACCTCTTGTGATAAATTATCAATACCATAAGTGGGGAAAAATAATTTATTAGTGAAATAACTTAATATTGTGTTAAATGATGTGCATAAGAGAAAAAACTCAGTCAATACTTTGAAATATACAATGGAATATTTTTTTAGTCATAAACTGAGTTAGTATGAGATTACGAGGCCTGAAAATCCTCAGTAAATATTGAATAAAAATATTAAATATACTATTTTATGTGCACATAATTTATTCAAAATAATTTAATAAATCTAAAAGGTGAATTTTATGAGAAATAGGAGACCACCATTAGCTATGAACCATGGTTTTTACTATATGAGGAGTATAAAATTAAAATAATTCAAAAATTTGTATGCCTTTCTCATGAGATAAATTTATTAAATAATATTTAATACATTATTATATAGAAAATAATTAAATATCTCCCAAACAGTGAACCATATGGGAAATCTGAGACCCCTGATAAGTCCGTTATGTGGTATTTTCCCTAGCTGGGTTATAATATTTTTAATCATAAGATGTTTATATGTCTCAATCATGAAAATAACCATTTTTATATTTAATTAATTTTTCTTTTGTTTTTTGAATATCAAATAATTAATCTCTCAAAAATGATCTGTCTTATGAAAAATCTAAGACAATAGTTCTGTCCGGAAAGGGGGGGGGGTTTACCATAGGTTGGGTATAAATTTTTTGTACGTCGGGTTCTTGAAAATATCAGACACGGTAAACCACTTTTTATTTTTAATTTATTATTTATTCTATTTCAAAAATCATAAATAATAAATCTCTCAAACAATTCATTATTTTGAAAATACAAGAAAACCGTTATGTCTAAAACTTGGGGTTTAACCTAGATGGGGCATAACTTCTATGAACATCAGACATTAGGTATTATTTATTTGTTGAGTTAAATAATTAATTTTATTTAATTATTTAAAGGAAATTTAACTCATCTATAACCTAATGGTGAAAAATCCATAATTTCTTACCAAATTTTTATCAAATGTTATATTTACATAGTTTTTACGAATTAAAAATATGAAACAACATTAATGGACGAATTTAAACACTCTTACAATTAATTTACATTGAATCATGGATGAAATAGATTTTTTAAAATTTATGGTATTTAATGAAGGTGTTTATTGAAAAGTAAATTGTGAAAATGATTAAAGATAACTAATAATAAAAATAATAACAATTTTTTATCATAAATATTATTATTAAAAGTAAATGATAGTAATTTAATGGAGTGTTATTATTATTATTATTAAAGTTATGTTATTATAATTATTTATAATATTAATAAAAATAAAAGTTAATAAATTAAATGGGTCTAATGAGGCTCCCAGAGATACATTGTGCCTACAACAAACATGAAGGGGTTCCACTTTTTTATGACTACCTGGAGATGTGGAGATTTAATATCCCATTTATTTGATAATATCATAACAAATGGAAAGTGATAATATTAAATAAATTAAACTATTAATGGGTGTAGCACACATGGAGAGACCATCAAGGGAATGTTAGTGTCTTAAAAATTATATATATATATATATTACTAATAAAATTAAATTTTTTTTGTTGCTATTTTTGTTGTTGTCAACGCCTCATTTCTGTTATAACTTCTTTTTATGGTGTCGGATTGACACAC
Source organism: Viscum album (assembly GCA_963277665.1). NCBI lineage: Eukaryota > Viridiplantae > Streptophyta > Magnoliopsida > Santalales > Viscaceae > Viscum > Viscum album. The sequence goes on along the minus strand of OY728135.1, from coordinate 1,059,590,697 downwards.
CGTTAGTGGAAGCATGACCCTAAAAAATGAGGTGGTCATTTTATGATCAGTGTTGAATATTTAATTTAGTCTTGTGGTAGAGGTCCCTAAAATTAACAATATTATTATGGGTTTGTGCATAAAATTAATAGGAAAATGTAATAATTAGTTGATTTAATTAATAAATGTCACTAAATCGGTTGATGAAAAAGTATTATAAAATGGATATGCGGTGGTGTGCATGAACTGGGCAGGAATCCCATTATTTTCATGCCACTCCCCTCTCTCTTACTTTATATATCTCTCTCTCTTATATAATCTTTTATTCTTCAAAATTTATCTCTTCAATATATTCTTTGATATTCATCAAATTGATGTGTCATTGGTTTCGTTGGATTCTTCTCGACGAGTAGAAATTTATGCCGATTTTTTTAAGGCAGTGAGGTATTTCATTAATATTTAATTAATTATTTTTTAATTATCATAGATTGTGATAATTATAAATAATGTCGATGCAGGGATGATTCAAGGATTCGTCGGTTTGTGATCTTCTTCTGGTTAGGTTTGAGCATGGTTCGGGTGATGACAACCATTGTAAAACTCGACATCGACTTAGAAGACCATGAGGTTGGGGGATCCTTCCAATTTTAGGCCATATAAATATATGATGTTCTCAGAATGTGATATTTGTGTTGGATTAACCCATACTCATGATGAATTGCATGTGGGTGTGTGAGTAGTTGTGTGTATACTTGTTGATGTCTGATTGTACTGACATTGATCTTGGTGTGACTTATCATTCCCTAATACATCATGTGTTGTTATTTAGTTTAATAGCCTCTAGAATTGAGTTTTAGGTACCAAGATACTCATGTTGAAACATATTGTTGGGTGTACAAGGATAACCAACCTAATGCAGTCCTAATTTCCTTAATGGCGTGCATGGATACCCCTCAAGATGGGAATGCAGAATGGCTTGTATGAAGATACAAAGAAACACATGTGGAGCCTTGAGGGTGGGAGTTATGCTGTCTATTGGCCAGATACCCATCCTGATCTAGTCCTAACATCCTTAAAGGAGGAAAGGTATACTACTATAGATGTTAAAGAATATTTGAGATCAAGAAAATACAAAGATACATAGGTGGAGCCATGATGGTGAGAGTTACACAGTCTATTGGCTGGTTACCCATTCTAAAGTTGTCCTAATGTACATAAAAAAAGACATGGATAACCCTATAGAGGTAAAATCATAGTGTCTTACTTATAGATACTGGTCATGTCTTCATTTGACCTTGGGTTGTGGGCGATTAGAAGGATAATTGGACCAATGATAGACCACAAATAACATACAATGTTCATGTGACAACCATCAGAAGGGTGGGTCGAGCTATGGAACCTTGAAGTAGGTACCTGGTTTCTTGAATTTTATACTGGAAAATGTTGTAGTAGGTGGGGCCATGATTTTTGGTGGCCTTTCATCTTGACTCTTCACATGTACTATTACTAAGTATTTACTTTTGTCATGATATGCACTATTATATATATATATATATATATAAATATATTTCGCTTATGGTAATGATGCATTGGTGATGTCCTATATATTCTTATACCAAGAACCTACTCAAGGATTCTGGTGATAATTTATATTTCATGAACAAAGATTCAATGAAGGGAAAGGGCCTTATGGAAGATGTTTGATCATTAGAGGATAGAGCTAGAGCGGACCGAGATAGACACCAGAGCACCCTATAGATAGTTGTTTATTTACTTTTATATTGTATTTGTCTACTACATTATACTATAGTTATAAATCCCCCATTGGGATCTCCTATATATTTCATTATTCTATTTATTCATTTACTTTAATTTTTTATTATTTGGTTTATTCATTATTGTCGATCCTATGACATGATCCAAGTGGTAGTCTTCCAAAGGTTTCACTCGAGAACCTCATTGATGGTTAGAAAATTCTTGAATACAGGAAGGTGCACACAAGGACATGTAGTATTCCATCTCAAACTCAATGTTTTGGTTCAGGTTGTTACAGAATGGTTGTAGAATGAAATAAAATATAAATTCATGTTGAAGACCATTTCATTTTTTTGTGTAACACCTTTTGGTTTAAACCAGAGGGATTTATTGGTTGAATTTATATCAAAATTGAGGATTATTGTATTATGGGAGGGATATTGGGAAGCTAAATATGTATGTTTTTTTTATGAGATACAAGTATTTATAGGTTTGAATATGTGTGTGTGTGGGGGGGGGGTGAGTTTTCATTTATATTTGAGGAGTTTCATTGCTGCAAATATAAAAAAGTAAACCATATAGAGAGGTCTATCTAACATATTTTTTCCTATAAAAATAATACTAATAAAAACTAACATGGTATATGGTAGAATAATTTCCATCTAATTTATTTTTTCCATGTTCCCAGGGCATTTGGACTCCTATGATTAAAGTCTAACCACTAAGTGAAGACATTTTTACCTTAATCGTTGTAACTAATTTTAATTGATTTCACTAATCCATTTGGTAAAAAAATGATGACCTTATGATACAATATAAATTATACTAATAAAGAATATTAAATTCATTTTATTTAAAAAATCATAGAAGTTGTAGAAATTAATTAAAAATTAATATCACAGACATGATGAGACAACAATTTTTAAAGAGAAAATTTAAAATGTTTGACATGTTTTTATATCTAATATAAATGTGAAAACCGATACCAATGAAATAAATTGAATTTATTAATAAAAAATTAAACTAATTATTCTTTTTAAAAATTGAATAATAAATTTCAGCTATATAAATAAATTAGTCCAAAAATCAGTTTTCAGTTTAAATTTAATATTTTTCAAGATTCATAAAAAAATTGAGAGTTCGTGGAAAAATACAAAAAATTATCGTAAGGTAAATTTTAATATTATAATTTCAAAAAATTTGTTTATTTTTTAATATAATGATTTAAAATCGAAAAAAAAAATTATTTTAAAATAGGTTTTCCCTTCAAATTCAGCAAACATCATTTTATGAAAATATAGCTTTCAAGCGTAAAACTAGATTTATTATTATCTTATTCATAGAACATATATTGGATGATTGGGAAACAATTTAATAAACTTATGTAAACAAAATATATGTATTCTTATTAATTCTCTCTTATACAATGTCTAGGTGGTAACTGTCATATGAAAATAATAATATTGACAATATCTTATTGTTTGGTAAAACTCAGTCTTGCATGCAGTTCAAAATTTTGAAGAAAATAATTGTTGTGTGTCTTGTACAGTATTTTAAATAGTGCCACTTTTATTTTAAAATTACTATATAACTTATAAATATTAGTAAACATTAAATACACTTATTTTTTCATTACTTCGGCTATTTCATCCATCCCATATTGGAAATTGTGTCCTCATAATATAAATCATCTATCAAATGAGTGGGGATATTTTTTCCCTCATAACATTTTTATATTCCGATATTTACTCTTAAACAATGTTGTTTTTCAATAAAACTATAACATAGTGAATCAATTTATTCTAAAACACTTTATCTCTATGATCAGGAACCTGAACTGGTTGTTTCTCATAAGAAATATTATCTTCCAACTGAACTACTACAAGGCTCAAGACATGATATGAACTTTGTAAATACTTCCATTATATTGAAACTTGAAATACATTCTATACCTGGGATAAAAACGTAGGAAAAGACACTTGGTAGGTCGTTGATCTAACTTTCTCTAGGACTTCATATCATTCAATTTACCATGGAATCAACTTCCATTCCTTACCAAAACACATAACACTTTTTCATAGAGAAAAAATGAAAAATAATTTATCACCTACCTCGAATGAAAGATATTTTATCTGATTATTTGGATAACTTTTCTACTAGATTTCACTTTCTCTCATGTGGCACTAAATAAAATGAACATTATCTACCATTCTGTCTAACACATCTTATCATGTCAACTTCCTTTATCCTACATCATACTAAAATAATAATTTATGATACCACTTTCTGTATAATGCCTAAAATGGTGCCATTTTTATACTAGAATGAAAATTTTTATTATAAGAAAACTATACCAAAGAATGATGTCGATCTTGTATACTCAGGTAATCCATTGACAAAAAATGAATCATATCATCCATTGTTTTAATCATCCACTTATATTTTCTATCAGATTATTAATCAATAGCTGTAGTAAAATTGAGTTGAATACCCAATGACATTGGATGATTTCCAAAAATTAGATGTGAAACAAGGATCACAGTATAATACACTAAAGAGAAGGACTGAATATGACTTGAAAATCATCAGTAGATATAGTATAGAAAGATTCCTTAAAGAAATTATATCATGAATGGGAAGGAAATGCGATGACTAAGTTAATCATTCAATAATAAAAAGGTCACATTATTAACATGATCATTATTGGGAAATCCAACCACAAAATACATTTATGGATTTTCCCATTTCCTATCCAGTAATGGAAAATAATGAATCATCCTTTTGAGTAATTTTCACTCTGATTGAACCAGATTACAATTCAAACACTTAATAGTAAATTTATAAATATCTATTTCCATTCCAACTAAACAATAATACTTCTGATAGTCTCTATACATCTTAGTCATTCTCGAATGAATAAAAAATGGAGAAATGTAAGATAAAATAAATAAATCTTTTATCGATTTTGAATCAAAAGGAATAAAGAATATTTTAACAAATCGTAAAGGACAATCTTAATCAATATTAGAATAAAAATAACCTACCCTTAATAATGGATTTCTCCCTTTCTTACAAATATTCATCAACCTTCTGAGCTATCTTAATTATTTCTAACAAATATTACTATAATAAAACCTGAAAAAAGGGGATGTCCTTAAATCCACACCCCCTAGAAACAAAATCATCAAATCTTTCCCCAAATAGTCACATTTCAATTATAATATATTTAATGTGTCATTAGAGTTTTGTCTCAAAGCATTGACCAATTTGTTTTGTTTTCTAGGATGATAATGAATCATGTAATCATAATCCTATATCAGTTCCATCCACCATATTTTTCTCATGTTAAACTCTTTATGATAGAATATATTATTTAATTTTTTTGATCAATATATATTTTAATATTCACTCTATTCAAAAAATATCACTAAATATTGAATGAAAAAACAACAATAGCTAATTAAAAATATTTTGTTAGGTAATTTAACTCCTCAATACTAAACTATGGTGAAACATAATATATTTCCTTGTAATTATTAATCAGGACCAAAATGGGACAATTCAATGAAGCGTCACTGTGGATAACGAATTCACCATTTCTGGAAGGAAATACTAAAACTAGAGCATTAACCATTCTTCTTTTCAAATTCTAATAAGAAAAAATAACATTCTCTTGACTATATGAAACAAACTCCCTTTCATGTTATCTTATTTAGTGGACTCCATAACAGATAAATGTTATCAAAAAAATTTCTGTAATAACCAACTAATTGATAAAAGCAATGAATCTGAGTGGAATTAGTATGTCATGGCCATACTTCAAAAACTTTTTTTAGAAGGATCAATAACTATGCCATATTTAGAAATAATATATCCATGTAATGAAATTTCATGAAAACAAAATTGACCCTTAATAAAATTTCCATATAGTTTCTTTTATTTTAATGTTTTAACAAATTAGTATATGCCATTCATGTATCCTATGGATCTTATAATACACTGAAAGATAATCTATAGAAAACAAAAAACTAATCTAAAAACATATGAAAGACTATATTCATAAGATTCATAAATATAAGAAGTTATTTAGATTACATAATGGTAATAACTAAAAACACCCAATTTTGAAATATTTAATGAAATGGTGTCATTAGAATGTCCTCCTTCACTTTCAGCGGATCATACCTGGACCTCAAGTCAATATTTTAACAACACTATGCCCCTTAGAGATGTTTAAAAAACCTTGATAAGAGGTAAAGGATTCATTTTCATAACAGTGATGTTATTTAAAGCTTTATAATCTATGTAAAGTCTAATATAGCCATATTTATTTTTCACAAATAAAATAAGAGAATCCCATGGTGATTTTATAGGTCAAATGAAACCTTTATCCTAGATTGCTTATAGCTGTTTTCTCAATTCACAAAGTTCTACTTTATCCATTTGATAATGGAGTTTAGATATAAGATTACAATTAGTCACTATATCAATAGTAAATTCAATTTATCAATCATGAACAAAAATAAGAAATTAATCATTAAAGACATTTGTAAATTCATTCAATACTAAGATGTCAGTAATTAGAATTGTTTCATTATTTTCAACCACATAATCTTGATCACATTAACTTCCACCATCTATCAATTTATCAGCTTATAAGTATGTTTTAAATGGTATTAAATCATTGAATAAACAGTTTGGTATTAAAATATATTATAGAATGATAAAATGAAACACAATCCATACCCAAAATGATATCAAACTTCACTATGGGTTGCTCAACAATATTTAAAGGAACAACTATCCCACTAATGAAAATATGTAGATTCTGATAAATATTGGTTTCTCTAATCCTTATAGCCACACTTTTTACAAAAAGTTATATCTTACCTTATTAAATAGATATTCTCAATTTAAATGAGAATTTCATAGAAATGAATTAATGATATGGTTTAGTGTTAGACATAGTATTTTAATAATTTGAATAAACGGGTAACATACATTTCACAACTTCACTAGATAGACCAAAATCTACTTTAATATAAGAAAAATAATTTCTCAAAACCCTTTTTATTTTGATATTAGTGGTTTCAACCATAGGTAATCATCATTGGACACACATTTGAATAATTTGTTAAATCATTGATAATAAAACTTCATATTGCTGGCTTTTCAATTCATTCTAGATCATTTTCCTTTCATTTGAAAACTATATGACAGATATTAGAACATCAGAATCACTTTGTAGACATTGAAATAAATTCAATAGGATGATTTTAACCACACTTTTCACAATATTGTTATTCTTATTACATCTAAAACTTATTGAGGAACTCTTTTCCATTTCAAACCAATTGGTCCTATACCTTTTCTTATTGTTATGGGACACATGATCATCAAAAACCTCTATTTTTACATTATTAGCACATCAAACAAGTCTTTCATAACTGTTAAACTCATGAGAATCCAATTCCCTTTTATATATTTTCTTCAATCTGAAGTAAATCCGATTTATCTTACTATAATTATTTCACATAAAATTATGGACATATGTCACCAATCAACTGAAGTATCATTCATAAGAATTTTTTGAATCTTCCTCATATTATCTTAATTCCAAGACTTGTTTTTCTATCATAAGTATAAAATCCATAGTAAAATATTTCTAAAGGAAAAAATATTAAATTCATACCATTCCAAAGAATCAATATCATCACTTTATCTGGTATTATTAATCATTGATGACCACTAGGTGACTTCACCATCAAAAATATAAATTGAAATAGTTACATTTTGGTGATCCATTCAACCCATGAAATCAAATATATATCTATAGATTAAATTAATACCTCGTCTTGTATATGGTCAAATGATCCTCTGAATTATGGGGGATGTTGACTCATTAAATGATCCACTATCACTATGTTCCTCTATGGTAGATCATGTTTTTCTCTTTCATAGACACCAAAAAAATTTATAGTTTGTGTTAAGTTGTCTATCTCTTCAACAATCTACTCAATTCCAATTCTAACCATCTAAATACTCTCATTCGAAATGGAATTTTCTTCTCTGTTCCACCCCACAAAAAATTCCTTGTTAACTCAATGGAAAATCTATTTGAATAGACATACATTAGATGAAGAAAAATATTAATCGTTAAATTATATATCATTCTAACTTAAACATAAAGTGATATCTTCTAATGTCATGATATTAACACTATATTAATATCTAATGTTATTCATATAATTCATATGATATCAACTATAAGAAACCAAACTCAAACACTATATAATCTTGAGTTTTAGTTATGAAATTAGTTTCATTGTCATCAATCATATTTTCAGTTTTAGAGTTTTAATGAAATAGGATAAAAATATTATAATAAAATAAAATAAAATAAAAATGTAGAAACATCATTTTAGAATACATTTTTATATAATATATATGATTCTCACATTCAGGAAAACTCTTTTTGACTTTAAACATGACCTCTTACATTCCCTTACACATACATAAATCCTACAAAAACATTTAAAAATATTGAATTAGAAAAAAATCTCAGTAAGGGATCTGAAAATAAAGAAACCATTAGTCCATTTATAAACACTAAAACCCTTGAAAACAATATAATAAAGTAATACATTTCACCCTTAAGAGTTAGTAAATACATTCCTTTTAAAATAAACTCATTTCATACACTTTTGTTTTGTAATCACAAGATTACCATAAAACATATAGAGAGAATGGATATAACATATTGGAATCTTGGGACATAATTATACTTTTCACGCTTATAAATTGAATAACCAGGTATTTGACATCCATATATGCAACTAAATTAAAAGAAATAGAAAAATAACTGACTTATATACTCTGTGCTTTGGAGGGATATCATTGACCCACCCATCACTGGTTTATCATAGAACCACCCATCATTTGCTTACCACATAACCAACCATAAAATTTACAAGTACTATTATATAATCATGACACATAAAAGAATAAAATTTTGAACATTTAAATAATAATATTCCATTTCCACTAATAGGAAAACATTTCAATTCACTGAAATAATCAATCTGTTTTTAAAATCCATTTTTAATAAAAAAATTCACAAAAAGAACAAGAGGGGTTTGTTTTTTATTTTAAAAACACAATGTCTTATAGAGAGAGCTATATAAAAAATATTCATAAAATTTCCATTATAATCCAATTATATCAATATAAATAAATATTTAAAATAATATAAATAATTTTTACCTAGAGGAAAAGAAATAGTTTTTTAAATCAATGCATCTCATACCACTGTTAAATAAATTGAATGATAAACCCCATGAAATAATAACATTTATAAAAACAATAAATAAATTTATAATAAATAATATCATGGTATAAAATGTAAAAGTGTATATATATAAACCTAATAATAGAAGGTGGGTATATAACATCAAAATATACCTCAATGAAAAGACATTGTTGTGAAATCCATTTCTTTGAGACCAAATTTTCACATGTGTCTTTATATTCTTGAATAAAATACTTATGATAATTATTAAATTTATTCAAATCCTTGTAAAGTTAATAATTACATTATATCAATTATTTAAATTTCTAATACAACAACCTAAACAATTAACTTTACGTCATGTGTTTTTCCCATATTCTCATTATGTGTCAAAAAAACATTGGTAGGTTGACTATGGTCAAAGTGGTTATTATTTAATCATATAAATAAAAGTAATCATGAAACAATTTTCATATTTAAAAGTAAATTATTATTTTTAAACCAATAATGAAATATGGTTATCAAAAATTGATCCAACATTACAATTATTGAGATGGTTGTTCGTACGTACTCATTAGTAACGTTCCCATTTTTCAATTACCATTATAGAAAGAAAGTAAGTCAAATTTATCTATCCAGAATGAAAAGTATATATTAAAAAAAGTTTATTTAATTATTAATAATTATATATATATATATATCATTCTTGTGATTTAAATGGAATCATTTCAGTTTGAGGTGGCATTAATCAACATGTCTACAAATAAATATATAACTTGTTCAGTGTATGAAATGGTAATAATGAAAATGATATAATATATTTTAGTTAAGGTAATTATATCATTAATATCATATATATTTTAATTATATCACATACTATTTTTTATAATCTTCCTTAATACAATCTATGTAATGTGTGAATGAATCACATCGCTATGAGGCGATAGTCCACATGTCCACTATTGATGGTATCATATTCCCACAAAAGGAAAACAATGAATTCATGTGTTATATAAAAAATTTAGAAGTATTAAGGTATTATAAATATCATATATATCATTAAAAATAGTATACACATCATAATTTCCAATAGTGATGGGTGTTAATGGAAAAACGCATGAAATATTTTTGTGAGGATGTTGTTTATTGTACACATGAATGGTAAGTTTGTTACACATTTTATAGAAGTGTGTGTAGGTGTAGGTATGAAACATGGAATAAAAACATATCAGTATATTTCTAATAATAATATAATTATATAATCATGGAATAAAAATAATTTATTAGGTGAGAAAGAAATAAAACATAATTGAATGTTGAAGAATGTTACCTCTTTTTAAGGTAAATCCTTTTGGATTACACCCATGGGATTCCTTGGATAGATTTATATAAAAATTGAGGATTATAGAAAGAGTTTATAGACGTTGTAAAGATATTTGGTCAGGCTTTAGATGATATAAAATTATTTAGATGTGTGCATATGTTGCGGGTGAGTTCCCTTTTATATGGGAGGAGCAGAATTCTTGTAAATATAACAAGGAAACCACTATTGAGAGGTATCCCTTAGATTATGTGCATCAAATAATGATCCCAATTTTATAAAATATGGGATATGGTTAAATAATTTCCAACCAATGGGGTTTTACCAGTTTTTAGTTCATTTGGACTATTATGATTGATGTTTAATCACAATGTAAAATCATTTTAACCTTAATTACTGTAATTAATTTTAATTTTTTTTACTAATATTTTTGGTAAAAAACTAAATTATACATTAAAAAACGTATAAATTATTATTATAAAAAATATTCAATCTATTTTAAATAATTACAACAACATAATTGGTAGAATTAAATTTATAAGTAATCCCTTATATGGGATGAGGAAAAATGTTTTTAAAGAGAAAAGTTCAAAACATTAACATGTTTCTATATCCAATTTCAATGTAAAATTGATTCCAATGAATTTAATTGTATCTATTGATGTAAAATTGAACTAATTATACATTTAAACCAATAAAAATAAAAATATAACTATGTAAATAATTTATAAAATATGCAGTTTTGAATTAGAATTCAATATTTCTCACTATTCATCAACAAGTGATACTTCTCACGAAAATACAAAAAATTCACCCAAAGTAAATTGTGATATTCTAATAAAAAAATAATGTTTCTTCAATATAAAAATTATAAAAGTATATAAATTTTGTTTTAAAATAATTTTTACATGAAAAGGTGATGGAATAACTATTTATAAAAATAAAAAATGAAAGCGTAAAACATGATTTATTCTAATATTATGTTTATAAAATATATTGGATGAATGTAAAAAAATAAAAAACCTGTGTAAAATAATATATTTATTCAAATTAATTCCAACTTATAAATCGCTAGGTGATAACTATAATATTAAAATAGTAATATTAAAAATATACTATTATTTACTATAACTCAATCTTGAATGAAAAAATACATTTTAAAGAAACTCATTGTTGCGTGTCATGTATACTATTGTACATAGTTTCAATTTAATTTTAAAATTAATGTATTATTTATAAATATTAATAAATATGAAACATATTTATTTTTTCATTCCATAGGATATTACATCCTTTCTCCCTTTTAGAAATTATATCCTCAATATTTTATTCACTTATAAAATTAATGGGGATATTTTTCTCTCACATAATTTATATATTCCCATGTTTCCTCTTAAACCATGTGTTTTTTGCATGAAACCTTAACCTCATGAATCAAAATATTCTACAATACATGATCTCTACTGTCAGGAACCTGAACTGACTGTTCCTCAAAAAAAAATTTATTTCAACTATACTACTTTTGGGCTCAAAACAAGAGACGAATCTTGTACATACATTCTGAACATTGAAACATGAGAAACATTGTGTACCTGAGATAAAATCGGAGGAAAGTGAACTCATTAGGAAAATGATCCAAATTTCTATAGGATTTAATATGGTCTAATGAACCGTGCACTCAACTTCACTTTTTTATCAAAACACATCACAATTTTCCATGAAGAAACTTTTAAAAAGAAAATATCACTTACCTTTAAAAAAATATATTTTATCCATTCATCCACATAAAATTTCTTTTTTAATTTATTTGAACTCATGTGTCAATGAGTGAATTAATCTTGATCCTCCATTTCCACTACAAATTATTTTCTAATCCACTTCCTTTATACTATATCATCTCAAAACGTTGGTGTTCAATAGTGATTTTCATATAATTCCTCAAATGGTTCCATATGTATACTGAAATGAAAACTGGTATTATATAAAATCTCAACCAAAAAAATATTTTGATCCCACCTTCTTTAGAAATCCGTTGAGTAATAATTAATCATAAATTCCATGGTTTGAATCATCCACTCATATTGTCTATCATATTTAGGATGAAATGTTGTACAGAAATTGAATTCATCATCCAATGACTTATCAAGACCTTTCCAAAAATTAGATGTGAACCTATGATCATGGTCCAATACAATATAGATTGACACTCCATGTATCCTTATAATTTACTTTAGATATATTATAGATATACACTATAAATATATCATATCTTGATATGGAAAGAAATGTGAAGATTTTGTTAATCTATTAAAAATAACTCTGATCTCATTATCACCTTGAGATGTTCTTGAGAATCCAACCACAAAATACATTTATATATTTTTCTATTTCCACTCTAGTATCAAAAGTGTTTGAAGCATCACCTTAGACATTTTTTTTCATCTTTAACCTGTTAACAAATCAAAAAGTTCGTGGTAAATTCAGAAATATCACTTTTAATTCGATCCCACCAATAGTACTTATAATATTCTCAATATATTTTTGTGATACATAGATTAATGGAACAAACGGAATAATGAGCATCAGTCAATAATTATTTCATCAACATGCAATTATAAGGTACCCATATTCTTTTTCTAAATCTTAAAACACCTTCTTCTTCAATATTAAAATCAAGAAAGTTACCCTTCTTGATAGATTGGACCCTTTATTACAAATATTGATCCACCTTCTGATCTCTATGAATTATTTATAACAAAGTAAACTATAATAGAAAATTTAACAATGTAGAATATTTCTATGCATCTACAACTTTTAGGAAAAAATTCATCAAACCATTAACTAAAGGGTCACTTTCCATTCAAAACATGGTTAATGTATCATTACATTTTAGAGTCAATGCATTAGTCAATTTTTTATTTACCAGGTTAATAATGAATCATGAAATAATAATAAAATATTGTTCCTTAAATATTATTGGTCAAACTTTCAACTCTTTTTTATAGAATATATATAATAAAATATTATGATCAATATATATTCAACACTTCACTATATAAAAATGTTGCCTCGAATTTTTTAATGAAAAAACAACAGTAGATAATTCCCAATCATATGTATGGTAATTTAGATCGTTTTTTTGCAAATGATGTGAAGATTAAAAAAGCACCTTTTAATTTTTCAATAGGACACAACCAATTCATTTTAATGAAGCATCACTATAGATGATGAATTCCCTATTTCTGGAAGGCATGGACAAAACTGGAGCATTGAAAAATATTTTTTTTAGTTCCTAAAAAAATCACATTCTCCTATCTATATAGAACCTAAATCCCTATCAGGTAAAGTTAGTTAGTATTCTAGATAAATAAGAAATTATTTGAACAAACACTTATTAACAACCCACTAATCTAAGAAAAATACAAATCGTACTTATATTGGTCGGTACTGGACACTCTTAAACAACTTTTTTAGTAGTTCAATTGATATTTTATATTTAGAAACAATATGTCAATGGAATGAAATTTCTCATGAAAAAAATTCATTCATACTAAAATTTCTATATAGTTTATTTTATTTTTAGGTTTGAAAAAAATTATATTGTCCCTTTTATCTTCCTTATTGATTTTCGAATATACCAAAATATAATCTATAATCACAACCAGAAACTAATCTAAAACTGATAGATAAATATAGTCATATGATATATAATACAACAAGATTGCTAGATATACTATAGGGCATAACTATAAAATCATAATGCCCATATCTTGTCTGAAATTTGTTCTTAGAAAATTCATTCGCCTTCACATTCAACTTATGGTAAATGTAACTCAAATCAATCTTTGAAAAACATTTAACACATTTCATCTGATAAAAATATCATCGATATGAGGCAGAGGGTACAAGCTATTAATAGTGAATTTATTCAAGGCTATGTAATAATTGAAAAGACCTATAGAACAATATTTCTTTTCAAAAATAAAATTGGAGCACCCCAAGTTTAAGTGCAAGGTCAAACAAATCCTTTATTAAACAATTATTTCAACTGGTTTTTCAATTCCTCAATTTAAAATTACTTTATTTGATAAGGGGGTTTAAATATATTCTTAACATCAGACATTAAATCAATAGAAAAATTAACTTCCCAATCCTGAAAACAATAGAAAATTCATCAAGAAATACATTTATAAATCATTTACTACTGGGATATCACTAATTATAACTATTAATTTTAGATGAAAAACATCAGATAGATAACATTAAATTCAATATTTTATCAATTTCTTATAATAATTGTATGTTATTAAAGGTATATAACAATTGAATAAATTATTCAGGTCATTGGAATATGTTATATCTTGATAAAAAAACCCAATACATTCACAAAATGATATCAAACTCTATTATGGTAAGTTCAATATGATTTTTAAAAAGAAAAATACCACTAATGGAAATAGAAACATTAATACAAATATTGGTTACTCTAATAATTCCACTCTATGTTTACAATAAAAGCTACATATTACATTTATATGGGTTATTCTTTATTTACGTGATAATTTATCAAAAATGAAATAATGTGAAGATCCAGAGTCAAAAAGTGTATCAGAATAATTTGAATAAAATAGTAACATACCTATCGTCACATCATTAGATGGCCCATAATCAACCACATTATTGGAAAAATATTTCCCCACATAGTTTTTCTTTTGATGTTATTGGCTTCCACCCAAGGTAATCAACTTTAGACACACATTGGCATAATATCCCAACTCATTTCAAGTAAAACATATTATAACTGAGTTTTCAACACTTTTGTACTCATATTACTTATAATAATAAGCCATATGAATATTATTACGACATCAAAATCACACCCTAGATATTGAAATACATTCTCTAGGATTCTTTTTACTATACTTCTTAAAAGATGGTAATTTTTTTCTTACCTCAAAACTTCTCTGATGAATTATTTCCCATTTCCTACTAACTAGAAAACTTCTTATCTTCTATTTCATGGGACACATGATTAATTGAGAACTCCATTTCTACCTTCTCTTAATCTCAAAAAAAATATCATAGCTCTTCATCTCATGAGAAGTTAATTCCCTTTGATATATTAGCTTCAATATGGAGTTAAACTGATTTATCATTCTATCAAAAAATTGAATGAAATTTAGTCCATACCTCACGAATTGAGAGATTTTATCTTCATATGTAGCCATAAAATTTTCATAATTTTTTCATAGTTATATAAATTTTTTCTCTATCTAAATTTGAACAAACTTAGTAAAGTTTTCTCAAGGAAGGTATTATTATCTTCATCATATTCCAAGCATCAATATCTTTACATTATATGATATTATTAACCATTGACCACCATTAGTTGGATTTGACTTAAAAATATTGTAAGTATATCCTTTTGGTGATCCAAACAGTCAATGAAGTTTATCATCTTTTATTGGGACTTAATCTATACATCAGCTAGCACAGGTTCAGATGATCCTCAAAATTATTGGGGATATTGTCACATAAAATTATATAATATCGTTAAGTTACTCTACGGTATAGGTTTTTCTTATTCATGGAAACCCTAAGCATTTATAGCCTCTACCAACTGAGAAATAATGAAAAAAACGACTCAGTTTCAATTTTATCATTCTTAAGATTCTGATTCAAAAGGATATTTTTCCCTTTGTTCCTTCCAAAAACAACCTCTTTGTTTTCATTGGAGAAACCATTATGGATAGACATACATTAGATTAAGAAACATTTCTATCGTTAAATTCTATATCATTATAAATTAACAAAAAAATGTTGGATGAAAGAGTCTATAAAACCCATAGATAAACAATAAAACCAGTGAAATATTTATCATAATTTATTAAATTTCACCCTTAATAATTAGTAAGTACTTTTATTTGAAAATAATCTCATTGCATGCATTTTTTTTGTAATCACAATATTACTATAAACTGTAGAGAAAGAATATATGAAACGTATTGGTATCTTGGGGCATCATTATACTTTTCACTCTTATAAATGGAATTACCATGAGGTTAACTTCCAAACATTTCATTCTTTCAAATGGAATATCTATAAAACTGACATCAACACCCAATACATTTAAGGTCTATCACTAACCCACCCATCAATGGTTTATCATGGATCCAACCATAATTGGTTTATCACGTAACAACCCATTAAATGTATACGTACAATTATATAATCATAATAAATAAAAGAATGAAATTTTAAGCATGTCACTCACAATATTTAATTTTCACATATATTAAAGCATTTAATGTTATTGAAATAATTATTCCATTTTTGAAATCCATTTTCATTAAAAAATACCAAATAATGTAAATAGTGTTTTATTTTTCTTTAGAAAACACGAACTCTTATAAAGGAATAGTAATACAAAATAGACAAAACATATATGTTATAATGCTTTTATATCCATATAATTAAATATATAATATAATATCCATAATTTTGACATAGAGGAAAAGAAAAAAAAGGTTTAAATCAAAGCATCCAATACTATTATAAAATAGATTCAATCTTAAGACCCATAAAGGAATAAAAATTTATAAAATAGTAAATAATATGTGAATAAATAAATTCCAAATATTATATTTAAAAGGGTATTTATATAATCCCCACTTAATATAGTTGATATATTGCATAAAAATATGCCTCAATGAATGATGATTAAGGAAAATTACTTTACATGAATCTGAATTATAACATCTGTCTTTATCTTCTTGAATAATAAATGCAAATTAATTATTAATTTCATAAAATTCCTTTTTGGTTTATCATTAATTTTATTTAACTTATTACAGTGATTTATACAACTTCATAAACAATTAAGTTTAAATTGGTTGTTTTGTCCATATTTGGTTTTATGTATCAAAATTGATGTTTGTTGGTTGACTAAGGTAAAAGTGATCATTATTTTAATATATAAATACTAATAATAATGTAATAATTATCCTATTTTACATTAATTATACTTTTTAATCTAATAATAAATCATTTTTATTAAAAATTAACCGGAATTACAATCATGGAGACAATAGGTTGTATGTACAAATGAGTAATGTTCCCTTTTTCCAAGACCATTGTGGAAAAACGATAAGTAACATTTATCTTTCCAAAATAAAAATTATGTAATTAAAATTATGTTATATAATTATGAATTAATATATATATAATTCTTGTTATTTTAAAGGAATCACAATGATTCGAGGTGGTTTTTGTCCACAGAACTATGAACGACGTTATAACTTTTTTATTATGTGAAAATGTAACAAAGAAAATGATATATTATATTTAAAGAAAGGTAATTATGTCATGAATATAATATATATTTTATTTATATAACATATTATTATTAAATTCATCATTAATAAATTCAATGTAAATTTTTAATTAATATCATTTGTTTGTGAAGGTTGTAGTCTACATGTCCAAAAACGATGTTATCATATTCCCACCTAATGGAAATAATGAAGGTATATGTTATGTAACAATTTAAAAAGTATAAATATATTATTAATATAATATTTTTCATATAAAAATATAAATTCTATCATAATTTTTCACCATTATAGGTTCTAAAGGAAAAACTAACAATATCATTTTGTGAGGCAGTAGTCTGCAGTACAGACAAACGGTAGGTTTGTTACCCATTTGATGGATGTATGTGTAGGTGTAGGTTAAAACATTAGATTAAAAACATAAATTTATATTTATTTTAAATATGTCATTATATAAGTATATAATTATAATAATTTAATTGTTTCATTGAAAAATTAAATATAAGTACTTGGTGAGGAACGCTACCTCTTTTCTGGGTAACTCCTTTTGGTTTGCACCAATGGGATTATTTGGATTTATATCTAACAAAAGTGAGGGATTTATGATGAGGAAAATAATTTGGGAACATATTTGGTTTTGTTTTGTATGATTCAAAAGTTTTATAAGTTTGAATAATTGAGCGGGATGGAGTTACCTTTTATAATGGAGGAGGAGTGACATTCTTATAAATATAAAAATATAAACACTATTGATAGGCATCCATTACATAATGTGACTCCAATAATGACACCAATTCAATAAAATATGATATTTGGTTTAATATGTGAAATAAAATGTGTTTTGGAAAAATTTATAGGTCATTTGGAATTTTATGGTAATGATTAACCACAAAGTAAACACATGTTTACCTCAATCATGTTAATTTGTTTAAATTAATGTCACTAATATATTAATTAAAAAAACATTGACCTTATTATAAATTAAAAATTATTCTAATTCAAAACATTGAATCCATTTTTCAAAATTCCATTCACATAAGTGACATAAATTAGGTTAATAGTAACCTCACAGACGGGATGACACAATGATTTTTTAAAGATAAATGTTCAAATATTTGACATGCTTTATATCCAATTTCAATATTTAATTGATTTAAATAAACTAAATTGGATTTATTGATGTGAAATTTCAGTAATTATACATTAAAACTAGTTTTAATAATAATAAAACTATATAAATAAATTATAAAAAGAATGCAGTTTTCAATTAAAACTAAATATTTTTCATTATTCATCCAAAAAAATGATTCTTCTAAAAAATATTCCAAAAATTCATCTAAATTAATTTGTGATATTAATACTTAATAAATTAATTTTATTTTTAATATAAAAAATATTAAAGTTTCAATGTCTAGTTTTAAATTAGGTTCACCATTAAGAGGTGGTAAAACTGATTTTTTAAGTCGCACATTAAAGTGTAAATAAAGATTTATTATTATATTATGCTTATTAAACCTATTGGAATAATTTTAATTGTTTTATAAATATGTGTAAACACAATATTTTTAATCATATTCATTACCTCTAGTAAACTGACTATGTGATAATTGTCATATTAAAATAAAAATATTGACACTATATTATTATTCAGTATAACTCATTCTAACATGTAACACAATATTTCAAAGAAACTCATCATTTCATGATATTTAATATATTTTAAATAAAATAAATATTATTATAAAATTATTATCTAATTCATAAATATTAATAAATACGATAAAAAAAATTCTGTCATTACTTGGGTTGTTACAAATATTCCCACAGATCATTGTGTCGACCATACTTATAGAAGATTGGAATCCTTACTTGAACATCATGGTATTTATAATAAAAACAATGTATCATATATAAATTGTAAAATAGGATATGTATGAGTGAAATAATATATTGATTATGATGATGCATCTAACTATGTTGTTAAAGCATAAAAAATCTCCTTATTTCTTGAGAAAATAAATTTGAGTAGTGGTTTACATTGAAAATATTTTCCTTTATAGGAAAAATTATGATTTTCAATCATCTGATATTTATTAAAATTAATATCCATGTTTTAATTATTTAGGATTATTCTTCATGCCTTACATTATTAATTTTAAAGATGAGAATCTAGGTAAATTTGAATGAAGAGGGGTTGATGGTATCATCCTTGGTTATTAAAAAAATGAAATAGGAAATCATTGTTTCAAAAAAGAAACAAGAAATATTTTTGATTATATTGATTTGAAAGTGATATAATATAAGAATTAATTAATCTCACATGAATAATAAAATTTAATAAGTAATAAAGATAAATAATTTTTTGTGAAATAGTACAGTGATGTTTAAGAAAATGGTGAAAATTACAAAGTTGTTGAAGTTGAATAAGTTGAACCAATAAATTAAAGTGATGAATAACTATATTTTTCAAATAATTTAAGGGTAAGAATTATTTTATTTGTTAAAAAGATAATTTTAAATTGTGGGATGTAGATTATAACTATTAGGTCATTGGGGACATCCCCTCACATCTCATTATTCCTTAATGTAGAAGAGTAGGGAAATAAGAAATGAAATTTCAAGAGTATATTGATGAAATGAATGTATAAAATATAATATATTGATAAACTAGAGTTGATCCCCATTCCCAAATATAATAACATTATCAAAATAAATTCTTTTTCCCAAAACTATATGAGTGAAAAGGTGAAGTTATAAAAAAATAATAGTTTGTGTGTAAAGGATATTTATAGGATAAAGGACTTGAAATAAATTTGATTTTTGTACCAGTCTCAAGACTTTAAAACATAATAAATTTTCTTAATATTGAATCACAAAATCAATGCAATATTATTGAAATGGAATCCATGTTAGCCTTCTTCAATGGTGAATTGGAATAGTAAGTGTATACAGAACACCCATTTGGTTTCTTGTTTGGTGAAGATGATAATTTTGTTTTTAGGAAAATTTGGACTAATATGAGTGAATGAAATACCCATGAGTGTGATATTATAGGATTTAAAACATCTTAATGTAATTAAGTTTTTTGAAATGATGAGTTGAAAACAATATCAACATTAAAGATGATATGGATGCATTTCTCATTTTAATCGATTTTTAGGTTAAATTATTTTCATTGGAAATTATCAACATGTTTTTTGAAAGTTTTATAAATAAATGAAGAATCTTTTTGAAATGTATATTCTTGGTGAGAAGAGGTATTTTCTTGGTTTACATGTTTTTCAGGAAAAATATTAGATTTGTTTTCTCTTAAGATAAATATGATATAGAAATGTTGTTAATGTTTTTTATAGAACATTTGAAGCCATGTTCTATACCATTTTTAGTAGGAACTAAATTTTAAAAATATTAAAATGTATTAGACATGGATCTAAGGTAATTCCCAAATTTTATCGGTATTCTACTATACATAACATCTTCATTACTAGATATTTTGAATGTTATAGTGCTTTGTGATTGGAAATAAGGTGAACCAAAAGTGTCTCATTTCATATATAGACGGTAAATACTTTTATATAGCAAATTAATATAAAAATTTGAACTAAAAAATTATAGAAAATGAAATTTGAATCAATTTAGTTATTTTGATACGAATTGTACAAGAATTGATAATGATATGAACTATACATCTGGTGGGACTTTATTTAATAGATTAACATGACTTCGTTGTTATTCCAAGAAAAATAAATCTATCACCTTGATAATTACCAAGGATGAATATGTGTCTTCCATATATACATCAATAAAAATAATGTGGAGGAAAACTCTGATATAAAAGTTAAAAGATGAAGTGAATTTTATTCTAATTGTTGTATGTGATAATAAAAGTTCTATTAATTATTCAAATAATTTAGTTCATCATTAATGATACAAACACATAAATATTAATTATAATTTCATCAATGTGATATTAGAGATAAATGAGTTAAAATTTTAATTTTTTCTGACAAGGGAGTAGATTATTAATGAGTTTACTAAGCCTCTCTCAAAATAATGATTTTAGAATATAAGGTTTTTCAACCTTAAAAATTTTCATGTCTTTGGTATGGTATTATATTCCCATATCTTATCTTGTATTTGTATATTATTTTCAAAAGGATAGAAAAATTAACAACATCAATATTTTCTGATATGTTTATCTTCTTACTATTTTTCAAAGGGATCTATAAAATCTAGGGGAGGGGTATCCATTCATATATGTTACATTTTGGTGGTATATCTCTTGAATAGAAACATATATTTTGAGAGTTTTATTAAATTAGGTAAATTTATTTTAAAATTCATGGAATGTTTTAATTATTTATTTTATGTTGTTGTATGAAAACAATTAATGATTTAAATAATTTATAATGTGATGTTGATGCAACATTTGAATATTGTGAGGTTTTTATTATGGAATTTTATTTTATATTATAATATTATTGAAAACATTTTATTATTTGTTCAATGTTATAGATTCCTACTCTAATTTCACTCACATTAGGTTAGATTTAGTGGATATTGATTTATTAATATGTTTTATTAATTTTACAGTGATTTATTTTCCCAATTTGATAAAAAAATCCATAGGGGGTATTATTGAGACCAATAGGTTATTATATGGTTATTTTGTTAAGTGATGTTAGATAATTTATAAAAAGGATATGACTGTATGTTTTGGATTTTATTATTAATACATAAATCATATTATAAGTTAATTTAGATGACTATTGAACCCGTTTTATGTGTATACATTTCATGGAATTTGGTCTTGAGAAAATTCCATTAAACTATCAAGTATAAGGAATTAATTTTATAGTGATTTTGTAACACCCAAATACTTCTTAGTACATTATTTCTTCAACATAATTCCATAACTTGCACTACACACAACACCAATTTCAAGCGCACAACGACTTACCAAACTAGCCATTCAAAAGCAGTTATGAATTGTATTAACTGAATTTTTAATTTTATATAATCCTTATAATTTTAGAATCCATATTATGAGTTCCTTATACCTAATATAAGAACACATTCATTTTTTCAGATAAAAGATGTATTTTTCAAAAAAATGAAATTTCACCGCCTATTAATGGTGAACCCTTTTTAAATCCAATATTTGACACTTTTATATATTTAATTTTGAAAAATAAAGTTATTATTTAGAGTCGGTACATAAAAATTTAGTTTCGATAAATTTTTGGTGTCTTTCTGATAACTTTCATATTTGGGTGAATTGTGAAAATTACAAAATTTTAACCAAAACATCTTTTTTAATCAAAATAATTTATAGTACTAAATTATAAATTTCATTTATTTAAATATTTCTTTAGATTATATTTTTATTAATTAATATAATGTAGGTCATTTGATGTAATTTAAAATTTAAACTAGACATAAACAAATGTCAATCTTTTGATATTTCTTATTTCTTAAAAACATCCTTTTTTTATAGCGGGAATTAATTTTAAATTAATTTCTACCACTTCTGTGTTTGGAATTCGGAAAAATGGATTCTATATTTGACATCAGGAGGTCCAAATTATGTAAATAGGTAACTTTTATTTTTAGACAATATGAATAAATACTTCGGTAAATATTTTATTTACCATGGTTAAAGCGTAAATCCGGTAAATATGGGTAAATAAATAATATTAAAATAATATTAAATTTCCCTAACACATGTTCTAACCCTATTGTATGATACATGTCCGACCATGGGCATCTTTTGGTCGATTTTGGCACAATTTAGAGCAACGTGAGAGTGATAATGACACATTATATTAATTAATTAAAAGCAAAAGTAAAAATGACATAAACATATATGTTTTAATAAAAAAAATTACAAGGTGTTATATAAGATATATTTTAAACTATAAATATTAATTATAAATATAATAGAATTTCATACATAATAGTATTTTATTTATAATTTTTAGGTATTTAATAATTAATTTTATTTATGATATAATGATGATGCAGTATTTTCCTCATTAATGAGATAATAAAATAGTTGGTATTATAAATGTTAAAGTAAAAATAATTAGAAAGTGATGATGCCATATACGAATTTTATTGGTTAATTTGACATGTTATTATTGATTAAATGTATTTGGTTCTAATTAATAATGTTTTTGAGACGCTAACAAAAATCAATTTTTAAATAGTGTCAAAATTGACACAAAGGAGTTTTTTAAAAAAAAATATTATATTATCAATTAATATAATATTTTTAAAAACCTATGGATTGGACAAAAACATATATAATGATATTTTTATCCTTAATTAACCACTTTGTGTTATCTTGGATGTATATAGTATGTTTATTAACCATATAATATAAATATACAAAGAGACATGGTAAATGTCAAACTAGTTAACTAAGAGTTAAATCTGAAAGATAAAGTTAATATTGTGACCTGAACCTGTCTAAAACCTATTCGTTGAGTGGTTTTAGACCCATAACCACCTTATTCTTCAAATAATCCATTTTAGATCCATTATAAACTATTTAATATTTTATTATATAATAATATTTCTAGCATTTCATAAGATGCCCCTCACCCCTCTTATAAAAGGGCACTCCGCCTTCTCTCTAATTAAAACCTTCATAGCCATTTGTGTCGGCCAAACTCTCCCCAAATACTCTATCAAGTATCCTAACATCATCCTAGGGACCCTCATTTAGTCAGAAATACATCCTAAGGATCGCTTTTGATCAAATCAAAATGAAGAACCCGAAGAATAGGTAAATATTTCATCACCTCTGTCAAGTTTTTTTATTTTTCCACTTACTTTTTCATTGTTGTTTCCATTCTAAAATAACATATCAAGTATCATCTATATACTGTGATGTTATTATAAATATGGTACAACCAAATTCATTATTCTATCCCTCCTTTTAATGTCATGTCCCCATACATGCGTATGTCCGGCTTACCTTCTCCACATTGTGGTGTAATTGTTATTCAATACATTATTATTTGGATAGGGATAATAATGATGTGTAATTGATTTAAATAATAAATATAACATTATAATGACTATGTATATATTATATACCATCCAATTATATATATATTATTTTAATAATGATATTTTCGCTCATGCGTACATAAGAATTACCATCACCACGAACAATATTAGATTCATTCCCCATATTATCCATTCAAAACTAATTTTTATTTGATGATAACATTTAATATTTAATGACATGATATAATTCTGGATATTAATAATATACATCGCATCCGTAACAAATATTACTCATATAAAAATGAATATTAAGAAAAACAAATCTGTTAACAACCAAAGCAGCGATAATACTAAGATATTATTAATGAATCAATGTAAAATGATCATATATGATATCATATTAATTTATATGATTATTGTAAAATTTAATAACAATTATTTCATCATCATATAAGAGGTTATCCAACCCCTTACCAAGGAATAGTACAAGTTAAGGTTTAATTTCACAATCTCTTTATTTTCTGAGGTTGTTTTTACGTAAGTATCTACTGTGACCTCTTTATCATCCACATCCATGTTTCTTAAAAATGTATTAAAAAACACTTCCACTATTTACCTGATTATGTATTAAAGTCATTTATACCCTTTTTTGACTTTCTATAAAACAGTTTGAAAGGAATCTTTCCATCGTTTTCCAGACAAGGTCATTTTTATCCATTTCGACAAAATTAAGGTGAGAATGTCTTTTTTAACGTATAAGTCGGGTGCGGAGATTTTCCGCCGTTATACAATCATAGAAGCTTCCCTTACAATATTATAAGAATATTTTTAATGTAAAGGTTATATTTTATAATAATGTGACTTTTAAATGATTTCAGAATAAAACATATTTCTCTCAAATAGTTTTGATTTCATATATGTCAACATCCTTTGATGGATTTGAAGATTATTTGAAGATTATTTTTTATGATACCAAAAATCCATATTGTATTGAATTTTTTGTGATATGTTTGATAGTGGATGTGTTATTTCTATACCATTCATGGTTTATGGATAATTTATTTACATTTCATATGCTAGTTTTAATTGGAATGTTTATGTTATGTTTAAACTGGTTCATATTAGGAATGCATTGGACTTAGTAAGTGACGCATGGAGCCCACTATAGCTCCTCGATGCATCGGTTGGTCTCATCAGACAAACAAGTGTCTTGTAAAAGGGAAATGACAAAATATTATTTGTAGTCATGGCACAAGGCCTTGACTATGTGGTTATGATATCCTGGAATTATGCATTCCATCATGATGAAAGTGGTTATTGAAATTTCATGTGATTATTTGACTAGTATAATATCCATGTGAATAAGTAAATGGAATTATTTCATTTTATTTTTTCTATATTATTCCAATGTTCTTGTTTAAAAGGATTTTTTTTAGTTATACATGGCCTTGAATTTTATGCTTATTTAAGAGAGTTTCCGCTATATTGTTATCCTTATTGAGCATCTCATCTCACCCTTTTCTGTGTTTTATTTTTCCCATGATGCGAAGAAGTATTTTATGAGTAACCTTCAGGGATAGTATGATGGGATATGGTTGTGAACTATGGAGACTATGTTGTTTTAGTTTTTCACTTTATGATGTAATGTAAGACTTATGAATGTATCTAGTTTTTCAAAGCATACTAAACTGATCGGTCCTTTGGGGGATGATTCCTTGTAATCATGCCAGTGTTATGTAATATTTCAATGACTCTGGGTAACTGGGGTCAGGGTGTTACAGTTGGTATTAGAGGAAGTTTAGTGAAAACCTTGGAAGCTATATTTAGATAAACTCTGATTAGAACACATAGAACTAAGATGGAATTTGAGGATCAGTATAGAAGAACTTCCTAGAATTTTGCTATTGAAGAGATTTTATGAGTTTTCTGAGCAATACATACCTGTCTGAATACGAGCAAGTAGAGACGGCTCTGGCACAGATGTACCTAGGGGTATAACCAGAAAACACCACTTTCATCTAAACTTGAACAAGAACTAGTGCACGAAAATGGGCCTTGGTGCACTCTTGGTTACGACACTCCCAATGGATATCTTAGGATAATTCTCATTTTCTTTATAGACAATTATTAAGAGATTATGAGTATATACATCCTCAAAGAAAACATTTTTATGATTATGGATTATATCCATAAACTGTTCAATTCATGTTATGTTTTTTACAAGTTTTAATTTATGTATTGAGATACATAAACTAATCTAGTGTATTCCATTCTATAAAAATTTCACCGAGTAGAAGGAATGTGAAATCCAACAATACGTATGATCCAAAAATTAAGAAAGATCGTATCGTTCATTGTATTAATCCAACATTTAGGAGGGAAATAGTATCCCATGTATTCTCAACATATGAAGAAATAGTATCATGTGTTAATAAGATAAGTAATTAACTATCCGAGTCCTATGGCTTTGAAGGGATGCAAGAGAAGAATGGGATGGAAGAGGGAAATTTGGATAAAGAAATGAAGGAAAATAATAATTTTCCCATATGTGATAACTGTTGGAAGAAACACCCTAGAACTTTCCTGAAGGGAATGGGAGTTTGTTACAAGTGTGGAGAAAAAGGACACCATGTACGTGACTAAGAAAAATATATCAAATGTGTAATGCTTCATCTAGAAAGAGTTATAACACTACGTGAACAAATGTCCAAATCATAAGAGTATGACACAAATGATGTTATTGGATAATAATTAAGTTATGATACTACCAAAGATGAGGAGGAATGATTAGAGTTCTTTTGTTGTTATTAATGAATTATTTCATTTGAGTGTTCTATCAGCGATGTACTGGATATAATATTTATGAAGTATATAAGGATTTTACTGCAGCACTATTTCTTTAAGGACATGAGACTGTGTAGAACCATGAAATGTGACTCAATAGTAACTTAAATTTTTGGAAAATATATGTTTGAGAGAAATATAAACCATTATATGGTTCTGATACTGAGGTAGTGATTTTGGAACAATATATGTTTTATTTGGATAAATTATATTATAAATTCTTGACTACCTTGAAACTGAATAATTATCTATATATTTCCTCATTTTTGTAGTTTACAGCATTTTTAGATGGAAGAAGTATATCCAGTATTCTATAAGAAATAAGGGATCATGAATGTAATCAATAAGGTTTTATTGTAATTCAGGGTGTTACCGTGTTTTAAAAAAATACATGATAAAGGTGTTCACATGTTATTACATGGAATGATGATCTTCATTATGTTTAACTTTGTTATAAATTTTGAACTGTGATTTTTGATAGAAGTATATTGGATAAGTCTAACATTATGAATGATTTATGTTTGAAAGGTTATTTTTGGATTTTTATAAAAGGAAAACATGAAGACTGTGTGACAACCCATTGCGTCAGACAGAGTTGCGAGAATCGAACCCACAACCATAGTGCGATTGGGATTTATCACCTACCACTGGACTACGTGAAGTATCTTTTTTGTATAATGTAGTTTCTTTTTTTAAAGGGTCTGATATGTGAATTATAATTTCATTATTTTTATAACCATATATGATTAAAATAAATAGAATATATTTTGAAATCTTTTTGAGTGAAAGATGAGTTTGTGGTAGGATTTAGTTTAAGGATGAAACTCTACTTATCAAGTATATATATATATATATAATTTTTTCCTCACTTATTCTATGGGAAAATTAATTCTTATACTTTAGGGAAGGGATCATAAAACCAAAAATGTGTTATCTTAATACCTTATGTTTTGTTGAATAGATAGTATTTGAAATCATCATAGATTGATGGATTTGAGACCCTCAATTTTACAATTCTTTTGTGACTGATGACCTCAATCACTCCCTATAAATATTTAAGTTTTTCCTCTAATAATATGTCTCTAATTTCCACCAATGTTTTCTTAATTGAGCTCATAATTTTTTGGTGACTTTTTCATCCCCCTTTTCTTCTTATTAATACAAAATTTTATTAACCCAATTTCCGATGTGGGTTTTCCACAAAGGTATTTTTCTATTTTTAACCTTTTATTTTCAAAAAAAAATTCAATTTGTGAGGATGAAATTTATTGAATTATGGGAGACTGTAACACCCCAAGATTTCATAGTACATTATTTCTTCAATGTAATTCAATAACTTTCACTACACACAACACCGAGTTCAAGTGCACAATGAATTACCAAACTAGCCGTTCAAAAGTAGTTATGAATAGTATTAACTTAATTTTTAATTTTATATAATCCTTATATTTATAGAATCCATATTATGAGTTTCTTAGTCATAATATTAGAACAAATTCATTTTTTTAGATAAAAGAAGTATTTTTCAAAAAAAATGCAATTTTACCACTTTTTAATGGTGAACCCTTTTTAAATCAAATATTTGAAACTTTTATATATTAAATTAAGCAAAATAAACTTCTTAATTAGAATCATTACATAAAAATTTAATTTCAATAAATTTTCGGTGTCATTATGATAACTTTCATATTTGGATGAATAGTGAAAATTACTAAATCTTAACAAAAAACTACCTTTTTAATCAAAAACAATTATGGTACTAAATTATATCTTTTAGTGGTTTTTATATGTAATTATATTAAATTTTTATAATTTAATATATGAAGTTCATTGTATGTAATTTCACATTTAAACTAGACATAAACAAGTGTATATCTTTTGTTAGTTATTATTTCTTAAAAACACAGTTTTTGTTTTAATAGCAGAAATTAATTTTAATTTAATTTCATCCACTTCTGTGATTCGAATTTGGATAGATGGATTAAATTTTTGAGATCAGGAGGTCCAAATTTTGTAAATAGGTAAGTTTTATTTTTTTACATTACGAATAATTACTTTGGTATATATATTATTTTCTATATATAAAGGGTAAATTCGGAAAATATGGGTAAAGAAATAATAATAAAATAATATTAAATTACCCTAACACGTGTCCTAACCCAATTAAATGATAAATTTCCGACCATGGGAATATTTGGGTCTATTTTGGGACTACATGGAGCCACTTGAGAGTAATAATGACACTTTATATTAATTAATTAAAAGTAAATGAAAAAATGACATAAACATATATCCTTTAGTAAAACATTTTTTACAAGGTGTTATATAAGTTATCCATTAGAATATAAATATTGATTATAAATATAAAATTATTTCATACATAATGTTATTTTATTTATAATTTTTAGGCTTTGAATAATTAAATTTATTTTTGAGACAATGATGATGCAGTATTTTCATCATTAATGAAATAATCAAATAGTTGGTATTATAAATGTTAAACTAAATATAATTTGAATGTTTTGAAGCCATAAAAAATTTTATTGGTTAATATGAAATTTTAGTATTGATTAAATTTATTTTTTTTGAATTAATAAAGTTGTTAAGATTAACATAGATCAATTATTAAATAGTGTCAAAATTGACATAAAGGAGTTTTTTAAACAAATATTATATTATTAATTGATATAATTTTTCTAAAAATATAAGGATCGGAAAAAATACTTATATAATGATAGGTGTATCATTAATGAACCACTTGAGGTTCTATAGGATGTATATAGTAAGTTTATTAACCATATAATATAAAAATACAATGAGACATGGTAAATGTCAAACTATTTAACTAAGAGTTAAATCTAAAAGATGAAGTTCATATATTGACCCAAACCTATCTAAAAAATATTTTTTGAGTGGTTTACGACACATAACCACCTTATCCTTTAAATAATCTATTTTTGAGCCATTAAAAAAGGAAAATTATTTTATTATAAAATAATATTTCTAGCTTTTCTTAAGGTGCCCTCACCCCTCTTATAAAAGGGCACTCCACCTTCTCTCTAATTCACACTTTCAATGCAATTTAGTTCAGAAAAACTCTTCCCAAAAACTCTCTCAACTATCCTCCCATAATCCTGGAGGCCCTCCTTTATTCCGAAATCCAACCTATGGAGCCCTTTTGAAAAAATCTAAAAGAAAAACCCGAAGAAGATGTAAATATTTCATCACCTCTTTCAAATTTCTTTCTTCTTCCACTTACCATTTCTTTGTTGTTTCCATTATAATATAATAATGAATGGATGTTCTATATAATTTTATTTTATTATCAATATTGTAAAACCAAATTCTATATTCTATCCAACCTTTCAATGACATGTCACCATCCGTGCGTACGTACGACTTACCGTCTCCACGTCGTGGTGTAATTGTTATTCAATACATTATTGTTTGGATGGGTATAATAATAATGTTTAATTGATTTAAATAATAAATATAACATTATAATTTTTTCTATATATGATATACCATCCAATTATATATTATTTTAATAATGATATTGTTGGTCATGCGTACGTACAGATTACCGTCTCCACGAACACGATGAGATTATTTCCCTATCGTATCCATTGAAGACTAATTTTCATTTGATGATTAAATTTAATATTTAAAGATGTGATATCATTATAAATATGAATAATATACATCGCATCCATAACAATATATAACTCACAAAACAAAGAATATAAAAGAAAACGAATTCGTTAACACCCGAAACAACGATAATACTAAGATATTTTTAACGAAGCAATGTTAAAAGATCATATATTCTATAATATTAATGTATATGATTCTAGTATAATTTAATAACAATTAATTTGACATCATATAAGAGGCTAAACTACCCTCTACCAAGGAAAATTACATGGTAAAGGTTAATTTCACAATCTCTTTATTATCTGATGTTGTTTTTGCGTAAGTATCTACATGGTCATCTTTATCATCCATATCCATGTTTCATAAAAATGTATTCCAAATTTTTTTTAATATTTACTAGACTATGGGTTAAAGTCATTTATACTCTTGTTTTAATTTTTATAAAATGGGTTGAAAGTAATCCTTTCATCATTTGCCAGACAAGGTCCTTTTTGACCTTTTCAACTAAATTAAGGTAAGAATGTCGTTTTTAACTTATATGCCGGGTGCTGCTATTTTTTCCGTTATAAAATCATTGATGATTCCCTTACAAGATTATAAGAATATTTTCAATGTAAAATTTTTATTTTATAGTTATGTGAATTTTAAATTATTTCAAAAGAAAATATATTTCTCTCAAATTGTTTTGATTTCATCTATGTCAACATCCTTTGATGGATTTTAAGATTATTTTAAGTTGATTTATTGTGATAAAAAACATCCATATTATATTGAAGGTTTTGTGATTTGTTTGACTATGGATGTGTTATTTTTGTACCATTCATAGTTTATGAATAAAGTATTGACATTTCATATGATGGTTTTAATATGAATGTTTATGTTATGTTTAATCATGTTCATAAGAGGAATGCATTAGACTTAGCAAGTGACGGGTGGAGCCCGCTATAGCTCCTCGATGCATTGGTAGGTCTCATGAGAAAAACTATTGTCTTGGCACAAGGCCTTGACCAAATATTATTTGTAGCCTTGGCACAAGGCCTTGACTATGTGGTTATGATAGTCTGGCATTATGAATTTCATCATTATGAAAGTGGTTATCGATGTTGCATGTGATTAATTGACTAGTATAATATCCATGTTTATATGTAAATGGCATTATTTCATTTTATTTTTGTCATATTATGCCGACGTTTATGTTTAAAAGGCTTTTGATTTAGTTACACAATGCCTTAAATGTTTATGCTTATTTATGAAAGCCTCCGCTATATTGTTATCCTTACTGAGCATCTGAGCTCACCCCTTTCTATGGTTTATTTTTCCCAGGATGTGAAGATGTATTTTATGACTGACCTATAGGGAGAGTCTAATAGGAAATGAGTGTGAACTATAGAGACTATGTTGTTTTAGTTTTTCAATTTATCTTGAAATGTAAGACTTATGAATGTATCTAGTGTTTCTAAGGCTACTAAATCGACCGGTCATTCAGGACTGATTCCTTGTAATAATGCCAGTGTTATGTAATAATGCACCGACTCTGGGTAACTGTGGTCGGCGCATTATAGATTTATGTTCCCAATTTGACAAAAACATACATAGGAGAGATTGTTGAGAGAAATAGGTGATTATATGGTTATTATTATATGTGAGGTTGGAGAATTGATGAAAAGCAATTATTGTTTGTGTTGGATTTTATTCTCAACACATAAATCAAATTAAATGTTAATTCAGATGGTTATTTATATTGTTTTATGTGTTTATATATAATGGGATTAGTTAATGATAAAATACCAGTAATGTAATATGTATATGGAGTTCCACACTGGAAGCATGTTTTTGTAGCACTGTTGGGGATTGAGGAAGATATACTACATCACGTTTCATGTCCAAGATGATGTTATTTGACATCATGTAGGGATATAATGAAAAATAGGATTCCAGGCTATAGAGATACAAAAATTATAAGTATAATGGAAAAATTTCTACATGACCTCACATCATAGTATATGATTCCTTGTCATAGAGGAGACTCATCCAGAGATTTCCATGCTATAAAAAGATGATTATGCTTTAGAGGAGGCTAGGTCGATTTTAGTGGATCTCAAAAATTCAAGAAATCCACACCATATTGAAGGAATAGAAAATAATGCACGATAATCTAAAATTTCAAGAAATTGGTGAATTCAGGGCTTTAATGTCATATTTGTTTTCCCAAGCTGTAGTCAAGAGAGAATATATTGGACTATTACCTAGTGAATACAATTCACCGAAGATGTGATGATGATTTGATTTTTTGTGGATCTATAGATTTCATGAACTCCACAATGTATCACTTCTCAATGATTCAGTATTGTGTGGGATTTGTGTGAAAACTGCTGAAAAACCAAGAGGCTACACCATAATATCCAAGACCACAATATATAGGTTATTTTTTGGGGATGATATATGAATTTTGAGTTATAATGTCAAATTTGATTTTTATTAAAAATTTGGCGTCTATTTCAACTTATTTAACAACCAATTCGAATTTAATGGTAAATATTTTGATAATTATAGTCCAAAGAGTTTGAGTTAATTAGGGGATTTTAATCTCAAATCAAAATTGAGAATATAAATTTCTTGATTATGGGGATATATTAAAAATTTGTAAGAATATAGATTATCTGAGTGGTAGGAAGAATCTAGGGATTTGTTCAGGTAAAATAGATAAATAAAAGAGAATGAATATGAGAGGCGGAGGAAGAATATATTGTTAAAATTTTCTCTAGTTGATTAGACCTTAACTTAGTATCTATAGGTTCAATGTGAAGAGGAAGAGTACCGACACATTAGAAAATGAAGTCTATGATTAGAAGGATTTCATCTTATTGATATAATTTTTTTTATCACTATAATATTAGAAGAAGAACTATCATAATCAAGATAATTTTTATAACATGGGTAAATAAATAACCCTACTCATTGTACCTACATGTTGAAACTAGAGTTTCATATGTTCTCAGTGAAATTTCGATCAATAAAAGGACTAGACTTATCATTTTGAAAGGTGAACCTTTTAAATATTCTTTCCCCAACTTTCATGTCTATTTGACAATGATCATGATTCTCTCTTACTGGCCTGAATTCGCAAATGGCCCGAAGGCCATAATTTCTTTTGATTTTTTGATAACCCCCCATTCAAGGGATGAGGGGGAACCCTTACAAGGCCCGTAGGCTTAGAGATTACATGGACCGTAGGCTTAGGAGATTACATGACCCGAAGGTCTTAGGGAATTCACCCAGACTATCTACAAGGAACAACCCCTCCCCAACATCTACATCATGATATTAGCTCTCCACCTTCGCATTGCAGTCTAGTAGGGCATCCAGTGCAAGAACAGGATGTTCTGGATGGCATAGATATACTCTCTCATTCTGAAAAATCCAATTGGTTCTACTCTGGTTAGTTCACCTGCTTCGAATCATCTTTTGGTGTTTCTTTTTTATAGTGTGTATTGGGCAACTGCATGTGGCTCGAAGGCCATGAGGTGGCCCGAAGGCCTTAAAGGTGTCCCAAAATTCGCACTAAACCAAAGGCCTAGGTGGGCCGAAATCCTTAAGGACTCCAAACCCAAACCAGTGGCCCAAGGTGAATAGTACTAGTTGCTATAGTACCAAAAAGTACCTTCTATAGTAACTGCTATAGTACCCACACAATATACAGTCCTTCTATAGTACCTGTATGGTGTAATGTTCTGATACAGTGCCCCCACAATGTACGGTAATTCTACTGTTCCTTCTACAGTTCCTGGAAAATATGCCTCTACATGGTTTTGAACCTGGGTCATGTGGATGCACTAAAGGATACATCACCAACTAGGATGAGGCTCCTGTGCATTCACAATAACTGCTGATTATAGTTTTTTCATCATAGACACATAAAAAATATGAATTACTAATTAACTCATCCTTTAAATTTTTATTTACTAATATAAGAGGTTGTTTTTCATTTTATTTGGTGTAAATCAATATAGAGTTACAATATCATAATTTTCCTATACGAGAAAAAATCACATCTAATTTATGCTCCTACTGAAAACAAGATCAACAACATACCGAACCACCCCTAGAATAGCTATGCCTCATGGCATGTGTAAAATATCTAATGGAAAAAATTATTAGTAAAATAAAAAGCCACCGTATGATTATATAATACTAAATTCATGTGTAATAATGGTATCAATGAATGAAGTTTCTCATAAAAGTTATCTCGATAACCTCATATATATAGATTCAATGTGAAAAAATCATCTCTTACATACCAATGAAATAGTGTATAGCAATCCTTGTGGTATACTTAGTGATTCATCAAGCACATAAAAACTATTTTTAGAATCATATTCATATTTAATATCTTAATATGAAATCATACCCATGATAAACATAATATTTCCTCACAACATTTAACAATACGTAATAAATATCAGTTAGGGATAACGTAAAGGCATACTTTGATATGTCAATTATCAAATCAATTCTCATAATTTATATCTATACCATGAAAGAATGATAATGTGTAGAATATTTTTTTTATGAAATGATATATTTTATATTATTAAACTCTTTTAAGAATATTAAAAAATAATATATAAATTTTTATCTAAACATATCACAGAAGTCAAACTATTAGACCGACATTTTGTTCGACGTACTATTATGTATTTTTATGCTAATCATACCTCTATGTAATTCATTCCAAATATTCTATGAGATCACTCATCATACCATCTGGGATGTCATGGCTCACTCTCAGGGACGACTTAATAGTATAGGATCATTACAAATACCATCTTACTCAATCTCAAGAGATATAAATATTTACCCAATTAATGAGAGGTAGATATAGGTCCCACCCATCTCATAATGAAATCATACATTAATGTTCCACTAGATCAATAAAAATCAAATAATAAGAAATAAAATTAAATGGGTATCATAACTATATAATCATATCATAAATTATGAAAAATGATACATATTTTATAATAATTTCATCATAAGCATATCCAATGAATGAAAAACTTATTTCATAAACATATAACCCATGAATGAGAAATGGTTTTTATAAACATTATCTCATCAAAACATAATCCATTTAGAGAAATAATATTACTGGAATCACTGAATAATTTATTAATAAATGCATGAGTAACACAAAATAATATTATCATATATGGGAAATAATTTTGAAATATATTTTAAAAACACTTCGTGAGGAAAATATACTTTTTGTATTGGAAAATTATATTTAAAACACAAAACATTTTTGAAAAATCAATTCTTTGAAAAAATATTTTAAAAATTATATAAGAAGCTTTCAAAAATAAAAAATAAATTTTTAAAAATCCATTTCCTTTAAAATGATCCTCATGGATTATTTGAAAAAAAAATTAAAAAAATTATAAAAAACATGTTTTTTTAAATAAAACAGATTTTTAACTGAAGAGAGAAATACAATCATATTTCTCTTAAACACATTTTCTTGATAATGTAAATTTACAAAGATTGGAAAAATTGTACTAATACATGTAGATACCTTGAATAAAAAAGTAGAATAAAAATCATGAGCTTTATGGATCATAATATTTCCATAAAGAATGTATACTCATAAATAATCTTGATATATGATGAGGTTATTTCAATAAAATGTTACAAATTGGTAACATGGGATCATAATCTCCATGTAAGGAAATGAAATTAAATGAAGATAAAAATATTACTAAAAAAATATATTCATGATATATTATATAAAATGTAAGTGTACAAACCCCAGAAAATAATGTAGGTGTATAATAAAACTTGTGTCCCAAAAAAGGAAAATTAAGACAAAATTGTCTTACAGATTTTCTAGATTTTGAAACATTAACCACATAAAATATAAATCAGAGAATATGGTAGTATGTACATAAAAATTTATATATAATAATCATTTAATACATCCATGTTTATTATACACACCGAACAAAAGGAATGGGTGGTGAATATATCATGTATCTCACAGAAATAAAAAGTGATATGAATTTCCCATACCTTATATCCTGAATCGCATCCTTATCATTAAAACCCCACATATAATAAATATAACATTTTTATAAATCTATCACAAAACCATATTATTATAAATAATAACATTAATTTTTTTATTATGAATTTATATTACCTACTTGTAAACAATTCTATGTTAAGGCATCACTTTGGGAAATATCCTTTTTGTTCTTCACATGTGTTTTAATTTCTTTTATCATTGGTATTTATATAAATATATATATACAGATTTAAATAGTTCAAATAATAATATTAATACCATTTATATTTAGTATATTTCTATTCTAATAGTAAATATAATATATAATTATTAAATGGAATACACCATTCAACGAGACAACAAAGCTATAAGTACGCATGAGCACCTTTTCCATTTTTATTACCGTATTGAAAGAAAGATGTTAAATGAAATATGTATATATATATATAATTATTAAATTATCAATATAATATAACATATATCATATAATTTTACTAAACCCATCTTTAATACATTCCATGTAGTGTTTGAACAAACCATGTCTCTTTGAGGGGGTTGTAGTCAACATTTCCCCAAGAGAAATTATCATATTTAAGACAATTGAAATTATAAAGATATATACTATAAAAGGATTAAATAATAATAAATTAATAATAATTCTAAAATATATCATATATAATAATTGTTTTCTTCATCATTACCACCATGAGATGCAGTAAGGAAAAATCAACCATCATCATTTGCTGAGGCGGTAGTTCACCATACATATAAAAAAAGATGTTCATTACCCATTAGACTGAGGTGTTTGTAAGTTTAGGCAGAAACCATTTATCAAAAAAACCCATGTATATCGAATATAAATATTTTTTTATAAAATTATGGAATAAATAGAGAGTAGTGTGTTGAGAAATAAAATAAATGAAAGGATATTTAAAGATTTCCTTACCTCTAAATCATGTAACTCTTTTTGGTTGGTTCCAAAAGGATTCCTTAAATTTATTTCTACCCAAATATATTCTTCTAGGAGTAATTTAAGGATGATAGAATGTTTATTAAGAATATTTTGGTTAAAAATAAGTTTTTTATATGTTTGAAGAAGAGGGAGAGGTGTGGCCTTTTATAGGGAAGGGAAAGGACACACGAGATTAATACTCGGATACTTTATACCAGGGTTCATCAGGATAGATTCTTTTAGAGAGAGATGGTTCTAGAAGTATGGCGATGGTCCAGAGTCGAAAACTAGCATGGTAGTGGTATAATTGTACCCATGTTGTTTTAGTACTAAAACATATGATATCCTGTATGACAAACATGGTGAGATATTACCATGATGATGCTATGAAATTTGTATACCTACTTAGGTATGAGTTAATTTCACATATTGTTCACTGTGATTTATTAGCATTTATTTATCTTTTTCATGATTGGAATTGGAGAGGATTCTATAAAGTACACGTGTTATGATCACCCTACGTATATATAAAACTTTTTCATGTTACAAGGAGCATGATAGAGACAAGAAAAGAAATATAATTATTTCGGATTTGTTGTAACTTTCCAATTTACAATTTGGATAAATATATTTTTCATTCTTAGTTAATTTAGTCTTGTATGAAATTACATATATGTATTTGGGGTTTTTGTACCTTTATAAGAAGGATTTTATTGTTTTGCTTATATTATCTCTCTATTTAACATGTTCTCTTTGTGGGGAATGCCTCCCATTTGTTTTATTATTATACCTCTGGTTATGTTGCCAACCCATGGCCTATTGGAGGCTTTCTTAAAGCATTCACCACATCACTTCCCTTACTGACTCCCCAAGTGGGGTACAAATTTGGTAGTAGAGGCATGATAATAAACACATCAGGTTTTACACAATGGATAAAATTTCGAATATAAAACATTTAAGGATGACAGAACATGAACACAAAAATTCAATACATTTTAAGTTACATTTTAAATATTTTCTTTTTTTAACTTCCTCATTACCCTTTTAACCATAACTATGATAATACATTTTTAACACAGTAAGGATTATAAATTAACTTATAATGTGGTAAGTAACTCATAAATTTTCCATGGATTCTATTGTATACATTTTCCCATATCACATGCCATATTTCTACAATTTTGTTTTTGGATTTTTATGTCATTTAATAATATAATATTTATCATAAAATATCCTCATATTATTTTAGGAACTATTCCATTAAGTTGACTTCAAATCCATCAAAAAATTAAAAGAAATAGAATATAAACACATTTAACATTAATTATACTTTATAATTACCTATTAATATTATGTCATACCAAAAAATATTGTTCTTCAAAATCATTTACCTTGATTTCTTATAGCTTGCGCAAGCACTATATTGGTGTTGTGTAAACATTTAAAGTTATTATATCATCACTAAAAATTACGAGTAGTTTATTATATTTAGAATAGTTTATTCAACTTTAAAATAACTATTTATAATATATCGTAATTTCTTTTTTATCCTGATGACAATTTATTAATGAAATTAAAATATAGTAACAATTTTTATTTGTTCTATACTTGAAACAATATAGATGTCATAATCACAAAAAATGTGTCACATAAAAAAATAAAATTCAGAAATAATATTATAAGGTTATAAATAATATCTTAAAATTATAATTAAGATAATATTTTGTGACCTTAACACTTATTTTTAACATTAACTAAAATATTTTATCCTTTTACTGTGGATACAATATTTTTACCAAAGATACTATTCATAATGAAAAAATTGAAATTACACAGATTCCTAAATTTGAACCTCCTGATTAAAAATATGTAATCTATTTGACATGATTCAATTTTTATTATTGACATAAATTACTTTTAATATAATTTTGTAAAACAAAAATTATATTATTTTTACATTGAAAATTAGTTTTTCAACATAAAAAAATCTTTTAGAAACATAAAATAAAATGTTTATTCGTATTTAATTATTTATATTTTATCTTATAAAATATGTATTATTTTAATCAAAAAGTATTTATAGAATGAAATAAGTCTTTAAATTAATTGATTTAGAAAAAGAAATGACATTTTTGTAAAAACCATGATTTTCACGATTCACTTAAAAATAATATATTTAGAAAAAACCAAAAAAATAATCCTATGAAAATAATGACATGATTATTTGAACAATTATGTCTATTTTATAAAATAAAATTCATAAACATGGAAGAACATATTTCTAATATTTGAACACAAAATATCAAAAACCTATTTTTGATAAAAATGGGTTTTTGAACTTGAAAACGACATCAACCTCATTCCATGCATATTGAACATAATTAATTCAATGTCAATTAATTTATTGGTCATATAAGCTATATATTTTTATTAAACTTTTTATAAAAAGTAATATATTTAGTATTTTAATATTAAAATACATTGCGCACATAAAAATATATTCTTAAAAACATTTGTTTCATTTTTAAAAGATGT
This sequence comes from Viscum album, assembly GCA_963277665.1. Taxonomy (NCBI): domain Eukaryota; kingdom Viridiplantae; phylum Streptophyta; class Magnoliopsida; order Santalales; family Viscaceae; genus Viscum; species Viscum album. Next base: position 1,059,549,960 of record OY728135.1, on the reverse strand, counting down.
TATATTCATTTCCATATAATTGATAATTAAAATATGACTTATTATAAATTTAATTAATGAAAAAAGTTATAAATTTATTTCATAATATGGTTTTTAGTATTCACATATTCCAAACCAATGACTATGTTATTATGGCCATATTTTAATAATAATATATCTTTCTTTGCTTATAATTGATGTAATATATACTACATGCTATCAAATATATTATTTAAATAAAATAAATTCTAAAATCAGGGATTGGTACATTCTTTAACCGTTAGATAAAATTTCTAAACAAAATTTTTTCTCATGTCATATAAAATGGTGTTAAAACATTTTTTTTCCATTACATAAAAAAAGTGAAAGATAAAAAATATGATAATGTAAGGGGAAAGGGAATTAATATTTAATAGTACATTTTTTTATAAACCACTTCATAAATAAGCATATCAAAAGTTCCTTTTGAAATTACCAAAACATAAAAATGATGGAAACATAGAATAAAACATAATCAGGTTCTTAAATAAGGAGAAAATTAGCATGAACTATAAATATGGACTTAGAGGAGAGGAATAATATATAATGAATCATATAGAGTGATAGAAAACATGGTCACAAGAAATTTACCATCCAAAAAACTATAAATCAGTATGGTATAAATAAAACACTAAATTAATAAAAACAATTATGGTAAATATATATATTTTTTAAACATTTTTGTCATAGTATTGACATATTATTATATTATCAATATTGACACACAAGAAAATATGTATACATAGTTTCATTTAGATTCATAAGAAACATTTCATCCCTAATTTGTGATTTGGTTAATTTCTAATTATATCTCAATTCTTTCTCTAGTAAGTGGTTATTCAAGATTAATTTTTCTTTTCTAAATCACTAAAATAAACATTAAGGGGACCATAAGATATATAAAATGATAAAAATTTAATCCTGTTGTCTCTGGACATTAACTAAAACCAAAATCACTTACCTAAGGTAAGATAATATACAATAATATAAATTACTACATTAATATCTAAATCCTAAAAAGTAATATTATCTTGACTCAACCTGTATTGGGGCTTGATCAACAACCACTCTAAGCCCACCTCCATAGGCCAGGGGTGGAGAATTGTACTGAAGTATCAAGAAACATGTGAATGCATTTTCTTATGTACCTATGAACACACATGTAACCAACCCAATGAAAAAGTGTACAGGGAAATGGAAAGTAAAAGATGCCACCAACCGTAAAGATAAATAAACTATAAATTCATGGAACACTAAGAAAATATGAGTACAATAATGCAAAAAAGAAAGGAAAAGGGAAAAAATACAATCCCAACCAGTATAATGTCCCAAAATTACAAAATGATTAAAGTAAATATGCTGAGGATGATCTGATCCAAGAACCCAACTGGGACTCCCACACACAGGCCAGCCACATGTGATATTAAGCTCTTGAATGTCCTAATCAGACATATTCATAATCTACATAAAACAAAAATCTTGCGGGAAAATCCCATGCATGGGTGATTATAAATATAATCATAAGGAATCCCATAAGAGGAGGGGGATTAGTAAGAGATACAATGAAAGTAAGTACATTAGATAGAAAAATAGTATTGTAAACTGGTGCAGCTCAACCCAACCTAAAGTGATGTAAGCTTGTACAAACACAATGAGATAGAAATTGTGAGAATATGAACTTCTCACTGAGTTTTTGATACCTATAGTAGGAGATTAGAATCTTCCAACCACAGGAAGAAAGACATAAAAAACATGTGTCATACCCCATGCATCTTCGCATCTCCTAGAACTAGAGTAACCACAACCCAAGATGTGTGTTCTACAATTTTGTGTAATATATATATATGTATTCTAAAATCAAATAACCCCAAATGGGAGAGAGAGTAAGAGGATCTCCTTCTCAAATCTCATCCCAGGTAAATATATACCAATAGTTCCAGAAGTAAACACCATTGATGATCATCATCCCGAACTATTTCCTTGAACTACTAGTCATAAAGGGGTTCAAGCACCACACCATGATACTATTTTCGTTGGACATGTCGATCCTGACCACATAGTTATAGGTCACATCACAAGGACATGGCTCGGTGGGGAAATGACCCTCTTACTTATAAATACAAAAGGGAATCAAAGTACATCTTGTCACTCATCTTGTGGCTCAGAAGTATCCTCAAGTTGAGGAACCATCTACAGCCCAGCTAGAGGGTGCCCCTCTAATTTTCATTGAGGTCTCAAGCCCAAACTAGCTACAGGGTTCCACTAGATTCGGTCAAGGACCCATCCCGTCCTAGCTAGGGGCTTCCACTCAAAAAACTCTAATATAGTCGCTTGATCACTACGACCATCGATCACCAAGTGCGAAAGAATCGGGTTCAAAACACCTCACATTGTTGTCTGAAAGATGAATCTTAGGTCACCATAATCCTCTACAAGAAAAAACACATAGGTTAGGCTATTCGCTTACCCAAAATAAAAAACTAGTAGAAAGGGTTCTTTCCACTGCAACAGAGTTGAACGGGTCCATGTGGGGCCCGCATCTTGACCCCAAAATCCAAATTATCAAATTTATCCCAAAATATCCATCTTTGATATAGGAACATGTTGCTGCATACAATGAGTCAAATGGATGCCTAGATTCAAAGATACATACATTTGGTGATTCCTGATGGGGTTTTGGGGTAGGTTGACTGACTCGTGGTCAACCACCCCACGGTCGATCGACCAACCATAGCCAACACCGTGGATATCAAATGATGTCTAATCTAGGTCATCTTGTGGTTTGACCTCATCCACTGGACCTGAACTGACGGGTACGATCTAACCCAGCGCGACTCAGCCCTCTTGCCGACATGGGTCAAGCCCATGGTCCGGTTGATGGCCATTTCAACATGTCCAATTGGATGTGGGACTTGTGGTGCTTGTTGAAACTTGGGGTCACACGACATGACCACCCATAACTAAAATTCTTTCCATGTGGATTGACACAATGTGAAACTGCTGCTACAACAGTGCCATAATCGCTCCATAGTCCATCAATGGCACCTTGGCCATCCATTCGACGGACTGTCGATCACACACTGTTCACCCGATTGTGAATCCATCAGTATATTGGGGATCCTTGTGACAACACCTTCCATTCAAGGTCTTCATATTTTCGATCCAAGGGTAACGTTACACACACAAATGTCATCTACAAAATCCCACGAAGAATAGAACCAAAAACAAGGTTTTATACATAGATCAGTGGCCGTGTTCATGTGGCCATTGATGATTGGCGGTGGAGAATGATAAATTAGGAGGAAAAAAATTAAAATACAACAAAAACTGAAATAAAAACTCAAAATATCATAAATCCTACCTTGTAACGGGATTTCGTCATAGGCAATGCATCCATGACACTCTTGCATCAATCAACCGATGATCTGGTAGATTTTTGGCTTCAATCTAATGAACAATGCAGAAGAATGCCTTTAAGAGGGGAGATAGAGTGTGCTTCTTGGGAGATAATGGGATTAGGGATAACCCTAATCCCATCTTCTTAAATTCTATTTATGGGGGCTCCAAAACAGCGACAAATCTGTAACTGTCACACCCCTTCATTTTATTTATCACCTGGGTAAAAAATCCCTTTCAAAACTCAACGGAGGTCTATGATTTCCTATATGAGAATCCAATTGATAGTTATTTAACATGACCTAATGGGTAAAATAACTATTCTTAATTACTGTTTTACCCATAGATAGTGTTTTCCATAGTTGTCTCATGTCGATGAAAGTTATGCCCCACATATGCCCACACCTGGCTCTTTTCTTCCCAAGAACTGTCCTACATGTTTTCGTTCTTATAGAGTACGTGAACCAAAGGGATGTCCCGCCCATGCAAGGTTCACTCCTGTTGATCCAGGATCTCCACCAGGTTCTCTGTATTGGTGGATACATCCTCAATGTTTATCCCACCCCAGTAGATGAAGTGCATAGGATCATGGATGTATCTCTTCAAATGTGACTCTTGGAAGACGTCGTGCACTATCTCTATCTATGGGGGTAGGTCCACGCGGTAGGCAACATTGTAACGCTTCTAACGATCTAGGAAGGCCCAATTATCCATGGGTACATCTTTTCCCCCTGACCAAATCTCCACATTACATGTCTTGGTGAAACTCTCAAGATGATGTGGTCTATATACTCAAGCTCGTAGGCCCTAGGACGGCAGTCTGCTTATGTTTTTTGTCTTCTCTATGCCGTCTTCATCCTTTTGAGAATGACTTGCACCTTCTCTATCATGGATCACATCAACTTTGGACCAAAGACGGACAATTATTCAACCTTCGTTCAGCACAAGGGTGATTTGAAAGGAATCCAATATAGGGCCTCATACAGTTCCATGTTAGTGGTAGAGTAATAACTATGGTTTTAAGAATACTCTACCAATGGAATGTGGTCTTTCCAACTCTGTCCGAAATCGAGCATGATTTCCCTCAGCATATTATCTACGATCTCGATAGTGCGCTCATTCTTCCCATTATTCTGGGGGGGGGGGTATGTACTCATCCACAATTAAGTCTCAAATGCCTCCAACATGCCTCTCCGTATTTGTTATATAAATAGTGTGTCACAATCAGAGAAAATCGTCGATGGTACTCCATGAAGGGGGCGATCTCCTAGAAGTACAACTGCCCGAGACTCTCCATTGAGCATTGGTCCCTATTGGAAAGGAAGAGCGTTGAATTGGTATGTCTGTCCACTATCACCCAAAACGAGTCGTGGCCCATCACTATGCATGGAAGCCCATTGAAGAAGTCCTAGAATATGGAATCCCACATAATCCATGATGTCGAGAGGCTACAACAAACTCGCTAGAACCTGATTCTTACCCTTCACTTGTGGATAGGTAATGCATCATGAGACGATCATGGAAACACCTTGTTTCAAGAAATCCCACCATAACTTACACTAGAGACCCCAATATATCATCATAAATCCAATATGTATATCTAAGGTAGAATCATTGAACCCCCGCATAACTTCATCCCCCATAGTAAATGGAATCATTTTTCTCCCTTGAAACAATATCTCGTGATTCCATCATTTAGTGTATCCAACAGGTGAATCTACTATGGATATCGAGTTGGGTAGAACCTCACAGTTGATGTCTCCCAGATTGGAATCTCTCACCCGCTTAAGGAGTGAAGCTTAAAACAATATCGAATCCAAAAAAGTTTTTCCCTCCTACTATACCATGGTCAGCTGTCGGGAAGCTCAATGCCTCCAAGATTCCTACACGGGGTAATCCTGAGACAGTCAAATGAGGGAATTTTCTACAATATTTCCCCTTCACATTTTATAGATGATATCAAAGTTGTAGACCTATTGAAACACCAACAAACATCACAAACTCAGGTTCAGATCTCTCTGAATGAAGATATATATCCGGATTCGGTGGTCTATGTAAACTATAAAGCGCACCCCCAAGAGGTGGTGCCTTCATATTCTAATGGAGAATAATACCACTATGATCTCCATGACCTGATTAGTGTATTTCTAATCATGGGGTCTCAACTAACTCAACCCATATACAATGACTACCTATTTTTGTATCAAAATGAAACTGAGCCCAGCTCCTGAGGCATCATAGTAAACTACAAACTCAATGTCATCCTCAGGTAGTCTGAGAATTGGAGCGGTCATCAGCCTCTGCCTCAACTCTTTAAAGGCCTTCCAGCAGTACTCAGAGAAGGTAAATAGATGTCTCTTCCACATCAGAGTGGTAAATGGTTCTAGAATATTGAATAATTCTTCCACAAATCTCTGGTAGTCCCATCCAAACAGAGAAATCTCCGCACCTATGATGCTTTCATCGGAGGATCCCAAGAATTTAATACTAGATCTCCATGATATCCATCGTTTAACCATCTTTAGAGATTACATTTTTCATATAGTTAACTTCATGTTTCTAGAACTGACAATTCGAGAGCTTCCCATAAAGCTGGTGCACTTGAAGAAAATCACGGACCATCTGCATTTGGTATGTGTTCTCCTCATCTAATGCTGAGTAAATGAGTACGTTGTATATAAACACATTGAAGAATTGGGTTGTGTATGGTTGGAAGACATAGTTCCTCAATTCCATGAATGTGGTAGGTTCATTTTTCAACCAAAGGGAATCACTAGGAACTCTTAATTCCAATTGCAACATTAGAAGGCCAACTTAGGAATGTCATCCTCGCATACCCGTACTTGGTGGTATCCATATATCAAATCAATCTTAGATAACCAATTCACACCTTGTAACTAGTTGAAGAGTTCTTCAATCATTGGAATGGGTTACTTCTATATCATGGCCTAGTTAAGGTAATGACAATCCTCATAAGGTTGTAATCTCCCATCCACCTTCTTCACAAATAGATCCTATGTTACCTAAGAGGACACATTGGGCCTGATAAAACCCTTCTCATGAAGGTCTTCCAACTCCAATCATATCTCTTAGAGCTTAGTGGGTGCCATCCGATAGGACACAAAAAATATTAGGGCTATCCTTGGTTGCAAATATATGAAAAACTCCAACGGTCACCTCAGTGGTAGTCCTGTGACATCATCTGGGTAGACAATCACATAATCCTACACAACTAAAGGATTCTAGGTGTCTGAAGAGTCAACTTCACCAAGGGTCATGCTCGCTAACTGAGGATAAAAAGGATGAAATCTAGTGTTCACCTAACTCACCTACCCTACTATGAGGCCTCAATCACCATGAAATGTGAATCACATCCCATCGGTGTGAAGACATTTGACTAACCTAGAACAACAATAAATCTAGGCTTGAACCATGGAATTATAGTTCACGCCTAGGATGACATCATAAGGTTCTATTATGATGACCACTAAGTCCAACAAGATCATTTCCCCTCCATACGAATATATACACTAACTATCGATAAAAGAAATAGAAATGGTAATTCAAATAGGAACCTTGTGGCTAATAAGATGCAATAGCACATCTAATAAGAGCTCCAACTCCATTCCTAGGATTAATGAGTTAAAATAGTGGCTAGAAGCTATGTCTACTAATAATGATACAAGAGTAGAATAAACACATAGCATACCTCATATTATCTCTTGTGGTGGAGGATCACGGACATCGATCACCTAATGTTGTCTGCGGCCCAGACTACTAGCTCCTTGAGCCTGATGTGGGCCACCCGGTGGGGTTGGGGGACTTGTAATGTTGCCCCCCACCTCCAACCCCTCTTTCTCCTACTCCTATGCCAGCTCCACCGACCTGAGGACCACCCTAATCACAGTGCTTCCTCTGATGTTGTAGTCCACATATTTCCTTCCCCTAACACTCAACTCGTTGATTTGATTATTCCCTCTCCATGTGACCTTTACCCTCACAAGTAAAACCTAGCCCCTCTCTAGGAGGAGCTGGTGATCTGTGTGGTCTAGGTGCTTCCTGACCATGTGGATGATAGTGATTCTGAGTAGACCTCTTGTTCCACATACCCAAAACCAATCATCTTCTACTTGATGTATATGTCTCTACTCCAATGAAACCACCTCCAATACCAACTAACTAGCACTTCTCTACGAGGAATGTCTTCATCATGAGCTCCAGCTCCAACACCCCGACATAGGTATTGATGTACATGGGCACTAAGACTGCAAAAATCACTTGGCCTAGACCCTTCTCGAACTTCTATGCTCAATATTATCTGTCATGGAGTATATCTAGGGATTAACATGTGAGGTCAGTAGAACTAGCCGCATACGCAGCTACTATCATAGTTCCCTACTATAGCTGTATAGGGTCCTGAATTCTGATGGTGCGTAAGATCAAGGGAAAGTACTTCTCACGAAATATCTATTGAAACTGGTCCCACTAGGGAGTCTTCCCGTTATGAATCTCGGTAGCCAAACCACACCACTGCTCAGCCAGCCTGAGGAAAAGGCTATCTTTCAAGACTAACATCTAGTGCACCTGTGTCTGCTCCCACCTGAAAAATCAGATCACTAGCTCCATCAAGTCCTTTACCACCTGGGGGCCTGGGTCAACACAAAACCCCAGTTGTCTCTACTAATGGAACTCATGAAGTGCAATCATCCTTCAGACATCCTCGTCCTATACTCTCAGTACTATATATTACTCCATAGTTGGAGATGTTGTTGCTGGTCCACTTGGAAGAAAGAGATCACACGATGGCACTTGAACTGAGGCGTCGTCGGTCGAAGTGTCATCATCATGGGTCAGGGTGGGTAAACTGGCTGACTGTCTGCACAGAGAAATACTAAAAATTTATCAAGGTGTACTATATTTATTCTGGGAACAACATGCCTCAGAATCTCATGTTATCTAGATGCCTAACTCCACAAATAAATATAGAAATATTTTAGAGTGTTACAACGAAAAAATAGGTTCTATAAAAATACCCAATACACAACCTAAATCACTCCCAGAAGTAACTAACCTTAAATATCATTAAAATAATCATAACTTTGTAGATTAACCAAGAATAAAAAAATTGATAATATATTCTTCTGATATCAATTTAATATTTATCTCCAAAAACCTTAATCACTCATAAAGTAATATTTCAAAAAAATTATATTTCACAATCATATATTCTCCCAAATATGCTACTCTTTTCCTTAAATTACATGAATCATCGTAAAGAAACAATTAAACAATATCTTCTTCTAAAAGATAACTCAACCATTATTCCTTAAATAAAATCCCATCTTATAAAATAATTTTTCTATTGGCCTTTTTTATATAATGTTCCCAAAATAGTGAACATATTAAAAAATAAAATTAATCACATAGGTACCAAATTAATATTCAATCCCAGAGATATCTATATGAAAAAATATATATACCCAAAATTTAAGATCCCTTTTATCTTATTTAAGCATAATTAATGAAACGTCTATATCATATTAACCCTAAAGGTTATTATTAAAATTCAACTTATGTCTATAAAATAAAAACTCATTATTAATTTAATAACCATTTCATTATAATTTTTTTACATATAGGTAATATATAAAACAACCATTTATGAATATCAATAGATATACCCCAAATTACTCCCATCACATAATACATCAAAAGTTTATTTATTACATTTAACATATGATCCGACCTACACTTATTATCTAATGATGGTATCATAAAATCTTATATTATACTCATTGGTATCATCCTTACCTCTAATGTTACCAAATACTTTCTTCTATACCCACTATAATGACCCATACATTATTCAACCCATAATTATGCATTAGTGATAGTGATTTTACTTACTAACATTTCAAATAAGTTGTTTGTTTTTTTTTTTTGAGAATTATGAAAAACATTACATAAAAAATTGGATACTTAGACATAGTATCCATTTCCCAACAAAACAAGTTATTTATAAATAAACACATTCTTCATTCAAGGTAACTCCTTTAACTAAATATTTAACTCTATTAATGTTCTTAATCATCCTTTAGCCCAAAGAAAAAATATTTAAATATTATAAGATGAGAAACATCTTTTTAGAAGGGTATATAATATAAAATAATCCCACTAATCCATTTTTAATCCTAAAAAAACCATTTGTTTTTAGTTTAAAAATTTATCCCTAATGTCCATTTTCTTTTCCTTCAAAATAGATTAACTTCTCAATTGATTTCATAAAAAATTTCATATAGAATAATAAAGAAAAACCCCTTAACTAGAAGGGTTTATTTAGAAACATGAAATCCCATGAATAAATTTAATTGAAAAACAATCCATTCACATTTATAAATTCTATATTTTTCTACAAAAACCTATACTTATTTAAGTACCATTTAAAATCAGAGGATTTCCTTAAAAATATTTTCAATAATATCATGTAGGTACCTTGAAAATTTATCATTAAATATTCAAACTTATAATAATAATTATAATGGAATCACTTAATCATTTTATTCCTACATCTCTTGGGAGTACCTTAACTCTGGTAAACTCTGTTTCTTTACTAAATGAATTAGAGTCCTATATTGGGATTAACATTAATTATGAGAAATATCAGACTCACCCACTATTCATAAAAAAATACAAGAATAATATCTAGATAAGAAGACATAAAATATATCAATTAAATTATAAAAAATCATATATTATACTTTTGAACACATTCACATATTCACAATTAGGATACATGTAAAACAATGAGAAATATCATTTTCTTTGAAAAATTTTATAATCAAAAATTTCCTAGAATAAATTGAAATAATATATTCTTCAAAACACCATGAATTTTTTTTTTGAGTTATCTTCTTAAATAATAGTGTTCATGATATTGATAAAATAATCTGATGACATATATATTAAAAATAAAATTTTCTTTTTTATGAAGATTTAGAAGTGACCTATATAAAAAAGTAAAAAAACAATCCATTTTAAATTATATTAATGAAAGTAAATATTAGTTGACAGTTACCAGTACCAATTTTCTAAAGATATATAATAATATTCATAAAACATTTTAATGAACATATACATGGAGTAAAATGTTTTCAAATCATTTAAAACACTTTTTTAAAGGAAACTCACTTAGGTCGAGTCCCAACACATTTCAAACACACTTTATTCCATGTATAATAAAATTTTATTAATTTTATAATTTCTAAATATTATCTTCAGGTTTATTCCATTATAAAAATATATTTTATTTTATTTATGACCATGTCTTCTCTAGTTTCTCAATTGATTAACATCATATCAAATGTTTAGATCGTAATCCCTAAAACAACATCGACAGGTTTACCAAGGTCAATGTGGTCATTGTACCATCATCTAAAGAGTACTATTCATGATATAATTTTTATTTTTAAACATTAAATACAATTTTAGAATCATACTTGATTGGAGGAAATGAAAAATTCATCACATCACTTCATAGAGCTAGTATTTCACATGTACGTATAAGTGGTGTTAATCATTTTTTAATGGGTGAATGGATAAAAAGTTATGAAATATATTATATTTAAATAATAATTATGAAAAAATTAATATGTTATATATTTATTAAATATATTATAAAAACAATTCTTACGAGGTGGTGAGGAAAAACAAAACACATATCATTGTGGAATTGGGAATCCACACATATACATGATAGATGTTTTCATTTCTCAAAGGATGGGAAAGAAGTGAATAATGGTTTTTTTGCATCATAATATTAAAATTTAAGTATATGGAATGTATAGATTTTATTATATCATCATGATTTTGAAATAATTTAGAGAAGTAGATGAATAAATAAAATGAAATAACTCAGATAATAGTAATGCATTTTTCTTGGAAAAACTCCCTTGGATGCAAAATAATAATTTTTTCAGATGGCCTTTATATGAAATGAAAACATCTAAGTAATGGTATGTATGGAAGGGAAGGTATTTGGATAGATATTGGATGAGATAAAAAACATAAATTTTGTGTGGAAGAGAGGATATGTGATTCTTTTTTATAAGTGAAGTGGGTGACACACTTGTAATTATTATATACATTAAAATATAATAAACATCCTAATCATGTAATGTGGATGAAACTATCTATAACAAATAAGGTAGTCCAATATAAGGTCATAATATCTTCAAAAAATAAATTTATTCATGGTTGTTGTATTTTAGGCCTTATTTATGTTTAGCCCCCTCTTTAATCCATTCTAACTATAACAATTGAAACACATTTTTCACACTTTAAGGGTTATAATTTTACTTCTAAGGTTAAAAGTAGATAACATTGGTCTTTTTATGAAATTATATTCCATTTCCCATATAAATTAGCCTATTTCAACACTTTTTTTAAAATCATTCAATAAAATATTAATTATCATTAAATATCATTAAATAAATTGTTGGAACTATTCAATTAATTTGACTTCAAATACACCAAGGGAAATATAAATATAAGATAAATAATTCTAATATTAATTATACGTTGAAATAACCTATGAAATTTGTGTTATACCAAAATTAATTAAAAACATATTAATTTTAATTTTATTTTAAAAAATAATTTTCCTTGATTTTTATACTTCTTTTAAAAACACATTATGTGTGTTTAATTTGAGTTTATGGCTATTATATCATCAATAATAATTAAATGGTTTAACATAATAAAATTATTGTATTATTATAACTTATATTATCTTGTTTTTAAACATATGCCAATATGTTAGACAAATTAAAATAAAGATATTTTTTTGAATTTATTATTTACATAAAATAATATAAAGTACATAATCAAAGAGAAGTTTCAATCCTGAATTAGATTCCACTAAACTAGTGCTCTGATCAAGTTGTTCATAAGACCTCAAGTACACATCCCCATATTCCAGAGGTTGTCGTCCGAAAATGAGATCTATGGGTGTTACAGTGGGAAGACTATAACCTCGTATTAGAGTAGAAAGTGTTGGAAATTAATTATATCACCCAATAAGTAAATAAAAAGTGTGCATAAGTAATAAATAGACAAGAATAAGAGAATGATGTAATAATAATCAAATATTATAAAAGTTAGAATAAATGAATCATATATATAATATTGATCCCCCACTGGGTCGACCATTCATATACCTAGGTAAATAAAAAAAGAATATAAAATTACATGTCTCTAATACATTTGGTAATCCATACCATATATGATATATCCAAATACATTTATGTGCTATCCTGGTCGATCAGTATTAAGACTCATCCCTAGCTATTCCTACAACAATGTGAACTTCAGCTCAGGTACCCTAATGTAATGACTGGCCAAGTAGGGTGTGATTACAAAACATAGTAGGGAACTACAAATACAGTCCCATATATTGCCAGTAATATACAATGAATGTAAAACATAACTACACTTCTAGATAATTAGAACAATAATAACTATTAGAAGTAAGGTTTTAGATAATGTCATACAAGACACTCTCAATGAATGTGATCAACATAGTTGAATAAAAAATTTTCTGACTGACTAAATACTAACATTTATATTGATTTGTTGAAATAAATCCACATAAAAGATTAATAGAGGGGGTATAAAGTAGTGAAGGCCCAAAGAATCATTAATAATAAATTTGATTCCCTTAGTGGGAAAGGAGCCCAAATTAAGGAAGTAGGATATACTTTGGTTCGACAGAGCTGCGGAGGACAAGAAGTCAGCGACCATGTAGCCTTCCTGCCAAGTGTGAGTGATTTCTATGTGGACTCCCATGAGCTGTTTACACTTCCTAATCATGTAAGCAATGTCCAAAGGGTACGTATTTGTTCCAGACAATGCATTATAGAGGATCATTGAGTCCATCTCGACTGCCGTAAGGTTGATATACCTTTGTTTTCATAACTCCAGCCCGGTAACCATGACCATGTCTCCACCTGCACAACATCGCCCTTCCCATACCATGTTGAGAAAGAAGCAAAGATTGACCCCTCCATATCCCTGATTATGCCTCTAACACGCATCTCCCCGTTGAAAAGAGAACCTTATGAATTTAGTTTTAAACCACAGTTGGGATGATTCCAACAAGCCTAATTCCCCTTCCTCTACCTGATGTCGTGGTTAGATACAACATGATTCCCAAGAGAAGGCCTTACCAATGGAGTAGCCTAGAAATTAGTGAAAAAACTGGCCAGATCCAGCAACGTATTCCTCATTTTAAATGTGATGCTGGTATGAGATCCTATTTTCTTGTTGTGGAGTGCATAATTTTGAGTCTTCCAAATGATCCAACATCCCACCATGAGAATAACGGCCTGACATATCCTCTTGGGACCCCGATAACCCACCCCTAGAACCAGAACCAAATGAAATCATCCATCCTTCCTCCTTGATTTTCCCTACCAGATAAGTCCCTATGCACATACCACACCCATCTTTCCCAGTCACTATCCACAAAATGGTTTCCCATCATTTCCATTTTTGGATCCCTACAGTATTAGAATTTGGAAGCCAGACTAACCCCTATGCGTGGAATTATGTACTCTGTGGGTAGATCATTATTTCTAACGCTCCATAATAAGAAATTCAATTTAGATGAGACCATCTTGCACCACATCAGATCCCCCCATGAGTCGGAATTAATTGGAACCATCCCCACACGAACAAAATCATTGATTGAGAACTATCCTGATGTAAACCCTGAAAAAATGAGTCTATTAGGATCATCGCTAAGCACAATATTCGTGAAAAGATCTATTTGTCCTCATCAAGGGTGTCTTGAATAAAAATAGGGTGGTCACATGACTCCCTGAAAGAAATGAGGGGAGTAGGGAAGCCTGGAAACCACAGCCTGCCACCCCCATAGTTATGCTCCCAGAAATTATTATCACTTTTTCCCACCATCCACAGTGATAGAGGTCTCAAGTTCTCGATATACGGATGGATCATCTTCCATATCATCTAAGGTTTTGATCTCTATATGTTCACATCCAGACCATATCTATCTTGAATGATCATTCCCCAAAGAGACTTTCCTTATATAGCCTCTAACGTGAGTTTCATGTGTATCCCTTACATAGTCAAAGAAACACTCCTCAAATTAATTCACCATTCTGAAATAGGTATTGTCAGGTGATCCCCCTAATCCCAGTGGTGTCTTCCTTTCATCTTTCCATTCCATATAAAATCCACCAAAAGCCTCTCTATGTTAGCAATGACACTTTTGGTAATCCTTGTGGTGGAATGAATGTGCATGGAGATAGACTCTAGGACACTATTGATCAGTGTTATGTGACCAAAAAAAGATAAAAACATATTATTCTGATTGAATATGTGCCCTGTGATCTTACTAATGATTTTATCAAATTGATGCACATAGAGAGATTTAGGACTAACCGACTCTCTGAGGTACTCCATAGGAAAACTCCCTGTGCAATATCGATCTATAATACATGCATCCACAAATTCTAGAAATGTATATGATCTAGATAAATCACCATATAAGGATTCATATCCTAGCCCCGGGATCACCTTTACTCACCTCTAATCACTATAAATAAGGATTCTTGGAAACATATAGGAATTCGATAAATAAATCTTAATATAAATAATTTGGTACATGAGGTATGTTACCAAGGAATTCAAACAATGTCAACAAACAAGCACTTAGTAATAAATTTTCCATATTATTTTATCTATGGAATTCATAAATGGGAATCCAAGTATCACTAATGGCATGTATAAACATATTGTCTATGATTCCATTAAAGTAATTCCTAAATGGGGATTCATATATCACTCAATTATTAATATTGAAATCTCACACTATTAGTCCATCCATGGAATTCCTACTTGGGAATACATATATCACACAAGTAATATATAAAACCATCTATCCTATGAGTTGGTCCATGTAATTCCTACATGGTAATCCAAGTATCATGGAATATATAAAACCATCCATCATATATATTAAGCCAAGGAATTCTTACATGGGAATACAAGTATCACTAATGGAACACATGAGATTCTTGATACTCTAAAACTAAGTATCTCTCAAGGAACAATACATATACATTCCATTAAATTTCCATCACTAGAATCCTATAAGAGAACATAGTTATCAATGAGTAATAATATAAATAATATCCTATTGAGTATGTCCAAGGAATTTTGAATTAGGAAAGTGAATTATTACATAAGGCATAAAACAACTTATACGGCCTCTGAACCAGTCCAAGGAATTATACAAGAAAGGAACCCAAGTATCTCTTAGTGAATAGTAATATAGATCTCAAGAAATACTTATGTAAAACCTAATAAAAATGAGTCACATAAAAGGGGTTCACCAACCAGGTACTAGGAATTAGGTCTTAGCACCCCAATAATAATATCTAATCAAAAGTCCTAGAATCACCCATGAATTACATATGTTCATCCCATTAATAATAATAATAATAATAATAATAATAATAATAATAATAATAATAATCTGCATCATGTTTGGAACATCAACTGCAAACTAGTAAACACATTTATTTATCATAGCTGCAGAAAAAGTAAAAAAATAAAATCATAAATAACATAATGAGGGTGCGTAAATGATTAAAACCACAACAACTACCTCTGTCTCACATGCTTCCATGTTCGACATGGGTTTTATGGTGACATTAACTACCATATCTACCAAAACCCGACATGCTAGCTCAGGGTTAGTCAACACAGAGCACCCACTGGGTCCATCATGTCAAACCACAGATGAGGAATCCAACTTATAATTCTCCAGGTCCATTGCAAATAGAGTCATTCTACATGGGGTACTCTATGTCAATATGTAACCAAGGAACCCGATGGGGATCCTCAAACATGGTTATGGTCTCAACTGATGGGGTGATACTAGTGCACTAGGGTTGTTAGTGACCTTGGGTATTCATCCTGCAATGTCAACCAATTTTATTTAATCAAACAGTCCATTAGAATGAATTTAACATGGGGAATCTCTCTCCAGGGTACACTTTAAAACCTACATAATATAATAAACATTCATCATTATTAAATATAATGTATGAAATACCACCTACCTTTAGAAAGTCGAAATCCATTTATTTTACAAGGGTTTGAAGCAACTGTTATAGCCCATACAAGCTCATCAAATAAATGATGGTTTGTTTTCTATAATAATAAAATTAAAAATTAATTAAATATAATTAAAATATAATTAATCAATATTATCATGATATAAAAAATTAATAAAATTTAATTTATAAGGTAATAATATACAAAATCTCACCTGTCTATCTAGTCACACAAAAACCATGACAAAACAATCTTCAACAATATGTGACATGTCTAAAACCATTATTTGGGGATAACCCCTAATAAATGGAATCAAAACAAAAACAAAAATTTTAGTTTAATGAAATAATGTTTTATGAAAATCTCTATGATGACATACAATGGAGGAACATAACCCGATAAAGTGGAGTTGACATATCAGGATTTCCTGATCCTAGGAAAAGAAAAAGTGGAAACTAATATAGTTTAATTAACTATGATGTATTTTAAATGATGAAGAACCATAAATGGAATCTTGTGAAATCATGAATGACAGATGGAAAAATTTAGGAATATGGTGGAAGATCATACACACCAATGTAATTGAAACAAACTAGAGATATCCTTGATTGGCATAAAATGGATGGGGGAGAGGATGTTGGTTGAGAGCCTCTTGTGAGTAACCTACTACATAAAACGAAAATGTGTTATGAGCCTCATGTTTCTCTCTTTCTTTTCAATAACTTCCAGTATGATTTACGTCATGTACTGGTTACACAATGTGAACCATATTCATGACATGTAAAAGATACACATCTTATATTCCTTGGGGTATGGCCCTAATATTTTCACACATTGTAAATTATAGGAGTAATCAGTGAAACCAATTCATTTTTTCTATTGAATACATTATGTGAATTTATTGGGGTTGTTATTTTCAGAAGCCCATGTGGTTCGTTATTCCTCTGGTGTTCACCCGAACTCTCAAGACCTCCATTAAACATTATCCATCTATGAAATAACAATGTCTAGATGATTAAACACTCAATAACACATTCCTATTTCTATTTCAAAATACGGCTTATATAGTAATAGAGAAACTTTAACGTTCTATTGAAAAATTTCATCTAGGTCCACAACATGAGATGTTAAAACCACCCCACCATAAAAATTATTATCCCCGAGAGGAATTAAAGATAAAAAAACACCTAACCATCCTAGGTTGTGAATTCCCAAATAAAAGTTGAGTTGCATATCTGAAAATCTAACATGCTTTAAAGGACTACCAGAACACGTAGTACATAACTCACTAGAACATGAGCCAATGCTCATAATTGTATACAAAACAAAAATGACACTTACCCAAGATCATCCAATTTGAGACATTCCCATGAATTCATCTCATTAATCCTTCAACTTATGTTATTTCCCACCATAGGTTCTAAGATTCAATAGTTATTTTCGAGTCATGGCACACCCATCATCATAATTTTTTATAAAAGAACTCCCACAACGTTCTTATGAAAAATTTGATATGTTTCTCTACCCAATCACATAATAATGCACGAGGATGAAACTATATGTACTAAACATGATTTAAATAATCAAATTTATATTAACCAACTTTATTTTGGTCACACCATATATTCATTAAAAAATATCAGCCACCCATAGAAGTTCACCCGCGTCATGCAAACAACATTTCCAATGTGATTTCTCACCGAATGCATCCTTTTATATGAAAGAACACAGATCGAACCACCATCCTAACAGTAATCTAGTGATTTTTCAGTTTAAATAATTAACACATCTCAATGAATATTAAAAATCATTTCTATCAAGGCATATCAAGATCATTCTAAGTATGCTCACTGAAGCTCATAACTGAATTCCAGTGAAATCTCCTAGAAAAACAATCCCCTTTCAATACCCATTGTCATGATACAAAATAAAAACTAATAAATTTATCCCCCAATACCAGCTGATTTTTATAATCAATCATAGTCCAATTACAACAAAAATTATTTTAACATAAATCAATCACTTCCTAAGAAATTCAAGTGTACATCATTCCATTGATCCATGGAATCTAAAGGCTAAATGACCATCCCAGGATTAGTCTCACACCACTTGAAAACTTTTTTGTAATAATTATCATCTCAATAATTATATTAATCCTCAACCAACATAACCCGTTCTTATCTATTACCAGACATAACAACATGAATGGATAAAAACTCGCTCACAACTGAGTGTCAACAAAAATGTCACATGTCATCTATTCCTAATCCACGGAAACAAAACCCATGGAAAATGATTAATTTGAAACACCTAATATGGTTCACCAAATTTAAATATCCAACAATATAATATTTCCCATATGGATAATATTTTTTCAATGCAATGAGAAAAACCTCAAAAGGGGTCCCTATTTTAAACTGTAAAATCATTTGATTTAGCTCAATATATAGAAAACGATATCTCATCACACCCAAGAAAATTTTATTTTATAGGGAATGATTGACTCTAAACTAAGAGAAAATTTATATTTCATTGATAGGCGTGTACAACACCTTTGATCCACCCACACATCTAAATAGGGTGAACATTCCTTGTACAACTCCGAACAACGTGTCTCCTGACAATGTGTGTCCAGGTCCAACCACATGTGAACTATCACGTGAAACCTGATTTATCCTTGATATATCCACAACCATAGAGGGAAATATTTAATTCCATAAAAACTCCATGGTAACTTTGCCTCTCGCATTTATTGAATCCAACCATCCTCATCTTTCACATGAACACTTAATGATCATATATTTAATTGGATTCACATGTTACAGAAGTTTAGAATTATCACCCAACTAACATTTCCATGAGTCACTCATCATAGTGATATTTAGATCATTTCACATGGATCATCATTCCAATTAATTGGAAGCCCCCTTGAAACTCTTCCAAATCAGGAACCTTACCCATGAAATGATTTATTTCATGACCAACATTGTACTGACATGTTTTCATTCATTGGTATCTTCCCAAGATCTGACATCATTAGAAATGATGGAAACAATCGTAAACACCTCTAGGAACATGAATGGACAATCCTCCATGAACTGGTATTAATACCCAAGAACCCTATATGATTTTTTATATTCCTGTGGCATCAAAATGCATAAAACACCAACATTGGAACACCTACCATGAATCAATATCAAACAAGAGTATAACAAACCACACTACCTAAAAAAGAATCCAGAGACTCGGCCAACCTCTCCCACATAGGGTTCCATGAATCAAACTAAATTTCAACCTACAAGGTTGTGAGAAGAAACAAATATCCCCTAGGTATCGTACCCAGCCCCACTGATCTTGTATCATAATAAGTTAACTATGTCTAACCAAATTCCCCTATGATAAAGCCACATTATGTTAAAGTTAAAATAGACCTATGAGGCTCATAACAATCATGAATACTGGGGACTTGAATCTCATTAAGGATCCTCATAAGAAACATCCTCTAAACGATCATCATACTAACAATGAAGAGATACTGAACTGACACACAATGGGTATCTTTATACTATAATTCCCCCTTGAAGTAATATTTATGATACAATTTATATATCTATTAGTATCATAAAAAGACACCCATATAGTTCAACTAAATTAAGGGATACGCCCATATAGGGAATATTATTAAAGCACCAATTGATGATACTGACCTACATGGGTCAGCACCATAATCACATTATTTGGTTAAGTATAATGTTATTCCAAACTATGTAGGAAAACACTATATATATTGTTATTGAAACTATAAATAATTAAACCTATGTAAAAACACCCTATGATGGGTTCATTATATTGGAATCATATTCCCTATTGACCTACAATGGTAACTGCAGTTTCCAGGCATGAGGACTAAGTCATCATCCTCACAACTAAATATCTCAATATAGATCCTCATCACCTTCCATAAAAATGAAATATATAACCCAATTTTTCTAATTAAGTTGAATTCTAAAAAGAACCATTATGATAAAACACAATTTTGGTTTTTTCACATTAAACATGTGACCTCCATCATCAGTAAAATCACACACTAGTAGGCCTATAACAAATGAATTCTATATTCCAAATATGATGCATAAGACACCACATTCCTTTTTCATCATAGTCAAAATCTTCCACTGGACTCTTCGCAATGGGACAAGAAGTAGAAATCTATAATAAATCATCACATCCACCCAACATGTGAATTTATCAAAGTAAATATCATATGAAACTATACCATCATTGATCAGAACAACTATCCCATCTCTCTAGAATCTAGGACTTCTTAGCATAACAAGTGTTCCCAATGCACTAGTCTGATATCCATCACAGTCTCTCAAAGATTCCTAATAATCATGGACACCATATGAAAAATAGTAATACAATAAAAAAGAAAGACCTATGATATCACTTTGTAATGTTCTGACCCAAATTCCATTAAAATGGTTCTCTAATCCCATTTACCACAAGACCTCAAGTGTGACTCCCTATATACATGTGGTTTCGGACAAGTGACAAGGGCCTATAGTGTGAATGTGGGGAGACTATTCCCTCATATTAGTGTATAAAAAATAAATAATAATAGATATCATTCAAGAAGTAAATAAATAGAGTGCAAAAGAAATAAATAGACCAAAATAGGATCCTGATGTAATAATAATGCAATTTTATAAAACCTGAACATCCATGTAATACATACAAAACCAATTTCCCACTGAGTCGATAATACATACACATGGGTAAATAAAAAAATAAAATAATGGTACAAGTCTCCACTACATACACTGATCCTTCCCACACACTCTATTTATAAATACTTGTCTAATCTATCTTGTTCGATGAGTCCTGGGCTTCAGACCTACATTTTCATTAATTCAAGTGTATGCCTTCTCAGGTATCCTAGTGAAATGGTTTACATGCACTGTGTTAGTACAGAATTTAGTAGGGATCCGCTAATGTGTTTCCATACCTATAAAATAATATAATGTGTATGATAAACCGATTTAGTCATCAATATAATGATAATAATAATACTATGTTTAAGAAATAAACTTGTAAATAAATTTATACAAGACATAATCAAGGTATGTGATCAACCTAGCTAAAACAAAACAATAAAATATATATAAAATAAATGAACTAGAACCAAAGTCGATCTATGGTTATGTGATCTCGGTCAACTATGTAATGTTCCATAACATATATATATATATATATATATATATATATATATGTGTGTGTGTGTGTGTGTGTGTTTATATTCCCATATATATCTATATAAAATAATACATATAAACATGAGTTAGGTAAAAAAACAACATAAAAATAGTAGTTGATCATTGGGTCTATAACCCCGTTCATCTACATATCCCATTAAAAAGGGAAATGATATGGATGTCGTACCACTCAATCCATGTATAATTATGTTTATCCTAGGGTCCATAATCTTGATTAATAATACTTGCTTCATCTAGTGCCAACCATTTCTCTAAGAAAGATACGTCACCACATGGGATTAATGTCATATCCCTAGTTTCAACTGTACTCTCCTCTAATCACTATAAATAAGGGTTCCAGGTAAATATATACATCCTGTAAACAACAATTTACTTAATATAAATAAACTGGGAATCGAGTTATGTTGTCAAGTTGTCCAAAAAATGACAAAAAACAAGAACATGTTAATTAATTTTACATACGAGTTCATCTAAGGAATTATTATATTGTAATGCATGTATCACTCCTAGCATATTATATTTCATCAACCCTATGATTACTTCCATGGAATTTCTACATGGGAATCCATGTATAACTCATGGAATGTATAAAAATTGAAACTATGAGTATGTCCAAGAAAATATTACATGGAAATCCCTGTATCACTTTAATGAATAATATAATCAACTCTCCTTATGAGTCATTCCATGGAATTCCTACATGGGAATCCAAATATAACTCAAGGAATATATGAACACATCCATCCTTTTAGTTCATCCATATAATTATTACATAGGAATACAAATATCACCCAACGTGTATATAAAAACTTCCACTCTATGAGCCTGTTCAAGGAATTCTTTTATGGGAATCCAAGTGTCACTCAAGGTGAACATGTAATTGAGGTCACCTATAATCCCATATAATGAATTTAATATTCAGAAAACAAGTATATATCAGGGCACAATACGAACCTATGAACTTATATGCCCATACTTGTAGTCATACAAGGGAAACCAGGAAGCCGAGTTATGGTACAAAGAATAGCATATCGGGGAATTTTAAGAGATTCTACATAAGGAAACTCAAGTATCACTTGATGCACAACCCAACTCATATGACATCTAAGATGTTCCAAGTAATTCAGTCAAATAGTAACATAAGTATTTCTCAAGTTGTATTAATCTATATCCCATTATGTCCTTATAAAAATAAAATAAATTAATAGTTATAGAGAAAGGGAGCATTGAATGGGTCCTAAGAAATAGGTCTGGGCACCGAAATAATAATATCTAATCTAAAGGATATAATTCCATTCCCTAGGATGTAAATAATGGAATCCCATTAATATTTATAACAATAATATTCATTTCATCTATCTTGTTAGTCACAAATTAGTATGAAGATATAGATATCATATAAACATTAAAAGTGAATAATTTAATTCTTAAATAAAAGAGAGAGGGTGGTTGAATGCATAAATGCCTCACAACTACCTTAATATCATTTTATTCTAGTTTCATAAAGGTTTTTAAAGTGACACCTACCACCATCTCAACCAAAAAATGATGTACTAGATCAGGATTGGTCAACACTAGGAACCCACTCAGTCTCTCATTTCAAACATATAAGGAGAAATCCTACTCAGAATTTTAATTGTTTAAGTTAAGTAGAGTCATCCCTATTGATAACTTCAATGTTATTATGTTATCAAGGTATCCTAGTAGTTATCCTTATTCGTGGTCATGACCTCATACCACAGGATGAAAATAGGGCACCGAGGTAATTAGTGACCCATGCATTTATCCAGTACAATATACCTATTTAATTTAATTAAAAAATTTAGTAGAATGAATCTAATAGGGGGTGTCTCACTTAGAGTAATGGTCAATAATCCACCTAATATAATAAACATATTTCCTTAATAATGGTAATGTATGACAGACAACCTACCTTTATGATGTTTTAAGAAATTTATTTTCTAACGTTTGATAAAGGATTCCATGTCATGTCTAGCATCATGCGATATAAGAAAGATCATGTCTCACAAAAAGATCATTGGAAATTAAATAATTATAATTACTCTATAATTAGGCAATTAATTTTGACCAGATAAAAAATTAATACAATTTAATTTATAAGGTCAAAATACCCAAAATTTCATCATTCCATATTGTGACACCCGAACCACGACCAAATGTTCTCTAACAACACATGATCAATCTGAAAACCTAAATTGAGAATAGTTCCTATAAAACATCGTTAAAAAACACAAAAAATAGTTTAATGAGTTACTGTTTTGGAAAAATCATCACACTGAAATACCATGACAAAACAGCATGCAGCGAAGTCAATATGACCTCTAAGGATATACTCATCCTAGAATGAGAAAAATCCTGCACCAAAATATTCAATTACATCATGCTCTGGTGGAACTGAATACGAACCATAAATAAAAACTCTAGAAATTAGAAAGGATGGAAGGAATAAAATAGAAGGATAGAAAAGGAATATATTACCTACCACTATCATCGTAACACACTAGAGATCTCTGTAATCTATTAATAATTGAGGGAGGGAGAAGAGCTCAAATGAGAGCTTACTGTTCGTTCCCTCTTAATTTTTTCTATAGAAAATGTGGAAGAATCCCCCCATTTCCCTTTTTTTATATACACAATATCCTACCTAATTCCCATAGTGTTATACATAAATGATGAGTAAAATATTCATTACATGTATAAGATTCATATATTGTATTCCATATAGAAATCCAAATAAATTTTCACTCCTTGGAAACTCCATTCATAACCCTTGAAACTAATTCACATTATGTTTTGAGTGAAAAATGTTGATTTCATGTTAGAGATATTTTTTTGTATCCCATGCCCTCAATTCATCCTACATTTTTTTGTTGAACCCTTGTTAATTCCACAAAAAAAATATATAAAAACACCATTTTTAGTTATTTAAACATTGAAAACCTCATTCTTATTTTTATTCATAAGATGGGTCATCCTTGAGCAGATAAAATTTCAATGTCTCTAACAAAAAATATATCATCGTCCAAAACACAAGACATTATATAATATTTTATTTTACAAAGTAAAATTATAATATAATATGATAAGGGTTAAAATAATATCATACAGTAATAATTAAGATAATATTTTGTGACTTTATCACGTATTTTTTAATCATAATTACCTCATTTTACCCTTTTACCATGGAGAAAATATTTATACAAAAGTAACTATTCATAATAACAAAAAGTGATATTGGCTTTATCACTAAATATGAACCTCCTAATTCTATAAATAGAATAAAATTTTCAATATTCAACTACTATTATTTTTAGAAATTAATTTTAATATAAATCGGTAAAATTTAATGAGAAAACAATGTTTTTAAGAAAATTGTGATTTTATACATAAAACTGGACATATAAGAAAAAATTAATAACAAAAATTTTTATGGAATTATTTATATTATTTTAAATAAAATGGATTTTTATTACCTTTATTCCAAACCCAAAATATAATTTTTATTTTGAAATACTTTGTTTAATGAATATAAATGATAGTTTTGTAAAAATCAGCATTTTCACTATTCGCTCAAAAATCATTATTTTCATAAAAACCTAAAAATTTATTTTAATACTTTTAGGAAATTTTGATTTCAATAATCTTATCAAAATATTTAAATTTAATTTCTAATAGTATAATATATTAATAATAAAATCCATAAAAAATGTAGTAAATACTATTTTTGATGAAACTGTGTTTTTGAAGTATAAAATTAATTCATTCACTTTCACAGCAAAATAAGAATTATAAAATGAATTCTAAATCAATTAATTGTTTATATAATATATTTTTTGACTAGAATAGTTTATATATTTTGATAAAAATAATATATTAAAAAATAAAGACAACAAACACATATTTTTTTTTATAAAAAACACACATTTTAACAATAAAGGATTTAATTTTATATTCCATCCAATTTTCAATAAATCCAGAAAATATTATTTATTTTATTATATAAAAAATATTCATATATTTGAAAATATCTATATTCATATCATACCATCCAAACCAATGAAATCATCATAATGGTCATATTAGAATAATATTACAACATTCTTTATTTAATAAATATTTTGCCTCTACCACACCATATAAAACATGATATTTAATGAAACTAAATTATAAAATATTGTGGTGTTATAATTTGATATGGATGAATATTATAGGGATAAATTATTAGCTGAGAAGATTCATTGGTGCAACACTCTCATCAATGATGTAAAACCCAAGGATTATTTTTCATTGAAGAAAAATCATCTCAAGAAGAATAAGTGTTTTAAAATAATTCTATTGATAACTTCAATATAATTATAATTTTATAGGAGTCATTCCATGTATTCTAAAAAACATATAAATCTATTATGGGTGTTATGAATGAATAATTGGAAGTTAAAGAGAAACGAACAAATAATATGGATCATTCTTTTCAAGAGAACCATAAAACAAATTATGATTATGTTGAGAAGGTAAAAATATATTTGGATTAATTAGAAAGATCAATTTAAATAGAAAAAATACCTTTAATATTTTGTGTCTTATTCTTGAAGAAAAATTGTGAAATTTGGACGGGACACGATACGACTCTTCCCATGATGTTGATAAAAGGTGAGTTATAATGGATATTTTGGATAATATTATTTGATAAAAAAGGTTTATTATAGTATAAATAATGTCTTAAAATCATCTTGAGATATATAAAAAACCCTCTCAAAGAAATAGGTATCCCTTTTCCCCAAAATCATTATTTTTAATATTGAATCATCAATGTATATTGAATGTATAATTTAAATAATAGAAAATTATTGGATGGGAAAATTCTCATGAAAATAACCATTAAATAAATGTTGGATTTGGGTACTTGAAAGTGTATTGGTTCCAAAAATAGTTCACAAAAGAATATATGTTTTCATAAAAATCTATTTAGTTATCAAGTAGGGACAGTTGTGACACAAATGGGTGAATTAAGGTATATTTTTTAATTTTTTGCATCAGATGATTTAAATAGAAGTTATTATTTCAATAGAATAGTATTTAAATCATTAAAAGAAAAAAATTCTTAAATAAACATAGAGAAAAGTTATATTCACCATATATCCTACAAATATAAGTGTAAATTCATAAAATAATATAATAAAAAAAATTTACATAAAATTTTTATTTTGAAACTTAGATAATTTATATTAAAATTTAAAAACATGTGCTCATTGTGATGATGAGTTCAGGATGAAAATAACCAAGAAAAATTTAAATGATTATGAATAAATAAGACCACATAATCTCATAATAATGAAAAAAAAATTGTGATTCTTTCATTGTGAATGAGGAAAATAAAAGTGATTAGAAAAGAAAATATAAGAATAATAATAAGAAGTATAAAACACTAAAAAAGATTATATAGTTATACTACGGGGTATAAGAATACATCTTGTATTATTGAAACAATAAATGAACATAAATGTTGAAAAAAAAGGTTTTAATAACAAGGTAATTAATTAATCTTGTACAGAAATAGAAGGATTGGTTCGGTGGAACAAATTTGTAAATAAAAAATATATTTTCATGTGAGGTTTAAAAAACAAGGTTTCTCAAAAACACTATAGAAATCATTTGTATGGTCCTAAAATATTGAGAATGATCCTAAATAATTCATGATTATTTTCCCTTTATTGTTAGTAATAGAAAATAAAATGTAAAAATAATATAAGGATTCATGTTTATGGTAACTGATGAAAAATTATCAATTCCTCATGTGTAGAAAACAAAGGCCATAAATAAGACCATGATTCCTAAGTATATTCATGTTTCTAACCTAAAATAATGAATATAAATGAAGAGTTTATAAAATATAGGGCTAAAAATAAAGGTGATTCTAGGTTGATAATCAAATATTATACCTATTACTCCCATTAACATGAAAATGGGAATCCATTATATTACCATATATACTTTGTTTATATAATTAAATGTGATTCTATTAATGGGGAGAGTTAGTAATCAACAAGGGTTTTATATCTAGATAATAATTCTATTATAGAATAATTTAATTATTTTCACTATTAAATACATATATTAGTATAATAATGATATTAATGTAGCTCATTTTAAATAAGTAATGTCTTGGTGGAGAATTTATGGAGTGTAACCCTTGATATATAGTTGAAATTATGAGATTTCTTCTAGAATGAATCATTTCATGTGGGGGAATATTTTTTGGAATGATCTTTTATGTCAGTCATTGATAATGTGTCATTATTATATTCTCACAAACAATTGTGATAAAATAATTCTAAAATTAAAGGGAAATTTTTTATTAATCAATGATATAAAATGTTAGAAGGTTTTTGGAAAATTAATTTGTAGTATTTTGAGAAACATTAATCTATTTGATTGTTATTTTTGTTTTTTTAGTTGAGTGAAAAAGATAACATAAAAATCTATACGAATACTATATGGAAGTAGAATTATGATTTGTAATAAAAATATGCCTTTGTTAGAGAGATATTTGAAGTCCAAATAAATCAATCTTGTTTTCTACAGCAATATAGCTCATACATACTTATAGTTTATTAATTTATGGCTCACTCCTTTTCTGAAATTTTATAAAACCCATATTAAAATCACATTTTTATTTATAACAAATTTGGGGAAGATACATGGGGAAAGGTTGACAACATATTGATATTGACTTATTTAATAATATTGAAAAAAATTAAAAAAAGGCGACAAAAAATATTTTTAATCTATAATGATGATTATTTTTTTTGTTAATAAGTATGGATGTTAATATTTGTTGGGTGATGATGAAGTTCCAAATTAATTAAGAAGATTAATTGTTAATATGGATTAAAAATGAAGATGAATAATACTACTTGGAGTTTTAGAATAGAAATATTTTTGGAATCATCCTTACATGTGAGTACAATTGATATAGACATTATGAGACATAATGAGATGTGATGATAAATAATGAATGAACATTTAACTACATGATTTGGATAAATGAATTATAATATGGCTATTAATTTTTTTTAAGAGAAGTTGAGTTAAACAATAATGTTAGATACAAGAGTGATTAAACATAATTATTTGATCAATAATGAAGGATAATTCATATATAGATTATCAAACCTGGATAACAAATTGAATAATATTATGGCCAAATAATCTAATTAATAAATCTATATAAAGATAATAATGTGTATTTCTTGTATACTATAATGAATTTGGAGATATTTTTATGATTTTTCTGAATTTATTTGAAGTTCATTTAGAGTGGTTTTTGTTTCTTATGATGATTTGAGAATTTTAGATATGTTTTCTAGAAAAAAGTCTTATTTTTATAGTGTTTCAAAAGTTAATGAATAGAACCTAAAATTCCAAAAAAATATTAAATTTATGATACATATTAATTTACATCTAAAAAACATCAAATGAGGTAATCCTCTAAAATGTATTTCTGAAGGTGATGTTTTTGATTCAGCATGATTTCTATGGAATAAGTGATGATGATTTGGTGAAAACTAATGTCAGATGTATAATTATAGATTTAGGATTTTGAGATACTAGAATCAAGCACTATGAATCAATTTGATTATATATTTTGAAACCATATAATTAAGACAAAAATTTGGGAAGTATTTGGAGGTTTTTTAAATTATAAAAAATTAATGGGTTTAAAATACTAACATTATCTCATATTAGATTAAAAAAAATCCATGTCATATTAGTTCCATGCTATATTATATTAACTGATTCTGATGCTTAGGTACATTAGATTCATTCCAAAAGATACACTGAAATGAAATATTTATTTTTCCTAGATTTTGTTCTATGTTATATTATGTTATAGTGTGGTATGAATAATATGATCTATATTATATTAAGAATGTGATATATAATAATGGATCAAAATTATGTTAGAATAAATGAGTTTGAAATGAGATAGGTAGGAAAATTTTGAATCTATGTATGTTTAAATTAATCATTAAATGGTTTTGTAAGAAGGAAAATATTTCCTCAGAAAGTATACACCATTTAAAATATGGTGATTAAATGATTCCATTATTTAATAAAAAATTCAAATCATTTATTTTAATTATAATTCAAGCTATGTTTGGAGGAATTAAGCAGTGAAATAATAAACTGTTCCATAAGGAATATTTAAGAAAGAAAAAATAGATGGTGCTATGAAATAGTGATGTGTTGTGGGTATAATTTAATTTTTGGTTTGGTGAAAAACGAATAGAGAATTCCAAAATTATAGTTCCACACATCATCCAAATGAAACCAAGATACAATTAGGGATAATCTCATGCACTGAGATGATTCTTTTCACATTAAGGGTTTTTTTATAATGATAATTTAAGGATGTATATTAGTAATATATTTTTAATTTTCTTAAATGAGAATTATTTTATGATAATAATAATGATTTAATGGACCATTATATAAATATTTTTGTATAATAAATTGATATATTTCAATGAATATTTTAATGAGAACAATCTGAGAAATATTAGTGGTATATTCTTGGTGAATTATAATGTGATGGTTCTATAGAATTCAAATAAGGTGAATTGAAGCCCATTTATAATAAAAATAATAAAATTTATTGAATAATCATTTAAATGTTTTAAAATATAATATAATGTTCTTAAATATGATGGGTTTCTATATAAATAATTTAGGAATTATTTTCCCATGGTAATTTTTGGATTATAAAACATCGAGAAGAAAATAAGACTTATAGGTGAATTAATAAAATTAAATTCACTATCCTTGAATATTATATTTTCATTGATGAAGTATATAATTGATAAGAATAATAGAATGAATAAAAACAAAAATAATAATGAACTGATTTACATGCACCACTACTGCTATGTTCAGAATCATATATAATGAAGTTATTTTTTTATAAAATATTTTTTAAGGCTCAAATAATAAATTTAAATAAGAAAATAACATTAATTTTCCAATTAATCATTTTACTGATCACTCTGACGTTTGATAATATGGCCAATTTCAAGAAATGATTTTCTATGTAAACTATTTGATGATGTTCATACATTAAAAGTGACAATCTATTATTATTTTGGTTGTGAAATCCAATAGAGTATTAATGATCTTTTTCAAGATTGAAGGTGGGAGGACCATTTCAAATTGGTGGGATGCCATATAAAAAACAAATCAGGTTATTTTCAATTATTAAGAGAATGTTTTGAATTCAATTTACATTATTAGAGAAGAACCCACAACTTAGACTCAAATAAAACATATTAATGAGTAAATACCCATATTGATATCTCACCTTGTAAAAATATCATATATTCTTCTAAATTTATGTTTTTAATAACATATCGGGTAAATTTTCTGGGTAATCCATAAAAGATCAACACATTCTAATCAGTGCAGAGGTTTGAACACCTTTTAGGAAAAAATAGTTTTTTTAAATAGGGTCTACAGTAATTCAACCCCTCTCTGTGTGTCTACACTTACCACTAATCACTACACTTCCTTTTCCCTTGTTATAAAGGTGATGTCAACTCACACAAAATTATTATTTTTTGTAGATAATTTTTTTAACCTATTATGATTTTACTATCATCAGGAAACATAAGCCTATATCTTTTATTTCCATTTGACTAATCCTCAACATATTAATGAGACTGAGTAAAAAAGAATATAACTCATTCATATTATGATTCAAAATGAATTATCAAAACCATTATGGTAGTGGTTGTAGAATGAATTCTATGGATAGGCTAAATATGACATGTGAACCTAGTATCACTATGAAATTGATGGACCCAATAATATTGAGTACATGAGTGGATACTGATACACCTTCTGCCATATTCAAACAAAAGTGTTCCCCTAACACCTCATTCCTCTTGTGCTTTTCTTATTCTTAATAGTGTATTATCTAGTTGTCTATCAATTTTTATATATCAATGTTTTCATGTTTCTTATGAAACAACAGTTATATGGTTACAAAAATGAGAGTATTTTGTTTTAATAAATCCTAATCTTATATATCATAAATATGTAAGTATGTTAGTTGAATGGATTCACCAATTGTATTCCTTGGATAGTGGTTGTCCAACACATAGAACACTACATTCATAATAACAATTATTATGTTTTGGTGCCAATCTAGGAAATTACATCCATTAAAATTTTTTCTTTCTCTATGAATGTTCTCAAAGATACTACCAAATATGATGATGATGTCATTATATCAATAACTGAATCATTTATCTGATAAGTATCATGTTTTACTTTCATTTAATTAAAATAATGAATCCTTTTGAAATAAAAAACCTATTAGAGGGACAACATATATATTTTACTAAACATTTGGTTAAATAATAATTTTCTATATCACATAAATATTTATTTATATAATTTTCTCAATCATATAATATATTAATATTATTGAGTTAAAAGATAAGTTTTTTTCCTAATCAATCATATGGATTCTCTAATTTCTATTCCTCTAGTAACATAATCCTATTAGGGCCCCCTATGTATGTTTAACATAATTAAAATCCAAAAATAGGCACCCAACTCTATTTGGGACAACCATTACATGTTTTCATCTAATAAAATAATCTTGAGGCACCTAGTATTAGTAGACCCACCCAATTGGTTGATCAAGGTATTGAAATGTGTTCACATATAAAGTAATAAGAATCATGGTATTTTCAAAGGGAATTTTAAATCTCACCATATTATCTAATGCTATTTCCATTACATGTAATCATAATTGTAGTGATTTTGTTTGAAATGATATTCCTTCCACCAGATCAATATATTCAAGCAATATTGATGTTTATTTCTTTACAAAATCCATAACATGTGTCAGTCACTAAAAATAAAATCCATTTTATTTCACACATATCCAAAAAATTTCATGTATATGATAGATGAAACACTTTTATTTATTGTATTATAATTAAATGAACTTCATAATCTCCCATAATATTAATATTGGATAGATTTTTATCCAACCCCTACTTTTCTACACAGTGCTTAATCTTCAAGGCTAGTGAGGATTATCGACCAAAGTCTCATTATCAAAGGGTACTTTACTAAAGATAGCTTTCAATAGACAATAGTCATAACACCTAATATGTATAAATTATAACCATATATTAAATTCAAGTTGATAACTCAATACAAACAAAATTAAAGGTTCATGTAAACAAAATTAACTATATGACCTGGTATATAACTCTTTATATTCTTGATTGAAATTTATAAAATCAATTTAACTCATTAAAATAAGCTATATAAATATTCTTAATATAAAAATTATATTCATGACTAAAAATGGGAGTAAGGAAAATGAATAAATAGTTCATATATCTAAGCATGAGAAAAAATATTTATGAATTTGTTAAACTAAGAAATTATAAACAGTTTATAATTGATCCATGAATTATGGAAAATCCACAATTAAAATAAATATAGACACGTCATATTTATATCTAATATTACTCTTTCATATATTTCTTTTATATTCAATTTACACTAAAATATGATTTCAAATGAAATTTTAACATTTTATATTCCAATTTTATAATGTAATCAATTTATTAATCAAAATACCACATATTTAAAATTATTTTAACCTTAACATATCAATTATCAAAATTCATTTGGATATGGATTAAATAATGTTTAAAATAAATCTTTTAAATTGATCAATTAAAATTTAAAAAAATTTAACAAATTTACAACTTAAATGACTCTATTTTTTATATTTTTTATTCTATTGTAATACAAACATCATAAATTACACCTATAATTTTATCTAAAAATTTTATATCCAAATTATAATTAATTTCATATAATTTGAAAGGGTAATTAATATACAAATTTAATATTATTCACAATTATTTAATAAATTATTCATGAACATTAATTTAATTAATTAAAATAATTATAATTATTTATTTATAAAAATATTTATAAATTAAATAAAAATACCAGTAAACATTTTTCTATAATTTATAAAAAATTTATAAACATTATAATTCAATTATGATTGAAATTTATAAAAATTAAAATTTTAAACTATGCCATTTATAATGATATAAATACATCTTAATTTCTGTTTGATAAACAATTTTGCATGAAAATTATTAATTTTTATCAATCATATATTATGGTTGATAATAAAAGATATTCTTTGGTGATGACCCAAATATTATTATCCTTTTGGAACAATAATAATATTTACTTATTATTTTCCTCTATATAATACAAAATTATTTGGGATTCATATTTTATATTGTGTATTGATATTTTTAAAATTATACAACACTATGTTTATTTTACGTGGATTGACAACATAATATAATAATAATCCTCTTATTTTACATTATGATATATAAAAATGGATTAAATTATACTTGATTGTTTATTACAGCATTTAATATCAAATTAATTGATGTTATCATTATTTTTTATATCGCATATCTTAATAGACACCAAAGTACCAAAATAATGATTAAATATTATATTTAAGTTATATGATATCAAATTTATTAATTTGGGAAGAATGAATTCTTGAATCAAAAGTCATGGTAATGCACTAGTACCACTATTAGGTTTCTAACATCAAAAAACACTTTTAAAGATTGATGAACTTATTAGAAACCATAAAACAGGACAACCCATTATATAATACTAATGCCATTAATAAATAATATAAATAACAGGCACCTTTTTCCATAGTAAGATACTAATGCAGTCTTTAATCATTGGTTGATGTATATCACTAGACATAATTAATAGACACTTCCCTATATGGTGTATCCACGAATTGATCTAAATCACCTGATAATCATGAAAATTTCTCATCATTTCCAAGATATTGACGTATCCATTTCGGTTAAGGAATGATGATAAATAGAGATATAGGAAGAATATAGTAATATCCTTTGTTTTGGGTATACTATGATTAGCTATCTTAACTTCCACTGCATTTTTCTATATTTTCCTTGTGTAATTCATGATTCCTTTATGGAATTTACACAAATTTCATGTAATTATTGGTGAGATAACTTCGATTAGGGTCATTTCATAAACAAAAAATCATTAAACTCCCCTGTGATTCATCACATGAAATGTTTAATTAATTGTAAAATAATTAGGAAGATAAATACAATATTAAATATTCACATTTCACCAATTTAATAAATCATTGGATGAATAGTAAACCATAGATTACAATTCATGAATTATTATATAGAAAAGACATACAACATGACATATATATGAATCAAATCATTATCAATATAAAATTATTTATGATATTCTATTTAGTTAGGCGTACAATACTTCTATGATCTATGTTGGTTCTACTATTCAACATGTATATATCATACTATCTCATATAAGGGGTTTCAGGATTATCTCTATCAGTTTCATATAGAAGATATAATTTAAATTGGTATAAAATTAGTTAGACTCTAAAATGAATAAACAAATAATATAATGATGAAATTTCATTAATATATGGATTTTAAAAAATTCATGGTTGATCATTTCCATAAATATGTTTACTTCAAGTGACTATGATTCAACAATCAAAGTAATAATTATGATTTAATTCTCTAAATTTCTAATGAAATTAATAAATTAATAAATTAGAAAATAATAATATTTATATATATAATAAAGAGAAAAAATTATACAATAATAATTAATCATATTAATCACATTTTTGAAATGAAAAATTTTATGACGATTCAACTATTTAGTATATATTTTGTTTTGATACAACTCAGTGCCATTGAATTCCAAAGTAATATCAATTTTTTATTATTATCTCTCATAAATTGATGTCTTATGTAACACACAATGAATTCAAAAATAATTGTTATATGGCTAGATATGCACATAACACTGAGTCTCTTTTAAAAAAACACTATTATTATAATTATTTACCCATGATAGTTATAACCTAGCCATGAATCATAATTTTCCCACTTCTGTGAATTGAATTTTGAAAAATAGACATACACAATTTCAATCATTATGTTTATTAGAGTCTAATAAGATCAACTTTATTTTTTTTGGTTGAATAGTAACTCTACCCATTTAAACTGTAACATACCCTAATGAATTATAATTTTACCCTTATGAATAGAAACATGACCTTTATGAATAACATCTTCACCCATGAAAGTATAAATAAAATTTCGATACATTATACATGAGAGTGAATGTTTTAAAAATTAATAAATAAGTCTCCTTATTTTTATGAGTAATAAATATTTAATTACAATTTAAAATTAATAAATAGATTTAGAATAAATTTATATTTATAAAATATATTCCAAAATAAATATTTTTTCTCTTATGATTTTAACATAATTTTATGAGACCTCAGTTAATTTTTTAAATTATTAAAAGAACAGTGTTAAATATAAAATCTGTATTTTTCAAGTAATTAATGATTTTAGTTAAAAATTAAATTACACATATATAGAAAAATATTTTTATAAAACAGGGTCTATTTTTTAATTCTACCTATCCATAAATTTTTAGGGTGATTTTTTTGGATGAGTCTAAAATACATGATTTTTTACTAAATAATAGAATATGATAATTCACGATAAATGTTTAATCTAGGATTTATTGAGACATAATTGATGTATGGATGATGAAAGAACAATTGGTTTGAAATCACATGAACATATTACTATTTGATTCATAGGAATCAACAGTATTTCGTTTCTTGAGAAATAAAATAAAATAATGAATAAGATATTCAAAAATCACCCCTCTCTTCCATATAAAAACCACCCCTCACTCCTTCTACTCCTCACTCGTCTAAGATTTTATGATTATCAAAGTTCATCTAAAATACTCTTCCCTATCCTTCCCCAAATCCTAGATCTGTTTTTTTTTCAAAATACCAAAACCCTTTCCCTTATAAAGATTATCAAGGAGGCGTATTGAAGTAGAAAATACACTTTTTTCTATTAATTTCATTTAAAGTTCCTTTATTTTATTTTCCTCTCCACACATAATTTTTTCAAACGATCATGATAACTTTATTATCATATATAAATTATAATTATATAATTTTAATGGAATAACTATCATAAATATCCTTACTCTACCTCTTTTATTTTAAAAATGAAATCATTGTCCAAGATGTGGCAATTTACAACCTTCATGGATGAGGAATATTTGTTCTTCAATTTTTATTCAAGTATGGTCATGAAAAAAAAAATCATGGTCGAAAAGGATTAAAAAATATGTATTATATTTTACGTAATCATTCTGAAACCATCATTTTTTACATGATACTAAATAATATAACAAAACTAGTTTGTTATGATAGAACCCCCACCGTAAAAATCTAAACGATTATCACTAAATGACTTATCATAAGATTCATCCTCATACCATGTAACCAAATGATATATATTACCATTTATACTTCTATATGTTAATTAATAATATATAAATTCAACTCTGGTGTATTATATCCATTCCACATGAACTTTTATACTCATATACAAGTATACCAATCATGAAAACCAATGAAACGAATGCGCCTGAGCGATAAATTTGTTTCTTAAAACTCATCAGAAAGGCTATGAATGAAATTAATAAATTTATAATAAAAAAATAAATTTAAAGAAGTTATTTACTTATGTATTTAATATATTTAATATTATTATCAAGGATGTTAAAGTCATGTGTAGAACACATTCAGACATAAGATAAGGGTTATCTCATCCCACTTCCATTTGTGTGAGATAGCCATTATTCGCTACTTATTTCTTCTATTTGGGGAGTATACACTGAAATATAATATATAATATCATGAAATATTAATACTCCTGGTGTTAAATTATTCATTGGATTATTATTAGTTTTTTACATATTCTTTAATTGATTACAAAGTGGTAAGGGTTTTCTCATCTCACTTCCATTTTTGAAAGATATTCCTTATTCACTATTATTAAATTGTTTATAGTGTATGTGTACTAAACATTTCATTAACACATCTCAAATATATTAATCTTCATGGTATTCAATGTTTCATTTTTTTATTATTAATTTTGGGGAATATGGCTTGATTGATAAAAAACTGGTAAATAATTCTACATGAACCGCCATTTCTTTCTTCAGGGATACTCTTTATCTAAAATTACTCAATTATAATGCTTCTTTATTTTTGTATAATTATATTAAATTCTATTTTTATTTTAAAAAATCATATATTCAGATCATATCATCCCTCTTTTATGGGGATATACATGTTTTAAAATGGTTCCCTTCCCAATTCATCCTGATAAACAAGCCTAATTAAAGGGAACATCCAAAATTCATATCTATTTTCATGTACACTATTTAATCTGTTTTAAGTCATAAATTTTTTTTAAATAACATATTTTATCTTGGAAAATTTTTTCATTCATTTTTTGTTTTATTAGAAAAGTGTTTTTTTATTTAAAATTTCATTAATATTTTCCTTAAACTCCACTAAATTTGTTTCTTTTTAATGTTTATTAAAACTATTTTTACATGATTTCACTTTAGTGGGACAACATTTATACCTCAAAAACATTTTCAATTTCTTTAAATTTTTTTGTGATATACATGTCTAAAATCTATTTTTATAGAAAATATAAATGATTTTTCCAAAGAAATATTCTTTCCAAAGTATAAAAGGTTTTTTCTCTTCTCACTATAACTATTACGATATATATGCCCTGTTAACCCTTTATTATTTTCATGTAGTTTATGTACTACACTTTGATATATCATACCAAGAGTCTCCTTATTCTCCTGATGTTATAAGGGATTATAATTTTAATGTTTCATGTTGTATGGTATAAATTGAAATGTTTAATGAATATTTCCTCAAGAAATTTTCAATGGTATCATTTAGATGTAACATACTCAATTTAAAAATCCTTTGTTGAATCTAGTACATTATTTTGGTTTATATCTTATGATATCATCTACCATATATTTTTGATGGTTTTATGATCTGTTTGACTATGTATGTGCTAATTTTATACCATTCAATGGTTATAGTTTATGTATTCACATTTCATATGATAGTTATTCAATATTGATGATTATGTTGTCTATCCATTTTTTTTTCATATGAGGTATGAACTGGACCTAGTAAGTGATAGGTGAGGACCTCTATAGCCCCTCGATGCATTGGTAGGTCTCACGAGACAAACTAGTTTGGGTGTTTACCCATTTATTTTTGGTCTTGTAATGAGGCCTTGATAGTATGGTTATGATGTCTGACATTATTCATTTCCTCATTTTTAAACAATTAATTGATAGTGCATGTGATTATTAGACTAGTAGAATATAAATGGTTATGTTTTATTATATAATTATTCCTTCATCTTTTATTCATGCCATATGATTCTTAATTGTATTTTTAAAGGCATATGTTTTTAGTTTTTCGCCACGCCTAGTGTTTATTTTTATGATAAATTTTAATACATTTCTTATACTTACTAAGTATTTGAGATCACCCCTTTCTTATGTTTCTTTTCACCAGGTTATAAAGAAAATAACATTGATGAATATTTCAAGGATGTATTTTGTTTAGTCTTATATTGTATCATGTTTTAATTTCATTTCCAATGTATTATGGGTATCATGAATGTTATATATTATTCAATTACTTCTAAACTGATCAGTATTTCGGTATTGGATTCATTTTAATCCTTCCAATGGAATAAAATAATTAACAGACTTAGAGCTTCTGGGTTCAGGGCGTTACAGTTGGTATCATAGGAAGATTAACCTCAATCTTGGAAACTAGATTTAGAAAACAAATATTATAGAACATTACTATAAGATAGTGTGTGAGGATAATCATACAAGAACATACTATATTTTTTGTAAGGTAAGATTATTTAGATCTTTCTATAAATTAAGTCTTTTTATGGATAGTACATGTGAACATGGTTTTTGTACAGATACACATATGAGTAACTAATCTAACAAGGAGTTTCGTGTCTGACTCGGGGTAACCTGGTACACGCCAACGAGACTTACTGTGTATCTAATTTGACACAACATTGGATTTGATTTGGATATTACAAATTTTCCCAACAAACCATTATTATGTAATTGAATATATAATTAAAATGAAAGACCTTTATTAAACCTGACATTTTTTAGGTTGAAAATAGTTTTTTATGGATATTATATAAATGATTATACCTTACTCACACTACGCTTTCTGGTTTTAGTCAATGGACAGAACCCAAAGGATTATTTTTAACATTGAACATGATTGAAAAGGTGGTTATATTGGGAAACCAAATGGTATGTCGATAGGAGTGAATGATTTCACGTTTATTCTCAATTAGTTGTCTAAAAATATCATTGACAACATATACACTAACCAACTCTGAAACCCTACCTAGAGGAGAAGAATTGACTTTTCTAAGATCTATAATGGAGGAGACCATGGAGAAAAGAAGTCTCAACATCCATCATGTATGAAATGTGGAAGAAGATGCCCAGATAATTGTCACAAAGGAATAGAGAAATGATTTTTGTGCACAATAGGAAGACATAAAAAAAGAATTGCTGAGGAAAAATGAAGATTACAATAAAAGGAAGTAAAACTGATATTAATAATCAATTTTTGTAGTTATTTTACATCAATATAAGGGACCTAGGAATTACATGAGTCAATTATATATTCTATATGATAACCTCTAGACCAATAGATGCCCTTTGAGGAAACAAATTTACGATATATTTATGTATGGTTGTTTTATTTTTAATTTTCTTTAAAATAATGTTTAGTGAATTAACTTATATTAGGGACATCCTAAATTTTTATTTTGGAAGTTATATGATTTTAGAAAAAGGAAAAACTGCATGTTGGGTGACAACCTGTCATGTTCAGTATGGTTGTGGGGTTTGAACCCAAAACCAAAGGGATATAAGGGTGCGCCACATACTACAAGACTACATGAAGTCTTGGTTATCATGATTTTTTTTGTAAAACCAACTAATGGATAAATGTTATTTGGATTATAGGGACTTTTTTCTTTATCAAATAGATAAACATGCGATTAAAAAATGAATTTTTGGTTAAGTGAAAAATGTTAGTTTAAAATACGTTTGAAATTTCGGGAATCTCATAAGTCTTTGGTAAATATATTATGATGAGGAATAAATGTTGAATTGTATTTTGGAGACCAATATGATTTTATTGTAGTAATATGGTGATCTAGGCTATTTATTGAAATGGACAGAATATCTTGGAGATTATGTGATATGTGAAAATAATTTTTTTGGTATAAGAGATTAATAGGTATCGATGTCTATTTGAACAAATCCTTCTAATTTTGGCTCAAAGATTACATTTTTTTTTGAATAATGGAAGTGATTTACAAAAATATCTATGTTTAACATTGAGTTTTAGTTGTGAATTTTGGAGATTAATGTTTCCATAATATAATGGTTTAATAATTTTAATGAATTATCTTCTCCTATCCTATCCATTTTTTTGGTTAATGGATAATTATACTTTTGTGGGATCTATGATCTGTGGACGTTGATTCAAATAATTTAGGACTAAAAAATAATTCTTCTTGAACATTCATTTATAGGTATTAGGAATAAATTGAAAATAAATCGAAGCATGAAAAATAGTTTATGTTATTATTATGACATGTAATGTAAGGAAATAAGTTTAATTTCTCATGTAATTATTTATATTTTCAAAGATTCCCTCAAATCAAGGAAAAATATTTTTTTAACAAAAATGTTATCCATGTAATTTTCTATCTAAAAAGTAATTGTTCTTTTAACTGGACACACGATTTACAAATCTATAATGGTTAAAATTATATTGATCTTGTTCTATATCACTCTCCACGGGAACATGATCATTATATTATTCTTCCATGTACATATTTTCACTTCACACTAATGATACCCTATTCTAATGCATATTTTTGCAGTAACCTATGCATTTTACTCCCCATTTTATTAAGAGGATTTTTATTAACCCTATTTTCAATGTGGGATTCTGAAAAAAGGAATTTTTAAGTATCAACATGTAACTTTCAGATTGTAATTTCAAATTTTGAGGACTCAATTTATTAAAGGAGGGGAGTAGTAACACACCAAGAATTTAAAAATAAATTTACTATTTTTTATAATGCTAAGAACACATAGTCTCTCTGAAAAAATATTTGTTATTATAATTATTTATAAAATATAGTTAAAACCTAGACTTGAAAAATAATTATTCCACTTCTGTGATTTGATTTTCTTAAAATGAAAATTCACCATCACGATCACTAATATTTTTAAAGTCCAACAGGATCAACATAATGTTTTAGTGAATAGTTACTTGACCATTATGAATAGTTATGTATATATATGAATTTTAATGTTGCCCTAATAATTATTAATTTGAAACTTAGGAATAGTATCCTCTCCCAGGGAAGTATAAATAAAATTTAGGCACCCTATAAATGAGAGTGAATGTTTTAAAAATCAATAATTAAGAGTTGTTATTTTTGTGAGTAATAAATATATAATTACAAATTTAAATTAATAATTTGATATAAAATATAATTATTTTTGACAAAATATACTCATAAATAAATATTTTTTGTCCTATTATTTTAGGAAAATTTTCTGTGGCCTCAATTAATTTTTGAATGTTTTATAAAATCAGTTTTAAATTTAAAATTTGTTTTATTCAAGAAAATAATGATTTTATTTCAAAATTAAATTTTAAATATTTAGTTAATTATTTTTATAAAATGGAGTCCATTTTCAAATTTTTCATGT
The DNA here is from genome assembly GCA_963277665.1 of Viscum album. Classification (NCBI taxonomy): domain Eukaryota; kingdom Viridiplantae; phylum Streptophyta; class Magnoliopsida; order Santalales; family Viscaceae; genus Viscum; species Viscum album. The sequence goes on along the minus strand of OY728135.1, from coordinate 1,059,507,229 downwards.
TAAAAATTGTATTGGATGAATTTTTTGTATTTTTCTAAAATACGTGAATTTTTAGTGAATAATAAAATTCGGTAATTATGATAAATGCTAAATACATGATTTATTGAGTCATAGGTGATCTATGGATGATGTAATCACACTTTTTCTGAACTCAAATGCACTAATTTCTATTTTGTGTCAAAATAATCAACACTGTTGACTTTCCAGATCAAAATAATAAAATAATGAATAAGATATTCAAAAATCACTACTCTCTTCCACTATGAACCCACCCCTCTGTTGCTCTTATCCTCACTCCTATAAGTCTGAACGATTCACAAATTTCATCCCAAATACTATTCCCTAGTCCCACCTATTTCTAGGAACACTTTTTATTGGCCTAATACCAAAACCCCTTCCCATAAAGTGATTCTCAAGGAGGTGTACTCAATAGGTAAAATCCACTTCCATTTTCATTTAATTTCATTTCCTGTTACATTATTTTATTATATTCTCCTCACCTCATGTATCCAAATGAAAATGATAAATCTATTATCACATATATACTTTAATTATAAAATGTTAATTTAATAACCTTTTTCAATATCCTTAATCTCTCTATGGATTTTATTTTAAAAACAATATCATCTACTGGGAGGAGCTGATTCACAACCTTCATGGATGATGAAATTTTTTGTCTTCAATTTATTGTTCAAGTATAGTCAATAAACAATTTTAATAATTGAAAAAAAATTATAAAATATTTAATAAATCTTATTTAATGATTCTAGAACCCTAATTTTTACATGATACTAAATAATAGAACAAAACTAGTTTGTTACGTTCGAAAAACCGTCGTAAAAATCTTAAAAATTATCACAAATTTACTTATCTAATGATTAATCATCATAACATGTAACAAAATTATATATATAAAAATTTATACATATTTATGTCCATAAGAAATATATAAATTCAATTCTTGAGCATTATATCCAAACCACATGAATTCTATTCTCATATACAAGTATACCAATCATGAAAATCAAGGAAATGAATGCTCCTATGGGGTAAATTTCTATCTTATAACACATCCAAAAAGACATAAATGAACTTAATAAATTTATAATAAATATAATTAATGTAGATAAGGTTAATAATTAATTAATTAATGGACTAAATTGGATTATATAGGATTTTAAGATCAACTATATAACCCGTTCAGAAATAAGGTAAGGGTTTCCTCGTCTCACTTCCATTTGTGTGAGACTTCCTTTATTCAGGACTCATTTATCGTATGTGGTGTATGTATGCAACAATTTGATATAAAATATCATTAATATATTTATCCTAATGGTATTAAATTATTCATTTTATAATTATTAATTTTTTTCGATAATCATAGATTTATTAAAAAGTGGTAAGGGTTTTCTAATCTCACTTCCAATTTTGTGGGATATTCTTTATTCACCACAATTTATTATATATGGAGTGTTTATACTTGAAAATGATTTACAATATCACAAATCTATTTATTTTCATGGTAGTATATGTATCATTGTATGATTATTATTTTTTGGGCATATGACTCGATTGATTACAAAGTGGTAAAGGATTCTACCAGAACTGCCATTTTTTCTTTTGTGTTTCTCTTTATCTACCTTTACTCAAATATAACAATTATATTTTTTATAATTCTTAATGATTTTGTGTTTTTGTTCGAAATTCTTATATCCAGATCATATCATCCTTCTTTTATGTGGATATACATTTTTCAAAATGACCCCTTCCCAATTCTTCCCAATAAACAATCCTAATTGAATTGATCTTCCTTAATTCATACACATTTCCATGTGAACAATACAATCATTCTTAAGGAATAATTAATTTTATAAAATAATATATTTTATCATGAAAATATATCATGGTTCATTTCTGGTTTTATGAAAACAAAAATTCTTTTATTCATTAAAATATCTTTAATATTTTCCTTAAACTGCACTGAAATATTTTGTTACTAAAGTTTATTAAAAATACAATTTTCATAATTTAACTTTAGTGGGATATCATTTATGCATCAAAAATAATTTAAATGTCCATCCATTTTATTTTATTGGATATAAATCTTTACTATATTATTTTATGGAAACAAAAAATGATTCTCTTGAAATTTGTTATATTGCATGTTCCCCAATTATTACTATTATGTGGTGGATTTAATAAAAATTGATATATCATATCAAGAGTATCCTTTTTATCATGATTTTTTAAGGTATAAATATTTGAATGTTTCAATTTGTATGTGACACTTTGTAATGTTTGAAGAATAATTCCTCCTGAAATTTTCAATGGTATCAATTAAAATTATATTCATATGTGTCAGAGAATTAATTTAATATTGTACCTCATTGAGTTTTATCTCTTATGATATCATCTTTCATATTGTGTTGAAGATTTGATGGTCAGTTTGACTTTGGTTGTGCTAATTTGATACCATTCATGGTTTTTAGTTGATGTATTCACATTTTACAAGCTAGTTTTTCAATACGAATGTTTATGTTGTTTATGTGCCTCCATAATAATATGAAAGATGTATTGGACTTAGTAAGTGACGAGAGAGGTGCTCAATATTCCCTCGATACATCAGTAAGTCTAATGAGACAAACTAGTTTGGGGTTTTACCTATTTATTAGGGTCTTGGTATGAGAAATTGACAGTATGGATGTGATGTCTACAGTTATGAATTCCCTCATTATGAAAGTAGAAATTGATATTCCATGTGATTATTATTATAGTATAATATCCATGATTTTGTTTTATTATGACACTATTCATTCCTATTTTATTCATGCCATAACATTCTCATGTTTACATCTAACGAAATGTGTTTTTAGTCCTTCAAAATTCCTAGTTTTTATTTTTTGGATAACTCCCATTTTATTACATAACCATACCGAGCATCTAAGCTCACCCCTTTCTTATGTTTTATTTGTTGTGAAAAATAAAACTATGAATAATATTTCAAGGATGAAATATATTTCATTTTATATTTTATCATGTTTTATTTTCTTTTCCCAATGTATAATGGGTATCATAAATGTTATCTAGTTATCTATTACTATTAAACTAATAGGTCTTTCATTATTCAATTCCGTATAATCATGCCAATGTAATAAAATAATGCACCGACTCCGGTAAGTTGATAAAAATGATTTACTTGTAAAGAAAAAGGAAGCATGTTGGGTATCGTTATTTCATAACCATTATATGTTCACCATCTAACCTCTACATATTATAACTATAATAATCTGTGATATTGTTTTGGGGTAAGTGAATAAAAAACTAAAAAATTTGTATGAAAATGTATAGATTCAATACATGTATAATAACTATGATAGTTATCTACCTCTAATAAGAGGATTCAAACTTATGGTAACTACATAGAGAGTTTCTTGAAATACATGTGGTGAATCCAGTCATGATATGTAATTCTCATACAGTACAGTATTAGTGAAATAAATTCAGTTTATAATATCTATCCCTTCAGAAATGTAATGATCAATAGTTATCTAGGGAAATTTTTTATCTCATACCTTTGGGGAAGGGTAATTGGGTAAATTAAGTTGCGACACCTTGAATTTATTTAGTGTTTGTGTACATGTACATAAACATCTAATTGAAATTCACATGATATATATAACAATAATATTTACTTTTTTACATACTCAATAAGTGTACAAAATTTCAAAATTATTGATCCAACTTTAAACCTGAACATATTCTAAAGAAACTACTAATACATGCTTGTACAACACCTTTTACTAGTTAAAACATACGGGTATCATGTCAAGGAAATTATTAATAATTACAAATAAAACTATACCAATAAAACATATTATTTTATGTAATTAGAAAGATGATGTATGCTAGATATAAAATTTTTAGGTCATAAATAATGACTGAATTATACCTATTTTGTTTCTAATCTAAGACAATTATAGACATAACATATATGTTATTACATGAATTGATTCACTCCAAACAGTATCCAAACCATACTAACACATTCTTTCCTATGTGACTCCCCAAACTATAGAGGACTCTGACAAGAAGCAGGGGTATAAAGAGGTACTATGGGGAGTCTTTAAAACAAATATCAAATTAAGAAATAACAGAGATTTCGAAATGTATCAAATCTGAAAAAATACACTAGAGGTAATTAAATATAAGACATGTTATATGAATATGAAATCCAACATACAACATGAATGGTCATGCTCAGATCATAAAACACTGATACCGACTACCCATTAGACAATTAATATATTAAATATAAATAAAACAATCAAATACATGATGCTCTACTCCATCTATGATTTATACCACTTACCAATAACTATATCTCCTTTGAAATGTTCCAATGCACAATTCTAAAACTGGGTCTCTTCCTAACCTAGGCATGAAATATGTGTAGAGCTTCTTCGGTAATGTTGTACAAAGGACACCCGTATTGGGTATGAGTACAAATCATTGTAGTGAACCACTAATGATTGATCATACTTTACAAAAAATGTTATGATATGTACATATGACATTCTAAAAAATTAGTTGAACCATAAATAAAATAAACACCAATAATACCTCCTTCAACCAAATTCCTTTATTATTTGAGAACATCTTGTGAATCTTGCCAACCCATTTTCGATGTACCATATGTTGTCGATCTTTAGGTCCATGACTTTAATCAACCACAACTAATTTGTCAAGTGATGGGGTATCAATATGCATGTTTGGATAAATACACCTCCCATTAATAGACATTGGTCTCCCTGATATACATATCAAGTATCCCGTACCTCCATTACAAGAGTTTTCTTAGCTCAAGTATACGCTTGTATGTTTCCCAAACATGGTGGTGCTCTATTAAATCTCTATCCTAGAATACCGAACCAACAATAGGCTTCAAATATAAGGAAGAAAAACTAATAGTTTCATAATCCACACCTAAATAAGTTTTCTCAGCTGAGTGAATATCCCATGAGTATAAAATTCCTACAACATATGTGTTCTCTAATTCAAAAGTATCACATACATAATGATAATTCACCCTGTACACAAGCCCAAATTCCAAATCTCAATCTGGGTAGTGTGTGGTTTCATGAACACCAAAAAGGTAGTTTTCATTCCATATGATATACTCACTACCCAAATAATAATTTTATAAAAATTAATTTAACAAGTATAATGAAATTAATACAAGAAAAAAAGAAAGGATAAATATATCATTGGGTGTAAAATATAAATTATTATGTACCTGGGGGAATAAAAATTCCTCATCCCCCTATTCGTTTTTACATTTACAAATCATAATTATTCTTGATATTGACATAAAAAAACATTACATCTTTCCCCCAAAAAAACTATTGGGGATCTAATGAAATATCCACAACCACCACCACCCATGTCGATACACACCCACTCATGGATAGGTAAATCTTAATGAACATACTCAGGTCCCCAAATCCCCACTATATTAAGCAAGGAACTTATCATCCATACATGTCAAGCCATTATGCCCTTAGTTTCAAGTGATGTCTCACTGTCGATCTTGATACCCAAGTCACCGTGCCGATCTATTATCAAACCCAACTAAAGAAACATATAGGATCAAAGGAATTTCATAAGTCCTCGCGTGGTCTACTATGGTTTTTTGTCCCTAGTCATCTCAAACCCCATTTTGGAGGTGTCAGAGTCTCCTAGGCATGATCCCCTAAGTCATGTCCATTTTTCCTCTAATTTAGGATCACCACTCAATGGGGGGTATAAGGTCTCAAGGTGTTATGACGACTAATGTCTCAACCATTGGTAACTAAGGTATGTAAAACAAAAAAGAAGGATTTTCATGGACCATTACACTATGTTCATTATAGTTTTAAGGGTTTTATTTAATCTTAATAAATTTATTTAAAATAAAAAATTGTAAATTTAATCAAAATATTCGGTGACCCCTAGTAGAAATGACTGCCAACAACATTCATATAAAAAAACATAATCAATAGGGTTTGTACCATGACCACCTACCACATTTGGAGCATTTACCATTTATTTACATAGTTTGACAGTTTCATACATGACCCCCAAGCCTTGTCCTAGTCCAATCCAATATATCATAGATTTTTGAGCCTCTATCCCAGTCCCAAGAATGCAGGTTAATTACTTATAATCAATTAATAAATAGCAAAAAATTTAAAATTAATTTAAAATTTTAATTCAATATGGTATAATTTATGATTAACTCATCGATCACAGACTTCTTAATGATTCCTTGAGAAACCAAAAATGGAAAGTCCAAAATAGACTCTCTATATCAATACATTGAAAATCAATAACATTCATTGAAAATTCACACCCAATATTAGTTTAATTTAAATTAAAAACACTAATAAATTATGTGGTGTGAAATACCTCAACCCCAATAAAACTGGTTCAAGGAAGATGAATCCTGTAGATGACCTCAAATTAAGCATAATTAAATATTCATGACACTCATCCAATTCTACAATGCTATGTTAATACAAGTAATAAATATATAATTGATATAAATCAAAATTGAAAAATAATGGATGAGGAGATCAATTGAGGTAGTGTATGGTAATATAATACCATAAATATCTAATGATATGTTCCAAAACCACTCCAATCCTAGCAGAAACCAAATAATAAGAGGGGGTCATAAATGGCTTGCATGTACAAATAGGAGGGAAACGAGGAGCTACCCCCTTCTAGAACTCAAGGGGGTAGAAATATAATTTTCCCTTATTTTAAAACCACCAAAGAGCTTGTTGTTACAAAAATATATCTAGTGGATCTACTATATTTTTAGCTGAAACAACCACCCATCCTCTTACAAAGATTCTCCCAACCCTAGGACTTCTTCTAAGACTCAATCCTTATCAATACATTTTTTGGATGTGACTAAACATTAGTAATTCGATTTTCTTTTTTGGTTCTAAAAATGAACCATCCACAATACTCAAAAAATTAAAACATCACTTGAATTTCTAAAGAATGTCCAAACATGATGCATTTAAAACTACCCACCATCAAAATATTGTCCTCTATAAGATATAGTGGTTATCTTACCACACAACCTGAACTAGTAGGGTCGTCAATTCCTCATCAATCAATCGTGTACCATCATAAATCAATAAATTTTCTTTAATAGAACAAATTGAAATATATAATAATAATTCTACCAAACTCTATGACAACACTCATTACCAACACTGAAAAATTGGGATGTGACTTTCCAGATCTTATCCATATTAAAAAAAACCATGCTTCATTATCTAACGATCCACTTAGACCATGGTGAACCCCACTATAAGAATAAAATTACAACTAGCATTTATAATGATTTAGTTCCCCTACCATAATAATTACTTATTTAAATCCCAAACATGATCTAAATTGATATATCAGATAATTTTTCCATCCCACCACTCACATAGAAGCATGATAACCTCACTTCCAAATTGGTATCAGTTCTCATTACCACATTCTAAACTGGGTTGAACACACATCCACCATCCACGAAAAATCAAATAATAGAAAATATTTTCCACGAAATGCATGATTTAATTTCTAACTAAATCTATCATATAAATAAATACATACTATATGTGGGATTTTAATTAACACATTCAACTCCAAATGTTATATCAATTCAAACCATCCCTTTTTTATCATCTTGAGAAATCACTATTTCAATAGTTGACATGGTACTAATTTCCAAACCATGGTTTCGTCACCCCTATTGACTTCCCATGATCACCCAAACACATTACATGAAATCCATGGAAAAATTCTATTTACCTTACCTGGTATAGCCATTATCTATCCATGAACATCATATTTCGATATCGTAATCACTAACACAACGCTGAGCTTATCATGTTTAGATCACCTCAATTCATTTAACACCACGTCTGATGCTCGATCCCCATCTGACATATTATGAAAATATAAATGTATAATTTAGTAAGGGGTTTAGTTATATTTTTCTCTATATACTCACCAATATTCAATAAATAATTTTATTATCAAATGATTGGTCCGAAACATCCATGGCCCTTCCCACTCGAGGGTTGTCTCTCTCGTAATAGATATCGCACTCAACAATGTAGGATTACACTAGTTTCCACACCATTAAATCAAATTCTTAACTATAATATCCTATATCAAATTCTTCATTGATCTCAAAGGCTGGGCATGTCCATTATTCTCATACCCATGTTCCAACACAACACTTTAATTAATTACCAATTAGTATCCCACATGAACATTATCAATGAGTATCAATATAATTAAACCCATAATGAGGGACACCATCCTCAATCATCCACTAATTGACTCCCACCATACGGAATTACATGTCCTACTCCAAAATTACAACATAAATAGGCTCAATCACCAAGTTCATGTGTCACTCTTTTTAAAATATTATCACCCTTCACATTATCCATGATTACTTCTCTAGGGGCTTAATATCATTAGCTATGTCACCACACCTGATGAATTTATGGTCCCCCCTATACCATTGATGTATTTTTCTCAATATAAAAATCCTTATAAACCTATTCTCGAATGATATTTATCAATCATAACATCTTTAAGATCTCATAATGTCATAATTTTTTTTAAATCCTATAGGTACCCAGTGTAACGATGTGCTTTAATTCAATATCATATGACAGGAATGACTATACTCTCCAGTAACACCCAAATAAAAAACCCAAATAAAACATATTTGACTCATGATTAGTAATTAATAAGATAAACATACCCTACACCATGTCAATCATTTTACTATAAGCACTCATAATGCTCTCATCCATCAAGCCTAGAAACCCTCACCCTCCGAGGTTAAACACACAATCACCAAATACTAACATCATACTAAGAAAAATTCTCATAATGATACAATGGGATAGTTTCTGGATGAGTCCTTACTTTGAAATCCAACCTCAATACTAAGGCACTCTATTTTCCCCACATTCCCTGCATTGACACTCAAGGTTATTTTTTCATAGATAGGACACTCTTGCTTCAACATAATTATAATATATACTTGGTAGCACACATTTAAACTACCCTCAACACCCAAATAACCTTCCTATTCCCCCACCATTATGGAACTCACAAACACTAGGATGACCCCACTGATGGGTTTCCCTTGGTCAATGCATAACCAGAACTCACTGAATGTTGGTTCACAGATTAATGGATCACTAAGACTAACCAATTCGAAACAAGGATCATAACTCAAGGGAAATACAACATGGTTCCTTCAAATAACCATTAAAAATATTAAATTACTAACCACCAACTAAAGGGTCCCATATACATAAAACATCACGCATCAGAGGCCAACTACCCTCCCATAAGGGCACGAATTCTCACAAAACATCTGCACACAAGACTACCTCCTAGAAAACAAAAAATACCATGCCATTTGTTCAAAAAGAAATGGATTCATCCTAGATGATCTATTTATAGTGACTCAAAGTCACACAATTTGGTTAATTATAATCTCATTCCATGATTTATGGGAAAACACTTAATATGTTTTTAATGAAACATTAAATAACTAAATAATTTAAATAGATAACCATGAGGAGTTCATTATTAGGGAATGAAATGCTTATACCAACCTAATAGGGTTTCCACAGATCTCATACAAGAGGCACTAGAATATCATTATCGTCATTGAGTATCTAACCATGTGGCTCATAAAACATTCCACCAAAATAAAATGCATGCATTCAATTCGTCCCTACTAAGTAGAATTATAGAAAATACTTCTATAGGAAAACACCATTTGAGTATTTTCTAACAATTTAAAAATATTACCCTTTGTCTTTATTAAATCTAATCATACATGTAGGCCTATATATAATTTTTATCCAACATAGATATTATGTTTCATATGATACCTCCTTCCTCAATGATGAAGTTTCAAATTCATAACTAGATTCATTCAAATGGTCTAAGAGATAAAAAACCAATAAATCATAAACCATAGATCTCAACCATATTGTTCATTAAAATATGTGAAAGAAAAAATAACCTTAATATCATAAGAAATTAATATCAATCCCATACCAATGGAAACATGGAAATCCACTAGTAAAGGTGTTCATGATGCACCTGTACAGAATCCATCCCCATATTTTTCAAATTCAGATGTCTCTAGTCTACCAACTCTCATAAGAGTTCGAAACAAAATAAGACAGGTCTCTGATTCCATATTCTAACTCCCTAAACCAGATCACTGTGAATAATAGACAATCCAGTTGACCACATGGCCTTAATCATTCCACCTAGAATGATAGAGGATACCAACTAATATAAAGGGTCTATTATGTTACCATGGGAATGATATACCACCTATATTAGAGTAAGAAACAAAGGAAAAATAGTCATCTATAAAATTCAACCTGAAATAAAAATTAAAAATGCAGTAATAAAATTTAATACATTCTATATTAAAAAATTAACTATAACATGTTACTTGAATGATCATTATTAGAATATAAAACAATAACACCGACTACCCACTAGTCCATTCATTCATACAAGAAGAATAAAATAGTCAAATACATGAGGATCTACTCTAACTCTAAGCCATAATTTATAATTATCATTAGATCTCATGTGATATACCCAATCCATATTACTAAAACATGGTCATAAATGAAGATTTCAAAGAAAAAATTGTAGAGCATCTTAGGTACCCAAGTCCCATGGCCACTCGAGTATAGTGTTAGTACAAAACTCAACATGGAACCACCAATGAAGTCCAATATTATACCTGCATATATGTGATATGTGCACGTGAAATGATCTTTATAAAATTAGAAATCAGTAAACCATATATAAAAAAATAACCAATAAAACATATTTTGTCATGAAGTTGGAATGTCTCTGAGTACGTCATGTGGACTATGCTAACTCTTGCACCACGTACCAAATGTTGTAGATACTTAGGATAATGATCTTGATCAACCATACATAATTTTTTAGTGCGTAGGTGTCTATGAACATTCCATGATGATTATGAATCCCAATAATATACCATTGTATCCTCAACATACATATCAATTACGATATACCTCTTATACATGTGTTTTATATTCCTTGGAATAATCCAAAAATTATTACATACATTGGAAATACTTATAGAAAGAAACATACCAATATACCATATCAAGACCAATCTCTAAAATCCATCGAAACCCCAATAATAGTATCACATACATAATATATAATAGTTTTCCCATCTAAGGGATATCCAATTAGTACCACTAGATTCTAATATGAGATATTTCTCAGCCTATACAATCACAAAACAAGAGTTAATACACTCAATATACTTTCCCTCATTTCGAATCACAATCATTTTAGTTTATGGTTTCATTACCCCAAGGAATTATTTATTCTCTATTGTATAATCATCACCATAATAGGTGATTTATAAAAATTTATATCACATGCATAATGATATTTATAAAAACACACACACCTTGGGGAATCAATCTCTGTGTCTATATGATGTATAAGCATGTACCTGGGGAAATCCACCATCCTTGGGCATCCTATGACATTTCACCTTTTTAAGACCAAATATATTATCTAGATTGACATAACCAAATAAAACCCAAAATATTATCATGATATATTCAGTTGGGGTTCTAATGTGACATCAAAAATCACCAACACCAATGTCTATACATCCCCTCTTAGGGATAGGTATGTATCATAGAACATACATGGTCCCCTACATATCACTATAGAATGTCAAAGCCTTTTCAGACCAACTGGTAAATCGTTATCATAATTTTCTCCAAGATAAGTCTCACAACCCATCTCAATCCCCAAGTCACTTGGTTGGTACACTATCTAACCTATTTAAATGAGAATATATTCTCATACAAATTTCCCAAATAACTACATATATAACTATGGATGTTTATCCCAATTCATCTCACCCCCCCCCCTTAGAGGTATTATATGGTCCTAGGTAACAGCCACTAAGTCATAATAATTTGATATATAATTTTGTTACACCCATCATGGGGGTTCCAAGGTCTTAGGGTGTCATGATGACCAAATACTAGACCATTAGTGGTCATGGTAAGTAATCATGTGGACAAGGGTATTCATTTCCCTTTACAATTTATTCATTACACTTTTAAGGATTTCATTTAATCATAACCAATTTGTTTTTAAAAAAATTAATTAGATTTAGTAATTAAATTTAATTAAAATGGTTTTCTTCCCTAGTGGAAATTTTGTACAAAAAAATTAATATTAAAAATACATAAGCCATCGGTAAAGTATCAGGACTACCTAACTCATATAGTGATATTCCCATTTAATTTTATAGGATGATAGTTAAATTCGTGACTATATAAGCCTCATCCAAGTATAATCCAATCTAAAATAAATGCATGAGATTCTATATCATTCCCCATAACAAAAATTAGTTAATTATAATAAATTAAAAATTAAATACTAATTTTTAATTTATTTAAAAGATTAATTAAACAAGGAATAATGGTCAATTAACTCCCCGAGAACATGCTGCTTCACCAAATATTGAGTAACCAACCACAGGAAGCCCACAGAGGACTCCCAAAACCAATCCCATGAAAATCCCTAACATGGATTATCAATTGACACAACAAATAAATTTTATTTAAATTAAAATCCTTGTTAAAATATGTGGTATATAATAACTCAACCCAAAGGAAAACCAGTAGCATGTGGATGACACCTCAGGACTCCCTCTTGCAATTAAAATAAAAACCCATTATACTCTGATGATTTTTACATGCCCCAGTGAATTTGACATAAAATTTGTATCCATGAAAAATGAAAATTATAAAATAATATAATAAAAGATCAAACATTGTATCCAAGGATGAAATCATACCTTAATTTTCTAATTATTTCCTTCTAAACCACACTAAATCAAGGGGAGAACAAGGATGAATAATGAGGTATTTGGTCATCTTGTAGTCATAAACATGAGGTAAATGAGTGGATTACAAATTCTAAAACTCGAGGTGTAAATAAATTATAATTTTCTTTCTCTTAAGTCCATCGATTGGCGAGTGTTTTTCAATAATTTTTTTAAATAAACCACCTATCTTATCATGAGGCTTCTTTAAAGCCCTTGGGACTACCCTAAATCCTCAACCCTCATCCCAAAAGTTTTTAAGACATACCCAAACTAATAGAATTCGATTTTGGATCCCATTTCTTAGATGAACCATCCACTATAATAAAAATATTAAAAAAATTATTGAATAACAAAATATTATATAGAAATGTGGAATTAAAAATAAAAAAATAATTCCTATATAAAAAAAAATGAATTTATAATTTGTATCATGTGAAACAAAGATGATATCAAACAATTTATAAACATATAAAAGACATGTCTCACTAAACAACAGAGTTAAGATCATGCTATCACCTAGATTTCCAGTAATGATAAATATTAATTTAAATAAATAAATTATAAATAGTCCATTATTTTTAAGTATATGAGTTTCCCCTCAGTAGGAATTTTCCCATTCATGAGTGTTGTAGTACCCAAACATTTAAAAAGTAGTTCTGAATATTCACAAAATAAATATGATTGGGAATTTAGATGAAGATTCATTGTGGGTATATATGATTTGAAATTATGAGTTTAATTCTCACATATGGGTTCGCCCATGATTCTCTTGAGTGATGGTAAAAAAAATACCCTTATTCAAGTCTTCATGATATAGAATATTTACTATAATCTTACATTTAAATTCATATGAATGAATAAATCCTTCCCTCTTCTATAACCCTTGTGTGCAGTCATATTCTAGTTCCATCACAAGATATGGGATACATTGTATTTCTATTATTTTCATGTGTCGGTCATATTATTTATTTTATATTTTATGAATAAGGTATTCACCTACTTAGTTTAGATAATTAATTTGGTAAAATATATTGAAGGGGATGTGAAGTTTGACCTCTATTATACAATACTTATTCAATTCTATGATATGTTATTTATAAAAAAAGTATTATCACATATTTAAAGAGTTATTATTCTTATTGTCACATTATGTGTCATTACAAACAATAAAAATATCATCCTGGAAAGATAATTATATAATACCATGAAGATAATTAAGATTATTTTTCATGAAATTTATGTGCATATAATATTTTACACATTTTATGATATTTTTAATAGATCAGCCATGTTTGATTCCATTAATAAACATTATGGTTATTTGAAGCCTTGAATGTTTTGTTGAGTGATTTTATTATATCACCTAGAATTATATTTTATTTGAATTTATATACAACCATTGATTTTTTTTTCATTCTCTAAAATTGTGGATTGTGTGAGAATTACATTGAATGTAAAAAAGTGAATGTTATTAAATCTCATTTTGAATGATAATAAAAGTTGTTGTGTTGTGTTTGAGTGATATGTGGTTGTTTTAATGGGAATTGGTTGTGATTTGGATGTTGTGGTATGATGTGGTTGTAATGAGGAAGTGGTTGTGATGTGAAGTGGTGGAAATTTTTAGCTTGTCAAAATGAAGAGGACAATTTGTTTTTATGTTTTATTTGTCTCATGCTAGTTTCCCGATAGCAATTAAATTATTTATATGGAAAACCTATTTATATGGAAATGGTTCAGTATTGAAATATATAATGCTAAATTGGATGATGATGTTTAATTTTATTATGGAATGATTATAATGGTTGTGAAATTAGATGGTAATTATAAAATGGTTAAATGAGAACAATGAAATTGATATGTGGTTTATGGATTAAATGAATTGAATGATAAATGAATAGACTGTGTCAATATGAAATGGGATTGAATGGGTTAGAATAGAAAAATAAATCATTAATTAAAAGTGGATGTGTGGTCAACGAATTTTTTATAATATAAAATAAATAGTCTTGATAAATACAAGGAGATGTTAATGGGAATATATAAAAATTTGATTAACTTGAAAAGGAAATGTAGAATGTGGATTGTGGTTTGTGGTATAAATATTTGGTGTGATACACTTTATATGTCGAAGTGCATGTGGTGGAGGCTATGAATCCTTTTGGGGGATATTGTGAGTCAGTTGGTATTCTTTTTGAAAAACCATAGGTCGGGATTATGTGTGTGACTATTATATTGTATTTTTTTGTGATTTTTATATTCACCCCAAGAGTTAAACACATTGTAATGATTCCCAAATATTGTGTGGGTTTTCTCCTATCATCCAAATGGTAAGGATATATAGATGGTTGCCCCTCTTCCCCAAACTATTTTATTAGTGATGTTATTACACACAATATCGGGTGGATTTCATATTATAGTTCAGTTATGGCCATGTTTGATAAGAGGATTTTGTTCTTCATAGTGGGGGTTGTTCATGGTAGGTTGAGGTAAAGAGATTTATATCCTTCATGTTCATGATACCTTAATTTTTTGGTTATAGAAATAGTTGACATATGATGTGATTTCCTAGGCTTATTTGGCTGATTTGTGATGTAAAATCCCCTTTGTCTTGATGAAATATGTGATGTGATAACCCATATGTCTTCATGTGGGATGTGAGATGATGACCAATGTTTCAACAAGTGGGAGTATTAAATAAAATATATAAAAGCATAAAGACACTTGAAATTGGAGTGTGAGAGCAGTGCATGACTGGAAAAGAGGAGTGGGGAACCACTTTTATCGATATGATTTTTATTATGTTACAATACATGGAATTTGTATTTGGAGAGCGTTCCTTGGAGGGGATGGAATTTGTTATTTGACCTTTTTAAATTTTTTTAAATTTTTTTTTCTCACTTGTGCATTAGTAATCTCTGTTAACATAATTATAAGAGAATTTGGGTATTATCCTACTATGTATCAACTTATTCTAGCCCCATGTATATATATATATAATATTTTTAGATTTCCAAGTGGAATTTGGGGAATAAATTGGATATTACTAGCTTAGGAGTTGGAGATGTTATTTATTTTCTTCATTAGGATTACCATTGAAATTGTATATAATAACATTAATTTAATTCATATGAAATTACTTGAATTTTTGATATTTTTGACATTACCTTTATAAATATTTTTAGTGGATCGGTGGTTGATATCCTACTTCCTGATCCTACTATTATTTTTTGATGATGGTAATTGTTTTCGTATGTGTGATATTAATTATACCCTTGATTCTATTTTCCAAATCTGGGCTTAGTGGAGGCATGAATCAGGGGTCTTTATCTCTCCTTGTCCTTTTCCATCCCACTAGGTATACCATTAGAGTGAGGGGTCATGAAAAAATTATATCAACGGTTATTTTTTGAGATACAGGATAATATTTGGAGTTTTAAATTGTGAATATTTCATGGGTGTCTAGATATAAAATAATAGTTGATATTGGTGTGTGACAAAAAACAAAGGTGAAAAGATAGGGAAATAGTTTTTAGGATCCCCATGATATGATACAAGGAATATGTGCCTATAGAACAACCAATTGAAGTTTTTTTTCTTGAATGGTAAAGACATAAAAATGTTACAAGCCTCGTGATTTATTGCACTTGTGATTAAAATAGGAGGTTTGTGAATGTTAAATAATTTAAAAAAATAAATATGGAAGTTTCTTATATATTTATAATTAAACATTACCATTTTCTAAATTAGATTTATAATTTGAAAGAAAATATTAAAATGAAGATTAACTGGAATAAGTGGTTTGTTTGAATCCTCTTTAAGAATTCAGTTGATTTTTCACTTTATTGTTATAACATTATTCATTAAGAATTAATTTTCTTTTATTCATTAAATTAATAACATGATAATATTTTTTCCAAATTTTTTGAAATTTTTACTGAATCATTCATATTTTTTTATGTTGTAATAAAATAATAAATTTTAAAAACTCCAATGAAGCATGTTTCCTTGATAATATTTTATATTGCCAAACTGAAAGGATTGCTTTCAAAACCATAATTAGAAATAAATTATTTCCCATGTTAGTTAACATGAAATTCATTTGTTTTAATTATTTATTTATTCAAGATAATTTGGGGGAAATTTAATTTAAGTATAGATATTTTTTTTAATATTCGGTTCTAAATTCCTGGAAAGTGATATGAACGATTTGTTTTTACCATTTAATACTCAAAACCATTTTAAATATTCCTTGTATTATTTCTGTATTAATATAACACTTAATTTTTAGATAAATTTTCCATTCATGTTATGAGAATAATAATATATTACCATAAACATGTCTAAATATAAAAAAATAGTGTGGTGACTATGAAATTTCTACTATATCAATCATTAGAATGAATCATATCAAATGTATCATATTATTAATATGAAATTTTGTTATATACTCTTCATGTTGTAGTTAAATATGTATGTAAAAAATCATGTTACCCTTACTATTGTTTATAGTTTTGTTTTTGAGAGAAATGAAATATTTAAATAATATTTAGTTAGATCATGATAATCATAACACATAATAATACAACATGCATAGTTTAATTATTTTTATCTGAGAGCATGTTTTTTATGTATTTTTAGATCATTTGGAATTAAGAATGTGGTATTTGAATTGAATCCAATAAGCTATAGTGTACAAATTTTCAAACGAATTTGGAACTATGTTTCCTTAGTTACAAGATAAACCCAAAATTCCATGTTTATGAATGACAACCATGATGCATGTGATATCACCTGTGAATTTTTTCCATAATTTAATTTCATGTTAGGGATATTTAAATTCAACAGATTAATTTTCCCTAGAAAAGAATTAGATATATTTAATGTTTTTTTGAATCATTTGTTATTTTTTGATGCATTTAATTATTGATATTACCTGTTGAAAAAAAAAATTCTACAATATAATATATTGTTTTATATAATGTTTGAGAATAAGATAAATTATAATTATGTTTAAAACATAAACCCTTAATTTTTATTAACAAGGAAAACTATATCATCTATGACATATTATTTCTTTGAATTGAGAACATGTGCCTTTTCTGTGACTATGTGTTGTGTTTTTCTGTGTTTAGGTTGTATATATGGAATCACAAACCCTCCAAAAGTGTGTCTGTGTGTGGGGGTGGTGGGTTGGTTAATCACACAAAACCTATAATGTAGGTTGTCTAATGAATGAAAGAGTGATTTTTATTGAATCTCTTGATTGTTATAATATGATGGAAATAAAATGATGCATATTGAATTTTAATTAAAATTATACTTCCATATTTTAATGGGATTATCAAAAGAAAATTAGGAGGGAAATATTTTTTTAGAAATAATACAAAAGTAAGGTATTGAAAATGTTATTCCTTGAAGTTTATTTAATATATATGTTATGTATACGATAATGTTTAAATAATTTATGGCCTTATATTGATGATTAGTTTGGTTTCCCATGATGGTGACATGTGAAAAAAAATTTGTCTAATGAAGAATATAATTAAATCAATTCTTTGATAATGGTAAATGTTTGGGGTGTAGTGATCCATTTTTGTGTTAAGGATGAATACGTTGTTTTATGACCTAGATTCCCTATTGAGTTTATTTCTTGTTTTCTTGTTTCTGAGTTTTATATATATGTCTTACTTATTGTGTGATGTGGTGTGAGCCTGGGATTGTTAATGGTAGATGAGAAATGGGAGGGGATTCTTGAGGTTTTGGTGGTGGAAATAGGTGTCTGTTATGATGATGATGTAGAAATGGAATGAATGATGTATTGTTTTCTGCATTAGTGGCAGGTATTTTTTTTTAGACTAAAATAATGGTTTGAAGTTGATATTTCACATTATTATTGCAATAAAAGATATGATTCTTTATTGATAATGAATATTCTTGTTTTATTATTTTGGCATAGTGTACATAGATCCCCAGAAGGTATTTCTATGAACACTATACTTATGTAATGGAATCTAACATATGATGAGGGGTGAAAATTCATACAACATAAAATGTTATATTATAAAACATAGTAAAAATATTGTGGTGATTCAGTTCCTCCCGAAGAAAACAAATATTACGATATTTTGGATGGGTTCTTTTGATTTGTGTTCTAATAGAGTATATATGGATCATGGTTCATTTTATGATTTGTGAATTTAATTTGAAATTAATTTTAAAAAACATGAAAAAAATAGATTTTAATTGTATTAAATTATTGATTATATCCTTTGAATATTTCTCATGAGTTTTCCACTAGTGAATAAAAAAATTTTACAAACATTGAAAACATTTAATTTTTATAATGTGAATTATTTAAATATAATTATTTGTTGAAATTTTTTTTCACATGTTAAATTGGTTTTTATGTGTATTAAAAATAATTTTTATTTTCTAAATGTAATATTAGAGATATGTTTGTTAAACTGAATGAATTTGATGAAAGAAAGTAAATTTTTAATTTATGTAAGTCATTTTTGGAAGCATGTAAAATTTGAAAGGTTATATATCATTCTTGATATGTTTTAATTATCAAATAGATTAACATGAAAACATATTTGAGTTCTATATTATGATGGTGGTTGGATAAATTAAATCATGTGATTCTGAACGAATTAAATTGTTTAATCCCATTGCTAACAAGTGGATTAACTAGAAGTGGGATCTTTTTGAAAAAAACATTTTTATTGAGTATGTAATCCATTTAAGTTTTATTCATTATGTATAATATAATTTAAAGAGTCCTAATTGAAAAAACCAATTTTGTGACATAATGTTTTCCAAAAAGACTATAACAAATACCCAATCATATTTATATTTATTTAAAAACATGTTTTGGAAAATGTGTTGAATTTTTTTCATAAAAACTTTTTTGATGAATACTATTTTATGGGATGTAATAAGAATTGTGTCAATTTAAAAAGGTTTTTTACATACCATATTTTATAATATTCTAGAGGATTGGTGAAATATTTTATCAGCATGATTTTAAGCATACCATGATTTATTATGATATTTTTTTGATGCATGTTTAGAAAGTAAATGATGATTTGAAAAGAAAGATTATTTTTTAAACTCTTTATCCAGTATAATTTAAGAAATTATTATAATAATTTTGTTGTTATGCATTGATTGTAGGGTTTTTATGGATATCTATGTGTAATTTCAATTATTTGAGTGGTTTATCCCCTATAAAGATATCTTTAGAGTTGTTTTTGTGTTCCAGATATTATTGGATCCTTAATAGGCATCAGATGGGGTGGTAAAATTATACACCCTTGATTTTTTATCCATACTAGTTTTGTTTTAATTCCCATGGATTAGATTATTTTGAGATGTATCAAAAGTAATGGTTCAATATATTCTTAATCCTTCCTTTTCCATTCAAAGGTGTCTAGTGGTTTAGAAGAAATTTTATAAAATTTAGATGTTGTTTTTAAAATATATTTTTTTTCAAAAATTTGTTTTCAAATGTGATTTACAATATATGGAAGTAATTTTAATGTATTAATATTTTATTTAAAATATAATTTGTAATTTATAAATGTGATAAAAAATTATATAAGTTACTTTTGTATTTTGGATGTGATAATAAACACATGGATTAATTATTTATAAGTTAGTTTAATTGAACAGTAAAATTTACCAAAGAATTATTTACCCTTATGCATCAAATTGTTGTTGTGTGAGGGTAATCATGGTTTTAATGAATTTCATGATGGTAAATGGAAGCTCATAATTCATATTCAAGGGTTAGGGGGAGTTCATATGTTGTTCATAATGGTCTTTCCCAACTTTCATAAGTGTAAGACACGAATCCCATGCATTGTGTAATGATAATATGGATCTCACATGCATTTCATAAAGGTAAGGGTTGACCAGAATATGGGTAACCATGATTTTATTCAGGTAATGTATGGGTAAAAAAATATCTATTTAAGGATCTGAACATGCTTTCCCTTGTTTCAAAATTGTAATGCACTTATGATATAAGGGTTTCCTGGTTTCTAAAATGCTAGGAAAGGTTCCTTTCCATATCACATAAAGGTTCCCTGGGAAATATTCTAATCCATAATGTTAGTAAGTAGCGTAGGCGTAAAATTATGAAACCATTATTTAGAATAATCCTTCTATTTTTAGGTTGAATACCTTTTAAAAAAATCCATAATTCTCTTCTGAAACCCACTATAACATGTTTTCAACATATATTATGAGAATTAAAGATATAAATTGGTGGCGTTGAATATGTTTAAATTATATCTTTTACAATTCATAATTATATGTGGGAAGAATTAAATGGAAATTGTTTTAATATGAATTTATGTGATACAAAATATTTACTATTTGTAGAGACCTGAAGCCTGACGTACATGGACATTACATTACTTTTGCGGAATACTTAGTACATAACAAAAACACACACACAAGGACCGTAATAGTTTAGTGTCTTTGGAAACTCGGAATATAATCTTCTAATCATGGTGAAAGATCTCCAACATCTCCCATAAAGATATTCTTTTTTTTTCTTAACCTAAATCCTTTATTTATCTCTTGGGGAAAACAAAACATAAAAGGGTGAGCTCGAATGCTCAGTAAGGTTAAACAAAATAAATATCAATCACATCATATTCATAAGAACATATCTTTTGGAAATCGTAACCTGCAAAAGAGATCATAATTTCATAACATGGGATAAATCATAGTAGTGAAATGTAATCCCAATAGTCATAACTTAAAACATGAAACTTTTTGTCATACACACATAATCATAGAGAATCATTTCTTATTAGTCAAGACTCATTGCCAAGACTATCTTAGTGGACAAAGTCCATTTCTGAACCGAGTCACCCCCGTTTCAGTCCTGTTTCACTGAACCGGTATAACCTACCGTTCCAACCATGTCTATCTCATTAGATATAAAATCATTACCCAATGCATTGGAGGGAGATATAGGTCCCACCCATCTCATAATGATACCATTCTTATGTGTGTCACAAAATCATAAACCATACATCATAGCATAACCCATGTAATAAAAATGGGAATCTTAAACATCGTGACATCCTCAAACAATTCATATAAGATAAAGGAATTCATAAAAATAATTCCATCACAAAATAATAAAATCAATATAATAATAGGGATATAAACAGAACCCTATATTATCTTAGATGGAAAATAATTTTGATAAAACACTTGAACTCCATTCTTGAGGAAAATATCCTTTCTACTTAAAAAACATTTTTCCTTTCTTAACATGTCATACAATTCTATACTAAGAGAAGTTGATTAAAAATAAACATGAAAACTTGTAAAGGAAGATTCTTGGAAATAATGTTTTAAAAATCCATTCATTCCATATAAGTTAAAAAACATTATTTTCGTACTTTTGTCGGAAAAGTCAAAAAGTACCTCGTATGAAAAACGACATAAGATTCCTTTCATAAATTTTACTAAAATCTTACCGAAGGGTAGAATTGGATTTAAAAAATTGTAGGTGAATGGAAATAATATTACATATTGAGGAAACATGGATGTGGATGATAAAATACACCCCAGTAAATACCAAAGTATAAACAATCTCGAATAAAAATGAGATTGTGATATTTCCCTTACCATATGTCTGATATGCATTGTATGTATCCGAAACTTCTGTATAATGATTTAAATAATGTCATTAAATTATTAAATAATCATATTCATTGTTATGATATCATATATGGTTCACTTATGACTTTATATTACCCGATCTTTTGTAAATTCCATGTTAAAGAAGCGTTTTGGGTAAAATCGTTTCATTTATCGTAGGTGTTTGGACTTGTTGTTCTTGACATTATTATTACTTATATCATGATTTACTTACTTCCATAATATAAAACATGATTTATATATCATATATATTCAGTATAAATATATAATAGATAGATAAATGAAATGAAACACACCGTTCATGGAGACGGTAGTCCGTACGTACGCATGTACGCTGTTTTCCTTTTCTTATTGTCTTGAATGGAAGTAAGTAGATGACATACATATATACATAAATACAGTAGCTTTATAATGTCATATATTTCATTATTATTTCTTATATATACTTTATAATCATTCTTAAATGGTTAACATGGAGAATGAATCTCATCGCGTCGTGGAGACGGTAGTCCGTACGTACGCACGAGCGATGATATCATTCTCATGATCGTGAACTTGTGTTGAAGTGTATGTATACTATTTCAGTATCAATATCACTTTATAATAATCATATATAGTTACTCATTACGCCATTATACCGATCCAATTAAGGTGGTGGCGGAAAATAGATTACACCACAGCGTGGAGACGATATTCCGTACGTACGCACGCGCGATGATTTCCTTTTTCCGTAGGATGGATAGAAGGATAATTATAGTTGTTTCATATTTATAATAAAATATAAATATATAAGAAATACTGATGATATTACTTTATCATGAAACAACTAAAGAAGAAGAATTTGAAGAAGAAAGAAATTGAAAAAGATCGGTAATGGATATTACCTCTTTTTGACGCGCCTTTTCTTAACCTCCACTTAAAGAACTAAGGATGGTCTTTGAAGAAAACCAGGACCTATAGGATGATACTAAGGAAGTGGAGAAGTGATTTTGGTAGGGTTTTTCTGAGCTTGAATTCTCAAATTAATGTGAGGAGGAGAGGGAGGAGGTGCCCTTTTATAAGGGAGGAGAGGGATACCTTTCGAATAACTAAAACTATTATTTTATTATAAAGTCAAATTCGGTTTTAAATAGATCCAAATTTATATATTTCTATGCTAAGGTGGTGATGGGTCGAAATCCTCTAGTCCAATAGGATTTATACAAGTTTAGGTTATTATTTTTACCTTATCAGTTAGATTTAACTCTAAGTTAAATAATTTAACTTTTGCCGTGTCTTTTTGTTTTCTTACACTATATGGTTAATAAACATACTATATCAAGACAAACGAACCCCAAGTTGTTTATTAATAATATAAATAACCTTATATAAGTAATTTGGCCGAACCATAGATTTTTAGAAATAAAATAACAATTAATAATATAATATTTGTTTTAAATACTAATTTATGTCAATTTTGACACTATTTGGTACATGATTTTTATGAAATTCATAACAGAATTATAAGTTCTAACCAAGTTACTTATATCAACAATACCATGTCATATTAACCTATAAAATTAATTTAAGTCCTAAAAAGTCTCAAATTTTATTTATTTGGGTATTTATAACATCAATTATGTCAATATTTCATTAATAAGATAATTACTACATCATCGTTGTGTCATAAATAAATTAAATTATTTATTGTATAAAAATTACAAATAAACTATAATTATGTAGGATATCTTTTTATATTTCTAATTAATATTTATAGTCGAATTTAACTTATATATAACCCTATATTAAAAATTATTTACTTATTAAACATTGATTTTAACTATTTTAACCCTTCTTTAAATAAATTAATAATAAATGTTCTAATCTAATTCAAGTGGGCCTAAATGGTCATATTTTATTCCTAAGGATGTTTTTGTTCTAATTAAACTTATCCAATAGAATTAGGACATGTTTTAGGGTAAAAATAATATCATTTTTACCCTTAATTACCCTATTTATTTTTAACCGTGGTAAATAAAATTAAAAAGTTATTGTTCACCAAAAATTATTTTCATCTCATTGAACCACATTTTAGTCCTTGATATTAACCATGTCTTTCGGATTTTAGAAATTCCACTCACAGAAGCGGTAAAATTATGTTTTATGAAAAAATTCAGTTTTTTAACTACCACTTAGTGGTTTCACTATTCATCAAAAAATGAAAGTTTCCAGAAAAATTCAAATAATTAGGCCTAAGCTATATTTGATATTATGAATTCAAAAATTACGTCTATTTTACCAAATTCAAAACATACCATTTACATTAATTAATTTAAAAATTAATTCCTGTCGTCAAAACAAATAGCGTGTTTTTGAGAGATAATAACTATCAAAAGATTGACACTTGTTTATGTCTGGTTTAAATGTGAAATTACATACAATGAACAACATTGTATTAAATTGTAAAAATATATTCTAAATATACTTTAAAACCACTAAAATTAATAATTTATCACTATTAATTATTTCGATTAAAAAAGTTGGTTTTAATTAAAATTTAATAATTTTCACTATTCATCATAATATGAAAGTTATCCGAAAAGTACCAAAATTTCACCCTATGCTAATTTTGATATTCCAAATCCAAAAATGAAGTCCATTTTGAGAAATAAAATTTACAAAATTTCAAAAAGTGGTTATTACTATTCATAACAGCTAGTTTTAATAATATTTTAATAGCATATCGTTGTTTAGTGAAACTCGGTATTGCGTACTACACACGCTATCGAGGAAGGTCGTGATTGCGTGTAATGCAAGGAATGTCAAGGATGCGTGTTTTGGAAGCTCTTTTTGGTGTAGCGTACGACACAAGACATTAATGAAAAGAATATTTTTCATAAAATCTCGGGGTGTTACATTCTACCCCCCTTAAAATGAATTTCGCCCTCGAAATTCGTCGGTGTTATAAATGGTTTACTATTTGAAAGTTTCTTTAATAGAAACCCACATCGTAAAAATGAATAGAAAAACCATTCTTTAAAAACAAAAGTATGAAATGTAACGGTTACCCAAATAAACTAATCATTGGGTTTCCACATAGGTGAAAATATGGATATGGAAGAGAAAGCTAACCATCATGTTCTGATGGAGAGTGGTAGAGAACACGGCTATGGAAAAGCCAGCAATCACAAAGCCATAAATTTGTGACGATCTAAGGTACCATATGATTCATCAGATATAAGAGCACTAGGACAACATTTTTGGGTTTCAAGATCATTTCCCTAAAGTTGGTGAAATTGGAATTAGAAGAAATACTTTCATGATTTTGGTATAGTATCACCGTTTGTCGTTCATTGGACAATTTCCACTTTATCTCTTAATGAAATGAAGTTTAATTTGTCATTTGTGATGTGTTAGCAGATCATGTGATAGAATGATGGGTCATTCCATCGGTCTCAAACAAAAGGTTATAAAAGTTATCAAAAAATACATAAGTTCATTAATCATATATCGTTCCTAAAATGGACTTATACTTCATATATCACACCGCTTAATATAATAAAACTAGTTTCTACTAAACAGGGACTTCCTGTAGGCCAGTGGTAGGCGATAAAGGCCAGTCGCACTTCGGTTGCGGGTTCGATTCCCATGGATTTGTCCGACACGATGGGTTGTCGCCCATCCTACAGGTTGTCCTTTTTCTAAAACTATATTACTATAACATCCCATCAATAATATCGAAAAAACTTCTATCCTTAAACAATACTAACTTATGTCCAACATAATCCATTCCAACCTTTAGGCTTATCCATAATACTACAGTCCACTCTCATAATATAGTGAAAACGATTACCAGAGATTTAATACCATCATGGATCCCCATATATCATAAGATATGTCTTGTTGGTCACATTCCAAACATTCGAAGGCCTTAATCATGTATTCTCTTGAAAAATGAATACCCATTAAACCTTAGTGAGAAAATGAACGCTGTCAAAAGTTAACTCTTTCCACATACCAAAATCCAAAAATTCTATATACTCAAACAATGATATAACCTTCTCCTTAAATCAGTCATGAGCTCATGAATTCTATCAAACATTTAATTTTCTCCTTATCCCTTCATTATGTGCATATCATCTACATTCCAAAAATATCTCAATAACCTTTCATGTATACTGGTACCATTAATCATACACTTTCAAAACTCAAGGAAAGACAACAGTGTAACAATCCTTAGATGTCTCTTTATTCCATAGTACTTTGAGATTACTTATACAACATTACACATGATAAACATGTAATCATTCCACTACATTCTTAAACCATTGACCGAGCTTCAACAATTCTTTTATCTCACATATCATTTGTAGTCTCTTCATCATCATCAACATAAATACTACCCATACGACCATACTGATTCTCTTCATGAGACTTTCCCTTAGGGCATTGGTTTGCATAATGCCCGTACATTCGACATTTAATTCATTTAACCATTGTTGATGTCGTAGCAATACCATTATCCTCATCCATGGCGTTAACTGAACCTTTTCCTTTGCACTTATTGTCTTTGTGTCCTTCTTTTCCACACCCAAAGCATCTTCCAGTTCCTTTGAAACATTCTCCTTGATACCTCTTCCCACATGATTTACATAGGGTAAATTGAACTTTCTTTCCACTATGATCATCATGAAACTCCATCTTTCTCTTATTAGCCGAGTTAGGAAATTTACCAAATTTTACTTTATTAATCATATTATGAGATTGCTGATTCGGCATAATAATGATGTTTGGACTTCCAAATACCATTTCATTTGGTTGCTCATGAAGAATATCATTCCATTGTCCATCATATCCTCCATTATTGTGAATCATCTTGTTTCCAGCCATTTTCTAAAACCCAAAAAGAATACTGTGAGAGGAAAAAATCATAATAAAGGGGGAGTAACTTCAATATCTAACATCTTTGGTTTAATCTAATATCGTTTCCATAGTTCTAGGACTATATCCTATACGTATACTTATCCTTAGGTACATCCCTAGACATACCATAGAAATATCTCTCGGGATCTCACTAACGTTTTCGCATCCTAGTTTCCAAAGGTTGACTAAACCTTTCCTCTGATACCAACTGTAAAGACCTGAAGCCTGACGTACATGGACATTACATTACTTTTTTGGAATACTTAGTACATAATAAAAACACACACACAAGGACCGTAATAGTTTAGTGTCTTTGGAAACTCGGAATATAATCTTCTAATCGTGGTGAAAGATCTTCAATATATCCCATAAAGATCTTATTTTTTTATAAACCTAAATCCTTTCTTTATCTCCTGGGGAAAGGAAAACATTAAAGGGTGATCTCAAATGCTCAGTAAGGGTAAACAAAATAAATATAAATCACATCATATTCATAAGAACATATCTTTTGGAAATATTAACCTGCAAAAGAGATCATAATTTCATATCATGGGATAAATGATAGTAGTGAAATGTAATCCCAATAGTCATAACTTAAAACATGAAACTTTGTGGCATACACACATAATCATAGAGAATCATTTCTTATTAGTCAAGACTCATTGCCAAGACTATCTTAGTGGACAAAGTCCATTTCTGAACCGAGTCACCCTCATTTCAGTCCTATTTCACTGAACCGGTATAACCTATCGTTCCAGCCATGTCTATCTCATGAGATATAAAATCTTTACCCAATTCATTGGAGGGAGATATAGGTCCCACCCATCTCATAATGATACAATTCATATTTGTGCCACAAAATCATAAACCATACGTCATAGCATAACCCATGTAATAAAAATGGGAATCTTAAACATCGTGACATCATCAAAAAATTCATATAATTTAAAGTAATTTATAAAAATAATTCCACCACAACATAATCAAATCAATTTAATTATATGGATATAAACAGAACCCTCTATTATCTTAGATGGAAAATAATTTTGATAAAACACTTGAACTCCATTCTTGAGGAAAATATGCCTTCTGCTTCAAATTTTTTTTCCTTTCTTAACATGTCACACAATTCTAAACTAAGAGAAGTTGATTAAAAATAAACATGAAAACTTTTAAATTAAGATTCTTGGAAATAATGTTTTAATAATCCATTCATGCCGTATAAGCTAAAAAACATTATTTTCGTACTTTTGTCGAAAAAGTCAAAAAGTACCTCGTATGAAAAAACGACAAAAGATTCTTTTCATATCTTTTACTAAAAACTTACAAAAGGGTAAAAATGGATTTAAACAATTGTAGGTGGATGGAAACAATATTACATATTGAGGAAACATGTATGTGGATGATAAAATACACCCCAGTAAATACCAAAGTATAAACAATCTCGGATAAAAATGAGATTGTGATATTTCCCTTACCTTATGTCCTATATGCTTTGTATGTATCCAAAACTCCTGTATAATGATTTAAATAATGTCATTAAATTATTACATAATCATATTCATTGTTATGATATCATATATGGTTCACTTATCACTTTATATTACCCGTTCTTTTGTAAATTCCATGTTAAAGAAGCGTTTTGGGTTAAATCGTTTCATTTATCGTAGGTGTTTGGACTTGTTTTTATTGACATTATTATTACTTATATCATTATTTACTTACTTCCATAATATAAAACATGATTTATATATCATATATATTCAGTATATATATATAATAGATAGATAAATGAAATGAAACACACCGTTCATGGAGACGGTAGTCCGTACGTACGCATGAACGTTGTTTTCCTTTCCTTATTGTTTTGAATGGAAGTAAGTAGATGACATACATATATACATAAATCCAGTAGCTTCATAATTTCATATATTTCCTTATTATATCTTATATATACTTTATAATCATTCTTAAATGGTTAACATGGAGAATGAATCTCATCGCGTCGTGGAGACGGTAGTCCGTACGTACGCACGAGCGATGATATCATTCTCATGATTGTGAACTTGTGTTGAAGTGTATGTATAATATTTCAGTATAAATATCACTTTATAATAATCATATATAGTTACCCATTACACAATTATACCCATCCAATTAAGGTGGTGGCGGAAATAGATTACACCACAGCGTGGAGATGGTATTCCGTACGTACGCACGCGCAGTGATTTCCTTTTTCCGTAGGATGGATAGAAGGTTAATTATAGTTGTTTCATATTTATAATAAAATATCAGTATATAAGAAATAATTATGTTATTAATTATCATGAAACAACTAAAGAAGAAGAAGTTGAAGAAGAAAGAAATTGAAAAATATCGGTAATGGATATTACCTCTTTTTGACGCGCCTTTTCTTAACCTCCACTTAAAGAACTAAGGATGGTCTTTTAAGAATACCAGGACCTCTAGGATGATACTCGGGAAGTGTAGAAGAGATTTTGGTAGGGTTTTTCTGAGATTGAATGCTCAAATTGGTGTGAGGAGAAGAGGGAGGAGGTGCCCTTTTATAAGGGAGGAGAGGGGCACCTTTGGAATAACTAAAACTATTATTTTATTATAAAGTCAAATTCGGTTTTAAATAGCTCCAAATTAATATATTTCTAAGCTAAGGTGGGGATGGGTCGAAATCCTCTCGTCCAATAGTATTTATACAAGTTTAGTTTATTATTTTAACCTTATCAATTAGATTTAACTCTAAGTTAAATAATTTAACTTTTACCGTGTCTTTTTGTTTTCTTACACTGTATGGTTAATAAACATACTATATCAAGACAAACGAACCCCAAGTTGTTTATTATTAATATATATAACCTTATCTAAGTCATTTGGAAGAACCTTAGATTTTTAGGAATAAAATAACAATTAATAATATAATATTTGTTTTAAAAACTAATTTATGTCAATTTTGTCACTATTTGGTACATGATTTTTATGAAATTCATAACAGAATGCTAAGTTCTAACCAAGTTATGTATATCAACAATAACATGTCATATTAACCTATTAAATTAATTTAAGTCATAAAAAGCGTCAAATTACATTTATTTGGATATTTATAACATCAATTATGTCAATATTTCATTAATAAGATAATTACTACCTCATCGTTGTGTAATAAATAAATTAAATTATATAACATCTAAAAATTACAAATAAACTATCATTATGTAGGAAATAGTTTTATCTTTATAATTAATATTTATAGTCGAATATATCTTATGTATAACCCTATATTAAAAATGATTTACTTATTAAACTATGATTTTAACTATTTTAACCCTTCTTTAAATAAATTAATAATAAATGTCCTAATCTAATCCAAGTGGGCCTAAATGGTCATATTTTATTCCTAAGGATGTTTTTGGTCGAATTACACTTATCCAATAGAATTAGGACATGTGTTAGGGTAATAATAATATCATTTTTACCCTTAATTACCCTATTTACTTTTAACCGTGGTAATAAAAGTAAAAAGTTACTATTCACCAAAAATTATTTTCATCTCATTGAACCAAATTTTAGTCCTTGATATTAACCATGTCTCTCGGATTTTCTAAATTCCACTCACAGAAGCGGTAAAATTAAGTTTTATGAAAAAATTCAGTTTTTTAACTACCACTTAGTGGTTTCACTATTCATCAAAAAATGAATGTTTCAAGAAAAATACAAAAAATTAGGCCTAAGCTATTTTTGATATTAGGAATTCAAAAATGACGTATATTTTACCAAATTAAAAACATATCAGTTACATTAATTAATTTAAAAATTAATTCCCGTCGTCAAAACAAATAGTGTGTTTTTGAGAGATAATAACTATCAAAAGATTGACACTTGTTTATGTCTGGTTTAAATGTGAAATTACATCCAATGAACAAAATTGTATTAAATTTTAAAAATATATTCTAAATATACTTTAAAACCATTAAAATTAATAATTTATCACTATTAATTATTTCGATTAAAAAAGTTGTTTTTAATTAAAATTTAATAATTTTCACTATTCATCAGAATATGAAAGTTATCCGAAAAGTACCAAAATTTCACCCTAAGCTAATTTTGATATTACGAATCCAAAAATAAATTCCATTTTGAAAAATAAAATTTACAACATTTCAAAAAGTGGTTATTACTATTCATAACGGCTTGTTTTAATAATATTTTAATAGCATATCGTTGTTTAGTGAAACTCGGTATTGCGTACTACGCACGCTATTGAGGAATGTCGTGATTGCGTGTAATGAAAGGCAAGTCAAGGATGCGTGTTGTGCAAGCTCCTTTTAGTGTAGCGTACAACACAAGATATTAATGAAAAGAATATTTTTCATAAAATCTCAGGGTGTTACACTATTTGATGAAGGATCTGAGAGGTATATCTATTAATGTTAAGGATGAGTTTACTTCCTGTAGTTGTGTTCCTCCTTGTTTCTATCTAGTTTTTTTAACCCCATAATCCCTTTTTTTATTTTACCAAGATTTATATTTTTTTTGATTGGAACTTTTAGTTTCTAGGTATGAAGAAATCAAACTATCTTCTCTATCCCTTATATGCTGTTAAAGTCTAGTACCATTACCATGTAATGGATCATTCATATTTATTCTAGTTATACATTGAACAGGAATAATGAATTTCTTTATCCTTTTGGAAGATAGTATTTAGCTTATTAATGAAGATAATTAATTTTTTACCCAAAATATAATGGGATGTAGAGTTTCTCTTGTATTTTACATGATCTCTTCATCTTGTTGGGATTTAATTCCCTAGAAAATATGATCAGATGCATAATGAGTATTTATTCATACTATCTCATGTTGCATCAAATTAGATAATCGATAGATTGTTTTGTAAAGATATTATTATTACCCCATGAATATAATTGATATATTTCTCATGAAAAGGGAATCATCACATGATTTGTGTTATTTTGTGATATTGTATAATGAATTATCCTTACTTGATTCCTATGGTAAAAATTACAACTATTGGGAGCCTTACTTGTTTTGTTGTGTGATATATTGATATCACCTTGAATGAAATTGATTAATAATATATATACATATAATAAATTGGTTTCTTGATAAAAATAATGGGTTTTGTGATAATTCTATTGAAATTAATGATGTGAATGTGTTGAAATACCTCTTCGTAGGATGTCATATGTGGTCGTGTTGTGTGGTTGTGATATATGGAATTTGTAATGGGAAGTAGTTGTGATGTGGAATCCTTGGAATGATATTTTTGTGTTGATATATGAATGTTTTGGTGGGGAAGTGGTTGTGATGTGAAATGGTGGAAATTTGGGGCTTATTGGCATAAGGAGGCTGAATTGTTGTGTGTTGTGTTTGCGTTGTGCGAGTTTTCCAATAGCTATAAAATCGTTAAAATGGAAATACTGTTAATATGCTAATAGTTGGGGATGGAAATAATGAGAGGTAAATGGGATGATGATTTTTATATTGAATATCAAAATTTGATAATGGTTATTAAAATGGTTGATTATTGAAATGAAAAAAAGAGACCTCTGAAATCAGCACATGGTTTTTTGATTAAATGAATTGAAAGACAAAGTAATTTTTAGTAACAATATGAAATTGAATGGAATGGTTTTAATAATTAAAAAAAAATTGAATAAAAATGATAAGTTTGGGAAAAGTGTCAGTTTTTTATAATGAAATTAACGAGCATGATAAATAATGGTGGATTATAAAGGGAAGATATAGAAATTGGATTAAATTGGATGAAAGGTGGAATGTGGGCACTAGTTTGTGGCATGATTGTGTATTGTAGTGGATTTTAGTGTTGGGAGTGAATATTTTTGAGGTAATGAGACATTTTTATGCTATTGTGAGGGGATGGTATTCTAGTTGAAAATACGTAGGTTTTTCATATCTGTTTGACTATTATATTATTTTTTGACAATTATTATACGAACCCCATACTTGTCAGTAACTATGAGTTAACACTAAAATGTTTTGGGGTTGTTTTCCTAATATCTAGAGGTGTGGATGGAGGCATCCCTACCCCCTCTACCACACACTCTCTTCCAGATAATATTCTTATGCATTAGTAGTGTGGTGTTATGGATTAATGTTCACTTATATTTGTGTTTCATGAGATGAAGATGTGGTTCATAGTAGGGTTGTGTGATTGGTAGGGGGAGTTAATGAGGTTAAGGTCCTTCATGTTCATGATACCTTACTATTTTGGGTATGGTACTAGTCAATATGTGATGTGATGTCCCAAGTTTCTTGATGTAAGATGTGATGTGATGGCTGAGGTGTCTTTTGGAAAGATGTGATGTGATAAACTAGGTGCCTTTGGGTGAGATGTGATGTGATAACCCATGTGTCTTTGAGTAGTAAATTTACATGAAATTTGTGGGAGAGCTAGAAAATATGATTTTGGGGTGTGACAGAGGCACACTAGTGGTAATGTGGTCCGTGATACCTCTTTTTCGATATTCTTCTTATTATGTTATTGTGAATGGATAACTTATTTGGTAAGTATGTATCATTGAGGATGTAATTTGTTAACGTAATTATTTAGGTTCAATTAGTTCTTCATTTAACTCACCTGTGATTTAATATTCTATTTTTCACAAGTGTACCAGAGGCTTTGGGTATGATCTTACTGAGTATAAATGTATAATCACCATATATATGAATTATTTTTGGAAGTTTCCAAGAGGACCTCAGAGATTATTATGGAAATTACTAGATCGGGTATTAGATCTACTATTTAGTTTCTTCAATATGGTTGTCATTGATGTTTTATGTGGGTACTTTCTCTATATTCGTCTATTATTTCATGCATTTTGAATGCCGTGTAATTTACCATCCTTATTTTATGGAGTTATTTAGCGGTTGTTATCTTATCTTTGGACCATACTTATCAGTCAATTTATTGTAATTCCATCAATATACACACTATTATTTATACACTTAGTTCTAGTATCTCTCTCTAATCCCATAGGAGGTGGGATTAAGGGATCATTATCAACTATCTCCATTCCTATCCTAGGAGTGGTTCCTCTATAGGGAGTGGATGTGACACTTATGTCTTGTATTGATATAATCTATGACAGGGGTTTCTATGGACATGTTAAATATCACATGATATGGAACTCCAAGGAACATTTCATACCCCCTATCAGTTGGTGGCTACTGTTTACACAGTTCAATAAATTTCACTTTTTTGTTTTTTAAAATTACATATGCCATATATTCTTATCCACACAACATGGGGTGTGTAATAGTACATTCTAAACATGGGAACATGGTCCTAAAACAACACATTTTTACTCTAAGTGAAATGTATTAACTGTATAATATAAACCCATAAATATTCATTTATGAAACTTTAATGAAATTGGGGATATGATTCCTTTTCTTATGGAGAAATGGCTTGAAATTTGGATCGATATTTGTTGAATAACCCCTAAATTGAATTTTTTAAATTGGACATGTTGTGTTGGTTAATGTTACATAAAACAGGTGGTGGGAATCATGGTCTAATTAATATTGGTATAAACACACCTTTCGATCGGGAAAATACACCATGTATACTGTGACTGAAAAACAAGACACTTTTAGTATATTCTCTGTTTCTTCCCAAGACTCACATTCCATGTCTTAAGAGGTGAATATCATGTATTTTTTATTATTATTTATTCGATTTCAGAAATTTACTAGAGATTATTACATATTGATAATAATTCCACGTATAACACATCTTTTATAAATCATTCATTCTTATATTATTTTTCTATGTCTTTACAAGTACTAACAGTTCCTTATCTTTGGGAAAAAGATGGCAGGGTGTGGTTGAGATTTTTAAAGTGGGTTAGGGAATGGTAACCATCCCAGACACATAATGATACATTTTAATGATGATCTTTGAGGACTTAAGTGGTGAGTATACCCCGAAAAATTATTTCATGGATAGGATGAGGGACTAGCATAAACATATTCAATAGAGGGATACCCCCTAGTCCTAACAAAGGGAGAGTCCTCCATATGAATTGGTATCCCCACCCCTAAATTGATATGTATATTTACATGATCTGGAATGTTTTGAATATATATAATATCGAGTGTGCAATTCTTCTTTTAGATGTAGTAATGTTCCTCTCTTTTAAGGTTAGTAACCACCTCAAACACCACACATATCACAGTGAGGTGTGGGTCCTCTAATATTTTTATATAGGGGCATCTTGGGAATTATGAAATCCTATGTTGTTTTAAAGTCTTGGGTTTAATGACATTTTATGTTTCTCTATGATACATGATCATTATAGAGTTATAATATGGTGGTTTGGGATTCTTATTTCACCCTTGGATTTTGTTTACATGCAACAAACATGTGGTCTATTTACTTAAAGCTTTATATGTAATACACTGTTATAATCATCTCCAGCTACTTATGGTGCATGATCCTTAATGCGGATGATTAGTGATGATGGAGACATAATTATTTCCATGAAATTCATATATGTTAAAGTATATAACAATTTAACCTCTAAATTGAACTAATATCTTATTATACTTTTTTAATGTTTTAATGGAATCATAATAAGAATTTATGTACCTACACCTCAAAGAGTATCTTTTACAACACATGTTGTGTCTTTAGAGAAAATTCATAATTCAACAGTAGTGGATGTGTATCATATAGAGATTATTTGGAAGGTGATATGTGGCATAAAATAGTGTAGATGGAGACCACTATTTTCTATGTTTTTTTAGTAATCCTTATTGAGAGGAGGTGTTTCCCTTGATTTATTTATATCATATATGGTGATGCTATATTGTTTATTTTCCACCATTTTTCAAGGATTCGTATGTGAATTTTTTATATATAGATAATAAATCATGCATGTATTTGTTATATAGAAAATTATGTGTGTGAGTATATATATATATGTGTGTGTGTGTGTTTGGTTTTAGTTATATTTTGGTTATGGTGATAGTCTACATCTACTGGACTATTGGTAGTTGGATTTCATTGACAAAATCAACTTACTAGAATCCTAGGTGGGATCTTAGTGGGTTGGGTCATGTATGATTTCACTACTAGTGGTTGATTATTAGTGATGGACTTTAGAATTGGTGTCCCCATGTGGATTGACATTGGATTTATGATCTCATTTTCAATGAGTAATGAGTTTTGTGTTTAGGCCTTGGAATATTATGTCGGTGTAGTGGTTGACATATAAATTCAATTGTAATTTGATAATCTATTCATGAACATGACACTCTAAGGAACTAGTAGTGTGTGTGTGTGGTGGGGGGATACAATCAGGATAGTATTTGCATCATAAAATGTAATGTTTCCATCATTCATGTTCATAAAGTATCAACTAACCCAAAAATTATTTAATAAATATAGTCCCATACAATTGAATAGAGGATTAAACAAACATAAAACGCACTTGAATTTTGAGGCATGGTTGTGATGATCCCATAAATTTGTTGGGACTGTCAACATTAACGAGCCATGTGATGAGGAATTTAATCAAGGACTCATTTAAGGCTCTATTTTCCCTATTTGTAGATTGTACAATACCTCCCCTTTGTGAATCAAGTAGAATCTCATTTAAAATTATTTATATTTATATTTAGTCAGGTGAGACTGCTCATTGGCTTAATGTAATGAATGTGTTCAAGTGACATATACATTAAATGTTTAAAGATAATATTAGTTTTACAAAAATATAAGATGGGTTGAAATTTGTGAATCATGAATCTATATGTATTAGAAACCCATTAAATTGATGGAGAATCTTTCATTGGGTCTTTTTTCATGGTATAGATAGTCATGGTGGGTTTTTGTTTAATAAAACATATAATGATGCCATTCTAACTGGGTTGGAGGATGAGTTTTGGTTCAATGGGGAATATTAATTTTGTTTTTTAGTATATTGTTTGTTCAAAGGATGTTGGACCTCCCACAATAAAGCATGATATTGTTTATGTATTGTACTAGGTTCGAGAACCAAATGAGTTAATCTTTATATATGATTCAGGATAAATATTTATGGGTTTAACATATTGAGTGGGGCCAATATATTGAGAGGGTTCAGACTATATTCTCGTACAACCCACATATTCCAATGTTTAGAGAGTTTTTGTGATAGACGTCTTTGAGAAGGATACACCACATATGGTCAAGTCTATTATTTATATTGTTCTTATTTTATCACATGTACTACGATACATTTTCATGAGTTGTTATTTCATTGATGTATCATTATATTGGATGTTTATGATTATAGGAATGTCACAAGCCATATATCTTTCACATTGAAGTACTACATTTGGTGATCATCTTCTCACCCACATATATTAATAATGTGAGCTTATTCCCAAAATATATAGAGAGCTAATTCATGTAATTTCATCATATTGAGATGAGACTATATAAAACTATCCTTAATATGGATTCATTATTTATTGTTCTATATCAGGTGGGTTTATTTTATTGAATTCCCTTATACTGATGATAAAATTGGCAGTGACTCGCCTCTAATAGTTATTATGACCCTCAAGTTTTCCATGTAGTGGCAACCCTTAGCGTTTTTTATTCAATTAACCACTCGATATGATAGTGTTACTTTACATGATGTAGATTCTATAGAGGAGTAGTTTCCTATAGTGGTGTAAGTATATAGAGACATTTATCTAAAATAAGTTCTAGGTTTTCTCTCATAAAGATCTATTTTTTCATGAAATTTCATTACATGACCACACCAATATTTTAATTACTTATATAGAGATTGGGTGATCTTAAATAGTTTATAGTTGAGTTGGAAGGCCTTTTAGAGGAGGCTTTTATAATACCCAATGTAACCCCATTTTATTATAAAAAGGAGTGATTTGGTTCCTAAAAAATAATTTTATGTCTTGATATAATCACTTTATGGTTAGTCAGAAGAACATTTTGAAGACAATGTTCAAGAATATATTCTTAAAATGTGTGTTTCTAGTGGTGATATTGGGAGTTGTGATTGTATCTTTTCTAGTAATAATATCAATGGATCTTTTTTTAGTGGTCCTAATGGATGAAATCCTTATATAATTTCGGTTATAGGATGGAAATGAATATTATTTGTGGTTTTTCATAGATTGTATTGAGATAAAATATTTTATGGTGAACTTTGAAAGTATATATTTTGGATTCCAGAGATCCATTCATGTAGAGAATGTCATCTAGAAAGGTATAGTAGTAATTTAACTCCTTGAAGTTTGTTTCTGAGGAGAATTATTGGGGTAGTAAAAACATATCATGGTAGTATATTTATTTACTAGAAAATTATATGATCAATTGATGGAGAAGATTTATCATCATCTAATCTTAGTGATAATGGATTGTGATGGGAGAGGAGTATATTTATTGAAATTTATTTATGGTGATGGTTTATACATTCCTCATCAAGTGACGAGGGCCCATCTTATTGGAATTTATTATAGGGTACTTTATAACCAAATATTCTATAGTGATGCACCTGATGAGTTCTTAGATGGTGGGGAGAATATCAATCACTTACATAGGTGATTAGTTGTTATCCAATGATGATCATTTTTGTTACCATGATATATGATTTTAAACTACGGTTTTAAAAATAGTTTTTTGTTATATTATAGTGTAAGAATGTCTTACCTTTCAATTATATTTATTATGTATATAATACAACCACATGGTTGAGGATTTTTCTCCAAAATAAGTGTTTTTGGTCACTCTTGTTCAAACATGAATTATCCTTGGGTCTGGAACTAGTAGAGAATGCCCATATAAATGGGCCCAGACCCCTCTATTTAGATTTTTAAAGAATGGCTCACTAATTAGTGTAAATTTAGTCTCATTGTAGCTTTATGAGGCTAGTAATATGTCTTGATGTTCTCATTAGAATATTTACTTAATAGTGGAAATAACCCAAAACTTCCAACTATAGACATGGATTTGATCTTTTATATTGTCATAGGTGAGGAAATTATATTTATACTTATGGGGAAGGATGGTTTAATATATAGGATATGTTTTACCCTTATTCCTTATTTTAGATACATTGATATGTGTGATTTTTTCTGAAATGAGGAGGTGTATAAGTGGATGATGAAAATCATATTATATTGAGTGGTTTTTTTGTATAATATAGAATTTTATTTATAGATATTATTATAAATGTTTTTAATAGATAGGTTATTATAATGTTATAGTAATCTATATATATCATTAATTTTGGGGGCCTAATGCTCCCATGTAATGTTCCCTTGTCAATGAAATATTCCACAGTTTGTGTCTATAGTTCTGCATTTTTATTAATTCCTTGGAGATGAATTCCCTTGAATAAGAAAGATATTATGTGAGTAACCTTGGTATAATTATTGATATATCTATAAATTATGTAAGTTCAATAAGGTTGGTGAATCAGTGAATAGTATACAATTTTTATGATTTCTTATTAAATAATCCATTATCACTCATTAGAGAAATTAATATCATGATTTATCTCTCAAACGCACTGAATAAATAAAATATATAAATAATGTGAAATGTAAAGGTTTCACCACATAAAATGATCTAATAATAAATGAAATTATTTAGTAAATCACATGATCCAAAAGTCTACTAGAAAAATGATTTTTTATATAATCATGTGTGTATACCCATGACTCTTAATAAAATAATATCAAGAACTTTATATCCCAACAAGTCTATGAACATGTTTAACTCTCATCTTGTACATTGATGAGGTTGATATTATACATCTACCTGTAATTTTACTATATATTGATAATTTAATTTCCCTCAGACTTATTTAATTTAGAACATATTAAACTTATTCCACAGTTCTTCACCACATGCACAAAAAATGGTGTGGTGAACACTCATCCAACAAAAAAAATCATGTTAACTCTTACACTTCTTCTTTTTAATAGTATACTCTTCCAATATTTTAAACATGTTTATCACTTATTATTTATATAAATTCATTCAAGACACCTATTCATAGACTCATATTGGAGAAACAAATTTTACTTATTCAACTTTGAATTTTAAATTCAAAATTCAGATAAGTAACTACCTTCAACCAATTCTTAACTTCTTCTCATTCAATTATAATCCATCAGATCATCCTAATATTATTATTCAGATTTTATTTACATTAGATAATTTTTATACATCGTATTGATTCCCTTTGAGTCATCCACGATGAATGTGACTATTTCCAATCATTTTATGTTGGTTGGATTTTTTTGTCCCTAACATTCATTTTTTGTAAATGTAAAAACCCTTGTTTATTAGAGAAAAAACGATACAAATCATAAATCCATACATATTTAAGGTAAAACCATATATATTGAACATTGAAACCATATATATCATAAAAAAAACTTTACAAAATAAAGATTAATATCATACATATTGTAGTTAAAAAAATTACATGTCGTGGATAAAGGATTAAAATGGGAAACATTATGTATAAACAAAATTAAATAGAAAATACTTTACCAATTTTTAGAATGAGTTCTAATCCAAATTAAACATCTTTATACTTCTTAATAACATATCTATACTTTTTTTAACACCTTTATACTTTCAAAAAACCTCCACATGATGTAATGAACATTATATTAGGCGAGTGTGAATATGATTTATGCATTAAAAAAATTAAAAAAAATCATCCTCCTTTTTTCGTGATTAATATTCTTCCTCTAGATAGAAAATAATAATGTAATGGATTATTTTTCTTCTACTGATTTTATAAAACCCTATTTTTCATAAAAATTTACTATGGTCCCAATAACTTCAAATGACATCATTTTTCTTAATCAGATCATGGTCCCCGCAATCTTTTCCAATAGAATCCATTAACATCCAAAAAAAATATGTTATATTCCAATATCAACACACATAGTATTGAATCATCATTCAATTATTCTAATCCCATTTGATTGATCTCGGTGCATGAAATAAGAAAATTGAATAATATTTTCATTTTTCCCAAAAAAGTTACATACAATGAATTTTTCACAGAACCTAATACCAACTACAATAAAACTCATTAAATAACTCTTCTTACACTTGAAAAAACAATGCCTCAAAACATTGAATAAAAAAATAATAAAAATATTTTCAATAAGTTTTTTTGAATAGTTACGAATCACAAAACTCACATAAACATACACGATTAACATAAAATTCCTTTTAA
The DNA here is from genome assembly GCA_963277665.1 of Viscum album. Lineage (NCBI taxonomy): Eukaryota > Viridiplantae > Streptophyta > Magnoliopsida > Santalales > Viscaceae > Viscum > Viscum album. The sequence continues at coordinate 1,059,465,364 of OY728135.1, read as the reverse complement.
AAACTACATCTAAATAAATTAACTCCAAAAATAAGAGATCTATCCCCCCACTGAGTTAAACAAAATTCATTTGATTCTGCCCAACATTTTTTCTCCCCAATAGGTTAATGGATAAAAATAATGAAAATTCTTTTATATTTACCCCCTTATATAGTAAATATCAAAACTATAAGCGATAGAGGGGATGGTTTCACCATAATATGTAATTTTATGAGTGAATGATAAGATTTATTATTAAAAATATATGGATTGGTATTCGAGTTCATCATTATCTAAAAACCAATTTGATCAATTATAATCATTTATAACTCAAATATTATAATGGTAGAAAACATCTTCTTCCCCAATTTAGTAATATTGCATGTTAAAGAATATCTCTTAATTATTAATTCTCTTTACATCAACTTTTTTTTAAAATAAAGTGATTTTTGTCCAAAAATATAAACAATAACTTCTTAAATATTTATATTGTATCTTCTAATTTATATAAAAAATTTATCTTTATTATTGTGTTGACTTGTTTATCAACCCTTTTTGGAGTTAACAATCACCAATGACTTCTCAACTTATTTCTTATTATTATTATATGGAATATTTTTCTACATATTTTTCTTTTTCATAAAACATTTATAAAACAATATTATCTTATGTTATTTGATATGATGAAATAGAGATATCATGTGACACTATTCACTAATATTTCCTTATTTGTCCTATCTCCCAGAGACTTCATTCAATCCATCAAAACAATTTTTAAGAATACCACTTTTTATTGAATAAGTTCCTAGTTGACATTATTTTTTCAATGGTTTTATACCCATAAATGTGAACCATCCATCACTCTTAATAGACTACAATTATCTTCCTTTGAAATATAAGTATCTAATAATATTTTCAATGCATCTGTAAAACTAATAGTTACCACTAAATACTAATCTTCTGGCTGAACATCTGGTCTATCTAGTTCCAATAATTTAATTAAATGTCATATTTTGAAAGAATTATTTACCTTTTTTGATTAAAAAACACTCTAGGATACACTAAACATGTTTCCCTATATGTTATAAATATTTTATGATTTTTATATTCAAGACTAATAGAATATTATCTTTCATAGTTATAATTTTTCAAAAAAAACTATATTCTGAATTTTCATCTCATATGTTATTATTTTTATTGTCCCCACCATTTTAATGGGGTTAAATGTAACATAAAAGAATCTATAAACACATAACATGAATTTATATTACAATATTTTCATAGGATATAAGATTTAATGAATGATTCAATAGTATTAATGATTTAGATGTTTAAATACATACCAACATAACATTTCAAATCATATGATACAACATGAACTTACTGAAAGGACATTATTATAAATTCTATAATACCATAAAAAAGTAGACATATGCATCATATAAGTTTCTTAGGAAAATTATACAAAATAAGGGTAAGATTTTATGCTCAATAAGGGGTAGTATAGAAATGATTTTTAAATAGAATAGACTTGACATATGTGGAATAAAAGGACAAAATAAACAACATGAAACTATAATCAAATGAAACCAACAGAATGATTTATCCGTGAAAACAAATAAAATATTAATACCAATTATCATTTATCTCATATATATGTAATTAAAAAAATTATTTCATCGAAACATGTTTTCAAGATATTGTACCAAGACAATATCATGTCATGTGATGTGTTATTCAACAAAACTCACCTTGTTTATTCTAATTCGGACAACCAATGAATCTATGATAGATGTAATTTTGGGACCCACAAATCTCTATATGAAGTGCAATGAATTAACTATAAGATTAGTCAATAAACCTAAAACCATTCCCTTAGGAACCTCTTACTGAATATAACATGGTCATCTATATAATTAGAAATACAGAAATCAAATTATTATCCATTTAATAGAATATTGAGAATTTATAGGATAAATTCCTTTAACTAAAATAGATTCTATGTTGTATTATCAAAGTGACATAATGTTCCCTTATAAATGAAATATATTGATGATGATGATTAAAATGGGTTAGGATATCCATGGGAAATAATAACTAGATTTATTAGATTTTATTTTTAGGAGACTAAGGAAATGGTAGGAACAAAATCTATCATGATTCAGGAAGAGAATATTTATATTCGAAATCACATCCCCCATGAGATTATATCTACTTGTGAAATCCTAATAACCTACATCATAAATTAGAGTGCATATTTATTCAATGATCAACCAACCCTTTTGGGAAAATTACCCCTAGATTCTTTTGTTCCACCATCGCATCCAATTTCCCATATCGGGACATGGATTTCACTCCCTGGAAACTACACATGTAGTTACTTTTCAAAAACATAGGATGGGGTTCCACTAAGAAAAATATTTGGTTTTACAAAAGTATTGGTAACTTTTGAATAAAAAGAATAAAAGTGATATATAACAATATAGACATGTGGATCATTTAATTTTCAGAAGTAATATTCTAAAATTCCTTCTATAGAAATGTATGCACCACAAAAAAATAGGTGGTTAATGTAACATGAGTCTAAAAAGGATAATTAAGACAAAAATACCAACTTATGGCTCAGGTGGTAATTAAATCATAACATCTTGCTATAGGTTGATTGGAATTGATCTTAAAATATGATGAATAATATAATTTTCATGATATAAAATCTCAAATAGGTGTTATATATATTACATAAAGGAAATTGTGTGTATAATACCAAACATTAATAAAATAGGTTAATTTGAGATGGAAAACCCTTAACTATTTTCCTGACAACCATAAACATACATTATCCTCTCATATCCCAAAAATAACTATCTTAATATCTTTATTCATAACATTACTCATATTTATTGTCAGCTATACTCTTCATAAATATTAATTCACTACAATAATTTTTTTGAATTTACACTTTCAGTGTTTATAATTTTGATCATTTTCACTAATTTCATAACAGTATTTTCCATATTCATTATTCTTACAAATATCACCTTTACTAGGTCATTAAATTTACTACCATGGGTGATTTATAATAATTTATGATATTGAAAAATCATTTCAGGAATTTTTTAGTCCTTAAAATAATATAAAATTGATAAAAATTGGGACGTGCCCAACCCAATTCACTCATAAATAATCAATCATATTTGGTAATATGGCCTCAAGCCCCCTCCCCTATGTGCCAAATTATGCCGACTAGAATTGAGGGGCTGCGATGGTATGATGGGGAGATCTTACCCTAATATCATAATACATAAAAATAACGGAAAATAATGGAAAGTAGTTAGAAAAGGAAAATAATGTAACTACAGAAGAACAGTAACCCATATATAATAATAATCTGTAGGGAATCGATACAAAAAATATTAAAAACCCATATCATGTGTCATATAAAAAATGATATCATGTCTCTATGGAATAAAAAATTGATAATAAAAGTGGAATGAAAGTAGCTATACTATGCACATGCAATACACAAAAAATTGACTGGGTGAAATTAGTGAAATATATGAATACCTTGAAAATAGGGTATATCAGAATGAAGAAAATTAGAATTCTAGGTAATGAAGAACTGTAGAATATATTGATGGGTATTAATGTATTTACTAATTGCTATCCAATTCATGAATGAATGTCTAATTGAACATCGTATGAGTGAGGATGCACAAAGCCTATCTTGAGGGAGAAGAGAGTTCAAGTGGTTAATAGGGGTGTTTGTGCGTGAAAAATGGGAGATGAAATGAAGAGTTTAAAACCCCAATCATCCATATTACATTTCCATTTGAATAATGCAATAGGTTGTGTTGTATGAACTTTGAGATTATAACAGACCACGACCAATCAAACTAGACGTTATGAATATTAATATCCTATTTTTTAGATTAGTTAAATTTTTTTTATTAAAAAAACTTCATCTTTTTATTTAGAATATCAAAATCATCTTAGGGAGATTTTTTGGTATTTTTCGGAAAACTGTCAAATTTTTATGAATAATGAAAAAAACTACATTATTGTTTAAAACTGAATTTTTAATTAAATAATTAAATTTTTTTATTTAAATTTATTTTATGTCCAAATAGATACATAACACCTATATATTTAAAATGTAATTCATTTGAGTAATTTTATAATAATATTAGATATATAATATATTTTTGAACTATTTACCATCTTTTACCCACCTTCTAAGAGCATATGTAGATTTGCATAAAACATTATATTTCCGCATCTGTTAGTTGAATTTAAAGAATTGGAGTGACACGGTTGGCATTAATAAGTAAAATTTTGTTCAGTAAGATGAAAATAATTTTAGTGAATAGTAACATTTTTTCTTTTATTTACCATGGTTAAAAGTAAATAAGGTAATTAAAGGTAAAAAAGATATTCTAATTACCCTAACACATGTATAAATTAGATTGGATAATTTTATATAAACAAAAAACCTTAGGAATAAAAGATGATCCTTTAGGTTCACTTGGATTTGATTAGGATATTTATTATTATTTAATTTAATGAACAGTTTAATGTGTTATATTCATGTCTTCATAACTAAAACAGTTTTATTATATAGTTATATATAAGATAAATTAGACTATAAATATTCATGAGAAATATAAAACTGTTTCCATCATTATTTTATTTTATTTATAATTTTTAGACATAAAATAATTAAATTTATTTTATTACACAATGATGATTATGTAATTAAGATATTAATGAAAGATTGAAATAATTGATATTATAAATATCCAAGTAAATTTAATTTGAGACTATTGATGAATTCCTATAATTCTTATGGTTAATATGAAATTTTAGGGTTTATTAATTTAAATTTTTAAAATTAATCATGGGGTTATAATTTCCAAAAAACCAAATAATAAATAATGTCAAAATTGACATAAATTAGTTTTCAAAATAAATATTTTACTATTAAATGATAAAATATTCTTAAATATCAATGGTTCGGCCAAAGAACTTATATAATTATTAATATGTTATTAATGAAGCACTATGGGTTTTCTAGTCATTTTATAGTATGTTTATCAACCATGTATTAGAATAATACAATATGACATTGTAAAAATTAAACTTTTTAACTTAGAGTTAAATCTAAATGATAGCGTTAATATGGAGTAATAACTATGTCTAAAACCTATTGGTTGAGAGGATTTATTTTCATACCCACTATAGCTTCGACATAAATCAATTTGGATCCATTAGAAACCGAAAAATATTTTATTATAAAATAATATTTCATTCTCTTCCTATGGCGCCCCTCACCTCTATTATAAAAGGGAACTTCTCATTTTCTTATTTTCATGCCTACAAAACCATTTGGATCAAACAAAACCTGCCCAAATATCCTCAAATCTTCCCTCACTACAACCTAGAGTACTTACATTGATCATAAAGAAAAACTATAAAACCTTTTTTATCAACGCATTTGGAAACACACGAAGAATAGGTAATAATTTCAATACCATATTTCAAGATATTTTCTTCTTCCACCTCCTATTTATTTATTTGTTTCCATACTAAAATAATAAATCTAGTAAATTATACATATATTTATGTTATTAAAAATATGTTATAACCATATTCGTTATTCTATCCATCCTATAATGACAAAGTCTTCATACGTGTGTACGTACGGTTTATCATCTCCACGTCGTGGTGTAGTTTGTTATTAAAACACTTCATTATTTGGATGGCTATAATATTGAGTATAAATGATTTAAATAATAAATAAATCATTTTATTTATTCTTTATATATGATATAACATCCAATCATATATGATTTCCCCATCAAAATAATGATATTGTTGCTCTTGCGTACGTACGACTTACCGTCTCCACAATACGATGGGATGTCATTCACCGTCCTAGACATTCAAGAATAATTTTAATTTGATGATTAAAAAAAATAATGACTTTATATAATTATGTATATGAATAAGATACATCCTAGCCATAAAAACATTAATTACGTAAGAAATCATATAATGGAAAAACAAATCACTTAACCCATGAAACGATGATACTATTGAGATAACATTAACAAAGCAAAATTAGAAGATCATATATTATATCATATTAATGTATATGGTTCTTGTATAATTTAATAACAATGATTTCACCATTATACAGGATGTTAACCTTCCCTTGTCCAAGTAAAAGTACAAGGTAAGGGTCAAATTTCACAATCTCTTTATTATCTGAGGTTGTTTCTACATGAGTATCTATCGGGACCTCTTTATCATACACATTTGTTTTTCATAATAATTTATTAAAAAACATTTCTAGTATTTACTAGAATATGGTTTAAAGTCATTTATACCCTTGGTTGACTTTTTATAAAATGTTCTAAAAGGAATCATTCCATTGTCTTCCAAAAAAGGTACTTTGTGAACTTTCTGATCAATTAGGGTAAGAATGTTTTTTTTAACTTATATGGTGGGTTCAACAATTTTCTTCCATTATAACATCTTAGAGTCATCCCTTAAAAGATTATATGAATATTTTCAAAATAAATTATTTCTTTTACAATTACACGACTTTTAAATGATTTCAATATAGAAAGAGATATTTCCCTCAAATAGTTTTGACTTCATCTATATAACATCCTTAAATAAATTTTATACTTTTTTAAAGTTGATTTTTTATGAAACAAATATTACATATTGTATTGAAGGATTTGTGATATGTTTGACTGTGGAGGTGTTATTTTTATACCATTCATGGTTTATGGTTAATGTATAAACATTTAGTATTCCAGTTTTAATAAGAATGTTTATGTTATGTTTCATCCTTTTTCATAAGAGGAATGTATTGGACTTAGTAAATGATGGGTGGGTCCCGCTATACCTCCTCGATGAATGGGTAGGTCTCTTGAGAAAAACTAGTGTCCAGGAACAAGGGCTTGAAAATATCTTATTTGTAGTCTTGGAACGAGGCCTTGACTATGTGGTTATGAAAGTCTAACATTGTTATTACATCATTATGAAATTATCTATTTATAATTGACGTGATTTTTAAACTAGAAGTATATCCATGTGAAAAATTAAATATAATCATTTTGATTTCTATTTTTTATATCATGATGATGTTTATGTTTGAAATTCATTTGTTTTAGTCTTATACATTTCCGTAAATGTTTATGCCTATTTATGAAAGTTTCTTCTATATTATAATCCTTACTGAGCATCAAAACTCACCCCTTACTATATTTTATTTTTCCTAGGATGCGAAGAAGAATTATATGATTATCCTGTAGGAATAGACTATGGGATAGTCTAAGGGATATGAATGAGGCCAATGGAGACAATGTTCTTGTTGTTTTTCATTTTATATTGTAATGCAAAACTTATGAATGTATCTAGTACTTATATTGAAACTAAATAGATTAGTCATTCTGGAATTGATCCTTTGTGATCATGTAAATGTTATGTAATAATGCAGATACTCTGGGTAACTGGGGTTGAGTCATTACAGTGGGTATCAGAGGAAGTTTAGTACAAAACGTGGAAACTAGATTTAGAAAAACTCTGATTAGAGAACACTACCCTAAGATAGACTAAGAGGATTAGTATAGAAGAACATCTAAGAATTTTGGTAATGAAGTGATTTTATGAGTTTTCCTCAAAATACATCCTTTTCTAGATATGATCAGGTAGAGGCAGCTCTAGCATAGATATACCTAATGGTAAATCCTGAAAACAACGCTTTGAGCTAGACACGAACGGGAACTGGAGCATGAAAATGGGCCTTACTACACTCTTGGTTACGACACTTCTAGGGGATATGCATTGGATAATTCCAATTTTCATTAAATACCATTATGAAGTATTTACAATTATATACTTACCTATCAAAAACATTTTTATTATTATGGATTGTATCTATAAACTGCTCAATTTGTGTTAAGTGTTTTACAAGTTTGGAATAATGTATTTCTACTCATAAACTAATATAGTGTATTAAATTGTTTAGAAATGGAACCTACTATAATAAATGGAATTTGTATCAACGTATGAAATCTATGTATGGATTTCCCTCCAGCTCAAGATAATTATAGTGGAGATGGTGATGTAACTATTGTTGTTCAGCTTATCACTATACAAGGACAACTCACGCAGGTTATGAATAATCACCTTACCCATATGGAGAACCCTAATCCACAATGTGGGGGATCAATGTTAGAACACTTCATGAGAAAAAAACACCAACATTAAATGGGTATACAAATCCATTTGTAGATGACTAATGGATAAGTTCCTTAGAAAAAATATTTCATGCTTTGGGGAGTAGCGAAAGGGAAGAAATTGTCATGTCAGTTTGTCATCTCACAGGAGATGCAGATCAATTGTGGTCATTAATTAAAAACACAATGGAGGATGAAAAAGTATCGAGTATGGAATGGAAATAGTTTAGAGATATTTTCTTAGAAAAATACTTTCCTCCTGACCATCGAGAAGATATTAAAAGGAAATTTCTGAGTATGAGGGAAAGGAGGATGAGAAAATGTCGTAAAGTTTGAAGCTAACTTTAAAAGGATATCAAGGTATTTTTCAGATTATATATGTAACCCAATAAGTAAGATTGATCATCTATTTGATGTGTTAAAACTGTTTCTCCATTGAGGAATAGTCTCATAATCCTTCTCATCATACAAATATATTGTATCAAGTTCTATCATGACAGAAAAAAAATTCTCTATGCCTTACGACTTTAAAAAATGAAATGGAAGAATGGATCTAATGACCACTCTGGAAATTGAAATAAGGGGAAGAATGAGAATGATGAATGTCCATCCATCAATATATGTGGGAAAAAACACCCCGATACTTTCTTGAAGGGAATGGGAGTCTGTTGCAAGTGAGGGGAAAAGGGCCACCATGAATGTGATTGCAAGGGGAAGAATGAGGCTTTCAATGTTGAATTTGATAGTTGTAAAGAAATGGGACATTATTCAAATGAAAGTCCTATGAGTCAGGGAAACATACCTTAGAAATGTCCATGGGATGAAATCAACACTTATGAGATCACAACTGCATAGGTTGAAGATCCAAAAGACATCGTGGAATATAATTTAATGGTATCCTCATGTTTATCCAATGATTTATTTGATTATGGATCATCACATTGTTTTATATCTTCCCAGTTTTCTAACGAAGTTAGATATTTTAAATTTGATTTAATAAGGGAGTTGTCTGTAAAAACATCTAATGGAAGTATCATTGAAACAATGTTTTTTCAATCAGTTCTCATTAAGGCATATAAACATTATTTTTCTACTGATATCGTCATCATAACCAATATTGAATTTTATATAATCCTCAATATGAATTGGATTCTTGACCATGATGTGAAAATTTATCGTAAGAAGGAAGTTACAGTTTTTAATGATGATAAGAAGTAACTTATTTTTTGAGCAGAATAATCACCATCTGATTCTTATCTTGATCCACCTCTAGTAGCTCTACTAAATTCAATTATCACGGGGGAAGAGAATGAAATAACTATGGGTGAGGAAGGGAATGTTCAAATAGAGGATTTACCTATTGTTCATGAATATGTTGATGTGCTTCCAAGGGATTTACCTAGATATCCTCCATAATGAGAAATTGAGTTTTCCATTGATTTAATTCCTAGTTCAAGGCCCATATCGAATACACCTTATATAATGGCCACAGTGTAATTAGAGGAAGTAATGAAAAAACTAGAGGAATTGAGTAATACCGGATTTATTCTCCCTAGTGTTTCTTTATGGGGAGCCCCATTTGTTTATATTAAAAAGAAAGATAGATCTATGATGTAGTGCATTGACTACAGATAGATCAATGCAATAAAAATAAAGAAAAAGTATCCACTACCTCGCCTAGATTATTTATTTGATCAACTTCATAGAGATCAATATTATTTAAAGATTGATCTTCGATCTGGATATCATCAGTTGTGAGTGAAAATGGAATACATTCCAAAGACATCATTTCGAACCAGGTCTGAGAATTACAAGTTTATAGTAATGCCTTTTGGGTGGACTAATGCACCCCCTATTTTCATGGATCTAATTAAAAGAGTTTTCAAGGAATATATTTATGGCTTTGTAGTAGTATTTATTATGATATCTTGTTATACTCAAAATTCTACGAAGATCATGAAAATCACTTGAGAATTATTCTAACTGCTCTAAGAAGAAATCAATTATATACGATGTTTAGCAAGTGTGAATTATAGCTTCAAGATATTTAATTTCTTGGCCATATTGTCTTTAAGGATGGAATCTCTATTTATCCTTCTATGAAAAATGAAATACAAGAATGGCCATCACCTACGAGTGTAACTGATGTACACTGTTTTATTGGTTTAGCGGGTTATTATTGATGTTTCATCCAAAATGATTCTTGGTTGGAGAACCCATTAACCAATCCCACACGTAAAGGGGTTAAATTTGATTGGACAAAATAATGTGAAGAATGTTTCAAAGAACTAAAAATAAGAGTCTTCAATGATTCTATCATGACTCTTCCAATGGGGTATTATGGGTTTGTTATTTATAGTGATGCTTCAAATAAAGGAATTGGGTGTGTCCTTATAGAGAATTATAGAGTTATTGTCCATTCATCACGACAAAAAAAACTCATGAACAAAATAATCCCACTCATTATCTTGAGTTGGAATAAATAATCATTTATTTGAATATATCAAGACACTATCTCTATGATAAAAAAATGTATGTTATATACCGATCAGAAGAGTTTGAAGTATATTTTCACACAAAAAGAACTCAACATGAGTAAAAGGAGATGGATCTAACAACACAAGAATTAGGATTGCACTATACACTACCACCCAGGGATGGAAAATAAGGTGGATGATTATTTGATCACAAAGGATCATGGAGTTTTGAAAAATATTGGAGTTGAAAGATATCATATATTCATGGATCTAGTAATGATGGATATAGGAAAAATCACGTAAGGTGAAACATCGATAATTTTTCAAATGGTTTCCGAAAAATCATTACTATAAAAGATTAAAAGTTCTATAACTGATGATGATGAGTTTTAACAGAATAGTAAATCTATAAATGATGGGAGATTGATTGAATTCATATATTAAGATGGAATTTTGAAATTTTGGAAGAGGCTTTGTGTTCCTGATATACCTAATCTGAAAAAGGAATTGTTGGATGATGCTCATAGCTCTAAATTCTCAACAAACCCGGGTAGCAATATTATTTATCCAGATTTGAACAAACATTTTTGGTGGGAAAATATGAAGAGGTGGATTGCTGATTATGTGTCGAGATGTATGGTTTGTCCACAAGTGAATGCTGGAAGGCAACATCCTGGAAGAGTCATGCAACCACTTCCCATACCTGAGTGGAAATGGGATGATATTACAATTGACTTTTTTATGGGGCTACCGAAGATTCCTATAATTAATGATGAAATATGGGTAATTTTTTATCATATTACCAAGTCAGCACATGTTCATTATATAAGAGATGATTTCCCATTTGAATGTTTAGAAAAACAATATATTAATGAATTTTTGAGACTTCACAGAGTACCCCAATCAATTGTTTCTGATCATGACCCTCGTTTTACATCAACGTTCTAGAAAAGTATTCCGAAGGCCTTGGATAATGTGCTTCATTTGAGCACTTCCTACCACCCTCAGACTGATGGATAGTCATAATTGGCTATTCAATCCTTATAAGACATGAAGAGATCCTGATCACTTGACTTTCAAGGTATGTGGGATCAATATTTACCTCTGGTAGAATTTTCCTACAATAATAGCTTCTATTTAAGTATACATAAAGAACCATAAGAATTGTTATATGGAAAGAATTGTGGCACACCCACTTGCAGGATGATGTTTTTGGAAAAAAAACTCATAGGACCAGAAGACATTGAGGAAACAATGGATACTGTGAAGATTATCCAAACCCACATCAAAGAATCTAAAAGGTGGAAAAATAGAGACGCTGATAACCGAAGGAAGGATTTGTAATTTCAGAGAGATGATTATTTTTTCTTGAAGGTATCTCAAGGTAGGGGTGTTATATATTTCAGTAAGAAAATTAAATTGAGTCCAATGTACATCAGACCTTTAGAAATTCTAGAACTAATTGGGGATGCAACTTCCCATTTGGCGATTCCACAAAGTCACTCCAAAGTTCATGATGTGTTCCACGTATCACTGTTGAGAAAAAACATGCCATTCCCAACACTTGTACTCACATATGAAGAAATAGAATTTGAACCCTATCTATCTTATTGTGAAGAGCCTATCATAATTCATTATACCAGAGAACAATTTTTGAGAAACCATATGACTCATTTGTTAAAAGTTTTATGGAGAAACCATAAGATGGAAGAGGCAACGTGGGAACCTAAGGAACATATGATGAAGAACCACCTGAGTCTTTTTATGCAGTAGTATTCATGATATTTTCAAGGAGAAAATTATTTGAGGGAGGGGAGAATGTTACACCCCAATCTTCTATAGTATGTTTTCTATTGAATAATGAAATAGCTTGCGTTGTACGCAACTTCAAGATTATAACACACTACGACCCATCAAACTAGCCATTATAAAATTTTAATAACCACTTTTTGAAATTTTACACATTTTATTTTTCCAAACAGATATCATTTTTTGTTTTGGAATATCAAAATTAGGTTAGGGTTATTTTCTGGTATTTTTCTCAAAACATTCAATTTTTGATAAATTGTGAAAAACACTACGTTGTTGTTTAGAACCGAATTTTTATTTAAATAATTAATTATTTTATTTAAATTTATTTAGGTAAAAATACATACTTAATACCTATATATGTTCAATATAATTCATTGGAGTGATTATATAATAATATCAAATATATAAAATTCTATAGAACTTTTTACCATCTTTTACCCACAATCTAAATGCATTTGCATATTTTCATAAAACATAATTTTTCTTCTTTTCTAAGTAGAATTTCAAAAATATAAGAGACAAAGTTGAAATAAGTATGTATAATGTGGTTCAATTTGATGAAAATAATTTTTGGTGGATAGAAACTTTTGACTTTTATTTACCACCGTTAAATATAAATAGGGAAATTAAAGGTAAACATGTTATTATAATTACCCTAAAACATGTCATAATTCTATTAGATAAGTGTAATTCGACCAAAACGAACCTTGGGAATAAAATATTATCCTTTAGGTTCACATGGATTAGATTAGGACATTTATAATTATTTAATTTAAAGAAAAATTAAAAGTGTTAAGTTCTAGTTTTCATAACAATTTTTTTTTATATTCGGTTATACAAAAGAAAAATTAGACTATAAATATTCATGAGAAATATACAAATATTTCCTACATAATGTTACTTTATTTATAATTTTTATACATTAAATAATTAAATTTATTTATGACATAATGAGGATATAGTAATTACCTTATTAATAAATGATTGGAATAATTGATATTATAAATATCGAAGTAAATTTAATTTGAGAATTTTGATGAATTAAACTAATTATACAGGTTAATATGACATGATAGGGTAGATTAAATTATTATTTCTGAAGTAATCATGCTTTTATGATTTTCAAAAAACCCCAATACTAAATACTGTCAAAATGGACATAAATTAGTTTTTCAAACAAATATTATATTATTATATAATATAATATTCCTAAAAATCTAAGGATTGGAAAAAGGAATTATATAATGATTAATATGTCATTAATTAATCACATGGGGTATACTTATCGATTTATAGTATGTTTATTAACCATTTATTATAATAATACAAGAGGAGATCCTAAATATTAACCCTTTTAACATAGAGATAAATATATATGATAGGGTTAATACGGTGACATAAACTTGTATAAAACATATTTTTTGAGAGAAATTCGACACATCCAAACCTTATCTTAGAAATAAATAATTTTTTATGCATTAGAAACCAAAAATTATTTACTTATAAAAAAATATTTCAATATTTTCCTAAGGTTCCCCTCACCTTTCTTATAATAGGGAACTTCCCCTTATCATAATTTCACACCTCCAGAGCCATTTGGCTCGGATATACCCTACTAATGTAACCTTAAATCATCTTTCACCTCGTCCAAGAGTCCTTACATTGATAAGAAATACAATCTATGAATCTATTTGGATCAACATAAAAAGAAACACCGGAAGAAGAGGTAATAATTTCACCATACTCTTTCAAGTTCTTTTCTTATTCCACTTCCTATTTCTTTCTTATTTACATAATAAAATAATAAATCAAGTAACTTATAAATATTTTGGTGTTATTATAAATATGGTACAACCATATTATTTATTCTATCCATCCTATAATTACAATGTCACCATTCGTGCGTACGTATGGCTTACCGTCCCCACGTTGTGGTGTAGTTTGTTATTTGAACACTTCATTATTTGGATTGGTATAAAAATGAGTATAACTGATGTAAATAATAAATATAACACATTAATGATTCGGTATATATGATATACCATAAAATTTTATATGACTTCACCATCAAAATAATGATATCGTCGCTCGTGCGTACTTACAGCTTACCATCTCCACAATTTGAGGAGATGTCATTCCCCATTGTAACCGTTGAAGACTAATTTCTATTTGATGATTAAAAATAATTTTTAAAGACATGATATCATTATGGATATGAATATGATACATCCTATCCATAACAAACTTTACTTATGTAATAATGCATATAAAAGAAAAAGAATCAATTAACACCCGAATCGATGATACTACTAAAATATCATTAACAAAGAAATATTAGAAGATCATATATGATATCATATTATTGTATATTGTTCATTTATAATTTAATAATAATGAGTTCACCATTACACTTGAATTTAGCCTACCCCTGATCAAGGAAACGTATAAGGTAATGGTTAAATTTTACAATCACTTTATTATTTGAGGTTTTTTCTACGTGAGTATCTACTTGGACCTATTTATCATCCACATCAATGATTTCTTAAAAATTATTTTCAAAAAATATTTTCTATTTACTACACTATGGTTTAACATAATTTATACCCTAGGTTGAATTTTTATAAAATGTTCTGAAATGAATCTTTATGTCGTTTTCCAAACATGGTACATTGTGGCCTTTTCGAGGAATTAATGTAAAAATGTTTTTTATCTTATATGGCGGGTGAGGATATTTTAACTGTTATAACATCTTAGAGGCTTCCCCTACAAGATTATAATAACATTTTCAAAAGAAATTCTTTTATGATTACATGACTTTAAAATGATTTCAAAATAGAAAGAGATATTTCTCTCAAATAGTTTTGATTTCATCTATGTCAACATCCTTAAATTGATTTTATACTTGTTTGAAGTTGATTTATTATGAAAAAATATTTCATATCGTATTAATGGTTTTGTGATATATTTGACTATGGATGTGTTATTTTAATACCATTCAAGGTTTATGGTTCATATATTAACATTTTTATTCTAGTTTTAATATGAATGATTATGTTTTGTTTAAACCTTTTCTTATAAAGAATGCATTTGACTTAGTACGTAACTGGTGGATCCCGCTATAGCTCATTGATGTGTCGGTAGGTCTCATGAGTCAAATTAGTGTCTTGGAACAGTGCCTTGACAAAATCTTATTCGTAGTCTTGGCATGAGTCCATGACTATGTGGTTATGAAAGTCTTGCATTATGCATTCCATCACTATGAAATTGGATATTGATATTGTATGTGATTATTCGAATAGTAGAATATCCAAGTGAATAAGTAAATGGAATTATTTTGATTTATATTTTTCATATTATGATTCATTTTAAGTTTAAAAGGAATTTTTTACACTTATAAATTTTCATAAATGTTTATGCTTATTTAGGAAAGTTTTTTCTATATTCTTATCCTTACTGAGCATCTGAGCTCACCTCTTTCAATGTATTATTATTTCCAAAATGGAAAGAATTATTTTACAATTAACCTATAGGAATAGACTAAGGGATAGTCTAAGGAATATGAATTTTTCCAATGGAGACAATGTTATTGTTGTTTTTCATTTTAGAATGTAAAGTAAAACTTATGAATACATCTAGTACTTCCAAGACTGCTAAACTAATCTGTCTTTCAATATTTGGTCTCTTATAATCATGTCAATGTTCTGTAGTAATGCACCGACTCAAGGTAACTGGGGTCTTGGCATTTCAATGAGTTGTTTTATAAATAATTATGTGTAAATTATAATTTCACCTCATTTTAAATGGTTTATGGTTTATCCACACAATTATTGAACCATTGGTTCTCACTGTCTTTAATCCACCCCCATCACATATATTGGTGAATAGGTGGATAGACCAAAATCCACCATGTGTTTTAATAATGAAATAAGCATACACCAATTTGACTTGCCATGTTGTGTCTACATCATGGTATTTATAAATAATGATCCTCTTATAGAAGGAATTTTTCTTAAGCTGTAACATTTTTATATACTATTATACAACCTTGTGCCTCATACTTCTTCTCCAATAACCGAAGTACCAAGAAAAAATCAGACCTCATACACCATGAACCCTTCCTTAAACACTTATTAAATATTAATATAGTAAAAATAGGTTTAAATGGTTGTTTAAATATTCTATACCACAATGAGATTTTGGGATGTTAAAACCACCCATCCTTAAAGAAAATACTCCCTGAGTTTCACTTCCTACGGTGGTAGAGCATCATCTAAGAATAACTCCAGGTACAGAGGATATACATTTTCCTCTCACTCTAAGGTATAATACTATAAATAGATGTGATTTTAGACCACTCGTTCTTAAGGAACTGAGATTCTTCATAAAGGATTAATGATCTGATTAGTGATATTTATAGGTTGTTCCTTAAATATAGGATCACTGTCAAACTAAACCTCATTAAACTGATGAACATGAGAAAGGTCTAAAAGATAATGAGGGAGCTGAAAAACATAGAATACCTTATTCATACCCCTATATATCTTATGGATTTATACTCAATAAGAAACTGATCTGGTCATCTCTAAAATATCAAAAGGATTGAAAACTCTAAGTAACAAATTCCCCTACCTTTTGATATATCAATGTCCCAGTATATAAGAATCTAGAAAAAAGACTCAGTCCAAGACCTCAAGATCTTAACTTCATCAATGATTATCAAAATAGTGATTCATCCTATACTGAGATATATCCATACACATCCTTATATGTTTTACCTTCTTTGATATCATCTCCATGAGATATGGTCCCTATATCACTACATTCAATACCTCTAACTGCTATATGTTTGAACAACATGACCATCTATATAAGTCTCCATAATGACCCAACTATTTAATCTATTGGAATAAATTATGATAATAAAATTCCAATGGAGGTAGGTGTTTATTCTAATAAC
Source organism: Viscum album (assembly GCA_963277665.1). Classification (NCBI taxonomy): domain Eukaryota; kingdom Viridiplantae; phylum Streptophyta; class Magnoliopsida; order Santalales; family Viscaceae; genus Viscum; species Viscum album. The sequence goes on along the minus strand of OY728135.1, from coordinate 1,059,447,890 downwards.
CTACAAAATCAAGGAAATATTATCATTACATTTCCTTTAACACCTATATCATATGGTCATACAGATCATTGTTCCAAGGATGATAGGTTGTACTCAACATTACCTATGAACCCGGCTCCATCTGAAAACCCTATTAGAATCCTGGTGTGAATTGAGCATACACAGTTGGTAAAATGGTACATCGAAACCCATGAAGACATATGATAACCTATACATATATCCTCTTTAGACCATACACTAAAAAGATATCTCTAATAATTAATAAGTGGGAAAACTTCACCAGTTGGTCAATGATCACCATTACTATTTTACTGCCTCAAGAGGACCAAGGTAAACCCATCCTAGAATCCATTATGAAAATATCCCATTTCCTCTCTAGAATGAGAAACAACTATACAATACATATCGGTAACTTGTGTTCTTCCCTTACATGATGATAAGTGGAACACTATGTAACGAAACTATCTATCTCCCTTTTCATACCAGGTCACCAATACCGGTGGCATAGATCATAGTATATCTTTATATGACTATGATGTATATAGTGACCCGAGCCATTTACATAAAACATTTCATGATTTTATGTATAATTTATCATCAGAGTACAATCCAAGGATCGATAAGTCTACTTTCTTGGAAGAATAGGTACATAAAACATAAATCATTGGGCTAACAAATTCTATATTTAATCTCTATAAAGAGCTTATAACATCGTTTTATCCCTTACATCTGTATATGGTACACTGCAGAACAAATGAACAAAGGGATGAGCTAAAAATCCCAGTAAGGGAATGAACATAAGGATACATCTCAATCACATGAGTTAGAAGGCATGACATAATGATATCCAAAGCATGAAACTTATAAAATCATTTAATATTAGAAGGGGATCATATAAACATGGAATCATATAAATTTGGTAGAATAATAAATCATATCTTTAGTACATGTCAAGGCTAACTGCCAGTCCTGTTTCCCATTTTAGTATGGGTCAAGGCTGACCGCCAATCCTGTTTCACATCGCATCTCATGAGACTTAACCTTACCCATTGAATTGGAGCGCTATCTAGGTGCACCCATCTCAATATTTTCATGAATATTATGGACACATAAATATTCTTACCACAAATACAATCATACATAATCAACCATACCCAAACATAAGGGTACCCATGGAAAGAATTGGGTACCATATTAATGACATAAATCATAACCAATGGGCGTATCATGAAATTGTCCATGTAAGGAAAGAATTATAAAATACATAGACGTCTCAATGTTAAAATAGGCATATAACATGGTAAGTGGTGTCAAAACTAAGTGACAACATATGAGAAATGTATTTTACAAACATTAGCATTAAAACATTTTTGTTTGGTTTTAAGGAAAATACTATAGGGTTTCTAAAATAGTAAGGAAGAAACTATTTTATATAAAACCAGAATTGAAAAAATAAGGTATTCATAATAAACATAATTAATTGACAATGATAATTGTTTCTTAAAATATAAGATAGAGTGTACTTGAAATTGTGTAAAATTTCGGGAAGATTCGTTAAAACGAGTGTGCTTATCAAAAAGATCCAAGGAGGTAATCTTTAAAAAAACATGTATATCACTGAAAGAATATAATGAAAGGGTCTTGATATAATATTCCTATATAAATAACCATAATTCAGAATATTCTCATAAATAGATAATATAACACAATTTTTATAGTAAGATAAGGCGACCTGAAAGAATAAAGAATGTTCGGGTAGAATTCATTACAGTTTTATCAGCATTGTGTCGGGTTTACCCAAGAGGGATTGATGAGATAGAGAAGGCATTTCTCATTACTTATACATCATGTGGGAAGTATTTTGAAGGTGAAAAAATATACCACACCATTTTTGATTACCCATAGAAAGGCATATCATAGAGGAAAATCATGATTAAGAGTTAAATGAAGAGAATCCCTTACCTTAAATCTGTTGGTGTTCTCCACATGTTATTAACAACATGACTAAACAAATTAGGATTATTACTTAATAATTATATAACCTCTTATATATTCAATTTATGTATTATATCCCTTTTTAGTTCATGAAAATCCTTTTTGATTAGTTACAAGGTTCAATTTCATTGTTCGGGCTTGTTTGTTTACATGGCTTTAAAAGATCGGTTCACTTATATTCAAGTCTGGATTATATTCAAGATGAAAGTAGTTCCCATAATTGAAGTTATATTATTTTATTCACATCCAGGAGATTACATGGATTTAATTTTAATTAGTTTACTTAGAGTGATGTCTAATTATTATATATATAACCATAGTGATAACCGTTTTTGTTAATCAGTGGATTTGATTACAAAGAATGTGCATTGATTTATAAATTAATTCCATTTGTACCAAAGGATTACAGAACCAAAAATAGGATATATTACATATTTAATAATCTGGTTCAACCATAACACGAATGGTTTCAAGACCATAATTAAAGATAATAATAGAAATCGATAAACTGTTGTCCTTGAATGTGCTAAATTAGCACATCTCAAACAGTGCTTTCATTTCTTTCAAATAAAACGGTGGGGAAAGATGAGAAGACAATGAAATATACCACTAGCATGAGTAAATTCAAGTACATGTATGTTATTGGAGTTATCACAATATTATGGTGAAGGGAGGTGAGGTATGAAATAAAATAGAAAATAACTTAAAAGAAAAGAAGAAATTGGGAGGATGAATTTACCTCTTGAGACTTCCTCCTTTGAGAACCTTTTAGGGGAGTGGTTTTGGTATTTTGAGGAGGCTGAGAGCTTTTGGACGTGGGGGACGACCTTGGGGAGTGATTTGACCAGAATAATGGCAAGGAACAAGGCTTGAGAGGAGTTTAGAGAAGAGGGATTGAAGGTGGGTTTTTATAGTGGAGGAGAGGAGGGATTTCATAAATTTATATTCATTAATTTATTATTTTTTCACAACACAAGGAATAGGAAGTATTCCATGACCAGTGATAGTAAATGGTTCATGTGAATTTGAACCATGGGTGGTGAAATCATCCATGATTTTAGGAATAGTTTATTTATCTTATAATGTATATATGCGGTAAATTACTGTATTTTACTATTCATAAAAAAATCAACTATTTCAGAAAAATATAAAAAATTCACTATAACCATTTTTCGACATGTAGAGTCCAAAAATGAAGTCCATTTTTCAAAAATAATTTTCTAAATATTATTAGTTTGATATTTAATTAAAATAATAATTTATTATTATGACCAGTTTTAAAACATTCATTAACTAATTCTAAAATATAGGAATATCGTACTTCCAACTTGAATAATATTTTTATACCACCATAAGTGAGGTTACTATTCATTAGGGTATATCACTTTTAATACGGGTAGGTTACTATTCAACAAAAATTATTTTTTCTTTATTGGACTCCAAATAACTTACTGATTACAACCGTGTAGGCATGATTTTCTAACTTCCAAACCCTGAAGTGATGAAATTATGTTTAGAGGTCACTTATCAATTATTAGTTCATTATGTTGTGTATTCATGTTGTTTTATTATATAATTATTATAAGGACATTTCCATTGAAATGTATTTGGGTCGTTACATTCTTCCCCCCTTATAAAAGTTCACCGTCGAAATTTCGTTTTACATTTTAAGCCAAAAACATGTGTGGGTACTTTTCCTTCATTTCCTCTTCTGGATCCCAACTTGCTACCTCAATATTATGGTTCCTCCACAACACATTGACAAGATGGGTTGTCTTTTTTCGTAGAACATTATATCTCCGATCCAGAATCTTTACTGGATGGTCCTCAAAAGAGAAAATCATCTTCCAGCTGCACCACCACAATGTTTTGTACATGTGAGGGATCAGGTATGTACTTCCCCAAGAGTGATATGTGAAAAACATCGTGAACTTGAGCCACATTTATTGGATGTTCTAGCCAATAGGCCAAAACTTTTATTTGGTCGCGGATCTGAAAGGGGCATGTATACCTTGGACTTATCTTCCATTTCTTCCCGAATCACATGACTCTCTTCCATGGAGATATTCGAAGGAAAAAATTTATCTCCAACGTCAAACTACAATTCACATAGATGGTCGTAAGCATAGCTATTTTTCCAACTTTGAGAAGCATTGATGTGTTTCGGGATGACTTGAATCTTCTATGTGATCTCTTGAACATGATCAGGTCCATGTAGATTTTTTTCTCCAACATCATCACAACAGGCTGGAGTTCTGCATCGCTTTCCAGACAGAGCTTCATATATAGACATCTGAATACTCGAGTGGAAGCTATTGTTGTATGAGAACTAAAGCAATGCGATATGCTACTCTCATTATCCTTTGAATTCTAGAGAGCAGACTCAAAGCATCTCTTCAAGTGTCTGAATAGTTCTTTCAGATTGGCCATTAGTTTGGGGGTGATAGGTCGTGCTGAAATTCAATTCAGTACTCAACGAATGTTGAATGCTCCTCCATAATTTAGATGTGAACCTTGGATCACGGTCAGAGACAATTGAGTGTGGAACACCGTGCATACTCCCCACTTCCTTCACATATATCTTTGCACGTTGTTAAAGTTAGAGATCTTTCAGAATAGTGATTAAATGGGATGTCATGGTGAGTCGGTCAACAACAACTCATATCACATTATTTATCTTCGCTATCTTCGAGAGACCCATGACAAAGTCCATAGTAACATTTTCCCATTTCCACGTGGTTAAAGGTAGTGGCTACACCATACCATTGTACTTTTGTCTCTCATCTTTATCATGCTTACATACCAAGCACCTTGATATATATTCTACAATCTCCTTCTTCATGTTATCCCACGAGAAGTGTTCTTGGAGATCATGGTACAATTTGGTAATCCTAGGATGGATAGAGAAAGTCGAGGTTTGTGCATAATTCAATAGCTCCATCTATATATCTGGATCATAAGGTATACATAATCATGTCCCAAATCATACAACTCCTTCCTCATCAATTTTGAAATGGTAGGATTTCCCATATTTAATAGCTTCCACCCTTTTCTAAATTTCCACATCCTTTCTTTGAGAATCCTTTATTTTATCTAAGTGGTATGGTTGAGCAATCATTTGAGAAAGGATTAATGATGTTCTTACCTTAATGATTCCCATGTCCATCCTTTTCAATTCTAAGAAGATCAGATCCTTTTCAATTCTCATCATTGATAAAGATACAAGATCCTTTCTACTTAGAGCATCTACCACCTTATTTGCCTTACTGGGATGGTAGTGGATTGATCAGTAATAATCCTTTAGGATCTCTATCCATCTTTTATGGAGCATATTATACTCTTTCTGTGTGAATATATATTTGAGACTTTTGTGGTCATTATATATCTCACATTTTACCCATTGAGATAATGCCACCAGATTTTCAACGCAAAGATCACAACCACCAACTCCAAATAATGGGTGGGATAGTTTTTCTCAGGGATTTTTAGCTGCCTTAAGGCATAGGCTATCACTTTATAATTTTTCATTAACACAGAGCCCAAGCCTTTCATAGAAGCATCACTATACACCACAAATATTTCTCCACGTGAAGGGAGTGTGAGTACCGGCGCTGTGATAAGATATCTCCGAGGTTCATCGAACCCTTCCAGATACTGTTCAGAGTTGGCGAGATGGAGTACCACCTAGCTCTACCGCCACAGTTGCATCAGGTACATGACGTCTTCCACCTATCGCAGCTGAGGAGATACATGCATGATCTGTCGCACGTCATCAACTGGGGTGAGATGGACATCGAGGATGGAGTGACCTTTGATGGGTACCCAGTGGAGATCGAGGATCGGAAGGAGAGGATCCTTCGTGGGAGATGGATTCCCTTGGTGCGCGTCCTGTGGAAGCATGGGAATCTTCAGGAGAGCACGTGGGAGTGGGAGGTCCAAATTCATTCCCAATACCCACATCTTTTGGAGTAGCCTTTGTTTTGGCTTCTCAGGGACGTAAATCCCCAAGGTGGTGAGAATGTAATGTCTTGGATTTTTCCATTTTTACTTTTAAATATTTAATGGAATTATTTCGATACCGGGCACGAAGACGGAACATTATTCCGAGGTCCAGTGATCCCGGAATGGTGGTTTGAACTTTTTTTTATGTTAAGTGAGTCGACACTTGTGCACTATTGTGGAAGTTTCCAAATGGATTATCGGATTAAAAAATGAGGGCATCGTTGCGTCCGGGATGACGACTTTGCCTAAGAGCAACTCTAACCTCAACCTGCACAGGTTGTCTGTGAAGTTTAATTTTTGGCATTTTAAAAAGGGAAGCACTTTAGAAAGAATAAAATAAGTTAATGATTTATTTTATTATTTTAAAATGTTTCCTTTTTTTTGAGCATGACCTAATCCTCCCCTATAAATGCATCCTTATGGAAAATTCACAGGGTTAGTCTCATAACCCTGTGAGTTAAGAGAGAGAGATTTCTCTTGGAGCTTGGGCGGAGGAGGATGCGTTGGCGAACGACGATGGATCGAAATCAAGAATCGGTGCGCCGACGTTGAAGGATCACGACGACGACAGCAGCACGACTCCTTCATCAATGATCGATCCTTTCGAAAGGTAGGGGTTTGTTATTTCAATTTATTTTCCCCATTTATTGAGTTTAAAAGATGAATGCGGATCACCCACGAACAAGTTGATCCACGGATTCTAACATTCTTGAGGGAGGGTTTTCATTGGGATGATTTTGGGGAATTAATCCATGATTTTATTTATGTTTATCTCTGCTCAGTTTAAACCTATTAATGGGAGCTGATCAATGCCGTGATCAATGACGGTGTAGGTTCATTCCTCAATTTGTTTATGGGATTTCCTCTTCCTTTTTCTTTCTCGCGTGTTCTTCGCATTCTTCGCATGGTGACGAACAACAGATCGTTGTGCATCTGTTCCATGACGCAACGATCCCAAATCGATGTTTTGACACTGCAACAACCTTGTGGAGGTGCGGCAATAATGGCAGACGACAAATTAGACCGGATTGGAAATAGTGTTCTTCGAGCGTTCTTCGTGCGGGAAGATCAAAACACGTTTTCGGAGCCGATCGGAGGTCCAAAAACACCGGAAGAGGCTTTGTGGCATCGGGGTGACCAAAACCTAAAGGTTTCATGGTGATAGGATGGCTGGATCAATGATCAGTGCTACACAGGAGGTGTGTCGTCAAAGGGTGTCGTTTCTGGAAATTTCCAGAATACAAGGCGTGTACTTCTGAAGAACACACCGTGTAGTACTGGTGGCGGCGGCTAGGGTTTCGGGGTCAGAGAAGAATCACACGGCATGTGACCCTGGTCACATGACATGATGGCCCCTCCCCGAAGCTCGACGTGTACTTTGGATAGTACACAGACACGGGATGATCTACACATCTTTAGGGGACACGGCGTGTAAAACTTAGAAAAAGCAGGTACGCGGGACTCAGAGTGTATCTCGAGGATACCCGAACATGGGATGGAGTACATGACCATGTACTCCATCACACGACCATGTGAGGCCATCAGTGCGGGTCACCCCATGTGCAGATTACACAGGTTGGAGTACACGGGTTGATTACTGTGTATGGGCACATGGCCAGAGTACATGTAGCCAACTCCAATTACCCAGAAACGGCATGTACATCGTACTACACACCATGTACTTAGTTTTTCCTACACGACCAGCCTATGACATGGTCCATTGTACACAGGAAGTACCCGGGGTCAGACAACACGGCGTGTATCTTTTCTACATGCCGTGTACTTTCTAGAAAACGGCATGGTCCTTTAGTCCACCGTACCTTGGACATCATTCGTTTGGGTTAGTTCCCCTTCTTCCCATTCCCCTGAAGTTCAGGCATCATTTCCCACTCAGGAGTATGATCCCTTCAGCAAGGCTTTCTGTGATAGAGTCAAGCATCCATCCGAGAGGCCTGGATCGAGATCCTCTACCCATTCTTGACCCTTGGTAGAGTCAGGCATCGACGTGACCAACCTTACTGGGCGTTGATCCTATAACTAGATATTTTATCACCTAACTTATTAATATGGATGAGTCGCGGTATCCGCGATGGCCCTAGCAGTGATCCGCATCTGTGTATCGTGATCTTTCCCACTTAGGAGTGTGTCTCCTATAATGAGTTCTTCTATCTATCATATCCTTTACACTCAAGAGTGTGTCTTTCATAATGAGTGTACCAATCTCTCATGATGGTTGTCGACGGAAAACACTTCTCGGACGGATGTCATCAGAGCTATAAGACTCGTGGATTGTGTTCTCCCAGAATGAGTGTATCACAGAATCTTCTAACAGAATCCCTTACGGGGGTATGCAGTTGTGTGACTTGACTCTAGACCACAGGTCTGGGTTTTGAGTATATCTAGTTTGTTCTATATGTTCCGTAGACATATATTGTGCATAGATGATTGTATATTTACTTTTTTACTACTTTGAGGTTTTCAGGGTCCTCTACTGAGTATTGTTATACTCACCCCTACTTGGGCTTTCCCTACACGTCTGGTGTCTTGTGTAGACCAGTATCCTTTTGACAGATTCCAGGGAAAACTAGGACAAGACCGAGCTTTCTGAGTTCCCTACATTCCAAGGTGTTCCTATGTCTATGAGCAGTAGTTCCAGTACCTTTTATTCTTACAGGCTGGACTTTGCAGTTTTCATACTCTTGTTTGTTTGTTTTTGGTGGGATTGTTTTCTGGCCTAGTATACTTTTACAGTACTTTACCTTTCATCGTACTCTATTGGTTTGGTTTAGTTTTACGCATGAATTTTTTTCCTTAGTGTTTTTTTTTCATCCTTTGCAGGCTTGGAGATGTGTGTGTGTGTGTGTACAGGTACTTTGGCAATGCCTCCCATGATAGTAATATGCATACTCGGTGCTAGTCACCCGCCCCTGGCCTATTGGAGGTGGGCTTGGGGAGTCATGGAACGGGCCCTACTGGGACGGGTAATGACAATAATAAACATACGAAATTTACAAAGACAATGGTTTCTTAAAATAGAAGATAGATTGTACTTGAAATTGGGTAAGAGTTCGGGAAGTTCCTTTAAAACGAGTGTGCTTATCAGAAAGTTCTAAAGAGAAAATCTTTAAAAAACATGTATATCTTCGAATGAATATGATGAAAGGGTCTTGATATAATAATCCTGTAAAAAACCATAATTCATAAGATTCACCTAAATAGATAAGATAAAACCATTTTGAAAAAAAGATAAGGCGACCCAAAAGAACAAAGAAGGTTCGGGTAGAATTCATTACAGTTTTCATGGCATGGTGTCGGGTGTACCCAAGAGGGATTGATGAGAGAGATATGGGGTTTATAATCACTTATAAATCATGTGGGCAGTATGTTGGAGGTGAAAAAAATATACCAAACCACATATGATTACACATATAAAGGCATAGCATAGAGGACAATCTTGATTAAGAGTGAAATGGAGAGAATCCCTTACCTTAAATTCGTTGGTGTTCTCCACTTTATATTAACGACCTGAATAAAAAAATTAGGCTTACTAATTAACAATTCCAGAACAATTTCAATATTCAATTTATTTATTATAACCCTTTTTGGTTCATTGAAATCATTTTTGATTAGTTACAAGGTTCAATTTCATTGTTCGGGCTCGTTTGTTTACCTGGATTTAAAATATCAGTTCACCTATATTCAAGTTTAGATTATATTCAAGATGAATGTGGTTGTCCAGAATTGAAGATATATTATTTATTTCATATCCAGAAGATTACATGGTTTTAATTTTAATTAGGTTACATAGAGTGAAGTCGAATTATTATATATATAACCATAGTGATAACTGTTTTTGTTAATCGGCGGATTTGATTACAAATAATGTGTTTTGCATTATAAATTAATTCCATTTGTACCAAAGGATTACAAAACCAAAAATAGGATATATTACATATTTAAAAATGTTGCTCAACCATAAATATAATGGTTTCATGACCATAATTAAAGATAATAATAGAAATTGATAAACAGTAGTCCTTGAATGTTCTAAATTAGCAAATCTCAAACGATGCTTTCATTTCTTTCAAATAAAAGGGTGGGGAAAGTAGAACAGACGAGGAAATATGCCATCAGTATGAGAAAATTACAGTACATGTATGTTACTGGATTTATAACAATATTAAGGTGATGGAATGTGAGGTAAGAAATAAAAAAGAAAAGAACATAAAAGAAAAGAACAAATTGGGAAGAGGAATTCACCTCTTGAGAGTTTCTCCTTTGAGAACCTATTAAGGGGAAAGATTTTGGTATTTTGAGGAGGATGAGAGCTTTTGGACATTGGGAGGAACTTGGGGAGATATTTGGGAAGAATAATGGAAAGGAACAGGGCTTGAGAGGTGTGGAATGAAGAGGGAGTGAAGGGGGGATTTTATAGTGGAGGAGAAGAGGGATTTCATAATATTATAATCATTAATTTATTATTTTTTCACAAGACAAGGAATATTAAGTATTATATGACCAAAAATAGTAAATGGGTCATGTGAATTAGAACCATGGGTGGTGACATCATCCATGATGCTTGGAATACTCTATTTAGATTATAATGTATATATACAGTAAATTACAGTATTTTACTATTCCTAAAAATATCAAGTATTTCAGAAATATCTCAAAAATTCACCCTACGAATTTTTTCAATGTGTATAATCCAAAAAAAAAGAAGTCCATTTTTCAAAAATAATTTTCTAAATCTTATTATTTTAATTTTAAATTAAAATAATAATTTATTATTAAAACCAGTTTTAAAACATTCATTATCTTATTCTAAAATACAGGTATATCATAATTACATCTTGAATAATATTTTTATACCACCATAGGTGAGGTTACAGTTCATTAGGGTATATGACTATTCATAAGTGTAGGTTACTATTCAACAAAAATTCTGTTTTCCTTATCAGACTCGAAATAACTTACTGATTACAACCATGTATGCTAGATTTTCGAAATTCCAAACACAGAAGTGACGAAATAATTTTTAAAGGTCCCTTATCGCTTTGTAGTTCATTATGTTTTGTGTTAGTGTTATTTTATGAAAAAATTATTAGAAGGGAATTTCCATTGAAAAAACTTTGGTTCGTTACAATGTTTAACCTTTGACGAATCATATGAGTCTCAAAACAGTTCCTATCATATATTGATGGGTTCCCAAATGCATCTATTAATACTCATGGTCTCACCTCTATCAAAAAAACATATAGGCGGTGGGTCCCCATTAGAAATTATCACCCTCAGGACTAATCCCTCGAGATCATGAAGCTAACTCATCTTCACACTATCCATAAGTGAAGAGTTCATTGATAAAAATATGATGAAATTATATCTGTAAAAGTCCTACACCTCCAATTTCATTTCAAAAAAATATCATCAACTATAATTCAGTTCTAACATTATGAACTTCTTATGTATTAATTTTCTAGCTTAGAGAAAATACAAATGCATTACCTTTCCCATGAGAATAATAAAGTTCAATGTTAATAGACTATAGTTATTTAAACCATTATCACTATTTAAGTTTCAATTCAAATCATGTGAATATATTTTAGGATTTTGTGACCATTATATATAATGAACAAATCATCCAAAAAGTAGTGTCTAAAATAGAATAAATCATGAAAAATATATTCAAATTCAATATCATGAATAAAGTAATTATGCTGATGAGGCCTATAATGATGATACCCATACACCACAACATGATCTCCTTTCATAAGAACTGATCCCAACCTGATGCCCGAGTCATAATAATAATCTATATATCTTTTTCCCTAGTTCTTGAAGAATCATGATTGAAACCGATGCTAATATTACTTTCACCTCATAAATGTAAATTTTACAATATTTGAACAAGGTAAATTTGATTCCCTTCTTGGTCAATCCAATAATATTTTCTTCAAGGTGTAAAAAATCCTAAATATAATTCATACAATAGCCATATAACCCCCAATTAACTCTATATGTCAATTAAATTTGTGTGTTGTTCCCAAATAACCACATATCACACCTTCATAGGTCAATTGATACTCTTGACTGTAATGTAATATAACCCATGGGGTGTACCTTAATGATACATAAATTATATTTGGTTAGAATAACATGTAACTGGTTCTCCCGCAGTCTAATAAATATGATATTATGGGCTTCAGCATAATTGTTTCTTGTATGTGAGTATACCATGATGTAATCGATGACAACCAGATTGAGTGAATCATTGTATGGGTGAAATCCCTAATTAACCGGATCCATGAAAACTGCTAATGCATTCATGATACCAAATGACATTTCCAAATACTTGTAAAATACATATCTACTAAAACATTTTTTACATGTTATATCTAGAGGTCGGGATCATACCTGTTCATAACCTGAAATCAAATCGGTCATTTAGAAGAGTTGATCTCCCTAGAGATGATAAAAAGGTATTCCATATGAGGTAGTATATAATGGTACTTAACTATTAGAATATGTATCAATTGGTAATCAATGTAAATACTAAGGGTCCTACCCACCGTATTGGGGAAACGTAAGGGTGAACCCCATGGTTAAGTATTGTTTTGTATAAACCCCTCGGCTTAGAAATCATATAACAACCTCCTGATATCCTATTAAATAATAGTAGCATTTCTAAATGGTGGAATTTATACTGGTGCTACTATCAATATTAGTTCAATAGTAAAACATAAATCTATCTCATGAGGTAGTAAAAACAATTAATGAGGGAAAAAATCCTTAAAACTATCCAATACAACAAAAAATTCTAGACATTTCATGCCCTGTTCATCTAGATAAATACTAGAAATATGGGTTTTCAATCTTCCCAACCAACGATGCTCAGGTCTATCTCGACTCAACTAAACATCCCATTCACCCTAGTGAATTTAGATACCCCCTTTGGGTGATATAAGGGAAACCCATCCATAACAATAGTAAATATTGGCATGATAACGAATTAGAAAATACTTCCAATGAATTAAGTCAAAGCCCATCATATCAAGAACAAAAATTATCTATATGACATGGCAAACACATATTTCTAGGTGCATTCCCTACATTGGTTCGCAATCATTGATCAAACCCCCTATAATGTATAAAAATTTATAACTACATACAAATACTCAATCATAAGGCCAAGAAATTCAATAGTTTCTACAGATATAATGGAGTGGGAATAACTTATGTTGAATAATGTAGAAAATAACCTAGAGGCTACTTCTATCATACCATGTACGGTGAAAATTACGATACACTACTTCTTTTATATAGTTTGTTCTACATGTAGCTGGACAGATCCACAACCCTGATCTATAGATTGACTACCCCAAGCAGTCCCACTCCAGTGATGCTAAATCACACAAGAATATATCCCACAACCATGTACACCTACTTATCCTGATCAACTGGTAGTATCCCATCATCCTACCGGATGTGGAGCTCTTGATCCTTCTTCCAAGTATGGAGTCGGTGAAGATCCCTTATCACTAGAAAATAGAAGAAAGGTTCTATGAAAATGCATAAGGTAACACATTTTTCACATTATTAACACTTAGTGGGTCCTTGGTAGACTGGGGAATCTGCTATCCTGAGCTACCACACTGCTGACATACAACATTACTCTCTGTGTTTCATCTGACTGTGTTTTTCCCACCAGCAGACTCAAGGTGAAACTTCCTTGCTCTAAATTTACCAATTTTCAATCTTGGTGCTGAACCACCATGACCAACACCACCATATTCACTTATTTTTTTCCAGTGATATGGTCCATGATTTATATTTTAGAAATGTTATTCAATTAAACTACATTCACCTTGGATCATATGGCATACATGATCCCATCCTCAATCGTCTCTCTAAAACTCAATTCATCTCCCACAAGAGTCATTGTAAAGTGATGGATCATGGTGAAATGATATGAATAACCCAAGATAGACAAAACAGCCCTATTATAGGTGCATAAACCATATAGAATAGTCATTTATTAGTATATGTGGGAATTACTAATAAAACATATAACCGAGAAGTTCCTCGAAACCATATATTAATGATAGTATACTTGAGTAATTATGTACCACCAACACATAGATGATTCATGAATCATATAGGTTCTGAGATTCACCTTCCACTTTTGATGATCCTCTAAATGCTCTAGGATATCTAACATAGACTCTGTAAATTATTCAGTAGATTGAGGACCACCTTCCCCTAAAAAGGATAGTGGGTGATACTGCTAGAATACTCTCATAATCTCATCCATAGTAGGAGAATATTTGGGGATACCTATATAGACATTACTATTCACATGAAATCCTCTCAAAACTGATCATTGGGTCCTAGATTAATAAAAGTATGAGGTACCCAAAGTTGCAAGACAAAAGGGTAATATTGGTGGCTCAATGATCACAACCTCTGGAGCATGGTCATCATCACCGTCCTGGTGTAAGACATGAGTCCATCATGGAAGAATATTTAAATAATTCCAAATTCATTCCTCATAAAAAAATTTGATAATAATGCATATCTCAAAACAAAATAAATGTACAGGTACATAGCCCTACTATAAAAGATTCAACACTATCATCATGTTCCTAAATCTATGTCAAGGTGACATAGGAGATCATAAGGGTATCAAATGAAACTCCCTACTACCCACTAATAAGGATGGGTTAAGTTAAATGTCTCATATATTGTCATGGTTTCTGGTATATTGAGTTTCAATTACAAGTTACAGAGTAAATAACTCCATGTGTTTCAATATCATCCCTATTTGATGATAACCATTTCATTTGAGATTTTAAATTTATTCATGTTCATACTAATTTATATGTATTTATGTCATGGAACAGTTATATGAGCTCCATTCCCACGTTATAAATGAATAAGAATTATAAATTGTAAATGGACCATCATGTAACCGCAACCTGACATGTACATCCGGTATCGGTATGTTACAATATGTAAACAATGATTATATTAGATGTATCACCATTCTCGTTTTATATAAGTACTATATTTATAAATTATAATTGGAAATCATGTAATTTAAATTAATAAAAAAATTATCTCTTTTACCCATAATTACATTGTTCAAACATGCAATAATTGGATAATTATGGTGCTACTTTCAAGCTATATAAGAAAACACCATTTATGTTGATGTGGAATCTTTACTAACCAATTATTTTTCCCGTTCATCCTAATAAAATGTTATTGAAATAACATGTATATCAATGAAGGGAGTACGTCATACTATATGTAATGAACTTTATAAAATAAATTTGGTATGTCATATGCATGACATTTAAATATCTAGGTGCCTATAATGATGTGTGAAAAATCACTTTATTACCATTTCAGTTAAAGGGTAAAAATGAATACACAATAATAATTACAATAATTTCTAAAAATCATATGTGTTAACCAATGATGAAATCAGTGCAACTGTAATATGTGGAATCTATACAAACAAGTTTCATCTGATGTAACAGGGGTTTTCCCTCTATGTGGGATACATACACCCATGCACTGGCTCATTAAAAAATTTCTAGACAACAATAGTTTCCTGTCATCAAACCCAACTATTAAGAAAAATGGAAAAACTCTTTGATATAACATTGTGACATCCCTGATTTTTTTCACTTATAAGTAACAAATCATGATTTTCCACATGTCCTTAAGTGTGCCTCCACATTTTCAAGAGACTACTAACTAGAAATGAGGGTCTATGATGGTGTGGTGGGGAGACTACACCCTCATGATCAAATCATAGATCATGTTTAAAAATAATTATATATAGAATAAATAGTAAAATAAGAGAACAATAAAATAATTATCATATGGATATAAGAATAATTACATGGAAAAAATATAAAAAATATATATATCCACATCAAGTGAGGTATAAAAAATGATTTCATACCTATTTTCAATAAAAAATGGAAATACAAGAGGAAACAAAGAAGCTTACATATAAAAATAGTTTTAAAAAATGAAAAAAATACCAAAATATATCCTCAATATAATTTTAATAATAAACTCTGTCCTCTTATCCTATAATCTTCCCAATATTAGAAAATTATGTATCCAAATCTGGAACCCTCCCCATCTTCCTACATGTACCCATAAAGCTAGTCTTGGCCCCAATCAGCAGCCTGAATGAAAAGTGATTAGAACTAAGTAGGCCACCAAAAATGGTGTATATAAATATCTTTTATGTTAATATACAATGAAAAATGGCCATGTAAAAATCAACCTAAAGTAGTAAATAAATAAATGGCAATGGCCACAATTCCAAGTGGGACACTCATCCAACACTACTTATTTTGGCCTAAGACAATATGTGTCTGAGCATTGTACATTTTAATTTTATATTAATGTGGTCGGGAACTGAGATGCACAACCAATAAATCCATATAATGTGATAGTCATATGAGGTACCATAAAACTCCTGGATTATAAATCTAAAAAGGAAGGAAATCCAGGACATCATGTATTTAATGTATTGACTAAATCCAAGTATGTTCTTTAACATGGAAAATGTTTCACCTAATTAATTAATTATAATACTAGTCCCATATAATGTATTCCTCATAAAAAACAAAATAACACTCTGGGTATACTATAAAAACCCATCACTCATGGATTTTGTCCATGGAATTCCATGTATAAACCCATGCATCAATCAAGGCATGGTATAAAGGAATTTATCTTTTAGCCCATTGATGGTATTCCACTTAGGGAACCAATTATTGATTATAGAATAGTACAATTACATATACCTCTAGGCATGTCCATGGTATTCAACAAAGGGATGTATATATCACTCAATTCATGGTGTATATAATTCTCTATGGTGAGCTCATCCAATGAATTTTATTTAGGAATCCATTTATTTCCCCTGATATTACATAATCCGTCATTAATTCAATTAATTACCAATGCTTCATGAGACCATCCAAAGAATTCTATGTTAAAACCCTAGTATTTCCCTATAAATTACATAAAGGATGGTAATGGGAAGGCTATATACTCAACCCATTTACCAATTTAGTTACCCTAGTTTGCATATTCAATTCAAAAAGATGAATCAAATTATAAGAAAGAATAAATAAAGCCCTATAAATATGGGATTACCATTTTACATTTCTTTAATTAAATTTACATTTCATTTATAAGGGAAATCATAACACATCTAAATTGGTGGTTTTATTTGATTTCAATTCATATATATTATGATCCTTTAAATGAGACTATTCATGCTTTCCAAATGAACATCGGAAAATATAAAATTGACAAATAGATGAAGCATGGGTATTATTTTCTCTGCAAAAAAGGATGAGAAGGCATCCAAATTATGCACATCACATTTCATTTAGAAATAAATGAAATTGCATGACATTCAAAAGGACTTTTGAGAGGATAATTCATTTTTATGATCTACTATAGATCATTTGTGGCCCCTTTGACATGAATTTTTGTTCTTGAGAATGATCTTATGTCAATCATTCATGACCATGTGAAGAACATCAGACTAGATCTTTCAATTGCATGAATTTTTGGATGGAATACAACTGATATTAATCCAAATACCTTATAAAATAAAGGATAAAAGTATTAAAAATGGGGAGACTGTATGCTATTATTGATTTTCATGTAACATGATTAAGAGGTTCACAAGACCCCTTAAATCCCATGGTCACATGTCCACCTTATTTTAATGGATCCTGTTGGCATATCACCTTCATCATTGAATGTGTCTCAGACATGTTAATTCAGTTATGTACTACCCCTATATCTTTATAAGATCATCAGAGGGGCTATAGATTATAATGTTCACACACCATCATAAGGTCCATCATTGATCACATGATGCAACATAGAATAGAAAAGAAACTTACAACAAAATGGTGTATGCGCCATTGTGAGAACCCATATTAATCTTGTTGTTCCCTAATAGGGAACCAATTTGAATGGGTCAAAAAAACCTATAAAAGAAAAGATGAAAATGTATGAAAGGTATAACTATTTTGTGGTCATTTATTTTCATGCATCTCTCTTATGTGATTCAACGAAACCTATGGAGCCTCTGGATACATGTTATCTATTTCACATGGAAGCGTGTTGGAATTACTCATCCATTACATGAAGGATCCTGACATGTCCATTCAATTATTTAATTACCTTCTAGAATTTTAGAGAGTGGAAGGATTTTCCATGACAATACCCAAAAACCATTGTGAGGCCCATCATTGACAATGTGACACATCAAATACATTGATAATGATTTTCCTTCAAAACACCCACACAACGTCACAAAATCTTCTATCCTTGTAAAATAAGGAAAGAAATAATAAAAAGGGGAAGGGATGAAGTTTGTAGTGAAGTGATGGTACACATTCCTTCACACATAATGGGTCATACACCCCAACTAACCACCATTAATCACATGATGAATCCCTTGAGAAGAGATCAAGATCTCTTGGGGCCCCTTAGATACATCATATTGATATCATAGAATCTCTCTTGGTAATCCATAATCCCCTCATGAATGACCCATTATGAGTCCTCTTGAATCACGGGAATGATTTCACACATGAATCCTTATCTCCTGAAGACCACTAGATATATTTTCTTAACACTATGAAGACTATATTATGAATTTACATGGATAGGGAAACAATAATTGATCAACCAGGGTCCAATAAACATGGAAATGTTGGTTCATTCTCTTGTTCATTAAATTTCATGTGATAATATGGACGACCCATGAAATATTCATGCAAATCATGTGACACCAAAGTCCATCCACAAACTCTATTCCATATCCATGAGATATTTTCTACAGAAGACAATGTCTAATAGGGGAGGTGATTCTTATAAATCACTCAACATCATCATAAAAAAATTATTCATAAAACACATGGATGATGGTATACGGATACATGAGATGGGAGGAGTGGGCATCTCAGAGCAGTCAGCCATGTGATCTGAAAGGTATTTAGCTAAGTAAAATTTAGATAATGAAATAAGGGATCACCTAACATGCATAGGTTCTTCTGGTGACCAAACTATAGATCTTGTGATAGTCTTATGACATGATAAGTGGATTATGTGTAAGAGGTCTCACATGTAGGATGAGTCATAGGAAACATAAAATAAGATAACACCACAAAAAATAGCGCACAGATGAAATAAAAGATTAAATAATGATTGAAAAACATGTGATACTTGTGTAAATATAGATTCAATTAATACACTTTAAATGACTCACTCAGTAAACATGACAATAAAATGAAATGTAAATCAAGTCAAATGATCCACCCTTGACATTCTAGTTGGATCATATGATGTCCCTCAAACAGGTTCAGAAAGTTTTGGGAGGCCCTCTAGGTGTGGCACCTAAGTCCTGTGATTCCCCTTGAGAATGTTGATCAAATATTAAGATATCCTCTAAACATGTCTCCCATATTTTGTGGTAACACCAGGAATGTATTCTAGATCTCAATATTTGATATGAAAAGTATGAATTATTCATGTGATATGCTTTGGACAAGTTTTCTAAATCATGTGATACCTTCTATTAAAGTCATCTAGGCCATGTGACACCCTGTAAAAAAGATAGAAAAATCATGTTACACACTCCAAGAATGTTTTCGATGTCTTGAGAAACAATACAAAAATTTCATTTTCCCTCATGAGATTTTCTCCATAAAATCCATTCTACTTATGAAATGTCATTTACTCAATTCAAACTAGATAATTCAACTGTATTTGGACATGTTGTGAAATCGAAGAAAACATGTCTATAAATTTTAAAGAGGGTCATACTAACAGCCTTTACATGTTAAGCCGGAAATCATAACCTACAATGCATCATTTTCTATACCTGGTAACCTTGTCCAATGGATATAAATTAGTATACCACCATATAAAATATGATAACTATGTTTCTATCCATAACTCGGACACATATGATGATTTTATAAGGCCCAAGCTCCAATGAGAATCCACCTCGATGTGATTCCCTCCATGTCTCTGTCATTCCAATCATCTGGATCCAATATTTCCCTAGTATTATCATTATTTATCATCCCCCAATGGAGTGAGAAAGAAATTAAACATGGAAAAATATGATTCCATATAGAATTAGGATACATTGGATGCATTCCAAAGGCTTGATCTCTACATAATACATCCAAAGGGATTCCCCAACACATAAGTCTCTCATCCATATGTAGTGAGATAGATTACATGTTGTCCTTTATTTCTCACACTGACCATAGGTCACATGATATTAGGTTTTGAAATGGTCATATCACCCACATCATTAGCCTCCACCTATCAGGGAAACATCAGTATTCAAACATCGAACATTTTCATGATATGAAATTCCTTATACATGGGAATCCACCTCAGGGTAAGTCCCAAGGGGACAATCAGATTATAATGACTATGATTCCTTCAATAACCAAGATATGTAGGATGAATCCTTAAGGATTGATATCAATACATGGTTTCTAGGTGCGTCCACATATGTCATTTCAACATGATATTAAAATTCATGGGTTTAATTGACTATGTGGTTTGTGATTCCTATTATAAATATGATATACATGATAATTTATAAAGGATTAATAACATAGTTGAAATATTAATCATCCCCTTGGATGGAAATAAATTCTAGGGTGCCTGATTATATAGACATAAAATATAATCAGCTACACATTGTTTATAAATGGATAATAAAACTCGGATAAATTTATATAGAATCATTAACAGACCCCCTTTTCTGCACAGAATGATTCATCAAATAATAATTTTATTTGGGTAACCGGTCCCATATCGAGTTTATGAACATATTCATGAAAGATTTCATAAATATGTCATAAATTCAAATATTTGGAAATATTTCCCCCCAAAAGGGTGTGATGAGACCATCCTCTCATCCTCTCAACCAATTTGATTTACCAATTGCCTTTCTGTATGAAATCCCAATTTATCACCTACCATTGGAAAGAAGGTACATTCTTAGTTGTGAATATAGGAACCATTGGGAGTTTATATAAAGGAAAAAATGGTGAACATGAAGTAAATTTTTGTAAATGTATTTAACCCACAACAATAAATCATCATGGTAAACTATCTATGTATTTTCACATAACAAAAATTGTGAACTCAAATTGAATCTATCAAATGAAAAAATGATTGGTTGACCAAATGTAACAAGGGTTCTCATAAAATAATTTCATCCTTGCTGTGAAAATTCCATGGGAGTAGAATGGTCATACTAAGAGTAATAATAGAAAATAATGTTATTTATGTATATCTGATTCAATAGGTATCATGCCAGAAATGATGATCTGATTAGTGACCTTGTTCTTAGTTATATTCATGACTGCTGAAATGGATCTCACAAACAACACCCAAACCCAAGATAATATTATTATCTAGAAACCGTTATAAAAAATAATCTATGGTTGTAAACCCATAGAGTAATTTAATAATCTCACCTGACCAAAACCATTAGCATTGGGTGGAGAATGTATTGGTATAGGAATACCACTATCATGGTATAATCCCAACCATTTAGGTTATATGGAAGGGTCTCCAGCATCTGAAACTGACGAGACCACATCATACAAATAATGTAATATTAAATCTCATTGTGATCATTTCTACCTTTAACCTCTTTGAATGATTATCCCTAGATCAAAATAATAACCCCCTTTAGGATCTGATGAAGGTGGATCATGGATTCAAGTATCTCACCCTTCAAATCCAGGAGATATAGAGGAGGGATCCTATCAACCGTAGTCACCAACACCATCACATTGGTGCCCCCCAATAACCAACTAAGGGAACCACTAAACACACAACCACCAATAACATCTATACATGGGAACCTAGGAATTCATGTCATGCATATAAATATTTTGTTATCCTGGAGTGGGATCATATCCTCACATCCAATGATAATGTCCTCTAGAAAATTCTAAAGGTATCCATTAGGCACGATCATTTAGTTTATCACTCAGATTATGTCTATGGGAATATTCATTTAGAAATCATGGAGGAGGGGAATATACATGCACCCACACTTGAAGCCTATAAGCATATTATAGTGGAATAAATAGGAAAAAAATGTGCTCATATCACTACTTTAATTGAAGATATATTCTACCTTATATTAGAAAAAATTGGCTAACATGCATACTTATGCACACTTTTATAAAGTGTCATTAAATCATAGAAATAGTTGAATAACCCCACAAGCATATTCTAGCACTATTAAAGATACAATGAATGTTTTATATTCTTATCCTTATAGCCATGGAATAACAACACACTTATCAGTGTGAAAAGAGGATTTACAATGAAAGCACACATTCTTGCTCACTTATTGAAGTATTATAAACATATTATGGTAATAGAGGAGGCATTAGGCTAAGATCATATTTCCATTCCAACGAGGGATAAAAATGTGACTGTGGGACATTCCTCAAGATTGGCACCTAGTCCTGTCAATAAATACCGGTTACATACTCCAAAGGAACCAAAATGGGATCAAATTCCAATTCTAACTAGGTATCACTAAGTTAGGGTGCCATATGCCTTGGAAAATGATAATATACCAATTTAAAACTAATGGTAGTATATTCTAATGGAAGATTATCAGGCTAATATACCCATATCAACCAAGGACCACCAGGTGAGAGCGGAACACACCTAAGGGTATGCTCATATTCATGTCAGTGAGGATAATTATAATATTCTATTTTCACATAGAATCAAGGCTCGTATACCAACTTCCATCGATGAACAAATGTACCAGTATCAATTAGGGGACTAGGTAATGGATGACCCAGTTGGTTAATACCAAAAAATTACACCACATTATTGATGCCAAGAAATAACATATAATGTGTTAGGGATTTCATTAGATCATGGAACTAGGAACCTTGATGCAATGAGAATGAATTTTAGACACATAATCAAATGTTTTGATAAACCTAACAAAATAACATAAAGAGTGACTTCCATTGTGGGATGCTATTTCACCCATACCATATATGATCATAATTGTTCCAAATAGAATGGATCACAATAAAAAATTACATAGAAGATGTCTAGTATTGAACCTAACCCACAAATATAAGGAAATATATACCACTACATCCACCCATAGGGTCATCTATACCTGAGAGGATTTAGTAAATATTAGTAACAACAACAAATCAACCCTAATACAAAGGGATATGGGTAATTTTTTCTCATTCACTTTCACCAGCTTCATCAACTTCCAAGAGGTTGTGGGGAAATTCAAATATATTTATATATAAACCCAATGATGTTGGGATGAAGGTATTTATATCAAAATTTCCATCCCAAGATTCATATAATACTCAACTGAAAACATTGATTCCTTAATAGTATATCATCAAATGCAAATTGTGGCCTCAAATAGCTCCCATACCATTGAGATGGTGGAATTTTCTACATCATCGTCACTATAGAGGGAATTAATTTTTTCTAGGTTGGGAGGAAAATATTGATAGTCAATATCCCATCCATTCCTCCCACCACAATAAGAATCCATTCTTTATGAGGTCCATTTTTAAAAATTTTGAAAAATCCATCAATGGAACTATTTACAAAATGAGATGAGAGGAATGTATAGTTAAGGAAATCAAAACACTCAAGGTTCATATGCTAAACAGGTCTAATATGGATAGGGGTTTGAAAGATGATCTTGATGGTAGTAGTGAAGAATCACCATGTGGTGCAAAGAGTAATGGGCCAACTACTATTTCATGATATACATTCGTGAATGTCATCACCATCAACACAATAGAAAATATAGATCATGATGAAAATATAGAGGGGTGAAATTATTAATACATACCTCTAGAAGAGTGTGATCTAGATTAACCAAATAAGTATTTGCATACATGCAATAAAAATTGAATCCTAAACATACAACCTACAAATATTGAGCTACCACCACTATGGTGGAACAACACCGTGGATAAAAGGAAAGGGCCTGCTAAATCCCCATCACAAATTATAATACACAATATTACTTCCATTGAGTAATGATTGGAATAATATGAAAATGAGATTTTGAATCAAATTCAACTTAATGAGGAGCTACTCAAGTGAATCATTCCCACTAGGTATCATCTTCAGACAATGATTAATTTTCCTCCCCGCGTACATCAAGAAAGATCCAATCCTCCTTTAAGAGTGACATTTGAGTGTTAGGATGGATATGGATCCATGTATTTTGTCTACATAAATGAGGAATATGAAGATGATCATGACATCCCACCATTACAGTGACAACCTACCCCCACCAGGGTGATCATTCAGTATAATCATGGATTGATAATCTATGGGGGATGAAAATGCGGCCACCCCATCAAGGGATGACATCTCCCTATATATGGGATTCAGCTCAGACAACATTACCACCAAATCATATAAACACCATTGAGTCCCCGACTAATCAAATTTAATCCATGGAAGGTCGATATGCACTTGTATAACATGAGAAGAACCCATATCCTAAATGGGTGGTATACACTCTTCCACCAAAGTTTTTTTTTCAATCCTACCTTCTCTACTTTAAATGGTGTAGGAGATCTTGATTGACATATTACTCAGTTAGTGTCCTGATGTGGCCTGATGATGAACCCTCAAGAACAGAAGGATGTGTCCAATCTTTGGTGTTTTTTATAGAATCTGATAAATCCTTCATTTTCTTAGTACAACATACTTCAATAATGATCTATCTTAATATGGGAATACCTTAGTCCTTAGTTACATTATCAATTAGGCTCTACACTAAGTAAAATGAAAAATATCAACCTAAAATTCACGAGAAAGATGAATATGAGAGGGATTATGTCTTTATAGAAAGAAGGAATGGTTTAACCTATTCACTTAACACAGCTCTTTCATTAAAGAAATTAATGGAACACTATTTTTATAATCTTTGAGATAAGTTGTAGACACCTATGATCCCAATATATTTTCCTGGTGGGATCTGTGTGTTTTTAGAAATTGTACCACATTTTGAAATCACTATTTTCTAAACATGAGCTAAATCATGGATAATTCCTTTAGAATAGGGGAAAGGTAATAGAAAGGTATAAATTTCCATTGAGATCTTCAATCCAATAACATTTCTTATCCAAGAACCTATGTGGGTCAGAAATAACCCATCTCTTCATATCAAAGAGAAACACCAAGAAAATCATCCTAAGTTAAATGAAAAAAAGAGATCAATGGTGCTCATGATTTGAGTAATGGATTAATAATTTATAATCCTAACTAATTGTGAAATTACATGGTTATTTACTTGCAACCATGGAAAATAACATACTCAATATTACAATTCCCATGAAACCCAATATGGTTAACCACACAGAACATCATGACTACTTTCTTTTCTAAAGAAGAGTGGATCATAATCTCTTATATTTCTTCATATTCAAAGACTTCCTCTAAAGAATGGCTAATTCTAGACATGTGATATTGGGAAACTTCTCAGCAAAGGTGACCAACATAACTATTTCTTAAATAGAAGTAGTGGGTGATTGGTAAGAGGCTCAGTGCTTAGTGTGGGTAGTTGTTTGAAAATTGGATGACTAAAAAAGTAGTTGACTGAGCTCATGGAACCCTGAGTGAATAGGTATACAAACCATTAATAGTTATGTTAAAAAGGGAGGTGACATAACATATGTCTCCCAGAGGTGGATGAAACCATCATAAATAGGAATATATAGAAGATTAAGGGTAATATTTATTTCTAAGATAGGATTTGACTCTTACAAATTTCCTTCAAACAACATTTAAAGAATCGGAATCACCCTAACAAATAGAACCCTCATCAGATGACTAACTCATATTTAGTACAAATAACAAGATACAATTAGTGGAACCCTTATCCAATAATTAATACACCTCCGAATATATGTTCCACGTACCAAAATGGGGAACTGGATTCATATAGAGTCAGAGTCTGGGATAGAAGAAACATCGCTGGCATGTCAACACCCAATATCCCAGTAACATTCCTAAAATGAACATATATGTAGCCAAAAATCTTGGGATATCACTCCATTGTGATCCAAAAATCAAATAGGTGCCTCAGATTTCTCCTAAAATCATCCCTACTCGGTTATCTCACAAAACATCCTCAAGGTAATTCTATTGTTTAATCAGTCCAGGCTATGGGGATGGATGGCATGTCTTACGACACTGGAAGAAACTTATCCCTCAACCTCTACACAAGCACTGGGTATATCTAAATCAAATGAATGGGTAGATATGCCACATGATATGGAGAAACCCCACCATGGGAAGCAACAACCAATGACACAAAATTAAGACATTTTGAAATAGTTATTGATTTTCCCAAGGAAACAATCAATCTTGAATTTTCTAATTTTTCTAAAAGAACTTATTGAGGCACTAATCAAAGACCTATATGGTCTACATGAATTTGAGACTAAATTCATTATATATGAGGTCAATTAAGTGGATAATATTCCATAAGAATACCATGTCACTTTTTTGTGCATAGCTCAGGATCAGGAAGTGTTCATTCAGGAACATATATGAACCTTATATGTTTTAGTTAGACTCGATAATGTTGATGTATAAATGGATCTTATTGGAAATGTTTTAGGGATCAATCTCTTCTTAATTAGGACCCTTCAACCTTTGTGATATAGAAATTCATATTTTCCCCAACAATTCTAACCCTTTATATGATTGAAAAGTGTGAGAAAAATACAATCAAGAAGATCAAATTCACATATTAGATTGTCGATATCAAATATGAAGCTGAGTTCATTATTATATACTAAGAAACTGCATATAATTCCCTACCTAGAAGGTATTTTATTCATATCCATGTGGTGGTACCTTTGAAATTTAATCAATGAAAGATATTCTCCTTCAACAGGAAGGTTAAAATACTAAATGTCGATAGTACCCCCTTTGATTATTGAAAATCCACATAACAATTGGAATGATTCTATTAAATGGATATAAAATAACCTATAGTGTTTGATGATATAAATGTTGCTGCCCCAAATAGAATGGAGACTTCCCCCGTGAATCCCTATAGTATGCATGACAGCGGTTTTGTGCTACTGATAAATTTGATTGATGTAGTATACTTAATCATATATTCTAAAGATTCTAATGTCCCCCAGGGATAACATGAAATAAAATAACTATCTTATTAATCTATGTAAATTGAATTTGTTAGTAGGGGATGAAAAAATATATTATTATGGCCTCTCTCACCCTCATGGTTATAGTAATGCAATAAGATTTCTTATCTCATCCTATAATTCATCCACAAACTTACGGATGGGTGAGGAAGAAGATAACCTTATAAATTCCCCACCCACATTTGAGGAAGGCGTTTCCAAAACCATTGATGAGTCCAAGTAAGTAAATTTTTGAATTGATGAAGACGCTTAACATACATTGATTATTGTTCTCCTTAATCTCGAAGACAAAAAGATGAAAATTAAATTTCTAACACAACATTGATATATATCATCATAAAATCGTATCGAAGCTCCCTTGTTGAACATCTATGTGGATAGACACCATCATTGTTTACCTGATGACTATTGAGGTTTCATGTAGGTATCCGGGAGGATTCACCCCACCCATAATACAAATGTAGAGTTAGAAGTTGACAAATTGATGAAATCCTAAGTTTTTGGGAGGTGAAATACATTATAATACCCACCAAAATTGACATTATAAAAAAAATAATGTCAATATAAGGGCTGGTATTGATTTCGGAGACCTTAATTGAAATTTCCCAAATGTTGATTTCTAGTTATCAAATATATATCTTTTGATCAAACTAATTTATAGCTTCCAAGACCTTTCCATCATAGATGGGTATTCAGGATACAATAGAATAAATATGGCCCCTAAATATGAGAGATCCACTTCCTCCAGATCACCTCAAGGTATCTTTTTCTACGAGGTACTGCCTTATGGACTGGAGAATTTCGGCACAACTTATCAATGTTCCACACATCATATATTTATTACCGTATTTTGAAAAATATCTGAATTTTATGTCGTCAACCTAATTATTATATCTGGATTGTTATGTGATCCCTTCAAAGATCTTTATATAGTCTTTGACAGGTTGAGGAAGAACAAAAATAATATTAATCTAGTGAAATTCACTTTCAAAGTGAAATTATGAAAATTCCTTATATTTTTTGTACTCCTCTTCAACATATAGGATAACCCTTAATATACTACTGAAATCATGGAAATGTTACCCCCTCCAAATATCAATGAGTTAGGGGGGGATCCAAGGACACCACACTTACATTAATAATTACACATCTAACTTGGAAAGAAAATATCTCAAATTAACCATGTTAATGAAGAAGGGAATATGTTATCAAAGGGATGAAGTCTACCAAGATGATTTTTTAGAGTCTCAAGAGGTACCAACTTCTCAAGTCTTTTCTGATGCCACAAGTGAAAGTAAATACAGTCATCTTTTATGTGGATACCATGGAATGATAACATGGTGCTCTCCTTACATAGAAAAATTATGCAGAGAATGAACATAGTCTATATGGCTTTAGCTGATGGCGACTATGTACTGAGACCAAATATGTTGATGTTGAGAAGAACTACCACATACTCATCCTTGTGGTGAAACATTTAAGGCACTACATTCAACACCATAAAGTTCAATTGGTATCTCATATTGACCCAATCATGTATAACATTCTACATCCTATGTTTATTGGGTTTGGCCAGATTTTTGGTTTTTCTACAACAATATGAAAACCACTTGGTATCACATAAGTGAGTAAAATGGAAAGACCGGGAAGATTTGTTTATGGAATACCTTACTCCATAAAGGACACCATTGGTCACCAAACATCGAGGTGAAGAGGTTTTCTACGCCCATGACAATCCCTAGTCATAAGGGAATTATTTTGATAGAACCTCCCAAATTTATATTTTCAAGATACTAGAAAATAAAAAACTCAATAAAGTTGGCTTAGAGATTGTGTTTTTTAACAAGAAAAATAAAATTTTCCCTAGTCTTTCTCATTTCATGAAGGGCACAAATAAAGAGGTAGAATAAAAAACACACAACACTGACCTAGAACTAGTCCAACATTTATAGATAACCTACCTAAATATCGATGGGAATCTAGAGATAGTGAAAAAGGAGATCAATGGTGAATACTCCATCAAAAAATAAAAAATTTGACCATCTCATTTACTATGTCAGAGAGTTGATGTATGAATTCCATATTAAACCCACATTTCATCTGGTTCATCAATCACATAATGATTTTGATGAAACATTATCCACTGAATTGATAGTTTTGGATGAACATTATTAGGAGAAAGGCATCTTCTATACCATGCACAGAAGTATGGTCTCACCTATCATCATCTATGACATAGATGAAATCAATCAGGTCAACACCACACCAAATTGTGATTACCTGATTACCATCCCTAGATAGTTGGAGCCTGTAATGACCCAATTTTTTTAATAATCTTTGTTTCCAAATTTTTTGGGGAATTTAATTTTATACTCAACAAAACTATTTCATTTGATGAAATGAGTATAATTAAAATGAGACCATTGGGTTTTGACTATTATATGACCATTGGTCAATATGACCGTTGGAAACTAAATGTAGTGAATATTTTATATAAATACAAGTGATCTTGGTTAATTTATACAGAAAGAGGATTTGATGGCATTATCCATAAGTGTCAGGCTAATTCAAGCCCATCTGACGGAACTTGGGAAGGAGGTAGCACCACTGGGCTTTGCACTCCACTAAACCCAAGCTGAACTTCGTCGTGTGAAGCTGGAATGGAATCATCCTCGGGATAAGTTCATGCTAATATAAATCACCACTCAGGAAAATTTGGTTCGAGCCGCTCCCATATTATATCACCATATCACACCATACACTTAGGCCCTATGCTGGTGTTATAAGGGGATATGTAACGATACCTTAGCTGCTTTGTGTAATCCTTTGATGTAAATAAACTTGTTATCATTTCTTATGGTGATGTTGGTAAATATCAAATGTCTAGATAAATATAGAATGTATATTTTTGATGAATTTTGGAAAAAAGATATTTTAAAATATTTATGTAAACAATAAATAATTAAAAATTTGTAATGATTTTCAAAAAATGGTCTTCTACAGTTTTGTTCATTGTGAAATTTATAGTGTAATAAGATCAACTTAATCTTTTCTTAATAGTAAATTATGAATAATGATATTATTCTTATGATTAGTAATGTGACCAAATAGATTAAGTAACCACACTTAAGAATTTATTAATGTAATTTAGGCACCTTGATTATGTAATGTGATTCAATAAAATAGGTAAATAACTATTTCCTAAATTATTGGTTAAGTATTAGTTTTCTTTAGGTGAATGGTTTTTTTATTTATAAATTAAATTATAAATCTTTAGAAAATTATTTTAATAAAATGGATTTGACTTTTAAATTCAGATCAATGATATTCGGTTAAGGTGAATTTTTTGATTTTTTCATATACATTTGAATTTTCAATGAATTGTAAAAAATACAGTTTTGAGTTTCGTGTGTTTAATGACAACATTAATGATGTAATAATTGTGAAATCATTCTAGTCGACCTATTAATAGTAATATAAGGTCTGATATGTCCCAAGATTCCAATACCATGGGAAAATACCATGGTCATGCCCATGGTTTTGCCAATACCACCAATGAGGCGTCCCTTGGAAATTAATGCTTTGTTCCCTCACTTCCTGTGTAAATACCAAGTCATTCCCTCCTTAATTTCATTTAAAATCCTCCCCAACTATGTTCTGGTCTTTTTACCTCCCAATAAGTCCTCCCATGGTGCTCTCATGCCTCCCATGGTCACGACCTTCATGCTTTCAATGTTACTCTTCAGGGTAAGGGAATCTTTCACCCTCCTCTTTTAAGCCATGCCTTCCTTTATGTTGTGTCTTCTAGTTTCCATATGTTTTTGTTTAGGGTATTTTCATATATGTTATAATTACTATACATTTCATGTATAATTGTTGAGAGACCGTTTCGCCTCTCATCAATTAGTTTTCTAAATTTTTAGGTGACGTCGTTAGGCTGCCGAATGTTTTGTAAAAGGAATCACATCTTCTCTTTTCTTCCATGTTTCTTTTTCATTTGGTATGTAATTAAAATTTCCATACCATGTTCTTATATCCATTTTATTATTTCTTTATACTGTATTTAAAGTTATTTATTATGAGTTTACTCTTGTACACTCTCTTTTGAATGTTTCTAAAACCACGTTATGTAGCCATTATGCTGTAGAAATTTCACATCAAAATTTCTATCTCTTTCTCTTCATAAATTATCTTGTTTTATTTATGGGAATACCAATAACTATTATGTCTCTTTGTGTTTTCATAAATATATAAATCTAATGTATTTTATTCTAGAATTGACATACATATATCCCTCACTCCCTTTCCATGGGTTATATATGACATAATGATCTTATTTTTTATGAACTATTAAAATGTCATGATCTTGAAATGAAACCCATTTATTTTATTATCCATGGATTATTTATGTCATTTTTGATTATGATATATGTGGATCACATGATATTAGTGACATAATAATGGTGCGCACTGATAGCACTCCAATGCATTGGGTGAAGAATAAATCTCTTGAGATGCCATGTTTCACAATACCTTGGTGAATAACCTTGGTAATTTTTATGACACCTCGGGAATGGACCATGGTGATATGTTCATGAATGTATACATTAAATGTTTTAGCCACCTATTCAAGTTATGATTCAAGTTTTTTTATCATGATATGCCTATTATTCCATTTCTTATGTCTTTATGTTTTTATTCAAGTTCATATTGATAAAACAAGTAAACGGATTCCCTTATTTACCCTTACTGGGCCTTTAACTCAACCTTTATTTTGATGTATGTATCTAGGATATGATATGAAGTAATTGTACATATGATGAACCTATTATGAATCCATACAAGTGGTTTAGAATAATTTATTCTGTTTTTTTCATGTATTATGTTCCCGATTTCCAAGACACTATAATTTAAAGCTCATCTGTTTGTAAAATGTAATGAAAAGCTATGTAATAAAAAGTCAGGATTCCATAGTTGGTATCAAAGGATAGTTTAGTTATTTATGGAAATTATAATATGAAAAATTTAGAAATAACCATATATAAAAGATTAAATATATAAAAACATCCTGGTATTTTGGTGAGTATTTAGTAAGTGGTTTATCAAACAAATACATCTATGTCTGGATACGAGTAGGTAGAGGTGGATCTAGAACAGATGTACATAACGGTAAAACTAAAAAACACCACTTTGATCTAGACTCAAATGGGAACTGGTACACAACAACGGGCCTTGCTGCACTCTTGGTTATGACACTCCTGGGGGATATAATTGTTTAATCACAAGCTTTTTATAAATCATTATGAAGGAATTATATAGATATATAATTGTTTAAGCATTATGTTTTAAGACATAAAATCCATTATAGTGAGAATATTAGTAAATGAAATAAGTTTCTCACAAAGGATTTATTCTTTTAGAAAATGGCGGGCAATAGGATAAACTGTGCAAATGGTGACCGCAATAGACCATGCGCAGACGAACCTCTGATAGAAGCTGGAATGAATAAATTTATGTGAATGATGAACCAAATGACTCATTTTATGGGAAATTACTTGAATAATGATGATACTCCGATCTCACGACAAAGGTAACAAAATTATATTGATTCCTTTATGTGCTAACGGTCACCATCCATCAGTGGATCGACCGACCCATTGATTTCTTAATAGTGGATCAACTCAATAGAGATGATCTTTTCTGTGTAACATTGTTCAGAGCAAGAGAAGGTCACCCTGGCTATCTATCACTTAGAAAGGGAAGCTAATCATTGGTGGTAACTGATCAAAAACATGAGGAAAAGAGTGGAAGTTGAAGCTATGGAGTGGGAAGAGTTCAGAGGAATCATTTTTAGTAGGTATTTATTTAGATCCATGAGAACAAGAATGGAGAGGGGGAAAAGGATAATGAATCTGTGGGATGCTATAAGATGAACTTCACAAGGATTTCACGATATACATCTAGCTTTGTCATGGATCGAAATGGTAATGTTAATAGATTATTCGGTGGACTGAGACCTCATCTGCCGAAGAATCTAGCCGACCGATACTATGATAGCTATGATGAGATCTTGTGGAGTGTTATGAAATTTGAGATACAGTTTGGTGAGATATAGTGGTCTCATAAATAAAAATACATGAAGAGATCGTTGGAGCCATGATTAGGGAGAAACTTTGATCAAGGAAGATTAGGAATGAATGTACAACATCCCACATGTAATAAATGTGGAAACAAGCATTTAGGGAACTACCTTCTTGGGAGTGGGAAGTGGTACAAGTGTGGTAGAGATGGAAACATTGCATGGAAATGTCATGGTGAGGTAAAAAATCAGATTCCAAACAAAAATGATAAGGGGAGGATGGTACATGCCCTACCTGATGTCTAGTGCTTCACGTGTGGATAATGTGGGAACCTTCCCAATCACTGTAAAAATTTGAGGGAAATAGACAGGAACCACCATCAGCCTCAGAAAAGGACAAGGGATCAATGTCATGCTTTTTCTATCATGACAGCTAAAGTTAATGCACTGAATGATGTGGTAGTCGGTACAGTTTTTGTCCTTTCAGAGCTAGAAAATATTTTGATTCTGGATCAAGACATTCCTTTATATCTTCCATGTTTGAAAAAAGTTTAGAATCAACCCCCAATTTTCTATAAGTAGAGTTATCATTCAAGATTGGTGGTCGGACCATCCAAGCATCGTTAGTGTTTAGTAACTCTAGTAGTTACTTTAGGGAGCACAATCTTATCACAGATATATTATTCATTCCCATGCTGTAAATCGACATCATACTAGGAATGGACTAACTCTCAATGTATAATGATATGATCAATTTTAGAAGTAAGGAAATATCAGTAGTCTTGAATGGAAAACCTACTGTTAGCTTCCACAGGGGCATCAGGTTGAGATCATATTTCCATTCCAATAAGGGATCACAATGTGAGTGTGGAACATTCCACAATATTGGATCCTAGTGATATCAAAAAATACCAGTGACATACTCTGAAGGAACCAAAATGGGACCAAATTCAAATTATAACTTGGTCTCACTATGTTAGGGGGCACATGCCTTGGGAAATGATTATATACCAATTTAAAAATAATGGTAGTACATTCTAATGGAAAATTATCAGGCTAATATCCCCACATCTACCAAGGACCACCAGGTGAGAGAAGCACACACCTCAGGTTATGATCATATTCATGACAGTGAGGATAATTAGAATATTCCATTTTCTCATAGAATCAAGGCTCATATCCCTACTTCCATCGATAAAAAATGTACCAGCATAAATTAGGGGATTAGGTAATGGATGCGATATTTGGTTACTTCCATAAAATTACACCACTTTATTGATGCCAAGAAATTACATATAAAGTTTTAAGGATTGCATTAGATATTTGAACTAGGACCCTTGATGCAATGAGAATGCATTTTAGACACAAAATCATAATTTTTGATAAACCTAACAAAATATCATAAAGTTTGACTCCCATTGTTGTATGCTATTTCACCCATATCATACATGATCATAATTGTTCCAAATAGAATGGATCACAATAACAAATTACATAGAATATGTATAGGATTGAACCTAACCCACAAGTATAATGAAATATCTACCACTACATCCACCCTTAGGGTCATCAATACCTGAGAGGATTTAGTATATCTTAGTAGCATCAATAAATCAACCCCAATACAAATGGATGTGGGTAATTTTATCTCACTCACTATCACCAACTTCAAAAACATCCATGTGGGTCCGGGGGAAATCAACTATAGTTTTATATAAACCACATTCCATTGGGATAAAGGTATTTATATAAAAATTCCCTTCTCAAGAGTGTTAAAATCCTCAACTGGGAGCATTTATTCTTTAATATTTGATCATCAAATGAAAATTGTGTCCTCAAATATTTCCCATACCATAGATATGGGGGAATTTTCATCATCATCTTCACTATAGAGGGAATTAGTTTTGTCTAGGATGGGAGGTAAATATTGATGGTCAATATCAAATCCATTCCTCCCATCACAATAAGAACCCATGCTATTTATGGTCCATTTTTAGAAAAAATGAAAAATCCATCAATGGAACTATTTACAGAATGAGATGGGATGAATGTACAGTTATGGAAATCAAAACCCACAAGGTTCATATGCTAAACAGGTCCAATATGGATAGGGGTTCGAAAAATGATCTTGATGATAGTAGTGAAGAATCACCATATCGTGCAATGAGTAATGGGACAAATAATATTTAATGATATACATCCGTGAATGTCATCACCATCAACCCAATAGAAAATCTAGATCATGCTGAAAATTTAGAGGGATTAAATTATGAAGACATACCTCTAGAAGAGTGTGATCTAGATTCACCAACTAAGGATGTGCATACATGCAATAGAAATTGTATCCTAAACATAGACCCTAAAAATATTGAGCTACCACCACTATCATGGAACAATACCTTGGATTAAAGGAAAGGGCATGCTAAATCCCCATCAGGAATTATAATACACAAAATTACTTCCATCGAGCAATGAAAGGAATAATATGAAAATGAGATTTTGAATCCAATTCAACTTAATGAGGAGCTACTCAGGTGAATCATTATCACTAGGTATCATCTTCAGATAATGATTAATTCTCCTCCTCCTATACATCAAGAAAGATCCAATCCTTTTTCAAGAGTGAAATTTGAGTGTTATGCTGGATATGGATCCATGTAGTTGGTCTACATAAATTATGAATAT
Organism: Viscum album; assembly: GCA_963277665.1. NCBI lineage: Eukaryota > Viridiplantae > Streptophyta > Magnoliopsida > Santalales > Viscaceae > Viscum > Viscum album. Next base: position 1,059,411,830 of record OY728135.1, on the reverse strand, counting down.
GAATATGATCATGAGATCCCCCCATTACATCGACAACCTATCCCCCACCATGGTGATCATTCAGTATAATCATGGATTGATAATCCATGGGATATGAAAATGCGGCCACCCCATTAAGGGTTGACATATCCCTATAGATGGGATGCAGCTCATACAACATTACCACCAACACATATAAACACCACTGAGTCCCTGAATAATCAAATGTAATCCGTGGAAGGTTGATATGCACTTGTATAGCATGAGAAGAATCCATATCCTAAATGGGTGGTATACACTCTTCGACCACAAACATTCATCAATCCTACCTTCTCTACCATTAATGGTGTAGAGATCTTGAATGACATATTAATCACATAGTGTCCCAATGTGGCCTAATGATGAACCCTCAAGATCAAAAGGATGTGTCCAATATTTGGTGTTTTTTATAGAATCGGATAAAGCCTTCCATTTCTTAGTACACCATCCTTCAATAATGATCTATCGTATTATGGTAATACCTTAGTCCTTAGTCACATAATCCATTACGCTCTACACTAAGGAAAATGAATTATATCAACCTAAAATTCACAAGAAACATGAAAATGAGAGGGATTATGACTTTATAGAAATATGGAATGGTTTAACCTATTCACCCAACATCCCTCTCTCATAGGATAAATTAATGGAACACTATGTTTAAAATATTTGAGATGAGTTGTAGACACCTCTGATCCCAATATATTTTCCTGGTGGGATCTGTGTGTTTTTAGAAATTGTACAACATTTTGAAGTCATTATTTTATGAACATGAGCTAAATCAGGGATCATTACTTTAGAATAGAGGAAAGGTAATGGAAAGGTATAAATTTCCACTAAGACCATCAAACCAATATCATTTCTCATCCAAGAACCTATGTAGGTCAAAAAAACCCATCTCCTTATTTCAAAGAGCAACACCAAAAAATCAACATAAGTTAAAGGAAAAAAGAGATCAATGGTGATCATGATTTGAGTAATGGATTAATAATGTATAATCCTTAATAATTGAGAAATTACATGGTTATTTACTTGCAACCATGTAAAATAATATACTCAAGATTACAATTCCCATGAAACCCAATATGGTTAACCTCCCTGAACATCATGACTACTTCCTTTTCTATTGAAGTGTGGATCATAACATCCTTTATTTCTTCATATTCAAAGACTTCCTCTAAAGAATATATAATTATGGAAATTTGATCGTGGGAAACTTCTCAACATAGGTGACCATCATAACCATTTCCAAAATAGAATAAGTGGATGATTGGTAAGGGGTCAGGGCTAGGTGTGGGTAGAAGTTTGAAAATTGAATGACTTAAAAAAAAGTTGACTTAGCTCACAAAACCTTGAGAGAATAGCTCTACAAACCCTTAATGGTTATGTTAAAAGGGAGGTGACATAAAAGATGTCTCTTAAAGGTGGATGAAAGCATCATACATAGGAAGAGATATAAGATGAAGAGTAATATTTATTTCCAAGATAGTCTTTCACTCTTATAGACTTCTTTCAAACAACATCTAAAGAATATGAATCATCCCAACAAATAAAACCCTCATAAGATGAATACCTCATCTTTAGTACTAATAATAAGAAAAAATAAGTGTAACCCTTATCCAATAATTAACACACCTTTGAATATATGTTCCACATACCAGAATGGGGAACTGGATGGATATAGAGTCAGAGTCAGGGATACAAGGGACATCCCTGGCATGTCAATTCCCAATATCCTGGTAACATTCCTACAGAGAACATATAAGTTGCCAAAACTCATTGGAGATAACTCCATAATGATCTAAAAAACAAATAGGTGCCTCAGATACCTCTTAAAATCATCCCAACCCAGTAATCTCACAAAACCACATCAATGTAATTCTATTGCTTAATCAGTGGATGGATGACATGTCTTACACCACTGGAAGAAACATATCCCTCAACCTCTACACCAGCACTGGGTATGTCTAACTCAAATGAATCAGTATATATGCCACATAATATGGAGAAACCCCACTATGGGAATCCCCAACCAATGACACAAAATTAAGACATTCTGAAATAGTTGTTGATTGTCCCAACCAAACTGTCAATCTTGTATTTTCTCATTTTTATTAAAGAAATTATTTAGGAAATAATCAGAGACCTATATGGTCTACATGAATTTGATACTCAATTCATTATATATGAGGTGAATAAAGTGGATAATATTCCACTAGAATACCATGTCACTTTTTTGTTCACATCTCAGGATCAGGAAGAGTTCATCCAGGAACATTTATAAGCCCTATATGTTTTAGTTAGACTGGATAATGTTTATGTATAAATGGATCTTATTGAAAATGGTTCTGGGATCAACCTCTTCCTAATTTGGACCCTTTGACCATTGTGATAAAAAAATACATATTTTTCTCCAACAATTCTATTCCATTATATGTTTGAAAAGTGAGAGAAAAATCCAATCTAGATGATCAAATTCACATATTAATTGTATATATCACATATGAAGGTGAGTTAATTATTATTGAGCAAGACATTGCATATAATTTCCTACCTAGATGGTATTTTCTTCATATCCATGTGGCATTACCTTTGAAATTTAATCAATGCATGAAATTCCCCATCAACAGGAAGGTTGAAAAACTAAATGTTGATAGTGCCCCCTCTGATTATTAAAAATACACATAAACTTAGGAATGATTCTATTAATTGGATATAATATAACCTACAATTTTTTATCATATAAATGTTACTGCCCCAAATAGCTTGGAGGCTTCCTCCGTGAAACCCTATATTATGCATGATTGTGGTTTTCTGCAACTGATAAATTTGATTGATGTAGTAGACTTAATCGTATATTGTAATGATTCTCATGTCCCCTAGTGATAGCATGAAATAAAATAACCATCTTACGAATCTCTCTACATTGAATTTGGTAGTAGGGGATGACAAAATATATTGTTATGACCTCTCTCACCCTCATGTTTATAGTGATGTAATATGATTTCATATCTTATACTAAAAATCCTCCACCAACTTAGAGATGGGTGAGGAAGAAGATAACCTTAGAAATGCCCCACCCACATTTGAGGAAGGCATCTCCATAACCATTTATGAGTCCAAGTGAGTAAATTTTGGAATTGAAGATGACCCTTCACATACATTGATTATTGTTCCCATGACTCTAGAAGAGAAAGAGATGAAAATTGAATTTCTAAAGCAACATCGATAAATATTCTCTTAAATTCATATAGAAATTACCATGCTGAACAACGATGTGGATAGACTCCATCAAGGTTTACCTGATGACTACTGAGGTTTCATGTAGGTATCTAGGAGGATTCACCCCGCCCATAATACTAATGTTGAGTTATAAGTTGACAAATTGATAAAATCATATGTTTTTGGGAGGTGAAATACATTATAATTCCCACCAAAATAGAACTTATAAAAGAATAATGTTAACATAAGGGTTGGTATCAATTTTGGAGACCTTAATTGATATTTCACAAATGATGATTTCTAGTTATCAAAAATAGATCTTTTGATCAAACTAATTGTTGGATTCCAAGACCTTTCCTTCATATATGTGTATTCAGGATACAATAGAATAAATATAGCCCCTAAATATGAGAAATAAACTTCCATAAGATCACCTCAAGGTATCTTTTTCTATGATGTACTACCTTTTTGATTGAAGAATTTTTTCACTACTTATCAATGTTCCACACATCATATATTTATTACCTTATTTGGAAAAATATCTGAATGTTATGTTGTCAAACTGATTATTAGATCTGGACCGTGATGTGATCCCTTCAATGATATTTATATAGTCTTCGACAAGTTGAGTTAGAACAAAAAGAATATTAATCTAGTGAAATTCACAATCAATGTGAAATTAGGGAAATTACTTATATTTTTTGTACTCCTCTGCAACATATAGGATGGCCCTGAATATACTAGTGTAATCATGGAAAAGTCACCCCTTCCAAATCTCAACGAGTTGAGGAGGATCCAAGGACACGACACCTACATTAATAATTACACATCTAACTTGGAAAGAAAATATCTCAAATTATCCATGTTAATGAAGAAGGGAATGTGTTATTAATGGGATGAGGACTACCAGGATGCTTTTTTAGAGTCTCAAGAGGTACCAACTTCTCAAGTCAGTTCTGATGCAACTAGTGAAAGGAAATACACTCATCTTATATGTGGATACCATATAATGATCTCTTGGTGATATCCATACATAGAAAAATGATAAAGAGAATGAAAATAGAATCTTTGGCCTTAGCTTATAAAAACTATGTACAGAGACCAAATATCCTGATGTTGAGAAGAACTACCACACACTCATCTTTGTGGTGAATCAATTAATGCACTAAATTCAACACCATGAGGTCCAATTGGTCTCTCATATCGACCCAACCATGAATATAATTCTACATCCATTGTTTATTGGGTTTTGGCCTGTTTTTTGGGTTTTTTACAACAACATGAAAACCCTTTGGTATCACATAAGTGAGTAAAAGGGATGGACTTAGATTATTTCTTTACGGAACAACCTAATCCATAAGTTCACCATTGGACACCAAACATCCAATTGAAGAGGTTTCAAAGCCCATGAAAATCCCCAGACATAGGGGAATTATTTTGATAGAACCTCCCAAATATATATTTTCAAGATAATAGAAAATAAAAAAGTCAATTCTGATGGATTAGAGATTGTATTTTTTTAACTAGACAAAGAAACTTTTCCCTACTCTTTCTCACTGTCCGAAGGGCACAAATAAAGAGTTAGAATAAAAAACACACAACGGTAACCTGGAACAAGTCAAAAATTTATAGATAGCCTACCTAAATATCAATGGGAATCTAGAGAGAGTGATAAAAGATATCAATGGTGAATTCTTTATCAAAAAGGAAGAATTCGACCCTCTCATTTTCTAAGTATGAGATTGTAGAGACCTGTATCTTATCGTACATGGAAATTACATTACTTTTGAGGAATACTTAGTACATAACAAAAACACACACACAAGGATCGTAATAGTTTAGTGTCTTTGGAAACTCGGAATATAATCTTCTAATCCTGGTGAAAGATCTTCAACATCTCCCATAAAGATCTTCTTTTTTTTACCTAAAACCTTTCTTTATATCCTGGGGAAAAGAAAACATAAAAGGGTGAGCTCAAATGCTCAGTAAGGGTAAACAAAAGAAATATCAATCATATCATATTTTTCATAAGAACATAACATTTTTGGAAATCTTAACCTGCAAAAGAGAGCATAATTTCATAACATGGGATAAATCATAGTAGTGAAATGAAATCATAACATAAAACATTACTCATTGTGGCATACACACATAATCATAGAGAATCATTTCTTGTTAGTCAAGACTCATTGCCAAGACTATCTTAGTGGACAAAGTCCCTTTCTGAATCGAGTAATCCTCGTTTCAGTCCTGTTTCACTGAACCGGTATAACCTACCATTCCAGCCATGTCTATCTCATGAGATATAAAATATTTACCCAATGCATTGGAGGGAGATATAGGTCCCACCCATCTCTTAATGAATCCTTTCTTATGTGTGCCACAAAATCATAAATCATACATCATTGCATAACCCATGTAAAAAAAATGGGATTCTTAAACAACATGACATCATAAAACCATTCATATAAGATAAAGGAATTCATAAACATAATTCCATCACAACATAGTCAAATCAATGTAAAAATATAGATAGAAACAGAACCCTTTATTGTCTTATATGGAAAATAATTTTGATAAAACACTTGAATTGAATTCTTGAGGAAAATATCCTTTCTTCTTCGAAATCAATTTCTTTTCACAAAACATCATGAAATTTTAAAAGAAAGAGATTTTATTGAAAATAGTCATGAAATCTTTTAGAGTAAGCTTCATGAAAATAAGGCTTTATAAAACAGTAGAAATCCGTTCGTGCCGTATAAGTTAAAAAAAACATTCTTCGTACTTTTGTCGAAAAAGTCAAAAAGTACCTCGTACGGAAAAACGACAAAAGATTCCTTTCATATATTTTACTAAAAACAATTGTAGGTTGATGTAAATAACATTACATATTTAGGAAACATGGATGTGGATGATAAAATACACCCCAGTAAATACTTACGAATAAACAATCTCGGATAAAAATGAGATTGTGATATTTCCCTTACCTTAGGTCCGATTTGCTTCGTAAGTGTCCGAACCTCCTGTATAATGATTTAAATAATGTCATTTACTTTTTACAGAATCATATTCATTGTTATGATATCATATATGGTTCACTTATGAATTTATATTACCCGTTCTTTTGTAAATTCCATGATAAAGAGCGTTTTGGGTAAAATCGTTTCATTTATCGTAGGTGTTTTGATTTGTTGTTCTTGACATTATTATTACTTATATAATGATTTACTTACTTCCAGAATATAAAATATGATTTATATATCATATATATTCAATATATATATATAATAGATAGATAAATGAAATGAAAAACACCGTTCATGGAGACGGTAGTCCGTACGTACGCATGAACGCTATTTTCCTTTCCTTATTGTCTTGAATGGAAGTAAGTAGATGACATACATATATATATATATATACATAAATACAGTAGCCTTATAATGTCATATATTTCATTATTATTTCTTATATATACTTTATAATCATTCTTAAATGGTTAACATGGAGAATGAATCTCATCGCGTCGTGGAGACGGTAGTCCGTACGTACGCACGAGCGATGATATCATTTCTATAAATATTGAATTGAATTGGGGTGGATTATACAATATATCAGAATCAATATGATGTTGTAATAACTATGTATAGTTATTATTTACACCATTATACCCATCCATGTAAGGTGGTGGTGGAAAATAGATTACACCACGGCGTGGAGACGGTATTCCGTACGTACGCACGCGCGGTGATTTCTTTTTCCGTAGGATGGATAGATGGTGAAATAAGGATGTTTCATACTTATAATAACATATCAGTATATGAGTGATACTGATGTTATTACTTCATAATGAAACAACCTAATAAGAAGAAGTGGAAGAAGAAATAAAGATGAAAGAATTGGTAACGGTAATTACCTCTTCTTTGAAACGCCTCTTTGAGACCTCCTCTTAGGGTACTAAAATTGGTCTTTGAGGAAGACCAGAACCTCTCGGATGTTGCTAGGGAAGTGGAGAAGGGATTTTGTCAGGGGCTAGCCGAGCTTGAGAGCTCAAATTGGTGTGAGGAGGAGGGGGAGGAGGTGTCCTTTTATAGGGGAGGAGAGGGGCACCTTAGGAATTCTTAAAAATATTAATTTATAATAAATCTAACCCCACATAAAACCTCCAAAAATGACTCATATTCGAAGCTTAGATGAGATAGGGTTTCAATCTCATCAACCAATCAAATTTAGACATGTTTGGATCTTATTTTAAACCTTATCAATTAAATTTAACTCTAAGTTAAATAATTTAACTTTTACCGTGTCTTTTTGTTTTCTTTCACTATATGGTTAATACACTTACTATAACATGCCAAACGAACCCCAAATTGTTTATTATTAATATATATATCCTTATCTAAGTAATTTGGCCGAACCTTAGATTTTTAGGAATAAAATAACAATTAATAATATAATATTTGATTTAAAAACTATTTTGTGTCAATTTTGACACTATTTGATATATGATTTTTGTGAAAGTCATAACAGAATTAAATGTTCGAACCAAGTTGATTAAATCAACATTAATATATCATAGTAACCTAGAAAATTAGTGGAATTCATAAAAATTCTCAAATTACATTTATTTTGGTGTTTATAACATCAATTATGTCAATATTTCATAAATAAGATAATTACTGCATCATCTTTGTGTCGTAAATTAATTAAATTATTTTATGTCTAAAAATTACAAATAAAATACCATTATGTAGGAAATCTTTTTAGATTTCTAATGAATATTTATAGTCGAATTTATCTTATGTATAACCCCATATTAAAAATGATTTACTTATTAAACTTTGATTTTAACTATTTTAACCATTCTTTAAATAAATTAATAATAAATGTCCTAATCTAATCCATGTGGGCCTAAATGGTCATATTTTATTCCTAAGCTTGTTTTTGGTCGAATTACACTTGTCCAATAGAATTGGGACATGTGTTAGGGTAATATTGATTTCATATTTACCCTTAGTTACCCTATTTACTATTAACCGCGGTAAAAATAGTAAAAAGTTACTATTCACCAAAAAATTATTTTTATCTCATTGAACCACATTTTACTTACTAATATCCACCGTGTCTGTCGGATTTTTGAAATTCCATTCACAGAAGCGGTAAAATTAAGTTTTATGAAAAAATCAGATTTTTTAACTACCACTTAGTAGTTTCACTATTCATCAAAAAATGAAGGTTTTCAGAAAAATGCCAAAATTTCATCCTAAGCTATATTTCATATTCCGAATTCAAAAATGAAGTCTATTTTACCAAATTCATAACATAGAATTTGAATTAATTAATTTTATAATTAAATCCCGCTGTTAAGACAAATAGCGTGTTTTTAAGAAACAATTTCAATCAAAAGATTGATACTTGATTATGTCTGGTTTAAATGTGAAATTACAACCAATGACCAGCATTGAATTAAATTGTAAAAATATATTCTAAATATAATTTAAAACCACTCAAATTATTAATTTATCACTATTAATTATTTCGATTAAAAAAGTTGTTTTTTAATTATAATTAATAATTTTCACTATTCATCAGAATATGAAAGTTATCCGAAAAGTACCAAAATTTCACCTTAGGCTAAATTCGATACTCCGAATCCAAAAATGAAGTTCATTTTGAAATATAAGATTTACATAATTTTAAAAAGTGGTTATTACTATTCATAACGGCTAGTTTTAATAATATTTTAATAGCATATCGTTGTTTAGTAAAACTCGTTATTGCGTACTACACACGCTATCAAGGAAGGTCGCGATTGCGTGTAATGCAAGGCAAGTAAAGGATGTGTGTTGTGCAAGCTCCTTTTGGTGTAGCGTACAACACAAGACATTAATAAAATTAAAAAGAATATATTTTTTTATAAAATCTTGGGCTGTTACATTCTACCCCCCTTAAAATGAATTTCGCCCTCGAAATTCGTCGGGGTTATAAATGGTTTACTATTTGAAAGTTTCTTTAATAGAAACCCACATTGTAAAAGGGAATACCAAAACTTGGCTTTAAAAACTAAAGTATGAAATGTAACGATTACCCAAATAAACTAATCACTGGGTTTCCGCATAGGTGAAAATATGGATATGGAAGAGAAATCTAACCATCATGTTATGATGGAGAGTGGTAGAGAACATGGCTATGGAAAAGCCAGTAATCACAAATCCATAAATTTGTGACTATCTAAGGTACCATCTGATTCATCAGGTATAAGATCACTAGGACAACATTTTTGGTTTTCAAGATCATTTCCCTAAAGTTGAAAATTTGAATTAGAATAAATACTTAATTTATTTTGGTACAATATCACTATTGTCCGTGCCTATAACAATATCCACATCATATCTTAAAGAAATGAAGTTGAATTTGTCATTCGCGATGTGTTAGCAGATCATGTGATAGAATGATGGGTCATTCCATCTGTCTCAAACAAAAGGTTAGAAAAGTTATCAAAAAATACATAAATCCATCTATAGTGAGATTAATCATATATGGTTCCTAAAATGAACTTATACATCACATATCATACTGCTTAATATAATAAAACTAGTTTCTACTAAACAGGGACTTCCTGTAGGTCAGTGGTAGGCGATAAAGGCCAGTCGCACTTCGGTTGTGGGTTCGATTCCCACAGCCTTGTCCGAAGCGATGGGCTGTCGCCCGTCCTGCAGGTTGTCCTTTTTATAAAACTATATTACTATAACATCCTATCAATAATATCGAAAAAAGCTTCTATCCTTAAACAATACTAACTTATGTCCAACATAATTCATTCCAATCATTAGGCTCATAATACTGCAGTCCATTCTCATAATATAGTGACAACGATTACCAGAGATTTAATACTGTCGTTGATCCCCACATATCATAAGATATGTCTTGTTGGTCACATTCTAAACATTCAATGTCCTTAATCGTGTATTCTCTTGAATACCTTAGTGAAAACATGAGTGCAGTTAAAAGTTAACACTTTCCACATACCAAAATCCTCAAAATTCTATATACTCAAACCATGATATCACTTAGTCCTTATATCAATCATGAGCTCATGAATACTATTAAACATTTCATTTTCTCATCTTCATTATGCGCATATCATCTTATTTCCAAAAAATATCTCAATCACTTTGAATACCACATCAATAAATATTGCAATACTCAATGATACAACATTATTTTGGAATCCCATTACATAAACACTTAATCATTCCACCACATCGTTGTCATATTCAACATTTCCAATAGTGATCGCATGTGATTTCCCTTTGTCCTTTGCCTTCAGTGGTTGCTCATGTTGATCATCACTAACCCTTGGATTAGGGCAATTATTAGCATAATGCCCCATTTCCTTGCACTTGAAGCATTGAAGTGTTGGCGGTGCGTTCTCTGCAGTGTTTGCTTTATTCACATCATTAGAAACCCTTTTTCCATTACTTCGACACTCAGCTGCTCGATGACCTTCTTTTCCACACTTAAAACATTTTCTAGTCCCTTTTAGACAATCTCCACCATGCTTCTTTCCACACTTTGTGCATAAGGAAACATTCATATTCTTTTCACCATTATTCTGAGATTTCTCCTTGAACTCCATCTTTCGTTTCTTGTCAAAACCATGAGATGGATATGTAACACCAACTTCCATTTCTACCTTGATAGCACAACGCACAATTTCTTCATAGCTACTGAAGTCTCTTATAGCTAATTCCCTTCGAAGACTTGGTTTTAAACCACTGAAAAATCGATCAACTTTACTTTCAGGTTGGATGATAATTCCTGAAGCATACCTTGCAAGTCTTGTTAAATTTGCTTCATAGGTACCAACAGATTCATCGTCCCTTTGCTTCAGTTCAAGAAACTCTTTCTCCATCTTTGTTCGAAGAATATGAGGGAAGTACTTATTGAAAAATAAGTTCTTGAACTCGTCCCATTCCATAGACTCAATTTCATCCCTTTGCCTTGTATTCTTAATAAGATTCCACCATAGATCAGCATCTCCTTCCAAACGATACACTGCTAGGATGACTTTATCATGTTCAGAACATTGAAGAACTGAAAATATCTTTTCAGTAGTACTAATCCATTGTTCAGCAACTAATGGATCAGTAGACTCACTGAAAGAAGGTGGACGCTGCCTCATGAAGGATTCAACAGAATGTTGCTTCTTCCTTTGCTCGTTTGGAAGTCCTGCATGATTCATAGCTTGAGAAAGTTGTGTGAGCATGGCAACAAGATTTTGCATTCCAGCTCCTATATCGTTTGGTTGCTCAGGGGTACAATCATTGCATTGCCCATCACATTCTGCATTAACACGGTTCCTTCGGGTTCCAGCCATCGTCTAAAACCCAAAAAGAATTGTGTGAGAGGCAAAAATCATGCTAGGGAAAACAACATAATAAAGGGTTAGGACCCTCAATATCTAACATCTTAGGTTAAATTCGAAGATCGTTAGCGCAATTCTAGGACTATAACCTATATGTATACTTAACCTTAGAGACATACCTAGACATACCTTAGAAATATCTCTAGGGATCTCACTAACGTTTTCACATCCTAGTTTCCAAAGGTTGACTAAACCTTTCCTCTGATACCAACTGTAGAGACCCGTATCGTATCGTACATGGAAATTACATTACTTTTGCGGAATACTTAGTACATAACAAAAACACACACACAAGGATCGTAATAGTTTAGTGTCTTTGGAAACTCGGAATATAATCTTCTAATCCTGGTGAAAGATCTTCAACATATCCCATAAAGATCTTCTTTTTTTATACCTAAAACCTTTCTTTATATCCTGGGGAAAAGAAAACATAAAAGGGTGAGCTCAAATGCTCAGTAAGGGTAAACAAAAGAAATATCAATCATATCATATTTTTCATAAGAACATAACATTTTTGGAAATCTTAACCTACAAAAGAGAGCATAATTTCATAACATGGGATAAATCATAGTAGTGAAATGAAATCATAACTTAAAAAATTACTCATTGTCGCATACACACATAATCATAGAGAATCATTTCTTGTTAGTCAAGACTCATTGCCAAGACTATCTTAGTGGACAAAGTCCCTTTCTGAATCGAGTAATCCTCGTTTCAGTCCTGTTTCACTGAACCGGTATAACCTACCATTCCAGCCATGTCTATCTCATGAGATATAAAATCTTTACCCAATGCATTGGAGGGAGATATAGGTCCCACCCATCTCTTAATGAATCCTTTCTTATGTGTGCCACAAAATCATAAATCATACATCATTGCATAACCCATGTAAAAAAAATGGGATTCTTAAACAACATGACATCATAAAACCATTCATATAAGATAAAGGAATTCATAAACATAATTCCATCACAACATATTCAAATCAATGTAAAAATATGGATAGAAACAGAACCCTTTATTGTCTTATATGGAAAATAATTTTGATAAAACACTTGAATTGAATTCTTGAGGAAAATATCCTTTCTTCTTCGAAATCAATTTCTTTTCACAAAACATCATGCAATTTTAAAAGAAAGAGATTTTATTGAAAATAGTCATGAAATATTTTAGAGGAAGTTTCATGAAAATAAGGCTTTATAAAACAGTAGAAATCCGTTCGTGCCGTATAAGTTAAAAAAACATTCTTCGTACTTTTGTCGGAAAAGTCAAAAAGTACCTCGTACGGAAAAACGAGAAAAGATTCCTTTCATATATTTTACTAAAAACAATTGTAGGTTGATGTAAATAACATTACATATTGAGGAAACATGTATGTGGATGATAAAATACACCCCAGTAAATACTTACGAATAAACAATCTCGGATAAAAATGAGATTGTGATATTTCCCTTACCTTAGGTCCGATTTTCTTCGTAAGTGTCCGAACCTCCTGTATAATGATTTAAATAATGTCGTTTACTTATTACAGAATCATATTCATTGTTATTATATCATATATGGTTCACTTATGAATTTATATTACCCGTTCTTTTGTAAATTCCATGATAAAGAGCGTTTTGGGTAAAATCGTTTCATTTATCGTAGGTGTTTTGATTTGTTGTTCTTGACATTATTATTACTTATATCATGATTTACTTACTTCCAGAATATAAAATATGATTTATATATCATATATATTCAGTATATATATATATAATAGATAGATAAATGAAATGAAAAACAACGTTCATGGAGACGGTAGTCCGTACGTACGCATGAACGCTATTTTCCTTTCCTTATTGTCTTGAATGGAAGTAAGTAGATGACATACATATATATATATATATACATAAATCCAGTATCCTTATAATGTCATATATTTCATTATTATTTCTTATATATACTTTATAATCATTCTTAAATGGTTAACATGGAGAATGAATCTCATCGCGTCGTGGAGACGGTAGTCCGTACGTACGCACGAGCGATGATACCATTTCTATAAATATTGAATTGAATTGGAGTGTATTATACAATATATCAGAATCAATATGATGTTGTAATAACTATGTATAGTTATTCTTTACACCATTATACCCATCCATGTAAGGTGGTGGTGGAAAATAGATTACACCACGGCGTGGAGACGGTATTCCGTACGTACGCACGCGCGGTGATTTCTTTTTCCGTAGGATGGATAAATGGTGAAATAAGGATGTTTCATACTTATAATAACATATCAGTATATGAGTGATACTGATGTTATTACTTCATAATGAAACAACCTAATAAGAAGAAGTGGAAGAAGAAATAAAGATGAAAGAATTGGTAACGGTAATTACCTCTTCTTTGAAGCGCCTCTTTGAGACCTCCTCTTAGGGTACTAAAATTGGTCTTTGAGGAATACCAGAACCTCTCGGATGTTGCTAGGGAAGTGGAGAAGGGATTTTGGCAGGGGTTGGCCGAGCTTGAGAGCTCAAATTGGTGTGAGGAGGAGGGGGAGGAGGTGTCCTTTTATAGGGGAGGAGAGGGGCACCTTAGGAATTCTTAAAAATATTAATTTATAATAAATCTAACCCCACTTAAAAACCTCCAAAAATGACTCATATTATAAGCTTAGATGATATAGGGTTTTAATCTCATCAACCAATCAAATTTAGACATGTTTGGATCTTATTTTAAACCTTATCAATTAAATTTAACTCTAAGTTAAATAATTTAACTTTTACCGTGTCTTTTTGTTTTCTTTCACTATATGGTTAATACACTTACTATAACATGCCAAACGAACCCCAAATTGTTTATTATTAATATATATATCCTTATCTAAGTCATTTGGCAGAACCTTAGATTTTTAGGAATAAAATAACAATTAATAATATAATATTTGATTTAAAAACTATTTTGTGTCAATTTTGTCACTATTTGATATATGATTTTTGTGAAAGTCATAACAGAATTAAATGTTCGAACCAAGTTGATTAAATCAACATTAATATATCATAGTAACCTATAAAATTAGTGGAATTCATAAAAATTCTCAAATTACATTTATTTTGGTGTTTATAACATCAATTATGTCAATATTTCATAAATAAGATAATTACTGCATCATCTCTGTGTCATAAATTAATTATATTATTTGATGTCTAAAAATTACGAATAAAATAACATAATGTAGGAAATCGTTTTAGCTTTCTAATGAATATTTATAGTCGAATTTATCTTATGTATAACCCCATATTAAAAATGATTTACTTATTAAACTTTGATTTTAACTATTTTAACCCTTCTTTAAATAAATTAATAATAAATGTCCTAATCTAATCCATGTGGGCCTAAATGGTCATATTTTATTCCTAAGTTTGTTTTTGGTCGAATTACACTTGTCCAATAGAATTGGGACATGTGTTAGGGTAATATTGATATCATATTTACCCTTAGTTACCCTATTTACTATTAACCGCGGTAAAAATAGTAAAAAGTTACTATTCACCAAAAAATTATTTTTATCTCATTGAACCACATTTTACTTACTGATATCAACCGTGTCTGTCGGATTTTTGAAATTTCATTCACAGAAGCGGTAAAATTAAGTTTTATGAAAAATTCAGTTTTTTTTAACTATCACTTAGTAGTTTCACTATTCATCAAAAAATGAAGGTTTTCAGAAAAATGCCAAAATTTCATCCTAAGCTATATTTCATATTCCGAATTCAAAAATGAAGTCTATTTTACCAAATTCATAACATCGAAGTTGAATTAATTAATTTTATAATTAAATCCCGCTGTTAAGACAAATAGCGTGTTTTTAAGAAACAATTTCAATCAAAAGATTGATACTTGATTATGTCTGGTTTAAATGTGAAATTACAAACAATGACCAGCATTGAATTAAATTGTAAAAATATATTCTAAATATACTTTAAAACCACTCAAATTATTAATTTATCACTATTAATTATTTCGATTAAAAAAGTTGTTTTTTAATTATAATTAATAATTTTCACTATTCATCAGAATATGAAAGTTATCCGAAAAGTACCAAAATTTCACCTTAGGCTAAATTCGATACTCCAAATCCAAAAATGAAGTTCATTTTGAAATATAAGATTTACATAATTTTAAAAAGTGGTTATTACTATTCATAATGGCTAGTTTTAATAATATTTTAATAGCATATCGTTGTTTAGTAAAACTCGTTATTGCGTACTACACACGCTATCAAGGAAGGTCGCGATTGCGTGTAATGCAAGGGAAGTAAAGGATGTGTGTTGTGAAAGCTCCTTTTGGTGTAGCGTACAACACAAGACATTAATAAAATTAAAAAGAATATATTTTTTTATAAAATCTTGGGCTGTTACAGAGGTTTGATGAATGAATTCCATATTGTACCCACATTGAATCTTGTTATTCAATCACATAATGATTGTGATGAAAAATTATCCAATGCATTGATATTTCTGGATGGCTCTGATTAGGAGAAAGTCATCTTCCATACCAATCACATAAATATGGTCTCACCAATCATCATCTATGACATATAAGAAATAAATCAGGTCAACACCACACCAAACTGTGATGACCTTATTACCATCCCTGGATAGTTGGAGCCTGTAATGACCCAAATTTTTTAATAATTTTTGTTTCCAAACTTTTTGTGTAATTTTATTTTATACTCATCAAAACTATTTTTTTGATGAAATGAGTATAATTAAAATGATACCATTGGGTTTTGACAATTATCTGACCATTGGTAAATATGACCATTGAAAACTAAATGTTGTGATTATGTTATATAAATACAAGTGATATTGGTTAATTTATACAAAAAGAGGATTCGATGGAATTATCCAGTAGTGTCAGGCTGATCGAAGCCCATCAGACGGAACATGGGAAAGAAGTAGGACCAATGGGCTTTTCTTTGGAATAAAGCCAAGTCAAACATCATCATGTGAAGCTGGAACTGAATCACCACTAGGAGAAGTTCAAGCTAATATAAATCACGACTTGGTAAAATGTTTTCCGATCCGCTCCCAGATTCTATCACCTTAGCACACCATACACATAGGCCCTATGCTGTTGTTATAAGGGGATATGTAACCAGACCTTAACTTCTTTCTATAATCCTTTTATATAAATAAAATTATTGTCTTTCCTTTTGGTGAAGTTGGTAAATCTCAAATTTATAGATAAATATAGGATTTATATTATTGATTTATTTTGGAAAAAGTATATTTTAAATATTTATGTAAACACTAAATAATTAAAAATGTGTAATGAATTTCAAAAAATGGTCTTCTACAATTATGTTCATTGTGAAATTTAGAGTCTAATAAGATCAACCTAATTTTTGGTTAATAGTAAATTATGAATAGTGATTTTATGATTATGATTAGTAATTTGACCAAATGGATTAAGTAACCTCACTTAATTGTTTATTAATATAATTTAGTCACCTTTATTAAGTAAATTGATTCAATAAAATAGGTAAATAACTAATTTAGCAATTATTGGTTAAGTATTAGTTTTCTTTCAGATGAAAAGGGTTTGTATTTAAGATTTAAATTAAAAATATTTAGAAAATTATTTTTATAAAATGGAGTTCAATTTTAAATTCAGATAAATTATATTAGGTTAAGGTGAATTTTTGGGTTTTTTCTAAAACAGTTGAATTTTCAGTGAATAGTAAAAAATACAGTTTTGAGTATTGGGTGTATAATGACATCATTATGGATGTAATAATTATGAAATAATTCTGGTAGACCTATTAATAGTAATATAAGGTTTGATATTTCCCAAGTTTCCAATACCATGGGCTAATATCATGGGCAAGCCAATGGCTTTTCCAATACCACCGATGAGGTGTCCCTTGGCAAATAATGCTTTGTTCCCTCACTTCCCCTATAAATACCAAGTCATTCTCTCCTTAATTTCATTTAAAAATCCTCCCCAACTATGTTCTAGTCTCTTTTCCTCCCATGGAGTCCTCGCAAGGTTCTCTCATGCCTCCCATGGTCACGACATTCACGCTTTCGAAGTTACTCTTCAAGGAAAGGGAATCTTTCACCCGCCACTTTTAAGCCATGACTTCCTTTATGTTGTGTCTTCTAATTTCCATCTCTTTTTTTGAGGGTATGATCATGTATGTTCGAATTACAATCCATTTAATGTATAATTGTTGACATACCCTTTCTTATCTCATAAATTAGTTTTCTAAATTTTTATGAGACGTCGTTACGCTGCCGAATTTTTTGTAAAAGGAATCATGTCTTCTCTTTTCCTTAATGTTTCTTTTTCATTTGTTATGTATTTAAAATTTCCATACCATGTTATTATCTCCAATTTATTCTGTATTGAAACTGTATTATAAGTTATTTATTTGGGAGTTACTCTTGTACACTCTCTTTTCAATGTTTTCTAAATCAATTTTATGTAGTCGTTATGCTGCAAAAATTTCACCAGAAAATTTATATCTCTTTCTCTCCATAAATTATCTTGTTTTATTTATGTGAATACCATGAACTATTTTGTTTCATTGTGTGTTCATAAATATATAAATATCATGTATTTTATTCTACAATTGACATACATAAAACCCTCAATCTCTTTCCATGGGTAATAAATGACATAATGATCTTATTTTTTATGAACTTTTAAAATGTCACGATATTGAAATGAAACCCATTTATTTTCTTCTACATGGGTTATTTATTTCATGATTGATTATTATATATGTAGATCACATGAAATTAAAGACATATGAAAGGTGCCCCCTGATAGTGCTCCAATGCATTGGGTGAAGAATTAATCTCTAGAGATGAAATGTTTCACGATACCTTGGTGAATAAATGTGGTAATCTTTATGACACCTTGGGGATGGACCTTGGTGATATGTTCAGGAATGTCTAAATTAAATGTTGTATCCACATATTCATTTTATCTTTCATGTTCTTTTTACCATGATATTCCTATTCTTCCATTTCTCATGTATTTATGTTATTATTAATGTTCATATGAATAAAACAAGTAAACTGATTCCCTTATTTACCCTTACTGGGCCTTTTTCTCACCCTTTATTTTGATGTATGTATCTAGGATATGAGATGAAGTAATTGTAAATAGTATGATCCTATGATGAATCCTTGCAAGTGGTTTATATGAATTTATTTTGTATTTTTCATGTATTATGTTCCTGATTTCCAAGATACTAGACTTTAAAGATCCTCTGTTTGTAAAAATTAATGAAAATTTATGTAATAAAAAGGTAGGATGCCAAAGGTGGTGTCAAAGGATAGTTTAGTTATTTAGGGAAATTGTTCTATGAAAACATTAGGAAGAACCCTATAGAAAATATTAAATATATGAAAACTTCATGTATTTTTGTGAGTATTGAGTAAGTGGATTATCAAACAAAAACATCTCTGTCTGGTTATGAGCAAGTAGAGGTGGCTCTGGCAGAGATGTACATAGGGGTAAAACTCGAAAACGCTGCTTTGAGCTAGACTCAAATGAGAACTAGTACACGAAAACGGGTCTTACTGCACTCTTGGTAATGACACTCTTGGGGGACATGATTGTTTAATCACATTCTTTTTATGAATCATTATGACAGAATTATAGAGATATATAATTTTTTAAGCATGATGTTTTAAGAAATAAATTCCTTTATAGTTAAAAGATTAGTAAATGAAATAAGTTTCTCATGAAGGATTTATTCTTTTAGAAAATGGTAGGCAATAGGAGGAACCGTGCAAATGGGGACCGCAATGGACCTTGTGTTGACGTCCCTCTGATGGAAGCTGGAATGAAAAAATTAATGTGAATGATGAACCAAATGAAACAAGTTATGGGAAATAACTTGAATCAAGATGATAGGATGATCCCACCACGATGGTGGAAAAATTCTGTTGAGTCCTTTATGCGCCAACGACCACCATAATTCAGTGGTTCGACCGACCCATTGATTTCTGAATAGTGGATCAGCTCAATAGAGAAGATCTTTTCTGTGAAACTTTGTTCAGAGCAAGAGAAGGTCACCCAGGCTATCTAACGCTTATAAAGAGAAGCTGATCAGTGGTGGGAACTGATCAAAAACATGAGGAAAATAGTGGAAGTTAAAGCTATGGAGTGGGAAGAGTTCAGAGGAATCATTTTTAGTAAGTATTTCCCTCGTTCCAAGAGAACAAGAATGGAGATGGAGATTCTCGAGCAGAAGAAAAAGGATAATGAATCTTTGGGATGCTATGAGATGAACTTCACAAGGCATTCATGATATAACTATAGCTTTTTCATGGATCCAGATGGTAAGGTTAATAGATTCTTTGGTGGATTGAGACCTCATCTTCGAAAGAATCTGGCCAACCGATTATATGATAGTGATGATGAGATCGTGCAGAGTGTGATGAATGTAGAGATAGAGTTTGTTGAGACGTAGTGGTCTCAATAATAAAATGACAAGAAGAGATCGTTGGATCCATGATTTTAGAGAAATTATGATCAATGAAGATCAGGAATGCAAGTACAACATCCCACATGTAATAAATGTGGGAAGAAGCATTAAGGGAACTGCCTTCTAGGGAGTGGGAAGTGCTGCAAGTGTGGTAGAGATGTCCACATTGCAAGGAAATGTAATGGTGATGTAAAACCTCAAATTCCAAACAAAACGGATAAGGGGATGATGGTACATGCCCTACCTGATGTCCAGTGATTCAAGTGTGGACAATGAGGGAACTTTTCCAATCACTGTTCAAATCTAAGGGCAGTGGAGGGGAACCACCATCATCCTCATCAATGGCCAAGGGATCAAGTCCATGTTTTTTATATCACGACAGTTGATGTTTATGCTCTGAATGATGTAGTGGTAGGTACAGTTGTTTTCCTTTCAGATCTAGAAAATACTTTCATTCTTGTTCTACACATTCCTTTATATCTTCCATGATTTCAATGAATTTAGAATCAACCCCCAATTTTCTAAAAGTAGACTATTCATTCAAGACTCCTAGTGGGACTTTCCAAGCATCGTTAGTGTTTAGAAACTCTAGTGTTTAATTTAGTGGGCGCAATCTTATTGGAAATTTATTATTCATTCCCACGAGGGAATTAGACATCATACTCTGGATAGACTGACTCTCAATGTATAATGATAAGATCAGTTGCAGATGTAAGGAAATATCAGTATTCTTGAATGGAAACCCTACTGTTATCATCCAAGGAGAGATATCTCAACCTGATCTTTGTCTACAAGAACCCATATATCCTTCTTTATGGATTTGATCAGTGAAGAAGGAGAAAGAGATGAGAGTTTAAGGATAGAAAGTGTAACATACCCAAATGATAAATGGTTAAATGACTAAATGAAAAGACTCATGTCAACATGGTGCACCTTCATTTTCAGGAGCCTACCTGGTTAGAACTCCGCAGTTAAGTGTGCTGGGCCTGAAGTAGTGATCAGGATGGGTGACCTTCTGAAATGTTTCCAAGGGTGTGTGTGAGTGAGGACAAAGCACACTGGAAAGGACATGTGTTGGCCTGTGGGGACTTTCATTAGTCAGATGATCCATTCGAGCATGTGGGTGGACCCTGGAGTGGGCCCCACGTGTCTGCGGGGAAACTAGTGGTACCTGGTAGGCTAGAACCCGGCGACCATGTTAAGGCGGGGTGTCTGTGTTGTCACCAGGACCCAGTTGTCACATTTGGTATCAGAGGAGGAACCCAGCCTTAAGTGCGGTGCACTGCCTGGGTTGAGATTTAGGGCCCACAACAAGGGCGTTGGGATCTAAAGGGGGGGGTGATTGTAACATACCCAAATGATAAAGGGTTAAATGACTAAATGAAAAGACTCATGTCAACAAGGTGCACCTTCTTTTTCGGGAGCCTACCTGGTTAGAACTCCACAGTTAAGCGTGCTTCGCCAAGAGTAGTGAACAGGATGGGTGACATTCTGGGATGTTTCCCAAGGTGTGTGTGAGTGAGGAAAAATCACACTGAATGTTACACCCCAAGATTCCATGGCACGTTTCCCTTTGAATAATGCAATGGCATGCATTGTATGCATCTTTGAGATTCTAACACACCAAAACCAATCAAACGAGCCATTATGAATAGTAATACCTTCTTTTTGAAATTTTATAAATTCTATCTCTCAAAATGGACATCATTTTTCTATTCGGAGTATCGAAATTAGCCTAGGGTGAAATTTTGGTACTTTTCAGATAACTTTCATATTTTGATGAATAGTAAAAATTTACTAAATTTTAATTGAAAACAACTTTTTTAATCGAAATAATTAATATTGATAAATTACGAATTTGAGTGGTTTTAAAGTATATTTTGAATATATTTTTACCATTTAATTCAATTTTTGTCATTGTACATAATTTCACAATAAAACCAGACATAAAGAAGTGCCAAACTTTTGATAGTTATTATCTCTTAAAAACACGCTTTTTGTTTTGACATCGGGAATTAATTTTAAATTAATTTCTGCCACTTCTATATTTGGGATTTGAAAAATGGATTCCATATTTGTAATCACGATGTTCAAATTGGGCAAATAGGTATCTTTTATTTTTAGACATTTTGAATAATTACTTCGGTAAATATTTTATTTACCATGGTTAAAGGGTAAATCCGGTAAATAAGGGTTAAAAATAATATTATAATAAAACACAATTACCAAAAGACGTGTCCTAACCTTATTGTATGATACATGTTCGACCATGGGAATCTTTGGGTCGATTTCCGGACCCCATGGTGCCACTTGTAAGTGATAGGGACACTTTATTTTAGTTAAGTTAAAATGAATACAAAAATGACACAAGCATATATCTTTTAGAAAAAAACCTTTTACATAAGGTTATATATGTTGGATTTTAGACTATAAATATTCATTAGATATCTAAAAAGATTTCCTAAATAATTTTATTTTATTTATAAATTTTATACATTAAATAATTTAATTTATTTATGACACAATCATAATGTTGTAATTACCATAATAGTGAAAAATTAAAATGATTGATATTGTAGATACCCAAATAAATATAATATGAGACTTTTGATGAATTAAACTACTTTTATAGGTTAATATGAAATGTTATGAATTCTTTAATTATCTTATTTTGATGTAAAAATTATTTTATGATTTTTACAAAAATCAATTATTGAATAGTGTCAAAATTGACATAAAAGAGTTTTTAAAACAAATATTATATTATTATTTGATATTAAATTCCTAAAAATCTAAGGTTCGGCCATGAGACTTATATAATTATAGCTGTATCATTAATGGACCACTTGGGGGTATCTTTTTTGTATATATTATGTTTAGTAACCATATAATATAAAAATACAAAGAGACATTGTAATAGTGAAACTAATTAACTAAGAGTTAATACTTAAAGATAAGGTTAATATATTGACCGAAACCTATCTAAATTCTATTGGTTGAGTGTTTTTAGACCTATCCCAACATTAAAATTTAAATAATTCACTTTTGAGACATTAGAAAGCGAATATGAATTTATTATAAAATAATATTTTTAGCTTTTTCAAAGCTGCCCCTCACCCCTCTTATAAAAGGGCACTCCCCCTTCTGATTAATTCACATCTTCAAAGCCTTTTAGTTCGGCCAACCCCAGCCCAAATACTCTCTCAACTTCCCTCACTACTTCCAAGAGGCCATTGTTTGATCATAAATCCAACCTAAGGATCCCTTTTGATCAAATCAAAAGGAAGAACTCGAAGAAAAGGTAATGTTTTTACCACCTTTTTTCAAATTCTTTTCTTCTTAAACTTATTCTTTCTTTGTTATTCCAATTATAAATTAATGAATCCATTATATCCTATATAAATTAATATTATTATAAATATAGTAAAACCATATTCAGTATTCTATCCATCCTTTGAATGACATGTCACCATACGTGCGTACGTACGGCTTACCGTCTCCACGTCGTGGTGTAATTGTCATTCAATAAATTATTATTTGGATGGGTATAATAATGATGTGTAATTCATGTAAATAATAAATATAACATTATAATTATTCTCTCTATATTATATACCATCCAATTTTATATTATATTAACATCTAAAGAATGATATTGTCGCTTGTGCGTACGTACGGACTACCGTCTCCACGAACGCGATGAGATTCATTCTACATCATATCCATTCAAGTATAATTATCATTTGATAATTTAAAAATAATGTTTAAGAACTTGATATCATTATGGATATGACTAAGATACAACCTATCAATGAAAATCATGGCTTACTTAACAAAACATATAAAAGAAAACGAGTAAGTTAACACCCGAAACAACAATAATACTAAGATATTATTAACAAATCAATGTTAAAAGATCATATATGATATCATATTAATGTAAATGATTCTTGTGTAATTCAGTAACAATTATTTCACCATTATACAAGAGGTTAACCTACCGTTGACCAAGGAGAATGTACAAAGTATGGGGTTTCTTATCTCACTTTTAATTCTGGGAGATTTCTATTGTTCACCACTTATTTATTGCATGTGGTGTCTGTACTGCCCATGATTGTATTCATTGTGTAATATACATTAATTTATGGATATTTACAGAATAATTGTATTATCCTTCTTTCATGGGTGCATGTTTCATAAGTTACCAAATCGATAAGGGAATTTGAAATTTCAATTTCCACTCATTCGGCTTTATGCATACTTCATTGATTATTTTACTCTGAGATTATGTGTGGAATCACTATTTATTTGATTATGTCATAATTTCCACTCCACTTTATATGGATATAATTTTTATACACATAATAAATCCATTTATAAATTCTCACGTCATCGGTATAAATTTGATAAGAGTAATTTTTACTCAATCTTGCTTTGTTGAGATAAACATCCAATTCATTGGTGTTGTTTCTACACGAATATGTGTGAATGTACTTTGATTGTTTTACACTGAATATCCAATAATATTTATTATATTTATATTTTTCACACATAATTATTTCATTGATTTATCCTTAACCAAATGATACAGCCTTTATGAGAGATTTCATCTCAATTTACATTCCATAGAGACTTCTTTGTTGTTATGCAGCAAATCGCTTTTATGTGGTGTATATAATGTACTTTGACATAGTATATCTAGAATCCATTTATTCTCATGATATTAAAAGGTTTTGATTACCTCAATTATTTGTATTCAAGTGTCTCTCTTTTTGTAAGAAACTCTAACTAAAATACCCATTTTAAATGTTTTAAAGACTTATTCTTCTAAATCATTCTCATTAATTTCCATGTTTGAAAAAGGTTTTAAGGATTTATTTATATTGAAATTAATGTTTTAAAATTAAAACTCTTTTTAATAGTTTCAAAGTGGTATGGTACACTTTGATTCTAAAATCTATTTTAAATGGATTCTTGACAAATAGTGTGACTTTTAAATGATTTCAAGAAAAATGGGTATATTTCACTCTAATTGTTTTGACGATTATTTTCATCTATGTCAATATCCTTCATCATTCTCGATTGAGGTTAATATGATACAATAAAATCTTCCATATTGTATCAAATGAGTTATGTTTGACTGTGGATGTGCTATCTTTATACCATTCATGGTTTGTGGATAATGTATTGACATTTCGTATGCTAGTTTTAATACGAATGTTTATGTTATGTTTAAAACTTTTCATATGAGGAATGCATTGGACTTAGTAAGTGACGGGTGTAGCCCTCTATAGATCCTCGATGCATCGTTAGGACTCATGAGACAAACTAGTGTCTTGGCACAAGGCCTGGAAAAAATCTTAATTGTAGTCTTGGCCCGAGGCCTTGGCAATGTGGTTATGATAGTCTGGCATTATGCATTCCATCATTATGAAAAGGGTTATTGATATTGCATGTGATTGTTCGACTAGTAGAATATCAATGTGAATAATTAAATGGCATTATTTCATTTTATCATTTCCATATTATGGTGATGTTCAGGTTTAAAAGGCTTTTGTTTTAGTTATAAATTGATTTAAGTGTTTATTCTTATCTACGAAAGCTTCTGATATATTGTTATCCTCACTAAGCATCTGAGCTCACCCCTTTCAATGTTTTATATTTTCCCAGGATATGAAAAATTAATTTATGAATGACCTGCAGGGATAGTATGAGGGGATATGAAGATAATATTTTGTTGTATTTTTTTATACCTTATGATGTAATGTAAGACTTATGAATATATCTAGTGTTTCCAAGACTACTAAACTAATCGGTCTATAGAGACTTGATCCTTTGTGATCATTCCAATGTTATGTAATGATACACCGACTCTGGGTATCTAGGGTCAGGGCTTTACATTTGATATCAGAGGAAGTTTAGAATAAACCTTGAAAGCTAGAGTTAGATAAACTCTGATTAGAGCATGTAGTCCTAAGTTGAACTTTGAGGATTAGTATAGAAGAACTTCCTAAAATTTTGGTATTGTAGATATTTTGAGAGTTATCCGAGAAATACATCCCTGTCTGGATACGAGCAGGTAGAGGCGGCTCTAGCACAAATGTACCTAGGGGTAAAACCCGAAAACACCGCTTTCAGCTAGACTCGAACGGGAACTGGTGCACGAAAACGGGCCTTGCTGCACTCTTGGTTACGACACTCCCAGGGGATATGCTTAGGATAATTTACATTTTCCTTACAAACTGATTTGAAGTATTATATATAAGATGAGAATAAATGACCTTGGTTAATCCTAATGTGTTTCAAATTGAGAATATGGTGACATGTTAATCTCTAAATGATTTTATTACTACTGTTACTCACACAATGCTTTCACGTTTTAGTCAATGGCTGGCTTCCAAGGAAGTCATAGTGAAATTGAGAGTGATGTACAAGGTGGGAACAATGGTGGCAATGAGAAACAAAATGGAATGTTGATAGGCGTAAAAGATATCATCTTTTTCCAAATCAATTTTCCGAAAATATGATCAACAATATATATATTAACCCATTCCCAGACTCAACAAATGAAGAGAAAGGTGATGAATGATAAGAGCTCCAGCAGTGGAGACCATGGAGAAAGGAATCCTCAATTTCCATCATGTAGGAAATGTGGAAGGAGACACCCAGGAAAGTGTCTCAATGGGACAAAGAAATGATTTACATGCGGGAAGGAAGGACATAAAGTGAAGAATTGCCGAAGAAAAATGAAGAGTACTATGTAAGAAGATAAAAATGGTCCCAAGAATCCATTTACAGTCATTTTCCGTAAATGTAGGGGACCTGGCCATTACCCGAGTGAATTCCCTATTCTATAGGATATTTTCTTTGACAAAGAAGAAGCTATGTGGAAATAAATGATTGGAGAAATGTTTAAAAAGTATTAGTGCTCCTTGTTGATGGGTTTACTTTGGAATAATTTTCTCTTGTATTTTTAACCCTGCAGTATTCCTTGTGAGAATGATATTTGAGGAAGAATTATCTTTTCTCTTGCGGATATAGTTATAAATAACCATTTGGTTTTATACGATCTTTGGGTTCGAGGAAATTATAAGTTATTATAATTTGGGATGAAAATTCAAGGTATGAGATAAGATTTGTGGTTAAATTATGTTATGGTTATTTTGAGGAATTTATCTCATTTTGATTATTTTATAAAATATAGTTTTTGAAAAAGGATAACACGCAGACCGTGTGACAACCCATCACGCCGGACAAAGATGTGGGAATCGAACCCATAACCAAAGTGTGATTGGGATTTATCGCCTACCACTGGACTACGCGAAGTCCTTGGTTAGTGTGACTATTATTTTTAGTTAAATGACTTTATTGATCAATAATAATTTGATTTGGGATCTTGTGTCTTATCAAATGAATACCCTTAGTATAGGAAAATGATTTGGTGATTAAGTGATAAATGTTATTTTGGAAGTTGTTCTCTTTGTTGTGAACACTATATGCCCATGGAATATAGAATATTATGGGATTTCATTTGAGAAGTAATGGTGGTTTTTTATCTATGTTTTTATTGTGGATTTATAGTGATTTGGGTTATTTATGGAAATGATTAGGTTAATTACTTTTAAGTATGTGGTTTTAAGATTAATTAATGTCATTTGGAGATACAATTTAACGTGGAAGACTACATTCTTATATATTTTTGGTTTCAATATTATTTTGGATTATATTGAAGGATTTTAAGTACAATTTATTAATGAATGGTATTTATTTAACTTTGGGGTATTGATGGTTTAATTTTAGAAATTAAGAATAGTGTTTTTTTTCTAATGGAATATCCATTTGGGGGATTATCAGATATTATACTAACCATTTTGGTTTTGATTAATCTCTAAAGACAAGGTAAATATATAGTTTATCCTACGTGGATCATGTATTTCTATAGATGTTTATTCTAGCTCTTCCATTGTGACCAAGTCTTCTTGAATACTCATTTTTCAAAAAAATGAGTAAGTGGAAAAAAGTTATTAATGAATGAAAATCTACTTAAAAATTATGTATATCTCTTTATGTTCTTAGTTAATATCAGAAATGAATTCCTTGTCCTTATGTAATGTAACTTAATACAAAAAATGTCTTTCGTTTACTTTTCCTACTGGGATACTAATGACCATTTATCCCAACACATGTTTCTGATTTTCTTTTTGTTAAATTTCTTCTGATCATATTTTTTATCCCTCTCCATCAGAAAATAACTCTTAGTTTATCATCCATATTCATGTTTTCCTACATGTAATCCTAGTATAGGTTATCTTGGGTGACCTTTATACCTCTATTCCTTTCTTTTAAAGTGATAGTTTTATTGACTCTTTTTCTGATGTGGGACTTTTCATTATATTATCAAGCCCAATTTTAAAAAATTGTGAGGATGCAATTTATTGAAGGTGGGGAGAATGTAACACCCCAATATTCCAAGGCACGTTTCCCTTTGAATAATGCAATAGCATGTATTGTACGCAACTTTGAGATTCTAACACACCACAACCAATCAAACTAGCCGTTATGTATAGTAATACATAATTTTTGAAATTTTATAAATTCTATCTCTCAAAATGGACTTCATTTTTGGATTCGGAATATCGAAATTAGCCTAGGGTGAAATTTTGGTACTTTTCGGATAACTTTCATATTTTGATGAATAGTGAAAATTATTAAATTTTAATTAAAAACAACTTTTTTAATCGAAATAATTAATAATGATAAATTATGAATTTGAGTGGTTTTAATGTATATTTAGAACATATTTTTACCATTTAATTCAATTTTTTTCATTGTACATAATTTCACAATTAAACCAGACATAAACAAGTGACAATCTTTTGATTGTTATTATCTCTTAAAAACACGCTTTTTGTTTTGACAGCGAGAATTATTTTTAAATTAATTTCATCCACTTCTATGATTGAAATTTGGAAAAATGGATTCCATATTTGGAATCAGGATTTTAAAATTTTGTAAATAGGTAACTTTTATTTTTAGACATTTTGAAAAATTACTTCGGTAAATATTTTATTTACCATGGTTAAAGGGTAAATCCGGTAAATAAGGGTTAAAAAATAATATTATAATAAACAAAAATTACCCAAAAACGTGTCCTAACCTTATTGGTTGATACATTTCCGACCATGGGCATCTTTGGATTGATTTTGGGACCCCATGGTGCCACTTGTATGTGATAGGGACACTTTATTTTAATTAAGTTAAAATGAATACAAAAATGACACAAGCATATATCTTTTAGAAAAACAATTTTAAATAAGGATATATATGTTGGATTTTCGAATATAAATATTCATTAGAAAACTAAAACGATTTCCTAGATAATGATATTTTATTTATAAATTTTATACATTTAATAATATAATTTATTTATGACACAATTGTGATGCAGTAATTACCATAATAGTGAAAAATTAAAATGATTGACATTGTAGATACCGAAATAAATATAATTTGAGAGTTTTTATGAATTACCCTTATTTTATAGGTTAATATGACATGTTAAGAATTATTTAATTATCTTTTTTCGAAGTAATCATTCTGTTATGAATTTTAAAAAAATCAATAATTGAATAGTGTCAAAATTGACAAAAAAGAGTTTTTAAAACAATTATTATATTATTAATTGATATTAAATTCCTAAAAATCTACGGTTCGTCCAAGAGACTTATATCATGATATTTGTATCATTAATGAACCACATGGGGTCTTTGGGTTGTATATTGTATGTTTCGTAACCATATAATTTAAAAATACAAAGAGACATTGTAAAAGTGAAACTAATTAACTAAGAGTTAATACTTAAAGATAAGTTTAATATAATGACCCAAACCTGTCTAAATTCTGTTGGTTGAGTGGTTTTCAACCTATCCCCACCTTAAACTTTAAATAATCTACTTTAGATTCATTATTAACCGAATATTAATTTATTATAAAATAATATTTTTAGCTTTTCCAAAGGTGCACCTCACCCCTCTTATAAAAGGGCACTCCCCTTTCTCATTACTTCACACCATCAAAGCCTTTTGGTTCGGCCAACCCCTGCCCAAATACTCTATAAACTTCTCTCAATACAACCTAGAGGCCATTGTTTGATCACAACGCCAACCTAAGGAGTGCTTTTGATCAAATCAAAAGGAAGAACCCGAAGAAGAGGTAATGTTTTTACCATCCTTTTTCAAATTCTATTCCTCTTAAACTTCTTCTTAATTTTTTATTCCCATTCTAAATTAATGAATACAATATCTCGTATATACTGTAATATTATTATAAATATAGTACAACCATATTCAGTATTCTATCCATCCTTTGAATGACATGTCACCATACGTGCGTACGTACGGATTACCGTCTCCACGTCGTGGTGTAATTGTCATTCAATAAATTATTATTTAGATGGGTATAATAATGTTGTGTAATTCATGTAAATAATAAATATAACATGATAATTATTCTGTCTATATTATATACCATCCAATTATATATTATTTTAACATCAAAATAATGATATTGTCGCTCGTGCGTACGTACGGACTACCGTCTCCACGAACGCGATGAGATTCATTCTCCATCGTATCCATTCAAGTATAATTATCATTTTATTATTTAAAAATAATGTTTAAGGACTTGATATAATTTTGGATATTAATAAGATACATCCTATCAATAAAAAACATGGCTTACGTATCAAAACATATAAAAGAAAACGAGTAAGTTAAGACCCGGAACAACGATAATACTAAGATATTATTAACAAATCAATGTTAAAAGATCATATATGATATCATATTAATGTAAATGATTCTTTTATAATTCAATAACAATTACTTCACCATTATATAGTAGGATAACCTACCATCGACCAAGGAACAAGTACAAGGTAAGGGGTTTCTTATCTCACTTTTAATTCTGTGAGATTTCCATTGTTCACCACTTATTTATTGCATGTGGTGTCTGTACTGCCCATGATTGTATTCATTGTGTAATATACTTTAATTTATGGATATTTACATCATCATTGTATTATAAATATTTTATGGGTGCATGTTTCATATGTTACCAAATCGATAAGTGAATTTGAAATTTCAATTTCCACTCATTCGGCTTTACACATACTACATTGATTATTTTAATCCAAGATTATGTGTGGAATCACTATTCATTTAATTATGTCATAATTTCCACTCCCCTTTCTATGGATATACATTTTATGCACATAATCACTCCATTGATAAATTCTCAAGTCATCGGTATGAATTTGATAAGAGTAATTTTTACTCAATCTCGATTTGTTGAGATAAACATCCAATTCATTGGTGTTGTTTCTACAAGAATATGTGTGAATGTACAATGATTGTTTTACACTGAATATCCAATAATTTTTAGTGTATTTATATTTTTCACACATAATAATGTGATTGATTTATCCTTAACCTAAGGATATGGCCTTTATTAGAGATTTAATCTCAATTTACATTCCATTGAGACTTCTTTGTTATTATACACCAAATCACTTTTATGTGGTGTATATAATGTACTTTGACACAGTATATCATGAATCCCTTTATTCTCATGATATTAAAATGTTTTCATTACCTCAATTATCGGTATTCATGTGTCTCTCTTTTGGTTAGAATCTCTAACTAAAATACCATTTTTTAAATGTTTTAAAGACTTATTCTTCTAAATCTTTCTCATTAATGTCCATGTTTTAAAAATGGTTTTAAGGATTTATTTATATGGACATTAATGTTTTAAAATTAAAACTCCTTTTAATAGTTTCAAAGTGGTATGGGACACTTTGATTCTAAAATCTATTTTAAATGGATTCTTGACAAATAGTGTGACTTTTAAATGATTTCAAGAAAAAGGGGTATATTTCACTCTAATTGTTATGATGATTATTTTCATCTATGTCAATATCCTTCATCATTCTTGATTGAGGTTAATATGATACAATACAATCTTCCATATTGTATCTAATGAGTTATGTTTGACTGTGGATGTGCTATCTTTATACCATTCATGGTTTGTGGATAAAGTATTGACATTTCGTATGCCAGTTTTAATACGAATGTTTATGTTATGTTTAAAAATTTTCATATGAGGAATGCATTGGACTTAGTAAGTGACGTGTGGAGCCCGCTATAGCTCCTCGATGCATCGGTAGGTCTCATGAGAGAAACTAGTGTCATGGCACAAGGCCTGGACAAAATCTTAATTGTAGTCCTGGCACGAGGCCTTGGCAATGTGGTTATCATAGACTGGCATTATGCATTCCATCATTATGAAAGTGGTTATTGATATTGATTGTGATTGTTCGACTAGTATAATATCAATGTAAATAAGTAAATGGAATTATTTCATTTTTTCATTTCCATATTATGCTGAAGTTCAAGTTTAAAAGGATTATTTTTAGTTATAAATTACTTTAAGTGTTTATGCTTATCTACGAAAGATTCTGCTATATTTGTTATCTTTACTGAGCATCTGAGCTCACCCCTTTCAATGTTTTATCTTTTCCCAGGATGTGAAGAAGTAATTTATGAATGACCTACATGGATAGTATGAGGGGATATGAAGACAAGATGTTGTTGTAGTATTTTTTTACCTTATGATGTAATGTAGGACTTATGAATATATCTAGTGTTTTCAATACTACTAAACTAATTGGTCTTTCGAGACTTGATCCTTTGTGATCATGCCAATGTTATGTAAAGATGCACCGACTCTGGGTATCTAGGGTCGGGGCGTTACACAGAAAAGGACAATTGTTGGCCTGTGGGGACTGTCATTAGTAAGATGATCCATTCGAGCATGTGGGTGGACCTTGGGGTGGGCCCCACGTGTCTTCGGGACAACTGGTGGTACCTGGTGGGAAAGGACCCGACGACCATGGTAAGGCGGGGTGGTTGTGCTGTCACCGGGACCTGGTTGTCATAGAAAGTGTCCCCGTCATCCCGGAATGCGTTGATGTATTTCCCAAGGAGTTTCCTAGACCTCCCCTAGAAAGAGAGGTAGAGTTCTATATTTTAATTGTACCAGGATCTCATCCAATATCAAAGACCCCATATAGGATGGAAAATGTGGATCTAGAGGAATTAATGAAACAACTCCAAGGTCTTTTGGGGAAGGGGTTTATCCGACCGAATGTGTCTCATTGGGGAGCACCATTTCTATTTGAGAAGAATAAGGCTGGATTGATTCATATATACATTGATTATAGAGAAATGAATGGGATCACATTGAAAAACAAATACCCTCTTCCAAGAATTGGTGACTTGTTTGACCAACATTGTGGGGCTCAATTCTTCTCTAAGATTGATCATCGATCTGGTTATCATGAATTGTGGGTGATGAAAGAATATATTCTAAAAAATACCTTCCAATAATGATATTGTATTATGAGATTGTTGTTATGCCCTTCAGACTAACTATTGAACCTTATATTTTTATGGATTTGATGAATAGAGTCTTTAAGAACTACCTTGATAACATTGTGGTATCTTTTTTTCATGATATTCTGATATATTCCAGAAGTCCTGAACACCATGAAGATCATCTAAGGGTTATTTTGAAAACTCTAGAGAAGGAGATGGTTTTTGGAAAGTTTAGGAAATGTGAATTCTGGTTACAAAAATTTGATTTCTTGGGGCACATTGTAACCAATGAAAAAATCACAGTTTACCCTACAAATACAAAAGCTGTAGAGGAGTGTCCTCAACCTACAAAAATAACTGAGATTCGAAGTTTCCTTTTATTAACAGGATATTATATGAGGTTTGTGAAAAACTTTTCACAAATTTTTAATCCATTAAACATGTTAACTCGAAAAGTGGTCAAGTTCATCTGGACAAAGGAGTGTGAGGAATGTTTTGAAGAGCTGAAAATGTGATTGGTTAGTGCACTCATGTTAACTCTTCTCTCAAGCAGAGACAAATTCGTTACTTTTATCAATTCATCTCTGAATGGGAATGGGTGAATCCTCATGAAAAATGAAAAGGTCATGGCTTATGCATCTCGACAGTTGAGGAATCATGAGAAAAATTATCCTACATAAGATCTGGAGCTGGTTTCAGTTGTTTTTTCTTTGAAGATATGCACACACTATCTCTATGGGGAGAAATGTGATATAAACACTGACCATAAATGTTTGAAGTATATTTTCACACAAAATGAATTGAATATGAGACAGAGGAGATGGTTGTAACTTCTCAGAGACTATGATTGTTCAATTCATTATCATCCCAGAAGAGAAAACAATGTTGTTAATGCATTAAGTAGGAATGACCTAGTTGTTCTTTCCATGATGAGGATTCATATAGATCCTTTGATCAATGACCTAGTAATGAAAGACATGGGAATTATATGAAATGGGAAATCATTAACCCTAACCCAAATAATTTATCAACCATCATTACTAGAGAAGATCACGAATTCTCATAAAGAAGATCCATTGTTATCAAGGAAGATTGAAGCTCTAAACAATGGAAACTTTTATGTGTTCAATATTGATCAAGAAGGTGTACTGAAATTTTGTACAATACTATGTGTTCCATATATTCCGGAAATAAATAAGGAGATGATAGATGAAACTCATATCTCCAATTTTTCAATACATCCTAGAAGCATAAAAATGTTTAGTGACCTTCGTGATCAATTTTGGTGGGATAATATGAAAAGGGGGATTGCTGATTACACTTCAAGGTGCCTTGTATGTTAGAAAGTAAAGGTAGAGAAACAAATTACTAAAGGGTTATTTCAACCACTATATATACCGGTATGGAAGTAGGGCAATATCACTATGGACTTTGTCACTGATCTTTTGAGAACTTCCAAATGAAATAATGTGATATGGTTATTCTGGACCGTCTCACCAAGACAACCCATTTTATCTCTATCTGAGAAGATTTATCTGTTGATAAACTTTCCATGATTTATGTGAAGGAATTGGTTAGTTTTCATGGAGTTCCACATTCTATAGTATCTGATCATGATCCAATGTTCACATCAACATTCTGGGGAAATCATCAACATGCTCTGAGCACTGAATTTCATTTCAGTACGGCCTATCACCCCCAAACTGATGGCCAATCTGAAAGGAATATTCAATCACTCAAGGACATGCTCAATGGAATTTAAAGGTGGATGGGATCAACATCTCACTTTAGTTGATTTCTCTTACAACAATAGCTTCCACTAGAGGATTCAAATGAAACCCTATGATGCTCTTTATGGGATGCGATGTAGAACTCCTACTTGTTGGGATGATGCTGGTGAGAGAATGTTTCTTGGGCTTGAAGATGTGCCAGAGATAACAGAAAAAGTACATGCCATCCAACAACACATTAAGGTTCCTCAGAGTCGGTAAAATAGATATCCTGATAACCATCGATGGAACTTCTAGTTTGAGGTTGGTGACAAGTTATTTCAATGAATTTCACCTTGTAAGAGAGTCATGTGAATTGGGAAGAAAGGGAATCTCAACCCCATGTACATTGTCCACTATGAAATCCTTGATCGTGTAGGAGAAGTGGCCTATAGGCTTGCACTCCCTCCAAATCTAGAACAAGTTTGTGAACTCTTCCACGTAACCCTCTTGAGGAAGTACATACCTGAACCTTCACAGGTACTAAACCCAGAGGTGGTACAACCTGAACATGACCCCTCATATGAGGAGCAGTCAGTGGAGATCTTGGATCATAGAGACAATGTTCTACACAACAAGACTACCCACCTTGTTAAGGTGTTATGGACTAACTAAAAATATAAATAAGCCACATGGGAACCAGAGGAGTCTATGAGGCAGGAGTACCCAAATATTTTCTCTTCTGAGTGTATGAGTTAAAAATTTTGGGAAAGAAATTTCTTAAGGGGGAATAATGTAACGACCCAAACTTTTTAATAATTTTTGTTTCCTAATTTTGTTTGTTATTTTCTTTTATACTAACAAAACTATTTCATTTGATGAAATGAGTATAATTAAAATGATACCATTGGGTTTTAAATTTTATATGACCATTGGTCAATATGACCGTTGGAAACAAAATGTTGTGATTATTGTCTATAAATACAAGTGATCATGGTTAATTATTATAGAAAGGGGATTCAATGGCCTCATCCAGTAGTCTCGGGCCAATCGAAGCACATCTGACAGAACTTGGGAAGGAGGTAGCACCACTTGGATTTACATTGGACCAAACCCATGCCAAACTTCATCATGTGAAGCTAGAACAGAATCAAATTCAGGATAATTTCAAGCTAATATAAATCACCACTCGGGAAATATTGGCCAAACCACCCCCAAATTATATCACCTTATCACACCTTACACTTAGGTCATATACTGGTGTTATAATGGGCTATGTAACGAGACCTTAACTACTTTGTGTAATCCTTTGATATAAATGAAATATTTATCTTTTTTTCTAGTGGAGTTGGTAAATCTCAAATGTCTAGATAAATATAGGATGTAAAATATTGATAAATTTTTGAGACAAATATATTTTAAAAAATTTATTTAAACCTTAATTAATTAATTATTTTTAATTATTTTTTAAAAAATGCCCTTCTACAGTTGTGTTCAGTATGAAAATTTGAGTCTAATAAGATCTACATAATTTATAATGAATAGTAAATTAGGAATAGTGATTTTATGCTTATGATTAGTAATGTGACCAAATGGATTATGTAACCCCACTTAATAAATTATTAATATAATTTAGGCACATTTATTAATTAATGTGATTCAATAAAATAGGTAAATAATTGTTTCAGAAATTATTGGTTAAGTATTAGTTCTCGTTTTGGTGAATATTATTTTTATTTAAAAAATAAATTTAAAATATTTAGAAAACTATTTTTATAAAATGGAGTTCACTTTTGAATTCAGATAATCGATATTAGGTTAAGGTGAAGTTTTGGGTTTTTTCTGAAATAGTTGAATTTTCAATGAATATTAAAAAATTCAGTTGTGAGTTTTAGGTGTTTAATGACATCATTAAGGATGTAATAATTATTAAATCATTCTAGCTGACTTATGAATAGTAAGATAATGTCTGATTTGTCACACATGGAAAATACCACCGATTAGGTGTCCCTTGGGAATTAATGCATTGTTCACTCACTTATCCAATAACTACCAAGTCGTTCCCTCATTCATTTCATTTAAAAATCCTCCCCCATGATGTTCTGGTCTCTAAACCTCCCAAGGTGTCCTCCCAAGGTACCCTCATGCCTCTCAAGGTCTCGACCAACAAGAATTCTATGTTACACTTCATGATAAGGGAATATTTCACCCTCCACCTTTAAGCCATGACATCCTTTATGTTGTGTCTTCTAGTTTCCCTCTCTTTTTGTTGATGGAATGTTTATATATGTTCTAATTAACATCCATTTCATTTATAATTATTTAGAGACCAATTATTCTCTCATCAATTTTTTTCTGAATTTTTATGTGACGTCGTTAGGATGCCGAATTTCTCGTAAAAGGAATCTTGTCTTCTCTTTTCTTTCATGTTTTCTTTTTCATGTGGTATGTCATTGAAATTTCCATAGCATGTTTTTATCTCCATGTTATTATGTATTTATACTGTATTATAAGTTATTTATGAGTGGTTTAATCTTGTAACCTCTCTTTTCAATGTTTTCTAAAACCATGTTATCTAGTCGTTATGCTGCAGAAATTTCAACTCCAAATTTCTATCTATTTCTCTCTAGAAATTCTCTTGTTTTATTTATGTGAATACCAAGACCTATTTTGTTTCTTTGTATGATTATAAATATATAAATAGGATGTATTTTATTCTGGAATTTTCATACATATAACCCTAACTCTATTTCCATGGGTTATAAATGACATAATGATCTTATTTTTTTAAGAACTTTTAAAACGTCATGATCATTAAATGAATCCCATTTATTTTTGTCTAAATGGGTTATTTATGAAATGTTTGATTATGATATATGTGGATCTCATGAAATAAAAGACATATTATGTTTGTGCATGATATCTCTCTAATTCATTGGGTAAATAATTAATCTCTAGAGAAGACAAGTTTCATGATACCTTGGCGAATAACATTGGTAAATTTTAAAACACCTTGGGGATGGAACATGGTGATATGTTCATGAATGTATAAATGAAATTTTGTAGCCACATATTCAAGTTATGTTTTAATTTATTTTTATCATGATATTCATATTATTCCATTGATCATGTCTTTATGTTTTTATTAAATTTCTTATTTATATAACAAGTAAAATGATTCCCTTGATTACCCTTACTGGGCCTTCTGCTCACCTTTTACTTTGATGTATGTCTCCAAGATATGAGATGTAGTAATTGTACATTGGATAAACCTTTTATGAAGTCTTACAAGTGGTTTAGTGAATTTTTTATTTATTTTTTCATGTATTATGTTCCTGATTTCCACGACACTAGTCTTTATAGATCATTTGTTTGTAAAATGTAATGAAAAGTTATGTACTAAAACGGAAGGATACCACAGACCCCATAATCAGTTATCTTAAAAATGGGACACACCTGATAGAGCAATACGTAATGGAAAAGATTTAGTTCTTAACAAAAAACATTACCCTTTAGAATGATCCAAATGAAAAAATATCATTCTACAAATGTGGCATGGATAGAACCACCCTTAGATACGTTATAGAAATGGAGATTCCTTATATAATGAAGAAGTGAAAATTGGATCATGTGGCACTCATAAGTGTATGACCAGAATCTACCATCAAATTAGAAGGCTTGAATTTTATAGGAAATCTATAATACATTACTTTGTTGAGTTCACCATAAAATTTCTTGCATGTCACATTATTGAAAAGTCCATCTCTTACCCCCTGAATTTCATCCTATAGTTAAATATTAAATTCTATTTCCTGTATGAGGAATGGTTGTTGTGGGACCATATATTTAGCCACTACCAACTAGTTTATGTACATAATTTCTACTAATAACTTCTTCTCTAAATTGTCTAAGGCAATTCCCATCAAGGAATTATGAATGAATAACATCAACAACTTCATGAACTGTAATATCATTACCAAATTCAGATTTCATCACATGATAATAATGTAAAACATCACCAATTTCTATGATACTATTTTAAATAAATTATAACAGGGGTAAAACATTATGTCCAATCATTCATTGCACTATCATGAAAATAAAAATTTACAAAAAACATTTCAATAAAAATCCATCAAATATACTGTTGAAGATAGTGAATATAGACAGTAAGTCTTAGATGGACAAGACATTTATTCTTCTATGGGCCAATAATACCTCCATGTGTACCAATATATAAGAAACTATGCATTCATCATTATATGGAACTGAGGAGTATTTCCAATAGATTTTCTGTTTCCCTCAATTCAAACATCGATTTTTGGGAAACTCTCAGATGACAAGAAGTTGAAAAAATAAATTGGATTAATTTGAAGGGATTGATGATAATAGGTTGTGTACACTTTAAAAAAATGACATCTACCAAAATCAGATCGCATGAGACTTCAATAAAATAGTATGTCTCCCTTCATTCCGTCAAGGAGAATGTGTATTGGAACATAGAACCACCATGATACCAGGTAAGAAGCCTCCAAATATAGAACCCAAATGGGAAGAGACTTATGTTATAAATATTTTCTATCCCAAGGATCATACATAATAGACATGATAGATGGGGAATGCTTTACGCCCCTCACTAATGAGAGATTTATTAATAAATAATTTTCATAGATTCGATCAAGCATTTTATTCGTCCTGGTTTTATGATAATAAATTTTAAATTGTTTTCCCAATTACATGATTCTAAACTGTGTAAATTCATCCTGACCACATGATATTATACTATACATAAATGGTCATCGAATCAAGACATTAAATTGTACACTATTTCACATAATTAAAACATGACGATAAACTGTAATGAAACTCATCCTCACCATATGACATTAAACAACACTAGACACAACCTTACCATATAAAAATAAACCCCATAGTATACGTCATCACTAGAAGACATTAAAATGCATGGGAAATATAATCCCACTGATGATTCGTCACACATAATCTAGATCTATGAAAATGATAAATGAAGTGATCACGTCTCCATGTGAGAGTCATATCCACATAGGGTAATACCACAATCGATTACAATGTGTAGATTGATTCCTACCATTACAAGATATGAAGTGATTCCCAAATATCATGGATTTTTTCAAGCCATGATACTTATTCATTCACATCATGTTCCATAATCGTTATCGCATGACGTTAACCAGTATGACTGATGTCTTCATTACATGAAACTAGATTAAATGGTTTTTCATGAACTATGTGTATCTTTATTCCAACCATAACATGATACGTAGTGATGCCTCAATATCCATTATTTTCTCCATTCATGATATTTTTTCATTTCAATTCCCCATTATTCATACTATATGATGTTAAACAACATAGCTAATGTCCTCACTACATGACACTAAACCACATGGTTTTTTAAAACTATATACGGCTTGATTCTCACTTTGATGAGATATGTAGTGTTGCCTATATCTTATATATTTTACAAACCCTTACATAATAGAAATTTTCCCTACCCTTCCATTCAAATATACATAGTGTGGTGAAGGAAAACATTTCCTTTCCTTATTTATCACACATAGCAAAGCTCATGTGGGATAAGGAATTTTCTAAATCATTTCCATCATAGTCAAGACATATCATGTCATAACATCATAACATAGTATTATATGCAAGATTATAAATATAATACCAAGTTTCCTTTCTAGATACATCGTGAAAACCAGATCTCTAGCCTTAGGTCTAGTTTAAATACTCCCTTTCCATGATAGGGAACCTATACCTTTTCGACCTGTTGTTAAAATGCATGGATTCCTAAGAACGATGTGTGGATTTATAACTATTATGATATGATATGCAGTGACACCCTATTCTCCAATATTTAGACTAGATGCAAAAATCAAGAGGAAGAATTCCCCCCTCTATGTATTGGTCAAACCTGTCTATTGAGTTTCCTATTCAGGAACTATTTGCGGACGGATTCCTATCATCACAGGATACATAGTGATTTTAGGATCTACAATTCTAGGTCCAATATCAATAATTAAAGAGAAAAATTCCCCCTCAATGTGTGGGTCAGAACTATGTAGAAATCATCCCATTAAATAACAACATGAATTTTGATTCTTGTCATCACATGATTTATAGTGATGCCTGAATCTCTAAAACTGGGTCCACCTGTAACAATCAAATGAAACAATTCCCCCTCTACATATGGGCCGGTCATGTGTAGAATGTTTTATGTTCATGAACTATATGTGTATTTATTTTTATCATCACAGGTACATAGTGATTCATTCATATTTATTCCTGGTCCATGTTGAAAAAATCAATAGGAATTATTCCCCATTATTCGTTTGGGTCAAAGCTGTGTAGACAGTTTCTCACACTACAACTAAATGTTTCTTAATTCCTATTGTTGTATAATATATAGTGACACTGTAATCTCTAATTATTTGTTCCATCCATAATATATATATATATATATATCCCCTCGCCCCTTCATACATGTCATACATGAACAAGGAATGATTATACAGGAACTACATACAACATGATTCTTGCCATCACAGGACATGTAGAGACACCCTGCAATTCAATCATGGATTTTTACAAGATAAATAAAATTATAAAAATGTTCCCATAATTGTATAAAAAATATACATATAAAATGAGTTATATAATACCCACTCATGAGTGGCATGGTTGATTTCATAGTTTCCCCTTTTTATTACACTGAGTATAGATCATGTGAGCTTAGGAAACATGTAAAGTCATTGTGGATGATAAAACTAGAAGATATTTTATAACATGGAACATGTATTTGTAGTAATACATTAAACATCCTTTAAATTTTACATCCTTACCACGTGATGTTAAGCTACACATCAAGCATCCTCACAACACGAGGTTAATCTACAAAAAATGACATTGTTTCATTATGTGAAACTACATGATAGATATGTCCACACTAAATTTAATTAAAATGTGAAAACCATCATCCATATTAATTCCTTATAAAAGAAATCAATATCCCTGCACCATGAAACCGTAAAATTGGGTGATTCGATGCACTTTTAATCCCATTATCCCATATATCACAATTCATGCCTTGAGAACCTTTAGTTACTAAATACCCTTCATTCCCCTTGGAAAAGGAAACATTTTTTCACCATACCCTTTTTGGATTATTAATTTAGGCATATAGATCCTACATATGTCCCTATGGTCATAAAAAAATGAATCTGAAAATGAAAATATAGTTCTCGTATCCTTGTGAGCCTTAAGTTAGTATGGAAGAACTCAATAGTTGATGGTTTTCAAGGACAGTCCTGGTAGAATTTTTCCTATATCATTACTCATGAATATAATACATTGATCCATGATTTAGAGAATTTTCATATTTCTCTCATAAAGATGGTTGATTACTCTTACCCATGGGTGTCCAAATTAGGATCTTGTGTATCATTCCCATTAATCATGGTCCAAAATATTCATAAACATAAAATGCATGCACATTGGTCAAAGATGAAAACCCTTAAATTGATGCCTTTGATGGTCCAAATTGAAGGCCCGAAAAATTCTAGGTAGAGATACATAAAATTTATCAGTCTGAAAACCTGAAAAGGATGGCCATGATAATAGTCATGTATCCTCTCATTAAACTATTCATAACCAGAGTTTACGAAAGAATTAGATCATTAATGAAACAGGCATAAAGCTCATAGGTCCCAACATTTTGACCTAGTAAATGCAAATAAAATCATGCTAGACACCCTAGTTCCGGAAAAAGATAGTGTAATTATTTTTCACATCTATTCTCTATGATTACATGTTCACTAGGTGACAAAAAACTATTAGGGTTCTCAAACCCTCTTTGAATATTAAATTTTCATTAAAGCCAAATTCACGATTTAAACTTTTTAGATCATCATGAACCATACACATAACTTGTAAAAGGACCGAAAACATCAAGAGACCCATTTTTGACTATTAATTCATGCCTATGTTTCATGGATATTCACCGATTTTCATCAAAAAGTTGTTTCATAACATGAAAAAGGATTTCTGATCATTTTGAGCCTTGATGCCGTCATGGAAGAACCCAACACCTTAGGGTGTTTTGGGTCATTCTTGGTATGATATTTCCATATCATTCTCATGACCCAAGAACATTATAAAATCATATACAGTATTCAAATCCAATATATTCATGTGGATTCAATATCCTCAATGCTATGTCATAGTGTTTTGTACCATTTCTCATAGAAGTAATATGACAATCTAAATCTGATCCATTTTTTGCCACACCATGTAATTAAAAACCACATAGTGTGGGTCCTTAGACTCCACATAAAAAGATTAAATTTTATAGATTTATATAACTATTCTTGGACATATTTCGATCCATATCTAACATCATCACTCATTAATTTAAATATTTGAAAATCTGTCATGGAACATGGGAAATAGTGAGGATCATATTTAATTGACCATACATATAATCTCAATGGGATACTGAATTAGGGCAGTGACCTACCAACTAATGGAATCTCTTCCTTATTGGAATGGAACACTAATCCTCATGGGACATGGAAACAATTTGGTGGAACCAGATACCACATTGTGTTAAGAGTAATCATTGGTATGTTTACCCATTCTATATTCATTGATTCAAACTTTCGTAGCTTATAAATTACACCACCCAAATTCCAACTATCTAGAAGTACTCAATTTCCCCAATATTTTACCCTCAAAAAATTCTATCCCCATAAATCATTAATAACCCTTTTAAATGATTTATGATTCCAATTTTTGACCATGATATAGACACATAAGGTCCTTGACATGAAATCCAGTAGAATCCCCTCTTTCCTAGAAAATAACTATGATCCTTGTAAGACCTGAAAAAACACAACATAGAACATTTACTCAAGGTATTTAGGTCATCCCAATCATTTCTACCCCATTACATATTCATCAGTAAATCCCATATAGTTATAATTTAAAATGGAAAATATTTGATGTCCTGACATCACAGATTTAAACTACCTTAAATATTTACTTCCTTACCACATGACATTAAACTATAGAGGGAACAATATTTTGTAGATGTAATATTACCAGTAATATAAGTTCAGAGATAAAGACCCTAAAATAGAACAATATAACCTCTAAAATAAAATTCCATTAATTATTGAAATTGAAGGTAAGAGCTAAAAGACCATAAACAACAACAATAGAAAGTATGTGTTGGAAGACCCTAAAATACAACAGAAAAATGGTCTGGTTTGAAAGTCCTTAAAATACCAACCAAAAGAGAAATAATGCTCTATAAGTTGAAAACCTTATAAGGGAATCTGGATAAAATGGGAATATTGAGAAATCATAATATGTAAAAGGCTAAAATTCGCCCAAGACACCGATTGGAGAAAACCCCCAAACACTAAAGTGGGAATTTTCTCTCATCATAAGTGAGTCATTGTACCTACAGATGTTTCTCCTTGGGGGGGGGGGTTGATTCCCACTAAATGAGTATTAGAAAATATAAAAAGGATGTAATACCCAATGAATTTGTATTATATTCTCCTCAAAAAAG
Source organism: Viscum album (assembly GCA_963277665.1). Lineage (NCBI taxonomy): Eukaryota > Viridiplantae > Streptophyta > Magnoliopsida > Santalales > Viscaceae > Viscum > Viscum album. The sequence continues at coordinate 1,059,366,907 of OY728135.1, read as the reverse complement.
GAATAAAAGGCAGAAGACTAACATGGATCATGTAACCATTAAAAAAGGGCACGACCGTCAATATTTAATTCAAGAAGAACCTGTATCATGCATTATATTTTAATCATTTATTTCCCCTTTCACAAGACATTATGTTTATGAAAAAAGTTCTGAAGAAAATTTATGCTTATCCTACAATGTCCACCAAACAAGCTCTTTTGATCACATGATTTTTTAACAAGAAATTACATAGAAATCATTAAAAACCATTTTAAAATAAATGATAAATATATGAGAAAGGTGTAGACCATATGCAGTCATTTATTTTCATGAGATAATTTTAGGAGGGTCCCAAGACCTCATGATACCCCTAACGATATGTTCGTCTTGTCACACAAGAGCCCTTTGTCAGATCACCTTCATTATGTGCAGGGTCTCATACATGTTCATTAGATTATGAAATACCCCTAAAACTTCATAATATATGAAAAGGAATTGTATATGAAAATTCTCTCATGTCATTTCAAGATCTAACATTGATCACATGATGCACCATGAAAATGTAATGTGACTGGCTAGGATACAATATGTTCTCTATTGTGAGATCCCATATTGATCATGTGGTTCTCACAAAGAAAATAATGGGAAAGGGTTGAATAACCTTTTAAAATAATGGATGAAAATAATAAAAATGTTTCATGTATTTTGGATTTCCTGATTTTCATTCGCCACACTTGTGTGATTCATAAGACCTTATGGATCCACTAGAGACATGTCGAACTTGTCATGAAGATGTGTGTTGTCATGACACATCAATTACATGAAGGACCCTAGCTTTCCCATTTATTTATATGAATCCTTTTCATTATTGTATGCAATTGAATGTATTGTCCATGATAATACTCTCACAACATTGTGAGGCCAATCATCGATCCCACGACACATAACATACAATGAAAATGATTATCCTTGAAAGTAGACTAAGAACATTAAGAGATCTATTATCCATATAAAATCATGAAGGAAATAATAAAAATAGTAATAGTGGAAGCTTCTTGCAATGTGAGGATATGATGGACTTCATGCGGAATGGTTTATACACACTAGGAAATAACTATGGATCACATGAGTCTTCCTTCGAAAAGAAAATATGATTTCATGAGGGTTATTATACATATTGGCCCGATCTTGTGGAGGATCCTTTGACAAGACATATTCAAATAATTAATGAACAAAAAAGAGTCTTATTAAATCATGTGAAAGCCTTCCCATAGGTATCATGATCTTGAAAATACCCGTAGACATATCGGCTTGACCTTGTAAAAACACTTAGAATATTCGACATAGTTAGTAAAAAGCCATTTAATAGACTAATGTCCAATAAAAATGGAAATGATGGATCATTCTCGTGATTTATGAATATCATTCAAAACCACAGATAAACTATGAAAAAATCATTTGGATCACATAACACCAATGTCCCTCCACCGACTATATCCCATATGCTGGAGATATGTTCCATATAGGATGTCATATAACTGAGGTGTTCGGGTCTATAAATTCCTACTCCAAATCTTCAAAAAATTCATTCTAGAGCCCACAGATGATTAGGTACTGTTACATGAGTGTGCAGGAGAGAACTTCTCAGATTGAAAAGTCATGAAATCATAAAGGTACTCCGCTAGTAAAATTCTATGGAATTATCTAAGGGATCATGTGGAAATCATATGAACTTTACGTGATCATCCTATAGATCATGAGAATAATTTTATGTTTTCATTATAATTAAGAAAAGGAGGTCCCACATGTTGAATGAGTCACCTGAAATTAAAAATATGAAAACAACGAACAATTTTTGGGAACATATGCAATAAAATATGGAATAAAGACTTCAAAATACATGAGAATTATTTTGAAGATTGAATCACTTCCCACACTTCACATGTCCATGATAGATAATTCTACAACACTGAGACATGTAACTCAAGTCACATGATGCTCTCTTTTCAATCCATGTAGATCGTGCATTGTCCATCAAGAATGTCACGAAAGTTGAGAGATTCCCTCTGAGCATGGCACCCAAAACTCACAATTTCTTTTGGAAAAGTCTTCCAAATATTTTGTTGTCCCCCAAACGTGTCATCCAAGTTATGTGGAAATGCTAGGGAATTTATTCAATGTTTCATGAGGCCAGGAAGAAAAATTTGTCCTTGATCATGACACACCCTCTATTACTATTATTTGGATCATGAGAGGCCCTCCATAAAAGTCATCCAAATCATGGGGCACCATCCAGGAAAGTCATCCAAATCATACAAAACATACCAAAAATTTTACAAAATCCAATAGAAACCCCCATAAATGTTATCATCCCTCATGAGATGTGATCCATACATTCCATTCATCTCATGAGTTTTCCTCAAGACAAGTCAAACTAGATGATGTGATTTTCATTGAACATGTAAAGTAGGCTACCAAAAATGTCCAGAAATAATCAATCATTTCATACTAATACCCAGACATGTCAAGCATGAAATATAGGACATATCAAGAAGTAATCCTAAGATATGATAACCTTTTCCGGTGGATATATTTGGTAATTCTAGAAACTAAACAAATAGAACATCAGTTTGTTCTATAACTAGGATACATAGGATTATTTTCTAAGGACCTACCTTTAATGGGAATCCACCTCTATGTTTATACCTCCCAGTCTCCAGCCTTCCATCCATCATGATCCAATAATTCCATTGGATTATCTTTATTCCACAACAAACAACGGAATTAAGATGAAACTAAACTATGATAACATTGATTATTTCTATAACCATTATATGTAGGATTCCTTCCTAAGTCTTGATATCCATACCAAACATCCAAAGGTCTTCCTAGTGTATAATTCATGTATCCATATATAGTTAGATATATTACTTTATATCCTTTATTTTTCAAATCTATCATAGATTATGTGGTCTTGAAGATTTGATATGGTTACATCATTTGCATCCAAAACCTATATCAGTAATGGAATCCTTAGTGATTAAGCCTTAATTAGTAGAGTTTTATAACTTCCCCTATACATGGTCATCCACCTAAGGGTATGTCTTAAGGGTATCATGAAATATAATGAATCCAATTCCTACCATAACCAAGATATATTGGATGCATCATTAAGGATTGAGCTCAATAATAGGTTCCTATGTGAGTCCATAAATGACGTTTTAGACAGATGTTAAACTATACTAGTTAAATGAAATTTGCGTGTTTTGATTCATGTTATATTTAGGAAATATTGGATGCCTCATGAAGGATCTATCCTATACTCAAAATATTAATCACCTCCCTAGATGGAAGAAAACTCTAGAGTTCTTGGATATATGAAATTAAAATGATTAATCTCCCCATTAGTGGTCAATAGATGATGAAACTTGGATGAAAATAGATTGACTCATCAATACACCCCCCATTATCACATAGAAGGGTTAAACACTTGACACTTTTATTAGGGAAACTAGTATTGTATCTGTATTAGGAATAGATTAGTGGACATATCCTCAATATATATGAGATTCCCAATGTAATAAATTGTTCACCCTACTAGGTGTGATGAACCCAACCTCCCATCCACTCGACCATTGTGAGTTCTGAAGTGTCTTTGCATCTGAACCCCCCATTTGATGGTCTCCTATTGGAAAGCGAGTATATACTCATTTATGGATATGGGAACCATTTTTAGTTTTTATAATGGAAAAAAGGGAACATGGTGTGAAATATCATATCGAAATTGAACATAAAATAATCAAATTTTCGGAAAAACCATCCATGTCATTCAACGAAACAACAACATACCCTAAGGGGTGGGTTGTGTTAAGATAATCATCCTATGATGACGAATTTAGGTTTCTAATAAAACCCTATATAAGGTGACCTCCACTCATTTTATTAATTAGACATATCGAAGGTATACAATGGAAATTCCTACATGATTCATTATTGTTCATAATATATACATAAATAATATTAGGATAACATAGTTATATCACATACATCAGCTTGGTAGATAACTCATCATCTAGTATCAGCTTCTGATTCAAGATGGAATAGAAATAATCAATGAAATAAACGAATAATATGATGATATGGAATATTATCACACATATATTTTTTATTCTATATGAAAACATAATGTAAGTAAAGGAGGACAATGATTGAAGCAATTAATATTGGCTATACAACATGACTAATGTTGGTCAAATCAAATGTTGTATGAGTGAGGAGGATCAATACCTAGCTTAATGGAGAAGAGTTCTCAAGCATATGAGGAGAGAGGATGTTCATGAAAAATGGGATATTAAAGGAGAACTTATTTTATATTGAAGTAGGTTTATAAAGGTAATTCACTATATTTTTAAATGGGGTATCGTTACCCAAATTGTGTGCAAACCATCTTTGGTCATTATCCCCAAGTCATTCCTCTTCATATGGTTATGCACAAGGTTAGACAAAACCATGTTATAACCATGTGTTTTAGTTCCATAAAAATATTTTACCAATACACATGGGTATGATGTCCTACTCTGACATTATTTTCAAATTTTAGTCCTTATTCCGAAGGAAACATGGTTGAGCCACATGGTTATTATTAACCATGTACCAACCATGATCCTCATATTTATTCTCCAAAATTCAGAGTTCCGGGATGTAAAAACTCCCGAGCACCGTTGAACCCTTACTTAAACTCTTTATTTATTTTATTATATTGAAGCAGGATGTTTAGATTGTATTTCAAAGAATACTTACCTCTATAAAAAGTTGGGATGTTACAACAAGCATGTTTTAGTGATTCATGATGATCGAAAATTGTTTTCTTAATTGATGAGTTATATATTGATATAACATATCTTAAGTAAATAAAAAAAATATTCAGTCCTTTATATTCTATTATACCTGAATATAATTTCTCATAGTCATCCATCACATAAATGTATAGTATTGTTCAGGTTTTTGGTTAAACTCACCAAAACATGATTCTACCATGATTAATGGATGATTATGAGATGGTTTAGTTAGAATACAATTATACATGAAGTATAATGATCTTATTTATTATTTATTAGTGATATATATCAATTTTTAAATAATAAAAAGGAAAATATAATTTATACAATGTCATTAATTTGAGAAAAGAGATCATTTTATTCTTAGTTCAATCATCTTAAAAGATTGAATTAATAAATATTCTTTGTTGATCATATCATTTGTAGGTTTTAACATTTTTCATAGGAAATCCATAATGATGTGATAAAAAATATATTTTGTAAAAAACCCATTCTATAAACCATCCTTTATTATTTATTAGGAATAATTATTTTCCCTACGCGTGGTGGCAGTAGTTTGCATGTATGCAATGATGATGATGTCATGTGTTGTAATGGATGAGATTGGTGAATAAACAAAAATAATACCATTACTATATTTATATTATAGTATATAAATGATATTAATACAATTTTATTATTATTTAAAGAATAAAATTTTATAAGATGATTAATAAGGAAAGATAAGTAGTTTATAATGCTCGCATGAGGGAATTTAATTTTCCTTTTAATTTTCCTATGAAATGAAGTATTTATGATAACTAATATTAACCTGAAGCTTTTAAACATGGTATAATAGTATATGAGAAGAAATATGGTAGATTATAAATTAGAAATTTTATGGATAGGTGATTCATGAAGTGGTGAAGATGATACTCTTTTATAAGTTAGGAGAATGAAAGTTTTTTGCAGTATCCATTTCATTTTCAAAAATGTAATGTTACACTTAATGTTTCATACAAATAAAATGGAAAAAATATGTGGGGGTCATAAATTTTTGTCAATACATGCCTCAAAAACTTCTTTGTGTGAAAGCATCATGTAGATTTTGGATTATAGTTTTAATATTTATCTTTTACCCAAATTTACATTTACATTAGTAACTAATCAATAACCATAGTAATTAATTTTAATTACACATTTTAGGATTTAATATTTTGCCAAATTTTATAATTTTTATTTATAATTTTTAAATAATTTAATAACATAATATTTCTAAAGGTGTGAAAATTTAATTTTAAATTAGACACTTAATCATGAAAAAATATTCGTAGGAGACTAATGTTTTGTAGCTTTAAATTTATACATAAGATAAAATTATATTGGATACTGATTTAAATGGAATAAACTGATTTATTATAAAGTAAATAAATTTTTTTATTCATTAAAGGAAATAAAAAACCAAATTTCCCTTGAGAATACTTGATTTAATATAAATAATAAAAATATATTTTATTAAAGAATTATTTTAATAATTCAAATAATGATGGACATTGAATTTATAAATTCATAGAATATTTTAAAATTCATATAGTTATTAATTAAAATCATATTTTATTACTTAAAAAGTTTCTTAAACATCTAGGTCATTCTTGTATAATGATAATGTCATAAATATTATTATAATTCCGCAAATAAGTATTTTGAGACTAAAAATGATCTTTTTAGAAAAATATATAAAATTATTAGTAATCTAGTATTGATATTGTGAATCCAAAAATGAATTTATATTGGTAATTTTAAAATTATAAAATAAATATTTTAAATAAGTTCGTTAATTAGGGAACTATAAAGATTGTATCTGGGGATAGTTCAAGGTATAGTGTTTACTAGCTACAGTAGGGTTTCAACAATTATATTCTCCCCCCTAAATAATTTTATCCTACAAATTGGGGTAAATATAAGATATTATAATTGTGGATACCACTTCATCAGTTTATATTGGCTCCCATGTTCTCTCTTCTACTTTGTGATTTACCCAACGAGATTTAAACAGTTGTATTTTTAGATTCAAAAATACTTTCTCTTTAGTGTTAGTAATATGGACACGTACAACATTATATGAAAATATAGTCCCCAACTACATTCCTCCAAATGTGTGATAATTTGTTTGATCCAAAATGTATTTCCTCTGTAATGAAACATTTAAGATTTCATGTACTTTATTAATATTGGGAGACATATACAATTTGTAAGCTACATATAAAATTCTTTTTAAAATTTTATATGGTCCAATGTACATATGGATTAACTCCCTATAATTAACATATTTTGAAACTCCCTTCCATGGAAAAAATTTTATGAATAAATTATCACCAACTTGAATTTCTATTTATTTCCTCCAATTTTTAAAATTATAATTTTTCTAATCTATGAATCATTAATAATATATTAAATAGATCATAACATAATAGTATTATCCCATAAAAAATCTGGGCCAACTAGTTTTCTTTCTCAAAATTTTTCCCAATTGTTTGGAGTATGACACATATTTTTATACTATTATTTATATGGTGCCTGATGGATTCTCAAATAGAAGATATTATTATATAAAAATTCTAAAAAAGGTATATGAAAACTCCAAAGACATTATAATTTAAGAGAACATGATATCAACTTTTATTACCATGTTTGGATAGTCCGTTCAAACTTCCCATCATTCTATGGTTGATAGGTGTTTCTTAAATGTATCTCAGTTTCTGGAGCCTTTTCAGCATTATGCCAAAATTTTGATGTGAACATAGGTTCATAGAATGATATGAAAGATAAATCTTCCCCATGAATTCATTAGATTTCATTGATATTGAGATTATAAAGGCTCCATAGGGGTCAAAGTTCTCTTTTATCTATAGAGTGAGAAGACGAGGAATAATGTGAAAAATGTCCCATATAGCATCTTTCCTCCCAGGAGTCTTTAAGAGATGAGTAATAAATACCGTTGAAATATATTACCACTTCCACTTAGTTTTAGAAAATTTAATATTATAAATTCTTAATTAATCCCTGAATCCTCTTTTGTTTAAACATTATAAGTATTTTTATGTGGAAATATAATATTTTGACACAAATCATGCTTATACATGATTTTATGGAATTACATAATGGAAAAGTGGGTTTTAGAGAACCTATGTATAGTTAACACTCATAAAAAGGGTTACATAATGGTAGTAACCCTTATCAAATGGAAAATAGTTACTACATAAGGGTAATCATGCACTACATATGGGAATAATAGATTTTTCATGAACTTGTTAGGGTAACTTTGGGCTTGTATAACGGTATTGGATTGCATAGGGGTGTTGTGTAAGGTTAAATTAGACATAAAATAAGGTCATCCACTGTTATGTATGGGTATCTTGGTATTTTGTAAGGGTAAAATATTTTTTACAGGAATTTTAAGGGTAAATATGCTTCTATATAATGGTAAATACTTGTTTATGGGGATTATGTAACGGGGACCTTAAATTATTATAAGGGTGGCATTAAATTCATACATGCCTCATAAGAGTAACCCACCACTATGTAAGGGTATGAATATGTGTTTAAAGAGAAATTAAGTGTATATATGAGTAATTTACATTGATATTCTTGATTTCAATGGCGCATACGCGTAACCTAGTACCCCTAGACAACACCTACGAGCTATGTAAGGGTAAGCCATGTTATGGTTACACATCAACCTTTGGGGCAAAAATTATTTTGAAAACCTTTTTTCGTCCTCTTTTTATTCTATTATTCAGAAGAAATCCATTTCAATTCCTTTGCATTCAAAAAAATGATTTTTTTGTTTCTTTTGTATCATGGTCACATAATTCAAAATAATTATGATGTTTAAAATACTCTTCCTTCATGAAATTAGTGGGAGGAAAATTAAATTAGTAATTTTATCTATTGATTTAATTCTACGACCTTGTATGTGGTGTATATGTTTTAAAATAGTTAAACCCTTGTATACTTCTTTATGGATTGATCCTTTTTTATTAGTCTATAATTTCTTAGGTGTGTATTTGGTCAAGAAATCATTGATCAAACAAGATTCCTTTTCTAGTTTTATTGAAATAGAAGAACCTCACCCATTCCCCTAGAATATAGGGGAGATAAAACACAATTTTACAGATAATAAATGACATAATTTTATCACATTGTGTGAATTATGATTTTTATAAAATATTTGGGATTAGGTCAATCATTAGAAAATTTGATTAAAATTCTAGTTTTACTATTTAATGTAAACTGTAGTATTATAGACAGAAATATTTTTTCATTATTTGATCATAAATTTATTCAAAAGTGTTACTGACTTAATTACTTAAACTTTAATTTATGAAATATGAGCTAAGTAATGAATTTGATTGTATTAATTGGGCCATGCAATCAAAGAATGACTGGTCTCACTGGACACCACTTCGTTATATGAGCCAAATATTAATCATCCATGATTGCATTGAGCCCTAATTTGGATATAATATTGAGGAAATTTTTAAAACAAATCATCATTATGTATGGATAGACGATTCATGCGTTTCAGTGTTCAAATAGGCTGTTCAGATTTGATTAAAATATTTATATGAATTCCACATTCACACATGAAATGTTTTTAATCCCAAGACTCCCCACCACTCTATAAATGTGTATTTTTTTCATTTTTAGGGGTTGTAAAGTATGTTATTAAGTATAGGTAATAATATAAGTGGATACACTCCAATTATGCAATCATTTTGAGAAGGGAATCTCTTGAGAAAGGATCACTTAATTGAAGCCTTCCTATTTTTCTTCACGTTGTAATATTTTTTTTGTGTAATAAAATTCTAAATCCCGCATAAATTAATTCAATTTTTTTAAAATTCTATTATTTTCTACTGGTCTTATTTTTTATGGAAATCATGATTAAAACATGATTGCTACATACCATTTCCACGACCATTGTAAATGAAAATCATTTTTACGATGTCTACAATTCCCATGGAAGAGTAACATTGCTTATTAATTCGTTTAATTATCACCTCATTAACATTTTTGTTTTAAATAAATGAAAAAAATTGAATCAAATAATATGAACATTGAATTTAGTTTTTAAATTAAATGAAAGTTTTTAAGTAATTGAACAATTAATACCAAACTCACAAGGTCTTGTAAGGTGTGAATTGTGAGAGCATGATCTTAATATGTAAAACAAAAAAACACAAGATAAATTTTTTGAGTTAAAATATAATCCCAAAATTCAATTCATCCTTATTTCCATAGTGTATATTTTAACTAATTTACCACTAACCATAATGTAGCCTTATTCACTAATCAAATCGGGGTTCTACAATTTCACGTTCCAATCATAGCCTAGGTTTTAATTTATTTAATCTTTGTGGTATCTTTAATTATATTAGGGTTGTGGGTTAAAAAAATTTGGGAATCACAATTAAGTAGAGTTTAATAAATAATGAAAATTAGTAATAATTAATATAAGTGTTAGAGTTACATCTATTATTTTTTTTATACAATTCTTTCTAAAAAATATATTCTCGTTGCGTTTTTTCAATCTCATTTATAAAACCAAAAAAAATAATACAATATCCTTCCACCATACTTTTTCTAGTTAAATTAATTATTAAAATACCAAGATAATTTTGTTTAGTGTTTTTATTTTATTTTATTTTATTTTAAAATACCTTTAAAATGATGTTTTAAATTACATCATCCTTTGATGATTTTTTTGAGATGTTCAAAATTTTCTTTCTTTGGATTTTTTCATGGCATCATTTATCAAAAGTAGTTTATTTTCTAGTTTTATATGAATGAAAAAACCATACCATCTATCCTTTGTTATGGGTGATGAATTTTAAAGTGGAAATATCCATGTATTTATTTATTGGTCATCATAAATATAGTTCTTTCTGAGCACTTGGATGGTAAGGATACAATTTTTTTAATAGAATTATAATTTGAATGTATTCTATAAATGATAAAGAAATATTAACCCATATTATTTAAAGATCTCCAAAAATTACTAAAAACATGTTAATAAATTATATTTATTGTAATAAACTATATTATATAAAATAATCATTGGAATTATTATTTTTTCAACTCAGATTATCCTAGATAGAGGGACTATTTTTACTTGTGGAATTTTATTCTTTATCTATGAAATAATCCGAAATTATCATATTTAATCTAGATTTCCCTAGGGAGTGACTAGATTATTTATTGTGATATTGCATTAAATTAGAAATAAAATAGATATATTAAATTCTAATAATCGTTTGTCAGAATTTTGAGCCGACGAACAAGTTGATATATCGACAAATCCCATAATAAGTCCCATGAGGAGGTATTCTTGGATTTAGAGGTTCTCGTATCGGCAATAAAAATAAACAGGGTGGTTTATCCTTAACATTTACATCTTAATATAACATAGTAAGTTCCATGTATTTTTCAAATTTCATTTAAACGAGATTATTTTATATTGTTCATTTTCACATAATTTGTTTGTCGTGCTTGATTGGGATCACATGTGGTAGTGTTTTTGACCAGTGAGACCTGTTATGAAAATTGGCCCCCTGTTGGTTTCATGTAGACGAATTTTCATTTTTGATATTGATCATGTGTATTTATATGGATGATTAATTTTTATAATGACTTGATTCTGTTTTATGAGACACCTTTTTTATGTATTTTACCTTTCTTATAGGTATATTTTCTGGTGCTTTGAATAGGTGGCAAGACATGACATTATTACACCTTTGAGGGGGAGTGTGCCTGACATGTGATAATGGAGGTGAAGGACTTGAGGATAGGGGGAAATATAATGATAACATGTATATCATTGTTTTGGATGCACTTTATGCCTAAATATTAGGCTTATAGATACCTATTTTTTTTGTAAGTATCATTATATATTATAGATATAGTCATTGAATAATTGATTTGTGGGAATCCTAAAATAAATGAGTGCTAGAAAAAACCAAGTCATATGTAAATGTGATTCTATGATATTGTTATGTGGTAGATTCCCAAGCCCGATGGTTATTTTGGTAACTTAGTAAATCAATATGTTATCCTTTAAAATTGGATCTAAAGAACGTACTCTTAGGGGTCTATGGTTGCTTGGTTATATCGAAACCATTTATTTTTTAATTGTGTCATATTAATCTTGGTAAAAATTTATTATAATCATGGAATGAACCTACTGTATTTGAACGCACTAAGTTAATGAAACATTGTAGATGTACTATTGAGTCATGTACTCACAAACTACTTTGGAATTTTGGTGTTCTTATAGATTTTATGACTATAGATATTGTGAAGGGAATTGTATCTATGGCGTATGTATGATTAGAGGATCATGGAGCTTCTAGAGAACTGGGCTGGACTATGGAGGACCCCATGATTTTATTATTATTTATTTATCTTCACTTATTACATTGGACTGGCTTACCAGTTTGGGATACTATTTATTACCTATATTACATGTATTCCATATTTGGTTTTCGCTTGTTACTCTAATTATTTATTTTACTATTTTTATTATTTTATTTATTACTTGTGATATGACATAATAATGAGGGTATAATATTCCCAATGATGAACTTATTTAACTTTTTACTCGTTATAATCTTCTTACATATGAGGATGAATGCATGAGGTCATGTTACACTCTGTGTAACATCCTAGCTTTTTATTAAAGGTATATACCAATAATTTGTGGTTTAAATTACCTTAAAACCTAAAGATGAAACAAAAATTGTAAAAGATAGCCTTGGGTGAATCTGGGGATCTTATTGACCCCAAATCTTTAATATGGGAAGAAGAATTTTAGGATTCAAAGTTAGAGAAAAATGTGTAGCCTAGTTCACAAAATTTCTCTAAACTATATGGCTTCAGACAGTGGGCACATGGTTACCTCATGATTATTCTCTTACCATGCGACCCACGGTGAAAAATTGTGCTAACACCTGATTTTTTTTGTAAAGATTAGTTTTACGTGATTTTCACATGGTTAGTCAAACAATACATCGAACCGTGTGAGGTTCCCCATTTTAGCATTGAATGGAGTATGGTTCACACACAATTTGACAAAACCATGTGACTAAACCATGACCATTGTTTTTGGGAGTGAAATAAACTTCATACTCATATTTTATTATTTAACATATTCATTCATCCTTACCTCTCCATTCCAGTGGGATTCCCCCCAAGGTGTGTGAGATATTTTTTTCCCTCTTTTAAATGGTTTGATCCACCTCCTACATTCGATGTACGAATCATTAGTCATTAGAAGTGTTGGATTCATATTATAAGCTCCATCTTCAGCTATAATATATTACAAGGTTCTTCTACCACCCAATTTACTATTTAGGTGCAACATATTGTGCCCAAATTTAGGTATTTTTAAAAATTATTTGATTTCATCAATTCTAGGTGAAATCAAGCCTTAATAATGGATGAGTGTAGTACTACTACATTGAGGTAGGTAGTCTAGGCACTTTCACATTATTTCGTAGCTTTTTAAATGACAGGTGACTGTGATTCTTACAGGAACCCTCTAGATATTCTAAATTATTGTTTACTAAATTAATTAAAATAGTTTTTTGTGTCCTCTTTGAGCCTACTGTGTGGAGAAAACCTTACATGGGTTATTCACCATGTTATTGGTCACCCCTTGGTTGTGCCACATTACATGGTCAATTGACCAATGCCTTGAGTTTTGGACCTCCATTTTTGTGTGAGTTTCATTTTGATTATGTCTCTTAGAATAAAATTTAAATTATAGAAAATTCATGTCCAAGAGATTGTACCTTTAGCTTCAGGCCTCAAACCTTATATTTAAATGACTATGCTTGGTACTTCACATTTAATTCCATATTTCTCATATTTAATTTATTATTAATTTTTTTGAATACCCATGCTTCATTCCATAGTCAATTGATTACCCTTATTATATTCTTGGTAAAATATGCTAGCTAGTGATATTTAAATTTCAATGATTCCATGTGATTGTATATATATAAAATTCCTTGTACTTTATCTATATTAGAATTGTGCCTCATTTGTTTGACATAAAATGTATAGTTGGATTAATATGTGGTCATGTGTTTTTGAGATGTTTCATTGATGTCATGTTATTATATAAATAACATTCCATGTGATGTGAATTGGTTACTATCGATCACATACAATGGGTAGAGGATAACATGGGTCCCAAGTTAAGGATTCCATGTATGGGATCACCGTGTTCAGTTGGTTTCTACATGAAATACCAGAGGTTATACTTTGGATTTCCATGAATGAGTTCCCCAAGAAATTTACTTATAATTGTCAGTGACACTAGTTCATTGGGTGAGAAACTGAGGAAAATCCCATTGGTAGGATAACAACTCCATTCCCCAACTAAAACCTATTCCCCTATGTGAGATACATAGTACAGACTCAATGTTCACCATGTCTTCAGTGATATAAGTGTTTATGCATAGGTTGCATTGGATTTTCTCAATGACAATGGTTATTTTGAAGATTACTATACCACACCTTAAGGTACTGTATAGATTTCCATGGACGGGCTCAGGACTCCACCATTAGATTTAATGGATTGATTGAACATTTTATTTTGATATATTTCATTCTTTTATTATATAAGAGCCTTCATATATGATGACGTGAAATTGTGACATCGAAGTTAAATCACAAGCTTGGGGTCGACCAACCATAGTTTTTGTGTATACATTGGACGTTTTATACATATTTAGGCCTCAATAGGTACCTCTTTTAGAAATTTGTCATATTCAAAAGTAGGTGGTATCTTTTGGGTTTCAATTTAGGATCCTAGACTGAGGAGATTATTATTTAAAAAAATTTCCTTCCTTTATTAATTATGGAACACTATCATATATTTATTGTATGAAATGGAACTGTCTAGAAACTATTATACCGACCTAAATAAATTTTATATCACACCCTAATTGGTCCACCCAATGTATATTTTATGAACATAGGTATAGAAAAAGGGAATCGTGTCACTTTTGATTCTTGAGTGATTAGTAGTTTTGGGTGTAGCATGGGGAAGAGGACCGAGCCTATGCTTTAGATGCATATAGTTATAGCTTTTATCTTTTGGTATATTTTCAAGCATGTAATATATTGTTGTTTCTCCCCACTATTTGTAATAAAAAAATTTCATTGACACATGAAATAATGATCATCATTCGGTATCTATTGTTTCTCTTCAACTTCTATTAGTTCTTTATTTTCTCATGCTTTTTTTAATTCTTACTCTTCCATTGCTATATATTTCTGATTATTATTCCACTTTTTGTTATGTGTTGTTCACCACTATGCATACTCTAATCTATAAGTGCATAATATCCCTATTGAAACACCTAATTTCCTTTCTTTTAATCTGAATCCTCTAGAATTTGGGTAGGTGTGCATGATACCATTTGGCTACCATCTCAAGGAATCAGTAAGTGGAATCCCAAGTAGGATTATACAAAGTGGTATCAGAGCTATTTTCCTTTTGTCTAGGTATTTTTTTCTAGGAAGGAGAGTAAGAAATTGGGATTTTGACCCTACCCTGTGTTTTTTATGTAGATAACCCATGTAAATGGGACATACAAATTACCTAGGATGTGAAATTTTTGTTATTGATTATGACATTTATGGTTAATACGAATTCACCATTCAGGGATTCACATGTTTTATTGTATTATTAATAATGGTATAACTGGAGTTATGATTCCAATTCCATTATCCCAATGATATAATGCCATATTAAAAAAATACATAATACTAGGAATTAAATGAATTGATGTAAAATGCATTATTCTATCTCACTTTTAATTTTTAGTGTGCATTGACTTATTTGAAGTGATTATTGTTGTGCCTTGGATATTGAGTCCTATAATTCTTGGTTTTTCATATTTATTTAAATATTATAATTGTTTTGTAGGGATATGTAATAGTTTGGATTAAGTGGACACCCAATTTTAAATTATAACATGTATTGACACATATAAACTGGAATGGCGATCCACCTAATTAATTAAATTAATGGAAAATTTAGATTCATAAATGGAATCTAATGAAAATCATATTTTAAAAATAAATGAACACCTTATGTGAGTATTTCAGACCATGAAAATTTCCCAACGTTAGAAATAGGCTATAGGTTATGTCTTAGTAATTCATCTATGAACATTTCCTTATTATCAAAGCCTAGATCTCAGAGAAGGAAAAGGTTTGTGTTCTGTTTCTAGGGGGTACTTGTACCTAAAATTAATTAATTGTTTTATTTATATACTCACTGTATATATTATAAATCATTTATGAGGTTTGAGATTTTCATTTTTAGAGCTATTCCACCAAGATGAACTTGTATTGTACACATGGAAATAGTTGATGAGCATACTATAGAGGTGGTGGGGCATGTGACACCCCATATACCTTCTGTATTGAAACCTAAGGCACATCTTTGTGATCTTATTATAATAACTAATGCTTTGTTTCATGATGTAATCCTTCAATTTGTGAATTCTGTTCATGGTTCTCATTATCCTGACCAAACTATGGAAGATATGTCTCAAGACTTTTGTAGAATCATGGTTAGAATCTGTAGTGTCTATCTTTGACCTTCATGAATTTTCTCATGGTATGAGGGTCAATATCACTACCTACATGTTATGTTACTTTTCAATGTATTTTTGGGACACCATATCTCAGTATGAGCATCATCAAGGCATGGTTTGGATAGACTCCAGGATGGATTTCTATGATCACTTCTTCCCATATAAGCTAACATCAAATCGTGCCTAGGAGTTCATGTATCTATAGTAGGGAACTATTACTATGTTAGTGTATTATTCCTATTTCACCGATCTTTAGGGTTTCAGTCAATATCTTATTGGTGATGATTTTATGACTACAGGGCTGATTGAGGATGGGATTGGGAATGTCGTCAACTCATAGGTGAATATATTTTGGTGGAAGACTATTACAATGATAGTGAACTAGGCCTTGATTATAGAATTAAATCTCATAGAAGATGATAATGTGAGACCAAGTAGATGTGTTCAGAGAAAAGGTGAATGTTCTTCTGGAATTTAAAAGAACCATTTTGAGGGTGCATATGGGGGAGGTTCCAGTCAGGTGACACAAAATAATTCCATACTGAGTAAAAAGTGTGTAACACTAGTCCTTAAGAATCCTTAGTGCATGATGATCCGAATTGACTGTCAGGATTATGGAAGGATGGGTCACCTTAATAGCTTCTTCTGTTCTTTTCCTTAAGCCTCTTGTGAGAGGGGATCCATATATACACTTATTTCAGTTACTGTATTTTCATATCCATGTCATGAGAGGAGTTGGCCTTCTACTATATGATAAAGTTGATGTGGTAATGGTCTTCGATGAGATAGTCAGGACAAATGACTTAACATCAGCAGAGTGGATATTTCTTAGCTAGTCGAGAAGCATCTCAAGGCTATGGTTCAGGCCATATATATGCAGTGCAGCTAGTGCTATAGGAGCAGAGTCCTGGGCTATATACGATTAAATGTTCTATTATGGTGTCCTCTACTTTATTTTTTTTCATTTCTAGTATAGTTGCATCACAATATTTCATTTTTATGGTATTTGAAAGTATTAGTCTTTCAATTGAGTACTTATGTGGTGTTATGTCTCTTTAAATACTATTAGGGACTTGACTGAGGGAATATCTCTAAGTGGGTACTATTTCTTTTGATGTTCCTTCATCATCAAGATGACTAGACTCAACATCATTCGTGGTATGGACTACATTGTTCCTTATCGTGCCCAAATGGAATGTTATCGCTTTAATGTGTCCCCCACATAACCCTAGGGAATAAAGTATATACACAAGGTTAAATGGGATATCTAGGCCAATCGAGATGGAAGCATTGAATTGGAATTTGAATAGTGAAAGTTCAATTTGTAAGTATCTTTATGATCAATTGAGGAATGTTGTTAATATAGTTCCATCATGTGGTGGATCATTTGATAGATGTATTCCTGGATGATTTCTACAGATTTCTGTCTGAGAGAGTGGTTGAGTTCACCATAAATTTACTCCCATGTTCTAAACTAGTATCAATTACTCCACATAATATGGCACCAAAAGAGCTCTAGGAACTCAAAACGCTTTATTAATACATTTAGGGAAAGTATTTTATTAGACCCATCACATCGCCATTGGGATCACCTATCCTTTTCTGCAATAATGCAGATGTTACCATCTAATTGAATGTGGACTACCACAGACTAAACATTATTAAAGTGAAAAAATGTTATCAATTTCCTAATATAGAAGACCTATTAGACTAGATTTTAGAATGAATGTTTTTCTAAAATATCATTTTGTGGTTAGGATAACATTATGTTTGTGTGAGGCCATCAATTATACCATGTACATTGTTTTAATAAAGTTTAACCATATAAAAATATTGGGTTATGTAGGTTTTTATGGAGAATTGTCATGTAGTATTCATGGATATTATGAATTATTTTTTTCACATATATCATGATTCATTTTTGGTAGTCTTCATGGAGGACATCTTCGTGTACTCGCGCACCATTCATGACCCCAACAATCATATTGATATTTAGTTAACTAAACCATGTGACCACTAGTTGTATGAAAAGCTCTAAAAATGCCACATTTGGAATACCAAGGTGTACTTATTGGGTCATATCATATCAAAGGAATGTGTATCTGTTGACCCATATAAGCTGAGAATAGTAGTTTCATGGAAGAATGACGGGAATTTAATTCACATATGTAGCTTCATAGGGATACCTAGCTATTATGGGAAATTTATTTAGGACTTATCCCACATATATGTGCCTCTTATTTCCACAGTTAAGAAGGGCATGTAGTTCCTTTGTTTTAAATATTATGAGGTCAATTTTTAAGATTAAAATGGAAAAATCACCTCAATCCCTATCCTAATTCATCCTGAGATGGCCATGAGTTATACAGTCTACTATGATGCATTATGGATCAGGCTTGGTGAAGTTATAATGAATGGTGATCATGTCGTGGCATATGGGTACCTCCTACTGAGGCCTTATGACCAGAATTACCAGACCGATGATCTCAAATCTAGCATCCATGGTTCGTGGCCTACGGTGTTATAGGAACAATTTATTGGGTGAGTTATTATTTATTTACACGGATCATAAATGTCTCAAATATATATCCTCATAGTGAGACATGAATATTAGATAGAGTAGATTACTGTAATACCTAAACTTGTTCAACATTGATCATGTGTACCCACCTAGTAAGGGTAAATACATGGACGATACCATAATCCAAAAGACTCAAATGAAAGCCATCATGGTGTCCATAAATGAGTAAAAAATGATGGATATGTTTTCAGATATGCACATGGGGGTTGATGAACAGGATATGCATGCATTTCTAGTCGCTCCAGGGGTGACTTATTCTTTCTTAGAATGGTTCTGGATGTGGCTGTTATTAGATAATCCAGGAATCATTCTGAGGGAGAGATTCATAAGAGAGAAATCTCCACCAATTTTGGTTTTTGACGGTGGTGAAACACTAAAATTTCATTGTCATGTATGGGTGCCATCAGATATACAGGAAGATATGATGATATAATCACATTCATCTTTATGGGAAGTTTACCCTAGTCTTAACAGGATTTACAAAGATATATATTATCAGTATTGATTTCCTTGTAAGAAGGGGAAATAATAGGTTTCATTACTCAGTACTCCACCTATCATTTTGTGCAAGTAGATCATCATTGTCATTCTGAACTTCTACATCCTCTCTCCATTCCTATGTATAAATGTAATGATGTCACCATGGATTTTTTGATAGGCCTATAAAGATCCCCATGAGTCAATGTCATGGTAATTCTATTCATCGATAGGTTGACCAAGGTCGCACACCTCTTAACAATATGGGAAACCATCATTGTTGATGAGTGAAGAAGGCAATACATTCCATTGATAGTGAAAATGCAGGATGTTCCCTGTTCTATAATTTTGGAGCAATTCACATGGTTTAATTCATTATTTTAGAAAGGGTTTAAAAAATGACAATGCTCATAGGTGCTATTGAGTACTCTATATCACCCTAGAACAAATGAGAAGTTTTAGTGGACAACGTTGGTGTTAAAGGATATGTTACAGGCCTATATTCATGGTTTTGGTGGTTCATAAAAAAAATATTCCCCTCCTTGATTTTTCATTCAAAACCAGCTTGCATGTGTCAATTTAGATGGCACTGTATGATTACCTCTACGATAGACAATGCCATTAACCTATGTCCTAGATAGAAGAAGTTTAGGAAACACTAAGGGTTCCTCATCTCATTTAAGAGACTTTAAAAAGATTATAGTTGATTCAAAAAAAAATTGGATATATCTCAGTCTAGGGAGAAGTCTAATACAAATTGTGGATACAGACCATAGTAGTTCTAGGTGAGACACTAGGGTTTTTAAGGGTATTTCCTAGATTGTGTGAAATACAAATCCAGATATATGGAATGTTATCTCCTAGGTATGTCAAGACTATTGATATCATGGAGAGATTTAAGTTGATATTCGATCTGTTACAGTTACCTTAGATGCATTGTTCCATAAATGATGTCTTCCACGTATCATAGCTTCAACAGTACCATCATGAGTCATCACATTCATTTAACCCTGTGGATATTGAGCTAGAATGGATATTTCTTTCTTGGAGAATCTGATACATACCACTGATCATATTATGAAGGTTTTCTGAGGTTGTTCATTTCCCCTTTTCTAGGTGTTATGGTAAAACAAATGTGTACATTAAGAGACTTGGGAGCATGAGGCTGATGTATGAGAGTAGTGGCTAGAAATCTTTTCAGATGATATCATACCACCTTTAGATGGGAAACTCATGGACATGCTGTGTAACATCCCAGGTAAATAATGAATAAAGCATTTTGATATTTATTAATATTTACGAATTAAATATTAATTTTACTTTAAAGGGGTTGTTATGTTCGATAGCGTACCCTATACGCAACAAAGAGTTTTTCGAAATCATACGTTGCACACTAGTAATAAAATCATATTATTTCAAAGGGTAGTTAACACATAGCCGTTGTATTTGTGGGAATGGATAGAAATAAATAAAATATGATTATATATGTTTTTTAAATGTTTTTACTTTTATCTAATAAAAGATAAAGACTTAAAATACGGAAAGAATTCAATTTTAGGCGTATATGCCCTAGTTTTCACTAAAGGTTCACTTATCGCCTTTTGATGGTGAATCATCATTAAATATTGTTTTTTCACTCTTGTACATTCTATTGTACCAAATAAAACTCTTCTTTAGAATCGGGACATCAAAATTTACTTTGTGTAATTTCTTGGTATTTTTCCGATAAAGTTCAATTTTTAATGACTAGTGTAAAATGTTGTATTTTAATTCAAAACCTCTTTTTAATCTAATAAATTTATATGATTATATTATCTTTTGAAGTGGTTTTAAAGTAAAATTAGAATATATTTTTACCATTAAATCCAATAGTGGTCGTTGGAATTAATTTCACTTTGAAATCGGACTTAAACTAGTGTTAATCTTTTGATACTTATTGTTTCATAAAAACACGCTATTTTCTCTGACAACGGGAATTAATTATGAAATTAATTAATTCTACTTATATCATTTGAATTTTGTAAAATGGACTTTATTTTTTAATTCAGAATATCAAATATAGCTTAGGGTGAAGTTTTGGTATTTTTCTGAAAAATTTCAATTTTTGATGAATAGTGAAACCACTAAGTGGTACTTAAAAAACTAATTTTTCATTTAAAGGAAATTTTACCACCTTTGTGTTTTGAATTTAAAAAAATTGACATACATGGTTGTGATTAAGATTTAAAGTGAGGTTCAATGGGATTAAAATAATTTTTTGGTGAATAGTAACTTATTAAGTTTTTAATCGCGATTAGAGGTAATTAGTGTAATTTAAGGTAAAAATAATGTTGTAATAATATTAAATGAACTTTACACATGTCCTAACATCATTTGATGTGTCATGGCCGACCAAGAAAATCCATGGGTCAACTTGGGGACCCCATGAAGCCACTTTGGTTGGAAAATGACATTAATAACTTTTTATTTAAAGTTAAAATAAAAATGTCACAAACAGGAGTTGTTTTACTAAAACAATTTTTACATGGGATTATTCAAATCTGATATTTGACTATAAATATTAATTTGAAAGGTAAAACTATTTTCTACATAATCGTATTTATTTATAATATTTATACATTATATAAATTAAATTATTTATGATACCATGAGGATGCAGTGATTACCTCATTATTTAACGATTTAAATAAAATGGAACGATAATGTGAATATAAGACCTACACATGTAAAAACCCTATTGTATTGGTGGATTTAGAACCCTTATCACCTTAACCACGAAACACATCAATGTGGGACCATTAAAATCGAAAACTCATTCTAAAATAAAGTAACATTTCCTTACTTTCCAAGAGTGCCCCTCCTCTCCTCTTATAAAAGGCCCCAACCTCTACCACCTTACCCACACTTACAAAGCCTTTGGATCGGCCAAACCCCTTCCATTTTGTCTCTCCACATTCCTATATTACTCCTTGAATCCTCACTTTGGGCAGAAGTCTTATCAAGGATGCCTTTGAGCTCAAATCTAAGAGAGTTACCCGATTTTAAGGTGATGTCTTCAATTGTGTTCTTTTGCTTTATTTTTCTTCTCCAACCCCCTAAACTCATTTTATTAATTTCTTTTGTAACAACTCTAGTATCTTCAACATACTAGGATGTTGTTATAATAATATTTAGAGCTACAATTATACACATCTACATCTAATGGTTAACGAACATACTGTTTCTGTGGTTGGCGAATTTCTGCCTCACGAAACGATGATTGTTCAATCTTCTTTTAAACACCTTTAATGGTGGCCATTAAGATGTAAATCTATTTATATGTGATATATATTATGTTTATGTTTTCCTTATTCTTATTTATTTTTCATTTGTGGTATAACTTTATGGTTTCCGTTGTGGGTAAACACGATAATTTCATTTTAGGAAGTGCGGACTACCGCCCCCTCAAAGTGATGTGATTCGTTAATGCCATATGTGGGACGTATAATGGATGGATTTAAAGTTATTATATATGATGTTATACAGTAATTATAATATACCTCTATATCATTATTATTTCATTCCATTAATGTATGAGATATAAATGAAAGTAGTGTTCATACGTACGTACGGCTTACCGTCTCCATTAACGGTGCATTTCATTTCTTATCCCCAAATGTAATGTACTATTATAAGTACATATATATAATGGATATATATGATTTATGTAACATCTAAATGATTATTATAATTCTGGAATTAAAATTTACATACCTCTCATTTAGTTATAATTCCATTAACATGACATAGAAATGAACGTAGCGTTCATGCGTACGTTCGGCTTATCGTCTCCATAAACGGTGAATTTAATTTCTTACCTCTAAATGATTATGTGATATTATAAATACTTGTATATGATAGATATATATGATATATATGATATCCAAATCAGGAATGTCATTTTGGATATAAAGAACCTTTGACCACACGAACAACATGTAATTGTAAGAAGTCCACTTTCGACTTAAGAACCAAATATCGACAAAACAAACATTATTAACTTAAATGATTACATAATGTTTATAACATGGAAAGAGGTGATATAAAAGGAATAATTAACTTGAAAAAGGTTCTTAAGAAAATATTAATTAACTTAAGTTTATTATTCAGCGCGTTAAAGAACGATCGAGTCAAGTCGGACCTGAGGTAAGGGACTTCATCTCAATCTCCTTTCATTGAGGCATATTTCGATTTATACAAAACTATCTTTTATACGGTGTATAAACCCCTTTGATTTTTACTTTTATACAAAAGGAATCTTTTTCTACAAAGCGTTTTACAAAACGAAAAAAGGAATGTTTCTTTTAACGTACACGGTGACAACGACCTTTTCCGCCGCCGCGAGTATTATTTGGTCTTTGGCTTCCTGAACAAGTTGTAATGTTTTTTTAAATGAAATAAATACCATATACACTTTTATTTATTTTGGTATAGAAAATGGTTTTTAGAATGGATTTTTTATGTCAATATATTTAAGTGATATATTGTCATCAAATTGTGGAAATGTTTTCTTTCCATTATATTGGTTTTATGTCTTATGATTTTTATAATGGTACTTGGACATTTGACGGGTGCTTACGTGATAAACCATATGACGGGTGGTGCCGTGAATACCGGGATGGGTGGTTACGTTATAACATCCAATGCATTGGGTATGGAAGTCGGCCGTATGGCTATTCCATTAAGTATGTATGGATGTTGGTTGTATGGCTATTCCATTAAGTGATATGTGTGGAAGTCGACCGTATGGTAATTCCACTTATGTATGTTTATGTCCCAAGTTACCTTTATATGTTATGTATTCATTATATGGGTTTTATGGTAATCCTTTGGTTATAAAAGGGTAAGTAATGATATTTTTTTCAGTGATGAGTTTTTACTACTTCATGAAGGTGACAGTATTACTTTGTTAAAGTATACATGGTTTACTTGATGTTTGAAAAACTAACAGTTTTCATTCTTTGTGTATCCCTTACTGAGATTTTTATGCTCACCCCAAGTTTTTTTGAAATGTTTTTCATAGGACATAATGTGGAATAGGGTCACGGATGGGATAAAGGGAAAGTCATGCTATATAAAACATGGAACTAGACATGTTTCTTTTTAAGAGTTTTTTATTATATGGAAACTTAGTAGAAGTTTCTACTTTGTAATCTTTTGAGATGTAATAGTTATGTTCTAATTCTCTAAAACTCTATACCTAAAAAGATCCTCAATGTGAATTATTCATTTAATTCAATATTAAGTAATGATTAAGGTTGGGGCCTTATAGTTGGTATCAAAGGTCGGTTTAGACAACTTTAGGAGTTAGAAAATTGTTAAATTATAAACTAATTTATGGTACGATTGAAATGATATAGCATTTAACGATTACCATGTTGCTTCGCCTAAGATATTTCTGGGTTAAGATTGGTTTTTCATAGAGGAAACAGAACTGATTTTCTGGGAAGGCATACATAGGGAAATAATCATTCAAATCAGTATCCTGAGATGGTCAGAATCAGAACTAAACAATTTGTTGCAGTGATGGCTCAGTTGAGTCAGGTGAAAAATGTTGGTTTTTTTATTGATGATATTTTGGAGTTTTCTAAAAGTAAAGAGGAGCATGAAATTCATTTAATGGTTATTTTGAAAACCATAAATGAAAATAAACTATATGAAAAATTCAGAAAGTGTGAGTTTTGGTTACAACAAATTTTTTTCCTCGGTCACATTGTTTCAAAAGATGGCATAACTGTTGATCCTGCTAAAAAAAGGTTGTTGAAGAATGGAAAAGACCCAAAAATGTAACCGAGATCCATAGTTTTCTTGGTTTGGAAGGTTACTACCGAAGTTTTGTTGAATGTTTTTCACGGTTATCTAGTCCAATGACTATTCTAACTCATAAGGGTGTTAAGTTCATCTGGACAAAATAATGCGATGATTGTTTTCAGGAGTTGAAAAGAAGATTGGTGAATGCTCCTGTTTTGGCACTTCCTTCCAGGAATGGTGAGTTTGTTATATTCAATGATGCTTCATTGAAGGGAATTAGCTGTGTCCTTATGTAGAATTATCAGGTAATTTCTTATGCTTCACATCAGTTGAAAACTCATGAGGTAAATTACCCTACACATGATTTGGAATTAGCTGCTGTTGGTTTTGCTTTGAAAATTTGGAGGCATCATTTGTATGGAGTAAAGTGTGAAATATATACTGATCACAAAAGTTTAAAGTATATATTCACTCAGAAAGAATTGAACATGAGATAGAGGAGATGGCTGGAATTAATCAACGATTATGATTGTACAATTCATTACCATCCGGGAAAAGCAAATAAAGTGGCCAATGCTTTGAGTCGAAAAAGTAATGCTTTATTAACAATGATACGTTTAGAACGAGATCCTTTGGTTTTTGATTTGATGAATTTTGTTATAGAATTTTTTGGTGAAGGAAGTTATTCTGTTTTGTTTCAGGTATCAGTGAGATCATCCCTATCAGACAGAATTAAGCAAGCACAGAGGGAAGACAGTGAGTTGCAGAAAAAGGTAGAGCTGGTTCAGAAGGGTAAGTTGCCTGAATTCAACATTGATAATGATTGAGTTTTGAGGTTTTGGAAAAGATTATGTGTCCCTGGTGATTCACAGTTGAAGAATGAGTTGTTATGTGAGGCTCATAGTTCCCCATTTTCAGTTCATCCTGGCAGTACTAAGATGTAAAGGGATCTGTGAGAGTATTACTGGTGGGATGGAATGAAAAGAGATATTTCTAATTTTACTGTGAAGTGTTTGACTTGTAACCATGATAAAGCAGCGCGGAAGTTACCGAATGGGATGCTTCATCTTTTACCAGTGCTAGAGTGGAAATGGGAAAATATAGACATGGACTTTGTTGTGGGATTACTGAGGACATCTCGAGGTAATAATGCAATCTGGGTTATTGTTGATCGATTGACTAAATCTACTCATTTACTTGCCATACGAGATAATTTTTCCCTATATCAACTTTCCCATTTGTATCTTAAAGAGATAGTCAGGTTACATGGATTTCATCTCTCCATTGTATCTGACCGTGATCCCAGGTTTACTTGTAACTTTTGGAAAGGCCTTCAGAAGTCATTGGGTACTGAATTAAATTTTAGTACAGCTTTTCATCCGCAATCAGATGGGCAGTCAGAAAGAAAAATTCAGACCTTAGAGGATATTCTACGTGCTTGTTCGATGGATTATCAGGGAAGTTGGGACCAACATATTTCTTTGATTGAGTTTTCATATAATAACAGTTTTCATTCCAGTATACAGATGGCACCATTTGAGGCATTATATGGGAAGCGGTGTCGAACTCCAGCTTTTTGGGATGAAGTTGGTGGAAGGAAGCTGATGGGACCAAAATTGGTAGAAGATATGGCAGAAAAAGTTTAGTTGATTCAGAAACACATGAGAATATCTTAGAGTAGGTAGAAGAGTTAAGCGGATAACCAGAGGAAGGATCTATCTTTCGAGGTAGGTGATCATGTTTTTATCAAGGTTTCTCCATGGAAAAGTCTGATGAGATATGGTAAGAAAGGAAAGTTGAGGCCAAGATTCATTGTACCATATTAAATTATGGAGAAAGTTGGATCAGTTGTCTAACGAGTGGCTTTACGTCCGAGTTTATCTCAGGTACACAATGTTTTTCATGCTTCGATGTTGAGGAAGTATATGCCAGATCCATCTCATGTTTTGAGTCTAGAGGTAGTTCAGCAAGAGGAGAACCTATCTTATGAAAAACAACTAGTCCATATTCTTGACCGAAGAGAGAAAGTGTTACGAAATAAGTTAATTCACCAGGTAATGGTTTTGTGGAAAAACCATATTGTTGAAGAGGCAACGTGGGAATTTGAAAATGCTATGAGGTATAAATACCCCCACTTATTTTGATAAGTGAATATAATTGCGAGGATGCAATTCCCAAAATGGGGGAAGGATGTAACATCCCAGGTAAATAATGAATAAAACATTTTCATATTTATTAATATTTACGAATTAAATATTAGTTTTACTTTAAAGGGGATTCTATGTTCGATAGCGTACCTGATACGCAACAAAGAGTTTCTTTGAAATCTTACGTTGCACACTAGTAATAAAATAATATTATTTTAAATGGTAGTTAACACATTGCCATTGTATTGGAGGCAATGGATAGAAATAACTAAAATATGATTATATATCTTTTTTAAATGTTTTTAATTTTATCTAATAAAAGAGAAAGGATTAAAATACGGAAAGAATTCAATTTTAGGCGTATATGCCCTAGTTTTCACTAAAGGATCACTTATCGCCTTTTTAGGGTGAACCGTCATTAAATATAGTTTTTTTCACTGTTATACATTATATAGGACCAAATTAAACTATTCTTTAAAATCGGGACATCAAAATTTACTTTGTGTAAATTTTTGGTATTTTTCCGATAAAGTTCATTTTTTAATGAATAGTGTAAAATGTTGTATTTTAATTCAAAACCAATTTTTAATCTAATTTATTTATATGATTAGATTATCTTTTGAAATTGTTTTAAAGTTAAATTAGAATATATTTTTACCATTAAATCCAATAGTGGTCATTGGAATTAATTTCACTTTGAAATCGGACTTAATCTAGTTTCAATATTTTGATACTTATTGTTTCATAAAAACACGTTATTTGCTCTGACAGTGGGAATTAATTATTAAATTAATTAATTCAACTTATATGTTTTTAATTTTCTAGAATGGACTTCATTTTTTAATTTGGAATATCAAATATATCTTAGGGTGAATTTTTGGTATTTTTCTGAAAAAACTTCAATTTTTGATGAATAGTGAAACCATTAAGTGGTACTTAAAAAACTGATTTTTCGTTTAAATGAAATTTTACCACCTCTGTGTTTTGAATTTCAAAAATCCAACATAAATTGTTTTCATTAAGAAGTAAAATTTGGTTCAATGGGATTAAAATAATTTTTTGGTGAATAGTAACTTATTAAGTTTTTAATCGCGATTAGAGGTAATTAGAGTAATTTAAGGTAAAAATAATGTTGTAATAATATGAAATGAACATGACACATGTACTAACCTCATTTTATGTGTCATGGACGATCAATACAATCCATGGGTCAACTTGGCGGCCCCATGAAGCCACTTTGGTTGGAAAATGACATTAATAACTTTTTAGTTAAAGTTAAAATAAAAATGTCACAAACATGAGTTGTTTTACTAAAACAATATTTACATGGGGTTATACAAATCAAAATTTTGACTATAAATATTTATTGTAAAGGTAAATTGATTTCCTACATCATAGTATTTTTTTTATAATTTTTATACATTAAATATACTAAATTATTTATGACACCATGATGATGCAGCGATTACCTCATTATTTAACGATTTAAATAAAATGGAATGATAAAGTAAACTCTAAGACCTACACATGTCAAAAACCTATTATATGGGTGGATTTCTAACACTTATAACCTTATCCTCGAAACACATCAATGTGGGACCATTGAAATCCGAAACTCATTCTAAAATAAACTAACATTTCATTACTTTCCAAGAGTGCCCCTCCTCTCCTCTTATAAAAGGCCCCCACCTCTACCACCTTACCCACACTTCCAAATCCTTTGGCTCGGCCAACCCCTGCCCATTTTGTCTTTCCAAATCCCTATCTTACTCTTTTAAGCCTCACTTTGGGCAGAAGTCTTTCCAAGGAAGCCTTTGAGCTCAAATCTATGAGAGTTACTCGATTTTAAGGTGATGTCTTCACTTGTGTTCTTTTGTTTTATTTTGCTTCTCCAACCCCCTAAACTCTTTTTATTCATTTATTTTGTAACAAATATAGTATCTTAAATATACTAGGATTTATATAAGAATCATTCAATCTGCACTTACACACATCTACATCTAATGGTTAAAGAACATACTGTTTCTGTGGTTGGCGAATTTCTGCCTCACGAAACGATGATTGTTCAATATTTTTTTAAACACCATTAATGGTGGACATTAAGATGTAACTCTATTTATATATGATATATATTATGTTTATTTTTTCCTTATGCTTCTTTATTTTTCATTTGTGGTATACCTTTATGGTTTCCGTTGTGGGTAAACACAATAATTTCATTTTAGGAAGTACGGACTACCACCCCCTCAAAGTGATGTGATTCGTTAATGTCATATGTGGGACGTATAAAGGATGAATTTAATGTTATTATATATGATGTTATACTGGAATTATAATATACCTCTATATCATTATTATTTCATTCCATCAATGTATGAGATAGAAATGAAAGTAGCGTTCATGCGTACGTACGGCTTACCGTCTCCAAGAAAGGTGCATTTCATTTCTTATCCCCAAATGTAATGTAATATTATAAGTAAATATATATAATGGATATATATGATTTATGTTACATCAAAATGATTAATATAATTCTGGAATTAAAATATACATACCTCTCATTTAGTTATAATTCCATTAATATGACATAGAAATGAAACTAGCGT
This sequence comes from Viscum album, assembly GCA_963277665.1. Classification (NCBI taxonomy): domain Eukaryota; kingdom Viridiplantae; phylum Streptophyta; class Magnoliopsida; order Santalales; family Viscaceae; genus Viscum; species Viscum album. The sequence goes on along the minus strand of OY728135.1, from coordinate 1,059,336,835 downwards.
TCATGCGTACATACGACTTACCGTCTCCATGAACGGTGCATTTCATTTATTACCTCTAAATGATTATGTGATATTATAAATTCATGTATATGCTAGATATATATGATATATATGATATTCAAATCAGGAATTTCATTCTGGATATAACGAACCTTTGACCTCACGAACAACATGTAATTGTAAGAAGTCCACTTTCAACTTAAGAACCAAATATCAACAAAACAAACATTATTAACTTAAATGATTACATAATCTTTATAACATGGAAATAAGTGATATAAAAGGAATAATGAACTTGTAAAATTTTCTTAAGAAAATAGAAATTAACTCAAGTTTATTATTCAGGACGTTAAAGAATGATCGACTCAAGTCGGACACGAGGTAAGGGACTTCGTCTCAATCTCCTTTCATTGAGACGTATTTAGTTTTATACACAACTTTCTTTTATACGGTGTATAAACCCCTTTGAATTTTAATTTTATAAAAAAGGAATCTTTTTCTACGAGGCGTTTTACAAAACGACAAAAAGGAATATTTATTTTGACGTACGCGGTGAAAACGACCTTTTCCGCCGCTGCGAGTATTATTTGGTATTTGGCTTACTGAACAAGCCGTAATGTTTTTTTAAAAATGAAATAAATACCATATACTCTTTTATGTATTTTAGTATTGAAAATTGTTTTTATAATGGATTTTTTATGTCAATATATTTATGTGATATATTGTGATCAAAGTTTGGAAATGTTTTCTTTCCATTATATTGGTTTTATGTCTTATGATTTTATAATGGTACTTGGACATTTGACGGGTGGTTACGTGATAAACCATATGACGGGTGGTGCCGTGAATAACAGGATGGGTGGTTATGTTATAACCTGCAATTCATTGGGTATGGAAGTTGGCCGTATGGCTATTCCATTATGTATGTATGGATGTTGGCCGTATGGCTATTCCATTAAGTGATATGTGTGGAAGATGACCGTATGGTTATTCCACATAATTATGTTTATGTCCCAAGTTACCTTTATATATTATGTGTTCTTTATATGGGTTGTATGGTAATCCTTTTGTTACAAAAGGGTAAGTAATGATATTTTATTCAGTGAAGAGTTTTTACTACATCATGAAGGTGAAGGTATTACTTTGATAAAGTATACATGGTTTACTTGATGTTTGAAAAACTAACAGTTTTCATTCTTTGTGTATCCCTTACTGAGCTTTTTATTCTCACCCCATGTTTTTTGAAATGTTTTTCATAGGACTTAATGTGGAATAGGTTCAATGATGGGATCAAGGGAATTTCATGCTATATAAAACATGGAACAAGACATGTTTATTTTTAAGAGTTTTTTTATTCTATGGAATCTTAGTAGAAGTGTCTACTTTGTAATCTTTTGAGATGTAATAGTTATGTTATAATTATATAAAACTCTAAACCTGAAAAGATCCTCAATGTGAATTATTCATTTAATTCAATATTAAGTAATGTTTAAGGTCGTGGCCTTATATGTTGTATTCAAGAGGCTAGGTTGTAATGTGACGACATTTTCTTAATGGTATACACCATTAATTTTTGCTTTAAAATCCATTAAATGGACATTGTGATGATTCCTAACAAGTAAAAGGTTGTCTTGGGGGCGTTTGAGGATCATTTGAAGCCCAGATCACTGAGATGATAAACGATGTACTAGGTGGTACTATCATTGAGAACCATATAGCCCATCCCACATGGTTTCCCTAATCCATGTGGATGAAGACTGTGGAAAAAACGGGGCCATATGATTTGTCTAGATCCATATGAACTAGGGAGTACCACCATGTGGCCATCTCAGATTTATGAATAGTGTAGTTTCACAAGGTTTGCACATGGTTACTCATAGTTTGTGCTTAACCATATGAGGTTCCCTGTTAGAGAAGTGAATGGTGCATGGTTGCCGCAAGGTTTGTCCAAACCATGTTGTCAAACCATGCATAATGTGTTTAGAGGTGAAATTACCTTTTTTAACTTTCTTTAATGATTTAACATATTATTTCTTCCTCTCTTATCAATTCCAGTGGGATTTCTCCACCCTCTTAGTTTTTGATCTCTTTCTTCCCCTCCATTATTTGGTTTTATTCACCTCCATTATCTATTGATCGAATAACTCACCATCAAAAGTGTTGGATCCATCTTAGTAAGCTTTATATTCCTCTCTAATATATTTTAATGTTACTCTTTTATCCATTATGAAATCTTATTGAAATATATTTGCCCCATTTTTTGGGTAGATTGAGAAATACACTGATTTATTCCATTATAGGTCAAATAAAGAATCAATAATGGACAAGTGGAGCGCTACTACTTCGAGGTAGGTTCTCTAGGATCTCTCATAGAATTTCATCTCTTTTTAAATGACACACTATCATGCCACTCTCTGAACCCTTCACTAATGATTATTTCTTCTTTAATAAATTAATTACATGGGTTTCCATTTTGGTCCTGACCCTACCATGTGGTGAAACCCATACATGTGTTTTTATCCTTGTTGTTGGAAACCCCTTGGGTGTGACACCTTAAAAGGACAATTTCCTAATGACTTGTGTTATGGGAAAACATGTATGTCTGAGTTTCATTTTGATTAAATGACTGAAATTATAATTTTAATTAAGATAAATTTTTTACCATGAGATTGGACCATAATCTTTATGGATAACACCTTATATTTAAATTATTATTCTTTTTTTTACTTCACATTTAATCCCACATGACTCATATTTAATTTATTATCGAATTTGTTGAATACCCATGTTGCATGCCACATTCTATTTCTTACACAATATCTATGCCTTTTCAATCTTTTTAGCATGTGATATTGAAATTTAATTGATGAAATTTGAATATATATATATATATATATTAAAATTCATTGTTCTTTTGCAACATTAATTTTTTCCTATCCTTGTTTGGATGAAAATGTAAAGTTTTATTAAATTTTGATAATGTGTTTTTACCATGTTTCGTTGATGGGATATGATCCTATAAATTATATACCTTATGATGAGCCTTGGTTATTATGGATCAACAGCAATGGTCTAGGGGAGAACATGGGTCTCATGCTATGGATTCCATGGATGGACTCGTTGTGCTCAGTTTGTTTCTACATGATGTTCTGGGAGCGATACTTTAGCATGACCAACATAGGCTCTCCAAGTTGTTTATTTATAATCATGAGTGACACTAGTTCCTTAGGGGCAAACCGAAGGATGGACACATGGTTATGATGGTTATTCCATGACTCGAGTGATACTTAGTCCCTTATGTGGTATACGTACTACAGACCTAGAGTTCACCATTTCTTGAGTGATACAAGGGACATCGTATGGGTTTCCTTAGACAAACTCGATGACATTGGTTATATTAGATATTGTTTTAGGTACCCTTGGGATGATATATAGATCACATTGGATGGGCTCAGGACACCACCTTTGTATTTAATGAATTGATTGAAAATTTTATTGTGATATATGTGTTTCTTATTTTTTTATTTAGATATTTCTTATATGATGACATGAAATTGTGACCTCCAAGATAATGCATAAGCTTGGGTTAGCCTGCCTTAGTTTCTTCATTTACATTGGCCCTTGCATACATATCGAGACTTTCATAGGTAACTCTTTTAGAACTATAGAATTGCCTGAAACAAGTTGTATCATTTGGGTGTCCATTTAGGAACCCAAACAGAGGTAATTTTTATTTTTATTTTTGATTTCATGAACATTATTTATCAGTGCCCATTTTCATTTATTTATTGTATGAAATTTAATGACCTAGATTTTGTGAGTGCCAACCTACAAAGATTTTATCGCACACCATACTTGGCCCACAATTGACACCCAAGTTGATTTCATGATTGCATGTATAGATAATGGGAAGTGTGAAACTTCTGATGCTTGATTTTATTACAACACCGGTTAGAGAACATGGATGAGGACCAAGCCTATTCTAAATATGATTATGGTAAATGTTTTTGACTTTTTTGTATATTTTTACAGAATGTCGTATAAGCTTGTATCTGTTTCTCCCCATACTCACATTTTACAAAAACCCATGACATCATGATAATTATTTTATATATTTCATTTCTATTCATCTTATGGTGGCTTATTATTTTCTCCTTCTTGGTTTACTTATTAGTATTCTACTTTTATTTTTGTATGATTATACATCCTCTGTTTGTTACCTAATGTTTACCATTGTGAATAATCTTATCTATGAAGAAATAGTCTCCCCAATGACACACGCTAGGCCCTCACAGCATGTTTGTAGCCTCTGGAATTTAGGCATGTGCACTTGAGGTGATGTGGCAACTGTATTGGGGCACTGGTAAGTGGAATCTATGGCATTACACTATAATCCTGCTCAGAATATGTATTTTAGGTTAGGGTTTTATATGTATAGGTGTAACACCCTGAGATTTTATGAAAAATATTCTTTCCATTAATGTCTTGTGTTGTACGCTACACCAAAAGTAGCTTTCACAACATGCATCCTTGACTTTCCTTGCATTACACGCAATCGCGACCTTCCTCGATAGCGTGTGTAGTACGCAATACCGAGTTTCACTAAACAACGATCTTCTATTAAAATATTATTAAAACTAGCCGTAATGAATAGTAATAACCACTTTTAGAAATTTTGTAAATTTTATTTTTTAAAATGGCCTTCATTTTTGGATTTGGAATATCAAAATTAGCTTAGGGTGAAATTTTGGTACTTTTCGGATAACTTTCATATTCTGATGAATAGTGAAAATTATTAAATTTTAATTAAAAACAACTTTTTAATCAAAATAATTAATAGTGATAAATTATTAATTTTAGTGGTTTTAAAGTATATTTAGAATATATTTTTACAATTTAATACAATGTTGTTAATTGGATGTAATTTCACATTTAAACCAGACATAAACAAGTGTCAATCTTTTGATAGTTATTATCTCTCAAAAACACGCTATTTGTTTTGACGACGGGAATTAATTTTTAAATTATTTAATGTAACTGATATGTTTTGAATTTGGTAAAATAGACTTCATTTTTGAATTCATAATATCAAATATATCTTAGGCCTAATTTTTTGTATTTTTCTGGAAACTTTCATTTTTTGATTAATAGTGAAACCACTAAGTGGTAGTTAAAAAACTGAATTTTTTCATAAAACTTAATTTTACCGCTTCTGTGAGTGGAATTTCGAAAATCCGAGATACATGGTTAATATCAAGGACTAAAATGTGGTTCAATGAGATGAAAATAATTGTTTGTGAATAGTAACTTTTTACTTTTATTTACCACGGTTAAAAGATAATAGGGTAATTAAGGGTAAAAATGATATTATTATTACCCTAAAACATGTCCTAATTCTATTGGATAAGTTTAATTCGACCAAAAACATCCTTAAGAAAAAAATATGACCATTTAGGCCCACATGGATTAGATTAGGACATTTATTATTAATTTATTTAAAGAAGGGTTAAAATAGATAAAATCAAAGTTTAATAAGTAAATAATTTTTAATATAGGGTTATACATAAGATAATTTGACTATAAATATTAATTAGAAAGATAAAAAGATTTCCTACATAATGATAGTTTATTTGTAATTTTTAGACATTAAATAATTTAATTTATTTATGACACAACGATAATGTAGTAATTATCTTATTAAAGAAATATTGACATAAATTATGTTATAAATACCCAAATAAATGTAATTTGAGACTTTTTATGACTTAAATTAATTTTATAGGTTAATATGACATGTTATTGTTTATATAAGTAACTTGGTTCGAACTTATCATTCTGGTATGAATTTCAAAAAAATCATGTACCAAATAGTGTCAAAATTGACATAAATTAGTTTTTAAAACAAATACTATATTATTAATTGTTATTTTATTCCTAAAAATCTAAGGTTAGGCCAAATGACTTAGATAAGGTTATATATATTAATAATAAACAAATTGGGGTTCGTTTGTCTTGATATAGTAAGTTTGTTAACCATATAGTGTAAGAAAACAAAAAGACACGGTAAAAGTTAAATTATTTAACTTAGAGTTAAATCTAATTGATTAGGTTAAAATAATAACCTAAACTTGTATAAATCCTATTGGACAAGAGGATTTCAACCCATCCCCACCTTATCTTATAAATATATCAATTTTGAGCTATTTAAAACCGAATTTGACTTTATAATAAAATAATAGTTTTAGTTATTCCAAAGGTGCCCCTCTCCTCCCTTATAAAAGGGCACCTCCTCCCTCTCCTCCTCACACCAATTTGAGCAATCATGCTTGGACAACCCCTACCGAAATCTCTTCTCCACTTCCCTAGTATCATCCTAGAGGTCCTGGTCTTCTTCAAAGACCATCCTTAGTTCTTTAAGTGGAGGTTAAGAAAAGGCGCGTCAAAAAGAGGTAATATCCATTACCGATCTTTTTCAATTTCTTTCTTCTTCAACTTATTCTTCAGTAGTTGTTTAATGATAAAGTAAAAACATAAGTATTTCTTATATACTTATATTTTATTATAAATATTAAAAAACTATAATTAACCTTCTATACATCCTATGGAAAAAGGAAATCACCGCGCGTGCTTACGTATGGAATACCGTCTCCACGCTGTGGTGTAATATATTTTCCACCACCACCTTAATTGGATGGGTATAATGGTGTAATGAGTAACTATATATTATTATTATAAAGTGATATTGATACATGAAATTGTATACATACACTTCAACACAAGTTCACGATCATGAGAACGATATCATCGCTCGTGCGTACGTACGGACTACCGTCTCCACGATGCGATGAGATTCATTCTCCATGTTAACCATTTAATAATGATTATAAAGTATATATAAGAAATAATAATGAAATATATGAAATTATAAAGCTACTGGATTTATGTATATATGTATGTCATCTACTTACTTCCATTCATGACAATAAGGAAAGGAAAATAGCGTTCATGCGTACGTACGGACTACCGTCTCCATGAACGGTGTGTTTCATTTAATTTATCTATCTATTATATATATATACTGAATATATATGATATATAAATCATGTTTTATATTCAGGAAGTAAGTAAATCATGATATAAGTAATAATAATTTCAAGAACAACAAGTCCAAACACCTACGATAAATGAAACGATTTTACCCAAAACGCTTCTTTAACATGGAATTTACAAAAGAACGGGTAATATAAAGTCATAAGTGAACCATATATGATATCATAACAATGAATATGATTATGTAATAATTTAATGACATTATTTAAATCATTATACATGAGTTTCGGATACATACAAATCATATCGGACATAAGGTAAGGGAAATATCACAATCTCATTTTTATCCGAGATTGTTTATACTTTGGTATTTAATAGGGTGTATTTTATCATCCACATCCATGTTTCCTCAATATGAAATATTATTTCCATCTACCTAAAATTGTTTAAATCCAATTTTACCCTTCAGAAAGTTTTTAGTAAAAGATATGAAAGGAATCTTTTGTCGTTTTTCATACGAGGTAATTTTTGACTTTTCCAACAAAAGTACGAAAATAATGTTTTCTAACATATACGGAATGAATGGATTTTTAAAACATTATTTCCAAGAAGCTTCCTTTACAAGTTTTCATGTTTATTTTTAATCAACTTCTCTTAGTTTAGAATTGTATGACAAGTTAAGAAAGGAAAAATGTTTTTGAAGCAGAAAGGATATTTTCCTCAAGAATGGAGTTCAAGTGTTTTATCAAAATTATTTTCCATATAATATAATATAGGGTTCTGTTTATATCCCTATTATTACATTGATTTGATTATGTTGTGATGGAATTATTTTTATGAATTCCTTTATCTTATATGAATTGTTTTATGATGTCATGAGGTTTAAGATTCCCATTTTTATTACATGGGTTATGATATGATGTATGGTTTATGATTTTGTGGCACACATAAGAATGGTTTCATTATGAGATGGGTGGGACCTATATCTCCCTCAAATTAATTGGGTAAAGATTTTATATCTCATGAGATAGACATGGCTGGAATGGTAGGTTATACCGGTTCAGTGAAACAGGACTGAAACGAGGGTGACTCAGTTCCGAAATGGACTTTGTCCACTAAGATAGTCTTGGCAATGAGTCTTGACTAATAAGATATGATTCTCTATTATTATGTGTGTATGCCACAAAGTTTCATTTTTTATGTTATGATTATTGGGATTACATTTCACTACTATGATTTATACCATGTTATGAAATTATGATCTCTTTTGGAGGTTAAGATTTCCAAAAGATATGTTCTTATGAATATGATGTGATTGATATTTCTTTTGTATACCCTTACTGAGCATTTGAGCTCAGCCTTTTATGTTTTCTTTTCCCCAGGAGATAAATAAAGGATTTAGGTTTAGAAAAAAATGAAGATCTTTATGGGAGATGTTGAAGATCTTTCACCATGATTAGAAGATTATATTCTGAGTTTCCAAAGACACTAAACTATTACGGTCCTTGTGTCTGTGTTTTTGTTATGTACTAAGTATTCCGCAAATGTAATGTAATGTCCATGTACGTTAGGCTTAGGGTCTCTACAGTTGGTATCAGAGGAAAGGTTTAGTCAACCTTTGGAAACTAGGATGCGAAAACGTTAGTGAGATCCCCAGAGATATTTCTAAGGTATGTCTAGGGATGTCCCTAAGGATAAGTATACGTATAGGATATAGTCCTAGAACTATAGTAACGATATTAGATTAAACCAAAGATGTTAGATATTGAAGTTACTCCCCCTTTATTATGATTTTTTCCCCTCACACTATTTTTTGGGTTTTAGAAAATGGATGGAAACAATATGATTCATGATAATGGAGGATATGATGGACAATGGAATGATATTATTCATGAGAAACCAAATGAAATGGTATTTCGAAGTCCAAACATCATTATTATGCCGAATCAGCAATCTCATAATATGATTAATAAAGTAAAATTTGGTAAGTTTCCTGACTCGGCTAATAAGAGAATGACAGAGTTTCATGATGATCATAGAGGAAAGAAAGTTCAATTTACCCTATGTCAATCATGTGGGAAGAGGTATCAAGGAGAATGTTTCAAAGGAACTGGAAGATTCTTTGGGTGTGGAAAAGAAGGACACAAAGCCAGTAAGTGCAAAGGAAAAGGTTTAGTTAACACCAGGGATGAGGATAATGGTATTGCTACGACATCAACAATGGTTAAATGTTTTAAATGTGGAATTTACGGGCATTATGCAAACCAATGACCTAAGGGAAAGTCTCATGAAGAGAATCAGTATGGTCGTATGGGTAGTATTTATGTTGATGATGATGAAGAGACTACAAATGATATGTGAGATGAAATAATTGTTGAAGCTTGGTCAATGGTTTAAGAATGTAGTGGAATTATTACATGTTTATCATGTGTAATGTTGTATAAGAAATCTCATGGTACTATGGAATAAAGAGACATCTATGGATTGTTACACTGTTGTCTTTCCTTGAGTTTTGAAAGTGTATGATTAATGGTACCAGTATCCATGAACGGTTATTGAGATATTTTTGGAATGTAGATGATATGCGCATAATGAAGGGATAAAGAGAAAATTAAATGTTTGATAGTATTCATGAGCCCATGACTGATATATGGAGAAGGTTATATCATGGTTTGAGTATATAGAATTTTTGGATTTTGGTATGTGGAAAGAGTTAACTTTTGACAGCATTCATGTTTTCACTAAGGTTTAATGGGTATTCATTTTTCAAGAGAATACATGATTAAGGCCTTCAAATGTTTGGAATGTGACCAACAAGACATATCTTATGATATATGGGGATCAACGATGGTATTAAATATCTTGTAATCGTTTTCACTATATTATGAGAGTGGACTGCAGTATTATGGATAAGCCTAAAGATTGGAATGGATTATGTTGGACATAAGTTAGTATTGTTTAAGGATAGAAGTTTTTTCGATATTATTGATGGGATTTTATAGTAATATAGTTTTAGAAAAAGGACAACCTGCAGGATGGGCGACAACCCATCGCGTTGGACAAGGCCGTGGGAATCGAACCCGCAATCGAAGTGTGACTGGCCTTTATCGCCTACCACTGGCATACAGGAAGTCCCTGTTTAGTAGAAACTAGTTTTATTTTATTAAGCGGTATGATATATGAAGTATAAGTCCATTTTAGGAACCATATATGATTAATGAACTTATGTATTTTTTGATATCTTTTCTAACCTTTTGTTTGAGACAGATGGAATGACCCATCATTCTATCACATGATCTGCTAACACATCACGAATGACAAATTCAACTTCATTTCTTTAAGAGATAAAGTGGAAATTTTCCAAAGAACGACAAACGGTGAGACTATACCAAAATCATGAAAGTATTTATTCTAATTCCAATTTCATCTACTTTATAGAAATGATCTTGAAAACCAAAAATGTTATCCTAGTGCTCTTATATCTGATGAATCAGATGGTACCTTAGATCGTCACAAATTTATGGCTTTGTGATTGCTGGATTTTCTATAGCCATGTTCTCTACCATTCTCCATCAGAACATGATGGTTATCTTTCTCTTCCATATCCATATTTTCACCTATGTGGAAACCCAATGATTAGTTTATTTGGGTAACCGTTACGTTTCATACTTTTGTTTTTAAAGATTGGTTTTGCTATTCCTTTTTATGATGTGGGTTTCTATTAAAGAAACTTTCGAATAGTAAACCATTTATAACCCCGACGAATTTCGAGGGCGAAATTCATTTTAAGGGGGGTAGAATGTAACACCCCGAGATTTTATGAATAATATTCTTTTCATTAATGTCTTGTGTTGTACGCTACACCAAAAGGAGATTCCACAACACACATCCTTGACTTGCCTTGCATTACAAGAAATCATGACCTTCCTCGATAGCGTGTGTATTACGCAATACCGAGTTTCACTAAACAACGATATGCAATTAAAATATTATTAAAACTAGCCGTTATGAATAGTAATAACCACTTTTTGAAATTTTGTAAATTTTATTTTTCAAAATGGACTTAATTTTTGGATTCAGAATATCAAAATTAGCTTAGGGTGAAATTTTGGTACTTTTCAGATAACTTTCATATTCTGATGAATAGTGAAATTTATTAAATTTTAATTAAAAACAACTTTTTTAATCGAAATAATTAATAGTGATAAATTATTAATTTTAGTGGTTTTATAGTATATTTAGAATATATTTTTACAATTTAATACAATTTTTTTCATTGGATGTAATTTCACATTTAAACCAGACATAAACAAGTGTCAATCTTTTGATAGTTATTATCTCTCAAAAACACGCTATTTGTTTTGACGACGGGAATTAATTTTTAAATTAATTAATGTAACTGATATGTTTTGAATTTGGTAAAATAGACTTCATTTTTGAATTCATAATATCAAATATATCTTAGGCCTAATTTTTTGTATTTTTCTGGAAACTTTCATTTTTTGATGAATAGTGAAACCACTAAGTAGTAGTTAAAAAACTGAATTTTTTCATAAAACATAATTTTACCACTTCTGTGAGTGGAATTTCGAAAATCCGAGAGACATGGTTAATATCAAGGATTAAAATGTGGTTCAATGAGATGAAAATAATTTTTGGTGAATAGTAAATTTTTACTTTTATTTACCGCGGTTAAAAGTAAATAGGGTAATTAAGGCTAAAAATGATATTATTATTACCCTAACACATGTACTAATTCTATTGGATAAGTTTAATTCGACCAAAAAAATCCTTAGGAATAAAATATGACCATTTAGGCTCACATGGATTAGATTAGGACATTTATTATTAATTTATTTAAAGAAGGGTTAAAATAGTTAAAATCAAAGTTTAATAAATAAATCATTTTTAATATAGGGTTATACATAAGATAAATTCGACTATAAATATTCATTAGAAAGATCAAAATATTTCCTACATAATTATAGTTTATTTTTATTTTTTAGACATTAAATAATTTAATTTATTTATGACACAACGATGATGTAGTAATTATCTTATTAATGAAATATTGACATAATTGATGTTATAAATAGCCAAATAAATGTAATTTGAGACTTTTTATGACTTAAATTAATTTTCTAGGTTAATATTACATGTTATTGTTGATATAAGTAACTTGGTTCGAACTTATCATTCTGTTATGAATTTCATAAAAATCATGTACCAAATAGTGTCAAAATTGACATAAATTAGTTTTTAAAACAAATATTATATTATTAATTGTTATTTTATTCCTAAAAATCTAATGTTAGGTAAAATGAATTATATAAGGTTATATATATTAATTATAAACAACTTGGGGTTATTTTGGCTTGATATAGTAAGTTTATTAACCATATAGTGTAAGAAAACAAAAAGACACGGTAAAAGTTAAATTATTTAACTTAGAGTTAAATCTAATTGATAAGGTTAAAATAATAACCTAAACTTGTATAGATCCTATTGGACGATAGGATTTAGACCCATCCCCACCATATTATAGAAATATATCAATTTGGATCTATTTAAAAACGAATTTGACTTTATAATAAAATAATAGTTTTTGTTATTCCAAAGGTGCCCCTCTCCTCCCTTATAAAAGGGCACCTCCTCCCTCTCCTCCTCACACCAATTTGAGCATTCAAGCTCGAACAACCCCTACAAAAATCTCTTCTCCACTTCCCTAGTTTCATCCTAAAGGTCCTGGTCTTCTTAAAAGACCATCCTTAGTTCTTTAAGCGGAGGTTAAGAAAAGGCGCGTCAAAAAGAGGTAATATCCATTACCGATCTTTTTCAATTTCTTTCTTCTTCAACTTCTTCTTATTTAGTTGTTTCATGATAAAGTAATAACATAAGTATTTATTATATGCTGATATTTTATTATAAATATGAAACAACTATAATTAACCTTCTATCCATCCTACGGAAAAAGAAAATCACCACGCGTGCGTACGTACGGAATACCGTCTCCACGATGTGGTGTAATCTATTTTCCTCCACCACCTTAATTGGATGGGTATAATGGTGTAATGAGTAACTATATATGATTATTATAAAGTGATATTGATACTGAAATAGTATACATACACTTCAACACAAGTTCACGATCATGAGAACGATATCATCGCTCGTGCGTACGTACGGACTACCGTCTCCAAGACGCGATGAGATTCATTCTCCATGTTAACCATTTAAGAATGATTATTATGTATATATATAAGAAATAATAATCAAATATATGAAAGTATAAAGCTACTGGATTTATGTGTATATGTATTTCATCTACTTACTTCCATTCAAGACAATAAGGAAAAAAACAGTGTTCATGCGTACGTACGGACTATCGTCTCCATGAACGGTGTGTTTCATTTCATTTATCTATCTATTATATATATATATACTGAATATATATGATATATAAATCATGTTTTATATTCTGGAAGTAAGTAAATCATGATATAATTAATAATAATGTCAAGAACAACAAGTCCAAACACCTACGATAAATGAAACGATTTTACCCAAAACGCTTCTTTAACATGGAATTTACAAAACAACGGATAATATAATGTTATAAGTGAACCATATATGATATCATAACAATGAATATGATTATGTAATAATTTAATGACATTATTTAAATCATTATACAGGAGTTTCAGATACATACAAAGCATATTAGACATAAGGTAAGGGAAATACCACAATCTCATTTTTATCCGAGATTGTTTATACTTTGGTATTTACTGGGGTGTATTTTATCATCCACATCCATGTTTCCTCAATATGTAATATTATTTCCTTCCACCTACAATTTTTTAAATCCAATTTTACCCTTCGGTAAGTTTTTAGTAAAAGATATGAATGGAATCTTTTGTCATTTTTTATATGAGGTACTTTTTGACTTTTCCGACAAAAGTACGAAAATAATGTTTTTTTACTTATACGGCATGAATGAATTTTTAAAACATTATTTCCAATAAGCTTAATTTACAAGTTTTCATGTTTATTTTTAATCAACTTCTCTTAGTTTATAATTGTATGACATGTTAAGAAAGGAAAAATGTTTTTGAAGCAGAAATGATATTTTCCTCAAGAATGGAGTTCAAGTGTTTTATCAAAATTATTTTCCATCTAAGATAATATAGGGTTCTGTTTATATCCCTATTATTACATTGATTTGATTATTTTGTGATGGAATTATTTTTATGAATTCCTTTATCTTATATGAATTGTTTGATGATGTCACGATGTTTAAGATTCCCATTTTTATTACATGGGTTATGCTATGATGTAGGGTTTATGATTTTGTGGCACACATAAGAATGGTTTCATTATGAGATGGGTGGGACCTATATCTCCCTCCAATTCATTGGGTAAAGATTTTTTATCTCATGAGATAGACATGGCTGGAACGGTAGGTTATACCGGTTCAGTGAAACAGGACTGAAACGAGGGTGACTCGGTTCAGAAATGGACTTTGTCCACTAAGATAGTCTTGGAAATGAGTCTTGACTAATACGATATGATTCTCTATGATTATGTATGTATGCCACAAAGTTTCATGTTTTTAATTTATGATTATTGGGATTACATTTCACTACTATGATTTATCCCATGTTATGAAATTATGATCTCTTTTGCAGGTTAAGATTTCCAAAAGATATGTTCTTATAAATATGATGTGATTGATATTTCTTTTGTTTACCCTTACTGAGAATTTGAGCTCACCCTTTTATGTTTTCTTTTCCCCAGGAGATAAATAAAGGATTTAGTTTTAGAAAAAAATAAGATCTTTATGGGAGATGTTGAAGATCTTTCACCATGATTAGAAGATTATATTCCGAGTTTCCAAAGACACTAAACTATTATGGTCCTTGTGTGTGTGTTTTTTTTATGTACTAAGTATTCCGCAAAAGTAATGTAATGTCCATGTACGTCAGGCTTCGGGTCTCTAAAATAGGTTTTAATAATCCCATAATATGTTTTGTTTTAGATATTACATGATAGAATACTAACCATCGAGATATATAGTCTGAAATTTATCACATCATACCATTCTACCAGAAATATTTTCTTAAATCCATAGAGGTATTTGTACAGCTAGGGTGTGTAGATAAATTTGGAGTTGTCTTATACATTTATAAATTCCATTTATAAATCTTTTATGGATGTATTATATATCATATTCTCAAACATCAACACTGGATATTTATAGATGATGTCTATTGATTTCCCATAAGTTACTACAATAATATTCCTTTTTGAATTCCCATTATCCTTTTGGGAATTCCCTATCATTTATAGTAATGATGGTTAAAAATCAATTGGAAAAGGAAATGTTCCAAATTACATTAATATAACAATATCCATCTTTATTAAATATTTTTATATCCAAATAAATTTATCAACAACTTTTCTTCTCTCATGTATCAAGAAAAAATACTCCTTGGATAGTTATAACAATCTTCTTTTCCTTATGTTGAGCTCTTTATGAGATAAGATATACTTAAAATTATTATGGTAAACATATATATCACCTATTTTTCTAATGATGTAGTAACAATATATGTTCAATTAAATGATTACAAAAAACTGATCAAGATCCGGAGTTGGATAGTTTTTTTCATTGATTTTTACTTTTCATTATTCATATTTAATCAAAATATATTTCTACATATAGAAAAATAAAAATCCATTCTTTTATAGATAACTCTAATTACAAATCCGTCCTTGCATAATGTTAAATTTAAGTTTGTTCCATTAAAAAATTTCCACTTAATATCTTTAATACATTCCTCACAATTCATTAACCATCCAAATTTATCCCCTTCACGTGTAAATGTTGTTAGCACATTGTCAATTTTGAAAAAATCTTGAACAACACACCAATAATATCCTACTAAACATTGAAACATCATATCTATGTTATTTCCATTTATGTATTTCATTATTTGAATAGCACTATCTTTGAATTTTTAATGAATATTCTATTCTGGGAGAAAATTTGTCCAAGAAAAGAAACATCATTGAGGGAAAATTCAATCATACTAAACATCAAATATAAATAATTATTTCTAAGGTTCTCCATAATTAGAAGAAGTTGAATCTCATTCTTCTAATAGATCTTACATTATTAAAATATATCATTAATGAATAATGACAAAAAAAATTTAAGATGGTTATTGAATAATAAATTCATCAAATATTCGATTTCAGAATGTTCATTAGCTAATAATTAAGGTCTTACCATAAACTCATAATTTCCATACCTTGTCAGAAAATCCGAATTTTTTTATCATTATTACATACCCTTGTATGATGATAACCAGAATTAATATTGGTCTTCAAATAATATTAGGATCTTTGATGTGTATTAAATAATTCATAACTTTGTGTTAAAAGATACATATTATTTATAGTAATTGATTTTATCTCCCTACAATTGATGCATTGTATCAAATACCCATCATTATCTCCCACAAATAATATTGGGGCTCCCCATAATGAAACACTGGGGAATATAAATACCTTATTACTCAAATCATGTAGTAGTTTCTTAAAATCCACCTACTTTTTTAATAAATTTTTATAGGGAATTTTAGAGATATATCTTACATTGATAATTAATAAAAGGAATAAATCAACTCCATGATCTGTTGGATGACCATACAATTCTTACTTAAGAACATTAGTAAACATTTTATTCTATCGGTACATTCTATATTCTTAAAAATTCTTCCATATCCATAAATCATTCTTGAACTTCCTATATTCCTATAATTTCATTATGGGGAGATACTGGGGGTGGGTCTATAAAGGACTCAGGAGATGAGGTATCTCCCTTCAAACGATATACCACTATAATGAAATTTTCCATTTCATTACTTATGATATAGATAATAATGTTATCTAGGGACATGAACTATTGATTAGCTACCAATGGATTAGTAGTTCAAGTGGATTCTGAAGGTTGTTGTTGCTTGAAGAAATCCAACATAGTCACACCATGGTGTTGATTCATAGGTCACTCTCTATGGGTGATTCTATTGGAAATTACCTTTGTAAACAACCATAATATGTTTATGAACTAATTAACATCAACTTCAAATTAATGTAATTACATAGAGGGGATATCAATAAATGACTATGGGTGTTGATATGGTTCCCATTAATCCCATTAGCCATTAAAACATTATAATGTCGTACACATAATTATCTCTTGATATTGAGTTGTAATATAAAACTCTTATAATGTTTTCTTGAGTATTCCCTATAAATCATGATGATTTTAAATAGTACTTGTTTTATCTAAATGGGTTCCACTAAATCTAGTCCTCGTTGTTTCTACTAAACAACCTTTGATACCAATTGTGGTTCCCAAACATGCATTCTCATATCTAGTGTGAAAAATACATACATTAAATAATAACATTGATACCAGCTATAAAATCTTGGACACAACCATCCTTAATTAAAAAATCAATAATGATTGTTGAATATCATAAACCTGAAGTATCTTTTTTAGGATTAGAGTCTCAGAGAATTTGGAAAAAATAACAATTAGGAATCCCATTGTTATTTGTATCAAATAGTTATTTTTTTATTCTATACCTATCAACTTAATCCATAACGATTCTTTAACATCACCCATAAATTATTCAATAGATTTTATCCTTATAAATATCTCATGTGTAAAATTTTCATAATAAATAAGGGAATGAAAAAATAATATAGTGGTGACCTTAAATTATTTGAAAGGATTAATATATTGTAGATGGATATATAAAGTAAAAATGGAATAAGTTATATGGAAGGAATAAATGAACTAAATTAATTGATAGTAATCTAAAACATAGGGAATAAAATTTTGATGAAAATAAAATAAACGTGGTTAATAATAATCATTGATCTCATACTAATGGAATGCATAATGACTTTCACGTTCAAAAAATACCTCATACAAGAAGATGAGAATTCTATTTTTTCAGAAAATGGAAAAAATAAATCATAGAAGAATATTAAATAAAATGTTCAAATGGTAAATGAATAGAATGATGTATTGATCTTGAAAAGAAAAAAAATTTTGTGGATTTCCACTCTTCATAACATTCTACTGATTCATGAAGCACTATACGAACTAAATCTTTCATGATAGGAGATGGATTGTGTAGAGACCCGTATCTTGACGTACATTGACATTACATTACTTTTGCGGAATACTTAGTACAAAACAAAAACACACACACAAGGATCGTAATAGTTTAGTGTCTTTGGAAACTCGAAACGTAATCTTCTAATCCTGGTGAAAGATCTTCAACATCTCCCATAAAGATCTTCCCTTTTTTTTACCTAAAACCTTTCTTTATATCCTGGGGAAAAGGAAACATAAACGGGTGAGCTCAAATGCTCAGTAAGGGTAAACAAAAGAAATATCAATCACATAATTTTCATAAGAACATAACTTTTTTGGAAATCTTAACCTGCAAAAGAGAGCATAATTTCATAACATGGGAAAAATCATAGTAGTGAAAATGAAACCATAACTTAAAACATTACTCATTGTGTCATACACACATAATCATAGAGAATCATTTCTTGTTAGTCAAGACTCATTGCCAAGACTATCTTAGTGGACAAAGTCCCTTTCTGAATCGAGTAATCCTCGTTTCAGTCCTGTTTCACTGAACCGGTATAACCTACCATTCCAGCCATGTCTATCTCATGAGATATAAAATCTTTACCCAATGCATTGGAGGGAGATATAGGTCCCACCCATCTCTTAATGAATCCTTTCTTATGTGTGCCACAAAATCATAAATCATACATCATTGCATAATAAAAATGGGATTCTTGAAACATCATGACATCATAAATCAATTCATATAAGATAAAGGAACTCGAAAACATAATTCCATCACAACATGGTCAAATCAATGTAAAAATATGGACAGAAACAGAACCCTTTATTATCTTAGATGGAAAATAATTTTGATAAAACACTTGAATTGAATTCTTGAGGAAAATATCCTTTCTTCTTCAAAATCAATTTCTTTTCACAAAACATCATGCAATTTTAAAAGAAAGAGATTTTATTGAAAATAGTCATGAAATCTTTTAGAGGAAGCTTCATGAAAATAAGGCTTTATAAAACAGTAGAAATCCATTCATGCCGTATAAGTTAAAAAAAACATTCTTCATACTTTTTTCGGAAAAGTCAAAAAGTACCTCGTACGAAAAACGACAAAAGATTCCTTTCATACGTATTACTAAAAACTCACCGAAGGGTAAAAATGGATTTAAACAATTTTAGGTGGATGGAAATAATATTACATATTGATTAAACATGGATGTGGATGATAAAATACACCCTAGTAAATACTTACGAATAAACAATCTCGGATAAAAATGAGATTGTGATATTTCTCTTACCTTATGTCCGACTTGCTTTGTAAGTGTCCAAACCTCCTGTATAATGATTTAAATCATGTTATTGACTTATTCCAGAATCATATTCATTGTTATGATATCATATATGGTTCACTTATGACATTATATTACCCGTTCTTTTGTAAATTCCATGTTAAAGAAGCGTTTTGGGTAAAATCGTTTCATTTATCTTAGGTGTTTTGACTTGTTGTTCTTGACATCACTATTACTTATATCATGATTTACTTACTTCCAGAATATAAAATATGATTTATATATCATATATATTCAGTATATATATATATAATAGATAGATTAATAAAATGAAAAACACCGTTCATGGAGACGGTAGTCCGTACGTACGCATGAACGCTGTTTTACTTTCCTTATTGTCTTGAAATGGAAGTAAGTAGTTGACATACATATATATATACATAAATCCAGTAGCTTTATAATGTCATATATTTCATTATTATTTCTTATATATACTTAATAATCATTCTTTAATGGTTTACATGGAGAATGAATCTCATCGCGTCGTGGAGACGGTAGTCCGTACGTACGCACGAGCGATGATATCATTTCCATAAATATTGAACTGAATTGGAGTGGATTATAAAATATATCAGAATCAATATGATGTTGTAATAACTATGTATAGTTATTCTTTACACCATTATACCCATCCATGTAAGGTGGTGGTGGAAAATAGATTACACCACGGCGTGGAGACGGTATTCCGTACGTACGCACGCGCGGTGATTTCTTTTTCCGTAGGATGGATAGATGGTGAAATAGGGTTGTTTCATACTTATAATAACATATCAGTATATGAGTGATACTGATGTTATTACTTCATAATGAAACAACCTAAGAAGAAGAAGTGGAAGAAGAAATAAAGATGAAAGAATTGGTAACGGTAATTACCTCTTCTTTGAAGCGCCTTTTGGAGACCTCCTCTTAGGGAACTAAAATTGGTCTTTGAGTAAGACCAGAACCTCTAGGATGTTTCTAGGGAAGTGTAGAAGAGATTTTGGCAGGGGTTGGCCGAGCTTGAGTGCTCAAATTGGTGTGAGGAGGAGGGGGAGGAGGTGTCCTTTTATAGGGGAGAAGAGGGGCACCTTAGGAATATCTCAAAATATTATTTTATATTAAAGTCAAAATCGGTTTATAATGGTTCCAAAGGGTCTTATTTCGAAGCTAAAGTGGGGATGGGTCGAAATGCTATCAACCAATAGTATTTAGACAAGTTTAGGGTATTATTTTAACCTTATCAATTAGATTTAACTCTAACTTAATTAATTTAACTTTTACCGTGTCTTTTTGTTTTCTTTCACTATATGGTTAATACACTTACTATAACATGCCAAAAGAACCCCAAATTGTTTATTATTAATATATATATCCTTATATAAGTCCTTTGGCCGAACCTTAGATTTTTAGGAATAAAATAACAATTAATAATATAATATTTGATTTAAAAACTATTTTGTGTCAATTTTGACACTATTTGATATATGATTTTTGTGAAAGTCATAACAGAATTATATGTTCGAACCAAGTTGATTAAATCAACAATAATATATCATAGTAACCTAGAAAATTAGTGTAATTCATAAAAAGTCTCAAATTACATTTATTTTGGTGTTTATAACATCAATTATGTCAATATTTCATTAATAAGATAATTACTGCATCATCGTTGTGTCATAAATAAATTAAATTATTTAATGTCTAAAAATTACAAATAAAATACCCTTATGTAGGAAATCTTTTTAGCTTTCTAATGAATATTTATAGTCGAATTTATCTTATGTATAACCCCATATTAAAAATGATTTACTTATTAAACTTTGATTTTAACTATTTTAACCCTTCTTTAAATAAATTAATAATAAATGTCCTAATCTAATCCAAGTGGGCCTAAATGGTCATATTGTATTCCTAAGTTTGTTTTTGGTATAATTACACTTGTCCAATAGAATTAGGACATGTGTTAGGGTAATATTAATATCATATTTACCTTTAGTTACCCTATTTACTATTAACCGCGGTAAAAAAAGAAAAAGTTACTATTCACCAAAAAATTATTTTCATCTCATTGAACCACATTTTAGTCCTTGATATTAACCATGTCTCTCAGATTTTCGAAATTCCATTCACAGAAGCGGTAAAATTAAGTTTTATGCAAAATTCAGTTTTTTAACCTACCACTTAGTGATTTCACTATTCATCAAAAATTGAAAGTTTTCAGAAAAATATCAAAATTTCACCCTAGGCTAATTTCGATATTCCGAATCCAAAAATGAAGTTCATTTTGAAAAATAAGATTTATAGAATTTTAAAAAGTGGTTATTACTATTCATAACGGCTAGTTTTAATAATATTTTAATAGCACATCGTTGTTTAGTGAAACTCGGTATTGCGTATTACACACGCTATCGAGGAAGGTCGTGATTGCGTGTAATGCAAGGCAAGACAAGTATGCGTGTTGTGCAAGCTCCTTTTGGTGTAGCGTACAACAAAAGACATTAATAAAATTTAAAAAGAATATTTTTTTTATAAAATCTTGGGCTGTTACATTCTACCCCCCTTAAAATGAATTTCGCCCTCGAAATTCGTCGGGGTTATAAATGGTTTACTATTTAAAAGTTTCTTTAATAGAAACCCACATCGTAAAAGGGAATACCAAAACTTGGCTTTAAAAACTAAATTATGAAATGTAACGATTACCCAAATAAACTAATCACTGGGTTTCCACATAGGTGAAAATATGGATATGGAAGAGAAATCTAACCATCATGTTCTGATGGAGAGTGGTAGAGAACATGGCTATGGAAAATCCAGTAATCACAAATCCATAAATTTGTGACGATCTAAGGTACCATCTGATTCATCAGGTATAAGAGAACTAGGACAACATTTTTGGTTTTCAAGATCATTTCCCTAAAGTTAAAGAATTTGAATTAGAATAAATACTTACTTTATTTTGGTACAATCTCACTGTTGTTCGTGCCTTTAACAATTTCCACTTCATCTCTTAAATAAATGAAGTTGAATTTGTTATTCGTGAAGTGTTAGAAGATCATGTGATAGAATGACGGGTCATTCCATCTGTTTCAAACAAAAGGTTAGCAAAATTATATACATAAGTCGATCTATAGTGAGATTAATCACATATGGTTTCTAAAATGGACTTATACTTCATATATCATACTGCTTAATATAATAAAACTAGTTTCTACTAAACTGGGACTTCCTGTAGGCCAGTGGTAGGCGATAAAGGCCAGTCGCACTTCGGTTGTGGGTTCGATTCCCACAGCCTTGTCCGACGCGATGGGCTGTCGCCCGTCCTGCAGGTTGTCCCTTTTTCTAAAACTATGTTACTTTAACATCCCATCAATAATATCGAAAATCTTCTATCCTTAAACAATACTAACTTATGTCCAACATAATCCAGTCTAATCTTTAGGCTTATACATAATACTGCAGTCCACTCTCATAATATAGTGACAACGATTACCAGAGATTTAATACTGTCGTTGATGCCCACATATCATAAGATATGTCTTGTTGGTCACATTCCAAACACTCAAAGTCCTTAATTGTGTATTCTCTTGAATACCTTAGTGAAAACATGAGTGCAGTTAAAAGTTAACACTTTCCACATACCAAAATCCTCAAAATTCTATATACTCAAACCATGATATCACTTAGTCCTTATATTAATCACGAGCTCATGAATACTATCAAACATTTAATTTTCTCCTTATCCCTTCATTATGCGCATATCATCTATATTCCAAAAATATCTGAATAACCTTTTATGGATACTGGTAACATTAATCATATACTTTTAAAACACAAGGAAATACAACAGTGTAACAATCCATAGATGTCTCTTTATTCCAAAATTACACATGATAAACATGTAATCATGCCACTACATTCTCAAACCATTGACCGAGCTTCAAAAATTCTTTCATATCACATATCATTTGTAGTCTCTTCATCATCATCCACATAAATACTACCCATATGACCATACTGATTCTCTTCATGAGTCTTTCCCTTAGGGCATTTGTTTGCATAATGCCCATTCATTCCACATTTAAAACACTTAACCATTTTTGATGTCGTAGCAATACCATTATCCTCATCCATGGTGTTAACCGACCCTTTTCCTTTGCACTTACTTGCTTTGTGTCCTTCTTTTCCACACCCAAAGCATCTTCCAGTTCCCTTGAAACATTCTCATTGATGCCTCTTCCCACATGATTTAAATAGGGGAAATTGAACTTTCTTTCCTCTATTATCATCATGGAACTCCATCTTTCTCTTATTAGTCGAGTCAGGAAACTTACCAAATTTTACTTTATTGATCATGTTGTGAGATTGCTGATTCGGCATAATAATGATGTTTGGACATCCAAATCCCATTTCATTTGGTTTCTCATAAAGAATATCATTCCATTGTCCATCATATCCTCCATTATCGTGAATCATCTTGTTTCCAGCCATATTCTAAAACCCAAACAGAATAGTGTTAGATGCAAAAATCATAATAAAGGGGGAGTAACTTAAATATCTATCATCTTTGGTTTAATCTAATATCGTTACCATAGTTCTAGGACTATATCCTATACGTATACTTATCCTTAGGGGCATCCCTAGACATGCCTTAGAAATATCTCTAGGGATCTCACAAACGTTTTCGCACCCTAGTTTCCAAAGGTTGACTAAACCTTTCCTCTGATACCAACTGTAGAGACCCGTATCTTGACATACATTGACATTACATTACTTTTGTGGAATACTTAGTACAAAACAAAAACACACACACAAGGATCGTAATAGTTTAGTGTCTTTGGAAACTCGAAACGTAATCTTCTAATCCTGGTGAAAGATCTTCAACATCTCCCATAAAGATCTTCCCTTTTTTTTTTACCTAAAACCTTTCTTTATATCCTGGGGAAAAGGAAACATAAACGGGTGAGCTCAAATGCTCAGTAAGGGTAAACAAAAGAAATATCAATCACATAATTTTCATAAGAACATAACTTTTTTGGAAATCTTAACCTGCAAAAGAGAGCATAATTTCATAACATGGGAAAAATCATAGTAGTGAAAATGAAACCATAACTTAAAACATTACTCATTGTGGCATACACACATAATCATAGAGAATCATTTCTTGTTAGTCAAGACTCATTGCCAAGACTATCTTAGTGGACAAAGTCCCTTTCTGAATCGAGTAATCCTCGTTTTAGTCCTGTTTCACTGAACCGGTATAACCTACCATTCCAGCCATGTCTATCTCATGAGATATAAAATCTTTACCCAATGCATTGGAGGGAGATATAGGTCCCACCCATCTCTTAATGAATCCTTTCTTATGTGTGCCACAAAATCATAAATCATACATCATTGCATAATAAAAATGGGATTCTTGAAACATCATGACATCATAAATCAATTCATATAAGATAAAGGAACTCGAAAACATAATTCCATCACAACATGGTCAAATCAATGTAAAAATATGGACAGAAACAGAACCCTTTATTATCTTAGATGGAAAATAATTTTGATAAAACACTTGAATTGAATTCTTGAGGAAAATATCCTTTCTTCTTCAAAATCAATTTCTTTTCACAAAACATCATGCAATTTTAAAAGAAAGAGATTTTATTGAAAATAGTCATGAAATCTTTTAGAGGAAGCTTCATGAAAATAAGGCTTTATAAAACAGAAGAAATCCATTCGTGCCGTATAAGTTAAAAAAAACATTCTTCGTACTTTTTTCGGAAAAGTCAAAAAGTACCTCGTACGAAAAACGACAAAAGATTCCTTTCATACGTATTACTAAAAACTCACCGAAGGGTAAAAATGGATTTAAACAATTTTAGGTGGATGGAAATAATATTACATATTGAGTAAACATGGATGTGGATGAAAAAATACACCCTAGTAAATACTTACGAATAAACAATCTCGGATAAAAATGAGATTGTGATATTTCTCTTACCTTATGTCCGACTTGCTTTGTAAGTGTCCAAACCTCCTGTATAATGATTTAAATCATGTTATTGACTTATTCCAGAATCATATTCATTGTTATGATATCATATATGGTTCACTTATGACATTATATTACCCGTTCCTTTGTAAATTCCATGTTAAAGAATTGTTTTGGGTAAAATCGTTTCATTTATCTTAGGTGTTTTGACTTGTTGTTCTTGACATCACTATTACTTATATCATGATTTACTTACTTCCAGAATATAAAATATGATTTATATATCATATATATTCAGTATATATATATATATAATAGATAGATTAATAAAATGAAAAACACCGTTCATGGAGACGGTAGTCCGTACGTACGCATGAACGCTGTTTTACTTTCCTTATTGTCTTGAAATGGAAGTAAGTAGATGACATACATATATATATACATAAATCCAGTAGCTTTATAATGTCATATATTTCATTATTATTTCTTATATATACTTTATAATCATTCTTTAATGGTTTACATGGAGAATGAATCTCATCGCGTCGTGGAGACGGTAGTCCGTACGTACGCACGAGCGATGATATCATTTCCATAAATATTGAACTGAATTGGAGTGGATTATACAATATATCAGAATCAATATGATGTTGTAATAACTATGTATAGTTATTCTTTACACCATTATACCCATCCATGTAAGGTGGTGGTGGAAAATAGATTACACCACGGCGTGGAGACGGTATTCCGTACGTACGCACGCGCTGTGATTTCTTTTTCCGTAGGATGGATAGATGGTGAAATAGGGTTGTTTCATACTTATAATAACATATCAGTATATGAGTGATACTGATGTTATTACTTCATAATGAAACAACCTATGAAGAAGAAGTGGAAGAAGAAATAAAGATGAAAGAATTGGTAACGGTAATTACCTCTTCTTTGAAGCGCCTTTTGGAGACCTCCTCTTAGGGAACTAAAATTGGTCTTTGAGTAAGACCAGAACCTCTAGGATGTTTCTAGGGAAGTGTAGAAGAGATTTTGGCAGGGGTTGGCCGAGCTTGAGTGCTCAAATTGGTGTGAGGAGGAGGGGGAGGAGGTGTCCTTTTATAGGGGAGGAGAGGGGCACCTTAGGAATATCTCAAAATATTATTTTATATTAAAGTCAAAATCGGTTTATAATGGTTCCAAAGGGTATTATTTCGAAGCTAAAGTGGGGATGGGTCGAAATTCTATCAACCAATAGGATTTAGACAAGTTTAGGGTATTATTTTAACCTTATCAATTAGATTTAACTCTAAGTTAATTAATTTAACTTTTACCGTGTCTTTTTGTTTTCTTTCACTATATGGTTAATACACTTACTATAACATGCCAAACGAACCCCAAATTGTTTATTATTAATATATATATCCTTATATAAGTCATTTGGCCGAACCTTAGATTTTTAGGAATAAAATAACAATTAATAATATAATATTTGATTTAAAAACTATTTTGTGTCAATTTTGACACTATTTGATATATGATTTTTGTGAAAGTCATAACAGAATTATATGTTCGAACCAAGTTGATTAAATCAACAATAATATATCATAGTAACCTAGAAAATTAGTGTAATTCATAAAAAGTCTCAAATTACATTTATTTTGGTGTTTATAACATCAATTATGTCAATATTTCATTAATAAGATAATTACTGCATCATCGTTGTGTCATAAATAAATTAAATTATTTAATGTCTAAAAATTACAAATAAAATACCCTTATGTAGGAAATCTTTTTAGCTTTCTAATGAATATTTATAGTCGAATTTATCTTATGTATAACCCCATATTAAAAATGATTTACTTATTAAACTTTGATTTTAACTATTTTAACCCTTCTTTAAATAAATTAATAATAAATGTCCTAATCTAATCCAAGTGGGCCTAAATGGTCATATTGTATTCCTAAGTTTGTTTTTGGTTGAATTACACTTGTCCAATAGAATTAGGACATGTGTTAGGGTAATATTAATATCATATTTACCTTTAGTTACCCTATTTACTATTAACCGCGGTAAAAAAAGTAAAAAGTTACTATTCACCAAAAAATTATTTTCATCTCATTGAACCACATTTTAGTCCTTGATATTAACTGTGTCTCTCAGATTTTCGAAATTCCATTCACAGAAGCGGTAAAATTAAGTTTTATGCAAAATTCAGTTTTTTAACCTACCACTTAGTGATTTCACTATTCATCAAAAATTCAATGTTTTCAGAAAAATACCAAAATTTCACCCTAGGCTAATTTCGATATTCTGAATGCAAAAATGAAGTTCATTTTGAAAAATAAGATTTATAGAATTTTAAAAAGTGGTTATTACTATTCATAACGGCTAGTTTTAATAATATTTTAATAGCACATCGTTGTTTAGTGAAACTCGGTATTGCGTATTACACACGCTATCGAGGAAGGTCGCGATTGCGTGTAATGCAAGGCAAGACAAGTATGCGTGTTGTGCAAGCTCCTTTTGGTGTAGCGTACAACAAAAGACATTAATAAAATTTAAAAAGAATATTTTTTTTTTATAAAATCTTGGGCTGTTACAGATTGGCGATGCTCAAAAATGAAACCGTATTAATTTTCATGGGTGGAGGGTTATTTAAACCCTCTTGAATGACTATCCCCATGAAGTAAAGAGTTCACAGGGTGAGGTAATATCGACAATGAATGAAAACAAGGAGAATTAGTTTATAGGGTTGGAAAATGATTTTCACCCTAAAAAACGATGTCCCTCATCCACAAATTACTACTCCCAACTTACTAATTCATTTATGGGTAAAGTAAACCTACATGGGATCCCTTAAAATAAGACTTGTGGCCCATTCCAGATGACTGAAATTTCCCATATATAGTCCAGATGCACTTTTATAAAAAGACCCCAAGAGTGACAACAAAAGACCACTAGAAAAACTAGAGAGATCCTAAGGACATGAAAAATGAGTAAATGAACAAACTAGAGACTCTCCATCAATTTTCATTAGGTAAAAATCCATATAATAGTAATATGTACGAAGTAATGAACCATCCATCCTTTTTTGAACTCAAAATCACTTTGCAGACACTATTGCAATGGGAATAAATATATAGTCACTTTATGGGAAATCATCCCATATAGAAATATTTTAAGTTGGTGGTAACATTCCCTGCACACACAAAAATATATCTGGGAGGAACTCGGCCCACATAGAAACATGATACAGGGATTTTCCATGAGACCCATAGAAACATGCTACGTAGAAAAGAACTATGTTTGTGCAGAACAACGCTATGTATATTGCACCCTCACCTGAGCAGCAACATGCTACACGATGGGTACCCCATCCCTCCTAAAAAACTGGTACACAGTGTGGGGAATCCTAGGAAATTCTAATATAGAACTTCTATCACTCCCTTTCATCATGACATCAACCCCATTTTGGTCCATTCTTGAACATGTTTAATGGAATCAGGCCAAGGACCCTTCCAAATCCACCTAACATGTATGATAAGATCACTAGGAACTTAAGTATGTCATCTTGAGTTTACATACATGTGGTTTGCTATGTCACATTGGTACATCCACAGTAAGGTGGACCATTATAATATCTTTAGGTTTTCATTATCTTGGTAATGTGGGTTCTAACTTTAGGGTTCTAATGAGAACCTCTATGATTTGGGTAGGGAGAGTGGGGATCACAATTTCCATTACATTTGATAGGGAATGAGATCCTACTCTCCCAAATAAAACCAATTTCAGGGCACCACTTCTAGAGTAACCCATAATCTTTCTTATAGTGTGTAGCACATTTCTCCTCTACACTTTATCCTAGGTTGTATCACCATATATCACCATATACGATTATCCTGAATACCAATAATAAAAGAGGATAAAAGAACATTCAATTCCCTCCCCCTATCCCTTTGTGCTTCAGCACCTCATCTATCAGTGAATAGAGTGGATCTACTGATATTAAGATCTATTTCCTCCTCTTGTTTCTCAAACCGAGAAAGTCTCGCGTGGGCTTCGAGGTTGAAGGGGATCAGAAAATCCACACAATCCCAAATCGGGTGCTTTTATCCATAGATAAAATCCCTAAATTCAATTCAAATTCACCTCATATATGTTATAAGACCTAACCATATTTCAATGGGCCACTTCCATGCATAATCCCGAACCTCTCTTTGAATTAGCATGCCTTGAGTGTAAGAGTTGATCATATCCATCCCCAAATGGTCTACCTCTATGAGAAAGCCACAAAACCATGACTCAACCTTCAAGGGGTCATTTTCTCAATGAATCATCACCAGATGAGAATCCTTCCATGTGTAATCCCCACTCATTCCCCCTTAAATAGGAAGCTTATACTTGTAATCCCCAACTTACCAAACTATGTCATCTTTTATTACCAACTAACTAGGATATGTAAAAAGACTCTCTAAGGGTCAAACCCTACACCCAAATACATTGTAAATTTATCTAGGTCACATCCATGGTAGAGTCATATCCACACAAGAGACATCATCTCTTCTCGGTCCCTTAGGCTACCTTAAAATAATTCTCACAGCATCCTGAACCTCGAACCTCCCACCTGGATTTCCTTTCTATATGAAATTAAATTTCATGGTTAGGTCCTTGTCACAAAATCAAAAAAGGTGATGTTCCCTACTAAGTTACACTAAACTATGTGGGTTTAGATTCCTCTTATGAGGATATATAGTAAGCCCATCACATGGGTTTGATCCCAACATAAAAAATAATTAGGTCTCCTTGGATGAAAACAAACTCCAAATCACCTCACTATGTGGCTTAAACATGGCATCTCCCCAATTAAAAATTAGAGAATCTACGATCCATTCAAAAAATGGATACAATTTATGGATAAGATCATATATATATATACATATATATCCACATTGATGGAGAACCAATGGTATATAAATATGATTCCAATCACTATAATATTGATGATTTATCATTACCTAAGGATATTCAATGTATACATAGTTGGGAATAGGCAAAAGATTCATGAACATATCTTAAATCTATAAGAGACTCATAAAATAGGCATTAGTTCACCCAAAAAAGTGCGATGATCCCAATTTAAAATCCTATCGACCAATGTGAGATCATAAATGTCATTATACAATTTAACCATTGAAATCATACCTTTGGAAAGTAGGTCCAGTGGTTTTCATGGACATAAGATTCATTGGGAGTTTTCAGATCAATCAACAAAACCTATTGGATTTAGTTATGAAAGAATGTACCCTTTGGGAAAAAAATGCGTCAATAAGATCTCTATATGTTTTTTGGGTGTGATTGTGCTTTTTGACAAAGACAGATAATTTCAAATGAGAATGGTTTTTGTTTTCTAAAATAGTTGTTGCAGGTGGCACAGTTTCCCTGTGTTTTCCCAAACTTTTGGGCCTCAAAATCAAGAATTTGGATATTTGAAAAGTAAGGGTTTTCAATGAAATACTTCAGGGATTGGAAAAGTAATATTTTAAATGTCTGGGTTTTTTTATCTCAATGTTATACGGGACATGAATGATGGTACATAGACCATGATGGATGTTACATAGACAACTTAGGAAAAATGGTTTATGGGAATTAATACAGTTCAAAGGAGGAAATTATTTCATGCAAGTATTGACGGTTCGTAGATATTGGTGACTTGTGGATACAAAATGTTTTTTATTCCTGGAAGAGATCAGCTACCGTAGATGATCAAAACAGTATATATAACATGAAGTAATGAAAATTTCACATGAGAATTAGTATGCGGTGAAGCCTATATCGCATCATATATATGAGTAAAATATATTACAATATTTTGAGGGTCTATTTTCCTATAAAAGGTCCTATAATCCCATTACTACGATATGATAATTTTATTAGATAAAATATTCACATTAGAAGGAAATTTGGTTATGTCTAAAAGATTTTCGTGAGGAGGATTTCATAATGGATGATGGAGTTCGTGGATGGAATTCCATGAAAGGGGTTTTAAGGGGCATAGTATCCAACAAATAAATAAGGATATATAATATTAAAGGTGGTATGCGGACACAGTTCGTAGAGTCGGTACACAAAAATGGTTTTCAAAGGCGGTACACTGACCTAGTATGAAAAAACGGTACATGGAAGAGGTATATGGAGGTGGTTCATAGCGGTGGTTTATGAAAGAAGTATACCAACGTGGTATACTGAATAGGGGTTTTATGAAGAATCTGTGCTACAAGGTGTAGTGCAGTTCATGGAGGAGTCAGGCTATTAACAAATATACATAAATAGTTCGCCAAATGAATTTTCATTAATTAACCGTACATAGAAAAGAGGACTTCTTCTATGGGTGAAAAAGGAACATCAATAGAGAATCTATCTATAGTCTAGGACTCATTATATAATGAAAATTAAGGTTCCCAGATGTCTATAAACTGTTAGTGGATCCCATCCAAGATCAATGAGCGAAGCAAGAGGAAGATGGAAATCCTTTCCACTAGTAGTGAGATAATGAAATAGGCATTGGGAGTGACCCCTGGGAATGTAGTGAGAAAATCTTAAATTTTGTAACGTAAATGTGGTTGGCATAGAATTGATTTATTCTAAAAATAATTATTTTCAATGATCTATTTTTAATTTGGTATAGTTGGCACATTGTCATTGTATTCTTTTTGAATGTATCCTAGTGAGTCTTAACTAATTAAAAAATCTAATTTCATTGGATTATTTTATTTCTTTATTTTCATAACATTATCATCCGATAAAATTAGAATAGAAATGATCAAAATTAACCTTAAAATAGAATAATAAGTAGCACTTGTAATAAATAGGTAAAGATACAATGGGGCATGAAGATGTTTGAAAAGAATATCCATTCAATGATTCATCCCCCTCTTAGTGTATATAGCACTCTTTTGGAACTAATGATAGTCGATGTGATTGATTTTACACAAATAAACTCCCTATAATCAACTGTTGTGTGCATGAGTTATTTTAAATCAAAAACAATATGGAGAACCAAATGTGAATCCTTAACTAAGGTGGTAGTGTTAACCAATGTCAGACACTATTCACATTTAAATTTAAAGGGTCTGAAACCAGACCATCAATTATCATGAGATATTAATTTGATGGGGTTTTTTGACTATATTTTTTACATATATTGATTAAAATATTCATATATCTCATCAATCCCATTGAATATCACCAGTTTTTAAAGATAGACGCATCAGTCACTACATCGTCTGATTCCTATAAAAATAGAGGATTTTATATCCCACTCAGTGTCCTCAATGATGGGTTTCAAATGAAATGGATATGGATTAAAACTAGAATGGTACTCTCCCCATAATAGAGTTAGCTAGAAATTCCCTCTAGATCCTAATGCCTCAATTGGCATCACCCCATTGATGGTCGATGATCTAGAACTAGACATCACCACTTGCCATCTACAACCATTTTGGGAGCCAATCCCTTGAATGTTATATTGTTTTCCTCTCTTACATTATATTGTATGATGAATTCATCACAAATGGCTTTATCTTAACAGAAAAGGGTTTGCGAATAAGGGCCTCGGACAAAAATAATCATTGCCTATGTTGTGCGGGATACCATCCTCGACCTGAAGAGGATTTCACCCCATCATTCCTAGTTGAAGTCAAATGTACCTAGGTCTGCAGGGTGGCCCATAAAGGAATATGATTTTACTTTTAATATTAGGCAATCATCCAAAATCCTGAAGAAGAATCCCACCAATAATATATGGTGGAAAATTATATAATGAATTATATTTCTACTCTATATTATAAATCCAATCAGTCAAATTTGACTAAAATTTATGATCATTCTCACCTTTTGTCTATGACTCTCTAAGAGAGAAATGAAAATAAACTGAATAATACTATGATCATTTAAAAATTAGTTCTAAAACATATCCATAAAACTAGTAAAATAATATATAAACCATTAATAGATATAAATCAATTCTTGGAAATATGAATCCATCAAGTCAAATACAGTGGAAAAATACGAGGATAAGAATGTTCTAACAAATGATTATCAATAATATCAGTCAAATATGATTGAAACCAATGATAAGATTAAAATTACTAATCATTCATATGAATACCACTATGAAAATATGGTGGTAATCGGAGAAAATGGCTATTGTGTCCCAGTTGTAAATTAGGGAAAGACTAATATCTCATCCCCCACACAGGATACGTCTAAACACCTAGTATTATGAATTGGAGGACTAGAGAAGGAACATATTCATAATATAATGTCAGATTGATCATATATTCATATTCTATCCAAGTAAATCTCTAATCACATCTTAGAAATTATTTAGTATTAAATAAAAAATCCTAACCATATCCTATAGAATTTCTAAGATGTAATCATGTCTGTGGAAATTTCAATGAGTCAGCCCCAAAACCCCCCTCCCCAAGTGGGGTGACACATCCACATAATGATGTGGTCACTTAAGAGCATACATTAATCCATGAACCCATACAAGAGGATCATTAGAAATATTCTATGATAGTTGAACTATCAGATCTTGTGAAAATACTCATTCCAACAGGGGGACACTAGTCCACATTGGTGGCCATCCATGGGCAGGGATATATCTCTACATAAATTCCAAAAAATTTCTAGCATGCCTTAGCAGATCCATGAGATCAACTTGAACATGAACCCATAAATGAAGGTCATCACTTACATCAAGTGACCCCAATTTCCCACAAGAGACCACCTAAAAAGAATTCACTCTAAAGGTAGCTGGAAAATTGAAATAATAATCATAACCATTGTATTCTAGATTATGGAGTTCTTGAATCCATAATACATATATCCCTATAATCCCATAATACAATACATTAATAAATTACGAGTTTGACCATAGTAGTTGCAAAGTTCATCCCAACAACATTATTACCATTGAATTTGATGGTCCTCCCCAGAGCATTTACCAAAAAGGAGTCCTTCATGGACACAAATAGATCAATCATTAGAGATTATCTCCTGATGATAATCTGGAAATACATTCGCATGACATGAAGAGAAAATATAAATATGGTCCTCCCCTTTCTATTCCATGCCCTAAAATACTTCCCCATGGTATGCACATCAGAAATTCTCTCTACAGTTGGACCTCAATATATGATTCTAGTCCTCTCCATGTTGGAATTTGATGGGAATGTCGTCCTCATAGTGACATCTAATTTCAGAAATAAGGCCCTCCCCTAACTTTCTCCCTCCATGAATGTCCTCCCAAAGGTACACTCTATAGAAATTCTCCCTATAGTAAGACACCATGTTTTGATTGTATTCCTAGCCATGATGGAAATCACAATAAAGGTCCTACCAGTAATGAGACCTTATTTCAGTATAAAGGTATTCCCCTTACTGTCATCCCACCAAAAATTCTTTCCCAAGGTATATGCTATAGAAATCATTGCTGAAGTTAGACAACGATCTATGATGGTAGTCATCACCATGATTTCATTCACTATGAAGGTTCTCCCAACAGTGACATACTATTTACACAAGAAGGTACTCCCTTGTTTTCGTTGACCCTAAAGGTCCCACCCAGGTTATAGAATATAGAAATTATCCCTACATTCTAATGTCACGATATGATTGTAGTCCTCACCACAATGGAATTCACTTCAAAATTCTTCCCCATAATGAAATATTATTTCAATAAGAATGTCTTCCCCTTGCTTTCATCCTTCCGATTGTTCTTCCCCTAGGTATACACTGCATATATTCTCCCCTTTGTCAGACATAATCCTAATGGTCTTTCAATTAACTCATAATTTTCATACCTTATCAGAAAATCCATATTTTTTTATAATTATTCCTTACCCTTGTCTCATGATAACTATAATGAATATTGGCCATTAAAAAATATTAGGCTCTTTGATGGGAATTAAATAATTCATAAAATTGTGTAAAAAGATACATATTATTTATAATAATGGATTTGATCGCCCTATAATTGATTAATTGTATCAAATACCCATCCTTATTTTCCAAAAATATAATTTGGGCTCCCCATAAATAAACACTAGGGAATATAAATTATTTATTACTCAAATCATGTAGTAGTTTCTTAAAATTTACCTACTCTATTGGTGAATTTTTATAGGGAGTTTTAGATATATATCTTACATTGATAATTAATACAAGGAATAACTCAACTCCAAGATCTGTTAGACTACCATACAATTCTTATTTAAGCACATCAATAAAACTAATATACTATAGGTACATTCTATATTCTTAAGAATTCTTCGCTATCCATAAATCTTGCTTGAACTTCCTATGTTCCTATAATTTCATTATGGAGAGATATTGGGGGTGGGAATATAAAGGACTCAGGATTTGAGGTATCTCACTTCAAACGATATACCACTATAATTAAATTTTACTTTTTATTACATATGATATAGATAATAATGTTATCTAGAGACTTGAACAATTTTTTAGCTTCCAATGGATTAGTAGTTCAAGTGGATTCTGAAGGTTTATGTCACTTGATGAATTCCAACATAGTCACACCATGATGTTGATTCATAGGTCACTCTATATGGGTGATACTATTAGAAATTACATATGCAAAAAACCACAATATTTTTATGAACAAATTAGCATCAACTTCAGCTTCATGTAATTACATAGAGGGGATATCAATAAATGAAGACGGGTGTTGATATGGTTCCCATTCATCCCATTTTTCATTAAAACAATATAATTTCATACATATAATTATCTCATGATATTGAGCTGTAATATAAAACTCTTATTATGTTTTCTTGAGTTTTCCCAATAAATCATGATGATTTTAAATAGTACTTGTTCTATCTATATGGGTTCGACTAAATCTTGACCTAGTGGTTTCTATTAATCATCCTTTGATACCAATTGTAATTCATAAACATTCGTTCTCATATATAGTGTGAAAAATACATAAATTAAATAATAAAATTGATATCAGCTGTAAAATCTTGGAAACAACCATCCATAATTAAAAAATCAATAATGATTGTTGAATATCATAAACTTGAAGTATCTTTTTTAGGTTTAGAGACTTAGAGAATTTAGAAAAAATAACAACTATGAATGCCATTGTTATTTGAATAAAATAGTTATTTTTTTTATTATATACATATCAACTAAATCCATAATGATTCTTTATCATCTCCCATAAAATATTTAATAGATTTTATCCTTATAAATATTTCATGTGTAAAATTTTCATAATAACTAAGGGAATGAAAAAAAATATAGTGGTGACCTTAAATTATTTGAAAGGCGTAATATATAGTGGATTCATATATCAAATAAACATGGAATAAGTTATATGGAATGAATAAATGAACCAAATTAATTCATAATAAACAAAAAATCAGGGCATACAATTTTGATGAAAATAAATTATACATGGATAATAATAATCATTGATCTCATACTGATGGAATGAATAATGACATTCCGGTTCAAAAAATACCTCATACAAGAATATGATAAGTCATTTTTTTTAGAAAATGGTAAAAATAAATCATAGAAGAATATTAAATAAATTGTACACATGGGAATGGAAATGAAATATGTATTGATCTCAAAAAACAAAACAAAAATGATGGATTTCCACTCTGCATAACATTCTACTACTTCATGAAGCACCCTACGAACTAAATATTTCATGATAGGAGATCAATTTTTGATGCTCAGAAATGAATCCGTATTAATTTTTATGGTAAGATGGTGATTTAAACCCTCTTGAACGACTATCCCCATGAAATATATAGTTCATAGGGTGAGGTGGTACCGACAATGTATGTAAACAAGGATAATTGGTTTACAGGGTTGGAAAATGATTTTTCACCTTAAAAAACGATGTCCCCCCTCCACAAATTACTACTCCCCAATAACTAAGTCATTTATGGGTCATGGAAACCTACATGGGATCCCTTAAAAGAAGGCTTGTGTCTCCTTGCAGATGACTAAAATTTCCCATATCTAGTCCAGATGCACTTTTATAAAAATACCCCAAAAGTGACAACAAAAGACCACTAGAAAAACCAGAGAGATCCTAAAGAGATGAAAAATGAGGAAATGAACAAACTAGAGCATCTCCATCAATTCCCAGAAGGTAAAAATAAATGGCATAGTAATACACAGGAATTAATGAACCATCCAACCTTTTGATAACACAAAATCATTTTGTAGAGACTATAACATAGGGAATAAATATATATATGCTTTATGGGAAATCATCCCAAATAGAAAAATTCTATGTTTGTGGAAACATCCCAAACACAAAAAATTATATTTGGGAGGAACTCGGCCCATATAAAACGATGCTACATGGATTGACCAAGAGACTCATAGAAACATTCTACATAAAAAAGGCTTATGTTTGTGAATAACAACGCTATGTATATGGTACCCTCACCCGAGTAGCAACATGATACACGATGGGTACACCATCCCTCCTAAAAACCTGTTACATAGAGTAGGTAATCCTATGGAATTCTAATATCCAACATTGATTACATTCTTTCACCATCTCATCAACCCCCTGATGGTCCATTCTCGAA
The DNA here is from genome assembly GCA_963277665.1 of Viscum album. Taxonomy (NCBI): domain Eukaryota; kingdom Viridiplantae; phylum Streptophyta; class Magnoliopsida; order Santalales; family Viscaceae; genus Viscum; species Viscum album. Next base: position 1,059,298,656 of record OY728135.1, on the reverse strand, counting down.
CAAGATTAATGGAATCAGACCAAGTCCCCATCCAAATCTACCTAACATGTATGATAAGATCATCAATAACATTAGTATGTCCTCTTGAGTTTACATACCTGTGGTTTGCTGAGTCATGTCGGTACCTCCACAGTAAGTTGTACCATTATAATATCTTTAGGTTTTCATTATCATGGTAATGTGGGTTCTAACCTTAGGGTTCTCATGTGACCCTTTTTTTGGGTAGGGAGAGTGGGGATCACAATTTCATTTCCATTTGACCGGGAATGAGATCCTCTTCTCCCAAAAAAACAAATTTTAGGGCACCACTTCAGGAGTAAGCCATAATATTTATTATAGAAGGTAGCACATTTTCTCCTCTTCACCTTATCCTGGGTTGTATCCCAATAGATCACCATATACGAAAATCCCGATTATCTATAATAAAAGAGGATAAAAGAATATTCAATTCCCTCCCCTTATCCCTTTGTGCTTCAGCACCTCATCCATCAGTGACTAGAGTGGATATAGTGGTCTTCATATCTATTTCTTCCTCTTGTTTCTCAAACCGATAAAGACTCACGTGGGCTTCAAGGTTGATGGGGATCATGAAATCTACACAATCCCAAATCAGGTGGCTTTTATATATAGATGAAATCCCTAAGTACAATTCAAATGCAACTCATATATATTATAAGACCTAACCATATTTGAATGGCCACTTCCATCCATAATCCCAAACCTCTATTTGAATTTGCATCCCATGAGTGTATGCCTTGATCATATCCATCCCCAAATGGTCCACTTCCATGCGTAAGCCCTAAAACCATGACTCAACCATCAAGGGGCCATTTTCCCAATGAATCATCACCAGATGGGAATCCTTCCATTTGTAAGCCCCAATCACTCCCCCTTAAATAGGAAGCTTCTACATGTAATCCCCAACATAAAAAACTATATTGTCTTTTATTACCAACTAACTGGGATATGTAGGAAGCCTCCCTAAGGTTCGAACCCGACACCCAAATACACTGTAAATTTTTCCAGGTCACAACCATGGTCGAGTCATATCCACCCACGAGTCTACATCTCTTCTCAGTCCCTCAGGCCACCCTAAAATACATCTCACACCATCCTTAACCACGAACCTCTGACCTGGATGTCCTTTCTATATGACATTAAATTTCATGGTTTGGTCCCTGTCAAAAAATTAAAAAAGTGGATGTTCCCTGCTATGTGTCACTGAACTATGTGGGTTTAGATTCCTCTTATGAGGATACATAGTAAGCCAATTATATGGGTTTAATCCCGACATCAGAATTCCATAGGTCTCCCTAGATAACAACAAACTCCAAATCACCTCACTAAGTGGCTTAAACATGGTGTCTTCCCAATTAAAAATTATAGAATCTATGATCCATTCACAAAAAAGGACACAATTTATGGATAACCTCATATATATATACACATATTTCCCCATTGATGGGGATCCTCCGGTACATACAGATGATTCCAATCACTTTCATATTGATGATTTATCCTAACTAAGGATAATCAATGTATACATAGTTGGGAATGAACAAAAGATTCATGAACATATCTTAAATCTATAAAAGACTCATAAAATTGGCATTAGTTCCCCCAAAAATGTGCGATGATCCAAAATTCAGATCCTATCAACCAATGTGAAATCATAAGTGTAATTATCCAAGATAACTAAAGAATGCCTACCTTTGGAAATTAGGTCCATGGGTTGTCATGGATATAAGATCCATTGGCAGTTTTCCGATCAATAAACAAAACCCATTGGATTTAGTTAAGAAAGAATCTACCTTTTGGAAAAAATGGCTCAATAAGATCTCTTTATGTTTTTTTGGTGTGACTGTGTTTGTTGATAAAGACAGATAAGTGCAAATGAGTATGGTTTGTGTTTGTTAAAGCAGGTGCTATAGGTGTTACAGTTTCCCAGTGTTTTCCCAATTTTTTTGGCCTCAAAATCTAGAATTTGGATATTTGAAAAGAAATTTTTTTCATCAAAATATTTTAGGGATCAGAAAAGTAATATTGGAAAAGTCAGGGTTTTTTCATCACAATGTTATGCGGACCATGAAGGGTGGTACATAGATTGTGATGGATGCTACACAGACAACGTTGGAGAAATGGTTTATGGGAAGGAATATAGTTCAAATGAGGAAATTAGTTCATGCAAGGATTGAATGTTCGTAGAAATTGGTGACTTGTGGATACATAATGTTTTTCATTTGTGGAAGAGATCAGTTGTCATAGATGAACAAAATGGTATACAGAACATGAAGGGAAGAACATTTCACATGAGAATCAGTACGCGGTGAAGCCTGTATCACATCAAATATATGAGTAAAATATATTAGAAGATTGTGAGGATCTATTTTCATATATAAGGACCTATAATCCCATCACAATGATGTAAGAATTTGATTAGAGAAAATATTTAAATTGGAAATAAATTTGGTTATGTCTAAAAGAGTTTCGTGAGGAGGATTTCATAAAGGGTGATGCAGTTCGTGGATGGAATTCAATAAAATGTGTTTTAAGGGGAATACTATCTAACAAATAAATAAGTTTCTAAAATAATAAATGTGGTATGAGGACACAGTTCGTAGGGGTGTTACACAGAAATGGTTTTCAAAGGTGGTATACTGACGTCGTATGCAAACACTGTACAAGGAAGAGGTATATTGAGGTAGTTCATAGAGGTGGTATGTGATGGAAATATACCATGGTGTTATACTGAAGAGGGGTTTTATGAAGAATATGTTCAACACGGTGTAGTGCAGTTCATGGAGGAGGCATGTTGTTAGCAAATAGACTTAAATAGTTTGCCAAATAAATTTTCATTAATTAACCATACACAGAAAAGAGGACGTCATCTATGGGTGAAAAAGGAACATCAATAGATAATATATTTATAGATAAGGTTTTTTGATATAATGAAAATGAAGGTTCCTAGAAGTCTATAAACTGTGAGTGGATTCCATCCAAGATCAATGAGCGAAGGAAGAGGAACATGGTGATCCTTTCCACTTGTAGTGAGCTAAAGAAATAGGCATTGGGAGTGACCTTTGGGAATGCAATGAAAAAAACTAACATTTAGTAAAGTAAATGAGGCTTTCCATAAATGTGATTTATTCTAAAAATCGTCATTGTCATTGATCCATTTTGAATTTGGTATAGTTGGCACATTGTCATGGTATGCTCCTTGGATGCAGCCCAGTGATGCTTAACCAAGTGAAACTATCTATTTATTTTGGATTATTTTATTTCTTTACTTTCATAACATTATCATCATATAAAATTAGAATATACATGATCAAAATTAATATTAAAATATAATAATAAGTAGACCCTGTAATAAAGAGGTCAAGATCCAATAGGGAATGAAGATTTTTGAAAAGAATATCCATACACTAATTCGTCCCCCTCTCAGTGTATGTTGCACTCTTTTAGAACTAATGATATCCGATGTGATTGATTTTACACAATTAAACTCCCTATAATCAACCGTTGAGTTCATGAGTCATTTTAGATCAGAAACAAAATGGAGAACCAAATGTAAATCCTTGACTATGGTGGCAGTATTAACCAATGTCAGACACTATTCACATTTAAATTTTAAGGGTGGGAAACTAGACCATCAATTATGCATGTGGTAATGAGATATTAATTTGATGAGGTTTTTTACTATATTTGTCACATATATTGATGAAAGTATTCATATATCTCATCAATCAAATTAAATATCACCAGTTTTTAAAGATATATGCATTAGGCACAACACCTACTGATTCCTATAAAAATAGAGGATTTTATCTCCCACTCAGTGTCATCAATGATGGGTATCAAATGAAATGGATGTGGATTAAAACTAGAATGGTACTCTCCCCATCACAGAGTTAGAAAGACATACCCTCTAGATCCTAGATCCTCACTGGGCATCCCCCCAATGATGGTCGATGATCTTGAACTAGACATCACCACAAGCCATCTACAACCATTTTGGGAGCCAATCCCTTGAATGTTATATTGTTTTCCTCTCTTACCTTATAATGGATGATAAAGTCATCACCAATGGCATTCTCTGAACAAAAAATGGGTTACGACCAGGGGCCCCAGATAAAAATAATCATTGCCTATGTTGTTCGGGCTATCATCCTCGCCCTGAAGAGGATTCAACACCATCATTCCTAGTTGAAGTCAAATGAACCTAGGTCCCCAGGGTGTCCCATAAATAAATATGATTTTAATTCTAATAATAGGGAATCATCCTAAATCCTGATGAAGAATCCCAACAATAAAATATGGTGAAAACTATAAGAATAATTATATTTATACTCTTTATTATAAATCCAATCAGTCAAATTTGACTAAAATTTGTGATCATTCACACCTTTTGGCTACGACTCTCTAAAAGAGAAATGAAAATAAACTAAAAAAATGATATGATCATTTAAAAATTAGTTCTAAAATGCATCCATAAAACCAGTAAAATATTATATAAACCATTATTATTTATAAATCAATTCTTTGAAATAAGAATCCATTAAGTCAAATACAGTGGACAAATATGAGGATAAGAAAATTCCAACAAATCAATATCAATCATATCAGTCAAATATGATAGAAACCAATGAAAAGTTTGAAATTACTAATCATTCATATCAATACAACTATGAAAATATGGTGGTAATTGGAGAAAATGGCTCTTGTATCCTAGTTGTAAATTAGGGGAAGACTAATATCTCATCCCCCACACAGGAGAACTCTCAACACCTACTATTAGGAATTGGAGTACTAGAGAAGGAACATATTCATACTATAATGTCAAATTGATCATATATTCATATTCCCTATAAGTACATATCTCAAAACATCTTAAAAATTATTTATTACTAAACATAAATTCCTAACCATATCCTATAGAATTTCTAAGACGTAATCATGTCTGTGGAAATTGTAATGAGTCGGACCCAAAACCCCACCTCCCCAAGTGGGGTGACACATCCACATAATGATTGGGCCACTTAAGAGTATACATTAATCCATGGACCCATCCAAGAGGGTAATTGGAAATATTATATGATAATTGAATTATCAGATCTTGTGAAAATACTCATTCCAACAGGGGGACACCAGTCCGCTTTGGTGGCCACCCTTGGGCAGGAATATATCAATACAAAAAGTCCAAAAAATTTCTACCATGCCATAGTAGAACCATGTGATCAACTTGAACATAAACCCATAAATGAAGATCATCACTTACATCAATTAAACACAGTTTACCACAAGAGAGCACCTAAAAAGAATTCATGCCAAAGGTAGCTGGAAAATTAAGAGAATACTCATAACACTAATATTATAGATGATGGATTTCTTGAATCCATCATACATATATCCCTATAATCCAATAATAGAATACATTAATAAATTACATGTTTGCCCATAGTAGTTGAAAATTTTATCCCAAAAACATTATTACTATTGGATTTGAAGGTCCTCCCCAGAGAATTTACCATGAAAGAGTCCTTCATGGACACAAATAGAACAATAATTAGAGATTATCTCTTGATGATAATCATGATATAACTGATCATGACATGAAGTTAAAATATAAATATGGTCCTCCCCTCTCTATTCCATGCCCTAAAAGTCTTCCACAGGGTATACACATCATAAATTCTCCCTATAGTTGGACAACAATCTATGATTCTAGTCCTCTCCATGATGGAATTTGATGGGAAGGTCCTCCTCACAGTGACATCTAATTTTAGAAATAAGGACCTCATTTAACTTTCTCCCTCCATTAATGTCCTCCTAAGGGTACAATCTATATAAATTCTTCCTAAATTCAGGAATGATGTTTTGACTGTATTCCTTTCCATGATGGAAATCACTTTAAAGGTCCTACCTGTAATGAAACCTTATTTCAATATAAAGGTATTCCCCTTACTATCATCCAACCAAAAATTCCTTCTTAAGGTATATGTTATATTAATCATCATTGAATTTATACAACGATCTATGATTTTAGTTATCACCATGATATCATTCACTATGATGTTTCTCCCCACAGCGACATATTATTTTCACAATTCGGTACTCCCTTGTTGTCATTGATCCTAAAAATCCGCCCCAGGTTATAGACTATAGAAATTATCCCTACATTATAACATTAAGATATGATGGTAGTCCTCACCATGATGGTATTCACTTCAAAAGTCCTCCCCATAATAAAATATTATTTCAATAAGAATGTTTTCTCATTGCTTCCAGCCTCCTGATTCTTCTTCCCCTAGGTATACATTGCCTATATTCTCCCCTTAGTCAGACATAAATCTATGATGGGATTCCTCACCATGATGGAATTTTTTTAGTGTCCTACCCATAGTAACATCTTATTTCGACAATAAGGTCCACGCCCTTTTTTCCACCCTAAAGGTCCTCCCATGGGAATACGCTATAGATATTCTACCTATAGTCGAACAATGAGATGTGATGTTATTCCATAGCATGATCGTACGCATTGAAAACTTCTGCCACATAGTAAACTATCATATTGAAAAGTATTTCATCCCCTTAGTTAGTCACATATGAGAAATCCATCATACATAGAGGCACTTGTAAATATGGGGCTTGACATGTTGGGAAACCTAGCAACAACAAACCACATCCTTTCTCAATAACGAGATGGCCCAGAAAAGTTCTCATCCTTCGAGCCTCCCATGGACCATTCTCATGCCAAAAGAACCCTACTATCACTGTGATCTGCGGAAAAATAGTCACGATGTTTCCATGTTAGGAATATCAAATATTGGAGTCTTTGGAATAATAGAAAAAGGATATGTTTCTCATGAGAAGACAACTTTTCAAGGATGATATACCCATTATGTTTTGTCCCTCATCCACTTCTTAGTTTGAGATTCCTTAGGAATTATAAAAAGAATCCATACAAAATATATTTTTGAATAATTGGATAACCCCCACCACAAAAATGAAATATTCTTTCCATACAGTGTGTAAAAATACCATGTCAAAATATTAGGTTTTTGATTCACCATCAAATAAACTTGTGAGACCTCCCATCTGCACAATGACAACAATCATAGAATCAAAAAAATGATCTTCAATCAAAATGCATGAATTAATTACATATATTTAATCATCTAATTATTGATTCCCCACACAGTGTTTACATCATACCATGGGGGGACATGGATCGTTACATTTCAACTCATTAATTGCTCAGTAGAACACACTAGAAATTCCATCTTGAAATGTAATTATTAAATTCTGGATATCAAGAATAACTTTTGTTCTATAATGGTGGAACGATCCTCAAGAATAAGACTTTAATACGTTCCAAAGGTTATAGGAAAAATGGGATAAATCCATAAAAAAGTTTGGAACCTGGGACCTGAGAACATTTAGTAGGATTTCCTCTTAAGGGATAATAATCATCATGAACTTTGTATGACCTCAGATGAAAAACATTCACATACAAACTCGATATCATACCCATATCACGCCAAAATATAGATGTGTGAATTAATAGGGTAGTGACAGTAGCAAAAACCACTATAGTGATGGATCTTCACCAGCTCGTAGAGCTAGGATATTTTGTATTGAAAAATTCTTCCATTAAGGCAAAGAATGGTGAGTCAATTCATAACAACCAGTGAACGAGGGAAACCCAAGCCCATAGTGTTGGTGGAATATTTACATCAACCTCCTAAATGGTAACATTTTTTCTCATATTAATGATTGATGATAAGAGGAAAGGTCTCCCTATTCAATCAATCTCACAATATCATCCCGTCAGAAGAGAGGAATATAGACAAGCTATATAGAGGATTACGCCTAGTCACCCCATTCCATGAAACTTGAAGAGGAACCAAAAAATGAAGGGAGAGGTCCAAAAAAGGATTCAATGAAAATTAAAACCATTCAGTAGCCTATATGAATCCCACAATGCATTACAAATTGGTAAACATTGTAGACATCATTCCTACAAATGACACCAAAAATAATGAAAATTCATAAGGGCATGGAGTGAGTGGTTCATCAGGGATACGACCTATATTAAGAATGAAGGAAAACATACCCAGAACTAGAGAATCACTCAAAAACTAGGATATCCATAAATCAATGACATACTTCATCCTTTCCAAATCTCTACCAGAGAGAATATAAAATAAAGACTATATAAGATCCACCACCTCCTCTCGATGAAAATAAGAGCACTATGCTTGAATAAGGATTCACTTGGTTCGAAGAATAAATAATAGTGTGGAGGATAATCAATGATGTGTTTCTCTAAGGTATCTTTCCTATCGAATACACTCCCTATGAAGAACCAAAAATGTATAATTCCATTAGGTTTACCTCGTACACAATTGTTCATACCGACAATTAAAGAATGGGGAAAAATATTCCAAACACAACACATAGAAAATCGGTCTACCTAGACCTAGGTAGTGATATATATCACATTTCCAACCAATAGAAAGAAAACTAGAATAGGTAAAGTAAAAACCATAAAAGATTTCACCAACCTCATATTCAACCAAAATGTTTCTAGAACTAGAACACTTGATCTGGATGATTGATACACCTATCTAGGCTCAGGTTTAATATAACTATCATCAAGGGCTTACCGACACTGTTAAGTCACAACCAGTTCAATTGGAATCCATGGAGGAGTGGTGTGAACTAGTGCTATTGGAATGAGATCCTAAACATGATTAGGTGAGTGATATCCCACTAATATAAAACATCAGGAGTCCTATGATTCCACTATTCAATATCTTAGGTGACCCGTAAATACATCTAACACACTATGCATACCATTGCGAATAAAAGATGAGAACTCCCATATAGGAAGAAGCAGTGACATACATATTCTTCATAGGAACCTTTCATGGAAAAACCTTTGTATAGTATACTAGTTTTCCAGCTCGGTCAATAATTAGATGCAAATATCTCCTTTAGAAATTCCCCTTTCAGTTCACCATAATGAAACAAAATAGGACAATAGGTGACCTCTCAAATTGAAATTTATGATAAAATAATGTATTATTAGATTTCATTTATAGATGGAAATGGATGAAATACTCCCAAAACTGATCACATCCCCAGGAAGATATGCTCACTCTCTACATTTATAACCATCATGATGAGATATGAATTTTGATCATCCTAGTAAAATATAAAAGTGGGTTTTGGGAATTCTCATCCATATCCCTAATAATGAAAGTCTCTATAAAACTAAATTAGATCAAGTACTGGATAACTCCATGAGTCATGGGGAAAAGATCAGGAAAGGATGAGGTGACACCCATCACACAGAAGATAACCTCCAGGACCACTCTAACATTGAGGACTATAGCATATTTTGTAGTTCCAACTGGGCATCAACAAAACCCCCTCCATGATAGGAACAGTAGAGGGGACTCAGTAACAATTAATTCTCAGAGTTATAAAATAAAATATACTCATTATGAGATGATCGTGTTAATGTTTATTTTCTATCCACTATATACTATGATTTACTCTTCATTCTAGATCCCAAGAACCTCGAACAAATAAGACTCAACGACCGATTGTATTTTTTCCCTTTCACCAAATACTAGGACACACCATGATGTAATGATTCATATTCTAATACCTCTAATAAAAAATGGTATATTCTTGAAATTTGATACTGGGAAGGCCACCAACACAAGTGGTATTGTTTTCAAAAATTCCCTTGAGGAAGTTGGTGAGTGGAAAGAAATTTTTGGCTAATGGAAAAAATTTTAATGGATGGCTAATGTGGAAAACAATCAATTGATTTCATGGTATTCTATAAGCATAGTTGTAATAATGAAATATACCACTATCCTCTTCTGCTAAAATATATCCAATGTCTTCGGCCCCAAAAACCATAATATGCAATTTGTTGAAATAAAATCATGGCAGAAAGACAATGAGTAATTGTATAAGGATGAACATGCATTAAGTAAAAAATTATATTTGACTCTCTTTGATTTTATGCCCTTATGTATATAGAAACAATCACCACCCAATCAAATGGAACCACAAAAATGATCATCCAGACAAATTACCCATAAGATTAGTAGTTTCTCTTTGTCTCTATTAATTTCATTGAATTAATGGATCCCATATCCCATGATGAGTATGTCTATTAACCCAGCTTCATCGCTTCATTTGGGGAACCCGATGAAGAGTCCACAAGTTCCAAGGATATTGGGGAAGTTTTACTCAAGGTAGGATCCATAATTCCATCCATAGCCTTGTTCAAACTACCATGATGCAAAAAATCAAAGAAGAGCCCTTCAGCGGGACCAACATGAATAGAAAAATCCTTATGAACATTCAAAAACCAACTTTTTCCAAATCACATTGGAATATAAATCATATGTGTAACATGAGTCCAATGACCCTCGGCATACATGGAGACCTTCCTAACCCTACCCACCAAGGACAAGAGAACCTCCAACACCTTTCCTATGGGAAAATCCATCTCAGTCAAATACTCAATCCCATAAATCATTACTGAAAGAGCATCCCCTTCAGGAATGTTCTTGACTTCAGATAATAAGTATTAAATCTGAAAATATTAATCCTTGGTAGCATCCAAACTTTCAATCTTGGTTTCCTTGAGTTTGTTAAAAGAACTTAGGGATATACTCATAGAATATTTTTATTCCCCCACGAATTCGTAGTGGAAGTGGCTGATGTTGAGGTATATCTGAAAATGAATGATTCAGCGTAATTACATGCAGTTATTCCCTTCACAATTCAAGATGAAGACACAATTGAACATGGGAATATTATACTGAAGTACATATCTATTAGGGTAAATGGAATCGATCTTTGAAAGGTGTTCTTCAATAATGGCTATGGAGTTAATTGTTTTCTAGTATGAAAACTTCACCAGTTGGGTATGATAAGAATAACCTAGAACCTTCCACCATACACTACATGTCTATGAAAAAGTCTAATAGAATCCATTGGTCCAAATCGTGCTCGAGACCCAGTTCAAATACACTTTAGCTAAAAAAATATTTCCTTGTGGTCTAGAAGAACGCATTCTTCAACATATTTCTATTAAGGCCCTAGTTTCACCAACACACAAAAATAGACTCTTGTATCTTCAATGAATCAAATAATAAATTAATTAAAAAATAAATGTGTTAGACACCTATAAGTCCTTCTGTAAATCCTACCGGACACATTATATCGATGAATGATTATATGAGGCTAAAGGGAAATAACCTATGGTTGATGTTGTTGGTTGGGCCACCTCATGGAATGGTCTAGAAATGATTTCTTACAAACCCATTGAATAGAATGATGAATAATATATGATACCCCTCAATCATATATGGAATATCAGATCAAATCTAGGTGCATATTCATCAGTCTCTAGGATTTCATTCCTGACCATTGAGTCTAGCAATATTGAAAATCTTGATAAATCCCCAAGATGTTTATAATCTTAGATGAAGGTAAATTAAATTCAACCATATATCTGTATTAAATACCTACCTTATAATTGTATGTTGTATAGTTTATCTCATTGCTAAAAAATAGAAAATAGGATCCTTATTCATCCCTCACATCATCCCCTCTAGAGTATCATGGAAATCCCACACTATCATCATGGTCAGAGGAAGTATCTTCATAGTTCTAGTATCAAGATATTGACTACTCTCCAAACTATTGAGAACATATACAGAAACATGATTTCCCAATAGAACAAGATAAATAGGATTAAGAGGATTATGAAGAGGATGATGACCTTAGGGATTCCCATCCAACATTTGAGGAGGGTGTCTCTATCACTATGGATGATCTCAGAGAAATAAATCCGGGTATAAAAGAAGATCCATTACCAACCATGATTAAGAAAACCATGTGTTCTATAGTGAAAGAGGTATATACCTCATACCTAAATAAATATCAGGATGTGTTTTCTAAAAACTATAAAAAAATTCAAAGCCTCAATCAATGGATGTATACTCATCACCTTTAGCCTATTCGAGGACCACCACTGCTTTCAAGAGGAAACTAGATAGACAAACATGAAACATGAAACAAAATTGATGATTTAGTTGAAAATCATATCAGATCCCATTTTATTTATGTGGTCTAATAACCAAATTTTTTGGCCAATATCATCCCCTTAAAAATGAAAAATTGGTAAATCAGTGTCAACATTGTTTCCAAGGATATGAATTGGCACTATCCAAATGATGAATTCCTAGTCCCAATCACAAAACTAATAATCAATTCAATATCCAGATATTAGGATCTCTCCTTCAAGGATAGATATTAGGGATAAAATCAAATTTAGATATCCCAGGATGATGAAGAAGCAACCACCTTTAGTGCCCCAAGGATTATTTTTTTATTGGTTAATTCCCTTTACCATGAAAAATTCTAGTACTACAAACAAACGTTCCATGAATCACATCTAAAAAACCATTATTAGAAAATTTGTTGATTTTTATGTTGATGACATATTGGTTAAATATTGAAAATGATATGAAAAACTTGTGGACCTTGAAACCATATTCAACTAATTGTAGCAACACAACCTAAAAATAAAACCCTTGATATATTCTTTTGATCTTACCTGAAAAAAATTTCTGGGATTCTTCATATGCTATAATGGAACTGAATTCCACCCTGAGAAGACAAAGGCTTTCCTTGACATTTCACCCACTCAAAACATCATAGAGTTGAGAGGAATTCAAGGACAATTATACTACATATGATGGTTCATAGGAAATCATGGTGGAAATTTTTTTCTCTCTTCCAGGTTAAAGAAAAGGGGGATACATACCTTTGGACTCGTGATTGTCAAGAATCATTCGACGGTCTTGATAAATATCTCTTCATCCCAAAAAGGATGATATCTCCCATTAAATTAATTCAACTTATTTTATATGTGACATACTTAGAATGTTCACTAGGTTCCTTCCTCACACAAAATAATGATACCGACATAAAAAATAACCATTTTTTCTTAGCTAAACCATGATTGATGTTGAGACTAAATTTTTAGATATAAATAAGATCTTCCTAGTGATAATATTTGTAATCCAAAAGACGAGGAAAAACATGAAACATAACGGGTTTCATTTTTTCTCTTATACTAACCCACTAATACACCTCCTCAGTCGTCTGATATTGAATTTACATCTTTCAGGGTGGGCAGTCATTTTATAGAAATATGACATTCAGTTCATCCCATTGAAATAAATCAAAGGCCTGTCTTTGGAAAATTTCCTCATAGAGAACCCCTTAATATAAAAAAATTCACTGGATATTGAAATACATGATGATGGATTCTTCTCTATTCTAGAGGACCCCTAGATGTGGAGAATGTAGTTTGACAGAGCATCTGGAATCTAGACTAGAAAATGGATGAAGGACCCCATGCTTAATAAAGTAGGATTGGGAGTAATGATCATATCTCAAGAAAATATGGTCATGCCTTACTTCTTCTTAATGCTGGAGGGGTACACAATCATTAGAACAAGATATAAAATTATCATTACATGTAAAGAGTTAGAACTCCATGTGAGAGTCAACCAATTAAAGATAACAATCAATTATTAATTGGTCATTACACAAGATAATGATGATTATGCTATCAAAAATGGGAAGCTAATAACCCTTTTAAACCATGTCTATGTACTAATGGAGGAATTAAATTTCCAACTCACCTTGAATTGTGTCCCATGGTTTTATAATGCTCAGAAAGATGCCTTGAAAAATGAATCCACAACCCTAGAGGATATAGTACATCAATAAATAGTAATCGGTATTGTGTATAATCAGATGGTCTCACAATTTATTCAAACAAACATGGAAGATATTAATGAAATTATCCCTGTCCCCATGATGTACAGTTCTACTATCTTCTGCATGATACCCATTGTGGACTTTGGTCAAAAGGAAGAGGTCTAACCACATAGATCTAGGAGAGTAAAAATATAAAGAGGGGAAATTATATTTTTTGTTTATGATGACACGAATCACCAAGAATTTCACTATAAAAGAAGCTTGTATGGGGCCATCCACAGGTGCATTGTTAGCGAAGAGGTTGTTTGCTTCATGAAGGAATTGCACGTTGGGCCCTGTGTTTCTCACTAGTTTGACCACAATATTTCCCTAAAAATATGAAGGCTTCAATATTATAGGCCTAGTCTAATATATGACTTCACTATGTAAACCAAAAAATCCTAATCCTTCCATGTTCACAAAAAAATTCATTCACTAACCTTTCATAGTATCTGTAGACAAACAAGTATCCCCCAATCATTTTCCATACGGGGAATATACGTCATGGGATTGTATACTCTTTATATTCCCAAGCTGTTTAACTACATTCTTACTGTGAATGACTTATTTTTCAAGAAGGATAAATATGTAACCCAAAAATAAGTTGTGGAAGGAACATTTTATTCTTTGTTAAAGCTGATATCATCACTAGATTTCATGTAACTCATACAATACTGATGGATAATGTCACCAATATCTATTATGCTGAAATTGTGAAGCTATATCAGGATTATGACATAAATTCAACCATTCTACATGATACAATGAAGTAGTTAATGGATATATAAATTATTTCAATAAGAATATATAAAATATACTACAAATGATTGTAGATAATTATAGCGACTCATGGTTAAAAAATCTCCTACATGCTTTTTGGTATTAACAAACCATGACTTGCACTTCCACACATGCAACCCCATAATCATTAGTGTATGGGAACGAGGTATTCCTACCCAACGAGGTTAAATTTACCTCACCCATCATTTAAATCTATGATTAGTTATCCATAAATAATAAATACATGAAACAAAAATATGAATTGAAGTGATTGGATGTGAAAATATTATGTACTTTACTTCATTTATAATTCTACCAAAACTGGGATGCGTGATCCATTAAAAAAAGTTTCTCCTATGATATAAAATTGAAGGAGATGCGGTGTTTATCCTTAAGACTTGAATGATACCCAAAACCCCACCAAAGTAGTAACAGAAATGGGTTGGATCATATGTCATATATAAGGTATTATATAATGGATCTTATTCCCTAATATCAATTGATGGAAAACTTACCATGGATCCCACCAATGCAATGTTCTAGATTATTTATTTCATGCAATCGCACAGGCATATTTTCTATGATCAAATGATGTTAGTCAGCATAATAGAAGGTATGGATCCTAGGATGTTAAAGTCGAAGATAAACATTACCAACTTCACAACATTAAACAATGAGATCGGTCCTTGTTACTTGACTTTAAAAGTCATGAAATATTTTTCGTTATTTCATAAAAATAAATAGAATATTATCAATGTACTCACTTCATTTTGTAAAAATGCATGAGAATCATCATTATAAATAAATAATCACCATAAATGATCTTTATCTATATGGGATAAATAATAAATTCCCCTATTTTCAAGGGAGATTCATATCCATGTAACAATTAACTTTATCAAGAACCATGAGTTGCTTGATTGGTTATCTAGAAACATA
Organism: Viscum album; assembly: GCA_963277665.1. NCBI lineage: Eukaryota > Viridiplantae > Streptophyta > Magnoliopsida > Santalales > Viscaceae > Viscum > Viscum album. The sequence continues at coordinate 1,059,283,068 of OY728135.1, read as the reverse complement.
TTTAGTGAATCCCTATTGTTTCCCATGGTCTAGATAAAATATTCCTATCCATATAGGGTGGCCCACATCCTTACCAAAAGATGTTAAAATTCCTGACCAATGCCCTTGTTGCGCAATAATAAACTACAATATCTTCTAAAACAAATTGTGGCTTGATTATCCTTCTAAAAAAATCTTATTGTTGCTCAGATCTCCACTCAAGGGTGTAATTCTAATCAAAAATAAAAAAATAAACCACCACTACATGTGTACAAGTCAGACCTACAAATGGAACCTTTTGATAACAATGTACAAATGTATTCTTACCTACACATTATACATAGTGATGATCATACCCGATGTCAAGGTCCTAGCCAAGAAAAATTGATAACATTACCCCCTCTATAGGCGGGTCAGTCTCGCACAATGATAATTCTCATTGAGAACTACATGTGTCTTAGTTCATATCATCATGTGATATCTAGTGATTCTTATACTTTGTGTGCTATGCCTAACCACAAATTACCCCAGTCATAATGTGATTATCTTACCAACCATTAGCCTCAAGGAAAAATTTTACATCTATATTGGGCTTCGTTATTATCAATGAAATCATCATCCCCATGACTACAAGACACACTTTTCCTAGTTTGATGACATTAAATTTCACACCCATCATCGTCCCCATCATAAGTCATTAAATTGATAAACTACGTCCCATGAACATTCCATTAAATTGTTTTTCAAATCTATTCAAAACAATGTCAAACTATTCATGTCGGGTTTGATACTCTTTAATGCCATGAATTTCTATTTTGGGAAGGCTCATTCTCTTGTTCAGAACTCAATAAACATAAACAAGAAACATGAGTCCAAGAATCATGACTTAAAACTATATACAAGCCTCCTCATAAATTCATATGTGGTATGTGGCACTCAATGGTTCTCATTTATTTCTGGCTTGTAATGCCATTGTATTATACACATTCCTTTTTGGAGAACATACCCCATTCTCTAATCATGGGAAGCCTCATGATGATATTGGGTTTCCTCAGCTCCCTAACTAGAGAGGAATCCCCCTAATAGTGTTGGTCTCTCATCACATTCCATTCAATAAATATGTATGCATTGATTCCTATCCATGCAGGATATGTAATGAAGATTGGATTTTTTATCTTGGTCCATCCACCTGAATGAAAAACAATCATCCATCATGTGAATGGGTAATACATTCATAGGAATAGATCACCATGAACTACATATTCTTTGATTTTTGTCATCACATGATATGTATTAACACCTAGATATCTATTCATTGTCCTAGCCATGATGATACTTCATTCACATCAAGTGACACCAATCCTTACCACATAAAATTAAACATTATGGTTTATCAAGAACTACATGTGGCTTTATTCTCATTAAATGGAATACATAGTGATGCTCATAACCCATGTCCCAATGCTAGATGTGAAATATAAAAAATAACCCTACTCTATATATAATAAAAATAGATGAAGGGGACTCCAAAGTGGGAACTATTTATAGACACATTTATGAAAATAAACCCTCCCAAAACACGAGACAGATCTGTGTGGTCACACATGCTTATAACTACATGTGGCTTGATTCCTGGAAATGAAAGATACATAGTGATGTCTGAACCTGTAATTACATGTTCATATATACCATTTCCCCTCTTTAAAATTCGGTCATATTCTTCCTAACTGCATGTTGTTAAAAAACATGGGGTTCTAGAACCACACATGTCTTAATTCCATCCTAAACAATAAATTTAGTGGCACCCATATATCTATTTTTGGTTCTAGCCGTAACAATAATGCAATAAATGTGAAAAATTACCCCTATTCATGCGAATTAAACGTACATATAGTGATGATAATTAAAACTTAAGGTTGCTCGATTATAGTAATCACAAGATAGGTAATAACACTTGGAAATCGAATAATGGGTCTAGCCGCAATGAAGAATAAATAATTCCATACACCCTAATATGGATTAGTTTTACACATATAGTATTCTAGGAATTTTCTGCATCTTAATTACATTCCACACATTATACATAGTGATGCTCGAATTTATCATCCTGGTCCAGCCACCACAGATAAAAAATTCCTTTATCTTTCATTATGTCACTTCTGTGTGGAAGAAGAAACCTTTTCCACCACTTGTTTCTCACACCGAGCACAAATCACATGGTCTTAGGAGTTATTCCATAGGATTACATACATGATCAAGTTGTTTCAAACAGAACCAATGTTTCCATGGTACTATAATAAAGACTTTAAAAAGAAAAAAAATTCATTAATGAATGACATAAAATTGTATGGATCCATGATGTCCATCTTCGTTGCCATTAGTTGACTTAATGAGCCTATTATCTGATATTAAACTACATAATACATACATAACTATGTGGGGATTTATTATCATTTATAAGAGATACATAATGTATCATAGACCTCATTTACTAGTCTCAGCAATTGGAAAATAATGATCCCATCTCCGGTATACGAGAAAATATATATGTAAGAGATCTCATGTTTTGGTTCCCCATTCAAGGATATATCAAGGAAATAGAAATGAACCCCTTCATAGGAGTCATATCTCTATAGGGAATTTCTCAATCCATTTATAATCACAATATAAATGTTTCTTACTTACCCTGAAACCTTTCATCCATTCATCATACTCTATGAATCTAGAAATATCCTTCCTTGAAAATCATCCCAAGCCTTTGGAAATGTCAATTTAGTTTCCTAATGAATTCATTGTTTGACAATAAGTTATTTTTAGTATTTGACTGTATATATGTATCCCAAAAAGGCCTTTAAACCAAAGAGGAATTATTATTCTTGAGAGTATTTTCAAATCCTCATATTCCCTAATTTAATTTTCATCCCATCTAATTTCCCCTAATTTGAAAATCCCAAAAATCATGATCCACACTTTTTTTCCGTATCACATTTGAGGCATGTTAGAATATCCCGACCAAATGAGCTTCATATTACAAATCATTTCCATGAAAAATTGTCCAATTTGTAACGCCTAAAACTACAGGACCCCAGGTCTTCCTCCTTGTATGAATTTAAACTACACAGTCCATATCCTAATCCCATGACACTAAAATGGATGGTGTCTAGAATTTCACGTGGCTTGATTCCTACCATCATAAGATTTATAATGGCATTAAAATATACTATCATGCATCCATCCATAATAAAATTAATAAATTCCCTTTTTCCATTGAATGGGTCAAACTAATGAGAGGAGCCCATTAATAACTACATATGACCTAATTATTTGTTTCACGATATATGTAGCAACACCCGGATCCCATATCCTTTTCTGGCCATAAACCAAAAAAATCCCCACTCTGAAAAATGTATCTATATTAACATAGGAGATTCCAATATGAACCTCACCTCCACTCGTGTTAGCCCATATTCCATGTAAAATTCTTTATTCCCCATGAAAAAGTTCAATCTATCCATGGGGATTGCTTTTAAGAACAACTTCCAGCTTGATTCCTAGAATATCATGATAAATATTGATAGAAAAATCCTCAATACCATGTCCAGTATTGATGTATAAATAATTCCCCAATTATTTTTATGTATTGGTCATACCTTCATAGGAAGTTTCTATCATAGATCTACATATTTCATTACTCTAGTTCTAATGAGATATGTAGTGACATATAGAGCTCACATCCTAGACCCATCCATATACAAAAATCCTTCCAACATATTGGTCAGACCTGAGTAAGGAGAAATTTTTTACTCATTTCTAGTAAAATTTCGACATAAATTTCTTCTTTCATATTTTTTTGATCCCTAATCACAAAAAAACAATATATTTGGAATGTTAAAAATCCACATAAACCTCTATAACAACAAAAAATGAAGTGTTTGTCTCTGAAGGATGCCTTTTCCTGACTATGAATAGTATGGCTTGATTTGATCTGCATAAGTCATTCGAAAAAGGCCCATAAACCAAAAGAATATTTGATTTCAATAAATGATTTCCCTATATCTATATGGGTCAATGAAATTTATATCCTATATGAATACTCATATTAAAAAAACCATAGATTATATCTTTTAACTCCCCCCCGCTTCTTTGTTAACGGTGATATAACATTCTTTGATAAATATTGAAAAAAAAGATAATAGTTTAACCTCAGTCAATGATAAGTGACCTTAAACTATATCCCTTGAATTTCATTAATGTAAGATGTTAAACTGAATGTCTAGTGTTCTATTTTCATTATGTTATAATAAAACATGTCTTAACCCTCCATTACATAAGATAAACTAAAGCATGAGTGGTTTCTCTCATATCTACATACATTCTACCCTTGATAATTCACCCTTTTTGATCTTGTTAAATTAAAATTTTCAAAAATCACCTGACCAACCTAAATAGAGTGTCAGTTTCCTATAGAAATATTTATTTTACTATCCATAATATTCCCAAGTTGGATCTTCATGAGTTTACTGCAAAAAAGGTTTTTCAAGCAAAGGTAAAATTTCCCCATGATAGGCTTTCCTACCTCTGTACACACTGACAACATCATGTTGGAAACCATTATTATGGATACTCCATGCGTACATTCCCCATATTATGTCTCATATTCAAGAATCAAAAACCATGGTCAAGAAGAATCCCTCCAACTTGTCTAAAAAATATTTGGACATTTTCTGTTAGTAAGACCAATTGGGGCCCTTGAACCATAATTTATTGTAAAATATGTTTGACCTAAAATGAATTTTTTATTAGTCCAATTTGTTATACACTAAACATCCCAGAAAAATAGACACAAAATTATCCATTTTGGAAACCCGCAAAGGGAATCATGTAAATGTCGAGTTCAATATTCCTAAACTTATGCTTAGTATGAATTATGAAAAATATATAAATCAACAAAATAAAAAGGAACAATGCTTGTTAGGATAACAACCCACAAAGGGTATCCTAATAAACAAGTCACGGTATTCCCACTAAACCCACGCCAATGTGGACTTAATAAAAAAATTAGTGATAAAAGAAAAGACCCAATGTTCATAGGGTTCTCTATGTGACCCTAGAAAGAATTAAAATTGTGATAGATGGGTCCCTTGGCTAAAGAGAAAATAAGAGAATTAAATGATTCTGTCAATTTGGTTATCCTAGATTACAATTGAAATTGATATCTAGTGATGAAATTACTCATGTCATATGAGATATTGTCTTTCAAAAGAAATTGCAAACTGTGATTGGCTTGGTGGAAAATATAAAAGGATAAAAATTTGATGAAAAACAGTATCTATATTAAAAAATATTAATAAAGGAACATCCACATCTTGGAGTCTCTCCATAATTTAAAATAATACGATGAATAATTGAAGTGGTTACAATGAATCATATCTTTCTTTGGTCAGCAAATTGACTACTTCCTAATGAAATCCGTCAATATTCAATTATAAAGTGCTACATTTCCCGTCTTCAATTTCACCTATTGGTAACATCTACCTAATGACATCCATAAGGTCTTGAACCTTCTACATGAAGGCTTCAAAATTATAATTTGTTAATGCATGTAGTGCTTTTAACCAAGTCACATGAGCCTTGAATTCATGTAACTCAACCTTCTGTGAATCCAATTGATAGTAATATCTTTCTAAATCAGTAACCAAGCGGTGTAGTCCATTATTTGTATCCCAAAAGGATTCATCTTGTTGATGGGAAGCATTAAACTGATCGTGGTTACCATAGACATCATCTATGGCATCATAAACTATGAAAATATGGTGACTGATGATATACAGGTGCCTGTAATCAAATCCACCTGAACTTTGGCCACGAAAAAGTGTTAAAAGTCTATTCACCTTGTTGAACATTCCCTAAAAGGGGGTCTCTATGATTACAATACAGATTTGGTTCCATGACCATCTTCATAGTGCCCGATGTTTGATCAGAACATGGGGATCCTGATCATGACTGTGCACTGCCATAGCTATATAATCTGGTATTTCGACCATAATAGATAGGTTTATGTTAAATAATGAATACAAATTTGGAAAATCATCTATCTCTGCCTCCTTCTCAACTTAAATAATGAGATTGAAAGGATCAACATTAATTGGTGGGGTTCCCAAGGAATTCCTATATAGACTATCATCAATAGTGTTGTCAAATGATTTAGTAAATAACATAAGATATACAATAACTTTAGTAAAGGGGAACTAGAATTTAAGGCTCCCATAAAGAGGTTATAGGGTTTGGATATAAGGAATTCTTCCCTTGTAACAGATGAGGAGGGTGTGTTAGGCATAGAAATACTATTGTCCAGTGGCCTGGGCACCTTTCTTATTCTCATGACATTCATGCTATATTTCCACTATTTCTTTTTGTGTGGTGTATGTACTACCACATTATTGTATTATTTGTGTAATATAATTTAATTTATGGGTATTTACATCTTCAATTTACAATTTTTCTTTCATGGGGAGTATGTTTCGTATGTTACCAAATCAGTAAGGGAATTTCATATATAAATTTATACTCATAGGGTTTTATTCCAAATTCATTGATTGTTTTACTCCAAGATTATGTGTGAAATCAGTACTTATTTATATATTTATTAATTATAACTCCCCTTTGTGTGGATATACCTTTGATACACTTAATCATTCCATTGATAAATTCTCAAGTCACTGATATGAACTTGATAAGTGTAATCATAACTCAGTTTCCATTCAGTGAGATAAACAACAAAGTAATTATTGTTGTTTTTATAAGATTATGTGTGCATTTATTATGATTTATTTACACTAAATATCCAATAATATTGAGTTTATTAATATTTCTCACACATAATTATGTCATTTATTTATCCTTAACCTAATGTTACTGTCTTTATAAGGGATTTAATCTCAATTTATATTCCATTGAGACTTCATTGTTGTTAAGCACCAATTCACTTTTATATGGTGTACATATTGTACTATGACATTTTATATCATGGATAAAATTATTCTAATGATATTATAATTCTTTTTATTACCTCAATTATTTGTATTCAAGCATCTCTCATTTTGTTAGGAACTCTAACTAAAATATCATTTTAAATATTTTAAAGATATATTCTTCTAAATATTTCTCATTAATGTCCATGTTTTTAAAATGTTGTTAAGAATTTAATTATATAGACAAGAGTGTATTAATATTAAATTTTATATTAAAAATTAAAATTGGTATGGGACACTTTGATTCAAAAATCTATTTTCATTAGCTTCTTGATAAATAGTGATTCTTTTAAATGTTTTCCAAAAAAGGGGTTATTTCTCTCAAATAGTTTTACTGATTATTTTTATCTATGTCAATATCCTTCATTATTCTTGATTGGGGTTTTTTTTATTATAATAAAATATTCCATATTATATTGAATGAGTTTAGTTTCACTGTGGATGTTGTATTTTTATACCATTCATGGTCTGCGGTTCAAATATCGATATTTTGTATGGTAGTTTTAATACAAATGTTTAGATTATGTTTCAACCATTTCATATAATGAATGAATTGGACATGATAAGTAATGGGTGGTGCCCTCTATAGCTTCTAGATGCATTGGTAGGTCTCATGAGGCAAACTAATGTCTTGGTACAAGGCCCTGACAAGATCATTATTTGTAGTCTTGGCATGAGGCCTTGACTATATGATTATGATGTCCGACATTATGCATTCCATCATTATGAAATTTTCCATTGATATTACAAGTGATTATTCATCTAGTAAAATATTCATGTGAATAAGTAAAATGACATTAATTAATTTATATTTTTCATATTATACTGATGTTTAAGTTTAAAAGTCTTGTATTTTAGTCATATACATTGACTTAAATGTTTATTCTTATTTATGAATGTTTCTGCTATATTTTTATCCTTAATGAGCATCTAATCTCAACCATTTCTTATGTTATATTTTCTCAATATGACAAAAAGTTTATTATTTTTTATATACAGGTTTAAAATATTAGAATAATATAATTCTCAATGGATTACCTATTTTTTATTTTGAGTTAGAAATTGTAATATGAAGTTTGTATATGTAATCTATTTTTCAAGACTAATAAACTGATTGGCCTTTTGGGACATGATTAATTGTAATCATTCCAAGGTTATGTAATAAAGCACTGACACTAGATAACTAGGGACAAGGATTTACAAAAAATATAATTATAAAATTACATTAAATATATTTAAATAATTAATATAATTTAGTATATTTTTAATGATATATATAAATACATTTCAAATGCATTTGTAATTATAATTATAACTATATATATAAATAATTATAAAATTATAGATATAATATTTTTAGATTGTTAATATATATATATATATATATATTAACAATTATATACGAATATTTATAAATATGTAATATTCATAGTTATAATTATTAATAAATGAATACATATTTATCATATATATCATTATAAATAAATATATAATACTATAAAAAAATTATAAAAATTATAAATTTATTGTTATTTTTTTAGTGCTGATAAAGATGAAAATTATCAATTCCATAAAAGAAGTCTTAAAATATGCCTTTATCAGCACTAACAAAGAAGTGATAAAATGAGTATTTATCAGTGCTATAATTTTAGCGCTGATAAATAGGTATTTTATCAGTACTTTTTTAGCACTCATAAAGGCCTATATTTATCAGTGCTAATAATTTTATGATAAAGGATTGTTTTATCAATGATTTTTATTTTAGATCTGATAAAACATAGCTTCATAATCACTTTTAACTAGTGCTATTAAAGGTTCTAGTGGGGTTTTTAAAAGAACCCTAATAGGCTCCTCCTACCTCTAACCCTTTAAATCCTTCGCAGAAGTGGACCCCTATGCCATCCACCCCTATTCTACCATGAACCCCCTCCCTTAACTCCTCCTATACTATTGCAGCCTCCCCCTCTTCCTTTATAGTCTCCAACTCATCCTCCTCCGCTACCACTACCTCCTCCCCCTTCTACTCTTCCGCCACCACTGCCTTCTCCTCCTCCTCTACCCATGTTAGTCAATAAATTCTCATTATTCTTCATTCTTCATAGATCCATGGTTCTTCCCACTCTTGGAATCATAGAACAAGTCTATTTTGGATAGTTTTTTGTTTTGTGTTGTTGATCTTAACGTAATTTTTTGCGATATAGTTATATCAAAATGGTTTGTGATCATCTATTGAAGTTTTCTTATGACATTATTCATTTTTGATAATTTTTGTGAGGTATGTTGCTTCCCTCTAATCTCAAATTATCCTTAATCATAAATATTTTTTTGATTAAATATTTCCAAAGAAATATTTATGAAAAAAAAATTATGATCCTTGAAGTAAACTCTTAGTTATACGGTTTTGGAAAAATTGGTTGGAATTTGGAAAACCTTTAAACATTATAATTTTTAAGATATTTTTTTAAAATTATGGTTTTCTTTTGACACATGTTTAATATTAAATGAAAATATTTAATGGGGATTTTTTATTTATTTGGAATAGTACTTGTTAGATATGGTAGGCATGATTTCAGGGGTTGGACGTCACTATAAATAAGGGGATTATGCCATTAGAAAACCTAGATATTTTTCACCTTCTGATGACTTGGTGTATCAATGAGAGATCTTGCATGAGTATGGAAATGTCAACTGATCTTGCATGGAGAGTGGGTAGAGACATAAATGTGTCTATTCGTAATAATGGAATTAATTTATTTGTACATACAGAGTATTTCATTGGATATTATTTAAGATTTTGGGATAACCTGTTTAAATAATTTCAAATGGTTTTATATAATACGTTCTAAAATAATTTCCAAGGTGATTGAGTTTGGAAGTCATTGGGAAAATAATACTAATTTTAGAATTACCCCTTTATTTAGAACTATTTCCTATTTTATATTATCATCTATAAAGACACAAATATGCTCAAGGTATCTTAGTTCTCTAGTAATGTGTCGTGATACCATTGAGTTGGAGTTGATGTGATGTTTTTCAGAATCATTCATATATGAGGGATGAATATGGAAAATTGATTAGAAGGAGTTTGGTACATACTTTAGAAGAATATTTTCTAGAATTATAGGGTTTTGTTAAAAGGTGTGGGAGTTTAACTTGAGGGGCTTCAGGGTTATGGGATGTGTGGATAGTTTCAATCTCCAGAATTCGGATTATAAGCATATAAGGGATAAGATGTCAAGAATAATGAATCTGATGCATTTTTTGTCATGAGTGAACTGTAGTGAGAGGTAATGAAGGATGAGAAATATTAGTTGTGTAATGTATTGTTAAAAATCAGTTGTCGATGGTACAATATTCATTGTTCACAAAAGAATTACATTTTTTGAAGGATTCTATCATAAAGGCCATAGTACTTAAAAACAACTTTCACATTGACTTGGGTTTCTTATATAATTATTTATACTATGTTTGTCTTGAAAAAAATATTCAGAAAATGGATATCTTTTTATAACATTATTTATAAACTAGTTTAGTTGTTTATATAATTTTTTATAAAATGTTTGGTTTGTTTGTACAATTATTGATAAATTTTTTTGTTTGTCTTATAAAGGTTTCATTATTTTAGTGTTTTGATGGATTTTTAATGGAAATGATTGGGTGTGTGTTTTCAAAGGATAAGGTCCCTTTTGGGAACTGTGAAATGTTTGGGGGTGTGTCTTTAAAATTCATGCCACAGTTTGGGACTTTCATATGGAATGTGTGTTTTAAATTTCTAGACATTAGTTTTAGTCTATGATACACATCCTTGTATGCTTGATGCACCACTTTCCATTGAATCTCATGATTGACTAACAATGAAAAACTAAATATAATTACTTAATGCAACATCATTTTAATGAAAAATATAAAATTAATATTTAAAAACACTTCCACATCATCATTTTCATCACAATCTCCATATCATTCAGCCCCCAAGATTATAATTTACACATTCTACATTCCTTGTAACTATATGATGAATGAAACCAAACATAATAAGATTCAATGGGATTTGTAATATATTTCCTATATATTTTTTAATATGTTATAAAGTCATCACATTTTTTTATTCACCTATTAGTGTCTGATGTCTACATCAAACACGAGATTGAAGAAAAATTACTACCATAAAAATGAGTAAATCATTAGGAGTGACTAATTTAATGTCCTATATATAAAAAATTTATCATATAAGATACTATCATGACCCACCCCTATAGTAACTCTAGTGTAGTTGGTAATATATTGGTGTTTGAACCCCATCTTATATTTAAATGGGCATGGGTCAGTTACAATTGGAAATGTAATGATACGGCTCAGGCTGGTATCATAACTAGCAACTGGCCTGACATTCCACTAACCTAAGAGGCATTCATGATCCCTATGAGATAACAATGATCCCATGGAAAAAAGATACAATTATTAAGGAATATTTTTCTGCAAAATTAGATTAAATTAAAAATGATTTTTCTCTTCAAAACTAGACTTGACCCATTAATAAATTAAACTTCTAGAAAAATAGTAGATACGCAACAAAAATAAACAGGAATCAGATATCATTGATGGAAAATAAAATCTTTCTATTTACTAATAATACTATTTAACCCCACATTCCCCATTAGTAAATCTCATTAGACCTATTTTGGATAGTTATAACATATGATATCTCATTTTATGTTGTCTATTCAGTTCGAAATCTCCTCTGTCATGTGCCTCTCCTTCGCTATGAATGCATCTCCGCCGCGTGACGAATGACACATTTATGGTGAGTTTTCTTCCCTTACTCACTATTTTACTCTTGTTTTCATGTTATTTCTATTTGATATTAATGGTTATGTTGTGAATTGTATGGGATGAACGCCCTACTAGAAATTGTGTCCATTGGTTGTATTTTTTTCTTCACTAAATGAATTGCATATTGGTTGGTTTCTATTTAACATTTGAATATATAAATTAGTAATTTACATATACTTGGGTAATTAATGAATACCCTAGCATGATTAAAATCATATGATAACCCCTGAAAAAACATGCCAAATTGAATAAGGGATTCTTTAAAAAATATAAAATTGTGTTTGTTTCTTTTTTATGGGGGTTTTTTTATCATGATTATGTGTTTGAATGGTGTTTCTATTGTTGGAATGATTGGTATCCCATTTTTTCATTTTGAAGTTTGTCCACTATTGAATATAGTTCATAAACATAACCATTTCAATTGCCCCACCACTTTGTTAATAGTGCAATTCCACCGAATCATAGAAAACTACATCACTAGAGGACTATATGGGAAACATTATGGACACCCTAGTCAAATATCCAAAACAACATATACAGTGAAACCATCCACCGAAAATCACTCTATATAAAAACATACCATCTATTAGTTTATTACATTATTTCTTGACTCGATACAATATTTTTCTAGAGAATTACTAAAAAACCATTTTACATCAATAAATATAGATCACATGTGGTGTACTAAAACATTCTATTGCAAGGGCTTCTCATAGCTAGTTCCATTGATCAGGTGGTTAGGAAGATGGGGGTGATCGACTATGGTCTGAAGTAATGCATGAAGAGGTAAAAATATTGATTACCAAACCTATTTACATCAATTAGTGTTTAATGATGACCCTAGTAGAATATCCTTTGTGTAATTATCATTTTAAATATTAATATTAATGAATCAAATAGGATGAATATGAATAAATAATTGATGAATAACAATCGGTTGACAAAATAGAATGAAGATGGTGTGAAAGAGTTTATCACGTTTGCAATAGAACATACATATGACCCTTCTAAAATCCTTTTTTATGTTTATTTTGTGGTTATTCAAGTAAAATTAGTCTAGTGGAGTTTGAAGAACACTTGATCTATCATGGAATATATTGACGTTATACATGTTTGAATAAATAAGGGAAAAAATGATTGTAGGTAGTGTCTAGGATATCACTATGTTTTATGGATATTCTTATATGATTATATGCATGAAAAATAAAGACGAACATATAGAAGATGTGATTACATATGTGAATGATGGTGAAGATCGTATTGAGGAAATGAAAAGGAAATTTGAAGATGAACTACTTGATTGCCCAAAATTTTTTGAGAAGTTAAAGAGTTGTGAAAATACTCCATTTTATATTGGATGCATTAAATATACTGAATTGTTGGACATACTGAAGCTGTATAATATGGAATCAGGCAACAGGTGAAGTGAATCTTGTTTTATAGATATTATTTCTCCCCTGAATGACATTCCCACAAAATATATTGATCTCCTGAGCCAAACATATGATTCCAAAAGAATATTACTCTTGATGGGTATGATCTCTAAAAGAATACATGCCTACCTGAATGATTGTATACTATTCTTTAAAAAATAAAAATCACTTAAATAATTCCCAAAGTGTGGTGCTTCTCAATACAAGAATGATGAATCCAGATATAAAAAAGTTTTACGGTACATTACAAACATTCCAGGGTTTAGCCGCATATATAGAAGTGAGGAGAGTGCAAGAAAATTTCCATTTCATGAAGATACAAGAATTAAAGATGGGAAAATACATCACCTGGAAGACTCTCCTCAGTGGAAGAGAATTGATCATGAGTATCTTGCATTTGGAAATGAGTTGATAATCCATCGTCTTGCAATATCTATAGATAGAGTGAGTAATTTTGGTTTTCAAAGAAGCAGTAATATTACATGGCTGGTTATGTTGGAAAATTATAGCTTACCACTGTGGTTATGCATGAAGAAAAAATATATCATGTTATCTATGATTATATCAAGACTAAAGCAATCAGGTAATGATATTGATGGTTTTTTTGGATCCATTGATCGAGGATTTGAAATTAATGTGCGATTTATGTGTTACGTTTTATGATGCTTACAAAAAAATATATTTCACTTTGAAATTGATGTTGTATGGGATGATAATTGCCTTTTCGGCTTATGGAAACTTGTCATGATATAGCATAAAATGATCTCAAGGGTGTCTCATTTGGGGAAAAGTTACACACTTAATTTGGTAGAAACATTAATCTAAAACCGTGTTTCTATGACATTGTAGCTTTCAACCTGATGGAATCAGTACAGATATTAGATAACATCATTTGATGGATGTTAAGAAGAACTTACATCACCGTCTCCACTAATAGGTGACCAATAGTATGAGAAATTAAAATACATGGACACTACTTTTTATAAACTATTTTTGAAAAACCTTAAGAAAACTTGTTGGAAAAAGAGATCAATATTTTTTTGAATTACCATACTGAAACTGTCTATATGTTTTAACTTTTCTTGATGTTATGCATGTTGAATAAATATACGTGACAGTGTCAATGAGACATTTCTAAATACACCCAGCATATTAAATGATGGAATTAAGGCTAGGTTGGACATGGTTGAGATGGAAATACGAGAATAGTTGGCACTAGTGAATGGTGAAAAATGAATATTTCTTCCTTCGGCTGCTTACACACTGTATAGGTTGGAGAGATATCCTTTTTTCAATTTATTGAATAATTTAATGGTTTTAGAGGGGTTTTCTCAAATATAAATAACATCATGTTAATGAGTGAATTAAAGTTAAAGGTTTTGAAATCACATTACTACCATGTTTTTATGGAAGATCAAATTCATATATATTTACGTTGAATTTTTCCCAAGAATGTCCACAATACATTAACGAAGCTCTATTTATTCTTCAAAGCTATATGTAGCAATGTTATAGAGCGGAAAAAAATTCCAACTAGGGAAAGAGAAATTGTCGTCATATTATGTGAATTGGAAATGTTCTTCCTTCCATAATTATTTAAAATAATGGTTTATTCGGTGAGAGATATTTGACTATGCGGTCCTATTCATTATAGATTGATGTACCCCATTTATTGGTATATGGAAATTTTGAAAGGGTATGTCAAAAATCAATGTTGGCCAGAGGTTTGTATTGGAGACAGATATATTTTATAAGAAAATATCTAATTCTATACCAAATACCTTCTTGGTTAGGAAGGCATTGGCCTACCAAAATCTCGTCAAACTGGGTGGCTTGAGGGTAAAGGAATTTCTGGAAGAGAAGTTGTCATAATCAATATTACAGATCGGGAGTAGGCCTAAAATTATGTTTTTCATAATAGTGTAGATGTTGACCTATATGTTTAAACCCACAATGAAATTATTAGGCATTTGAATCCATATAGGGTTGAAAAATGGATATTTGATACACATAATCGATAGTTTATAGGATGGTTTTGGGACTATATTTTTAAGGAGGCATAATAATATATAGGCTCAATTTTAAAATGACTATGATGGCTAGCCAGATGACCAAGTGTCTATGTATTATATTACAATTCTTATGTAGTTAATGGTTATACGTTCTATACATAGTGGGGTTACACTTGTTCATGATGTGATGCATATTTCTGGTGCTAAATACATAAATCCAATTTATGTGAATATGCCATACTTTGGCATCATCAAACAAATATGGGAGTTTGATTATATGAAATTACAAGTGTCAATTTTTCAGTGATAGTGGGATGATAATAGATGTGCTATTAAAATAGATAAATTGGGATGTTTGAATGTTGATTTCAGTAAAGAAGGGGAGAAATATGAACTGTTTATAATTTCATCATAGGCAGTACAAGTATTTTATGTTCCAGATCCTACAAACAGAAACTGGTCAATTATTCTATTCAAAACCAAAACAACTGAAGGGTCAGATGAAAACATAACAAATGATGACTCTTTAATTTGGAATTCAAAATCATTTCATAGTAGTCCAAATGTAGAATATGATTTTTATGTTGGAGGAGACCATAATGATGTGATTTATATAGTCGATTGATGGGTCAAATCTCTTAATCCTTTAAAAAAGAGTGTTCAATAAGAACTACTACAAAAACGGGCATTAACAGCGCTAAAAATAGTCGTTAACAGTGCTAAAAAGGACTGTAATGCTCGGAACTGATAAAGGGGGGTACCATTTATCCGCACTTACGGAGCGCTGATAAAAGGTAGACATTATCAGTGCAAAAAGAGCGCTGATAAAATAACCATTTATCAGGGCTAAAAGGGTGCTGATAAATGAGTGTTTTATCAGTGCTTCATTAGTGTTGATAAAGGTGTAGTTTATCAGTGCTTTTTTATCGCAGATAAAATCACTATTTATCAGAGCTATAAAAGAACTGATAAATACCCTCTCTACTGCTATGAAAAAATCTGCAGCAGCACACCCAAACACCTGCCAAAAAAATCAGCAACTCAATAATCTAATTAAATCAATAACACACATACAAAATTAACACATAAATCATAATCTAATTAGGATAATTATACCCATACAACATGTATACCTGTACACCATTAACACATAATTCATATGTTAATTAAGTACATAGAAAATTCAATTCAGAATTTAGGTGGTTGGGGTCTGTTCAAGGGTTTGGGGTGGCTGTCCAAGGTGGGTAGGTGGTGTCCAGGGGGGCTTTCCAGGGGGTGGGATGGTGTCCAAGGTGTCACAGGGCTTTACAGGGGGTGGGGGTGTCCAGAGGGGTGGGGGTGTCCAGGGGGTGGATTGGTGTCCAAGGGGTGGGGGTGGCCCAGGGGTGGATTGGTGTCCGGGGGGGGCTTTCCAGGGGGTGGGCTGATGTCCAAGGTTTCAGGGGGGCTTTACAGGGGGTGGTGGTTTCCAGAGGGGTGGGGGTGTCAAAGGGGTGGATTGGTGTCACGGGGGGTTGGGGGCGGTCCAGGGGGTGGATTGGTGTCCGGGGGGGCATTCCAGGGGGTGGGCTGGTGTCAATGGTGTCGGGTGGGGGCGGGGGTTTACAGGGGGTGTCCAGCGGGGTGGGGGTGTCCAGGGGTGGATTGGTGTCCAGAGGGTGGGGGCTGTCCAAGGGGTGGATTGGTGTCTGGGTGGCTTTCCAGGGGGTGAGCTGGTGTCCAAGGTGTCGGTGGGGGGGGGGGGGGTTCCAGAGGGGTGGGGGTGTATAGGAGGTGGATTGGTGTCTAGGGGATGGGGGTGGTCCAGGGGGTGGAATGATGTCTGGGGGGATTTCTAGGGGGTGGGCTGGTGTCCAAGGTGTCAGGGGGGCTTTATAGGGGTTGGGGGTGTCGAGAGGGGTGAGGGTGTCAAGGGGGTGGATTGGTGTCTAGGGGTGTGGGGGGAGGTCCATGGTTTGGATTTGTGTTTTTGGGGGATTTCCAGGGGTGGGCTGGTGTCCAAGGTGTCGGGGGCTTTACAGGGGGTGGGGGGTGTCCAAAGGGGTGGGGGTGTCCAGGGGGTAGATTGGTGTCTAGGGGGGTGGGGGTGGTCTAGGAGGTTGGTGGGGTTGACTCGTACACATCACCAAGGACCCATGGATCGTTCTTATAAAAGATCTAGGCAATCCGAATGCTTTTGGCCAGATTTTCATATGTTAGTTGTTGTTTTCAATTAAAATTGTGTCCATTTTAAACAAAAGTGACACAACCCCATGAGTTCTAGTGGCCACACAGTGCCTCATATTGAGGTGGGGTTGACTCGTATACGTCACCATGGACCCCTGGATTGTTGTTTTAATAAATCAATGCAATCCGAATGCATTTGGTCAGATTTTCATAGGTCAGTTGTTGTTTTTCAATTAAAATTGTGTCCATTTTAAACAAAAGAGAGACCCTTTGAGTGCTAGCGGCCACACCGTGCCTCAGATTGAGATGGGGATGACTTGTAAATTTCAAAAAGGTCCCATGGATCTTTCTCATAATAGATCAACACAATACAAATGCGGTTGGTCAGATTTCTGTAGGTCAGTTTTTGTTTTCAATTAAAATTGTGTCCATTTTAAACAAAAAATGACCCTTTGAGTGGTACAAGCCACACCGTGCCTTGGATTGAGGCAATTTTGACTCATACACATCACCAAGGACCCTTTGATCATTCTCATAAAATACCAAGGCAATTGGAATGCGTTTGGTTGGATTTTCATAGTTCATTTGTTATTTTCAATTAAAATTGTGTCCATTTTAAACAAAAGAGAGACTCTTTGAGTGATAGCGGTCACAGCGTGCCTCATACTGAGTAGGGTTTGACTCATACACCTCACAAAGGACCCTTGGATCGTTCTTATAAAATATCAAGGAAATCCGAATACGTTTGGTCAGATTTTCATAGGTCAGTTGTTGTTTTCAATTAAAATGTCTCCATTTTAAACATAAGGGAGACCCTTTGACTGATAACAGCCACATTGTGCCTCAGAATAAAATGGGGTTGAATCGTACATGTCACCAAGGACCCTTGGATCGTTCTTATAAAAGATAAATGAAATCTGAATGCATTTGGGTGTATTTTCATAGGTCGGTTTTTGTTTTGAATTAAAATTGTGTCCATTTTAAACAAAATAGAGACCCTTTCAGTGCTAGTGGACACACTGTGCCTCAGATTGAGGCGGGGATGACTTGTACTTGTCAAAAAGGACCCTTGGATGGTTCTCCTAGAGTATCAACACAATCCTAATGCGTTTGGTCAGATTTCCGTAGGTTAGTTGTTGTTTTCAATTAAAATCATGTCCATTTAAAACAAAAAGAGACCCTTTGAGTGATATCGGCTACATCGTGCCTCGGATTGAGGTTGGGTTGACTATTAAACATCACCAAGGACCTTTTTATCGTTATCATAATTTATCAAGGCAATCTGAATGCGTTTGGTCAGATTTTCATAAGTCAGTTGTTATTTTCAATTAAGATTCTGTCCATTTTAAACAAAAGAGAGACCCTTTTAGTGATAGCGGTCACACCATGCCTCGGATTGTGGAGAGGATGAATTTTACCCATCACCAAGGACCCTTGTATAGTTTTCCTAAAGGATCAAAGAAATCCTAATCCGTTTAGTCAGATTTTCATAGGTCAGTTGTTGTTTTCCCTTAAAATCGTGTACATTTTAAACAAAAGAGAGACCTTTTGAGTGGTACCGGCCACACTGTGCCTCAGATTGAGGTGGGGATGACTCATACATGTCAAAAATAACCCTTTTATCTCTCTTCAAAAGGATCAACACAATCTTAATGTGTTTTGTCAGATTTCTGTACATTAGTTGTTGTTTTCACTTAAAATCGTGTTCATTTTAAACAAAAGAGAGACCATTAGAGTGGTATCGGCCACATTGTGCCTCGTATTGAGGAGGGGATGACTTTTACCCATTAACAAGGACCCTTAGATCGTTCTCCTAATGGATCAAGGCAATCTGAATGCGTTTTGTTGGATTTCCATTCGTCAATTGTTATTTTCACTAAAAATCGTGTTCATTTTAATCAAAAGAGAGACCCTTTGAGTGGTACCGGCCACTCGGTGCCTCAGATTGAGGCAGGGATGCCTATTACACATCACAGAGTACCCATGGATCGTTATTATAAAAGATCAATGCAATCCGAATGCGTTTGGACTGATTTCTATAGGTCAGTTTTTGATTTCATATAAAATATTGTCCATTTTAAACAAAAGAGAGATCGTTGGCGTGGTACCAGCCACACCGTTCCTCGTATTGAGGCGGGGTTGACTCGTACACATCACCAAGGAACCTTGGATATTTCTCATAAATGATCAAAGAAATCTGAATCCGTTTAGTCAGATTGTCGTAGGTCTGTTGATGTTTTCAATTAAAATTGTGTCCATTTTAAACAAAAGAGAGACCTTTTGAGTAATATCGGTCACACCATGCCTCAGATTGAGGAGGGGTTGACTCATTCATTTCAAGAAGAACCCATGGATCATTCTCCTAAAGTAAAAACACAATAAAAATGTGTTTGGTCGGATTTCCATAGGTCAGTTGTTGTTTTCACTTAAAATCGTGTCCATTTTAAACAAAACAGAGACTCTTTGAGTTGTACCGGCCACACCATGCCTCGGATTGAGGTGGGGTAGACTCTTACACATCACCAAGAACCCTTGGATCGTTCATATAAAAGATAAAGGCAATAAGTATTCTTTTTTTGGATTTTCGTATGTCAGTTGTTGTTTTCAATTAAAATTTTGTCCATTTTAAACAAAAGAGAGACCCTTTGAGTGATAGTGGTCTCACCGTGCCTCGGATTGAGGCGGGGTTGACTCTTAAATGTCAAAAAGGATCCGTGTATCTTTCTCCTACAGGATCAACACAATATGAATGTTTTTGGTTGGATTTTCATAGTTCAGTTGTTGTTTTCAATTAAAATTGTGTCCATTTTAAACAAAATAGAGACCCTTTGTGTGATAGCGGTCACACCGTGCCTCATACTGAGTAGGGGTTGACTCATACACATCAAAAAGGACCCTTCGATCATTATTATAAATGATCAAGGAAATCCGAATGTGTTTGGTCTGATTTTCATAGGTCATTTGTTGTTTTCAATTAAAATGTGTCCATTTTAAACAAAAGAGAGACCCTTTGAGTGATAACGGCCACATTGTGCCTCATATTAAAACAGGGATGAATCATACATGTCTCCATGGACCCTTGGATCGTTATTATAAAATATCATGGAAATATGAATGCATTTGGGCGGATTTTCATAGATCAGTTGTTGTTTTCAATTAAAATTGTGTCCATTTTAAACAAAAAAGAGACCCTTTGAGTGCTAGCGGCCACACCGTGCCTCATATTGAGGAGGGGATGACCTGTACATTTCAAAAAGGACCCTTGGAACGTTCTCCTAAAATATCTACACAATACGAATGCTTTTGGTTGGATTTCCCTAGGTCAGTTGTTGTTTTCAATTAAAATCCTGTCCATTTTAAACAAAAAAGAGACCCTTTGGGTGATATCGGCCACACCGTGCCTCAGATTGAGTTAGGGTTCACTAATACACATCACCAAGGACCGTTGGATCTTTCTCAAAAATGATCAAGGAAATCCGAATGCATTTCGTCAGATTTTCGTAGGTCAGTTGTTGTTTTCAATTAAAATCCTGTCCATTTTAAATAAAAGAGAGACCCTTTGAGTGATAGCGGTCACACCGTGCCTCAGACTGAGGCGGGGATGACTCGTACCCATCACCAAGGACCCTTGGATAGTTCTCATAAAGGATCAAGGCAATCCTAATGTTTTTGGTAAAATTATCGTAGGTCAGTTGTTGTTTTTACTTAAAATCGTGTCTATTTTAAACAAAAGAAAGACCCTTTGAGTGGTACCAGCCACACTATGCCTCGGATTGAGGCAGAGATAACTGGTACACGTCACAAAGAACCCGTGTATCATTCTCCTAAAGGATCAACACAATATTAATGTGTTTGGTAAAATTTCCGTATGTTAGATGTTGTTTTCACTTATAATCGTGTTCATTTTAAACAAAAGAGAGACCCTTTGAGTGGTACCAGCCACATTGTGCCTCGAATTGAGGAGACGATGACTCGTACCCATTACCAAGGACCCTTGGATCGTTCTCCTAATGGATCAAGGCAATCCGAATGCGTTTGGTCAGATTTCTGTAAGTCGGTTGTTGTTTTCACTTAAAATCGTGCCCATTTTAAACAAAAGAGAGACCCTTTGAGTGGTACCGGATACTCCGTGCCTTTTATTGAGGAAAGGATGACTAGTACCCATCACAAAGGACCCATGGATCATTATAATAAAAGATCAAGGCAATCCAAATGCATCTGGTAAGATTTCCATAGGTCAGTTGTTGTTTTGACTTAAAATCCTATCCATTTTAAACAACAGAGAGACGGTTTGAGTGTTACCAGACACACCGTGCCTCTTCTTGAGGCGGGGATGACTCGTACACATCACCAAGGAACTTTTGATCATTATCATAAATGATGAAAGAATTATGAATCCTTATTGTCATATTTTGATAGGTCTGTTGTTGTTTTCAATTAAAATTGTGTCCATTTTAAACAAATGAGAGACCCTTTGGGTAATATCGGTCACACTATGCCTCAGATTGAGGTGGGGATGACTAATACACATCAAGAAGGACCCATGGATCATTCTCCTAATGTAATAACACAATCTGAATGCATTTGGTCAGATTTCCGTAGGTCAGTTTATGTTTTCACTTAAAATCGTGTCCATTTTAAACAAAAGAGAGACCCTTTGAGTGGTATCGGCCACACCATGCCTCAGATTGAGGCAGGGATGACTCTTACACATCACCAAGGACCCTTGGATCGTTCATATAAAATATCAAGTTAATAAGAATGACTTTGTTTTGGATTTTCATAGGTCAGTTGTTGTTTTTAATTAAAATTTTGTTCATTTTAAATAAAATAGAGACCCTTTGAGTGATAGTGGTCTCACCGTGCCTTAAATTGAGGCAGGGTTGACTCTTACATGTCAAAATGGACCCTTGGATATTTCTCCTAAAGGATCAACACAATCCGAATGTGTTTGGTTGGATTTTCATATGTCAGTTGTTGTTTTTAATTAAAATTGTGTCCATTTTAAACACAAGAGAGACCCTTTGAGTGTTGGCGGCCACACCATGCCTTGGATTGAGGTAGTTATGACTTCTACATGTCAAAAAGGACCCGTGGATTGGTCTACTAATGGATCAACACAATCTAAATTCGTTTGGTCGGATTTATATAGGTTAGTTGTTGTTTTCACTTAAAATCGTTTCCATTTTAAACAAAAGAGAGACCATTTGAGTGGTACCAGCCTCACCATGCCTTCGATTGAGGCGGGGATGACTCATACATGTCAACAAGAACCCATGGATCGTTCTCCTAAAGGATTAACACAATATGAATGTGTTTGGTTGGATTTTCATACGTCAGTTGTTGTTTTCACATGAAATCGTGTTCATTTTAAACAAAAGAGAGACCCTTTGAGTGGTACCGGCCATACTGTGCCTAGGATTTTGGTGGGGATGACTTACACGTAGCCAAGGACCCTTGGATTGTTCTCCTAATGGATCAAGGTAGTCCGAATGCGTTTGGTCAGATTTCCATTGGTCAGTTGTTGTTTTCACTTAAAATCGTGTCCATTTGAAACAAAAGAGAGACCCTTTGAGTAGTACCGGACACATTGTGCCGCTAATTGAGGAGGGGATGACTCATACATGTCAACAAAGACCCGTGGATCATTATCCTAAAGGATAAACACGATCCTAATGCGTTTGGTCAGATTTCTGTATGTTAGTTGTTGTTTTCACTTAAGAGCATGTTCATTTTAAACAAGAGAGACCCTTTGAGTGGTACAGGCCACACCGTGCCTTCGATTGATGTGGGGATGACTCGTAAATGTCACCAAGGACCCTTGGATCATTCTCACAAAGATAAATGCAATCCAAATGCGTTTTGTCATATTTTCATAGGTCAGCTGTTGTTTTCAATTAAAATTGTGTGCATTTTAAACAAAAGAGAGACCCTTTAAGTGGACCCAATCACACCGTGTCTCTGATTGAGAAAGGGATGACTCATAAACATCCCTAAGGACACGTGGATAGTTCTCCTAAAGTATCAACACAATACAAATTCTTTTGGTTAGATTTACGTAGGTCAGTTGTTGTTTTCACTTTAAATCGTGTCCATTTTAAACAAGTGAGAGACCCTTTGAGGGGTACTGGCCACACCGTGCCTCGGATTGAGGCGGAGATGACTCGTACATGTCACCAAGGACCCTTCCACTGTTTTCAAAAAATATCAAGGCCATGATAATGCATTTGGTTGGATTTTCATAGGTCAGTTGTTGTTTTCAATTAAAATTGTGTCCATTTTAAACAAAAGAGAGACCCTTTGAGGGGTACCGGCCACACCGTTCCTCGGATTGAGTAAAGGATGATTATTACAAATCACTAATGACCCTTGGATCGTTCTCCTAATGTATCAACACAATAACAATGCGTTTGGTCGTATTTCCATAGGTCAGTTGTTGTTTTCACTTAAAATTGTGTCCATTTTAAACAAACGAGAGAACCTTTGAGTGGTACCGGCCACACCGTGCCTCAGATTGAGGCGATGTTGACTTTTACACAACACTAAGGACACTTGGATAGTTATTATAAAAGATCAAGGCAATCCGAATGCGTTTGGTCAGACTTTCAAAGGTAATTTTTTGTTTTCAATTAAAATTGTGTCCATTTTAAACAAAAGAGAGACCCTTTGAGTGGTATCGGTCTCACCGTGCCTCGGATTGAGGCGGGGATGACTCGTACATGTCATAAAGGACCCGTGAATCATTATCCTAAAGTAACAACAAAATCCAAATTCATTTAGTCAGATTTATGTTTGTCAGTTGTAGTTTTCACTTAAAATCGTGTCCATTTTAAACAAAATAGAGACCATTTGAGTGGTACCGACAACACCGTGCCTCGAATTCAGGCAGGGATGACTCGTACATGTCACCAAGGAACTGTGGATCATTCTACTAATTTATCAACCCAATATGTATGTTCTTGGTCATATTTTCATATGTCAGTTGTTGTTTTCACTTAAAATTGTGTCCATTTTAAACAAAATAGAGACCCTTTGAGTGGTTTAGCGTTCTTGCATGTTGCTGGTGCATATCATCTGTTAAAATGGGAAAATTACTCATTAGAGAAAGGATTCTTTATTTAATGACATTTATAATTTTCCTACAATCATTTACATACAACAATTTTTCATCTTTTGATCCCCTAAACCCCTCTCAAAAATGACCACCAATTGTACATTTCCCCAAGTCAGATCTTCATTGTATTTGTGTAAAATATGTCATTAGGTATGCATCCCACTTGTTTTTGAACACATCTATATCGTCTTGTGAGTATGAGTCTTTTCAGCAGTCAGAGTAATACTATAAAATCTAAAAATAAAGTATTAATAAATAACTTAAATGAACTAGTTGTTGTTTTTGAAAATACCTCTTTAGGGATGCTAGTTTGTTGATGAAAATCGATCTCTTTCATAAATTTACAAACATAATAACCGCAATCATTATCTTTTTTTTTGTTTTAGACACTATAAAAAAATTGGTCATTCGGATAATAAGTAACTTGTGTTGAGATGTGTTTGGATAGTGAAATTTTATTATATATACCCTGATATTTGTCCATACATAGTACTTGCTCACCTCCTTATGCTTAGACCATGCCCTCATTCATTTTTTAGACGATAATGATACACCACCCTATCATAATAGAATCCTCAGTAAAGGATAATATAAATTATATTACTTGATATTTATACCTAAAATGTAAGATGTAGTGTCTTACATATTCACAAACTACATCATGTGTGGTTGTTTTGATGGATTTCCTTGCTTTGAATATAGAAAATAAATCTTTGGTGTATCCAAGTTCACCGTAATTAGCAACCAATGTTTCCTAAAAACACAAGAAGGAATAAGTAATAAAATAAGTGAAAATATAATTGATATTCTTTAATCGTAGAGTATTACGCTTGCATGGTTGGTATTTGGAAAAGTCTGTCATATGTAATCTTGCTTTCAAATGTTTTCATCAGGTTGTTCACTATTTCATCCCTTTTTGATGGCTCTATTTTTGTTAGGTGTGTTGATGTGATACGAGGACTAACAAGTCCAAATCTTTGTTCATGAGAAAATTCCTTAAACTATTTTTCATAAATGCGTCTGTCAACAATATAAAATGCATTTAGTCATAATTTTCACAGTATATCGGCTTTTAGAAAATAAACTCCTGGAAACATACCTCATATATACATTTACAACTATGACGTCTAGCCACCCATTTTCAAGGATCTCATTTATATTTTCAGTGGAAACGAAATATTGACTTTCCTCTCCGTATATATTCTCTTCGAAAACCACTATATGACTATTACCATCTTTTAGCTTTCTATCCACATGAGACTTCAATGATAGTAAATGTGGATAGAGAATACGTGGCGTTTTTTGTGCTTTCAGTAGATCCATGGGATCGGTTGGTCGATCCTTAAATGGTTTTGAGCTAACATTTTTCACCCCTTCTCTTTCATTGTCTATAAAAACAATCATTGGTTCAGAACCATTTTTCATTAATTGTTAAGGGTTTAGCTTGAATAAAAAGAAAATAAATAACTCTTCATCCGCATGTACTCTTACAAGTTGTGACGACCATGAAATGAATGTACTTATATCCTTTTCGACCATATGAATATCATCTTCATCAATTGGAATAGATAGATCTGCATTTGGCTCATGAACTACAGTAATCGTCACTTTCAGATGATCTTTCGTAAGTGGTCTATTATACAGTGTGGCATCTGGGATATTGAACAATGTAGCCCTCGCTACAAGGTGATAGGTGGGTGTTGACAGATATAAATCACAATCATTATCACCCTGTATAATTTCAGTACAGATAAATTATCAGTGTTTGTCTGATTCACATTTCATGGGAACAATTATTAGAATATTTATTACCATGGCTAAGATAGTTCTTTGAGGTGAATGGCTCGCCTCAAAGCTGTTGGGGGTGGGGCGGGATTTTCAAGCGCTATTTGTTCCTGAGTTGTGTCTTACATTTTCTTCCCACTAATAAAATTTTCTAGAAACTCTCCCTCCAATTGCAATATTTCTTCAAAGGTTGCTATATTTTTGCTCATTTGTTCCAATTTTTCATCTATATCATCCATTTTTTTCTTCTTCTCAAAATATACCCGGGGTGTCACCCCAAACCATATACCTCTAACATGACATTATTTTTATGGCTACTTCTAAGCCGTCAATAATAGTTCTGTATCCGGTACAGGAGTAGCTGATTCCTGTGACAGTCAGATAGAGGAAAATAACTAATTATTTTCATTTAATACCAATTTAAAACAACTCTTTTTCTCATCGTGTCATACTTACCCATATTTCCCACACATTCTGTGTGTTCTCATCTACTAACTTCTCTTCTTTGTTCACACGTGCCTGCTTCCATAACACATGACATGGAATGGAAGTGCATTTGGTTTTAGGATCATCAATCTACATTTAAACATAGAAAGATAATTATGATGTTGTTTATTGGAACCTTAAAATATTACTATAAATTTCAAATACGTACCATTTTCTTTTCTAATGAAGCGTACCCCATCCATGCTTTACGATAGGGGTATGTTGGTTTTGATGAATGTTCCTTATGTTCAGTACAAAGTTTATACTTCATAAATGAAATATTGACAATCAAAGTGATGAATACAGGTATCCTCAAACAACGTATTATCACCCACAATGTACCAGAAACTTCTCCTCCCCACAGCGGCCAATAAATGCATCCCATGCTTCTTGGGATATCAGGTGAGCAAAGACAAAGGGTGGGTGCGGGTTTATTTTACCGTTATAATTGTTCAGGTGACATCTTGTAAAAATAGTGTGAAAACCTCGATGAATCTTTCCTACAAGCCTTAGGGAATAATGCTTGTGTGAATCGTCTACTATAAATGTACTCTGCATGAGATTGAGAAGAATAATACATTGTTTCATTATTTTATTTTCTTGTAATTTAAAGAAATAAATTCATAATGTTACCCTAATTTCTTCCCAGATCACAGCCTTCAGCCCAGACACAACATGGTGCCATTAATGTATGTCAATCGGCATGCATTGCCAAGCGACTACTCCAATGTATCTACTAAACATAGCCTTGTTGGGATTCACATGTTGGCCTCGTTCATTCCATCCGACTTCAAATTTTATGCCTTTTCTTTTCGCCATAAGAATTTTAGCTAACACCGTCAAACTACGACGCACCTGTGTTTTCTGCGATGTCGGTCCTTTATTTCGGAACATTTCATCGATATAAGAATCATCTATATGTTCATCTGGAGTGGAATCAACGGCATGTGCTGATGGTTTTTGGTCCTCAACACTGGGAGCACCATGAGCCGCAGTAGTAGGAGTAGTAGAAGCCACAGTAGGAGTAGCGGGAGCCGCAATAGGAGTAGTAGGAGAAACAGGAGCTGAAGTAGGGGCTGCAGCAGGAGGAGCAGCAGGAGAAATAGGAGTCGTAGCAGTAGCAGTAGTAGCGGCAGCATGAGCTGCAGGAGCAACAACAGCCGCAATAGCAGTAGCTTGAGAGACTTGTTCAACTTCAATGTTAGGAGCACCAAAATGTGTAGAAGTCATCATCATCAATAGTGGTTGAATAGTTAATTCAGATTACATAAATTCAGTAATGATAAGATAATAAATGAGATAACAAGATCTATATTTCAGACAAAATATAACCTGTTTATTGAACCCTCTTTCTTTTTTTTCAAAGGATAAAGGGATTTGAAACCATTATTGATTATCAAAATCCCTTCATTGTGGTATCCTCTAACATAAAAAACATCATCTTCATTGGGACCACTCCGAAATGATTGCGACATACCACTAAAAGGATCTTCCTCAACTGAATTTTCATAGGAACCTCCAGTAGTTTTTGATGATAACATAACAATCGACCACTTTCTGTTTGTGTGATCTGGAACATAAAAATCGTGTACCACTTTTGATTCCATTATAAACTATTCGTCTTTGTACCCTTCTTTACTAAAATCAACTTTCTCAAATCCACATTCATCTATTTTAACACAACTATTGTTATCAATCCATTTTCATTGAAAAATAGGCAATTTTAATGACGTATATTCCAAATCCCATATTAGTTTGATAATCCCAAATTATGAAATATTTTCATAAATTGGATTTCTGTCCTTACTACCAGAAACATGCATCGATTCAACCACTAGTGTAACTCCACTATTTTGCATGGTACTATATTCATCATGTTCATCTGTATAGAATGTATAACCATTAATTACATAACCACTGTAAGATAATACATCCACACTTGGTCCATCAGCTATCCATCAAAGTCATTCTGAAATTGATTTATGATTTTCATCCAAGAGCTTAAAAATATGGTCTGGAAACCATATTATAAACTGGTGATTATGTGTATCTGATAACCATTTTTCAGCCCTTGATGGATTCAACTGCCTAAGAATTTCTTTGTGAGTTTCAATATATGGAGCAACCTCCCAACTGTTATGCAAAACATAAATAATTGCCTGCTCTCGATCTGTAATAATTATTGTCACAACTTCTCTTCTAGAAATTCCCTCACCCTCAATGCGTCCAGTGTGACGAGATTTCTGGATACCAATGCATTCTAAATCAGATTGGTATTCAATACAAAATTCAATGGCTTCCTCAACAATATATCGCTCCACTATACAACCCTCTGGCCAACATTGATTTTTGACATACCCTTTCAAAATCATCATATACCGTTCAACAGGATACATCCATCTATAGTGAACTAGAAAACAAAGTTGAATCTCTATCACCAAGTGAATCATCAAATGAACCATCATATCAAAGAATTTTGGTGGGAAGAACATTTCTAATTCACAAAATATGATGACAATTTCCTTTTCCATAGCTGGCAATTTCTTCGGGTCTAAAACATTGCTACATAGAGCTTTGAAAAAGAAACAATGTTTGGTTAACGTGTGACAAACATTCATGGGGAAAATACAACGTAATGATATAGAAATTAGATCTTGAAGCAAAACATGGAAATCATGTGATTTAAAAACTTTTAACATCAAATCATTCATTGACATAATGTTCTTGATATTTGATGAGTACCTCTCTAGAACCATTACATCATTGAAGAAGTTGCAAAACAGATATCTCTTCTCCCTAGAAAGAGTATAAGCACCCAGAGGAAGAAAAATTCGATTTTCAACCTTCACGGGAGCCAACTCTTCTCATATTCCCATGTAAACCATGTCCAACCTTGCCTTAATTCCATCTTTTGTTTTTCCAGGGGCATTTAGCAATGTTCCGATAACAATGTAACATACATTTTTTTCCACATGCATCACATTAAGAAAATGTTTGACTTACACACAATTCCAGTATGGTAATTCAAAAAAAGCTGATCTCTTTTTCCAACTGATTTTTGTAAGGTTTTTCAAAATTGGTTTACAAAAATCAGTTTTCAGATCTTTTACTTTCTCAAACTGCTGATCACCTCTTAGTGGAGATGGTGTTGCGTGTTTTTCTGAACTTCCATTGAATGATGTCATCCAAGATCGGTACTTATGTCAATGAGGTAGAAATCTACGATGTCCTAGAAACACAGATTTCATTGAATGTTTCAACCTAATTGATTTTGTATCTTCTTCGCACACGGGATACCCTCAAGTCCCTTTAATTATATAGCCTGAAAAATTTCTATAAGTAGGGAAATCTTTTATTGTCCCATACAACATCACTCTCAATGTGAAATATTCACTTTTATAAGCATCATACAACATTACACCTAAATACCACAGTAACTTCAAATCCTCAGTCAAAGGAGCTAGATAAACATCAATATCGTTACCTGGTTGTTTTGTTCGTGATATAAGCATAGATAACATGATAAATTTTTGATTCATACATAACCAGGGTGGCAAGTTATAATTTACCAACATAACAGGCCATGCACAATGAGTGCTGGTTTGAAAACCAAAAGGATTCACTCCATCTATAGATAACACAAGAAGAAGGTATCTCGGCTCTTCTCCAAATTCAGGATACTCATGAACAATTTTCTTCAATTGAGGAGAGTTATCCAGATTATGTAATTTCCCATATTTATTTCTTTTTTCTGCATTCCACAACAATTGTCTTGCTGTTTCTTCACTTCTATATAGACGCCTAAACATTGGAATGATTGGAAAGTACAATACAACTTTCGTAGGATTGGATTTATCTTTCTTATATCAAGAAGCACCACTCTTTGGGCATTCTGTAAGTGATTTTTTCTCCTTTTAAAACAATATACTCTCTTTCGGGCAGGCATGTATTCTTTTAGAAATCATACCCATCGAGCGTAGCATTCATCTAGCTTCATATGTCTATCTTGGGAGCTCATTATCTTCCAGGAGCATGTCATTCAAGAGAGCATGTAGTTTCGTAAAACTGACATCACTCCATCCATTTCCTACATTCAATTTATACAACTTCAGTATAGCTGACAATGTTGTATACTTAGTGCAAGAAGCATACAATGACGTCTTTGCATAACTCTTTAACTTCTCAAAAAATATTGGGAAATCACGGAGTTCATCTTCAATTATCTTTTTCATTTCCTCAATATGATCTTCATCATCATTGACATCTGTAATCACATCCTCCATACGGTATTCTTCATTATCCATATTTTTATTCATATATGATGATCCATAAAACGTAGGTATATCCTAGCCAGTAGCTACATTCGCTTTTTCTCCGTGTTTATTCCAACATTTATAACTCTGATCTATTCTGTGACATATCAATTGTTTTCAAACTCCTCTGGAGTAAGTAGTCAAGAATAACAAAATTGTAAACATGGAAAAATGATTTGAGAAGGATCCTTTACGTGATCCTTTACAAACTTGATGCACTCTTTCACTCTGTTCTCGTACTCTATTGTTAAACGATTAGCATCCATCCAATATTTATTCATCTTCTTCCTATTTGAATCTCAAATATTAGTATTTATGGTTCAAGTACACAAAACAAGACTTTCAAATACAGTAGAAGAGAACCACTTCCTTATAAAAATAGAGACCAATAGAGCCTAACCATTAGTATTTATTCATCTTCATTAAATATAATTACTTTAGATTCATTATAGTTTCCTCAATTCACCACAGACCTAATACAAGAATAATAAAGAATTATACATATACCACTCCTAGGACATTACCCTAAATTCAATATCATCATGCCTAAATACCCATATATCCACACATACACATGTCACAAACACATAAAAAACCATATCCACATCAGAACCAAAGTACCAATATGGATTTCAATCAGGTTACTCGACTCAAGTGGCGGTGTGTAAGAAATAAAAAGAAAATATAAAAAGTATATAGTCACACATAAATCTCAAACTAGTGTTAATAATCCAATAAACCAAATGTATCATTCCATCAATCAAAATACACTGAAAGAGCCCATATGCGGCAGTAGTCCCAGGTGGTGAAGGTTCCTGAAGAGGAAGGGGCGAACACGCACCTATCGGTGTTTGAGATCAGGTCACTGAGGTTGAAGGTGGACCGATACCCCTACAAGGGTTCATTCCATATTTCATAAACCATGTCCCGGTACACTAGGATGTTAACCCACTACTGATGGAAGTGAAACCGTTCCTGATGATCATGCCGAGAAGAAATGGAAACCAAAAGGGGGGAGTGAGTCAAAATACCTCAAGCAAGATGGAAAAACAAGGTATTTGAGAATAGGTTAGTGGCTTTCATGTTGTCTAAACACCTATCCAATAGACTCCACAAGCGGTTATGGACCCTGTAGTTGTTGCACTTGGAGAAAATGTCACCTGGGAAGCTGAGATCAATGAGGTCCTTCCCAGCCGTGAATTGAACAAACTCCATGATGGCCTTCCTCTGGAATGGGCTTCTACCTTTCCATTCCTTTGGGTTGTAAATGACATTAAAATCACCCCAACAAACAATGGGTGGTGTCAAGGATCAAATGAATGTTGTTCAAAAGGACAATCAATCCCCCTCAATTTTTTAAAATACAAAGATCATAAACCATTAAAAAACAAGACATTTTAATTTATTTTGGAAATCATTCCCAAAAAAATTCAATAAACAAACACATGCCATACCATTTCTAATATTTTTTAAATAATCAAATTTTCATTATTTTAATCCATGATTTTTAATTATAATATCAAATACACCAATGGTACAATGAAACCTAATTTATTTAAATGAAAAAGGTTAATTCACAACAAGATACCATCCATTCCATATATTATTTCCATTAATAGGGTTATTTTCTGCTTCAAAATGATCAAAACATGTCTAACCAACTTCAAATGGATAAAATATGAATTCATGAAACACATGAATCCAAAAAAGAAGATATAGTATAGAAACACCCACTTGGAATATTTGGGATCAAAACACAATGAATCTGAATGAGTCTACTCATATGAAGAACATTGAATAAAATAAAAGGGTTCTCAATAAATGGTAACATAGGTACTATAACCAAAATTTTCTATAAAAATTATAGGTCTAGTAAATACCAAGGCTACCATAGCCCCCAGGAACAATGAATCAAGTGATGGAGAGAGATTTATGTTCACTAAAAGAAATAAATACAAAAATATGATCACCAATTCGAATGAAAATTCAATCCACGAAGTGATGAGGATAAAAGACCCAAATTATCCAAAGGGTATCCCAAGGCTTGAGTGGGTTGAGTTAAACATGAGGGAGAATATAAAATAAATAAATGGGGGTATCAGGGTTCAATTACCCTACTACATCGGTGCATTCTCATATACAACAACACCACTGGCTAGATAGTTTCCCTCACCAGATAGAGAGTGGTTATAGTATAAATGTTATAACTATAGGTTATCCCACTGGCTAGTCACTACAGACCCACCAGCTAGCTGATTGCTATAGAAATTTTTTGAATCCATTGTGAATCCCATTGCCTAGCCAATTACCCTAACCGGCCATTCAGTGGACCACTTTAATCCTTTCAACCTACATGTTCATGTCCATACCTTCTATGACAGTTTGGGATATCCTATGAACCCTCAAGAAACACAAAAAAACTCAAAGGGCATTTCCTTGAGGAAAGAGATAATGAGATTTTACAATTCTCCCCATCGTTCTGCATTCTATCGGAATAAATATTCTAGTACGAAGGATAGAAAATGATGAGACAAAAATAAATTCCACACAATAATTGTTGTGTGGAAAATTCACAAAATATAGGAAGATTCACCGAATAGAGGACCACTACGAAAAAATTAAAATGAACAGATAACTAATATTCCCAAGAACCCCTAATGTATATCCTCCAGGAACATTATATATCTCCAAATGACACATCTACATCACTAAGAAGAGAGAAAATCCCAATAATATCCAGTGACCTAGCATAGGTCATCCAACCATTTAAATTTTCAATAAAATGGTGGGACATAAGATGGAAATATTCTATGAACACGTCCCTTCACCCAAATAAGAGACTAAAACCACTATCCAGGAAGATCCACTAAGAACATAATTTGAAACCTAAGGAAAGGTACACCCAAAACATACCAATGATTCCAAATTAAATAACATAATCAATAAACATCAATGATTCAACCAGAAACAATAAAATAGAAAACTAAAAAGGATTTATTCTTCTATGAAGTACACGATGGAAACCTTGAATTCCCACTATAGAGTGTCACCCATCGATGGTCTCATTGAAGTAGACACCAACACCTCCCAGTGCTTGGTCCATCAAGAGACTTCATAATCCTAGTCATTTGGGTACACACCAAAAACCTATCTATGTCCAAAAATAAATAGATCATATAAAATCATTTTTGCACAAAGATGGAAAACTTATCTCTTAAAAGATAGACCACCCAACACATCAAGATTGAGTTCTAACCAAGAAGTTGTGAATCAGGGAAAAATTAGGAATAATAACCACCTTAATGGTCTCGAACACCAACCCAAAGAAGACAACCATGCAAGGAAATATAAGGGATTTTAAATGGAAATAACCTAAAACATCTGTAGGCTTCAAAAAAGGATGAATCATATAGCATACAACCATCAAAATCTCAAATATCCATTTAACCTATCATGCCAAATCAATATATGGTTATGTGTTATGGGAGATGAGAACAATATTAAAAAAGGATTTGGAAATCATGCCTTAAAGGGAGGTCCGGAAAACCGAGTCTTGAGGGCGGTGGAGGTCCGGTAATGCGAACTCAGTAGGCGGCGGAGGTCCGGAAACTATAAATGAGGGTGGTGGAGGTCCGACAACGCGAACTCAGCGGACAGCAGAGGGGAGTCGCAGGGTTCCAATACCGCGATAGAATTAGGTCGCGAAAAAACTTGGGAATTGTGCGACCGACGTTATAAAAAAATGGACTTAGGTTTTATGTGCGCTAAAAAGTGCTGATAAAACCTTCATGTATCAACACTAAACTTTTAGCACTGATAAACGGTCGTTTTATCAGCGCTGATAAAGGTTACCCTGTATCAGCGCTAAAATTTTAGTACTGATAAAGGGATACTTTATCAGTTCTTTTCTAGCGCTGATAATGGATACCTTTATCAGCGATAAAATTTTAGCGATGATACATGGTAACATTTATCTGTAGTTTTTCATAAAGCTTATATAAGGGGGTTCTTCCCTTGCCTGTTTTTTGTAGTAGTGAAGCATGTTATTTTTTATTATAATATAAATTGTGTTTACTTATGTAATTATATATTTTTACTACATTTATGTAATCTAAATAAAATGTTGAACTACTTCGACAGATAATGACTTCGGTACATACTGATGCACCCAATTTGGAGGTACAACAGGTCTCTCAACTTGCTGCTACTGGTCCTAGTGCAGAGGGACAACTAGTTTCTCAACATGTTGTTGCTGGTCCTAGTGTTGAGGTATAATAGGTTTCTCAACCTATTGCTGCTGGTCCCAGTGCTGATTCTAGAACTCTGGAGGAACATAATGACGATGTTGAAACTGAGGAAATTGTAGGCAATGACACCCAAGTGGAAAAAAACATGGGCGTCGTAGTTTGACATTGTTAGACAAAATCCATTTTGAAAAATGAAAAGGAATATAATTTTAGGTGGGATAGAAAAAAGGGAGGCTAGATTGTAACCCCAACAAATCCATGTTTAGTAGATACATTAGAATCGTCACTCGACAACACGTTCCAGTTAACGTACAGTCATGGAAGCATGTTTTCACTGGGATTATGACACTAATGGGGTAAGTGATTAAAATAAAATTATGATATCATTTCATTAATTTTTTAAAATAAAATGAAATACTAAAACATTGACTTAGTCTTCATCATCCCTTGCAGAGTGCATTTATATTATATGCCTCACACAAGGAATATTTATTATGAGTTGTAGGAAGGATTCATAGAGGCTTCTGCATAATTTTAACAAAATAACATCGTAATAATGCTAATGGAAAAATCAAGATGTACCCACCTCTTATTTATGCACACTTGATATCTCATGGAGTGTGGGATGTGTTTAGCATCAATCATGCAGAGTAGACGTTTTAGGTACATTGTGTTTGGTAAAACCTTATTTGAAATTTCTTGTATTCATCACTTTGAAAATTTATTATTTATGAAATAGAAACTGAGTGTTGAATATAAGAAATTGGAATCAAAACTATTGTACCCCTACCATAAATCAAGGATGGGGTATGCTTCACTTGAAAAAAATTTTGTACGTATTTCAAATATACTGTAATAATTTTTTGTGACATAAAAAACACCATAACCATTGGCTTATATTTATATGTATGTTGATGAATCGAAATTGAACGCCACATCCATCCCACACCATGTGTTATGGAAGGAGTCTTGTTAAAAAAAGAGCAGATACTGATAGATTAAAACACACAAAAAGTGTGGGGAACATGTGTAATTATGACATAATGTAAATTTGTTTTAATCTCAATCACTACTAAATAAAAATTATTACTTATTTTCTTATATTTTATATCTAATATAGTCACTGGAATAAAAAACAGTCGCACTACATGAATAAATACTTTCAGAGGCCTGGAATTAGCAAGAATAGTATGGTCATGTCAGAGTTGCGGTATTTAGGGTGACACCTCGAACATATATTTAGTAAGAAAAACAAGAAGAATTTCAAACATAGGAAATGAAAAAGATGAGAGAAACTTTATCTATGTTTCAAGAATAATTAAAATACCTGAGAGATCTAAAAAAATCATGGGTTGGGGGAAGAGAATAAACAGGTCATGAACAACCCATGTGTAAAGATCCCGCCCCACCCCCACCAGTTTTGAAGTGAGCCATTCCCCTAAAAAACCTGACATAGCTAAGGTAATCAATGTTCTAATAATAGTTTATGTGAAATTTGAATCACATAGAAACTGATAACTTTCTGGTACTGATACTATATAGGGTGAAAATTAATGTGATTTATATATATCAGCTCCCACCTATCGCCATGTAGTGAGGTCTACAATGTTCAATATGCAGAACAACATGCTACACAATATAACACATCGAAAAAGTCATGTCAGAGTGGCAATTAACGTAGCTCATGAGCCATGAACTCAACTACGTGTTCCAAATGAAGATGAAGACATTCATATGATTTTACAAATTGTTGGAAGATTCAATACCTGGCCTTCAATTCTTGAAAAAAATCATGCTGACATGGAGGTATTAATTTCCAATTAATTTTTCAAGCTCAACCTTAATCATTTAATAAAAAAAGGTTTGAACCAATGAATGTTATTATATAATTACAAAGGGGATGGGGTGAAACAAAAGATCGGCTCAAACTATCTCAAAGATCAACCAACCGATCAATGCGGTCTACAGAGGGAACCTTAACCCCACACATTCTATATCAACATTTAATATCATTGCAGGCTCATGTGCATACAAATTTGATAGAAGAAAATACTCATATAGTTGATTTGGAAAAAAAATATGTATGGAAGGGAAGAATAATGTTACATTAGTGATGAAAATGTAGATAAAATCATCAAGTATGAATGCCTAGGCACCTCCATTGTAAATGTATACATGTGGTATGTTTTTATGATTTGATTTTATAAAAGATGATATACAATGATAATTATTACTAAATACAATTCATATTTTTTGAAGGCATATATATGAAAAACAATTGAAGGTATTTCCCCATGAACAAAAATTTCGACTCGTTAGTCCCCACATCACCTCTTCAAAAGAATAAATAAATTTTAAGAAAGGGAGTGAAATAATGTCATCCCAACTCAAATAATTTGAAAATAAAATTACAGATAACATACCCTTTTTAATATCAACGACACTCAGGTAAAACTCTAAAATTTAATCATATAAACTATATTTTAATTTCATTCATTACTTATTATTTGTTGTATTTTTAGGTGGTATTTTAAGGTCATTGTGGTCAATATGGACACTCCAAATATTTATTTTTAGGATTTACTGCATTGATATACAACAAACAGACCATTCATGACACCATTTGAAAATTTTTGGTACACCAGATCCAACATTTTAGAACTAAAGATCTAGTTATATAATTTATATTATATTTTTATCAAAGATTCTCTTATGATAGGGAAGTGCATTAATATTGTCTACTTCATGGAATAAATCCAGGTCCTAAGGAGAAGAACGCCCGTGAGATCTACAACTGCACAAGTATCATGGTATATATAATAATATTTCACTATCCATACACTTATAAAAAAATTACATATTTTTATCGATGTTTATGCAGTGTCCAAAAAAACAAACAAAATGAACTTTAGTTATTAATTTTGTAAATTAAAGAAAGAGATCGTATTTCATCAATAAACTAGCATCCCCGAATAGGTATTTTTGAAAATAATTACTATTTCAATTAAAATATTTATTAATACTTTGTGCCTTTATATTTTTTCAGTACTACCATGACAGTGACAAAAACTCATATTCAAAAGATGATATAGATGTGTTTAGAAATGAATGGGTAGTATACCTGTTGCAAGATTGTACACAAACAAGATGAAGGAGAATTCCTACTACATATGTAATCCATATATGATCATGGATATCTTCCTTGTTTATAGTTATTGAGAATATATGATCATCCATTATTATATTTCATATCCTTAGGTTATGAAAAATAGTTTTAGAAATTATTTTTCTTTCATATAAATATTAACATAATGAGAGACTCTTATAAACTAGTTTTTTTTATGTTTCCAAAACACTAAACCAAAAATATTATGGAATTGATAATTTATATACTACATTTTGGTCATTTATGTTGTTGTTTCTAATAATGTGGTGTGTTTGAATAATATTAGTTGAGCATCACTAAAAATTTTAATAAAAAAAATAAGAATTATATACTAATGTTGGTTGTGCACCACTTTTAATATCGTCTCATCTAAACTTCTAATCGAGCATCCTCATGATGCTCTCATCCAACACTATCCCTATGATATCATCATTCAGTGTTTAATTTACCATCTCATACTTCGCCCATTTACTAGGTAAATGTGTGTAGGAAGAGAAGTAAATTTAAACTCTGAATGATGATATCATAGATGTTGTGTAATATGAGAGCACTAAGGGGATTCCATATCAGAAGTTCAGATTAGATTCTATGCTTAGCGGTAGTTATCAAATAGTAATAAAGTGCACAAAGAGTCATTAGTTTTCTCATTAGCTTATATTTGTACCACAGAAACCCTTTAGAATGATGTAAGGGTAATGTTACAATATAATATATCTATTTTAAGGAAAAATTATATAATGAAACGTTGATTTGATTTTTTAATATTCCCTACAGGTTTTTATTTTTTAGAAAATTTCAGTCCATGTGACGTGTCATTGTAAGAAGACCAACGATGTTGTGTCTGTTCAATCACAGAGTTAATCTTGTTGTTTTCATAATAAAATAATTTTCCATATAATTAATCCATTATTTCATATTTATTTTTATTTTATTTATTTTATTTAAGGAATATTATTCTACACATATGTGATATCAATGTATGAAATTTTTAGGTCATTGTAGTTGGTATTTGAGTAACTGGCCTATTAAAAATCAAGAAAACGAATTAGATTGTACTGATACTTTAGGGAGATGATACATAAGTAATATTAAATGTGTAACAATCAACCCCACCTCAATACGACAAACGATGCAATTGGTATGACTCAAAGTGTCTCTTTTTATTTAAAATTTACATTATTTTTAGTAAAAAGAAAAAGTTACATACATAAATATGAGCAAATGGAGTCGGATTGTTTTGATAATTTAGAGAAACAATCCATGAGTTATTTTTGACCAGTATTAATTGAGAACACTTCAATTAAATTCACAATGCAAGTGGTATGACTCAAAGTGTCCCTTTTAATTTAATAATGACATTAATTTTAGAAACAAACACAATTGACATACTAAAAACAAAGAAAATTAACCATATTGTTTTGATATGTTAGTAAAATGGCCAATGAGTAATTTTTTATGTGTCAAAATTAACCCCACCTCAATATTATGCACAGTGTGGCCAATATGGAAAAATGTGTCTGTTATGAGTTTAAAATTTTCATTTTATCTCAAAACGTGCCCCTTAGTGAAAACTAAGAAAAACTGGTCCAATTATCATCATAATTTAGGATAATGATTCATGATCTCTTTGTGATGTCTATAAAGCTATATCATATAAATCTAACTCAATATGTGACTGGTATGACACAAAATGCGTGTTTCTAGTTTGAAATGACATTTTTGTAAAAAAACACAACTAACATACTAAAAACTGAGAAAAATCGTATAGACTGTTTTGATACTTTTGGGAAATGATCTGTAAGTCATTTGTGACAATATAAAATTGAAAATTATCCAATTAAATATACAATAGAACTGGTATGACTCAAAGTGTCACTTTTTCTTTAAAATTTTCATTAATTGTAGAAAAAAACAAAAGTGACAAACTAAAAATAGAGAAAAAGTAATCATATTGTTTTGATAATTTAGGACAACAATCCATGAGCCTTTTGTGACATGTACAAATCAACCACACCTCAATCTGACACATGGTATGACTGGTACTGTAAAAAGTGTCTATTATTAGTTTAAAAATGAAATTTTAGGTCAAAATGTGTCACACACTAAAACCAGGAAAAACCACTCCAATTTTATTCAAAATTTAGGATAAGGATTCATACGTTCTTTGTGACGTGTATGAAGTACCCTCACATCAAACCCATAATATATGTGACTATTATGACTCAAAATTATTTTTTCCAATTTAAAATGACATTTTATTAAAAAAAACATAATTAAAACACTATAAAATGAGAAAACACATTTTTATTTTTTTGGTACTTTTGGAAAATTATCCAAAAGTAATTTTTGAGAATTAGGAATCCACCACACCTTTATTCAATGCAAGATGCCACTAGTATGTCTAAAACTATCTCTTATTGTTTAAAAATGACATTATGTTAAGAAAAAAACACAAGTTACATAGTGAAAACTAAGAAAATACAATCATATTGTGTTATATATATTAGGAAAAATGATCCATGAGTAATTTTTTATGGTTAGGAATCATCCCCACCTCAATCTAACACACGATGTGATCAGTATGGATAACAATGTCTGTTATTAGTATAAAATTGACATTTTAGCTCAAAACTTTTCACTCACTAAAAACCAAGAAATACAACTCCAATTTCCTTTATAATTTAAGATAACTATTCATATAATATATGTGACGTGTAAGAAGTATTATCATTTCAAATAAACTCATGATGAGACCATTATGACTCAAAATGTGTGTTTCCAGTTTGAAATGACATTTTAGTAAAAAATAAAATTGAAAAAATACAAACAAAGAAAGAAAATTTGGATTGTTTTCATACATTTGGACAATGATCCATATGTCATTTGTGTCATTTAGGAATTTACATCACCTCAATTCAACACACAATGATACTAGCATGACTCAAATCATCTCCTTTTATATAAAAATGACATTAATTTTAGAATAAAACACAAGTGACATACTGAAATCTTAGAAAACACATTTGGTGTGTTTTGATACATTAGGAAAATGATCCATGATTCATTTTTGATGTGTACAAATTAAACACACCTCAATCCGATGCATGGTGTGATTGGTATGGCCAAAAGTGTCCATTATTAGTTTAAAATTGATATTTTAGATCAAAACATATCACTCATTGAAAATCTAGAAAACAAGATCCCATTGTATTCATAATTTAGGATAAAAATTCATAAGTTCTTTGTGATGTATATGAATCAGTCTCATATCAATCCAATGCATGGGATGGTCATTATGACTCAATAAGCATTTTCTAGTTTGAAATGGCATTTTAGTAAAAACACACAACTAGCATACTAAAAATTGAGTAAACACATTCAAATTGTTTTTATAATTTCGAAAAACAATCCATAAGTTATTTGTGACATGTAGGAATCAAATGAACCACAATTAAACTTCCAATACGACTGGTATGACTCAAAGTGTCTCTTTTTATTTAAAATTGAATTTAATTTTAGAAAAAAACACAAGTGACATACTGCAAACTGAGAAAAAACATTCAGATTGGTTGGATACATTAGAACAATGACCCATCAATCATTTAGAACATGTAAGAATCAATCTCACCTAAACCAGATGTGTGACGTGAAGGTATGGATAAAAGTTTCTATTATCTATTTAAAATTGACATTTCAGCTCAAAATGTGTCACTCATTAAAAAAGAAGAAAACCTGCACTAATTGTCTTAATAATTTAAGATAACTATTCATATGTTCTTTGTGAGGTGTATAAAGCATTCATATGTCATTCCAATGCATGATGTGTCTGGAATGATAGAAAATGCATGTTTCCAGTTTGAAATGACATTTTAGTAAAAAATACTGACTTGCAACATACTGTGAAAACACAATATGATTGTTTTGATACTTAAGTAAAATGATACATAAACCATTTGTGACATGTAGGAATCCACCGCACCTCAAATATAAGAAAAATTTGAATATTATGAATCAATGTCTCTTTTTTATTTAAAACTGACATTAATTTTACAAAAACATAGGTGACATACTGCAAACTGAGAAAACACATTCTAATTATTTTGATAATTTATGAAAATGATCTATTAGTCATTTGTTTCATATATGAATCAACCACACCTCAATATGATTAATTATATGAACGATATAAATCCAAATGTGTCATTTAAATTTGATTTTAATTTCTGTAAAATAACAATTGATATACTCAAAACTGTGAAAACCCATTCATATTGTTTTAATATTTTAAAACAATGATTAATGACCCATTTTTGACGTGTTGGAATGAACCCCACATCAATATGATGCACGATGTGACTGTTATTACTCCAAATATGTCTTTTTTATTTAAGACATACATTTTATTAATGTATTCTTTCATATTAATGTTTAATTAATTTCATTATTATATTACTAACTTAATATTTTTTTCATATATAAGTTGAATTGTTTTCTTATGTTTGGATGATTTTTCAAAAACTAATACCATGGATGACAATTTTTGAGAGGGGATCACAGATGCCAAAATATGAAACATTAATATTTTTAACTTTTTGTTGGATAATTGTAATTGTAACCATATAAAACATTATCTGAAATGTATTTATTTGTGTTTTTTTTGTATTCATGATGTCAAGTAAATTTATAGAGTATTGTTTGTGAAACTCTTGTGTGCATTGTTTCATTCGTCTGTGGGTTTTTCAAGTGAATGTGTTTTTTTCTACATGTGTGTAGGTGCTGGGTGTGCTACTAAATAAATAACACATCATAGGCAACTAAGCCTTTTTCATCTCTATTTTGAGTGCTCATAAAGATCCATTTTATCAGCGCTCAAAATAGAACTTATAATGGTGGCCATTTACCCATGATAAAAATAACTGATGAAGGGGTGGGGTAATTATCAGTGTTTTTTAGCACAAATAATATTCCCCCCTTTATTACCTCTTTTTTAGCACTGTTAAATGGGACCCCATATTT
Organism: Viscum album; assembly: GCA_963277665.1. NCBI lineage: Eukaryota > Viridiplantae > Streptophyta > Magnoliopsida > Santalales > Viscaceae > Viscum > Viscum album. The sequence continues at coordinate 1,059,239,487 of OY728135.1, read as the reverse complement.
TTTCCGCAATTAACATCACTTTTCTAGCGTCATTAAATGCAGTTTCTAGAGGTTTTAAAATACTTATTTGTAGTAGTGTAATGTGTATCCATAATTAATAGTTACCTTAGATTAATATATTTATACATAATTGGTAATGATTAAAAGATTAATAACTATATCTTTATTCTATAAGAGATTCTAGGAACATGAAATAGTTCACTGCAGAGAGGATTGATCATCCCAACATTCAATTCTCTGAACCAATGTGAGTTATTAAGTTTTTTTTCCATGTTAACCAAAAAATTCTTGACATTGGAAAGTATTTCCATGAGTCGTCATGGATGTGTGATCCATTGGGAATTCCGGGCTCCACAAAAAACCCATTAGAGAACTTTTGGAAAGAATGCACCCAAAGTGACTGATTACACACAATTCCACCCTCTTCAATCGACCATCAATTTCATGAAGAATTTTCCATAAAAAATAATAAATAATATACAAAATTCTTATCAAATAATTCTGATAAGAAACTATACAATTATAATAAGTGGTATACACAAAAACACATTCTAGTTTTTTCTCCTAGGTCCTTGTTATTCGTCAAGGGTCTTTACAATTCTAGGCCCTACCCATCACTATATTATGTCTAAGGAAATTATAATAATATTTTTCAAGACCATTCATACCATTCCCAAAAGGAACTTTCAATTATTAAAAAAATAATTCATATAATGAGATACATGGAAGTAAAAACATTCCTATTCAAACAAATTTTCAAACATTTAAATTAAAAATTAATATAAAATTATATTGGATATATATTTTTTTAAAATAATTGGTTTATTAAGATAAAATAAAGTTCATGATGCTCTAAAGGAAATCTAAAATAGGATCTCCCTTGAAAATATTTGATTCAACGAAAAGGATAAAATTTGACTGTTATTAAGGTAACAATTTAATTATTTGAACAAATATTGAATATGAGATTTATAAGTTCATTTAATATTTTAAAATGTGTATAAATATTTATTAAATTCATATATTTCTACTAAAAAGGTTTATAAAAAATTTATGTTATTCTTATATAAAAACAATGTCATAAATATTTAAAATTTTGTGAAAATAAATTTTTTTGACTGAAACGCAACCTTTTTAGACAAAGTCCAAAAATACATACTAATTTTTTTTTGATATAATTAATTTAAAAATGAATTTACTTTTTTAAATTTATAATTTTAAAATTATTCTTTTAAATAAATTAATGAAAAAAAATCTATAGGGTGAATATCGTGGGATAATTCATTATGTGGTTTTTTCTTACTATAGTGGAGTCCTAGTTATTGAATAAAAATTTCTCTTGAGTGAATTTATAAATCATTGGTTGATATTTTTATTGATCATAATAGTCTTACTATCTCCCTCCAAATAAACACACGTCAATTTTATTGGGAAATCTTCAATATTATATATGGAATTTGAAAAATCATCTATGAAAGTTTAATAATAGTTTTATTAAATACAAAATGATAATTTGAGAGATTTATTTTATTTCATGTTTAAAATAATCTTATAATTATAAAATTAAATTCCTTCTTCTCCATCATGAGTAAGTTTCACAATTTCTATTTATTTTGGAGAAACTAAAATTCAATTTTTTAAATTCAGGATTATCCAATCCTACCATATTTGATACATTTTTCAATAAAATATTTTCTTTATCCAACTTGAAAACAAAAGAGATTCATTTCATCAATTCCTTATTCAACATGAAATACATTTTAGATTCATGTAAATTATAATCAAAACATCATGATTTGTTTCTTTGATTAAAATTCACTTCATAAATCCTTGGCATCAATTATAATAATGAATGTATTATTACCTCTAAAATTTTCGAAAAACTAAACATTATACTATCACTATATGTTTTATCCTTATTTAATAAATAACATGTCCTTTCATAATGGAATAATTCATTCATTAACACTTTAATGATCACATCTATGTTTTGAAATTCATCCTGGAAACATATGGAGATCAATCCAATTAATATTCACTTTCATCTTCATTGTGATTTAGTTAACTTTTAGTGAAATATTAAACACCACCATAGTTAAAAACACTCCCAAGGTAATTTTATATGAAATTGTCCTTTTTTTAGCACGGATTTTCATATGAGTATTGTGATCTTTTCAAAATTCAAATTAACAACATCATCCAAATCTAAACATCAAACTCCATATTAATCTTTTTCGTCAATTTTCTTTAAGTACCTATCATTATTCATAACTTTGAAAGAGAATACTTTATATTCCAAACATATTTTCTTCAAATTTCATTCTTTTCTTGTCTTATATACATCACTTATGTTATGAAAATAATCTAAATACAATGTTTTAATATGATAATCCTCATTAGTTTTTTTTCATAAAATATATTCAGTACTATACAAATTATCATCTATAAAACTATTAAATCATTAGAAGTCTCACAAAATAATCTAATGATACCACATCATTATCCTATAAAAATAAAATTAGTAAATAGATTTACCTTCAACCATACAAATTGATTCATTATTTAAGAATAAAATTTTAAATTTATTCATTTTGACTTTAACATTTACTTCATTGATATTTTGTGTCTTATCCTAAATGCATTTAATAGCCTTGATCCCATTTACTTTTAAGAACCGTTTCTTTGAATGTGAGTATAACATTAAATTTCCTACACACCCATAAATCCCTAAATTCATTCTAGAATCTGAATTCAATTAATATAATTTTTGAATAGTTTTCAACCCATCATTCACGAAGTTTAGAAAATTTATATCCAATGAAATTATGCAAGGTTTTACCCTTTGATTCTAATCATTAAATTATTTCCCATTAAATGTAGGAAATCCTTTTATAATATCATAATTACTACTATCCCTGACATATTTAAATGACCATTTTAGAATACTTATATTAATGAAAACATTCAATAATGAAAATTAGACACATTAATTTTTATAGATTAGAGAGTCAAAATTGGAATACTAACTGAGTTTATCATCCTTCATTGGAACCAATTTTCCCCATAGGACCATAGTTTTCCCACAAACAGCCCTCACTGGGGCCCACACACAAAACCAAATGGGTCATCAGACTAATGACTATCTGCAACATCCCAGGTAAATATAAAATATGACATTTTAATATTTATTAATATTTGTGAATAAAATGTTAATATTACATTAAAGGGAATTCTATGTTCGATGGCGTACCTAGAATGCAACAACGAGTTTCTTTGAAATCTTACATTGCACAATAATAATATAATAATCTTAATATAAATGGTAGTTAATGCCTAACTGATCTAATGGTGGGAATGAACCAAACTAACTAAAAAATGATTATATATGTTTTTTAAATATTTTTACATTTATCCAATAAAACTTATAGGCTTAAAATAAGAAAATAATTTGATTTTAATCATAAATATTCTAATGTCCTTTAAAAGGTCCATTAACCACCTTTTGTTGGCGAACCCTTATTAAAACTACTGTTTTTCAATTTTATATGTTTTATTTGAAAAAATAAAATCTTCCTTTAGAATCGGGACATCAAAATTTACTTTGTGTATATATTTTTTTATTTTTCCGATAACGTTCATTTTTAATGAATAGTGAAATTTCCGTATTTTAATTCAAAACCTCCTTATAATCTAATTTATTTATATGGATAAACTATATTTTTAATTGGTTTTAAATTTTATTTGAAATATATTTTTACCAATTAATCCAATGGTGGTCATTGAAATTAATTTCAATTTGAAATTGGACACAAACAAGTGTCAGTCTTTTGATAGATATTGTTTAATAAAAACACGCTATTTGTTTTGACAGTGGTAATTAATCATAAAATTAATTAATGAAACTTCAATGTTTTGAATTTAAAAAAATTTACATCATTTTTAAATTTGTAATATCCAATTTACTTTTGATAAATGTTTGGTATTTTCCTGACAACTATTCATTTTTAATGAATAGTGAAAAATACACCATTTTACTTCAAAACTACTTTTTCATCGATTTAGATTATATAGTTAGATGGTATTTTTAACTGGTTTAAAAGTTTAATTGAATTATGTTTTTATAAGTTAATACAATTTTGGTCATTACGAGTAATTTCACTTTTCAATTGTATGTAAAAACATGTCAATCTTTTGATAAATTTTTACTTCTTAAAAACCCGTCTTTCGTTGTGACAACGGGAATTATTTTTAAAATAATTACTAAAATTTATGTGTTTGGAATTTTGTAAAATGGATTCAACATTTATAATCAGAAGGTCAAAATTATGTAATTAATCCGCTTTTGTTTTTGGAAATTATGAATAGTACCAACGGTAATATCTTTAATTATCGTGATTAATTAGTAATCGGATAGTTAAGGGTAATAAAATAATATCATTATAATATAAAATGACCCCAAAATGTGTCCAAATCCTCTTTTCTGAGTCATGTCCTACCATGAGATGGTATTTAACGATCTTGAGGTCCTATGGAGTCACATGGGTGTAATAGTGACATTTATGACATTATTTTTTAAAAAGAACAGAAATATAACAAATGTTTGTATATCCTAAGTAAAAAAAATTAAATTTTGTTTACATAATTGATATCTTAAACTATAAATAGTCATTGGAAATCTAAAAATATTTCTACATCATGTTATTTTTTTTATAATTTTTAGACATTAAATAAATAAATATATTTATGACACCATGATGATGCCGTGATTACCTCATTAATGAACTATTTAAATAAAATGAAAAGATAAGATAAAATATAAGATGTAGACATGTCGAAAACCTATTGGATGGGTGGATTTAGAACCCTTATTACATTATACTCAATATTTATCATTGTGTGACCTTTAAAATACGAATTTCATTTTATAATAATGTAACATTTTAAGACATTCCAAAAGTGACCCTCCTCCCCCTTATAAAAGTCCCCCACCTCTACCCATTTACCCACACCTATCAAGCCCTTTTATTGTCCACTATATCCTCATATTATCTCTCTACATCCCTCTCTTACTCCTAGAAGCCCCACTTTGGGCCGAAGTCTTTCCAAGGAAGCCTTTGTCTCAAATTAAAATGATTTACCCGATTTAGAGGTAATGTCTTCTCTCGTGTTTCTTTCTATTATCATTCTTCTTCACCCACCAATATATTATTATTATTTGGTCCCATAAAAACTCCAATATCCTAAATATACTAGGATTTTTTTATGATATGGAATCTACTTACATCTACACACACCTCCATCTAATGGTTAATGAACATACTGTTTCTCTGGGTGGCGAATTTCTGCCTCACAAAACGATGATTGTTCAATATTCTTTTAACAAATATCATGGTGGCCATTATGATGGAAATATATTTTTATATTATATATATTATATTTATGTCCTCTATATTCTTATGTATTGTATATTTAAAACATACCTTTATGCTTTCCATGTTGTGAAAATGCAATAATTTCATATGAGGAAGTGTGGACTACCGCTCCCTCAAGTGATACGGCTCGTTCATGCCAAACATGGAATTTATAAAGATTGTAATTAATGAAATTATGTTAACTATATAATATATATTATATACTGGAATTATAATATATATATGTCTCATTTAGTTTTAATTCCTTTAATATTACAAAGAAATGAAAGTAGCGTTCATGCATACGTACGACCTACCATCTCCATGAACGGTGCATTTCATTTTCTATATCCAAATTTTATGGAATAGTATAAAATGAATATATAATGGATATATATTATATTTAAATCATTAATACCTTTCTGGAGATGATGTACTGATAACTACATGGGCAATTCTGCTCAAACAAGTTCATATTTTACTCGTGTACTGAACATCGACAAAACGTATGATATGAACACACGTAATTAACTAATTATAATAACATGAAAATATGTGATATTAATTGAATAATAAACTATAAAGGATTTAATTATGAAATTATAAATTTACCAAGGTTTATTATTCAGGAATATAAAGAAACGAACAAGACAAGTCGGACTTAAGGTAAGGGGATTTCTTATATCACTTTTAATTCCATGAGATTTCCAATATTCGCCACTTATTTGTTGCATGTGGTGTATTGTGTACTTCCATTTCATATATATTATCAGGATTATTTTTATATTCAAGGTATTATGTGATTAATTTGGTTCTTATTATCTTTTAGTCATACGACTCGATTTGTTACAATGAGGTAAGGAGTTTTTATCTCACTATTTATTCCCATGAGATTCATGATATATTTTTCACTATCTGCTTTGAGTGGTGTATGTAATGAAAATTAATCTAATATTTGTGTAATATAATTTCGTTTATGGTTATTTACATCAACATTGTATAGTCCTTATTTTTTGGGGTGTACGTTTCGAAAGTTACACAAATCGGTAAGGGAACCATTCACCCTCCTCTTTTTAAAAGACTTTTTTTTGTTAGGTCTTTTAATTTACATCTTCATAATGTTGTGAAATGTTCTTATATATCCTTATTGATGTAAATTTTATGTCCAAGTGATTAGATACCATTTTTATCTCTCATCAACTCATTTTCTGAAATTTAAAGTGACGTCATTAGGCTATCGAATTTCTATAAGGGAACTTCATAACCCAATTTCAATTCTCTAGGTTAAATCTCTACTTTTTGATTATGTCGTACTATGAATATGTGTGGATTAACTCTGATTGTTTTATACTTAATATCCACATATATTGGGTGTATTTATATTTTTCATACATAATTATTTAATTGATTTATCCTTAATCTAAGCATATCGTCTTTGTACGGGACATCGTCACAATCTCCTTTCATTGAGGCATCTTTTGATTTCTATACGACATTATTTTATACGGTGTATAAAACCATTTTGAATTTTCATTTCATTAAAATGAATCTTTTTTACATGAAGCATTTTACTAAACGACAAAAGGAATGTTTTGTCTTACGTATGTGGCGACAATGAATTCTATGCTGCTGTGACCATTATTTGAGTTTCTGATTCCTCTACAAGCCATAATTTTTTAAAAGAAAAATAAATATCATGTTTTAATTTTCTTTTATTTTGGTATTGAAAATGGTTTTGAAAATGGTTTGATTTTATCAATGTGTTTTCTTGATATCTTGTGATTGAAATGTGGAAATTTTATGTGTCCTTTATACATGTTTTATATGATACAATTATGTTATGGATCTCGTGAATTGTTTATAAAGTCGGGTGGTTCCATGATAAACTAAGGTAAGGTGAGCCTAAGATAGCTCTCTAATGCATTGGGTAAAGATAAGGAGTTAAACGCTAAGGTTTCTCCAAAGATATTTAGGGAACATACTGTAATGGGTATTACAAACGTAACCATGAGGGTTACTCCCTACGTAAAAATGTTATGAAAGCCTCATGTTACCTTTATGTATTATGATTCTATGAGTTACTCATAAATCTTATGATTTCATGAGGTATGTGAAAGTGATTATTTTTTATGAGTATATTGTTCTTTCATTGATTCTTATGTATATATGGATTAATGTTTTCTTTCCGTATTTTTATATCCCTTACTATGGTTTTTATGCTCATCCCATGTTATTGTAATGTTTTTCACATGAAATAAATTCTAATAGGGTCAATGATGGGATCATGGAAATGTTATGATGTCTAAAACATGGAACTAGACATGAATCTTTTGTTCAAGAGTTATTATTTTGTGAAAAAATGGAAACTGATTAGATATGTCTACTTTGTAATCATTGAGATGTAATAGTGATGTCCTAATTCTATAAAAATCTAAACCTAAAAATATCATCAATGTGATTTATTCATTTAATATAAGTTTATTTAATTTGTTAAGGTCGGGTCCTTATAGTTGGTATCAGATGGAGGATTAGATAACTTTATAGGTTTGGGTATTCTTTAAGCATAAGTGACATTACCATAATGGTTAGGATTTCAGAAAGAGTCATAGTTTTTTAAGTAAAGTAAATGAGTTTAAGATAACATGAATAATTATATATTAGTATTATATGATGATTTTACTGATATACTCACACTGACCTTATTGGTTTTAGTAAATGGCTGGATCTAGCAGGCACCAAAGTAACAGTGGATGTGAAAAAAATTGTGACGGTTTTCTGAACCAGCAACTGAAGGATATGGGAGCTGCAATGAAAACACATGTGGTTATTATCAACCAACTATCTGGAGACATGATTGACCACCTGAACCTTAGTAATTTTTATAAGGCATCATATATGAGAGAAACAAATCCCTACGGAAGTTCATTTAATAATCATAATGAAGAGTATGTTCAAAACCTATGTGTCAAAGATTTAGAAAGAAAATCATAGGAAAATGTTTCAAAGGGACATAAATATGCTATATATGTGGAAATGAAGGTCATAAAACAAGAACATACAATGGAAAAAGGAATCATCTATTTGACTCTAGGAAAGGGAATGATTTTATTTATAAAGGATCAATTGAATGTTTGAAATGTGGTGTTCTTGGTCATTATGCAAACACATGTCCTACGAAGAAGTTTCAGGAATGGGATCACCATTATCGTACAAATAACTGTTTACTAATACCTAATGCCATTCTGATTGATGATGAAGATACTAAAAATGAACAATGAATGATATGAATTATTTCTTAACATATGTTTTCCCATTATTGAATCTTAGGATATGATTCATGCTTTTGTTTGTTGGGAAGAAGTATTTCAGGATATGTTGGAATGGAATGGTTAATGGATCATGAAGAATGTTGAATGATTAAGAAGTCAACATATAAGGGATTCAAGAGTTATGCTAGATTTTTGGATAGTGAAATTCTTAAAATTATTAAGGATCTTTTGATGATGGGATTACATTAGAAGACATTTTATAGTATGTGTAACCATGATGTTTGATGTATGAAAATTTTATTCAATAAATAATTATCTTGTATTTTATGGATTAGGTGATTCTCAAGATGTTTATTATAGTGCTCTTATTATGAACAAGTCATCCTAAATACTCATCATTGGGAGAAAATATGAGTTTGTGTAATAAATCTATCAAGAGATGAAAGTATACATGACAAGTAAGTATGCTTCCTTGTGATTTAGTTAATCTCATAAATAAATTCCTCAATGAAAATTAACTTAAAAAAATGTTGTCTGTTAACTTTTCGTACTGCAGAATCAAATACCATTTAACCCATCACAAGTTTGTGATTTTGTGGTTGTTAACTTTATTCTCGACATATTTTCTATCACTCTCCATCAGAACTTGACCCTTTTTTATCTTACATATCTATGTTTTACTACATGGAATCCTAGTATGGGTTAACTCGGGTGACATTTGTACTTATCTTTCTTTCTTTAAAGTGATAGTTTTGTTGACTCTTTTCCTGATTTGGGACTTTCAATGATGTTTCTGAGCCCAATTTTAAAATTGCGAGAATGAAATTCTCTAAAAGGGGGAAAGATGTAACATCCCAGGTAAATAAATAATATATCATTTTCATATTTATTAATATTTATGAATAAAATTTTAATATTACTGTAAAGGGAATGCTATGTTTGATGACGTACCCAGTACGCAACAACGAGTTTCTTTGAAATCATACATTTCATATTAATAATATAATAATATTATTTTAAATGGTATTTAACACCTAGCCGTTGTAATAGCGGTAATGAATAGAATTGACTATAAAATGATTATATATTTTTGTTAAATATTTTTACAATTATCCAATAAAATTTAGAGGCTTAAAATTAGAAAAGAATTTTATTTTAAGCATAAATATTCTAATATTCTTTAAAAGGTCGATTAACCACCTTTTGATGGAGAAAAATTTTTAAAACTAATTGTTTTCAAATTAATATGATATATTTGACAAAATACAATTCTTATTTAAAATTGGGACATCAAAATTTACTTTGTGTAAATTTTTGTGATTTTTCTGATAAATTTCAATTTTTAAGGAATAGTGAAAATGCTGTATTTTAATTCAAAACCTCCATTTAATATAATTTATTTATATGGTTAGAGTATCTTTTAAATTGAGTTTAATGTTTAGTTGAAATATATTTTTACAATTTAATCCAATAGTGGTCATTGGAATTAATTTCACTTTGAAATTGGACATAAACAAGTGTCAATATTTTAATAGATATTATTTCATAAAAATATGCTATTTGTTTTGAAAGTGGGAATTAATTATATAATTAACTAATAAAAATTATATGTTTAAAATTTGGTAAAATGGACATCATTTCTAAATTTTTAATATCTAATTTACTTTGGACAAATATTTGGTAATTTTCTGACAAATATTCATTTTTAATGAATAGAGAAAAATACTGCATTTGACCTCAAAACTGCTTTTTCATCTAATTTAAATATATAGTTAGATGGTCCTTTTTATTTTTTTCAAGTTTAATTTAATTATGTTTTATTCACATAATTAAATGTTGTTCATTGGAAGTAATTTCACTTTTCAATTGGATGTAAAAACAGGTAAATCCTTTGATAAATATTTACTTCTTAAAAACCCATCTTTGGTTGTGTCAATGGGAATTATTTTTAAATTAATTACTTCACTTTATGTGTTTGGAATTTGGTAAAATTTATTCCATATTTTGAATAATTAGTTCTAAATTATGTAGTTAAGACTCTTGTTTTTGGACATTATGAATATTAACGACGATAATTATCTTTAATTATCGTGTTTAATTAGTAATCGGGTAGTTAAGGGTAATAAAATAGTATCATAATAATATAAAATGACCCCAATATGTGTCCAAATCTTATTTTTTGAGTCATGGACGACCACGGGAATCTTTATACTAAACTTTAGGGCCCATGGAGTCACATGGGTGTAGTAGTGACATTTATGACATTATTTTTAAAAAAGAAGAGAAATACAACAAAGGTTTGTATATCCTAAGTAAAAAAAATTTAATTTTATTTATATAAATTATCTATTAGACTATAAATATTCATTAAAAATATGAAAATATTTCCTACATCATGTTATTTTGTTTTATAATTTTTAGACATTAAATAATTAAATTTATTTATGACACCATGATTATGCAGTGATTACTTCATTAATGCACGATTTAAATAAAATGAAAAGATAATGTAAAATCTAAGACATAATCTTTTCAAAAACCTATTGGATGGGTTTATTTATAACCTTATCACCTTATCATCAAAATAAATCATTGTGTGACTTTTAAAATCTGGGAAACATTTTATAATAAAGTAACATTTTAAGACTTTCCAAAAGTGGCCCTCCTCCCTCTTATAAAAGGCCCCCACCTCTACCCCCATACCCAAACCTCTCAATCCCTTGGAATATCCAACATATACTAATATTATATCTCTACATACCTATATTACTCCTGGAATCCTCACTATGGGAAGAATTATTTCCAAGGAAGCCTTTGGATTAAATCAAAAAGAGTTACCTGATTTAGAGGTAATGTCTTATCATGAGTTTCTTCCTTTTATTTTCCTTCTACAGTCACCAATATCTTAATATTATCTTATCCCATAATAACACCACTATAATAAATATAGTAGGATGTTGTTATGATAAGGATTCTACCTACGCTTACACACACCTCCATCTAATGGTTAAAGAACATACTGTTTCTGTGGGTGGCGAATTACTGCGTCACGAAACGATGATCGTTCAATATTATTTTAACACCTCTCATGGTGGACATTATTATGGAACTATATTTTTATATGATATATATTATATCTATGTCCTCTATATTATTCTGTATTTTATATTTAAAACATACCTTTATGCTTTGCATGTTGTGCAAATTCGATAATTTCATATAGGGATGTGTGGAATACCGCCCCCTCAAGTGATGTGACTTGTTCATGCCAAACATGTAATTTATAAAGAATGTAACTAATGAACTTATGTTACCTATATTACATATATATTATACTGGAATTATAATATATATATGACTCATTAAGTTTTAATTCCTTTAATATGACAAAGAAATAAAAGTAGCGTTCATGTGTATGTATGGCCTATCGTCTCTATGAACGGTGCATTTAATTTTTTATCTCCAAATGTAATGGAATAGTATAAAATGAATATATATGATATTTAAATCATTAATACCATTCTTTAGATGATGTAATTATAACTACATGGGCAATTCTCTTCAAAAAAATTCATTTTTGATGCATGCACCAAACATAGACAAAACGTATGATCTGAACTCATTTAATTAACTAATTATTATACCATGATAATATGTGATAATAATATAATAATAAAATTTAAGATATGTTCTTAAGAAATTATAAATTGACCAAGGTTTATTATTTAGTAATATAACGAAACGAACAAGACAAGTCAGGCTTGAGGTAAGGGGATTTCTTATCTCTATTTTAATTCCGTGAGATTTCCATTGATAGAAACTTATTTGTTGAATGTGGTGAATTGTGTAATGTAATTTCATATATATTATCATGATTATATTTATATTCATGGTATTATGTTATTCATTTGGTTCTGATTATCTTTTGGTTATACGACTCGATTTATTACAATGAGGAAACGGGTTTTTATCTCACTAATTATTCCTATGAGATCCATGTTATATCTGTCACTATCGCATTTGAGTGGTGTATGTACTGATAAATATTATACTATTTGTGTAATATAATTTAGTTTATGGTTATTTACATCAACATTGTATTGTCCTTCTTTCATGGGGTGTATGTTTCGAATTTTACCCGAATTGTTAAGGGAACCTTTCACCATCTTCTTTAGAAAAGACTTCTTTTTGTTAGGTCATTTAATATATATCTTCTTAATGTTGGGATATGTTATTATATATCCTTATTGCTATAAATTTTATGTCCAATTGATGATATTCCATTTTTATCTCTCATCAACTCATTTTCTGAATTTTAATGTGACGCCATTTGGCAGTCGAATTTCTATAAGGGAACTTCTTAACTGAATTTCAATTATTTGGGTTAAACCTCTACTTATTGATTATGTCGTACTATGAATATGCATGGATGACCTATGATTGTTTTATACTTAATATCCACTTTTATTTGGTGTATTTATATTTGTCACACATAATTATTTAATTGATTTATCCTAAATCTAAGGATGTCATTTTTGTACGGGACTTCGTCTCAATCTCATTTCATTATGGAATCTTTTGATTTCAACATGAATTTTTATATACGGTGTATAAAACCCTTTTTAATTTTCATTTCATTCAAAAGGAATCATTTTACATGAAGTGTTTTACTAAATGACAAAAGGAATGTTTTTTCTTACGTATGCGGCGACAATGACGTCTATGCCGCCATGACCATTATTTAAGTTTCATCTTGCTCTACAAGCCATAATTTATTTTAAAGAAAAATAATAACATGTTTTACTTTTATTTTATTTTGGTATTGAAAATGGTTTTGATAATTTTTTGATTATATCAATGTGTTGTATTGATATATTGTGATAGATATGTGGAAATTTTATGTTTCCTTTATGCTTGTTTTATATGATACGATTATGTTACTGATCTTGGGTATTGTTTATGAGGTTGGGTGGTTCCATGATAAACTAAGGGGGTGGGTCCAAGATGTCTCCCCAATGCATTGGGTAACACGAAGGAGATAAACACTAAGGTTTCTTCGAAAATATTTAGGGAATATACTATGATGGATATTCCAAACGTAACCGTGAGGGTTACTCCCAATGTAATAATGTTATGAATGCCTCAGGTTACCTTTATGGTATATGATTTCAATGAGTTATTCATAAATATTATGATTTCATGAGGTATGTTAAAGTGATTATATTTTATGAGTAAAGTATGATTTCAATGATTCTTATGTATACATGGACCAATGTTTTCTTTCTGTATTTATATATCCCTAACTGTGATTTTTATGCTCATCCCAGGTTATTAAAATGTTTTTCACAGTACATAAAGTGTAATAGGGTCAAGGATGGGATCATGGAAATTTCATGCTGTCTAAAACATGGAACTAGACATGATTCTTTTGTTTAGGAGTTTTTTTGTGTTAAAAAAATGGAAACTTATTAGACGTGTCTACCTTTTAATCATTGAGATGTAATAGTTATGTCCTAATTCTCTAAAACACTAAACATGAAAAGATCCTCAATGTGAATTATTCATTTAATTAAATATTATGTAATGTTTTAAGGTTGGGTCCTTATACAACACCTATAGGTGGAATTGTTCTTTCTGTGTGTTTTTTCATCACTTAATGATTTCTTTAAAAGCTTCGCAAGTTATCAACCATACTAATCACTATTCCAAGCAAAACCTTTTTAATAGTATACTTTTAATCAGTTAAAATCCCCAAAATAAAGGGTCAGCTTGTTAAAGTGGGTAGTAATATTGATATTTTTACCCATTTAAAATTATGAGGTGTTCATTAACCCCAACTGTAGGTCACAACATCCATATTACAGACCTTAAATCTCAATAAATGCAGTGCCATCATGGCACCTACTGGGGTCCTCCTCAGATACCTATGTAACAACTAGGTAATAAATATACCCTAGTAATGCTGGAGAAATTTGTTTTACCCTCCCCAAGTCCCCCCCATATACATGAACAAGTCATCATACAACTGAAAATCCCCATTTTCCCACACATGTTCTTTCACTGCGTTTCTTCCACACTTTTACTCACCTTAGGAAACATGCTTAGAGGTCACCCATCCAAATAATTTATCCAAGAAAATCCTCTTTTAGCTATATAGTTCTAATTAGGTAGGCTCCCCAAAAATTGTCAACCTTTTTGAAATGGGTAGTACCATTTATCCTTTTTCTTCTTTAAAATTCATTGGTGTTATATTCATAAAAATAAACACTAAACTTCTTGATATTTATATGAAACCTTAAATAATTTGATACCACTTAGGAATAATCGATGAATTATGTTGGATCATTAATAACGGGGGACTAGGGAAGAATATTTCATTTTTCATCATATTATTTTTTATGAAATCTCATCCCTCAGTCATTATAGTGAAATATCTCAATTCATAACTCTTATTCACCAATGAATGGAAGTTAACAAAGAACACCCATTGACAAGGTTCACCACTCAAATTTAATAGTTACTACTTATAATGATACAATAAAAACAATGATCCCACATTCAGCATTATGGATATAACATACAAGTTATATTGATGAATTGTAAGAAAATAATTTGAACAATGATATCAACTGTATTATACCTTGTTCCCTTGTACATAAATTAAATAGGTAATATCTATCTTCCTATGCTTTTATTGATGCCCCAAAATACAATGTAATAATTTTAATCATAAAAATAGAACATGTATTACTTCTTCCATGCTTCTTCAATACATAGACAAAACATGGGGTGATGAATACTCTTAAAACACTAAAATTTTAGGTGTGTTATTATTCTTTTAATTATTCTTCTCATTATTTTTCTTTAAAATATTTTATTTAACTTTATTCAATGATAATCTCACTTATAATCTATATAAATTAATAGAAGACCCAAATTCAAATTAATTTATTGAAAAAATTATGTTTTAATATTCTAATTTGAGTTTTATATTCAAAATTTATAGAAGTGACTACCTTTAACAAATTATAAACTTTTTATCCTTAAAATACAATCCCTCAGATAATACCAACACTGTTAGTCACCATTTATTTTTTAGATATATTACTGAATGAATTTTGATTCCTTATGAGTCATCAATGATGAATGTGATAGTTTTATTGGAGTTTTTTTTTCATTTTTATTTTTGTATATCACAATCTATTTTTATGAATGTAATCATTAATTATCTTTTAAAAGACATTAGAAAATAGAAAAATAGATTTATTAAAGTGTTAATGATATTAATTAAAGATAAAAACATTATTTACCCAAGACAAAAACATTACAAACTGAATATAATTTCATTACATACTGAAGAGAAAACCCCACATAATGAAGATATAAACATTACATATCAAAAATAAAATATTACCTATGGAAAACCATACATATGTTAAACATATTTTTGAAATTATATTCAAATTTTAAGAGTTTTTATTTCTTAATACTTACCATTTTTAAACAACTTCCATGAAACTCCGTAATTTTGTGAAACACCTTCGTAATTATAAATAGCCTTTGTCTCAAAAAATAAAAAATATTTTATATGAATTTAAACATAATTTATATATTGATAAAAAAATACTTATTCACTTATTATTTGTAAATTTATCCTTCCATTTGGAAAAAATTGGTAATATAATGGATTGTTCTTCAACTATAAATCTCAGTAATCTCCCCATGGGTCTCAAAAAATATCACCATAGTAACAAAAACACTATATCTCACCTTCTAACATAATAAAATATTTGTATCATCAAAATTAATGTAATGTGAGATTATAAATGTGAAAAATATTCTCAAGATATCCTATTTCCATATACATAGACTCATGGGAAAAAACAATGGGATAGTTCCTCATATGAATGATTATTTTGATCTGGAAATGGATTTTATTATACCTAAGAAAAATGTAATTTTTTGTCTTGGATTTGGGGATGTTTTTTTACTTATTGATACCAAGTGAGATGGAGAAAGTGTTTAAACCATATATCTATATACCAATCATAGGATAGATGAACATTTCAAGCATGTTCAAGCCCCACAACTAGCATGGAATGACATATCCTTATCTAGTCATCATAATAAGATGATGCCTTTATGTAATCAGATTTATAAGAATGGTGCACTATACTTCATTGAATAGAATAATTTTTTTTAAATACTGGATAGAGGATTTTAGAAAATCAATCATTGTGTGGATCATACATTTTGTGCGAGACAACTCTTTTAGGAATGAAGATCAAAGTAAGTTACTTTCTCTATTTTGGGGTAATGACATTGGCACATTATGTCTATTGGTTTGGGTTTTATATGAATATGATTCCCTTTAGAATAATATAATATAATGGATTAGTGATTTAGTTGTTTGAATCTCAATCCAGGGGTCATCATATTTGAATATTGGGACCCATACTTTTCTCTATATCGACAAGGTACATTGTAGTTCAGTAATGGGAACAAATTAATGGACTAATATGGTTTTTTTGGCACTTGGATATACTCTGGGATATCACTTCTTCTATTGGAACCCCAATTAATCTGAAAAAAGGATCCCAAACTACTAAATACGCACACTATGCTCATGTGATGGTTGATTTTTATCTTAGTTCAACTTTTGTTGAAAGTATGCATTTGGTTTCTAGAATGTATAAGATTGATTTTCTAACGCCCCGACCTCAGTTATCCAGAGTCGCTACATTATTACATAACATTGGCATGATCACAAAATATCATGTCTTGAATGACCGATTAGTTTAGTATCCTTGAAAACAATAGATACATTCATAAGTATTACATTGAACCATAAAGTGAAATACTACAACAACATTGTCTCTTTTTTCCACAATCATATCCCCTCAGACTATCCCTTCAGGTCAGTTATAAAATACTTATTTACATCATGGGAAAAATAAAACATAGAAAGGGGTGAGATCAGATGCTCAGTAAGGATAAAAATATAGTGAAAACATTCATAAATAAGCATAAACATTTAAGGCAATGTATAACTAATAAAAAATCCTTTTAAACATGAACTTCAGATTAATATGTCAAAAATAAAATGAAATAATTCCATTTAATTATTCACATTTATATTCTACTTGTCGAATAATAACATGGAATATCAATAACCACATTCATAATGAAGGAATGCATAATGACAGACTATCATAACCACATAGCCAACGAATTATGCCAAAACTACAAATATGATTTTTTCAAGGCCTTGTGCCATCGTACTAGTTTGTCTCATTAGACCAATCGATGCATCGAGAAGCTATAGCAGGCTCCACCCATCACTTACTAAGTCCAATGCATTCCTCATATGAACATGTTTAAACATAACATAACCATTCATATTAAAACTAGCGTACAAAATTTCAATACATTCTCCATAAACCATGAATGGTATAAAAATAACACATCCATAATCAAACATATCACAAAAACATAAATACAATTTGGAAGTTTTGTATCATAATAAATCAACTTCAAATGCCCTTAAAATCTATCAAAGGATGATGACATAGATGAAATTAAAACTATTTGAGAGAAATATCCCTTTTTTGAAATCATTTTAAAGTCACATAATTATAAGAGAAAACATTTACTTTGAAAATATTCTTCTATGATTTTAAGGGAAGATTTAACGATTTTATAACTATAGAAAATAGTTGCACCCACCGTACAAGTTAAAAAATACATTCATACCTTAATTCTGTCAAAAAGATTAAAAGAGAACATGTTTGGAAAACAACGGAAAGATTCCTTTCAAACCATTTTATAAAAAAAACAAGGGTATAAATGACTTTAATCCATAGTCTATTAAATATTAAAAATGTTTTGGAATACGTTTTTATGAAACATAGATGTGGATGATAAAGAGGTCCCAGTAGATACTTACGTAAAAACAACCTTGGATAATAAAGAGATTGTGAAATTAACCCTTACCCTGTAATTTTCCTTGGTCAAGGGTAGGTTAACCTCCTATATAATGGTGAAATAATTGTTATTAAATTATACAAGAATCATATAAATTAATATGATATCATATATGATCTTTTATCATTGCTTTGTTAATAATATCTTAGTATTATCGTCGTTTGGGGTTTAACTGATTTGTTTTCCTTTATATTATTTCTTACGTGAGTCATATTTATTATGAATTATATGTATCTTATTCATATCCATAATGATATCAAGTCTTTAAACATTATTTTTAATCATATTATTAAAGTTATTCTCGAATGGATACGACGGGGAATGAACCTGATCATGTTTGTGGAGACGGTAATCTGTACGTACGCTCGAGGGACAATATAATTCTTTTGATATTAAAATAATATATAATTGGATGGTATATCATATATAAATAATCATTATCATGTAATATTTATTATTTAATTCAATTACACATCATTATTATACCCATCGAAATAATAATGTATTCAATAACAATTACACCATGACGTGGAGACGGTATGACGTACGTACGCACATATGTTGACATGCCATTAAAAGGATGAATATAATAATGAGTTTGGTTGTACCATGATTATAAAAAAATTACAGTACATAGAAGATACTGAATTTATTATTTTAGAATGGAATCAACAAGGAAAAAGGAAGTGGAAGAAGAAAGTAACTTGAAAGAGGTGTTGAGATATTTACCTCTTCTTCGGGTTCTCCCTTTTGATTTGATCAAAAGGGATCCTTAGGTTTTATTTTTGACTAATATAAGGCCTATAGAATTAATGGACTAAATTTGATAGTGTATTTGGTTAGATGTTGTCTGATCCAAATGGCTTTAAAGTTGTGAATTAAAGAGAAGGGGGAGTACCCTTTTATAAGAGGGGTGAGGGGCACCTTAAGAAAAGATAGAAATATTATTTTATAATAAAATCATTGTTGGTTTCTAATGACTAAAAAGTGTATTATTTTAATGATAGGGTGGGGATGGGTCGAAAACCACTCAACCAATAGGTTTTAAATAGGGTTGGGTCACTATATTATCCTTAACATTTAAATTTAACTCTTAGTTAAATAGTTTGACATTTACCATGTCGCTTTGTATTTTTATATTATATGGTTAATAAAAATAATATATACCTCCAAAAGAACCCAATGTGGTTCATTAATGATAAAAATATCATTATATAATGCTTTTTATAGAACCATAGATTTTTAGGAATATTATATAAATTAATAATATAATATATGTTTTTAAAATTCTTTTATGTCAATTTTGAGATTATTTAATAATTGATTTTTGTTAATGTCATAAAATCCTTATTACTTCAAAATAAATACCTTTAATCAACCCTAACTTGTCATAGTCATGTATAAAATTTTTTATGGCATCCAAACCTTCAAATTATATATATTTTATTATTTATTATATCATTTAATTTATTCTTTCTCTAATAATGGAAATATTGCATCATCAGTATATCATAAATAAATTTTATTATCCAATATCTAAAATTTATAAATAAAATATTTTTATGTAGGAAATATTTTTATCTTTCTAATGAATATTTATAGTCATATATATAACATGTATAACCCTATGTAAAAATTCGTTTACTAAAAGATATATGATTATGTAATTTTTTTGTTTACTTTATCTTAGTTAATGTAAAGTGTAATTATCACTTACAAGTGGCACCATGGGGTCCCAAAATCGACCCAAAGATGACCATTGTCACAAATGTATCATAAAATAGGGTTAGGGCATGTTTTAGGGTAATTTAATATTATTATAATATTATTTATTTACCCTTATTTACTAGATTTACCATTTAACCATGGTAACTAAAATATTTACCGAAGTAATTATTCAAAAGGTCTAAAAATAAAATTTAACTATTTACACAATTTGGAACTCCTGATTCTAAATATAGAATCCATTTTTATAAATTTAAAACAGAGAAGTGGCAGAAGTTAAATTAAAATTAATTCTCATTGTTAAAACAAAGATCATGTTTTTTAAGAAATAATAACTGTCAAAAGATTGACACTCGTTTATGTCTAGTTTAAATGTGAAATTACGTCCAATTACCAATATTGGATTAAATTGTAGAAATATATTCTAATTATACTTTAAAACCAAAAAATAGTATAATTTATCGCTATAAATTATTTGGATTAAAAAGGTTGTTTTTAATTAATGTTTAGTAATTTTCACTATTCATCAAAAATTGAATGTTTTCTAAAAAATACCAAAAACTCACCCTAAGAAAAATTTGATATTCCAAATCCAAAAATTAAGTCCAATTTGAATCATAAAATTTATAAAATTTAAAAAAGTGGGTATTACTATTCATAATGGCTACATTGATTGGTTGTAGTGTGTGTTAGAACCTTGAAGTGGCGTACAACACACTCTACTGTATTATTCAAAGGGAAGCATACTGTGGAAGATTGGGGTGTTACATTCTACCCTCCTTCAAATAAATTCATCCTTGAAATTTCTAGAATATTACTGATTAAAATTACTTGGGTGGTTCATCATTATAAGTTCCTCAGGTTTCCACGTTGCTTCTTCCATCTTATGGTTTATCCATAAAACTTTTACCAGATGAGTCATCTAGTTCCTCAACACTTGTTCTCTGGTATCAAGAATACTAATGGGATCTTCCCAGTAAGATAGATCGGGTTCCGGTTCAAATTCCTCATAGGTGAGTACATGTGTTGGGTCAGACATGTATTTTCTAAACAGTGATACGTGGAACACATCTTGAACTTTGGAGAGATTTGGCGGATTTTCCAAATGATAATCGACAACCCCAATCCGTTCTAGAATTTTGAATGGTCTGATGTACCTGGGACTCAATTTTCCCTTATTACCATAACGTATAACACCCATCCATGGAGATACCTTCAAGAAAACATGATCTCCTACCAGAAATTAAAAATCATTCCTTCGGTTATTCGCATTGCTCTTCTGCCTACTTTGAGATGCTTTGATGTGGTTTTGGATTACCTTCACCTTTTCCATCATTTCCTCCACCAGTTCGGGGCCTACGAGTTTTCTTTCACCAACATCATCCCAACAGGTTGGTGTGCAACATCTCTTTCCATATAACGCTTCATATGGTGCCATCTGAATACTTGAATGGAATCTATTGTTATAGGAAAATTCTACCAAAGATAAATATTTATCCCACATACCCTGAAAGCCAGGTGAACAGGATCTCAACATGACTTCTAAGGTTTGAATAGTTCATTCTGATTGTCCATCAGTTTGGGTGTGGTAAGAAGTGCTCAAACAAAGTTTAGTATCCAAGGAATTCTGAAGACTCTTCTAGAATCTTAATGTGAACTGTGGATCATGATAAAAAACAATTGATATGGGTACTGCATGAAGTCTCACTGCATAATAAATATATAGTCTTTCTAGACGTTCTAGTGCTAAATATTCTCTTATAGCAAGAAAATGTGTTGAATTTGTAAGATGATCAACAATGACCCATATTGCATCGATCCTTCTATGAGTCTTTGGTAGTCCCATGAAAAAGTCTATAGTGATGTTATCCCATTTCCACTCAGTTATGGGAAGAGTTTTCAATACTCTTCCAGGTTGTTTCCTTCCATCATTAACTTGTTGACAAACCATACATCTTGAAATAAAATCTCCAATTTCCTTCTTCATGTTGTCCCACAAAAAATGTTCCTTCAAATATCTATACATTTTGGTGGTACCAAGGTGTATAGTGAAATTGGAACTATGAGCATCATCCAACAATTCCCTTTTCAGATTAGGTATATTGAGAAGAAAAATTCTCTTCCCAAATTTCATAATTTCATCTACATACACAAAGTCACTCAATCTTCCATCAGGCATAGCTTTAATCTTCTTTTGAAACTCTTCATCAGTGGTCTGAGAACTCTTTATCCTTTATACTAAGGATGGGTTGGAAACCAATTGAAAATGCATTGATTTTTAACCTTCCATGGTTATTCCCATATCCATCTTTACTAGATCCATAAAAATAGGATCCGTTTCAACTCTCATCTTGTTCAAAACTCCATGTTCCGTTCTTCTCAAATAATCTTCCACCTTATTTTCCTTCCTTGGGTGGTAATGTATCGTGTAATAATAATCCATGAGTAGTTCAAGCCAACAGCTTTGCCTCATGTTGAGTTCATTATCTGAGAAAATATACTTCAAACTCTTGTGATCAGTATAAATCTCAGATTTTTCACAATATAGATAGTGTCTCCAAGTCATCAATGCAAATATTACAGCTGATAGCTCTAGATCCTGAGGACGATAGTTTTTCTCATGAATGTTTAGATGTTTTTATGCATAGGCAATAACTCTATCATTCTTCATGAGGACACAACCACATTCTTTATTTAAAGAATCACTATAAATAAAAAAACTCAACATTCCCTGATGGTAGAGTCAAGATAGGACAATTGACTAATCTTCCCTTCAATTCTTCAAAACATTCCTCAAACTCTTTTGTCAAAAAATATTTAAGCCCTTTACATGTGATCTTTGTTAATGGGTTAGCCAATCAGACAAATTTCAGGATGAAATGTCAATAATAACCTTCTAAACCAATAAAACTGCTTACCTTAGTTATATTCATTGGTACAGGCCATTTGTGGATTTATCTTGTCTTAGAAGGATCAACAAAGATTCCATCCTTAGAGAGATATATGGCCAAGAAAAGAAATCTCATGAAGCCATAATTTACACTTTCTAAACATCCCATATAGTTCATGTCTTCTCAGAGTCTTTAGGATAATGCACAAGTGGTTTCAATGATCTTCATAGCTTTTGGAGTATACCAAGATATCATCAATAAATACCACTACAAAGATATCATGATATTCCTTGAAAACATTTTTCATTAGATCCATGAAAACAAATGGTGAGTTAGATAGCCCAAAAGGCATTACTGTAAACTCATAACGCCCATACCTGGTTCAAAATGATGTTTTCGAAATATCTTTCTTCTTAACACACAACTTATGGTATCCAGATCGAAGTTCAATCTTTGAAAAGTATTGAGCTCCATGCAGTTGGTCAAATAAATTATCAATGCGGGGTAGGGGATACTTGTTCTTTATTGATATATAATTGATCTTCATGTTTTCAATGCCCAGCCTCATAGATCCATCTTTCTTATTAATAAAAAGAACACGGGATCCCCATGGAGAAACACTAGGGTGAATAAATCCTGTATTATCTAATTACTCTAGTTGTTTCATTAGTTCCACTAATTCCATAGTGTCCATTCTATAAGGGGTCTTCGATATGGGCCTTGAACAAGGAATTAAATCAATTGAAAACTTAATTTCTCATTCTGGAGGATGTCTAGATAAATCTTCTGGAAACACATCAACATATTCTCTTACAATAGGTACATCCTCTATTTGAACATTCTTTTCCTCACCCACAGTCATTTCAATCTCTTCCTCCCTAATAATTGAATGTAGTTGAGCTATTGGGGGTGGAGCTAGATAAGAATTAGGTGGTGATGATTCTGCTCAAATGATAAGGCGTTCCTTATCACCATCATAAAAAAAAGTAACCTGCTTCCTCTTACAATAATTTTTTTCATCATGGTCCGAATGAAAATCCATACCGATGATTATATCAAATTCAATCAAAAGTATGATGATGAGATCAGCAGATAAAGAACATTTATATGCTCTAATGGGAACATATTCACAAAATATTGTTGCGATGATACTTCCCTAAGGAGTTTTAACTGACAAATACCTTGTTAAATCAAATTTAAAATATCTAATTTTCTTAGGAAACCAGGATGATATGATACAATGCAATTATTCAAAATCAAATAAAACATTTTCTAAACACGAGGAAACCATTAAATTACCTGCCGCCACATCATTAGGAGCATCTACCTTTGTAGTAGTGATAACAAAATCTTGGCCTTGATCCCTTGAACTATTAAGAGGAAAGTTCCCCTGACGCTTTGGACATTGATTTTTATAATGTCCCATCACTCTGAAATTGTAGCATTGAACATCGGTAGCTTCTTTCTTTCCCTTGCAATAACGAGCTTGGTGGCCTTTTTCACCACACTTATAACAGACACCCATTCCCTTCAAGCAAGTACCAGGGTATTTCTTCCTACATTTACTGTAGTATGGATATTCAACTCTTCCCTTCTTCCACTTATTTCCATTTCCATAGGGATCAACAGGTCTCTTCATCTCTTTCTATGCTTTAAAGTCATAAATGTGAGAGAATTTCTTTTTCTGTCTTGATAGCACATGAGACAATCTCTTCGTACGATGAGAAGGATCATACGAAAAAGTCTCGATGGAGAAATTATTTTAACCCATTTAAGAAATGATCAATATTACTTCTTGGGTTACATATATAATCTTCAGCATACCTTGATAACCTTGTAATGTTAGACTCAAACATTGCAGCATAATCTTCCTCCTTTTCCCTCAGACTAAGAAATTGTCTTTCCATATATGCTCGATGGTCATGAGGAAAGTATTTTTCTAATAATATACCTTTAAACAACCTACATTCCATATTTGATACCTTATCATCTTCCTTCATTTTTTGAATCAATGACCACCATTGATTATCTTCTCTAGTGAGGCGGTAAACTGCCATGACAACTTTTTCCTTTTTGCTACTCCCCAAGGCGTGGAATATTTTCTCTAATGAACTTATCCATTGCTCAGATACAAGTGGATTTGCACCACCATTGAATGTTGGAGGTTGTTGCATCATGAAGTGATCTAACATTGATCCTCCATGCTGCGGATCATGGTTCTCCATACGGGTAAATCTATTATTCATAACATGAGTGAGTTGTCCCAGTATGGTGATTAGATGATCAGCACCAGTTGCATCACCAGCTCCAGTACAATTATCCTGAGAAGGAGGGAAATCCATACATGGAGTGCATTAATTGATACAATTTATATTCCTTCCACTATGAGCCATTTCTAAACAATGGAAAACACGAGATTAGTTTATGAATCACAATACATAAATCCAAACTTGTAAAACACTTAACATAAATTGAATAGTTTATGGATATAATCCATAATCATAAAGATGTTTTCTTTGAGGAATTATATACTCATAAACCCTTCATAATGTTTTTTAAATAAAATGAGAAATTATCCTAAGCATATCCCCTGAGAGTGTCGTAACCAAGAGGGAAGCAGGGCATGTTTTTGTGCACCAGTTCCCGTTCGAGTCTAGCTCAAAGTAGTGTTTTCAGGTTTTACCACTAGAACATCTATTCCAGAGCTGCCACTACCTTCTCTTATCCAGACAGGTATGTATTTCTCAATAACTCAAAAAATCCCTACAATACCAAAATTCTATAATGTTCTTATATACTAATCCTCAATGTCCATCTTAGGTCTATGTTCCCAAATCAGAGTTTATCTAGATATAGCTTCCAAGGGTTGTACTAAACTTCCTCTGAAACCAACTGTAACGCCTCAACCCTAGATACCCAGAGTCGGTACATTATTACATTACATTGGCATGATAAAAAAAAAATCAAGTCTCAAAATACTGATTAGTTTAGTAGCCATTAAACACTAGATACATTCATAAGTCTTGCATTACATCATAAAGGGAAAAAATAAAACAACATAGTATCCTTATTCCACACTCATATCCCCTCAGACTCTCCCTGCATGTCTGTCATAAAATACATCTTCACATCATGGGAAAAATAAAGCATAAAAAGGGGTGAGCTCAGATGCTGAGTGAGGATAACAATATAGTGAAAACTTTCATAAGTAGGAATAAAAATATAAGGCAATGTATAACTAATACAAAAGCCTTTTAAATTTGAACATCATCATAATATGGTAAAAATAAAATGAAATAATTCCATTTACTTATTGACATGGATATTCTACTAGTCGAATAATCAAATGCAATATCAATAACCACTTTCATAATGAAGGAATGCAAAATGATAGACTATCATAACCACATAGTCAAGGCCTTGTGCGAAGACTACAAATAAGATTTTTGTCATGGCCTTGTGCCCGGACACTAGTTGTTCAAATGAGACCTACTGATGCATCAAGAAGCTATAGAGGGCTCCACCAGTCACTTACTAAGTCCAATGCATTCCTCATATGAACATGTTTTAACATAACATAATCATTCATATTAAAACCAGCATACAAAATGTCAATATTTTCTCCAAAAACCATGAATGGTATAAAAATAACAAATCCACAATCAAGAATTTCACAAAACGATCAATAAAATATGGATGTTTTATATCATAATAAATCAACTTCAAATAAGTTTAAAATACATCAAAGGATGTTCACATAGATGAAAAAAACTATTTGAGAGAAATATCTATTTTTTGAAATTATTTAAAAGTCAAATAATTATAAAAGAAAACGTTTAATTTTAAAATAATTTTTTTTTATTTTAAGGGAATCATTTAAGATTTTATAATGGGGGAAAATAGCTGTACCCGCCGTATAAGTTAAAAATGAAATTCTTTCCTTAATTTTTATCGAAAAGGTTAAAAAGGACCTTGTTTGGAAATCGACAAAAGGATTCCATTGAAACCATTTTATAAAAAGTCAAAAAAGGATATAAATGAATTTAATACATAGTCTAGTAAATAGTAAAAATGTTTTGGAATACATTTTTAAGAAACATGGATGTGAATGTTAAAGATGTCCCAGTAGATACTTACGTAAAAACAACCACAGATAATAATGAGATTGAGAAATTAACCCTTACCTTGTACTTCTACTTGGTCGACGGTGGGTTTACCTCCTGTATAATGGTGAAATAATTTTAATTAAATTATAAAATAATAATATACATTAATATGATATCATATATGATCTTTTATCATTTCTTTGTTAATAATATCTTAGTATTATCATCATTTCGGGTTTTATTAGATTTGATTTCCTTCATATTAATTGTTATGTGTGTCGTATTTGTTATGGATGGGATGTATCATATTCATATACAATATGATATCATGTATTTAAAAAAAATTATCATCTAATGAATGTTTTTCTTGAATGGATACGATGGGGAATGAGTCTCATCGCGTTCGTGGAGACGGTAATCTGTACGTACACACGAGTGACAATATCATTTTTTTTTGATATTAATATAATATATAATTGGATGTTATATCATATATACAGAATAATTATCATGTTATATTTATTATTTACATCAATTAAACATCATTATTATACCAATCTAAATAATAATTTATTGAATAACAATTACACCATGACGTGGAGACGGTAAGCTGTACGTATGCACATATAATGACATGACATTCAAAAGATTGATAGAATTATGAATTTGGTTGTACCATGTTTATAGTAACATCATATTTTATATAAGAGATTGTATTTATTATTTTATAATGGAATGAACAAATAAAAAGGAAGTGGAAGAAGAAAGGAACTTGAAAGAGGTGATGAAATATTTACCTCTTCTTCGGGTTATTCCTTTTGA
This sequence comes from Viscum album, assembly GCA_963277665.1. Classification (NCBI taxonomy): domain Eukaryota; kingdom Viridiplantae; phylum Streptophyta; class Magnoliopsida; order Santalales; family Viscaceae; genus Viscum; species Viscum album. The sequence goes on along the minus strand of OY728135.1, from coordinate 1,059,211,279 downwards.
TTTGATCAAAAGGGATCCTTAGGTTGGATTTATGACTAAAGTAAGGCCTCTATGATATAGGGAGGATAGTTTATAGGGTATTTGGGTAGATTTTTTTTGAGAAAAATGGATTTGATGGTGTGAATTAGTGAGAAGGGGGAGTTCCCTTTAATAAGAGGTGTGAGGGGCAACTTAGGAAAAGCTAGAAATATTATTTTATAATAAAATAATATTCTATTTAGAATGTCCCAAAGAAAATTTTTAACGGCTAAGCTGGGGATGGTTCTAAAAAAAATCAAACAATAGGCTTTAGATAAGTTTTGGTCATTATATTAACCTTAACGTTTTTATTTAACTCTTAGTTAAATAGTTTGACATTTTACATGTATCTTTGTATTATTATATTATATAGTTAATAAACATACAATATACCTCCAAGAAAACCCCAAGTCGTTCATTAATGATATACCTATAATTATATAAGTCTTTTGGCTGATCATTAGATTTTTAAGAATATTATATAAATTAATAATATAATATTCTTTTTAATGCTTCCTTTCTGTCAATTTTGAGATTATTTAATAATTGATTTTAGTTATAGTTATAAAAAAATTATTACTTAGAAATAAATACATTTAATCTACCCTAACTTGTCATAGTCACATATAAAATTTTTATATGGAATCATAACTTTAAATTATATTTATTTTGGAATTTATATTATCATTTAGTTAATTCTTTCATTAATAAGGAAAATACTGCATCATCATTGTGTCAAAAATAAATTTACATATTCAATGTCTAAAAATTATAAATAAAATATAATTATGTAGGAAATGATTTTATATTTATAATTAATATTTATAGTCAAATCTATAATAAGGAAAACCCAATGTAAAAATTCATTTACTAGAAGATATATGCTTATGTCATTTATGTGTTTACTTTAAATTAATTAATATAAAGTGTCATTATCACTTACAAGTGGCTCCATGAGGTCCCAAAATCGACCCAAAGATGCGCATTGTCGGACATGTATCAGAAAATAGGGTTAGGCCATGTGTTAGGGTAATTTAATATTATTATAATATTAGTTTCTTACCCTTATTTACCGGATTTACCCTTTAACCATGATAAATAAAATATTTACTGAAATAATTATTCAAAATGTCTAAAAATAAAAGTTACCTATTTAAACAATTTGGTCCACTTGATTCTAAATATAAAATCCATTTTTATAAATTCAAAAAAAAGAAGTGGCATAAATTAATTTAAAATTAAATCTCGTTGTTAAAACAAAGAGCATGTTTTTTAAGAAATAATAACTATCACAATATTGACACTTGTTTATGTCTAGCTTAAATGTGAAAATTACATTAAAATACCAATATTGGATAAAATGGTAAAAATATATTCTAATTATACTTTAAAACCACTCAATAGTATAATTTATCACTAAAAATTATTTTTATTTAAAAACTTATTTTCAATTAATGTTTAGTATTTTTCACTATTCATCCGAAATTGAATGTTTTCTAAAAAATACCAAAAACTCCCCCAAAGCTAATTTCGATATTCCGAATCCAAAAATGATGTCCAATTTGAGTAATAAAATTTATAAAATTTCAAAAAGTGGGTATTACTATTCATAACTGCTTCTTTGATTTGTTGTGGTGTGTGTTAGAACATCAAAGTTGCGTACAACACACGCTACTATATTATTCAAAGAGAAGCATACCATGGAGATTGGGGTGTTACGGATTTGGTATTTGAATAAGAAAATGTGTTACACTTTTACTGAAACTAAATTTTAATTGGAAATTTCATAGGTAACAACTCTATGGGAATGATGTTTTCTAGCGATCAAAAATATTTTCATATGGTGTATGAATATAAAATAAAATGACTATCTCTAATGGAATCATTGTTGTGATGAATTTACCACTGGAAAAGAAGGATTGATCATAGCCTATGTCTAATTGTGAACACCATTATTTTGCTGATATGGTTCCCATAGCCCTTATTCAAGTTTCAAGGACCATATAAATAAGAGTGATGTTAGTGGTGATGGGATTTACATGGTTGAAAAAGTTGAGACTAATGTAAGAGTATTTACAAATAGTAGGTGTGGCTTAGATAGAATACAAATAGGGATGTGAACCTAGGTTATGGTTAATCATTCTCTTCAAGGCAATGAGACATCAATATTGTGGTGGGATAAACCAATTACTAGATTTTTATTTTCCCATATAGAATCATCATTTGAGGGAACATAATCCACAATATTGGATCACTCAGTAACTAAAGGTAAACAAATATGTTCTAGATGATGAAGGATTCTTGTTTCCTTCCCCTTAGAAATCCAAATAAATTCGGCATCAGTCTGTGTAGGAAACATCTGATTTGAGTTAGAAGCTTACCTCATCTGGGTAATATATGGATCATTTTCCCATCACTAATATTTTTATGTATGGATTTGATGGGACAAATTTATTGGTGTAAAATCTATACAGGATCCTCCACTTATGGATAGTTCAATTTATTCTTTGGGTGATTTAGTCACCTATGGATCATTGGGAGGATTAGGCAAACATGAAGAAGGTGCTCCTACACTACTATAAACTGGGCCCATAAAACCTACATTACATGATATTTTAAATAGGTATTTTAAAAAGTATCCAATTGTGGAGAATTTGGTATCTAGTGTGGTGAAGTTCAAGACTTAATTGCAAATGATATTAAAGAGAATCTAGTATCTAAGGATGATGTTGTCTTGGAAATCAATGATATTTAAGGCAATGAGCCTCATGATGAGGAAGGTGAATCCTCAGATATGGATTATCAGAATGTATCCTGGAAGCCTCCTAAATAATGGAAGATAGATAGTTAGTTGAGAGTTTGGGAAGGATCACGAGAAAGGGGTGAAATACATAAAATAAGGTGATTGTATGATTATATTTTATGGTGGATATATAGCCAATTTTTTATCATTTCACCCAATATTCTATTATCTACTATATACTCAACTTTCTTAATAATTTTTTCAAGGACTATGAATGTTAATCCATGATTTTTATTGTTTGAGTATTGAAAGATTATACATTTGTGGAGGTGTTAAACTAAGTTGATCTTGAGCTAACAATTCTCAATAATAATATGATGGCATGTAATAAAATTGATGAAAATAGGATACTCTTTTCTCATGTGTTTTGTTTTATAAGTTCATATATAATTTAAACTTCAAAAAGTAAAAGAATCACATTCAAGGGTTTTTAGTTCATTGAAAAAAGGATGAATTATAGTATTTTTAGTCTCATTACACTCATATCCTTCCCTTTTGAGGATGAAAATATTTTTTTTGGGGGGAATGATGTTTTCTAGGTTTTTTTTATTTAGGAATTAGCTCTTTCTTGATTTTTTAGAGTCCCAAAATTTTAAAAGTGTAGAACTATATATTCAATATTGTAAGTTATCATTATAATTTTTTTATTGTTCTATTTGTCTTGTAACATTGTGTTTACGCTTGGGTTATTTTCTATGAATTTCCATGTCATGTGAGTTTTAAGGTATATTTGACATTTAATTAATTAAAATATATTCAAAGTTCACATGTGAATGACGATATCTCCTTGAAAATCCCCTATATATAATTTTACACATCATGTTTATATTTTTAATGAGGGATTTCACTAAAGAGATGTTAAATTTTTGATTTTGTGTTTTGATTTTAGTTTGATTTATTTGATGTTATTTAAATATAACATTAATAATTTTTTATGATGAAAATTTCAATTACTAATTATATTCCTATGGATAGTCATCATTTTGGCATAAACACAATATAGATTTTATACCATTATATTCTTTTAGTATAATAGATCCAATTCAAGGTAGAGATAACATCAAATAATGGTTTATTGATGATAATTTATTGATAATTAGACATTTATACTATTTAGGTAAGTCTCATTCTTAATTTACCTAACTTTTTATTCATGATTGTTTATTTTAATCTAGTTATATTATAACGCACATGGTGTCGATTATTGTGTATTGAGTTTTTGAATTATTCATGGTATTTTTAATTGAAAATATCTTATTATATTACCATAGTTTAAATATTTATTCTCACTATGTATGTAGATTATTTGATTTATGTTTTTTTTATTCATAGATTATGATTCTTGGTATTATTCAAAAATTATTTATGTGATTATTCAAGAACATGGAGGTGAAAATAACTACTAGCTATCAAATTATTCACATCATTTTTTCCATTATCAAGATGAGTATTCTCTATTAGAATTATGTATGTTGGATAGTTCTAAAATAGATGTTTAGGTAATAATTTGGTGATATGGGGGATTATTCATACATGATAATTTAGTGGGGGATGATGTTATGAATTTTAAAAAGATAGCGGGACGGATAGGGGCTCATGTTGCGGCCTAGTTTCACGGGGAAGATAGTAGTGGAGTAAATGATGATGGTGGTTTGAGTAGGGGTGAAAAAGGTATGAAAAGGTCTGGAAGTGATATCTTGTGGTGATAAGATAATTTCACAATATAGGTACAATTAAATAGATCATGAAATAATTTTAGAAATATATAAAATAGAGAGGAACATTATATGGGAATAAAACATGAGTACATGAATTACACCCCATAAAACAAACAACGGATTTTGTTATATTATGAGACTAGGGTTTTTATAGATAATTTAAATATGGAAATTCATGTGACTTCATTGAACATGCTATACCCCATCATCAATTGGATACTAGTATTTACACATTTTCATGTATTATATATTGTGTATTCAAATGAAACATTACTTTTACTCTATTCCACACATCATAAGGTGTATATGAGACCGCACTAGACTATCAACATGAACATACATATCATATATAATAGAGAGAAAGATATTCTAGTCATGATGATATGACATGACCATGTGAGTACAAAAAAAATATTTTAACTTATGTATATTGAATATATCGGAGGTTTAGACTCTATTTCTAATGGAATCTTGACATTGATCTCAAATAGATACACATAGAATAAACCCTAAAATCTGCACACCTTGTTTGATGTTGGACCCACCTTGTATGTTGAAATTGAATGACACAGGTGGCGAGGGAGACACACAAAACTGTTGGAATAAAAACACCATGCCATCCTAATGGAACATTATGAAAATTCATACATTCAAAATAGATGGTGGTATTATATTCCTTGATTCTAAAATGGGATTACACATTATTTCTCGAGAGTTCATTCTATGTATTGGTTATTCCATTGCGGTTTCTTAATTGTAGACCAGGAGCCAAAATCATACAACGTAGTATCCCATTATAGATATATTTTAATTTAGAATTCAAATATACACCTTTATGCCCAATTAATTTATGTTTCCAAGTAGTTTTTGTAATATTGATTTATTTAGATTCATGGACGTGATGAAAGGGTGAAAGAAAGATTCATAGAGTATGTTTATGTATGGTAAAATTTATGGATTCATACTGATACTAGGGCATGGGTATCCGATAAAATTTTCAGTGTTATCAACCTCTATCCATACATAAAAATTCTAGTGACAGTTTCCTCCATAGTATTTGGCCTTAAAGTAGGTACCCCTTGGTCCTGATAAGGTAAAGATCTTCTTTATAATTTTCTTACCCCTAATTCAATTTATATATTTTATTGGTGTGGAGAGGGTCATAAAAAGGCATATTTATTAGAAATATCTCTTTTGAGATTGGATAAAGTCCACCATCTATGCAGCTAGTAACCTCATTAACCTTCATGAAAAAAAAAAGATGAGTAGTCTCCCAATAAAGTTAAAAATAAGTTATATGTAGATTATAAGAAACATGGTAGTTTTAAATTTATGGGGTTTCAACTATTCATGGGTTCTTGTCAAAAAATTTACAATAATGAGATAAATTTTTGTGATTTAGTATTTTCCCCTAACGAATTTTTCCTTGAATATGTGGCATATAGAAATTATTTATTACATTGAGCATTACAGGTCTCTCGCTATTCTGAGTATCACTAGTTACAAATATAATTAATTAGTTAATATATTTAAGGTGTGATGAAGAGGAATTTAATATTTTTGTAGGTTTGCAATTGATAAATAAAATTTTGTTTGGTCCTCTACTTTTTGACGATTTGTTATTCTATCTTTTATTACTTTTTAGGGTTTTATATTGTATATGTTTATACTTACCCATTTACTAGATTTATTTTCTAAAAGTGTTGTATCTATGAATACAATGAAAAAATCAAGTGGAAACATTGTTATATTGGAGAAGTTATATCTTTTTTAGACTTTTCTTAGTGGTATACAATGGTGTATGATATTTATGAATGTTGTTATAGTTTGTTTAAAAATCATTACATTGAGTAGTGGGTTTCCTTGATTCATTTATATTTTTCCTGATGATATTGCTATATATATTAATTTTACTTTTGGTGGTTGATGATTCATCTTTACTATAGATAATTGATGTATTATTCATGTATTTTTTCTAAGGATGGTTATTTATATATATTTCTAGAGGTTATTAGTTATATTGTGTATTGGTGTTTTTTATCTATTATAGACTTTTATAGAATATGGATTACCACAAATTGTTTCCTTATTATTATATTTTTATAACCCCTAGCCTATTAGGGGTGTATTTGTGGTGGAAAACTTGGCTAACCTCAAACCCTAGTCATCCCCCAATAGTTCAATTTTGGGTCATTGTAATAGAAAAACAATTACATTTAATTAATATCACACAAATATACCATTAATATCCTGTTAACTATGGATATATAAAATATATAGGAGTCAAAAGCCTAAAATATTGTTAAATATGATTTAATAATAACAAATTAAGAAGATATTCTATCACTTGGGTAATTAAAACAACCTATCATAATGAATTTTAAGGATGTATACATTATAAAAATATTGGATAAATCTTGAAATACAAAATAATATTTTTAACTTTTCATTACATATGACCAACTCCCATAATAGATTGATAGAATGAAATTGATACGGAATAATGGATTTCACAAGATCTAAAGTCCTAAGACTAGGATTAATGTTCAATATCATAATTAAATTTTTAAAATAGAGATACTCTAGGAATTAAATACAAAAATATTACTAAAGTTGATCCCCATGATATACTTAATGTACTCTAAAAAATATTCATGGAGGGTTCCCCATTATGGAAGTGGAGGAGAATGTGATTATTTAATAAATGGAAATCAATGACAAATATATAGATGTTTCTAATCCTAGATTATATAATTTGTTAATTTTGAAATGAAATAACCCATATTTCCACAATTAAAAAATCTATAATTTATCAGGTACACAGTTAAAGTAAACTATGTACCTAGTGGGGTTAATTTCATTTTATAAACCCGAAGGTAAAACTATGTTCTTGGTAAATGTATACCAGGAAACGTATTATTCTAAATCACTTTATACCCTTTTCCTGCTACTTATAATTATATACCAAAATATTTTATCTCCCCTTAGACAAAAAATTCACTATTTAAAGGAATTAAAAGAAATAATTTTAGGATAAAAATAACTCAAAAAGATTCATGTTTTTAAATAATCCCAACCATTGGGATTCTCATCCCATAAATTATTCTTTCCACATGATAAGGTTTTTATTTAACCCATAATGGTATTAATAAAATACATTTAGGGAATTATGGGGATGTATATTCCCCAAGAATGTTTATAGATAAACTTTTTTAAAATTAAATGGAAAGTACTAAAGGTGGTGAATACCGTAACACCCTCTAATGGATATCCCCAAAGTGACTATGACTCAACATTCACGCTTCCTTCCCTCAAAGATTGATTGATGTTTTTGTCCTCCCGTGTCAATATTAGGTATTTATTTATTATATTTTTGAATTTCAAATGATAAATAGAAATATATTTTTTATAATTGATTTTTATGGTATAGTCTAGCTCAATGGTTGATAAAGAATGATCAATGAGACACATGATAGAATAATTTAATACATCAAACCATTATCTCACATTCCCATTGAAGCAAGCCTATTGTACGGTGTGGGAAGAAAATATTAATTTTTCTAGAAGGTTATATAAAGGTTGACCAGGGTCATCTCACTTGAAGGTAATCATAGTAATTTCAATAACTACATATATTAAACTAAATGTATTTATTTATTTATTTTTATTTATATATGAAAATATTTACATTTAATAGTTTTTGAGTTTTGAAAAAATAAAATTAATTAAATATAAATAACAGTATCCTAAAATGAAGATTTAAACAGAATAAAATTAGGGAAGAATGATCTTAGTCTTTGAGAGGGTTAAATGAGTTAATTAATTAATTATTAATTATTTTAATAAAATTTGATAGAACTATAATATCATTTTTTTATTGTTACTCTCTACCTTGAGTGGGATATTTTCTAACCTATGAATCTAGTTTAATGCAATGAACGATCACCTTCCTCCATGGGAAGTAGGAATAAATTTGATATTCATTTCATGGGGGCTATTTTCCACACCAGTTCATTTCACTCTCGTATAAAAAATTATAATAAAATTAATTAATTTTATGCTAAATAATAAATAACACCCTGAAACTTCACCCAAGTCCAATACCCGTGTTAGTCACTTTCCATTATGAAGTGATAGGATATCTCAATGGGAATAACTAAGTTAGAGAGAGAATGAGATTAGGGTTGGAAGAGAATAAGAGATGGAAGAATATAGAAACACTTGAATTAAAAGATAAATTATTATGTTAAATGATAAAATAAAAATATTTAAAGGAAAATAAATAAATCCTAAATAATTAGAATCCCTACATGAAATGAAATGGTAGATACTCAGGAACTAGGGTTTTTCACATCCATATCCAAATTACTTTGTTGTTGTATGGGGTTCCAAAAAAAACATCATAAATGAGTCAAAAGTTAATCACTGTGGGTCCTATGTTCTTAAATATGTTATTATCAATTAATTGTGTTAGATATGATATTTATGGGTGTATCTTCAAGTTTCACTTAAAATTATTGTTATTAATGATGTGTAATGTCTGATATTGTCCCTCCTATTTCCAAATATTTCACATTTTGAATAGTGTATTCACAACATCTAATGTTAAGGCGCATAATTATCATGGACTATTTTATTACATTGAAAATATTCATGTAACACATCTTTCATGACATACATGACTTGTAATGTTGATTTCCTACCGGTTTCTCTCCGAACCATCCTGGTTTATTATTTTCCAGATTCAAACATAGCCCTCCACTTTTACCTTCACCACATGACCTCATTTTCTTGATCAAATAATCATCTTTTTTATTCCAAAATCCTTTGTCATACCGCACTATGAATAATTTTCATGAAAAGTGTTTTCATTTTACTATATTAATATTTTATTGAAATTCTTTTGATTAAACTATGTATCATTGCGTCACACAAAAAAAACTAAAAACTAATAGAATTAATCATTTAATGTGTATAGAGGATGTGTTTTATATTTAATTAATCCTCCAAAATATTTATCAATCTCCTATTTCTAGGTTAAAATTTATAATCTCTAATGCTTCCATCAAGCATGAACTAGAAGGATCACTATTCCCCATTATACCTTCTGAATCCAATCGATGATACAAATGAGATGATCAATATAGGATACCTCTCCCTCAAGCTTGATCTTAACATATCTGATCTTATGTGTAAGATTGGGTATGAATTTTCTCACTTAGGAAACATATAAGATACTACACATTCAATAGAATTTTGGATGTGAATAAATATGGTAATTGATTTATATAATTATACCCAAGATACCAAATGTTCCAATAAACATTAGAATTAACATCCATAGGGTTTCCATCATTTTGTCACCTAGTCATAGGGAAATGTGAAAATTTTTCATATCACAATTCAAAAATTCTAAATTTAATATACATTAATTATAATATAAATTATGGATACTTTGAGTAGTAATTATTATCTTTTGACTAAAATTAATTTCTTCTATCATCTACTGAACAATAATGAAAAAAACAATGAATGATTCTTCTATTCTAATCTGATGTTGGAGATAAAAAAATATTCTACCATAAATGGGGAGCCATATGAATGAATGAATAATAGATATTATTCTAGGGAAACCATAAAACTGAGAAATGGTCTTCCCATGATAACCCAAAGATAAGAATATAGGTTTATAACATATCAAAATTTTTTATGATTTTCTTGGTCTAGAAATCAATTTGAGGTTGGAAAATTATACTAAAGTTTACTTGAGTAATAAGAGTTAGCTATAACCCTTTCCATCACTTATAAAATGACCAAAATGTATGAAATGATATGTTTTTATATGGTATACCATGAATCATCATACATTATTTAACATAAAATCTTCCTATATCATCAAAATACGAAGAATCTCCCATGAAAAAATGATCTATCCTAGTTAGGTGGTATAGATTTACTAATAGTGTATCTCAACCTCACATAGATCATGGAAATATGGTCAAAAAATCCATTGTAATTTTTTTATCATTTTCATTTAGTAGGAGGGAATGCATACAGCTCATAGTTAGGTCACTAGTGTTTTTCATTCACTCATTGAGAAGTGAAGCATCTTGAAAAAAAAGATCTCCCTTTTCATGTTAGACCACCAAAGTTACTGGAAAATGTTACTAAAACTTTTCATGATATAGGATATATCATCAACTAGGATAAATAATATTTTTCAACATTACATAAATAATACTAGTAGAGACCACTAGTCTTCAATGGACCAAGAGAAATTACTTGAAATATGGAGACCAACAACAATGGATCTCCCCACCATTGAGTGTTTCTATAATAATGATACAGTCATGGAATAATATTTAGGAGCACTTAATCTATCAATAATTTATGACCTAATATTAATATGGAATAAAATAATTCCATATTGATCCTTAGTAATATCGAGAATATGTTTAGGATTCGAAGACCATAATCTCAACTCTTTCATAACCAATTTCACATTTGAGGTTAGACATTCCTAGTATGAGTAATAGGAATAGTATTACCCTTAACCTATCCATATTGAATATCCCAATCAAATTATTCATTACACCCCCTAATGATACTGCTTCAAATTTAAAAACAACACTAAAAAAGAAATATTTGAGGTTTTTACTATCAGTGAATATAATGAATCACCAATTAAAAAATAATAATGAAAGTGATATTAAAAAACATGTAATAAATCAAATAATTCAAGATCAGGGTTATATACTTCCATTCCTGAGTTAAATGTTATCTTGAACAACTACCCAATGATCCAACATCAAAATACTTCCGAATATGAGTAGAAATTCACTATTTCATACCACAAACACTTCACTTGGATGAGGTACTTCCATAATTACATATATTACTGACATTATTATTTTCTCCTAGAATACTAATTAATTTTTCATCACATATAAACATGGTCCATTTAATTTCAGAGGCTTCAAAAGTAGTGACTATTATCGATATATTCAGGATGATATGATGATATTATCTAATAGTCACTTTAAAAATTCCTACTAAATGAATTATTAAAGAGAATTTCATTCATATTAATACTTATATCTTCTTAGGATGCACCAAGATACTAGGTTCATATATCATATTCCCATGAAACATGAGTTCTTGGTCTAGAAATAGTATTAATGATTTTATTCACATAATTAGTCTTCCAATAATTTCTATAAGACTATTTTGATTTTCCAAATATACTCATCATGTGATTTCAAATACACCAACACATTATATAATAATTTAATTATAAAAGATCTAAACTAAGTCACATATCATATCCAATAAATAAATTAACCAATATAGATCATTAGTCAATCAAAAAATCATTACCAACTATTCAATGAATCAATATCATCTTTGAAAATATATTTTTTCAATATCCACTAGCCTCATAAATAGATGATTCTTCCCTCAAAAATTGTCAAACATTGAACCCCCACCCCATTAATTAATCAAATAAATATTCAATTCTTTGAAATGGATGCATGATTTTTTATATTTTACCAATTTAGACCACCTATAATATACTGAAAATCACAGACTCCCATCATCATTCTTCATAAAAATAATTTCATCACCCCATGGATAAGTAATTGGTCTAATAAATGTTTTAAATAAAATCTTCTAATCGATTCTTATAGTCCCCCATTTTTTGGAGATGCATGATATAGAAAAATATAAATATATTCTTTCATGGAAATAAATAGTAATAAAATTATAATTCCCTCATAGAAGGTAATCCTTTGAAATATTTATGTACAATTTTAGGAAAGATATATAATAGCTTAGGGAAGACCTCAATCATCTCACATATAACTAATCTATGAGTAAGTCTAACTATCGTAGTGGAAATAACTCCCACCCACCCCTAGTCTAGTTCATCTTAGTCATATTGGAATCCCCATTATACGATGATGGTATATATAATATTCCATAGTTAATAATGATTCCCTCCTTTGATAACAATTGATATGGATTCATAAATTGGTAAACTAGTCCATTTATGGATGAAATTAAATTATTTAATAGTTATAATGATCAAATCACACAAACAAATAAAAATATTCATATGTAAATATTACTCAATCAATTTTTTAATATCTCTTTATAATATTTATTATCTTTTCTAGGGGATAAGAAGGCCTCAAAAAGTGTTGGGATGCTTTGATTTTTAATTCCAAGAGATATTCAAATTGATCATAGATATAATATTCTAAGGAATCTATACTGAATAAGTTAGATGATAAAGTATAATATACTAAAATAATAAATATAAATATATAAGACCCCACTACAACTACAATGTATTATGAAATAACAACATACATAATTAATATTCCATTAAACTATATAGAAACCATTGATTGGATAAAGGAAAAACTAATTGATGAACCTAACCACCACGCAAAACCCCTCAAATAGATATATCATTGAGTGAGTTACTGCCTCTAGTTAACTATGCACTAGACCATGTTTACAATAACATGATCAGTTAAGGTCATTGGCCAACACCCTATGATATATCCCTTTGGTAAAATATATGAAAATGGAAATAGTATACACATAAATGGATTATATCTATTTAAATGAAAAATTCCTCTTAGTATAAAAATTACATCCACGTTGATAATAGTGGTCAAGATTTCATACTTAAAAGGGGAAAAAAAGATGTTCCCTAATGATTACCCTAAATGTTTATCAATTTTCTTTTTTTATTCTCAATGTTACTTATACCTTTTTATACATATTATTCCATCAAAGACTTGATTCTTTATTTCAACCACTATAAGAACCCATATTCATCGAGATTATATTTTATGCAAAAACATTTCCACACACACAGAGTGTTGATCTAATATTATATTACATTCAGAGATGAAATATATTCATCTAATATATAATTATATTTACTGCAATGTGATATCTCCTAATTATATTAATGGAAATTTGTTAAATAATGTTCCCATTGGATTAATCACTTCCCGACAATGAATATTATCACGGAAGCCACTCTAAAAGAAAAACATTAAAAGAAGATCGCATATGACAAATATAATTTCTCTCTCCTTGTGTTGTGTTTGGGGGACATCTCAATGTATTAATATAAATTTTAATATAAAACCACATACAATTTATCTTCTAATAATGGGTAGACTAATATTGGGGTCAAAATAGTAATAATCACCTTTATTCCCTATCCCCTATTTAGTTTGTTTCAATTTATTATATCATTTCATGCCCTTAAAACACCATTTGATAATATTACATCACTATAAGTAGAACAACATAGCTAATAACAATAATAATGAGATCTCATAAATCAAGTGATTCAATTATAAATTTATATTGATCATTATGACAGTAATAAATTTATTAGAAAAATAATTATTTGTTTCAGATGTTTCATTCAATACTAATATTAAATTTCTCTAGCAATAATATAAATAATTATAGGAATGCACAAAACATGTCATGCTATCAAATATGTAATTACATATGGAGACTCGTAGATGATGCATAAAACTCATGGAACCAGGAATGAATCAAGCAGAATGTCAAAATAAACCCCAAAAATACCCATACTAACTCAATATTAAATAATAAAAATGTTTTATAGATATATTTATATGTTACATAAAACATCTGGACATACCTACCTCTAGGACACTCAAAATAACATATCTAATATCCCTTAGTTCTCTAAGATAAAATGTAGTAACAATCATGGCTTGGGTTTCTAAAAAATACATGAAATAGTTAACCAAAACAATATAGAAACAGATTTTAATCATTGGAGGGTATAATTTATTGAGTGATATATAATAATAATATAAGTGATGGTATTATTTCTTTTTTATGAAAGAAAATTATCAAAATTTCATGCGAAAAATACAGTTTTATTTTTATATTCATTAGATAAATGGGTGAAATAATTGTTTTAAGATGGTATATATAAGATTAAGATACCTATTTTTTGTATAAAATTATATGTAGAATAGTAAATGAATAATAAAAAACAAGTAAACATAATCTAACAATGGATCAAAGTACACATATAATCCTATTTTCAAGTGTATATATAATAAAATCACAAAGATGACTGATGTATGTCAATCATGAACTAAATAATATAAAATTAACTCCCAAGAGTAGGAAACCCATTTTATAAAATCCAAGGATAGCCTATATATCCCAACTAGGATTTTCCATCAAAATTTAAAAAAAATTATTACCAGACACACACTCCAAGTGATATAAACACCAATAATTTAATGACTTACCATTACTTGGGTAATGTAGAATGGGATATTCACACATCCTCTAATTGAATCATTTAGGGTGCGATCATATAATTCCTAGTATAATTTCACCCCCAATAAACCCTTACTATTGGTCATAAATCCAATTTTATGTAACGAATTAAAATACCGGTGAATAAACATGTACACAATCATTATTCTCATGTAAAAATGTTGTAAATGTATAACAATATTTATAATTAACTCCCTACACCTAGAGGATCCAATGTAAGGGTATATTCATGAAACATAGCACAAAAGCCATAATATTTTTCCATTTAGTACACCTATCATTATTCCTATATAAGTTTATTGAAAGAAATTCTATAATACCCATCCAATATGATTGGGAATAGTGTAAAAGTAGTCTGAGATGTTTTACAACCTATATATGTGGGAAAGGGGACAACTGAATTATATATTGGGGAGATGTGTGCCCATACCCTATTAGATAACCATTCCTTTATAATTTAGAATACTATCTCATAAAATTAATAACATTAATATACCATTGTCTATATAATCAATAATAGGAAACAATCATATAAATATACATCCATCTCCAAACATGAATCTATATAACAAACTCTAATAGGATATGAATAGAAAAACATTTTAACAAGTATGATGAAATGGATAACACATAAATTACTGTGGAATCACAAAAAATAAACGAAATAAAAATATATTACATCATATAAAAATCATAAATTATCATGTATGCACACTATGAACCAAGTAAATCATAAAAATTAACTGAAGAGAATTTTATTTCTAAACTAAATCATGTAAACATATTACATGGAAAATAATAATTGTAATGAAAATATATTCATTTATAATTCACTTCATGTGAAACATAAAGGTTTTATCAACCATTCTATCCATGTTAAAATTATTTCTCAATACAAAAACAAGGTAGGCTCAAGGTATAACCTACTTTTTCAATTTAAAAAAGATTAACATAAATAAATAAAATTCAATACAATATTTTTTTAATAATTTTTTTAATATTTTTATCATTCAACCAAATATCACTACTTTCCCAAATATTATTAGGATATGGTTGATAGGAAACATGTATTGAACATGATTTTATGTGCCCAAAGAATAAGATGTATCCACCCATGTAATATCATATTTTAAAATTCATGTGGAATTTTCTTTTTTGGTCATAATGAAATGGATATTTTGTGAATAAGGATTTAGATTATAATTCTAAGCATTGTCTCATTTTAAGATAATTTTATTTTTCATATGGATTTATTCTTGATATGTGTTTCATGTTATCAGGTGAGTATTCGAAGCATCAGGATAGAGGATAGAGTTTTTAGTAGAGCTGTGAACTTATATATAATTAGTATATGGTTAGAGAAACCTATGTGGGTTATTAGTAAATATCATTTACGAGTGGTTTTGACTTTATATTTGAGGCACACAACACATGGTTATGTTGAACCGTGTGATGAAACCATATACGGAGATGAAATTTTCATAGAAGAAACTACAAGGTTTGATAAAAAAATGTGGTCAAACCATGTGATGGGGTGTGTCTTGAGATATTTCAATCAATTTGGCTGGTGAAATTTTTTTAAAATCATATGATAAACATTATACAACAATATATTTCATAAAATATGGGAAATGAAAATTTTTCCCATATCTATTTGAAGTATCCCTTCTACTCTTTTCATCACTACTGTATGGGTAAACCATGAACATCACCCTATCCTTCATTCCATAAATATTCCATTAGATCGGGGTGTTAATGATGGATTAAATAATTTTTTGAGTTGTGTTCCCCCATGCCCTTTATTTAAATTTTCTTCTCCTTTCAATCCTAATTATTTTGTACGATTATGACTAGGGTTTCATTGATTATGTCACCAGATCATGGTTAATGCATTTTTAAAGATAATGATTCTATATATAGTGTGTATTGTATATCCCATAATGGCTAATGTGTGTATTTATCTACTTTTTGTTCGAGTTTTGTATCCTTAATAATTTATCTATGGGGTTTGGTGTAATTGGGTATAATTGAACCATGATTTAAGAAAATTTTGTGTATTTTGGATTGATTAGGTTTGGGTGTATTTCATGAGTGGATCATAACCTTTTGGTCAAGGTTTAAGAATTGTTATTCTACTAGGTGAGTTTTTTATAAATTTTTTATTTTTCAATTAAATTGTAAAATTTATTATAAATGGTTATAATTTATTTAATTGGATGAAATAGAATGGGGTAGTGTCTTGAGAGATGATATAAGGCATGGATAATCATATGAGATATTAGAAATTCTATTAAACAATTATGATAACTATAAAGGAGGTAGTTGGTCACTAAACATTTTCCATCATATTTATGAATCATGTTCATATTCATGTGTTTTTTAGTGTCTCCATGAATAGAATATTGAAAGTATATTTGAAATGAATTAATTTTTTAATGGTAATGGATAGAATATACATGTTTAGGGATTCAGTAGATCCTTGGTTATTAGGTTTGTTCCTTGTCTACTAATGGTTGAGGTCTTGATTTTAAATAAATTTGATTCGGAATGTTGATTAAAGGGGGTATAAATTTACATAATCCATTTATTGGGATAAGAGTTAAGAACCCTTAATTCCATAATGTTAGGAGTAGTGACAAACCAATTATGGGAAACCTCATGTGTCACCATTGAACCTATTGGTAGGCCATGAAAGAACCTTGAGATACTTTATAACCATAAATATAGTTTAAAAGAGAGTATTAAGGGTTGTCTTCCCCACTATTACATGATAACCTGGATGGAAATGCATTGGTCAATATAATATATAGGATAAGCATGGGATGGATGAACTAGGATAAATTGTCAAGTGAGACGGGAACTCTGAAATATTTCTAAAGCAATACTGGTGTGTATTTTCCTTTAAAGGTTATAAGAACTTGTGGTGTACTAATTATATGGAAACTCTTTATAATGATATTTATATGAGATGTTATAGGGTGGATACTCCCCCAAAAATATTATTACGAGGTATTATCAAGTGGGATGATGTACACCCAATAATAAGTAAATGTTAAAATGAAATGGAAGAGCAGGATATACATCCCATGATAATAAATGAATGTTTAAACAAGTTGGATGGGTAGGGAAAACCTCCCCCAATAATAATTTTATATATAAATGATATGGATGGATGTGACACACCACCCCTGATAATAAAGGAATACATAAAATTTTGAGTAAAATGGACATGAATTTTAATTTAATCTCTATAAAGGGTCAATATGTATTTGATATTAAAAAAAGATAAGTGGAGGTGTTAGGGGAGAGGAAAATATAATGAATATTATAAATATCAAATTTGATGACCCTTTAACTAGTCATAAAGGTGAGATACAAGTTAAAATATTGTTGAATAACTGAGACAAGGTTTACAACATGCTGGAGAATAATTTAATATAGACGACACAAAATATAATTTTTTTTCATTACACATTAAGATAAGAGAGAATATAAATTTGTGAATGGTATAGTGATTATTGTTAGTTTTTAATAAGTATTTAATATGATCCTTTATTAAAGAAATCATCCCAAATATAGAATATAGGCTAACTCAATCGTATATATGGGTGATTCTATCAGAAAACCAGGTACAACCCACATGGTTTGGCATGAGGAGATATTTTGGATTCATTTCTCACATAGGGAGTGTGCCTGAATTGTCAATAAATCAAGTTTAGGGATGACTGTATGATTTGAGGTGGGCTGTGGACTTGTATATGAAGCATGACACATGAAGCCTAAGTGTGTGAAGCGTATCCTGATGTCGGCCCTCATGATAGTACAAATATTGAATGGAATAGAATTGATTATATAGAATCACTATAATGTGGTATAAAGTAATGTAGGACAACACAGTGTATTTAATATTCACCCATATTTAAATGATATCATTATATCTTGTTCATATAGTCAATGCAGATCTAATATATCTCAGATATCCACATATTTTCCTTCAACCATCAAATTTATAAGTGGTTTGAAATGATGGGGTTTTTTATTCCATGACTACCAACATTAAGGATTTCATTAAATACTGATATTATGAGATTATTATACCACAAACCTTCATGATCTTATGCTACACATTTCATACACTCATTGGGTCAAAAAAATTCATTGTCTACAAACAATTGGAGTTACATTATGGAATTCATATAGGAATGATTCGAAGATTATAAAATGTGATACCCCATGAGAATAATTTGTATATTCACATGAGGATTTTCTACATAATAAAGGATTTAATGTTCCTTTATGTCAAAAATAACTAATATGTAAACCAATGTATAAATATTTTAAGGTGAAAATATTCAATGGTAATAAAATTGTCGTTAAAATGAAATATTTTCTATGCTTGATATTTAATGGAAGATAATGAATGTTATGTGGTGAAAAAACTCCCTAAATACAGATGGAAAGAGGAGGAAAATTCTATTATAATTTGACATTGGGCTCTCTTTTTTCAGAAACTAAGTTATATGAAAACCTTAATTCATAGAGATAATTTCCCAAAATTTTTCCTTCTTACATGAAGAAGAGGAAGATCATATGCACATTTGACATTTGAATCTAACACTCAAGAGTTTCATGATGAAATTTATTTTATGAAATTCTTTTGATTACATGGATATATTATGAACCACATAAATATATACATTTAGTTTCACAAATCATGTTTTTGTGATAAATTAGGAATAGATATGTTATTCACTTTGAGGGAAGAAGAAAAGAGATATCATGCGCCACTATTTGTCATGACGAAGTGTGTTCAAGAAGGCTATATTTTTTTTGTTTGAATAATAAGAATAAGAGAACATGTGTGTAGGAATTAAAATGGTCTTACAACATGATTTTATACATAAATTCATAAAGACATTAAAACCCATACATGTACTTGAATAATATCTCATGAAATAATATACAAAGGAATATTCTGTTTTAGTGTTTACAAAGATGATATGTCCTTGAGATTCATTCATGAAGTGCACATGTTGAGGATGAATTGGGAATTAAAGAATAAAGTGGTTTTAGTTTAGAACATTTATTATTTCATAAATTAATACAATGAGAAATTATTTACATCTATTTCAAAAATCATATTATGTTTGGGACATTATCATACATAAGTATGAATTGGAAAAAATTGGTTCACTAAAGAATATAACCATATATAAGTGATATAAATTATTTAGAAATACTGATATAATGGATCGGTGTCTATAAATGTTATTTGAATCAATCATGTATAGATTAAATCTAGCATACCCATGCAGGAAGATAACTCAAAATAAAGACGGTGTATTTATACTATAAGATCAATAATTGTAGAATAAATGATGGATTTATGATGTATTCTAAATATCATATAGTGTTACTAAAGTATTATAAGGCCAGTGTTGACATGGTAACACTATATTAAGAAATATAAATATTATATTTTATAGATTAATATAATGAAGGTATGTGTGAAATATGGAAACACTATGTGAAGATATATAAATATCCTCTTGTGTTGATATAGGATTTAAGATATATTGTAAATATGTATAGACAATTAAAAATGACAAAAAAATCACAATATAGAATTCATGTTGGGGTATAACCAATATTGAAATGAGTAAAATTTTTAATTGAACCTTGTAATTAACTATGTCTAGAGTTTCCTTTTACTACATAATTCCAAGAAGGGATGGGATTAAGAGGAAGAGTGAATGAATACTTTAATTAGGAATACTAATAGAATTGAAAATAACATAATTCATAAAAATATAAATGAATTTTTGATTCACCAACTCCCCTCCTCAGTGATCTCACATTGATTTGGATTCTACAATTAGGATCATAGAAAAGGTTTCATATGAAATATCCAATAGAAGACAAAGCATGGAGAACATTAATTTAGTAAATAGCAGGGGTGTTCCCACATTCAATGTTTAAAACTATATTGGATGGATAAATATGATGATATGGTATCTCCTATTACATTGGGTAAAGTGATAGATGAATCTATAATGTTAGTTCAACACTTTAATAAGAATGATTCCATGAATTTTGTAGATAAGATAAATTTGGAAATTGATGGAAAATCAAATAATTCCATCTTGATTTCACTTATTGAGAAGGTATACAATAATGTTTAGGGGATTTTAATTACTAAGGATATTTGGGGAAAAAACAGGGTGATTTTATGAGGGAAATAGAGATATTATGGTTTCCAAAATAAAAATGTGTTGAAGATAACTTTAAGATATAATAATGACTTATTATGATAGTATTTATGAATAATTATCATAAGTAGAGGATATTGTTTGTAGAATTTGTTTTTGGAGAGAATATGGATGACTCCAACATTGTGAAAACGCTAATGAGAAGCATTCCAGATAGATTTTAACTATATGTTTATACACATGAATACCGATAAGAACTATCATAGGATTAACTTCAAAATATTCTCATAGAATGTGAAATGATAGAAGTATTATACTTTAAGATTAAATAAAATTATGAGATGGATTTCCTAATCCATGAAAAAGGTTAATGTAACATATTTTGAATAATAAGATTTAGGTGATTCATAAGGTGAATAATCTAAGAAGGTAATTAAATAGAAAATGGTGTTATATAGTAAATATGTATAAAAAATGTAGAAAATGAAATGTAATGATTCCACAAATGTTATTAAAATATAATGTTGTTGGATGTATTTTATAAGACAATCTAAATAAGAGATATAATGTCACTCAAACTTATGGGGAAGAGTACAAATTCAACATAAAATCTATGTAAAACATAAAAAGTGACTATGATAAGAAAAAGAAAATGTTTTCAAGAAAAAGAAGATGAAATATGATGAATATAGAATTTGATGAATATTCATCATCAAATAGCGGATAATAAGATGAATTATTTTCTAGAAATAATGTGTGTTGAATTAAAAAAATCAAAATTGCTAAATAGAAATTTAAAGTTACACAAGGTGAAGAGATAACTAAACTAGAAAGATTCTTATAATATTATATTGAATCTACTACTAAAAATAAATTGAAAATGAAAATGATAAATAATACTGAATATATATTCATGAAAGAAGAGTCATATCTTAAAGAGATAATATAATATATAAGGAATGTAGATGTCTAATAAAGGAAACTAAAATATTTTTAAGAAAAATAACCTATAAGTAATGATGTAAACAAGAATGAAACTTCATTAATTCATTAAAAGAATAAAAAAGGATAAATATAACTAACAATTAATATATAGTGAATGATGTTGATGATATAATTATTTGAGACCAAATCACATTTCCATTTAGCTCAATGTGATTTGAAGAATATAAAATAAGTCTCAAACAAAGTAGTTGAGAATAAGGTTGAATCGTCTAATGTTGATTAGAAAATGGGTCCATAAAATAATTTTGTTTATATATCTAACGAATCTCAATGTACAATTTATTAATTGCAATAGTGAAATATTGAAAGAGAAGTCTGAATATGTCTTTCCCAAAATAAAAATATTGAAAATGAATTCCACCAAGAAAGATATAAAAAAATCAACCTAAAGGTTTCCTTCTAACTACAAACACAAACAATCTATGAAAAAAATAAAATCAAAATCCTTATAGTACTTCTATAATGAGTATGTAAGATCATGTTTTAGAAGATACTTCTAGTATTGTAGAGTTTTTGGTAATATAACTTATTCAAACAAGTATAATGTTTCAGTACTAGGAACATTTCATAAAAAAGGGGCATCTATTTGATAATGATGATATGATATTATTATAAATTGAATCTCACAACCAATAAATCATCTAAAATTTCAACATCAAACAATATGACTTCTTGAATGATTATTTGGATGTTTGTGGTCATGAATGTCACAAATCAAAGAAAATTATAGTAATATTACATAATTATATTCTTTTATAATAAAAATTATAAAATAATATATAAATTAAATAATTTTATAGTAACCAATGAGTTTTATTAGAGGCTCATGTAATTTGAGAACATTAATAAAGAATGTTTAATTTTTTATCTTGATCAGTTAGCCATGGTAAACAATTTGATAAATATTATCAGATTGATAAACATAAATTAAATCATGTGGTTATAGATGAAGAAATTAAAATTGATGATAAGTCATCTAAAAATTATTAAATGAAAATTTTGATGTTTTAATGGTGTGATGAAATTATTCATACAGTAAACATTTTGGTACAATACTTCCAAAATGATAATAGAATGTAAAGACGATATGGAAAGCACAAAAAAAATACTTATATTACTCAACAGGAATGGAATGCGCAATAAAAGTGTTAACTGATTAAAGAAAATAAATAAATGTTTTTTAGATAACTAATAAAGTTCGTTTATCCAAATATGACCCTATGAGTAATAGGATGAAGGAATGGTTAAAGGGAAATTTTTAGCCTCTATATGTCCTCAAAAACAATTTAGGTCCCTAAATATTCACTCATTCTTTTTATATGAACTAACATGTAGAAACTTAAATAATAAGAGCTTTTAATCATGAGTAACATCTATTTCCATAAATATATATAGATTTTATCAGTTCTAGGATAGAAAAATTGAATCTGGGGTATGATTATTACACTTGAACAACATCCTCAATTATGTCAAACAAATAATCAAGGGGGAGAGAGATAATAAAAAATGTGTTTTAGGGGGAGAAAAATTTTAGGCACTTGAAATATTTCAATTTATTTTATAAGATAAATTGTTTTTATATATTGATTAATATTTTTATACCCCCTAAAATGAATTAGTTTAAAGGGATGGAGGATGTTACTATAGATCAATATTCCTCAGGGACAAATTTGATGATTTGGTAATATCAATCTTGTTTTATCACTAGGTTAGACCATGTTGACTCAATTTTTTCTTATTAAAATATAATTAAAATTTGAAAGAGTGGGTTTAAATTATTTATGTTGAGATGAAAACTGTTAAATACACCATTGTACAAATTTCCAATAAGGGGGATAAGAAAAAAAAAGAATTCGCATATTGACTTGGTGGATTGTTAATTGTATTCACAAAAAATTACAAGGGGAAGACTATTGAATAAGAATGAATTGAACAATATTTATTTTCAATAAAGGGTAAATATATATTGGAGATTGTAATAAGATAAGTTGCGGTGTTAGTGAATAATCATGGAGAATTACTATTCTCCATATCAAATGTAATAATTGTTCAACCAATTTTAATGGTAAAAGGCATGTGTAAAGTGTGTGTAAGCCTAATTGTGAGTATTTTATTTGATTTTTAACCCTAATTCTAGGTTAAATACTGAATGGAACCTAATGAATTTTTTGGAAGTGAATTATGATGGTAGAATCTGATGTGGTATAGTGTAGTGTGACTACGGTTGACCAATATCAAAATGACAAAGTTATATCATAACCATCCCATCTATGAAGATCCTACAACTTTTAGGGATAAACATATTAACATTCATGCTTTAACATTCCAAGGGGTTTTATGTTCTATTGTTTCTTTATACTATGACTACCCTCATCAATCAAATCTTGAATTATCAAAATTCGGAGACTATGTGTCCCAGAACCGTCATGCAAGTATTCTATGCTTAAAATGAATTATTTGGATCAAATAAAATATCACTATGAATTTAAAATTAGAGTTCCAATGAGGCATTCATACCACCATGACATAGAGATTATAAATTTTAATGAAGAATGGGAATATTTTTCATGTTCTCTTGAGGATTCATCACAAAAGTAAGGATATCATTTTTTCATGTGGTCAAAATATTTCAAATGGAATCCAACATTTGAATATTTGAATAATGATATTTTTCTATTATAAAATAATTATTTATAGTATATATTTTCTTGGATTCTTATTTGGATAATGATAATGATGTACAGGTGGTGAAACCTCTCGTTGAAGACTAATGGAAAAAGGATGAAAATTCAACTTCCATTGGATTTATCTCATTTTTACAAATTGAGAATCATGAAACCCTAGTTTTGAAAAGATAAGTACCCATGAATATTTTTCTTATGATAATAATAATAAGATCCCATGACCTCATGACATATTAATATTTCAGTCAACAGTTTCATGAATAATTTTTTTCATGAATATCATTAAAAAAATATGAATAGTAGAGGCCTTACCTATTTATATACATTGAGGGTGTTAAATAACATCATTTTATACAAGAAAGAAGAAATAAAGTATTCACTTCTCCTGATGATGATATGTGACGTTGTGCACTACTATTTTTCATGAAAATTTTGGTCATGAAGGCCTCATACTACATTCTGAGAATATAAGTTGAATTTGTTTTAATGAATTAATTTTTTTTAACACATGAATGAATATGTAAATTTATAAGGACAAAATAAACTATACACACAATTGAATAATATCACAAAAAAATAACAAATTATGGAATATTATATTCCATTATTTTCAAATATGATAAGTTTAGGCAATTCATACATGAGGTGTACTTGATTCTGTTTAATTAATAATTCAAGAAGAAACTGTGTTGAGTTGTGAAAGATTATTATTGTATAAAATAATAAATGAAGATATTATGTGCATCTACTACACTGAACTTATTGATCCACAAACTTCACCAGAAATAAGAATGAATTTGATGATCGTTGTTGCAATGTGAAAACTGATCATATACAAGTGATCTGAATTATTGTGCATGACTGATAAACATAATTAGTCACTATTCAATTTACATGTTGTGTACATGAGAAAAGGAGACCCAGTATTCTCAAGGATGAAGATCAATATAATGATGGAAGAGGAATTTATACTACATGATCAAAGAATTATGATAAAAAGATGAATATGTGATGTAGTATAAGTATCTTCTAGTGTGACTCGAGATTTAAATATCTAGGGTGGACAATCGTAACATAGTGTAAAGATGTTTAATGGTCATATTGTGTGACTCAATAGCATGAAGTCCAGTGTGGACTCAGGTAACACAATTTGAAACTATCTAGTGATCATCTTGGGTGGACAAGGGAGTTAATATATAGTGTGACCGTTTATTTCCCATTGTAATTGATAAAAATATTATTTTGTAGAATCCATGTTAGGGGGAATAATAGCATGACAAAGAGTATTCCATCCAACTGACCCTTTTAAATCAATGAGTTTATATTTTCAATTTATTGGATCATTAATTGAAATTCTCAGATTAACAAGAATAGTGGATCAAGGATTTAACCAAACAAAAAGGTTAAATTGAAAAAGGGAGAATTCATAAAAAGATAAAGGCATAACTAATTCACCCCTCTCCCTATTGGTCATCTCAGGCTAATCTAGATTCTAAATAAATATTGTGCAAGGGTGGGATACATTTTAATCAATAATAAATGAATGTATAAATGAGATGTATGGGTGGGATTCACATCCTTCCATATTAATGGATTCAAGTAAAAATTAGATTGATGAGGGGTAAATAGTACCCCTAATAGAAAATGAATATAAAAAATGACATGGATACTTGGGACTCACTTCCCCATGATAATAAATGACTCTAATAAACAAGATATATAAGTGGGGTGAACTACCCCTAATGTGAAATATATATATATATATATATAGTGAATGAGAGATAAAAAAATATCCTTGATGAGATATTTATATATATAAGTTTATTCAAGTAGGGTGCTCTACCCCCTCAAGTGATTGAATATGCATGTGATCAATATAAGACATGATTTTGGTGGGATGATCCACCCCTGAAGTGATCTCACATAGTATTTATGATTGTATTCTTAATTGTTTACTTAAACATTGGAATATTTGTGTTACATTATTGTATAAAACACTAGTTCAAGTAGGTACGATCTATCTGAGGTTTTTCATTAGGAGATGAGGATTTATAACACTGTTTCATTTTTTCTTAAGATCATTTATTTTATAAGAATATCATTTGTGTATACACTGTAATAGTATTTATTTGAAGGAAACCAATGGTAGTTTATTACTGAGATATACTCAAACCCTATCTGGATGGCCCTGAGACATTGATTCATAATAGAACCACGTGTTTTTTGGTTTAGTAATGGAAGATGGATTATATTTGATCATTCAACTGGATATAGTGGGAATTTTTGGTAAATGCATGATATGAGGTAGGTTAGCTAGTAGGTCCACCGTTTATTTTGATTTCAATTTTTTATTTCCTCTATGTTATTAGAAAAGTGGCTTTCCAGTTTTGATGTCTAGTTGTTATCTACATTCCATTTGATATAGTATTTTTATTTTCACTTTCTTCTAGAAACTCTGGTTAGTTTTATAATGTTTTATAGGTTATTTAAACTTTTATTACATTGATATTAGGCTATCGTCTCCTCATTTCATCAAATTAAACCCTTAAAACTAGTTATAAGATTCTATAATATAGGGAAATATTCATGATATCACATAACATCTCTATTCTGGACACGGTAGAGTGGTATCTAGCCATGGAGTATTATAAAGGAGAATCAGAGTATTTTTTTTCATATCCTACTATATAGGGATATTATAGATATGAAATAGGGATGTGTTATAGTTTTTTCTGGAACTCATATGTTTGTGTTATGAAAACATTTTATGATTGGAATTCACGCTTAATAGAAAAATATGATTGTTTTTCTTGGATTTAATTACTAAAATTTTGTTATCTAATATATATTATTATTTTATTTGATATTATTATTATGATTTTAGATTTGGGACCTTTGGAAAGAGTCATTTGTACATGGATTATATTTTCCATGTATGGATCACCTAACATTCACAAGATTGTGTATGATTGATATCACTAAAAAATGGATTTTAGAGGCTTGATGTTTAAATATATATATAATTTTTCTTATAACATTTTGGTGGAATTCAACACTACAAAAACAAAAGATATTATTCTTCTGATAAGAGTTCATGTAGATCACATGTGCAGTGTTCCTCAATAAAAACCATTCATTATATACATGATTGTGATGAATAGTGATGCATGTTGGGTATGTGAATTCATTGTGTTCCTTCATGATGAACCTCTTATGGGTGACCTTTATGTAGATTTGGTTACATAATGTGTCAACAACAATATCCTATATGATTCTTTCCCGTAAAACTTTTTAGTGTCATTCAATTTAACCAAAAAAATTAATATTGTTTTACTCCAAAAAATAATCATTGGATGATATGTTATATTTATAAAGACTATGTCATTTTAACCAAGGTGTTAGTATGTTATATAGTGTTAGATGAAGATTTTTTCCTTGGATAGGGTATTTTACTTAGCATGAGATACCTAAAATGATTCTATACATGAGTACTCTATAGTGGGTGTTTTGAAATATAAATTTCGTTGAGATATTTGATAAAATAATATACATGTTTCCCCATGATCCATGAACTATGAGACACATGATTTATGGTATGGTTGGTAGATCCTAGTACCTTTGCAATGCAATTCATGATATGGGGGTGTCGAGAGATATACAATTTAAATACCTAGAAATTTCATGGAAATTTTTATTGATAAATAAATGGAATTTTTACAAGTCTGCAACAATTTACGGCACGTTATTACAAGGCCTGATGTGCTTGGAATCAATTTCTAAAGTTTTGTTTGGGTATGTTCAGTAAAAGTACAATCATGATTTTATGACATTTGAACCGGTGATCAGAAATGAAATCTGAGGGCACCGTTGAACTCGCAACGCCGGTATTTGCTTATGAAGACCTTCACCTCGATGACAGTTGGTCAAGAATGGAAGTTAGATCGTGGATTCTTAATAAAAAAAAAGTGTTAGCTTTTTTATATTTATTTGGTGGTTAAACCCACTAAGAAGAGGTTAGATGTGGGGGCCACCACATTATATCCTCCCATGAGTGGTTATAGTGGTTGGGACCACCTGAGGTTTAAACACCTCTTGTCAATTAATGAGGTGGGGACCACCCGAGGATAAAACCCTTGAAATCCCCATTTATTGTACTACCGCCCATTAAGCCTCTTGAACTCCCTTAATTAATTTGTTCCTAGAAAAAAGATTTAATTATGTGGAGCCCCCGTTTAATTAATTCTGTTTTTAAATCATTCCAACCATTAAACTAATGGATAATATATTATTTCATTTTGTTGGAAACATTATTTTGGTGGAATGGAGGAAGAGGAGAGCTATGGAAAACCATTCTCCCAATGAATAACACGAAGAATTCCAGAGATACTTCTTCCTCGGACTTCCACCCCATACACATTCCAATGCACGATCATGAAATTGGGAGCGTGTGACGAATGCGGTGAACGATGAATCGACATTCTCTTTCCGCAACATCGTCAACGTACAACAATTCGAGGTAGGTGTTGTTTTATTATTGATTCTTACCCTCCATTATTCATCATTAGTTGTACTCTTTGAGTCTGATTTTTTCCACCCTAATGTTGAAGGCTTGGGCCGCATGAACATGGCCCGACACTCCCCCTTTGTTTTCTCTTCATTTTTTGATGACGACGACAGTGCAATGGCACCGCTGGAAGAGTGGAAAACGTCGGAGCAACATCAGCCGGTGAAGGGCCAGCCATGAAGAAACCAGAGATGCAAGGCCTCCGGGTTGCCAAAAGGGCGTGGCACCGCCGTGCTGCATGGGAGGAGAGTCGCTGCTAGGGTGGGCCGCGACAGAAGGGGTGCGGCATAGTTGTGCCTCTCAGAGGAGGAGGGCGGCGACCAGGGCGGGCCGCGACGGAATGGCGCAGTGCCATCGCGCCCCGAGGAGGTGTAGGACCGTGGCTAGGGTGGGAAGTGTCAGAGAAACCAAGGAATCCAGCGTCAGGTCGGCCATTGGCGATTCAGAGCGGCTGGCTGCTCGGCCAGCCAGGAGGAGCGGGACCCCGCTGGGTCCCGCGTGAGCTAGATCGGCACCACCTGGCCCCGGTTTGGGTCACCACAAAAATTGTTCAACTATTTTGGAGTCCATGGGGTGTAGACCTCCCCCTAGACGCGGCTAGGGCAGGCCTCGCAGGGCTCCTCCGGACGCTGGACAGCCAGGCCACACGAGCCGCTGGGCTGCCCCCTCGGGCCAGACCGCCCACAGGCCGGATCGCCCCCTCGGGCCGAATAGTCCTTGGGTCGGGCCGCCCACTCGGGCTAGACTGCCCTCAGGTCGGGCTGCCAACACAGGCCAGGTCAGACCCACGGTCCACATCGGACCCGCGGGCCGGGTCGGACCCCCAGAATGGGTCAGACTCCAGTCCGAACTCGTTTGACCCAAATACACCTTTTCGCCCATAACGTGGGCTACGTGTGTCCGATTGATGAACCATCTGTGGAGAAGTGGATCATAGAGTGAGAAGGTTCTTTTGGAATACCTCACTTGAGGTTTGGACATAGTTGGGGTACGGTCGGGTTGGATTGAACCTAAAATCCAACTGGGCCTCCGGAACGGAAATGGCAATAACTCACAGACCGGGCGTCCGATTGACGCACCGTTTGTTGCGTTGAGACCCCTATGACGAGGTGGACCTTTGAGATACTTCTTAATGGGTTTTCGTGATAGTTGGATTATCAATCAGTAGCTCGTATAGAGGATCCTTCTATAGGAGAGAAGACGGAGTACGGAAACCTAGTAGCTGGATGATACCTGACAACTGCTTGACCAATTCAACTCAGAGTGACTCGACTAGCCCAGTGGGGAGCGCCTTTGAGTGACACGGAAGACCCATGGTGGGGAGCGCCTCTATGTAAGTGTGACATACCCATGGTGGGGAGCGCCTCAGTGTGACGCAGCAGACCCACAGTACTCGACAGGAGGAGTACCTCAGCAGTCCAAGGATTGTGGGAAGCGCCACTGTGTGACGCGACAGACCCACTATAATCGATAAAGAAGGAGTACACCATCAGTCGAGGTTCCCAAAGTTTGACTGGGGTTGTTACTTGAAACTACCCCAAGAATAAAATCCTGGTTAGAGCTGAGTCAATGACTTTTTATTTTTCCTCATGATTGAGATGGGTTACTAGATAACTTAGGTATATGTATGGTCATATACCTATGTAATGGTTATCCACTGAATCTATGATTTGTGGTTTATACATGTTGGATTTAGTGAGACCTTGAGGTTATCTAGGTCCCTACTGAGTATCGTTATACTCAACCCTGCATGGGCTATACCCGCACCTCGTTGTGTTGGTGGTAGACGACGGACAATGCTGACTGAGGAAGAGAGTATCAGGACTGGATGGTACCTGAAGGTGGACTACTCAGTGTGACAGTACGCAGAGCAGACGGACGGATGTGGAGTACTGAGGAGGCCATCATTACATACCCTTTAGGTAGAAACCCCAGAGGACGACCTATTTGCTTCTTTACATCTTCTTTCAGTTGTACTTGTAATTTTTTGTTTCCTTGTACTTTACTGTTGGGATTGTATTTCTGACCCCCTTTACATTCATCACTATCTTTTGTCTAAAATTTTACATAGTTTTTTACTTTTAGTTGTGTACTCTGCTGTGTTTGTTTACAGTTTTAATGGAAATTCCGTTCCAGTTTTGGGATTTACGCCTTTATTGCAAGTTAATAGCCCCTGGCCTATGGGAGGCGGGACTTGGGTAGTCATGATACGGGCCTTGGGGGATGGCTCGTGACAACTTGGTATCATAGGAGTTGGTTCTACTACAAAACCTAAGTCTCTGATCATTCTTTTCTGTGAATAAATAGTGTTAAGGGTACTAATTGTGGTTTTCAGTTCAGGGAGTCTAGTTTTGGTGCGGACGGTTGACGTATCCATACACAAGGACCCTGGCTACTGATTTCTGACTTAGTGCACCAAAACACTGATTGTGTGCGCGTCATTAAATGTATTCTTAAGTCAGCTCAACTAGGTCAGCTCAGCAGGTATAATATTTTGATCGTGTCACATCTGTCTCTTTCAGGATGCCACCTGGCAGAGCCCCAAGAGTCGTACGCTTTGACATCCCACCGAGTGATGAGGCCTCAGTGCAGGACCCTTTACCAGCAGAGGCACTAGCGGTACCACTTTATGTTGGTCCACCAATGCCACCAGCCCCAGCAGCAGACGATGCACGCCACTTTAGTACATTGCAAGAGTACCAACACCAGAGGCCACCCAGGTTCCGGAGAGAGATGGACCCAAAAGCGGCTGAGGATTGGATAGAGGTTGTGGTGAGAATGTTCAGGCTAGTAGGGACACTAGTAGACAACATGGTGATCCTTGTCACGAGTCTCCTTTAGGCAGCAACAAGAAGATGGTGGAGCCTGATGCTCCTGGTCCATGATGAGGCGACACTTCTCTAGGAAGAATTCAAGAGCTTATTCCCAGTGAAGATTTTTCCAGGGACCCTACGAGCAGTATGGATACTTGAGCTACTACATCTACATCATGGTATCATGATGGTGGTGCAGTACTCGGTGAGGTTCACCGACCTCTCGTGGTACTCCACAGATATAGTGCGAGACCCATTCTTTAGTGCCCAGCCCTTTGAGTAGGGGATCAGGCGAGAGATCAGGTCATCGATGATCTCCCTCAGCATCCCGACGCTGGTAGGGGTGTTAGAGAGAGCTCTCCTAGTAGAGAGATTCATTGCTGAGCAGTCACCAGCAGAGAGACCCACAACTAGTTGACATGCAGTGGAGTATTTTGTAGCTGGAAGTAGACAGAAGATGTAGAGGTCCAAGAAGACCAGAACCATGGGTGGGAGACCACAGGACTCTGGATCGTTTGTGTGGGGCACCCGGGGAAGTGACTTACCTTCCAGGAGCAGGCATTGTTACTCATGTGGCAGGCAGGGTCACATGTCTCATGACCGTCCGACCCATCGTTTAGATGATCACGAGATAGTTAAGGGACCTCCTAGGTAGAGGCAGAAGTTAGAAAAAATAAATCCATAGGGAGGAGGAGGGAATGGAAGAGGTACTAGACATGTAGCTAGTGGTGGATGACGTTATGAGGAGATACTGCCACCACCACTAGGAGGACCACCCCGACCATAGTGAGCAGGTGGACATGAGAGATCTCAACTTCAAGAAGTGGAGGCATATGACCATGGAACTCTGGAGATGACTTGAGGAACGATCTGTGTCTACTCCACATTAGCTGTAGTTTATATAGACACAAGTGCTAGTCATTATTTCATTTCCGCTGACCTTGTTCGGAGCTCGGATATTCCGACAGAGAAATTGGCTCGATCCTTATGGATAGAGACTCTTACGATAGTAGACTCGATGATTACGCATTGGTTCCAGCAATGTGATGATATTCTATGAGGCGAGTGATTTATCTGAGATCTCCTCGTAGTAGCGTCGAGGCCTTACGACGTCATCTTGGGTATGGACTGGTTATCTATAGTCCATGCTCAGATTGACTGTATTTTGAGAAAAGTGTGCTTTGTCTGCATGGATGAGACTAGGTGTACCTTCACAAGAAATAATGGAACCTTTGCAGCGTAGGATAGACTTACATGGAGGAGGGTGCAGCTGATCACTCACCAGTTCGCTTTCCATGCCCTCAATGCAGTTGATGTGGAGAGTCCGACTTATCCTATAGTGGTGGACCAATACGTGGATGTTTTCCCTGACAATGTTCCAGGACTACCTCATTGCAGATAGGATGACTTCTACTTTGACCAGTACCCCATGAAGACACATATATCTACTCCAGTATATCAGATGGCTTTCGCTGAGCTTCACAAGTTGAGGGTATAGTTGGAGGACATTCAGGGGAAGGGATTCATCCGGCCTAGTGTTTCTCCAAGGGAAGCCCTGATTCTGTTCGCCAAGAAGGAGGATGGTTGCTTGAGGCTTTGTGTCGACTGCCATCACCCGAACCAGGTGACTGTGAAGAACAAGTAACCACTACTGAGGATTGACGACCTCATTGATCAGCTCAAGGGAGCACGATGGTTCTCAAAGATAGACCTCAGACTAGGTTATCACCAGCTCAAAGTTCGAGATGAGGATGTGTAGAAGATGTCCTCCAGGTGTTGGTATGGACACTATGAGTTATTGGTTATTCCCTTCGGTGTAACAAGCACTCCAGCAGTGTTCATGAGTCTGATGAATAGGATCTTCCATCCTTACCTTGATTGCTTTGTCGTGGTTCTTCATCGACGACATTCTGATCTACTCGACTACTGAGGAGGAGCATTCCTACCATTTGCAGGTAGTACTAAACACACTCTGAGATCACCAAATTTATGGTAAGCTCTCGAAATTCCAGTTATGGATTCGAGAGATTCACTTCTTAGGACATGTCATCTCAGACACTAGAGTTGTAATAGATCCAGTGAAGATTGAGGTGGTACTTTCTTGGGAGCCACCCAGGAGTGTAATAGAGGTACAAAGTTTCCTGGGCTTGGATGGATACTACCAGATATTCATTCCATACTTCTACAGTGTTTTAAAAACACTATCATCCTTGAAAAAAAGGGGAAACCCTTTGTGTGGTGGGAGAGATGCTAGTAGAGATTTCAAAAGGTGAGGCAGAGGCTGACTACTGCCCCCATTGTAGGACTTCTAGAGGAGGGCGTAGGGTACATAGTTTACTGCGATGCATCAGGGTCCAGACTCGGTTGTGTCCTAATGTAGGAGCGAGTTGTGATTGTGTATGGTTATCAGAAGCTGATACATCACGAGAAATTTACGCTACCCATGACCAGGAGTTAGCAGAAGTGGGGTTTACCTTGAAGATGTGGAGGCACTGTCTTATGGGTGAGTGTTTCACAGTATAATCTGATCACAATAGTCTCAGGTATATCTTCTCCTAGAAGGACCTGAACCTGAGACAACGACGTTGGATTGAGTTCCTCCAGGACTATGACTTTGAGATAGTCTATACTCATGGCAATGGGAACGTTGTTGCAGATTCGCTCAGTAGGAGGACTGGTATTCAACTTCTAGGAGGGGTGATATAGTAGTTGGATGCCTTACATATATCCTTTGTGGATAGAGACGGAGCTTCCTATCTACAATCTCATACAGTCACACCCCCACTTCTTCAGTGAGTTAGGGAGGAATAGCATGGAGACACTGACTGTGAGACACGGCGTACTTAGATATCCATAGGGTGGGAACCTGATGGATTTTCAGAAGGTGGGGAGCACAACATCCTCTTTAGAGGACATACCTTGGTACTATTGGAACTTCAGGGGGAATTGTAAAGGGAGTTCCAGGAATTCCATCTAGCGGTACATCCAGGAGTGGCGAAGATGTACCATAATCTTCGACGACAGCACTAGTGGATAGGTATGAAGAAGGCGGCAGTGGAGTTTGTCTCATGGTGCCTCACTTTTCGGTTAGTGAAGGCAGACAACCATGTACTAGCAGGCTTAGTTCAGCCTTTAGAGGTCCTAGTGTTGATGTGGGATGGGATATCTATGGACTTTGTGACGGGTCTTCCACATAAGTCCAAGGGTCACGACTCGATTTGGGTGATCGTTGACTGACTCACCAAGTTGACCCAATTCATACTGATCAAGAAGCAGGGTTCAGTAGAGAGATTGGAATGCCTCTATGTGTAGGAGATTGTGCGTTTACATGGATTACCTTCCACGTTTTTCTCTTATCATGTCACATCATTTACTTCCCGGCTATGGAAGGCGTTGTAGGAATCTTTCAGGACACAACTTTTCTTATGCACCACCTTCCATCCTCAAGAAGATGGTCATACCGAGAGGACCATCTAGACCCTATAGGACATTCTACGTGCATGTGACTTGGACTTCTGTTTTAGCTGGAAGCATCAATGGCCTTTGGTGGAGTTTTCTTACAACAACAACTATCACTCCACAATAGGGATGGAACCTTTTGTGGCCTTGTACAGATGACCATGCAGATCACCCTTGTGCTAGAAAGACCCTGGGGAGTCAGCACTGGTGGGACCAGAGATGGTACAAGCTACCACAGAGAAGGTGCAGATCATGTAGGAGCATATAAACACTACATAGAACAGGCAGAAGTCGTATGCTGACAGGAGGCAGAGACCTCTAGAGTTTGAGGATGGTGACCATGTCTTCCTACTGGTCTCACCTCGATGAGGTATACAGTGATTTGGACGAGGTGGAAAGTTATCCTCGTGATTCATCGGACCTTTCTAGGTCCTCCACAATGTATGAGAGATGTATTAACACTTATCTCTTCTACCTTAGTTGCACCAGGTGCACGACATATTTCACGTATCCAAGCTGAGGAGAGACGTGCATGACCCTTCCCACATTATAGACCATGGAGAGCTAGACATCGATGACGGGGCAAACATCACTGAGGTTCCAGTAGAGATTGAGGATCAATATGAGTGGGTCCTGCATGGACAGTTAATACTTTTGTTACATATTCGCTTGCAGCATGGGAACCTCCAAGAGATCACATGGGATTGGGAGGCTTAGATGCGTGCTCAGAACCCCCATTTGTTCCCTTAGATCGAGTTGTAGCTTACATGGATGTAAATCCCTGAGGTGGGAAATATGTAATGACCCAGAAATTCAGTGGATATTTTTTTCTTAAATACATGGGATTTTTAAGAGTCTACAAAAATTTACGGTGCTTGATTCCTAGGACCGGTGTGCACGGAATCAATTTCTAATGTTCTGTTCGGGTGAGATTTTATAACTTCTGAACCGGTGATCGGAATGGTAATATGATATCACCGTTGAACTCGTAGTGTTGGTATTTTCTTATGAAGATTTTCACCTCGATGACAGTTGGTCGAGAATGGAATTTAGATTTTGGGTTTTTCATAAAATTTATTTTAAAATAAAATGTTATCTTATTTTTATTTATTTGGTGGTTAAAACCTCCAAGAGGAGATTGGAGGTGGGGGCCACCACACCATAAACTCCCATGAGAGGTTATGGTTGTGGGGCCCACCTGAGGTTTAAATACCTCTTGTCAATTAATAAGATGGGGACCACCTGAGTATGAAACACTTGAACTCCCCATTTACGGAGCTACCACCCCTTAGGCCTCTTGATTTCCATTAATTAAAATGTTCCTACACACAAGAATTAATTAAGTGGTGCCCAACCATTAATTAATTCACATTATGAATTCATGCCAACCATTAAAATAATGGATAATCTAATATTTCTTTTTTTTTGAAAACATTATTTTGGTGGACCGGAGGAAGAGGAGAGATAGGGAAAACCATTGTCCCAATGAAGAACGTAAATAACGCTGATGACACTTCTTCCTTGGTCTTCAACCTCGGTCATATTCCGAAGCACGAGCCTGAAGTTGAGAGTGTGTGACGAATGCGGTGAAAGAAGAATCGACTATCACTTTCCACAACATCATAAACGAGCAACAATTTGAGGTAGGGGTTGTTTTATGATTGAGTCTTACCCTCGCTTCTTCGTCGTTAGTTGTACTCTCTGAGGACAATTGTTTCCACCATAACGTAGAAGGATCGGGCTGCACGAACATGGCCCGAACCTCCCCTGTTGTTTTCTCCTCGTTTACTGATGACGAAGACGGCGTAAGGGCGCCACAGGAAGAGGGGACCGCGGCGGAGCAACGGCAGCTGACGACGGGCCGGCCGCGAAGAAACCGGCAGTGCAAGGGCGATGGGTTGCCAAAATGGAGTGACACCGCCATACCACGCGGGAGGAGAGACGCGGAAAGGGAAGGAAAGGGCAGAAGGGGTACGACACCATAATTCTGTGAAGAGGAGGAGGGCCACAGCCAGGGCTAGCTGCTGCAGAAATGTGTGGCACCGCCGCGCCGCGCGCAAGAGCAGGACCGCGACCAAGGTGGGGCGCGGCGGAGGAGCCGGGGTGGCTGGCGTCGGGCCGGCCACCTGAAGTGCAGAGTGGATGCCTGATTGGCCATCTAGGATGAGTGGGACCCCGCTGGGTCCCGCATGAGCTGGAATGACTCAACTTGGGTCTGTTTTGGGTCCCCACCCGAAAGGTTAAACCATTCAGAAATCCAGGGGGCACAGGGCTCCCCCATGGACATAGCAAGGGTGGGCCCCGTAGGGCTCTACCTTCCTCTGGACAGCCGGGCTGCCCCCTCATGCCGAACTACCCCCTCGGGCTGGACCACCCTCTGGCAGGGCAGACCTTGGGCTGGGCCGCCCCCACGGGCCGGTTCGGACCCCAGTCCGAACCCGTTTGGCCCGAATAGACATTTTCACCAATAACATGGGCTACGTGTGTCCGATCGACGAACCATGTGTGGTGCCAGAAATCTTATAGGGAGATGGTTCTTTTGGAATACCCTAATTTAGTTTTAGACATAGTTGGGGTACGTTCTGGTTGGTTTGAACCTAAAATCCAACCGGGTCTCAGGGGAGGAAATGCCAATAACTCACAGACCGAGCATCTGATTGACGCGCTGTCTATTGCGTTGAGACCCTTATGACGAGGCCGGACTTTGATATACTTCTACATGGTTTTTTGTTATATTTAGAGAATCAACCTGTAGCTCGTGGATCAGATCCTTCAAGAGGTGTGTAGAGAGAGTGCGTAGACCTAGTAGCTGGCTGAGACCTAACGAATGCTTGACTGATTCGACTCTGAGTGACTCGACTGGCCCAGTAGGGAGAACCTCTGTGCGACGCGGCAGACGCACGGTGGGGAGTGCCTCTATGTGATAGCAGAAGACCCACAATACTCGATAGGAGGAGTACCTCAGCAGGCTACGAGGGGGAGCGCCTCTGTGTGAGCGTGACAGACCCATCGTGGGGAGCGCCTCTGTGTGACACAATAGACCCACGGTACTTGACAGGAGGAGTACCATAGTAGTCCAAGGATAGTGGGAAGCAACTCTGTGTGACGCGGTAGGTCCACTGTACTTGATAGAGGAGGATTACACCATCAGACGATGTTCTGACAGTGTGATCAGGGTTGTTACTTGATACAACCCCTAGAATAAAATCCTGGTTTGAGCCGAGTCAATGACCTTTGAGTTTTCATCATGATTTAGGTGGGTTACTAGATAACTTAGGTATATGTATGGGCATATACATAAGTAATGGTTATCCATTGAATCCATGATTTTTGGTTTATCCTTGTTGGATTTAAAGATACCTTGAGGGTCTCTGGGTCCCAACTATATATTATTATACTCACCCTTGCCTGAGCTATGCCCGCACCACATTGTGTTGGTTGTAGACGATGGACAATGCTAACTAAGGAAGGGAGTATATGGTTTGGACTGTACCAGGAGGTGGACTACTCAGCGTGATGGTACAGGGAGCGGAAAAACAAATGTGGAGTGATGAGTATTCCATCTGTACCGACCCTTCAGGTAGAAAACCCGGAGGATGACACAGTAGCTACTTTACTTTTTCTTTCAGTTGTACTTGTACTTTTCCGTTTCCTTGTACATTACTGTTGGGCTTGTATTTTCGGCCCCCTTTACTTTCACCACTCTCTTTTGTATACAGTTATACATAGTGTTTTACTTCCAGTTGTGTACTCTGAGGTGTTTGCTTACAGTTTTAAAGGTAATTCCTTCCTAGTTTAGTGATTTATGCCTTTGGTGATAGTCTTCAGCCCCTGGCCTTTGGAAGGGAGGCTTGGGTTTGTCATGATACGGGCCCTAGGGGATGGTTCGTGACATACAAGGTTGTCCGGGGAGAGGTATTGGCCTTGGATTTTGAGTTCCCCTAGATATTATAATCATTTCTATATAACTTGGGTTATGACAATGTTTTGTGGGTAGTTCATCTAGATATACAGTTGTTAGAACCACTAAATGTGTCATCTTCATATTTCATTTTTATATATTAGAACATTTTAATTTTATACTAAAAATAAATAATATAAATTTCCTTGAAGTATTTTGATGATATTTATGGGGGATATTGGAAGGTGAGTTTTTTTATTAACGATTTGATTTCTATGATAAGGTTAATCCCACATATACTTATATTTTATACTATATATATATGAGTTAATAAATAATGGCTAGACATTTCTTACAAAATATCCATCTTGACTTGGATCTTGTGGGAGTTTCCCCGGCCACACTAGGGAACCAACATAGCTGGAAAGTTATCATAAAGAGAATCTATGTTCACAT
The DNA here is from genome assembly GCA_963277665.1 of Viscum album. NCBI lineage: Eukaryota > Viridiplantae > Streptophyta > Magnoliopsida > Santalales > Viscaceae > Viscum > Viscum album. Next base: position 1,059,171,290 of record OY728135.1, on the reverse strand, counting down.
ATGCACACATTCGGTGGGAGTAGCACTGTCCCACAGGGTAGTGGTATGAATAAGGTTCTAACATAAGTTTTTTGTTGTTGAAACTCAGATAAAACCCAGACACATGCAACTTAGTGGTAGAGAGAGCATGGTTTTTTATTAAATGGAGTCTATCCATTTTAATTTTTGATGTGGGATGAGTCATACACATAGTAGACTACCCACATTAAAATGTTATGTATATAACATTTTACCTTTGATCAATCCAAGATATGTTATCAAATCATGATCTTCAACCTCCTGATAAGTGTTTGGTATGAAGTTCGACTTTAGCTCTCAATATCCATCGTCCCCATCATCTCTGATGGACATTCTATGGAAATGAATCCATCTTCACAACCTTGATTGTGTAATATATAGAATCTATGCATGAGTTTATTCAATGAATAAGATAATGTTTAAAGTTATGTATGAACCATGTGATCCATTTGGGAATACTTAATAGTGAGACCTCAAGGCATCACACAATGATTTGTAAATAGACTTTCTGAGATGGAGTGTTCACTAAATCATTTTTTTATGAAAAGGTTACCATAGATACTTGATCCACTAACCTCATATGTATTCATTGAAAAGTGTTATGAATGATAGAATAGATTAAATCTCCCTATTTTTCATGAGATACCCAATGGTCATAATATCATAGGACATTACAAATGTCACATAAATCTAATTGGAAATACGAATTTATCAAGAAACATGAGATGGTATGAATTTTTTTGATATCCATTTAATTAAAATAGTTGATACATGAAACTCACTCTACATGAAATGAGAATGTGATCTCAAACCTAATTTCCAATATAAAATTGCCAACTCCCATTCAAAAAAGAAGGAATGATAAAGACATTGAGTAGAGGACCTACATAGGAAGATAGGTTAACAAATATGAGGGAAAGGGTTGGTACATTCAAATAATCTCCCCCTGTAATCATGCAAGGCATGAGACTCCATAATATGATACTTTCCCCTTACATAATTTCAGGACAACTTTATCATCATGTGAATCAGTAATACAAATTATTACATGTATTTGTAGCCATGGGATCAAACTTTGTAGAGCACCTATGTAGAGAATCCATTCATAGTGCAGTTATGTAAAATGTATTCATGAGGTTTTTTAATTCATCCAAGGTTATATCACCCTTGGATAAATGACACATCCATTCTCCCTTGGAAATGTTCCCTCTTCACACATTGGGTAACCATATAGATTTATATTATGGACATATTAAATCCAACAATTACCTTGTTGTTCAATTGTTTTCCCTTGATTATGATACCTTGACCACTTACCCTTGATTAAAGAAAATGATTGCAGAAATTACATTCATGTGGAGGGTCATGTTACTTATCCTCAAACTCTCTGACATGCACACTAATTCATTCAACCACCCAAGAGAGCATGACTCTCTTGATGTCATAATATCTTCTTCCCTGACTTTGTCATGCGATATCGATAAAATTATAAGGTAGTGGGGTTCCATGCCCTAAAAGGGCCTCCATGCTGCTCCAGAATGTTCATCTCGTTTCATATTCATCCCTCTTTATACATTATACTATAAGGAATAATCATATTATATGGAAATATTATTTGGTATAAGACCTTAATTGTTCTAGGGGATAAATTCTTTCATAGTCATGATTGAACTTTTTCATTCAATAGTGGGAAAGGAATGGGTCCATTTATGGGAATCCTCATTAGCCTATGTGCTTGAAATATCTTCATAAAAATTAAGTATAAACATCTCATTTTTGTTTTACCATAACCCCTTATGTCAGGATTCTTCATTTCTTACTTTATATAATATTTTTTCATGCCCTGATCTGTGCATGTGACATATATCATTTTAATTAAGTTGATATATAAACTTCAATTGTATCAATATTCATGATTCTGAACTCATATATTCCCATTAAAGTAAATTCAATAAGAGAATACTTCAATTTTTTAGCCTCAAACACCTTTTAAAATACGTCAAATTTAAGGATTTATATTTGTTCTAAAGAATGGGCTTCCCCATTATTATAATCCACTATATTTTCTTAATCATTGGAAATATACCCATTGTCACATTTATCATCCCATGTCCCATCAACTGGATGGTAGTAAATGAAATTTTTTAACACTGATTTCTATAATAATCGGGATACACAAGACCTCATTTCAATGTTTGATCCCTATATCAGATCCTATACTGACCATGATTATATATATAATGAATTTTAATATGGTTTTATTCACAATGAGCACTATGATTCCCCAAATAGAACTCACATTATAATATTACATGTGAAAGATCATAATTCGTTTCATTACGATCCATATTACCCATGGTATTCATAATAATATTTTTCCTTAGTAGAATTTGTGTGAAATCCTCATAAAAATACAATCTTGGACCTCAGATAATGAGTTAGATCTCCTTGCACATCATTTTTATCACACCAAGTGAAACTCACATGGTCTTAGAGGCTCTCAAAACCCATTCCACTATCATAACACGAATGTACCAACACTTTCTAACTAATTTATGTGTAATATCTAACCTTGTATCCTTTCCTTTAATAGGATATACTCTTAATAAAGCATCATAGGACAATATTAGTGTGTAATCCCTGCATAGATACAATATTATTCTCTCATTCATTGTATATAATCATATATGATTCTATTTTTTCTTACATTTATCTTAAATCATGTTATCTTAGAGACCTAAAATTATCATTCCATTAGAATAATACAAATTCCTCGAATATGGGATTCTATTTTAGTTGTAAGTATCTAATTTAATTCTTTAAAACTAAATGGAATTAGATTCCTATATTTATAATATATGTAAGGCCTTATATATAGATTGATCCTTTATAAAAAAAATTTAAATTTCCACATATGAATCCTCAACCCATTCCACTGAACTACATTACATGATCCTATCATATGATCTTAGACTTTGTCATTCAAACTATGTGGGCTTTCATCTCCACCTTGATGTGATATGTACGATTCCTTCACGAGGTTCAAACATAGTATCTTTAACCATCCATACTTTTGATACTATATTCACATTTCATCCCACTCCCCACCTATCCATACTCATGTGAGCCTAGATGTATCATTCATTTAGTCTGTATTCCCTATGAACAACCTTATATCATACGATATCCCCATTAAAATAATTTTCCCACCCAGAGGAACATATTCATTCCATGTCTTACACACCATCCTCATTATTCCATATCTTTGAAGGGAGACATCATCATAGGAAAATATTCTTTATGACATCAAAACATACTCATTAGGACATATCCCTAGTGGAATCCATCTTCCCAGGGGTTTTCCCCAGAAAAATAATGTCATCTAGGATTTTCTATATTTATGTCAAGGATAAAAATAATGATCCACTCAAGTGTAATCCTCACACCAGTTATATCGAGGAAATATTCCATCTATTAATCATTACTTTATGATGTAAATCTATGTAGATCAATCCTTTCCATGTGGCCTTAAAAGACCTGTATACTCCCATTAAGTTGAACCAAACTTTGTGAGTTCAAATTATTTTCATATGGATACATAAAAAGCCAAATCCAAGGATCACTATCAATTCCAAAACACCTACCACATCATTGGATGGTGATAAACTGAAGTGTTACTAAGTGTGGATATAAACCAAATCATGATAAATTATTAAGATAATAATGGATAACATTTGGTACATGTAGTTATTCTCATAGAAGAAGGGGTTTGATCAGATTTTTGGAAGATGTGTAACTATTCCACATTTGGATTTGTGAAGGATTTGTTAACATATCGTAAATCTAAAATCGTGTCCCGAATTAGGATCTAATTCTACCTCAATAGGGCGTTATTATCTATACATCCCATCCTATCGACTATTGATAATTCATAAGTGTTATTTGTATGAAATCACAATGAATTTTTACCTCTGTAAGTCAGGATCATAGAAAATTTTGTATGTAGAATACATTGGGAGTTTCCATCAGAAACAAACATAGAGAGCCTGCTATTAAAGACAATGAACCTATAATAAAAACCCCAATAAATAATCAAGCCACACTTTTCTAGTTTAAGTGGTAAAAGATAGTGAAACTTGAGTGTATCAATTAATTGATTAGGTAGTATTAAATATTAAAAAGAGACAATATTCCATCCATTAATTTTGAAGGAAAGATATCATCCATACACTCTTATATATGATGTTGTAATGATGGGTGAATTTTTTATGTTTCTTCACAAGGATTTTTGTGACTCCTTAATCAAAACTGAATCACCAAATATTACTATGAGTTATAAGACCATTAAATATGTTGGATTACGTATATATCCTCATGTATCTACACACAACTAGTGCACATGCTGATCATAATCCTCATATGTTTGGGAAACCATTGCCTCGAGTCTTAGACACACACTACCAAAAACCCAACACCTTTAGTTTTAGTTGGTGAATTTCTCAATCTATGATGAACATCTAAACATATTAATATTGACGTTGTAGGTATCTCATAAAACCTCAAGATGATTAATCCTCACAGGACATCATATTGATGATATTCCATGAAAAATATGGTAGAACCTATTTCAACATAAAACGTCCTTGGTATCTTATCCCTAGAGTGAAACAACACATAACTTCCCTATATTTGGTAGGGTAATGAGTATAATTTCCAAATCAAACTAACAACCTAGATTCGTTTGAAGAGGCATAAAATTTATTAGGGTCATATTCATTAATGTATGATATGAATTCTATAAGAATCTCTAGAGGATGTTGTGATTATTATGAGAAATCAAGGCAAAGTACATAGAAGGAGATCCCATTAGAAAAAAAACCACTATAATTTTATAGTTAAAAAAATACATACTAATATATGAATCTATAATGGTAATAAATGAAGCTATATAGAATCCTAGAACCAACACCAAATAATCACTTTCTATAAGGTTTTTAGTTCATCACAAGTATCCTGCTGACTGTGAAATATGATGAAGAACCTCGTCACCTAGGGTTTGTGGATATTGTATTAATTTATAACCATATATTCGTCTTTAAAATATATACTTCCCTAGAAAATCTTATATTAGGGGCCAACACACCATACATAATACACTATTAACATGAAGTAACAACTCACCAATATCTACATTGATATGGTATTAGATAGATTTGACAACATTACACATAGTGTTGATGAGCATACTCTTTATTCAGTTGGTTGTACAATCTAGTAATATTTTGATCACCTTCAATTTGATCCATATTCTGACTCTATCAATAGTGATGAAGGGTTAAGGGATACCCTCCCCATAAAAGCATAATTTATTTCAAAACTCATTGAGTCTATAGAGTGCAATTTTGATTTACAATTGTCTAAATGTTAAAAGAAGATCTAGCCTATAGTGTATATATTGAGTCTCCCATTGTCAATATCCTACCATTTACAATTAAAATTTTGATTTCATGAATTCTTCTAGTCATCCCCCTGAGGAAGACATTGATATTAATACAGAATAATATATCACCCAACTCTAATGAGAGAATGTGTATTTTCATGTGATAATTGTTTGAATGTTTTTTAGGAAATTTTTTCCAGGATTACATACCAACTTCATTGAATATAGGTCCTATTTTTAGAGAATTTACCCATACCACATGGATGGTGTATTTTATATATTCATCACCCCCTCACTTGGATAATTCACGACATCATTCCACCATACCACATTTTACATGGGTGTGGTAATTTATATATATATTAAAAATCCCCATTCCATAAATCTAGGGAAATTTCAATATTTAAAACCCCCACGTCGGGATCACTATAATCAATATTCAACATCATTAGTTTTAACAGTGTATATAGTGGAGTCAGATTCCAACAATCCTTAGGAGATATCATCTATATTTGGTGCCTATAATTCTATATCATCCACCCTTAAAAAGTGGAATTATTGTTTTCATACATATCTTGATGATTAAAAAAGATATGTTTATTTTTTCAAGGAATAAGATGTATCCATATATTTTTCTTATCAATTGTAAGATGATTTTTTCAGAAATCCCATAACAGGGAAAGTGAATGAGGTAGAGTTGAGAGGACATGGAAATTGGTGCCCCAACCAGTTATATCTCATGAACACAACAAAATTTTATTTTACATTAATGAATTTATTTATAAGAATGTATATAAGGGGATATTAGAGACAAAAACATCTAAATATTTACTGCAGTAATGTGAGACCCTTAAAATTACACAAATATTAGGAATTAGAATATGATCCACCCTTATCTTAATAATATATGGTCTTCAATCATAATTAGAGAAAACAATGTCTATTACTTTAAGACTGAGGATCTAGATACATATTTCACATGATTAAAAAATATTGAACTTCTCATTATCCTGAGGACTAAGTGTCCCAGTGAGACATTCATGAGTTAACCTCTCAATTTATGTCCTTACCATAAGCTCTTGTGGAGTATGATGGATGTATTCCTTGTCCTCCAAAATTTTTTCCATTTGAAAATATAAAATCACTGATAGATTTTTAGAATCCTAGGACGCATGTACCATTTATAAAATTCATAATCAATAGGTTAAAAAATCATCCCTCTTGATATACTATGTTATCAAAAACATCATTACTACACAATTATAAAATTTATAAAACATGTCCTTATTATATGATGTTAAACTATAAAGTACACTTCCTAGTCACCTGATGTTTAAATCATTGACATATAAGTCCTCAGTGAATGAATTTAATTTATAAAAGCTAATGTCATCATTGTAATATGATTAATTTCATCGTCTTAATTCCTTCTCATAAGAACCTACACTTCATGATATATTATTCTAGGATATAAAACATTAAATTTCGTAGTGAATTTTCCACCATCACATGACATGAAACCACAAAACATGAGGTCTATTTTTTCGACCAAAACTCCCTTTTATGTATGATATAAATATATTTATAAGGTTTCTAGTGTATATATTTACAATATAATGATTCATTTATCTATTTACCCTACCCTATAATGAAGTAACCTCACATTATTATAGAATTGAAACCTCATCCACATCAGTAAAACATCATTTTAAATATTAGACACATATTCATTAGAAACTCTTTTACATGATCTAGATCAATGTAGAAAATAAATATACTTATCTCTATATTAGAGATATATCAAACATAGGGAACCTATATAATAACAATTTGTGGCTTTATTCCTATACAATGGGGTAGATGGTGATGCATTTATCAAACATTTTTGGACCAATATTCAATTTTCATCACATTTAACCATGACCCTCTATGAGGGTAAGGTCAATATAGATATTATTATTTTCATTAAAATGTAAATATCCAAACAAGTTTCTTATTATGCCCTCTTATTCGGTTTAAAAAACGTCCTAGTTGTATCTTATTTATCATTGAAATCATGAATCAGGTGAGCTTCTATGACCTTGTTATTCACATTAACTATCACTATTTTGATACTTTTTATTTAAATATTTTATCCTAATCTTTATCATTAATAATGATTCTATAATATATAAGCCCTCCAAATTGTGTAGATCATCCCTTATAATGATTATGTTCTAAATTATTTCTTGTTTTATCCCTTATCCCTAAAAATGTGTTCAATACATGTTGTAAAAATGTTAGGATGCTAAATACATTCTAAAATTTTCTATTCTCCATTAACCCACATTTTGTATTCAATTTCATTATTAATACCCACCAATTCCTTGAGTAAATTCACTTCCTTTGAAACCAGATAACCTGATGTTATTCCACATAGTTCTCCATTGCATTATATTGGTAACATGGGAAAATAGACATAAAGGTATCTTGATATGATTCATTAGTAAGTAACACAATTACCTCAATGCTTATGACTATGGGATTGTTTTATTCATAGAGGAAATGTTCCACTTAAACCCATGAGCTATTTTCCTAACTCTATATGATACATGAATCTACTATTACTTATGGATAACCCACTCTCACTAGTTTCAACTTCCTTCTGTCCGAGATATTTGGGTATTATGATTTATATTCCTCGTAAACCATATATGCATGCAGTTTAACATAACCTCAACATTACATATCTATGAATCATACACATTTTCAATGAAATATTATAACATCTTATTATTGGACCAATTCATTTTTGGGTCTTGCATCCCCCATGAAGACATAGATGCATTGAGTTAGTCAATCAACTGAAAATCCCTCTCGGTCAAATCCATATAAATATAAAACTCATTCCTTGATAGTTAGTGTCTCATGGGAATAAACATCACCATATATAGTATATCATGAAAGACCATAAACTATGTAGAGTGGGTCATCCTATGGGACCCATTACCTATATGGAAACTAGATCCATGTAAGGATATGTGGAATATGTCCCATATCAATAAATATACGATATGGTTGAGTGATACATCCCAAAACTAGAATATATTATTGAAATTCTACTAACCTACATAAGATCTCAATCTATATATGTGACCCTAGAAAATATATAATGTCATGGATTACTTTAGAATTGAAAAAAAATCCCCCTCTCTACATTTGACTAAGATCTATATAGAGATTTATTTAAAAACTATTTGCATCTTGATTCCCATATATATTATATACGTAGTGACACCATGATTTTCATCATAGTCCAAGCTACACCTTCCATTATAATAATAATATCCCCTATATTTGAACCTAAACAATATAGTGATAACAACACTTTAAAATAATTTTGTGTATCTTGATTCCCATTCCTTGGGATACATAGTGACAACATGATCTATTACTCTAGACCCATCTAAAAATTATTAAATGAGTATATTATAAGTTTCCCTATTTTTACACCATAACAAAAAATTCTTCAACATTTCCATCATTCTTGAACAAAACCTTGATTATGATACTTCAATACTCAAAATAGAGAATGGGATATAACATATTACATATGGACCAAACCCATACAAAACCAATCAAAAGTCCTAGTGGAAATACATTAAACTGAATAATGCCACCATCTATTGTCTATGTTGTTAAATGACATTGAAACAATACCCATCATATAAAATTAATATATGAGGTGAAATACCACTATTCAAAAACTAAAACTAATTAATGTGGTCCATTAATTGTTTCCCCTACATGATATCTCAATATATATAAAATTCGTTGTTACATGGTCATCTAATCCCATAGAGTATTAACAAAACCGATACCTCACATAAGAGAATGATCTATGAAAGGAATCATTATTTTCAATAATTATGCATATGATTGATTCCCATTGGTATGGGATGTGTAGAGATGTCTAGGTATTCCACCATGTCTTCATCCAATATTCTCGTCATCAGAATATGAAATTACATCCCCCATATATATGACTTGGATCTGTTTGGGATATTTGAACACAATTCCTCTCATTTATGAACCTGTTTTAAAGATGAAATGATCCTTCCCCTTTATTTGAGTCATATCTATGTATGGAAAATTTCTCCCCAAGACCATTATTTGGAAGAATTCTTGTTAAGAATGGACACATAGTTATTCCTTGATCCCCTAAACCAAGGCCCAACTACAACATTCAATAAAATAATTCCCATTTTCTATCATACCACTATTTATGAGCCAGATCATTTAAGGTACCTCTTTCCTCTTCATGAACTATATTTCTCTTTATTTCTATTAATACATAATATATAGTGACACTGAGATCCGCATTACTAGACCCAACTATTATGTAATAAAAATACCCTCTACCTATGAATGGGGCCGATGTGTTCCTGGAAATTCCATTATAAAGATATATATATTAATTACTATATTTAGAGGATATGTATTGATGTTCAAACCTTTTTTCTCATGGCCATCAATAATTGAAAGAAATAAATTCCCCTGCATATCTATCACATATTTTATAGATCTCTCTTGACCATTTTATATATAAACTATGTGTTGGTTGATCCTTGAGTTATATATATATATAAATACTTGGGTATATTGTCCTAGACCTATCCATGAGTTTATCACTATCATATCTCTTATGGTGTTTGGTTTGTATCAAAATAAGGCACCATTTTCAGTCATCAAACTTGTGAAAATTCCCACATATTAGAAAGTACCTCTTAGTATGAGAGCTCTATATCTTCACAAAAATTAGTGACCATTCACATAGAAGAATATGGGTCACTCTCTTTTTTTGAAACAATATATCCCTTTCTGTTAACATGATCTAGATCTATGTATGGGACCTTTCACTTCATCAATTCAGTTTTACATGATTATTATCCTTATAAGATACATAGTGATTGCAGGATTCCCCAATTTGGGCCAAACCATAGTCCTTTAAATGATAATTCCTCCTTATATTCCTTCCATATGATCCAAACTCATGAAATGGAGCGTGACTTGATTTGTGTAACAAGATATATCATCATTTAATTTTTTATAATAATTCCCCTATTCACAATGATGTTTTGACCTCCATTTCTTTTCTAAATGGCCATGTGCTAAGGTGAAAAACATTTCCCCCTACATATTAGTCATATAGGTACAACAGGCTGTAGAACTAAATTTTACTCAACTTCATGCCACATGGGATATATAGTGACTACCGTGTCCCCTATACAATGCTCGACCACCAATTCTCAAAACAACCCCCCCTCTCCCCTGGTGAGGAAACCATTATGGAAATACTTTACTTCCCTAAAGGACATGCACTATGGTATACCATAGTTTTTCCCTACACATGTGCCAGATTTTTATAGAATAATCCCCACAATTATTTTTGATATAATGATAAAAAATCCCCCTCTAAACACATATGATTTTGATCTATATGTAGAGGTATATAATAACTATTTGTGGCTTGATTCATATTATCACATGATTCATAGTAAAGAAAGGATTATCCTCCCTAGGTAAAGCCACAAAATCAATCTAGCATGTGCCATTTAACTTATGCATAAGAGCTAAAACAATGTATTACGTTAAATTTGAAAAATCTATTTATGTATTGTTTTCTATATTTATTAGATGTGTTATGAAAAAAGGTGGACCCAACCATAAAAATTGTAAATGTACATACTCATATTAGTGCCTTGGAAAGGAACCCACAATTGATAGTGGACCAATTCTATTATAATCATAAATATGATATTCTTTTACCTCATGTGTAAGCAATATTTATGTGAAATAATATACTATTAAAAGACCTCTTCCTCCATGTGAGTAAATTTTTTGTCTCAGTTCTCAGTATAGGTTCTCCCATCAATAAACCCATATTTTAGTATGATTACACCTATATTACCTATCCCTATATGACATGCACCCCATAGAAAACATTGTATGGGTTCTTCTTAGATAATCTCATGTTTCTCACACCGAACATGCCTCACGTGATCTCATAGGAATGGGCCGACCCATTTGGGGTTACTGGGAGTATCTTGACTGAATTTTCAGGGAAAACAAGTCAATATTGAAAGACATTATAATTTTTAATTATGGAAAAGTAATTGAGACTAACTATTCATATGTATGCGTCGAATATATGTGAGGTATTCATGGGTACCTGTCAGATTAGCTCAATGTATCCCCCACATATGGTTATTTAACCATAAGAATATATACGGATGGAAATTTATTCCACATTGAAACCCCTTAACCAATCTATAATGATACCTTGGATAATTTTTATGGATGTTAACAATGTTCCTTAAAAACTATGTTAAACATTAATAAATTGTTCTTTGTTGTAAGATGCTAAACTACATAGAATAAGGTCCTCATCACATGACCCTAAACCAAAAAACACATGGGTCCTTGTCATATAAAGTAATACTAAATCATTTTCATTTCATTTTTTCTAGATGTTAAATGAAAAATTCATCTCAAATCATCACTCCTTATAAAAGTAGTACAATAGCCTAACTATTAAAACTGAGGTTTAGAATACATACACCATATTTTCTAAACATCATGGTCTATAATAATATTTTTTATCTTGAGTGTATTGGGTTTTCACAAAGTTTCTACAATCCTTGTAGTGGAGTGGGACCAATTTTATTTAATATTCATGAGTTTGGTCTATATAAGGTCCCCTGACCTATCATTTAGAGGTGTCATTTCCATGAAAAAAGGTCCCCATATCCTCATGATCCTTAAAACATAAAAATGGTGTCCATCACCAATAAGAAATTTTTGATCACCATGTTTATGTTTTCCCCACATCCTTACTCATGATACATGAACCTTGATCACAATTTATATCACCGTAACACCCATATAAAAAGGTGATAGAGTAATCTCAACAATGGGAAGGCAATGTTAGCTATTTTGTAAAACATCCCTTTACTTTGGTCTATTAATCATGACCATTAATTGTGTGAACTTTGGTCAAAGCAGTATGACCTTAAACATTTTCCTCTAAAGGAATAAATCACAAACCTTAAAATAATAGTGAAAGTGACATAAAAATTATTACAATGAAAAAACAAAAAGGGTGTTATAAGAAAAAGAATAGTGTCCACTTACTTCGGTTCCACTTAAATAGATTTGTAAAATGTTAGAGTATAAATAAATCATCCATAGATATTTAGGGTTTATCCCATGACCCAAATAAAATCTGACCAACTATTGTTGTAATGTTTTTGTATAGGGAGGATTTAGAGTAATGAATTATCACAACTCCTTTCTTTTATTACAAGTTCAGTACAAGAAAATGCATCCTATAGGGAACTTGAACCGTTTATTATTTTTTTGTTCTTCATAAACTAACTTCTTGTCTTTGATATCTTAGTTAATAATAAATAATGCCTTGATATCACATTTTCATTATATTCAATAACTTCGAGTTGTACCTCTATATTCCCCCTATATAATATTTTTTAATGGTAATGACGAATCTATAGGGATCCTGTTATGATTTGTTTGTGAATAAAAAAATTTCCTCAGAGCTTGTGGCATAGGGGATGTTTTGATCTAAGTGGAAAGGCCCCTTAACACCATAAACTATTTGACTAAATATGTGTGAAACATGTTTTCATTGTTAATAACATCCAAAATTATTACAAAAAAATATTTAATGAAAACTTTTTTTAATTAATTTAACATCTCAAATAGCTTATTCTTTACCCAAAACTAAGTTTTAATAAGCTACAACAAACAATTAATATTGTTATTTAAAAATCACCAATATTAAAAAGACATCAAAATTATCAAACTGAATTAGAATAATTTTTTTTATTTTTTATAATGTTTACATATAAATAAATAATACACATAAAAAGATAAATAATTTTTAGTAAAGACTTTATTTGTTTTGAAAATTCTATTTTCTAAAAAAACGTTTTTACTTTATTACATAAAAATATTATTAAATTATCTTTTTCACTTAATTTATGAGTAAATAAAAAACAATTTATTATTTGAACATATGATTATTTAAAAAGGCTTTAATTTTGAGATTTTTTGGAAAATATTGTTTTTTAGTGAATAGTGAGAAATACAATTCATTTTTCAAAAAACTAATATTTCATTTCAATAAATTAAGTTAAAAGAAAGAAACATTATGTTTTTAATAAGATTTAATGTAATATAATTATTCTTATATTATATTTAATACAATTTATTATTTTTTAAACAATATCTTATTTTATTTACCTATAAATTATTTTTTCGATTTAGAAATATGATTTTTCTAAAAACCATTTTAAAGTGCACAATATTTATCCTTTTTAGTTAATTAAAACAACACATAATTAGGAATGACGTAAATTAAATTTATAAATTATAAAACAATAAAGATTAATTGATATCAATATATTGATTATTACTAGTTTGAGATTTAAAATAATTTATCATTTTCATGGAAAATACAGTTCATGACAAAATCATATTTTCATCTTGTCGACTAGATTATTTTTTAGTTAAATTTTTCCACTTATATGAATTTAATTTCAAAAAATTGATTTCATATTTGGAATAATCATAATATATAATATCTAATAGTTTCATCAATTTTTTGGACTTAATTAATAATGAAAATAGTAACAATATTTTACAACCATTAACATAACAATATATTTAGCAAGGGTTAAAGTAAAATGATATAAGGTAAAATGACCTAATTATTTTTATTAAATATATTTAATTGGAATATTTAGACCATATAATTTCTATTACTCATTAATGTTATACTTAGGAAACTTTTTTCTGGTTAAAAAACATTGTTATGACTTTTTGTTTTAAAAAATTATAGGTGTTCCACTCACATAGCTTATTAAATGCCACCCCTCTCCTCTCATCATAACACCTTAAAATCCAATTTTATAAGCTAGTATCAACCAAATATATAAATTAATTCTATTATAATTATGTAGATAAATTATTCTGGTTATAAATCCATCCTATTAGGCCTTCTATTGCTTACATAACGAGGTTGTTTGACAAAGATGTATCACACTTAATCGAGCATCTTTATTTTTTTTACACCTCCATCAAATAATCATAAATTTTGAAGAAACAAAATATTTTTATTTTAGATATAATATAATTTTATGATGTTTATGTAATACAATAAATCCATCTCCTCTTTAATAAAATGGGTTATGAAATGGCCATTTATGTGTACTACATACTGCTGCTTTTCAGACCAATGTTATTCATTTTCTATCACCACATAAATCATATTGAAATAATTATATCATTAATATATATAAATATATATATGTGATATTTATAATATTATTATACTTATTGAATGACTATAACACAAATAACTTCTTTTTTCTATCCCATAGAGGGTATCACAATTGTTAGACCCCAATCAGAAACATTACATAATCATGATTTTTTATCACAAATTTACCTTCATTCACATTGAGTATCTATTGAGGTTTATATTTTTAGATAATTAGTCCTTAACTATTTAATTACATCACTAATATTTCAATATAGACCTTTCTACTCTTTCCATTTTTCTTCACAATAATAAAACTCTTTAATAAAAGAAGAATTATTTACTTGATAAAAAACTTCTGGAATTATTCCATTCTATTACCATTCCTTATAACCTATGAAAATAATTTCAAATAAATGGAATGAGTATAAATATATCAACAAGGGATATAAAATAAGGAAAGAAAACATTAGTCCATGAATGCATACCAATCAATAAAGTAATACATTTTTACTCAAAAAACATAAGCACTTAAACATTCCTCTAAGATAATAAGATTTATGAATAACTCATAGATATCATAAATCATACAGGTAACATGTAGAATCCATAACATACTTAATTTTTAGCTTTCATAGATACTTAAAGAGTAACCCTCATGGTTACGTTTAGAATACCCATCATAGTATATTCCATAAATCTCTTAGGAGAAACCATAACGTTTATCTCCATCATGTTAACCAACGCATTGGAAGCTATCTCAAGCTCACCCACACTCAGTTTATCACAGAAACACCCATATATGTAAATAAATACCAAGAACCATAACATGATCATAACATATAAAACAATCATAAAGGAAAGATAACATTTCAATATAACAATCACAAGATATCATCTCAAGATTTTGACATAATCAATCCATTATCAAAACCTTTTTCAATACCCAAATACCCTAATAAAGAATATGATATTTAATTTTCTTTTTTAAAAACATTACATCTTGTAAAGGAATCCAAATATCAAATGATGATCATCGGGGCAAAGAGGTCATTGTCAATGCGTACATTAAAAATAAACATTTTTCTCATTTAGTAAAATCATTCATTGAAAAATATTTCTTTGGAAAACAATTTAATGAGATTAAAAGTAAAATGGGTTTATTATATATTGTATAAGATATTTTCATGTATAAATTAGAATATGCATCAATGAAAGGAGATTGAGATGAAATCCCTTACATTGGGTCCAAATCATCACCTATGTTCCTTGTTCTTCTTGAATTAAAAATGTAAGATGCTTTATACATTCTTTATAACATTTTTATTTTTTATTATTACTTTTATATAAATGATTACTTTTTAATAATAATCCCATAATTATTCAAGTTGACATCAATTATTTTGTCGATATTCAGTACTTGAGTTCAAAATGTACTTGTTTTGATGTAAATTTTCCATGTAGTAAAAGTTATATTACCACTATAATGATATTAATGATTTAAATATCATATATAACTAGTATATATGTATTTATAATATTCCATAACATTTGGAGATAATAAATTAAATGAATTTTTCATGGAGAGGGTAGGTTGTACGTACACATGAACACTACTTTCATTTTGTTATCATATTAGAGGAATGAAAACAAACTTATACATAGGTATGTTATAATTATAGTATAATATCTATATAATATATGTTACATATGAAAATTAATTCCATTATTTATACATTCCATGTATGTAATGAATGATTTGTATCACTTTGAGGGGTGGTAGTCTGCACTTCCTCAAATTAAATTATCATATTTAACCACTATAGAAAATATAAAGTTATGCTGTAAATAATAAATAGACTTATAGATAGAATATAAATATATTATATATCAGATATAAATATAGTTCTATCATAATGGATTCCATGATAGGTGGTATGAAAAAATTGTACAACCATCGTTTCGTGAGGTGGTAGTTGGTCGTACACAGAAACAGTATGTTTGTATCCATTACATGGAGGTCTGTGTAAATGTAGTTGAAATACTTATCATAAAAGTATAATAGTATATTGAGGATTGGAGTTTTATGTAATAATATAATGAGAGTATTAATGGGATTGAAGAAGGAAAATAAATGAAAGGAACTTGAGAGAAAGTGTTACCTCTAAATCAGGTACCTTCTTTTGATTTGACCCAAAAGGCTTTCTTGAATTTTAATTCTACCAAAGTTAATGATTCAAGGAAAAAAAGATAGATATTGGGAGATTATTTTTGTATAAACTGAATTAACCAAGGGGCTCTATATGAGTGAGTATGTGGGTAGAGGTGGTGGCCTTTTATAAGAAGGATGAGGGGCACATTAGGAAACTCTTGAAATATTATTTTATAATAAATTTATTTCTAAATTGTATTAAGTAAAAAGTGATATATTTCGAGGATTAGATGATATTAGATCAAAATACTCTCAACTAATAGGTTTTATACAATTATTGTCACAAAACTAACCATATCTTTTAGCTTTGACCCTTAGTTAAAAACATTAACTATTACCATGTCTTTTTATTTTCATAATATATTGTTACTACAGTTACTATAAAATGCCAATAGATCCCAAGTGGATCATTAATGAACTTTTTAATAGTATATATGTACTTTTTATGAATTATATATTATTTATTTCTATTATATCATTTAATAAAATAGTATTTTATTAAAAAAAATCATTCATATCAATTTAGACACTATTTAGTAATTGATTTTTTCTAATTCATAAAAACACGATTACTTAAAAAAAGGCATTAACTCAAATATAACATGTCCTAATAATCCATAAAATTCTTTTATGACTCAAGATATTTGAAATACATTTTTTTAATATTTACTGTACCATTTATTTGAATCATTCATTAATAAGGTAATCACTACATCATCATTTAGTTGTAAATAATTTGATTTTTTAATGTCTAAAATTTATAAATAAAATTAAATGATGTATTAAATAATTTTATATTTACAATGAATATTTATAGTCAAATATATCAGTTATATAACACTATAATAAAAAAATTTATTAAAAGATGCATGTTTATGTTATATTTCATTTTTCATTAAATTTAATATTATAAAATGTAATTTTCACACCCAAGTGTTTCTAAAACGCCAAAAGTTCTTACTTAAGATGAAAATGGTCATAAATATCCCATAAAATATTATTTGGGCTTGTTTATTGTAGTTTTATATTATTCTAATATTATTATTTACCCTTATTTACCTAATTTATCTTTTAGCAATGGTAAATATAAAAAATTACTGAAGTTTCTATTCATAATGTCCAAAAAATAAAGTGTAGATATTTACATAATATGGACCTTATAATTAAAAACTTGGAATACAATTTTCCAAATTCAATACATATATTTGGTAAAAATTAATTTAAAATTAATAAATGTGGTCAAAACTAGAAAATAAGTTTTTATGAAGTAAAAACAATAAAAATATTCATATGTGATTATATCCAATTAATATTTGAATTAATTGCATTAATCATGATTGGGCTAAATCATAAAAAATAATATAATTACAATTTAAAACCAATTAAAATGATAATATAACTATATAAATAAATTAGATGGAAAGACAATTTTGAATAAAATACAGTATTTTTCATTAAAAATGATGTTTATCAGAAAATTACAAAAAATTATCCATTTTGTTACTTCCCTCTTCAATAGAAGAAGTTTATTTTGTCAAATTTAACATATTAAAGTGACAATAAATATATCTAAAAGTGGTTTCCTACAAAAGGTGCTAAAACTACCTTTTAAAAATATTAATGTATTTTATGATTAAAATTGGATTGATTCTCATTTTAAGACATTAAAATTTCGTTTATAAATATAAAAACATTTTAAACATGTATAAAAATATTATAGTTAGTTATATTGAATCTTTATAATAAAATGGAAATGTGCTAACTACATTTTTAATTATTATTATTATTATTATATTATATATTGGTTCAACTCAATGTTGTGTACAACATATGATTTTGGAGAAACCAATTGTTGTGCATCGAGTATGCTATCGGATGAAGTGTCCCCTTTAAAAAAATTAATATCTAATTCAAAATATTAATAGATATGAAATTTTGTTATTATATAAATACATGTAATCCTAATTCATTCATCCTTTTGGAAATTGAATCCCCACAATTTTATAAAATTATAAAATAATCGAGGGTATTTATCACTCGTAGAATTTTATGATCCCCACATTTCTTCGTAAACCATATGTGTTTTTCACAAAACCTTTACCCGAAAAATTATTTATTCTGTAACAATATATATCTTTGGTCATGAATTTGGATTGTTTGTTCCTTATAAGAAATATTTTCTTCTAACTAAACTACATCTGGACTCAAAACATGAGATGGATCTGGCATATACATTCTTGACATTGAATCAAGAAAAACATTGTGTAACTAGGATAAACATGGAGGTAAAACCACTATGTAAGAAACTTATTTATCTTTCTCTATGATTTCATTAGGTCAAATGAACCTCAGAATCAGCTTTACCTTCTTACCAAAATGCATCACACTTTTCCACGGATAAACATTGAGAAATACATGATCACCTACCTAGAAAGAAATATCATTCCTCCAGTTATCCACATTACGTTTCAACCGGCTATGAGATATTCTCTTGTGCTTCTAAATCAACAAAAATTTTCTACCATATCTTCTACCAATTATATTACCATCAACATCCTTTCACCAACTTCATCCCAAAAGCTGGAGTTTGACACCTCTTTCTATATGATGCTTCAAATAGTGCCATCTATATACTGGAATGAAACATGATATTATAAGAAAACTCAATCAAAGAATGATTTGGGTCCCAATTTACTTGGTAATCTGTTGAACAAGAACGTATCATATCTTCTAATGTCCAAATTGTTTGCTCAGACTATCCATCAAATTGCAGATGAAAAGATATACTAAAATTTAGTTCAATACCCAATGAATTATAGAGGCCCTTCCAAATGTTATAAGTGAACTTGAGATCATGATCAGATACAATGGAGAGGTTAACTCTATAAAACATGAATATCTCATTAATATATAATTGATAAATTTGATCTACAGATGTAGTATCTCGAATAGAATGAAAATGATAATATTTAGTCAATCGATCAATAATAACCCAGATTGAAAAATTATCTTAAGAAGTATTTGATAATCCCACTATAAAATCCATGGACACATATTCCCATTTCCACTTTGGCACTAGAAAATAATGAATCACCCATTTTGGTAACTTCCACTCGACTTTAACCTTTTGAGAAATCAAACATATTAGGGTAAAGTTAGCAATATCTCTTTTTATTCCATCCTACCAGTAATACTCCCAAAGATCACTATATATCTTAGTACATTAAAGATGAACTGAAAAAAGAGAACTATTATCTTCACATAATACCACATTCTTTAAATATCAATCACAAGGCACTCATAATCCCTTTCCAAGAAATAAAACACAGTCATCATCCATAATAAATTCAGGTAACATACCCTTCTAAAACATTTCTACATTTTTCTTCAACTAATTGTCTTCTTTTTACACTTTTTCAAATCATTCTGATAGAGATGGTTTCACTTCCACCTGAAAGTGAATAATATAATTCCATAAGACAAAAACTTCCATTACAAAATTCCTCATATAAAAAACCCAAGGACCTCATTCAAAATGTATAAAGGTTAATATTGCATAACTGTTTCAACTCAAATCACTAACCACATTATATTCCTTTCTTGGATGGTAGAGGATCATGCAATCATAATCCTTGATTAATTCCATCCATCTCCTCTATCATAGGTTTAATTGTTTCTGAGTGAATATATACTACAATATTTTGTGATCATTATATATTTTACAATTCACGCCACACAGATAATGTCTCTAAAATTTTAAAGAAAAAACATCAGCAACTAATTCCAAATAATGTGTAGGGTAATTTAACTCTTGAGTTTTCAACTAACATGAAGCATTAAAAATTTCTTGGTCATTTTCCATTGGGACACAACCAATTCCTTTATATAAATCATCACTATTGATAAAAAATTCACCATTACTTGAAGGAATTTCCCAAACATGAGCATTCACCAATATTCTTTTCAATTCCTAAAAACATTCATCACAATATTTTTTCTATATGAACATAACACCTTTTTGAATTTTAATTTTCCACTGTTCTAGATATCCATGAAAAAGTTTCAAAAAAACTCTAGTAATAACCCATTAATCCATGTAATCTATGAACCTTAGTTATATTTGTGGGTCATGGCCATTCTTCAAAAAAAAAATTTAAAAGGTCAACATTTATGTCATCTTTAGAAAAAAATTTACCAAGGGATGAAATTTTTGTAACCAAAACTCATACATGATGAATTTCCCATAAAATTTATTTTCATTTCAGGTTGTAAATACAACCCATAAATGTCTTTCATGCTCCACTATAATTTTAGAATATTCCAAAATATCATCAATAAACAAAATTCACAACATATCCATGAACTCATGTAGAATTTTATTTATAAAATCTATGAATATTGTAGGTACATTGGTTAACCCAAAAGCGATAACTACAAACTCATAATGTCTATATCTTGTAAGAAACACAATTATCAGGATGTATTATTTCTTTAATATCAACTGATGGTACCCGAAAATCAAGTCAATGTTATACAAATACTGACCACCCTAGAGATGATCAAACAAATCATTGATATGAGAAAAAGGATACTTGTTATTAACAATGAAGTTATTCAAGGCTCTATAATTAATTCAATGTCTAATTGAACAATAATTATTTTTAACAAATAGTACATGACCACCCCACGATGATGTGATAGGTCAAATGAAACCATTATCTAATAACTTCTACAATTTATTCTTTGAATCTAAAAGATTAATTTGATATCTTTTATTTGGTGGTTTAGAAATTGTCTTAGAACCAGGAACATTTTCAATAGTAAATTCAACGTCCTGATTTGGTATTATACAAGGAAACTCATTAGAAAAAACATCAAGATACTCATATACCACTAGAAAATTATTAATCATAATAGTTCCATTGTTATAAACAATATGTGCAAGGTAACATTCATTTCCATCTTTTACTTGTTTCTCATCTTCCTAATATGTTATCATAAGTAAGGGTTCTTTCCTATACACAAACAGAAATTCTTTATAAAATAAAATTCCATTAGCTCTCTATCCAATATTTTCATGATAAATAGAAATCCAATCTATACCCAAAATAACATCAAAATATACTAGAGGAAAACCAATATGGTTTGCAGGTATATTCTTTCTGCACACAAGGAAAGGAAGTTTCTTATAATTTCTTTTTATCTCAACACCCCCATGTATTTTTACCAAAACTTCATGATTCATATCTTGAAATGGAATTCCCAATTTATTGGAATCTTTCTCATAAATGAAAGAATGTGTAGACCCGTAATCAAACACATCAGCAGAATCAGAATTAAGAAACAATGTACTTGATACTACTTCATTTGAAGACCCAACATCATGTAATGTAGTAGCAATTTATTTAACCACCCCATTCTTCTTGTATTGTCGATAATTTCCACCATTTTAGTTCTTTTTAGAACACTAAATTTTATAATAACCAATTTCATTTCACATAAAACATTTTAATGACTGTAAGTCATATTTTTCCTTACCACAACCATGATCTTTTCCAATGCCATTACGAGGCTTATGTCCCATTTTACATTATCTGAAACACTTATGAGAATTAAAAATGCATTACCTAGTGTACTTCATAGCACAATTTTTATATACTCTAAACTTAATTTTCATACCATCAAATTTCTTTGAATAGTTCTTCCATTATGTCTACCACCTCAACCTATTTTTTTTTCAAAGAACACCTAATAATCGGAAAGATCGATATCCACCTTCTCAATAAATTGAATAAGTTTTTCATAACTTTTGAACTCAAGAAAAACTAATTCTCATCAATAATTTTTCTCTAATATTGCGTAAAAATGCTTGATTTTACTATCAAGATCCCATATAAAAATTGGATCATAAATTGAAAGTCGAGTGAATTTCTCATCATAAGTAGCCACTGAGCCATCATCCTTCGTCAATTCCATGAATTGTTATTGAATCCCAAGTCTAACCCCCTTAGGAAAATATTTTTCAAGGAACATAACATTTATTGAATCCCAACCAAGTGCATCAACCTACTCTCTATCCCTAATATTTTTAACCATTGGCCACCATAGTTCAACTTCCCCTTCAAAATGGTATATATAAAGACTAACCTTTTGATGATCTGAACACCCCATGACATAAAAAATCTTTTCAAATTCTTTAATCAACCCTTCTTCTAGCACGAGGTCAGATGATCCTTTTAATGATTGGGGATGCTGCCTCATGAAAAACTCTACTACTGACATGTTTCTTTGTAGATGATATAACAGATCTCATGCATGGATACCAATAACATTTATAGTGTAGTTCAACTATGTTATCACTGTAACAAATTGTTAAGTTCCAATTCTTACCATTTTTGGTTTCTGATTTAGTTGATTTTTTTCCTCTTGATGTCATCCCATTATAATTACCCTGTTTCATTTGTAGAAACCCATTTTGAACACAAACATATCTTGAATTAACCAACATGGTAATCCTAAAATGATATATCATATCAATCTCACCATAATGTAAAAATAATATATGGATATACATTTAACAATATCCAAACTCTTAATGTTATCTAAACCAACCTTTGAAACCAACTGTACCACCCCATCCTTAAACATTAAAGAATATTTAATTTTGATCAAGAATATATTTTCTTTCACATTTGGGATCTTTTCAAGTTTAGAGTATTATATAATTAGGCCCTAACTATTACATTACATCTCAAATATTACAAAGATGAAACTTCTACACTATCCAATTTTTTCACAATAATAAAACTCTTCAAAAATCAATAAATCTTTTCTTCATAAAAAACCTCTTGAATTCCTAATTTCTTCTATCCATACATATAAAATGATTTTTATTTCAAAAACATGGAATGCGCATAAAATATTAGGAAGGTATATACAATAATAAAATAAAACACTAGTCCATGAGTATATTCAAATTACCGAAATCATACTTTTTACTCATAAAACATAATATTTTTTAAATTCTTCTTGAAATCAAATGAATTATGAATAAATAACAGAAATCATAAATCATAAAGGTAACATGTATCATCCATAACATAATACTTTGTTGATTTCACAGCTGCATTGGGAGTAACCATTATGGTTACGTTCGGAATACTCGTCACGGTATATTATCTAAATATATTAAGAAAAACATTAAAACATCCTCTATCAAATTACCCAATGTTTTAGGGAGTTATATCAGGCTCACCTGCCATAGTTTTATCAAGGAACCACCCATATACCTAAATAATTCCAAAGAACAATAACATACTCATAACAAATAAAAAAAGCACAAAGGAAAGATAACATTTCAACATTGCAATCAGAAGATATCAGTACAAGATATTGACCTAATAAATCCATTATCAAAAACCTTTTCAATACCAAAATACCATAAAAAGAATATTTTTTTTAATTTATTTTTTAAAAACAGTACGTCTTGTAAAGGAATCCAAATATCAATTAATGCTCACAGCGACGGAAAGGTCGTTGTCCTCGGGTATCTTAAAAAGATCCATTCCTTCATCCATTTAGTAAAACGATTCATATAAAAATATTCCTTTTGAGATCTATTTAATTAAATTAAAATTAAAAGGGTTTCATTATATACCGTATAAAATAAATTCATGTTTAAATCAAAATATGCCTCAATGAAATGAGATTGATAGAAAATCCCTTACCTTGAGTCCAAATCACCACGTATGATACTTTCTTCGTAAATAATAAACTTAAGTTAATTTCTACTTGCATGAGAACATTTTTAAATTTTGTTATTCCTTTTATATCACTTTTTACCTTGTAATAACAATCAAATAATTATTCATGTTCATATTGGCCTTTTTGTCGATATTTTCTACGTAAGTCAGAAAATGAACTTGTATTGAGGTAAATTGTCCATGTAGTCATAATTCCATCATCAAAATAATTATATTATTGATTTAAATATCTTAAATATATATTATATATGTATTTATAACATTTTATAACATTTGGTGATAAGAAATGAAGTGCTCCATTCATGGAGAAGGTTGGTCGTACGTATGCATGAACGCTACTTTGATTTCATTGTCTTAATTAATGAATGAAAAATAGATGATAACATGGTATGTTATAACTACAGTATAATATCTATGTTATATAAGTTACATAATTTCATTAATTTAATTATTTATACATTCCATGTATGGAATGAACATGTCATATCTCATTGAGGGGGCTATAGTCCGCACTTCCTCAAATGAGATTATCATATTTACACATTATGGAGAGAATAATGGTTAGTTGTAAATAAAAAAATATGAATAGAGGAAAAATATATTTAAAATATATATCATATATAAATAAATTTCTATCATAACAGACACCACAAGATGTGGTAGGAGAAAATTGAACAATCATTGTTTCGAGAGGATGTAGTCCATCGTACATAAAAAGATTATGTTCGTATCCATTAGATAGAGGTGTGTGTAAGTGTCGTATCAATCCATCTCATAAAAATATCCTTGTATATTAAGGAAATTGGTGGTTTTATGTAATCATATAATAATAAGATAAATGGTAATGAATAAGGAAAATAAAATAAAGGAACTTGAGAGGAGACGTTACCTCTAAATGAGTGAACTTCTTTTGATTTGAGCCAAAATGATTTCTTGAATTACCTTCTACCCATGTAAAGGCTTCTAAGAGGATTTTATGGATGTAGAGAGAATATATTAGTAGAATGCGGATGATCCAAGGGGATTTAGAGGTGTGAGTAAGTGGGTAGAGGTGGTGACCTTTTATATGATGGAGGAGGGGATCATTAGGAAAGTCCTGAAATATTATTTGATTATAAATTTATTTCCAAATTATAATATTTAAAAAGTGACATATTTAGAGGATAAAATGATATTGGGTCTAAATCCTCTCAAAAAATATGTTTTAGAAATGTTTATTTCACAAAAAAAACCTTATCTTTTGGCATTAACGCTTAGTTAAAAAAATTAACTCTTACAATGCCTTCTTGTATTTACATAATATATGTTTACTATAGATACTTTAAATTGTAAAGAGATCCAAAAGTGGATATTTAATGACATTTTTAACATTATATATGTCATTTTTATGAATCTAAGATTTTCTATGACTAAAATACCATTTCATAGAATATTATTTGTTTTAAAAACTCATTTATGTCAATTTTGACACTATTTAGGAATTGATTTTTTAAGTCATAAAAACTGGATTCCATAAAAAAGTAATTAACTCAAATATAATATGTCATAATAATCCATAAAATTCATGGGTGTAATAAATATATTCAAATTACCTTTATTTTAACATTTATAATATAATATATTTGAATCTTTCATCAATAATCTAATCAATGCATCATCATTGTGTCATAAATAAATATATTTATTTTATATCTTAAAATTATAAATAAAATACCATGATGTATTAAATATTTTTATCATTTCCATGAATTTTTATAGTCAATGATATCAGTTATATAACCTTATATTAAAATTCTTTTATTAAAAGATACATGTTTATGTTATATTTCCCATTTCATTAAATTTAATATTATAAAATGTTATTTTCACACCCAAGTGGCTCCCAAATGCCAAAAATTCATCCTAAGTATGATCATGTTTGGTAATATCTCATACAATACGATTAGGACACTTTTTATGGTAGTTTTATGTTATTTTAAAATGAGTTTTTACCCTTATATGCCTAATTTACCGTTTAGCCATGGTAAATAAAAATTATTAATGAAGTTACTATGCATAATGACAAACAATAAAGGGTATCTATTTACATAATTTTAAAATTATAATTAAATAATAAATAATCTAGTTTTACAAATTCAAATCACAGAATTAGATGAAATTTATTTAAAACAAATTACCATTGTCAAAACAAGAAAAAAAGTTTTTTAAAAGTAAAAACAATCCACAGATTAATGTGTGTTTATGTCCAATTAAAATGTGAAATTACATGAAATCACTATATTTGGATTAAATTATAAAAAAATTCCAATTACACTTTAAAACCAATTAAAATTACAATCTAACAATATAAATAAATTAGATGAAAAGTTAGTTTTGAAATAAAATGCAATATTTTGAACTATTCATTAATAAAATGAACCTTATCAGAGAATTACAAAAAATTTATCCAAAGTAAATATTGATTTCATGAATCTATAGAAGAAGTATATTTTTTAAAATAGAACATATAAAAGTGAAGAAAAAATTGATTTAGAAAGGTTTAACATTCAAAAGGTGGTAAAACTACCTTTTAAAAATATTAGAGTAATTTGTGCTTAAAATTGGATTCATTCTAATTTTAAGACTCTATAATATATTGGATAAATGTAAAAAAATTAACAAACATGTATAATCATATTGTAGTTATTTATATTAATTCACTCTAATATAATGTCTAGGTGTTAACTACCATTTAAAATAATAATAATATTATATTATTTTTTGGTATAACTCAATGTTGTGTGGAACGTATGATTCCAGAGAAACCTGTTGTTTCATATTAACTTTGTTATTAGAAAAAGTGTCTCCTTTAATATAAAATTATTATCATATTCATAAATATTAATATATATGAAAATTATTATACTTTATATACCTAAGATCCTACATCATTCCCACATTTGGAAATTTGGTCCCCATAGATTTATTTACTTATAAAATAAGTTGGGGTATTTATCCCTCATAATATTTTCAGATTCCCATGTTCACTCTTCATCGATATGATTTTTACAAATAACCATTACCTAATGAATTACCTTATTCCTTAACACTTTCTCTCTATGGTCAAGAATCTATACTGGTTGTTCCTCATACAAATGATTCTCTTCCAACTGAACTGCCTCTGGACTCAAAACGTGAGATAGATCCGACATATATTTTCTTAACCTTGAAAATGAAATACATTATATACCTATGGTAAAAATTGAGGAAAATACAATATGTTATAAACTGATCCAAATTTCTCTAGAATTTCATATCTTTTAATAATCCTCAGACTGAGCTTTACCTTCTTACAAAAACACATTATACTTTTCCATGGATAAAATTTTAGAAAATCATGATCACATACATCAAAAGAAAAATTCTTCCTCTGGTTATCTGCATAAATTTTATGCCTGCTCTGAGCTATTATCTCGTGCTTTTTAATCAATTGAACTTTTTCTACCATATCTTCTTCCAATTCTGGTCCAATCAATATTCTTTCACCTACTTTATCCAAAAATTAAGGAATTTGACACCTCTTTCCATATAATGCTTCAAATTGTTCTATTTATATACGAGAGTGAAAAAATTATTATAAGAAAAGTCATCCAAAAAAATATGTTGGTCCCAACATCCCTGATAATTCATTGGATAATAATGCAACATATCATCCAATTTATATATTTTTCATTCTGACTTCCCATCCAATTACAGATGAAAAGAAGTACCGAAATTTAATTCAGCACCAAATCACTTCTAAAGGCCCTTCTAAAAGTTAGAAGTGACCCTAGGATCACGATTAGATACCTTGGAGAGTGTATCTCCATGTAACCTGAATATATATATAATATAAAACTAATAAAGTTGATCTAGAGATAGAGTTTCACGAATAGAAATAAAATGAGAATATTTAGTCAATTGATCAATAATAACCCATATTTCATTGTTACCTTGAGATTTTTTTGGTAATTTCACTATGAAATCAATGGTCACATTTTAATATTTACACTCTAGAACTAGAAAATGTTTAGGAATCCCTTTAGGTCACTGTAACTATGCTTTAACTAGTTGAAAAATATAACCTCTCGGCATAAAGTCGAAAATATCTCTTTTCATTCCATCCCACCAGTAATACCCTCAAAGATCTCTGTATATCTCAATACTGCTAGGATGAACTGAAAACAGCTAACTATGAGCTTCCCATAAAAAGTCATTATTAAAATATAAATCACAAGGCATACATAATATCTTTTGGAAACTCAAAACATAGTATTTATCAATGTTAAATTCAGGTAACAAACATTTTTGAACCAATTATACCTTCTTTTGTAACTCACTATCTTCTTTCTGTGCTTGATTACATATGTCTGATCGAGATGATTTCAATTCCACCTAAAACAAAATAGAAGAATTCCATGTGTCACAACCCTTCCTCGGGACCCATGTCGTGACTACCCCAAGCCCGCCATCCATAGGCCAGGGGCAGGTGACTATCACCAAAGGTGTAAATCCCAATAAAAATGGAAGGCATTGCCTTTATAAAAGTAAACAAACAAAAAGAGTACTCAACAGAAGAAATAACTAAGTAATACTGAATAAAAAGTATGTGTTGAAAGGAAAGGGGTTGGGAATACAAGCCCAATATTAAGTACAGTATAGCTGAAAAACTAGTACAACTACAGTAAAGTAAAACAGTAACCACTGATTCATCCTCCCGGAATCCCACCTGAATGGTAGGTACATATTGTCTCCTTAGAACCTTGGGTCTGGCTGTCTGCTTCGTGTACATCTCACCAAGTGGTCCACCTCCAGGTATCATCCAGCTCCACAAGCCACCACCTCGATCAGTGATGTCTGTCGTATGCATCCAACAGAGCGTAGTGCTGGCATAGCCCATGTAGGGGTGAGTACACGATACTCAGTAGGGGCCCTGAGACCCCTGAAGGTCTCCCAGAATCTACAAAGGATAAACCACAGAAGAAAGACACAGTCACGAAGTTTCAACAAACTCTACTTAGGTATATGCCCATACATATACTTAAGTTATCAATCACAGTTCGGCTCCAACTCTCAAGCCGAAGCACAAACGAGTCCACACAGGAAAGTAAGTCAACCACATCGATGATAATGATTTAATGTCGAGAGTCAGCTCACATAGGTATACATCTTTCATCTAGCAATAGATATGATCAGATGTAGTAACTGATTCATCAAAGCTGTCGGGCCCACGTAGGATACTTGAATAGCTATGATGTCGGACCCATGTAGGATACTAGACCAGCTACTCTCTCGGACCCACGTAGGATACTAGAACAGTAGTAAAACCGTCAGACCCACTTAGGATATAATTACAATAGTCAAACTGTCAGACCTGCTTAGGATACAAGTACAATAATCATCGTTGTCGAACCCACAGAGGATTCTAGTACAATTTTCGTCATCATCAAACTCATAGAGGATTCCAATATGATAGTCGTTTTAGTCCCAGCCACCTCTAGGCATTCCGCACACAGCACGCTCGATTTCGGGAGGGTCCGCTCCTTGAGCAAACAGGGTCGTTACATCAACTATCACTATGTCCAGAGTTGATGTACCCCAAAGTTTCATCTCGTCAAAAGGAACCCAACGTGAGAGACGTCGCATCAAACATACGACCGGTCTGAGAGATATTGGCTTTTCCGTTCGAGGGGTCCGGTTGGAAATATGCTCATTCCAATCCCGGACATTTTCCAAAGTTGTCCAAAACTCACTTAGAGTATCTCAAAAGGACCGATTCGTCGTTTGGGTCCCAGTGCCGTAGACGGCGTGTCGACCGGACGCACGGTTGCGAAGTTATTCACATTTAAGCGAAACGGGCCCGGCACATCAAGCCCGGTGGGCTGGCGGGTCAGCCCGTTCTGGCTCGGCGGGTACGACCCAGCTAATGGGTCGGCCCAACCCGATAATTCCCAGCCCGTCCCGGTGGGGCACGACCCTGCCCATGGCAGGCGTCTCCGCCCGGCTGGGCGCGGCTCGGCCAGCTGGCCGATCCAATGAGGGGGGGGGGTGATTTCTGGAACCGGTGGCCGCTTGCTATCCGACCGGCTGAAGCCGTCTGGTCTTCCCATCGCAAGAGGCACACACGGGCGGGGCGTTACCCTCCCGCCTGGCACCTGCGGGTGTCGTGGCCTCCTCCAACAAGGTCAGCTGACGATCCGGCTAGTTCTCCCACTAAAGCGACCCGCGTAGCGCGGGCCCCAGTCCTCCGCAGCGCGGCGCCATGGGGTGCCTCAGTTCCTCCATCCCAGCTGACAACGGTCAGCCGGTTCTTCATCAGTCGAGGGGTACGCAGTTGCGGGCCGTGGTTCCTCCGTACGCGGTCGGTGCGTGGCAGCCGCCGCCTCCGTTCTCCATCACCAAAATATTCAAAAAAACATCGGAGGGTCGTTGGGCCGTGTGTGTTCAGCCCGTGCCCTCCGCATTAGGCGATATCAATTGGACAAAGGTAATACAAGTATTCACAAATTATGGAATATAATTTCATTCACTTAAAATTATATCAAAATCCCTACCTCAAATTCAAGTATATTGCACGTCGACAAGCCACGGAAGACGAGCGTCATGGAGGTCCGACATCACTGAAGACGGCGTCGCAGAGAATGGTGTCGTCCCATCATCTTTGGAAGGTGTTTTTCATAGAAAGCATTCCTCGCTAGTGGTGTATTCTCCCTTGACATGGTGAAAGAAGAAATGATGGAGAGAAAATGCTTCCCATTCGTCGATTCATGGAGCGTTCTTCATGGTGAAGAACACTTCCATCTATTTCTTCAGAGTTTTCCTCCACTGAAATATTTTCCAAGGAAAATACTATAAAAGCTACCCAACTTTTAAATAATTCCCGTGCAATTCAAATTGATTCAAATGAAATCAATGATCAATTAAATGTGGCATTTAATTAATCCTAGTTTTTGGCAATAATTAAGTGGAGGTGAAGTGTTTAAAATTAAAAAGAGAGGAGTTGTCAAGTTGAATGAAGGGGAGTTAATGGGGATTCGAAGGGTTAAGGGATCGTGGGGGCCCCACCACATATTAGCCTCTCATGGGAGGTTTTGTGGGTGTGGGACCCACCTTTAACTACCATTGTGGGAATTAACCAACTCTTAAACTATAAAATTTTGTACAACAATTTTATTTAATTGAATATAAATCCAAAAAAATTAACTTCTCCCCGCGAGAAAATGCAACGGTTGTAAAGGTCCCCTTATGTGATTATCGGTGCTTCGAGTTCATCAATAACCTTATATTTCAATTCCGAGCACCGGTTCAAAATATAGAAAAACTCGCACGTACATTTACTGAACGTACCCAAACAAAACATCAGAAATTGATTCCGGGTACTCCGGGCCTTGGAATCAGGCACCGTTAAGAACTGCAGACTCGTAAAATTCCAAAGTATTTAAGAAAAAAAATTCATGAAATTTCCAGATCTTTAAATTTCCCTCACCTCTGGGATTTACGTTCTCGTAAAGTTACAACACACAATGGGGAAACAAAAGAGGGTACTGAGCAAGCATCTGAGCCTCCCGCACCCATGTGCTCCCCTAGAGGTTCCCGTGCTGCCAGTGAATGCGCACAATAGGAATCGACCATCCACGTAGGACCCGCTCTTATCAATCCTCGATCTCCACTGGGACCTCCATGAATGTCTCCCCATCATCGATGTCCAGATCACTGTGATCAATGATGTGGGTTGGGTCACGCACGTATCTCCTCAGCTGAGATACGTGGAAGACATCGTGCACCCAGTGCAACTGAGGTGGAAGGGCTAGGCGGTAAACCTCCTCGCCCACTCTGCTGAGAACCTGGAAAGGTCCGATGAAGCATGGAGATAACTTGTTTCCCCTTCCAATTATTTGTAGATCTTTCCAAGGTGAGACACATAGGAAGACGTGGTTTCCATCCTCAGACTTCAGTGGTCTCCATCTCCTATCATCATAGGACTTATGTCTGCTCTGTACAGTCTTCATCTTCTCCTGGATGATTAGCACCTTCTCCGTCGTAGCCTAAATCATCTCTGGTCCTACAAGTGATGACTCCCCAGGTTCAGTCTGACACATCGGTGATCTAAAATATCAGGCATACAGTGCCTCGTAAGGGGCCATCCTGATGGTGGAGTGGTAATTGTTGTTGTACGCAAACACCACCACGGGTATGTGATCCTCCCCACTATGACCAAATTTGAGGACACATGCATGGAGCATGTCCTTGAGAGTCTGAATGGTCCTCTCTGTCTGGATGTCTGTCTGAGGATGGAAGAAGGTGCTCAAACGTAGATGTGTCCCAAAAGCCTCTGGTAACCCCTTCAATATCCGAGAAGAGAATTGATCATCTTGATCAGAAATGACAAATGATGGCACACCATGAAGTTTTACGATCTGCTCGATGTAGAGGCGTCCCAATCTCTCTACTGAGCCTTTCTCTCTGATCGGTAGGAAGTGGTCCGACTTGGTGAGTTGTTCTACGATCACCCAGATAGAGTCATGTCCTCTGGATGTACGTGGAAGCCCCATCACGAAATCCAGGAATATCCTAATCCACTTCCACTATGGGACCTCTAAGGGTTGTACCAAGCCTAATGGTACCTGGTTCTCTGCCTTCACTAGCTGACAAGTGAGGCATCTTGAAAAAATCTCTGCTACTGCTTTCTTCATACCCAGCCACCATTGCCGTCATTTGAGGTCCTGATACATCTTCGCCACTTCTGGATGTACTGATAGAGGGTAATTGTGAAACTCCCTCAAAACCTCCTCCTATAGTGCAACTGGTACCATGGCACGTCCCATGAAGAGGATGACATGATCCCCTCCTTCAGAAAATCCATTAGGTGCATGCCCTATAGAAATCTGAGCACGTCACGTCTCACAGTCAACATCCCCACATTGTGCCTCCCTGACCCGCTGAAGAAGTGGAGGAGTGATTGTGAGAGACTGAAGAAAGGCTGCTCCATCTCTATCCACAAAGGATATCTGCAACACAGCTAGATGGTCTGTCACCTCTCCTAGTAGCTCAATTCCTAGACTCTTACTGATATCATCAACTACTATGTTACCCTTCCCAGGAGTATAAACTATCTCAATTTCATAGTCCTGGTGGAACTCGAGCCATCGCCGCTATCTCAGGTTCATGTCCTTCTGCGAGATGACGTACCTGAGATACTAGTGGTCAGAGTTGACTGTAAAGCGCTTTCCCATCAGATATTGATGTCATATCATCAAGGAGAAGACCACTATTTCTAACTCCAGGTCATGGGTAGTGTAATTCTGCTCGTGCTACCTCAACTACCGTGAGCCGTATTCGATCACCGCTCGCTTTTTTATCCAGACACTCCCGAATCCGGTCTTTGATGCGTCACAGTAAAATAAAAACCCAACGCCCTCATCTGGTAGCCTCAAGATGGGTGCAGTGGTCAACCTCTACCTCATCTCTTGAAAGATCTGATGGCATCTCTCTAACCACACGAAGGGTTTCCCCTTCTTCGTCAATGTTGAAAGCGGTGCTACAACTCTGGAGAAGTCTGGCACAAATCTTAGATAGTACCCAGCCAGACCTGGGAAACTCCGCTCCTCTGTCACACTCTTGGGTGGCTCCCAAATAAGTACTGTCTCGACCTTCGCTAGATCCACTGCAACTATAGCCTCTGAGATGATGTGTCCCATGAAATGAACCTCCTGAATCCAAAACTGCCACTTCGAAAGCCTACCGTAAAGCTCATGCTCTCGGAGTGTGTCCAGTAATACCCACATATGGTAGGGGTGCTCCTCCACAGTAGTCGAGTAAATCGGTATGTCGTCGCTGAAAACTCTGAAAAATCGTTTGAGGTAAGGCTAAAAAATCCTGTTCATGAGACTCATGGAGACCAATGGAGGGTTGGTTATGTCGAAGGTCATAACCAAAAACTAGTAGTCTCCATACTGACACCTGAAGGCCGTCTTCTTCACATCCTCGTCTCGAACTCTGAGTTGGTGATACCCTAACCTGAGGTCTATCTTCGAGAACCATCGTGCAACCTTGATCTGATCGAAGAAGTCTTCAATACTCCGATGCAGGTACGTGTTCTTCACAGTCAACTGATTCAGGCGACGGTATTCGACACACAGTCACAAGCTCCAATCCGTCTTCTTGGTGATCAAAATCGGAGAAGCCTAGGGTGAAACACTAGGTCGGATAAATCCCTTTCCCTGTAAGTCCTCCAGCTGTACCTACAGCTCATGATGCTCGGGGGGAGCCATTCAATATGATGAAGTAGATATCAATGTTTCCCTGGGGTAAAGTTCTATGTAGAAGTCTACCTCCCTGTGGGGGGGGGGAGTCCTAGAACGTCGTCAAGAAAAATGTATGCATATTGATCCACCATAATAGGAAAACTTAGACTCTGCACATCAACCCCTCCGAGGATGAGACTAGACAACTGATGTGTGATTGGATTCCCTCTCCTTTGCGTATGTCCATCCTGCGCTGAAAAGGATCTATTTTTATCAGTGATGGTGAACCTGGTCCCATATGTGCGGACACACCTCACTTTGCGACTAATGTGGTCGATCTGAGCATGAACTATAGACAACCAGTCCATACCCAAGATGATGTCGTAAGGCCTCAACATCGCTACAAGAAGATCCTAGCCAAAGATCTCACCTCCTATAGTAAGCTCACACTGCCGACACCAGTGCGTAATCGTCGAGTCTGCTCACATAATAGTCTCTAGCTATAAGGATTGAGCCAATGGATCCGTAGGAATCTCTGAGCTCCGAACAAGGGAAGAAGCAATAAAAAAATGACTCAAACCTTTGGCTATAAGTACTGTATCAAGGGTGCAGTAGACACATATAGTACCTCAAATCATCTCAGGTGTGTCGTGGTCGTATAACTCGACATCCTGGAGCAAAGCCCGTCTCTTTCTACCAGCTCCCTATGGTCGGGGTGAACCCCCTAGTGGTGGTGGTGGTAGAGCCTCGAAACGTCGTCCACCACCCACTTCTCGACTAGATCTTATTCCTCGTCCACATAGTCCTGTCAGACCACCATGGTCGAAACTTTACCTCTGCCTAGGAGGTCCCTCTATTATCTGCTGCTCGTCCACATGGTGGGTCGGCAGTCCCGAGCCATGTGACCCTACCGCTGCATGTATAGAACTACCTAATCCTCATATAGCTGGCTCAGGTTCGTGTTCCCCGCACAACCGAACCTATATCCTACGGTCCCCAACATAATGGCCTGGTCTGCATGGACCCCTACATCAACTGTCTACTACTGGCTATAGAAGACTCCTCTATGTGTCATCCTGCGTTGGGTCTCACAGCTGGTGTTTTCTCAACAAGAAT
Organism: Viscum album; assembly: GCA_963277665.1. NCBI lineage: Eukaryota > Viridiplantae > Streptophyta > Magnoliopsida > Santalales > Viscaceae > Viscum > Viscum album. Next base: position 1,059,135,160 of record OY728135.1, on the reverse strand, counting down.
TCTCTACACAAGAAGGGCTCTCTCCAGTACTCCTGCCTGTGTTGGAATACTAATGGAGATCATGGAAGCCCTGATATCATGTCTGAGTCCCTGATCAAAGGTTCAGGCCCTGAACAATGGGTCTTGTATCATGTCTGTGGAGTAGCATGAGAGGTCAATCAACCTCGCTGAGAACTGAGCTACTGCCATGCTACAATGTCACAGAAGTAGTAACTCCTGAATCCGAACCGCACGAATGGTGTTTGGAACAAACTCGAGCGGGAAAGACTCTTGAAGTCTGTCCAGATTAAAGATGCTTCATCATGCACCTGGAGCATAAGGCTCCACAATTTACCTGTTGTTTCATGAAGGAGACTCACGGAAAGGATCACCATAAGTTCGGGTGGTGTCCCTACCAATCTAAAAACTCTGACGATAGCCCCTAGTAAATCCTCAGATGCCTGTGGATCCGTCTCTCCGCGGAACCTGGGTGGACTCTATCGATAATACTCGTACAACACACTCAGGCAGCGTGCACTCTTTGTTGCTGGGGATGGTGGTATCGGTGGCCTAGCCAGTAGTGGTACAGCTGGTGCCTCTGCAGTGATGGGGCCCTACAATGAGGCCCCATCGCTCGGTGGGCTGCCATATCTTACGTAACTCGGAACCCTAGCTTGATTCCTTTGTGGGGCTATCCTAAAAAGAAATATTTGTGCCATGGTTAAAATGGTATACCTGGTGATATGACACAAATTAATCACAATGATTCACTTTTCAATGGAAACACACACACAATCAGTGTTTTCATGCACTGAGTCAGAAATCAGAGGTCAGGGTCCTAGTGTATAGATACATCAGCCGCCGCACCAACACTGGACTCCCTGGACTAAAAACCACATTAAATACACTTAACACTATTGCTTCACAGAAAATAATGATTAGAGTCTTGAGTTATGTGGTATAAATGACTCCTCTAATTCAAATTTGTCAAGACCCGTCCTTGGGGCCCGTGCCGTCACTACCCCAATCCCGCCTTCCATCGGCTAGGGGCTGGAGACTAGTGCCAAATGTGTAAATCCCAATAAAAATGGAATGAATTGCCTTTATCAAAGTAAAAAAACACAACAGAGTACACAACAGAAGAAAGCACTATGTAATAAAGAATACAAAATTAAGTGCTGAAAGGAAAGGGGTTGGTAATACAAGCCCAACAGTATGTCCAATATAGCTGAAAAACAAGTACAACTGCAGTAATGTAAAACAACAACCACTGAGTCATCCTCCGAGAATCCCACCTGATGGGTGGGTACAGATGGTCTCCTCGGCACCTTGGGTCTGGCCGTCTGCTCTGTGTACGTCTCGCCAAGTGGTCCACCTCCAGGTACCGTCCAACTCCACAAGACTCCACCTCGATCAGTGATGTCCGTCATCTACATCCAACACAACATAGTGAGGGCATAACCCATGCAGGGGTGAGTATACGATACTCAGTAGGGACGCCGATACCCCCAAAGGTCTCCCAAAATCAATGAAGGATAAAACATAGAAGAATGATACAGCCACGAATTACATGAAACTCTACTTAGGTATATGCCCATACATATACCTATGTTATCAATCACAGTTCGGCTCCAACTCTCGATCCCAAACACAATCATGTCCTCAAAGAAAACTAAGTCAATCACATCGATGATAATGATTGAAAGTCAAGACTCGACTCACACAGGTATACATCTTTCATATAGCGATAAAGGTGATCCAATGTAGTCCATGATTCATCTAATTTGTCGGAACCATGTAGGATACTAGAAACGTTAAGTTGTCGGACCAACGTTGGATACTAGACCAGCTACTCTATCGGACCCATGTAGGATACTAGAATAATAGTCAAACTGTCATACCCACATAGGATACATGTATAGTAGTCAAACTGTCGGACCCACATATTATACAAGTACAGTAGTCATCACTGTCGAACCCATGAAGGATTCCAGTATAGTTGTCATTGTTGTCGAACCGACAGAGGATTCCAGCACGGTTGTCATTGTAGTCGCAGGCAACTCTCGGGTTCCCGCACACATCACGCTTGATTCGGAGAGGGTCCGCTCTTCGAGTAAAGGAGTTCATTACATCAACAATCACGAAGTCCAGATTGGATTTACCACGTTGTTCTGTCTCGTCAAAAGGAACCCAACGCGACAGGCGGCACGTCAAACAGACGCCCGGTCCGAGAGATATTGTCTTTTTTGTTCTAGGGGCCCGGTTGGAAATATGCTCGTTCCAAACCCATAAATTCTCCAAATTCTTCCAAAACTCAATTAGAGTATCCCAAAAAGACCGCTTCATCGCGAGGGTCCCAGTGCCTCAGACGGCGTGTCGATCGGACACACGGTCACGAAGTCATTCTCATTTAAGTGAAACGAGTCCGGCCCGTAAAGCCCGGTGGGCTGGAGGGGCGACCCATTCTGGCTCGGCAGGTCCGACTAGGAAATCGGGTTGTCCCAGCCCGATAATGCATGGCCTGACTCAGTGGGGCATGGCCCATCCAATGGCAGGAAGCCCAGACCACCCAAGGGCGGGGCTCGGCCCGGTAGGGAGAGACTCAAGCAGCTGGCCGAGCCAGTGCGGGGGGGGGGGGGGGGTTTCTGAACTGGTGGCACCGCCCCCCTGTTCATCCGGGCAAAGACGACCGATCTTCCCTGCGCGAGCGGCCCACAAGGGCGAGCCGCTGTCCTCCCGCACATCACCTGTAGGTGCCACGACCTCCTCCAACCCAGCCGGTTCACCCACTGAAGCAGCCTGTGGAGCGTGGGCTGTAATCCTCCACATCGCGGCGCCATGGGGCGATGCGGTTCCTCCAGCCCGACCGACTATGGCTAGCTGGTTCTTCTTCGGATAAGCAGCCCATGGTTGCGGGCCGCAGTTCTTCTGCACGCGGCCCGTGCGTGGCCACCGCCTTCACTCGACACCGCCTCTGTTAGCCACCACAAAAATAATCCAGAATCATTAGAGGGTCATCAAGTCGTGTGCATTCGGCCCACGCCCTATGTGTTAGGTGATATCAATTGTCCGAAGATAATAAAAGTATTCACAAAGGACATAATATAATTTAATTCACTTAAAATTATATCAAACCCCATACCTTTAATTCAAGTATGTTGGATGCTGACGAACCGTGGAAGACGAGCGTTGCGGAGGTCAGGCATTGAAGAAGACGACGTCACGGAGAATGGTTTCATCCCATCAACGTTGGAAGGCATTTGTCGTAGATGGCATTCCTCGTGAGAGGTGTCTTCTCCCTTGACACAGAGGAAGAAGAAAGGATGGAGAGAAAATGATTCCCATTCTTCAAGTCGTGGAGCATTCTTCATAGAGACGAACACTTCCTTCTGTTTCTCCAGAGCTTTCCTCTACCGAAATATTTTCCAAGGAAAATATTATAAAAGATACCCAACTTTTAAAGAATTTCCATGCAATTCAAATTGATTCAAATGAAATCAAAGATTAATTAAATATGGAATTCAATTAATCATAGTTGTTGGCATTTATTAAGAGTAGGTGAAGAGTTTAAAATTAAAAAGAGAGGAGTGTTCAAATTAAAATAAGGGGAGTTAATGGGGAGTTGAAGGGTTAGGGGATCATGTGGGCCCCACCACACATTATCCTCTCATCGGAGTTTTTGTGGGTGTGGGCCCCACCTCTAATACCCCCTTGTAGGAAATAACCAACTCTTAAATAATAAAATTGTGTACAACAATTTTATTTAATTTAATATAAATTCCCAAAAATTAACTTCTCCTCCCGAGCAAACGCAACTGCAGTAAAGGCCCCCTAATGCGATTACCATTGTTGCGAGTTCATCGGCACCCTCGAATTTAAATTACGAGCACCGGTTCAAAAGATATAAAAACATGCACGTACGTTTACTGAATGTACCCGAAACTGACATCAGAAATTGATTCCGAGCACACCGAGCCTTGGAATCAGGAACCGTTAAAAACTGCGGACTCATAAAATTCCAAAGTATTTAAGAAAAAAATTCCTTGAAATGTTCGGGTCTTTATGCACTTCACTAACAACTTAAAATATAAAATTCATCAAAAAAATCCAAAGGATATCATTCCAAATGTATCAGGGTTAATGTAGAATCCCTCTTTCAACTCAATGCATTTTCCATTTTCTTCCCTTTCCTAGATGGTATAGAATCATACAATCATAATCCATGATTAATTCCAGACATAAGCTCTATTTCATTTAAAATTCATTTTGACTGAAGATATACATAAAAAAAATTTAATCAATATATATTTCCCACTTCACGCCATACAGGTGATGCCTTTAAATTTATAATGCATAAATATAATCAGCTACTTCCAAATCATGTATAGGATAATTTAACTCATTCTTTTTCAAATGATGTGATACATAAGAAATTACTTGATCATTCTATATTGAGGAAAGACCAATTCCTTTCAACGAATAATCACAATAGATTACAAAATCACCATTTCTGGAAGCCTGTGACAAAACTAGAGAATTATCCAATTTTCTTTTGAATACTGGAAAAAATTCATCGCATTATTTGTCTAGATGAACTTAACAGCTTTTTGAGACAACATTGACAGTGATCTAGATAACCGTGTAAACATTTCAATAAACATCCAGTAATATTCTAATAAACGAAGAAAAATATGAATCTCAATTATATTTTTGGGGTTTTTCCATTCTTTAACAACTTTTTTTAGTGGGATCAATGGTCATTTCATCTTTAGAAACAATGTGACCAAGGAATGAAATTTGTTGTAACCAAAACTCAAATTTTTTGGATTTCCCATACAGATTACTTTCATTTTGTGGTTTTAAAGAAAACCATTAAATGAATTTCATACTCTTCATTACTTTTATAATAAACTAAAATATCATCAATAAATATAACCACAAATTATTCGAAGAACTCACAAAAAATTATATTCATAAGTTCCATGAATATAGTAGGTGAATTGGTTAACCCAAATGGAATAACTAAAAACTCACAATGGCCATATGAAGTCGAAGCATGGTCTTTGGAATGTATAATCCTTTTAATTTCAAATGATGGTACCCCAAACTAATGTCAATATTCAAAAAATAATGAGCTCCCCAGAGTTGATCAAACAAGTCATCGATTTAAGGAAAAGGATGCTTGTTCTTAATAGTGATTTCATTTAAGTCTCTATAATAAATTCAGAGTTTCTTTGAACTATATTTATTTTTAACAAACAAGATTAGATCACCCCATGGTGATGTGATAGGTTGAACAAAACTTTTATCTAATAACTCAATTAATTTCTTCTTTAACTCTAAAAGTACAATTTGAGGCATTTGATTAGAGGGTTTTGAAATTTTCATAGCATCCAGAACTAAGTGAATAGTAAATTCAACATCCCAATGAGTTATTATACCTAGTAAATCATTAAGAAAACATTATGATACTCATTGACCACTAGAAGATCATTAATCTGAATATTTATTTTGTTTTCAACAATATGTGCAAGGCAACATTCATTTCGATCTTTTAAATGTTTCTGAACTTCCTAATATGTAATCAAAAGTATGGGTTACTTCTTTTACTCAAACTAAAATTCATTCTTAAAAAAACTCTTTAGCTCTATATTCAATATTATCATGATAACGGGAAATCCAATCCATACAAAAATAACATCAAACTCTACTAGAAGAAAAACAATACTGTTTGTAGGTAGATTCATTTTTTCCCACATGGAAAATAATGTTCTTATCATTTTTTTTTGTCTCAAAATTTCCCTCAGGTGTTTTTACCAAAATATTATGATTCATATCTTGATATGGAATACCCAATTTATAGGAAACCGTCTCATAAATGAAAGAATGTGTAGACTCAGAATCAAACAACACATTAAAATAATTTGAATAAACAAACAATGTACCTGATACTACTTAATTTGATGGGAAACATACACTGAAGAAGTTTCAATGGATTTGAACACCCCTTTATTCTTTTAGTCCAGTGGAATTCCATTATTTTAGTTCTCCATTAGACACCCAATTTTATAATGTACCATTTCATTATAGTTAAAACATTTTACTGATTGTAAATATGATTTTATCTTACCACTACCCTCATCTTTTCTAGATCTATTACGTGCCTTATGCCCCATTTTACTACATCAAAATCACTTACTTGAATTCATAATTCATTCCCCTTTTAAATTTTTATGACAATATTCACACACGCTAAACTTAGGTTTCTTACCATCATACATTTTCGAAGATTTCTTCCCTTTTATCTTCAACCTCGACCTCTTCTTTTGTTTTTTTTTTCAAAAAACACGTCATCATTGGTAAACTCCATTTCCTCCAAATCTAAAAATATAACACTTTTTAAATAATTTTTGATTAAAATATAATCTAATTAAATTCAATAATTTTCTTTAATCTTGAGTAAAAATGATTGATTTTACTATCAAGACCCCTTATGAAATTTGGATTATACCTTTCTAGTCGAGTGAATTTTGATTCATAAGCATCCATTGAGTCATCCTCCTACTTCAATTCCAAGAATTATTTTTTCATCATAAGTCAAACCACATTAGGATAATATTTATCAAGAAACAAACCTTTGAATGTTTAACACCCCAAGATTTCTTTGTAAGTTATTTTCTTTAAAGTAATTCAATAGCTTCTGCTACACGCAACACCGAGTTTGAGCACACCATGACTTACCAAACTAGTCTTTCAAAAGCGGTTATGAAAATTTTTAACTGAATTTTGAATTTTATATACTCCATGTAAATTTAGAATCCATATTATGTGTTTTATTGACATAATATAAGAACAAATTCCTTTTTTCAGGTAAAAGAAGTAGTTTTCAAAAAATGCAATTTTACCACATTCTAATGGAAAACAAATTTTAACCAATTTTTGACATTTTTATATATTCAATTTAATGAAAATAAATTATTCTTTAGAATAGATTTGTAAAATTTAATTTTGAATAAATTTTTGTTACTTTTCTGATATCTTTCATATTTTGATCAATACTGATCATACTAAATTTTAATTTAAAAAAAATTAAAATGAATTAATTTTTAGTGTTAAATTATATATTTTAATGGTTTGTAAGTATAATTAGATTTTATTTTTTATATTTTAATACAATATATGTTTTTATATGTAATTTCACATTTAAATCTGACAAAAACACATGTCAATCTGTTGATAGTTTATAGTTTTTAAAATCCCACTTTTTGGTTTAGAAAATGGGATTTTTTTTAAATCAATTAATGAAAATTATATGTTTTGAATTTGGTAAAATATATTTCATTTTTGAATTCGGAATTTCTAAATTATCTTAGAAATTGTTTTTGGTATTTTTCTGAAAACATTCAATTTTCGAGGAATAATGAAAAACACCATGTTATAATTTAAAACCGACTTTTAATTTAAATAATTAATTATTTTATTTAAATTTATTTTAAGTCAAAATAGTTATATAATACTAATATAAGTTCAATTAAATTCATTTTAGTAATTTTATAATAAAAATAGTTGTATAAAATTTTATTGAACTTTTTACCATCTTTTACCTACATTATAAGAGCATTTGAAAATTTGAAAAAAACATATTTTTACCACTTCTTTGAGTTAAATTTCAAAATTCCAAGAGACACGGGTAATATCAATAAGTAAAATGTGGTTCAATAAGATGAAAATAATTTTTGGTGAATAGTAACTTCTGACTTGTATTTACCATGTTTAAAATTAAATAGGGAAATTAACGGTAAAAATGATATTATAATTACCCTAAAACATGTTCTAATTATATTAGATAAGTGTACATAGACCAAAAACAACCTTAGGAATAAAATATGATCATCTTTGGTAATGTTGAATTAGATTACGAAATTTATTATTATTTTATTTAAATAAGAGTTAATTGTGATAAATTCAATGTTTAATAAGTAAACCATTTTTAAAATAAAGTTATACATAAGATAAATTCAACTATAAATATTCATTAAAAATATAAAAATATTTCCTATATATTGGTATCTCATTTCTGATTTTTAGACACTAAATATTTAAATTTATTTATCACATAATGATGATGCAGGAATTACCTTATTAATGACAGATTAAAATAATTGATATTATAAATATCTTGATAAATGTAATTTGAGACTTTTGATTATTTACAATAATTATATAGGTTAATATGAAATTTTTGGTTTGATTAAATTACTTTTTTTTAATTAATCACGCTGTTATGATTTTCACAAAAGCCAATTACTAAATAATGTCAAAATTGACATAAATGAGATTTTAAAACAAATACTATATTATGGGTTGATATAATATACATAAAAATATAAGGTTCTACCAAAGGTCTTAAATAATATTATATACATCATTAATGAATCACTTGAGGTTTTTTTGGTTGTTTAGAGTATGTTTATTAACCATATAGTGTAAGAATACAAGAAGACGCGGTAAAAGTTAAACTATTTAACTAAGAGTTAAATATAAGAGATAAGGTTAAAATGGTAAACTAATTTGAGTAAAACCTATTGGTTGAAATTTTTTTGACCCATACTCACCTTATCTTCAAAATAAATCATTTTGGATCCATTATAAACCGAAAATTATTTTATTGTAAAATAATATTTCAAGGTTTTCGTAAAGTGACCCTCATCCATCTTATAAAAGGAAACTTCCCCTTCTCCCAAAATCTCACCTCCAAATCCATTTGGATCTACCAAAACCTACCAAAATATCCTCCTAACATCCATCACATCAACCTATAGTCCTTAAATTTGATCATAAATACAACTTAAGGATACCTTTTGATCAACTCAAAAGGAAACCCCCAAAGATGAGGTAATAATTTCACCACCCTCTTTCAAGTTATTTTCTTTGTCCAATTTCTATTTCTTTGTTGTTTCCATACCAAAATTATAACTCCAGTAACTCCTATATAAAATGATGTTAGTATAAATATGTTTCCACCATGTTCAATATTATATCCATCCTCTAAATGACAAAGTCACCATATGTGTGTACGTACGGAATACCGTCTCCACGTCGTGGTGTAGTTTTTTATTCAAACACTTTATTATTCAGATGTGTATAATATTGAGTATAAATGATGTAAGTAATAAATATAAAATTATAATTATAATTTATATATGATATACCATACAATTACATATGATTCCACCATCAATATAATGATATTTTCGCTCGTGCGTATGTACAAATTATAGTCTCCATGACGCAATGAGATTCATTCCCACGTTCACCATTCAACGATGATTATAAAAATATATATTATTAATAAGTATGTAATATATGAAATAATAATTTCCCTTGAGATATATATATATGTGTGTGTGTTTTTGTATATGAGCATAAACATATCTTATTCAAATACTCTTGTTAAATACGATATGAAAACGGAAACATTGTTTATGCGTCCGTAAGACCCATTGTCTCAATAAACGGGCCCTTCCTTTTCATATTTCTATCAATTATAAATATTTATTTTCTAAATATATATGATATATAAATCAATATTTATATTATGTAAGTATTTAAATCATGATCTAAATGATATGATCAATAATAACAAGTTAAAACACATACGATAAAGAAAGCGATTATTACCCAAAATGTGAATTTAACATGAAAATAATGATTAAATAGGTAGTATAATGTCATAATAAATACTCTATGATATAATAAATATGGATATTATAATGGTATAATTCAATAACATACTATGGTCATTATACAGAAGGGTTAACTTACCCTCGACCAAAGGAAAGTGCAAGGAAAGGGGTTTCTTATCTCACTTTTAATTTTGTGAGGTTTCCATTGTTCACCACTTATTTATTTCATGTGGTGTGTTGTATTCTGAAATTTTATATATATTATCATAAATATCTTTATATGAATTGTATTATGTTATTAAATTTGTGGTTATTATCTTTTGGTCATACGACTCAATTGATTACAACATGGTAAGGGGTTTTCATCTCACTTTTTATTCCCATTAAATTCATGATATAATGCCACTATTTCCATTTTATGGGGTATGTACTACCCATTATTGTATTTTTTGAGTAATATACTTCAATTTATGGGTATTTGAATCTTTATTTTATGATAATTCATTCATGGAGTGCATGTTTTATAAGTTACCAAATCGTTAAGGGAATATCAAATTTCAATTTCCACTCATTGGGATTCACATATACTTCATTGATTATTTTACTCCCTGATTATGTGTGGAATCACTATTTTTTATTTTTGTATTAATTTCCACTCCCCTTTATTTGGATTTAATTTGGATACACATAATCACTCGATTGATAAATTTTTATGTCATCGATATGAACTTGATAAGAGTAATTTTAACTCCATCTATATTCTTTGAGTTAAACATCCAAATCATTGGTGTAGTTTATACAAGAATATGTGTGAATGTACTCTGATTAATTTACAGTAAATATCGAATCATACTTTCTTTATTTATATTTTTCACCCATAATTATGTCATTGATTTATCCTTAATATAATGATACGATCTTTATATGGTATTTCATCTCAACTTACATTCCATTGAGTCTTGCTTGTTGTTATGCACCAACTCAATTTTGTTTGGGGTATAAACTGTAATTTGATATAGAATCTCATGAATCCCATTATTCTCATATGATAATAAATTTTTTATTACCTAAATGTTTTTTATTCAAGCTTCTCTCATTTGGTTGGAAACACTAACTAAAATATCATTTTAAATGTTTTAAAAATTTATTCTTCAAAATATTTCTCATTAATGTCCATGATTTAAAAATTATTTTAATGATATAATTATATGGAAAGTAATGTTTTAAAATGTTAATTACTTTTAAAAGATTCAATGTTGTATGGGAAACATTTATTCAAAAATCTATTTTAAACATCTTTTTGACAAATAGTGACACTTTTAAATGTTTTCAAGAAAAAGGGGTATTTTTCTCTAAAATAGTTTTGATGATTATTTTTATCTATGTCAATAACCTTAATTATTATCAATTGAGGTTGATTATTTATAATAAAATCATCCATATTGTATTGAATGAGTTATGTTTGACTGTGGATGTGCTATTTTTAGGCCATTCATGGTTTGTGATTAAAATATGGACATTTCTTATGATAGTTTTAATACGAATGTTTAGATTATGTATTAACCTTTTCATATGAAAAATTCATTGAACATAGTATGTGATGGGTGGAGCTCAATATAGCTATTCAATGCATCGGTATGACCCATTAGACAAACAAGTTTCATGGAACAAGGCCTTGACAATATCATATTTGTAGTCTTGGCGCATGGCCTTCGCTATGTGGTTATGATGTCTGGCATTATGCATTCCATCATTATGAAATTGGATATTAATATTACATGTGATTATTCTACTAGTAGAATATCCATTCAAATAAGTAAATGTAATTATTTTATTTATCATTGACATATTATGCTAAATATTAATTTTACAAGGAAGGTGTTCTTGTGTTATACATTGACTTAAATGTTTATTATTATTTATGAGAGTTTATGCTATATTTTTATCCTTACTGAGCTTCTGTTCTCAACCCTTTCTTATGTTTTATTTATCTTAGGATGCAAATAAGTATGTTACGATTAACCTATAGGAATATGCTAAGGGGTATAAGTGTATTAAAAGTAGACACAATTATTTTATTTCATTATGTAATGTATAACTTTTATATGTATCTAGTACTTCCAAGGCTACTAAAATGATCGATATTTCGGGACATGATTCCTTGTATCTTTCCAATGTTATGTAATAGTACACCGATTTTGGGTAACTGGGGTTGGGGCATTACAGTTGGTATCATGGGTAGTTTAGTACAACCCTTGGAAGCTAGATTTATATAAAACTATGATTTGGAAACACTAACCTAAGATAGACATTGAAGATTAGTGTAGAAGAAAATACAAAAAAAATTGGTAATGTAAATAATATGTGATATTTCCATGCAATACATCCCTATCTGGATACAAGCAGGTAGAGGCAGCTCTGGCTTAGATGTACCTAAGAGTGAAAACTCTGACAAGGAGTTTTAGGCTTGATATGGGGTATCTTGGTACATTATAACAAGAATTGATGCCCTATTGGTTAAAAAAATCATGGGAGATGTGATTTTTATAATAAAAAATTTCTTTACAAGCTGATTTGAAGGATTTTTATATAAGATGAGAATAAATTAAATTAGTTAATCCTAAGGTGTTTAAATTTAAAATAAGGTGTTATGATATTCTCTAAGTAATTTTATGACTCACATTCTACTTTCTTGTGTTAGTAAATGGATGGATTCCTAGGAATTCATAGTAAAATTGAACTATATGTACAAGGTGGGAACATTGGTGTTAATGAGAAACGAAATGGATTTTTGATATGTGTAAAAGATACCGTGTTAATGCCAAACTAGTTTTCCAAAAATATGATAAAAACATATATATTAATCAACATCTGAACTCAATAAAGAAGAGAAAGGCGGTGAATGATAAGAGCTCTAATAGTGGAGACCATAGAGAAATGAAATCTCAATTTCCATCATGCAAGAAATGTGTAAGGAGACACCTAGGAAAGTGTCTCATTAGAATAAATAAATGCTTTATGCGGGGGAATGACGGAAATAAAGTAAGTAATTTTTGAGGAAAAATAAATAGTATTATGGAAGAAAATAAAAATGATCCCAAGAATCCATTTACAGTAATTTTCCTTAAATATATGGGACATGGGAATTAACCGAGGGAATTCCCTATTATTTACGATATCCTCTTGTTCATAGAAGAATGTATATGGAAAAAAATGGAAGGCTGAATGTTCAAAGATATTAGTGCTCTTTATTTATGGGATTAATTTGGAAGACTTTTCTCTTGAATGTGTAACACTGTAGTTTGTTATGTGAAAATGATATTTTAGGAATAATTATCCTTTCTATAATAGTTATAAATAACCTCTTGGGTTTATATGATCCTTGAATTTGAAGAAATTACAAGTTATTAAATTTTGGGATGAAAATGAGAGGTATGAGATAAATTTTGTGGTGAAATTTTTTTATGTTTATTTTAATGAATTTTTTTCATTTTGGGAATGTTATAAAATATGGTATTTGAAAATGGAAAACACGTGGACCTTGTGACAACCCATCGCGTCAGAAAAAGCTGTGGGAATTGAACCCACAACTAGTGTGTGATTGGGATTTATCGCCTACCATTTGGCTATGTGAAGTCCTTGGTTAGTGTGACTAATTATTTTTAGTTAAATGATTTTGTTGATAAGTTATAAGTTGATTTGGGACCTTATAACTTTTCAAAAGGATATTCTTAGTATAGGAAAATGATTTGGTGATTAAGCGATAAATGTTATTTTGGGAGATGTTCACTCTATTAGGAACACTATATGCCTAAGGAAAATAGAATAATATGAGAATTAATTTGAGGAATAATGGTGGATTTTTAACTTTTTTATTATTATTGTAGATTTATATAGATTTGGGTTATTTAGGGAAATGATTAAAGTATCATATAGAATATGTGATTAGGTTAATTACTTTAATTTTGTGACTTTAAGAGTAATTGATGTTATGTGGAGATACAATTTAATGTGGAAGACTATGTAATCAAATTATTCAATGTTTTGGGTTTTAATATTAGTTTAGATTATATTATAGGATTTTGAGGAAAATTGTTTAATTAATGGTATTCATTGAACATTGCGTATTGTTGGTTCAATTTTAGAAATTATGATTAGTATTTATTTCTCTAAAGGATTATTATTTTTGGGGATAGTCTGATCTTCTATAATCCATTTTTGTTTTGGCTAATCTATAAAGACAATGTAAATATATAGTTTTTCCTTTGTGGATCATGTGATTTTCTAGAAATTTATTCTAGCGCTTTAGGAGTGACCAAGTCATCTTGAATACTCATCGTTTGAAAAAGAATAATGAGTTGGTATTAGAAATTTAGTAATGGATGAGACAATACTTAACATGAAAGTATATCTCTTTATGTTGTTAGTCAACCTCATAAATAAATTCCTCAACATTGTGAAATGAAACATAAAAAAATGTTGTATATTTACATTTCCTAAGGGGAAACTAATGAACAGTTATCCCATCACAAGTTTGTTGTTGTCTTATTGTTAACAATCTCTTGATCATGTTTTCTATCACTTTCTATCAGAACTTGACACTTTATTTATTTCCATATCCATGTTTTCCTACATGGAATCCTAGTGTGGGTTATCTCAGGTGATCTTTGAACTTCTCTTTAATTCTTTAATTTGATTGTTTTATTGACTCTTTTTCGGACGTGGGACTTTCAATGAAGTTCCCATGCCCAATTTTAAAATTGCAAGGACAAAATTTTAAAAAGGGGGAAGAAGGTTACACCCCATGATTTCATATTAAGTTAATTTCTTTGAAGTAATTTTATATCTTTCACTACACTCAACACTGAGTATAAGCGCACCAATACTTACCAAACTAGTCGTTCAAAAGTGGTTATAAATATTATTAACTGAAATTAATTTTTTTTTAAATCCATATAATTTTATAATCCATACTATGTGTGTTGGTCAGAGTGGACACTCAAGAGGGGGGTGAATTGAGTTCCAATTAAAATTTCTGCTAAAAACAATTTTTATTAAAATCCCCCAATTTCAAAAACAGATTAAACTGTAGTGAATTTATAAAGATTATAAAGGTTCAACTAGTTTCTCAAAGATTGATTAGTTCTCAGTTAACTTAATCTAATGATTAATTTAACTTTTTAAACTAAATTACTGGTTTACAATAAAAATAAACACTTGCGAGTTTAACTATCAAAGTAACTTTGAAGATAAATTATATTTCAATGTAATAGCTGCGGAATATGAAATAAAAGTATTTTATGGATATAAACTTTAACTAAAAACACAGAGGAGTTAACCAAGAGGTTCAGTCTCAAGCCGAGACTTAGTCCACTCAAAAGTTTTATATAAGGATGATCCACACCCTGGATCAGGGTTTAACAGTTTACAACTGTCCAGGTCCAAGACCTCTACCACTGTTAGTCGTGGGAAACAAAACAACAGAAACCAGCTGTCCAGGTCACACACGACCTCTACCACTATCCACAGTGGGGAAAAGGAATGAAAAGATAATGAGTGAGGATTTACAAATCCTCCAGTTAAGGTTCAGGAGACAGTGTGTGTGTAAAATACAACAGATAACACACACTGCTTGTAATGTAAAAAGTAAATCACAGAGATAAAGATTTAGAGATTAGAAATGGCTCTAGTGATCTTTGTGCAGCTCTTGACTTCTTTTGTTGATTAGAATTCCTTCTGAGTCTTCTTCTGGTTTTTGTCTGGAAAACAGAGTACCATCTGCTTCCTTGACTTCGAAGTTCAGCTTGCTTATCGGCTCAAAGAATGATGAGTTTTGTGAGGTTCTTCTTTTACATAGATTGCTCGATGCATGCTCTATGTTCTGGAGGCTGGTAGTAGTAGTATCGTGAGTGCAAGTTCTCCAGTTGATCTTGGCACATTTTGAGCTTGATCGCCAATGTGTTCTGTGTGCTTGATCTCCTTTTTTGTTTACTTTTTCACGCTCTCTTTGGTACATACATAATGTCCTCTTTATATCCTTTTTGTTTTTCTGACAAGAAGGAATGATTATGCTTTTTGATCGTACTTGGTACGGTTTCCGGAAATGGAAACATAAATCATTTAATAACATTAAATGCATCAAAAGTAACAAATGTAACTGTTAGTATAATAAACAAATAGTGTCGAGGATATATGATTTGACTCCACAGTTCATTATAGGTAGTCGTTTGTTTGTAGACGTGTACAGTTGACTCGGTGTAGGAATCTTCCATCGGTATCTCTTCACATCGGTAGCTCTGTGTGCATCGGTAGCTCTGTGTGCATCGGTAGCTCTGTGTGCATCGGTAGCTCTGTGTGCATCGGTAGCTCTGTGTGCATCGGTAGCTCTGTGTGCATCGGTAGCTCTGGATATCGGTAGCTCTGGCTATCGGTAGCTCTGGCTATCGGTAGCTCTTATGCAAACCAAATCTAATTGACTTAGAATTGTTTCAAAGCTAAACAGGGATAATCGAGATTAACATAAATCAGAGTTTATTTAAACATTATTATTAACTTGATCCGAGATTTGAAAGAATTAAAATGTAGATCATCAGTAATTGAGAGTAGCATAATATATGAACACATAATTGGGATTATCAAAACAGGTGAGTTCAACAATCTCCCCCTTTTTGATAATCACAACTTATGATATGACCAAAAAAAATGAGAATATAGTAGAAGAATAGCAGCAAAGGCTCAAAATTTCTCCCCTTGGATATTAACCCCTTTCTCTATATATTTTCTCCCACTTTATACCCCCTTTATAATTTTCTCCCCCTTTGTGATAATCAAAAAGTGGGAAAGCAGACAGAGAAAACTGAGAAACAGAGATAGGGTAAAGAAAAGCATTTGTATTAGACCAGACAAAACGTACATAAACAGAATAGAAGAGAAAGAAGAGAAGAAAAAATTCCTATCAAACAGCCTGGCCACTTCAGCAATCCGGATCTTCAACATGAGATTTTCCCTTTTGATCAGAAGAGGAGGCAGGAGGTGAGGATGTGAGTGAGGGTTTTGGAATCCCAGAAATGATCACAGGAGGCTGAGCCACTAATACAGTGCCTGGCCTGTATGGGGAAGTTTGGTGAGTGATCATAGGTGTGAGGCTTCGGATGGCCTGAGAAGGAGTCATCTGGAGTGGAGACTCAGTAGAGGCAGAGGCAGGCAAGGCAGGAGGGACAATAACAGGTCTGGCATCAACATGCAAGAAGGGCAGCAACAGATTTCTGAAATCCATAATGATTCCTCCTCCTCTTTCCATAGAAGATATAAAATCATCTTTGTTCTCCATAAATTTTTCTAAGGCAGGAGTCAGCTCTCTTAGCTTGCTCACTTGTTCGCGGAAGGCTTGAGTTACAGGGGGTAACTTCATGTTTTCCAACATCAGCTTGAAATGGTGGGTGAGTTGTTGCTTGGTAAAAATCCTTTGGAAATAATAATCTACCTTGTTCTTGATTTCCTCCTGAGAGGCAGAGGCCTCTTTCATAGTGTCATGGACAATTTTCATTATTTCCCTTACTGAATCTCTTGTAGAAATCACTACCCGGCTTAGATCTGATGAGTCCCCAGAGCCACTGGTTGAAATAGAACCAAGATCCTCCTTCATCATAGCTCGTATTTGATTCAAATCAAGTGCAGGTTTTGAAGCTAGAGGACCAACCGAGAAGGATACAGTTTCTTTGAAACTTTTGGTCAAGCCACTAATTAGAGTTTGCAGTTGAGAGTCCTGATTTTTAACATGATCCTTTATAGAAGATTTGAAATATTCAAATACTGAGACCATTTGGCTTACAACACTTTTCACATAGGCTAAATCCTTATAAGCTTGAGGCTTTGAGCTCATGTAAGAATCTAAAGCAGTAACAGACTTCTATAAGGTTTCATGATCTGCTTCTATTCGAGAAGATTGGGTCTGGAACTCTTTAATTGCTTCCATCAGCTCACCCATAAAAGTTGACAGATTGAAACCAAGATAAAGCTCAAGAGATTGTTCCAACAACTTCTTTTCTTCGCGAAAACAGTGCTTCATCTCAGTAACTGAGGCATTGAAGGATTCTTTCAGCTCATGCTTCAGGGATTCAAGATCATACTTTGTAACAAAATCAGTAGGTGCAACTGTAGTAGATACTTGTGCAGAAGCTAAGCTGACTACTGAATCATTCATGACTGATTGAATCGAGGAAACTAAAAAATATTCCATTGTCTTTACTTCTTCTATAAAACTGACTTTGAGATTTTCTTTCAGCACATCTAAATCATGTACTCGGACCACATCATCAGGCAATAACTCAGAACTGATTTCATAGCTGATCTTTGGTCTATTCAAGGATACTTCATTATCCGAATCAGGATAATCCAAACCACAGACTATGAAACCTGAGTCTTCTACCCAGTCTTCAATCTCAACAGCCACTGTAACATTTCCAAGATTGGAATGATGCTCCCCCTCAATGGGTGCATTCCTATGTAAAACAACTACATTTTCTGCTGGTCTTTCTTCATCAGAGTCTTCCACAACAGCTTCTATCTCAGTAGTAGTAAGGAGATTTTCTGAAACAGGTACAGCTTCTTCTATTTCTTTTTCTACTTCATCAGTAGGCACAACTGAGTTTTCAATCAATGGACTCAGACTCAACCTAGCAGAATCAGATGATTCATATACATTCTCTTTTCCTCCTTGCTGAGGAACTGGCTGGTCTTCCTCATGAGTAGATAACACTTCCTCTACCTTTCCTTTTCTTGAGTATACAAACTCAGTAACAGGACTTGGGGTCAAGTCTGGATCTCCTCCAATATCCATAGGAGTTTCTTCCTCTTCTTCTTCTTCTTCTTCTTCGTCTTCTGACTCATCACTGTACTCGGGTTCCTCTTCATCAGATCCTAAACATGTATCTCTTTTATCCTTTGGCCTTGAAGGATAATCCACAGGATTAAACTTATCATACACCCTCTAGTCATCACTGACCCATTCTCCTTTCCATGGGTTCCAATTGATTTTCATGTACTTACAAACTGTAGTAGTGATTCAGAAGTTATTCTTAACTACAACTGTCTCGTCTTGAGACTCAGCTATCCCTTTCACTTTTATCATCACAGAGATCATTTTGGCAAAGAATAAAGCATTTGTCTTTGATTTTTTCCTAATCATATCTTCCATTTGATTCAACAGCAGTCTGCACAGATTAACTTTCACACCATGTCTTAACAGATGTAGAAGATAAATATCTTGATATCTCATATTAGAAAAGTCTCCTCTCCTCGGTATCAAAACATGTTGAAAAAATTTGAAAAGCAGTCTGTTCACTCCATCCAATTCAGTAGCAACCACTTGCATTTGACTTCCATTACCCGTTAGCTCTTTTAAAGCGGTCTCATAGTCAAAGATGTTACTGGTAGGTGGAATTTCTCTTGAGACATACCCGGATACACCTTCATGTGGGACATTGAGACATTCTGCCCACTCTACTGAAGAAAACGACATTTCTTTTCCATTTAAAAAGGAACTTACCCGATTCTCATTTTCAGACTTCTCGAAGCTTACGAATTCGTAGAACTGTTTCACTAACTTCGGGTAGTAGGGACCATTGTTATTTGAAAAACAATATACCCATCTCTGATCTTCCAGAATTGCAAGCACCAACGACTTTCTTGGTACAACCAATCTACGCATAGTTCCTTTTCAATCACAATATCTCTATTCTGCAAATGAGGGTTTTCTGGTCGCTTTCCCGACCTAGTTCTGACATTACTTCCACGAGCTTCTTGCTGCACTTTCTGCTTCTTTGTTTTAGGCTCTACACTGTCATCTCTGCTGGCAGGAATCTTGGTTTTTGCCATCGCGGATTTAGGGTTCTCAGTCGATTAGGGAGCTAGGATTCAAAGGTGAAAGGTTTTGGGTCCGGTGGAGTGAGAAGCGGTTTAGGCTTAGTTTTATCATGTAGGAATCATCAATAAACGAATAAAGTAAAATAAAAAAAAATAAAAAACGATTCATATTCTTGGCGGCAGACAGAAGTTAAAAAAAACATCGGTGAGAATTGATCATCGGTGAGAATTTCAACATCGGTGAGAATTTCAGCATCGGTGATAATTGATCATCGGTGAGAATTTCAACATCGGTGAGAATTTCAACATCGGTGAGAATTTCAGCATCGGTGAGAATTTCAGCATCGGTCAGAATTGATCATCGGTGAGAATTTCAACATCGGTGAGAATTTCAGCATCGGTGAGAATTGATCATCCCCAGCTCGTGCCTAATGTTACTTAACCTATCAGAACTTAAAGGTTTAGTGAAAATATCGGCCAATTGATGTTCAGTGCCAATAAATTCAAGAGTAATATCACCTTTTTTATAATGATCTCTCAGAAAATGATGTCTTACATCTATGTGTTTGGTTCTAGAGTGAGATATAGGGTACTTAGATATGTTTATTGCACTAGTGTTTTCACAGTTGATTGAAACATGTTTAAACTCAAATCCATAGTCCAATAAAGTGTGTTTCATCCACAGAATTTGTGCACAGCAACTACCAGAAGCTATATACTCTGCTTCAGCAGTAGACAATGCAACTGAGTTCTGTTTCTTACTACACCATGACACTAGGGATTTACCAAGTAAATGACATGTTCCAGATGTGCTCTTCCGTTCTAACTTACATCCAGCAAAGTCAGCATCTGAATAGATAGTTAGGTCAAATGATTGACCTTTTGGATAAAATAAACCTAAGTATACAGTATGCTTAATATATTTAAAAATACTTTTAACAGCCAGTATGTGTGATTCATTAGGATTAGCTTGAAATCTAGCACACATACATACATTGAACATAATGTCTGGTCGACTAGCAGTAAGATAAAGTAAACTACCAATCATACCTTTGTAATTGGTTTGATCCACTGGTTTCCCAGTTTCATCTGTATCCAATTTACAGATTGTACTCATAGGAGTTTCACTTTCCTTAATACTATCCAAACTAAAACGTTTTAAAAGATCTTTGGTATATTTACTTTGATTTAAAATAATTCCATCTCTAGTTTGAAAAATTTGAAAACCATGAAAATACATAAGCTCTCCCATTAAGCTAATTTCAAATTCATTTTGCATACTTTTTGAAAAATCAGTACATATAGAGTGTTTATAAGATCCAAATATAATATCATTAACATAGATTTGTACAACCAAAAAATATTTAGAAATTCTTTTAATAAAAAGAGTTGTATCAGCGATCCCTTTAGTAAAACCTTTTGAAATAAGAAAATTTGTGAGTCTATCATACCAAGCTCTTGGAGCTTGTTTTAAACCATATAAAGCTTTAGAAAGTTTAAAAACTTGATTTGGAAAATGAGGGTTTGTAAATCCAGGCGGTTGTTCCACAAAAACATCTTCAATTATAAAACCATTTAGAAATGCACTTTTGACATCCATTTGATATAACTTGAAATTCAAATGTGATGCATATGCAAGTAAGATCCTAATAGCTTCTAGTCGAGCTACAGGTGCAAAAGTTTCTCCATAGTCTATACCCTCTTCTTGACTATATCCCTGTGCAACTAGTCTAGATTTGTTTCTAACTATGTTTCCTGATTTATCAACTTTATTTATAAAAACCCATTTTGTGCCTATTGTCAAGGTGTCCTTGGGTCTGTCAACTAATTCCCAGACTTTTTTTCTTTCAAATTGATTCAACTCTTCTTGCATGGATATTACCCAGAATTCATCATTGATAGCATCATTGATATTTTTGGGTTCTAGCTGTGACAGAAAAGCTTGATGTTCAACCTAGTTCCTTAGAGAATCTCTAGTTTGTGTTCCTCTATCAAAATTACCAACAACAGCATCTAAAGGATGATTCTTTAGAATCTTAGTCGATTTAGTAAAGGTTGGACTAGAAACTTCAGGTTCATCTATAGGTTCGGGTACAACAGAAGCAGATTCTGGAGAAAGTCCAGTACTTGATGTTTTTATAACAGGTTCTTTAGATTTATCATTAAGGTCCAGAATAGACAAATCTTCTTCAAGATTCTCAAGAGAGGTTTTAGGCTCATGTGGATCAGTTTCATCGAATTTGATGTGAACAGATTCTTCCACACATTTGGTTCTCTTATTGAAAACTCTATAAGCCTTACTTGAAATAGAATAGCCCAGAAAAATTCCTTCATCGCTTTTGGGAGAAAACTTATCCAGATTATCTTTAGTATTAAGTACAAAGACTTTGAAACCAAAAACTCTGAAGTACTTAACCTTAGTCTTTCTATTGTTCCATAATTCATATGGGGTTTTCTTAAGAACAGGTCTTATCAAGACTCTATTAATAACATAGCAAGCTGTATTAACAGCTTTAGCCCAAAAGTAAATAGGCAGTTCATATTCATTGAGCATAGTTCTAGATATTTCTTGAAGGGTTCAGTTTCTCCTTTCTACTACACCATTTTGTTGGGGTGTCCTAGGGGCAGAGAAATTGTGACTATAGCCATTGTGTGAGCAATAAGAATCAAACTCATGATTTTCAAACTCACGACCATGATCACTTCTCAGGGTCTTAATCTTAAGTCCACTAAGGTTCTCTACAGACTTGGAATATTTAATAAAGTAAGAAAAAGCTTCACTTTTGTGAGCTAGAAAGTATACCCAAGTATATCTAGAAAAGTCATCTACAAGAACATAGACAAAATTCTTCCCATTTAAACTAGAAACTCTTGATGGTCCAAACAAATCCATGTGAACAAACACAAGTGGTTGAGAAGTTGATACTTGTTTCTTTGATTTAAAAGAAACTTTTTGTTGTTTTCCCTTTTGACAGGGATTACACACTTTGTCATTTGGGAACTCTAACTTTGGTAAGTCTCTAACTAAGTTCTTCCTTGAAAGTTTTCTAAGTGAGTGAATGTTTCAGTGTCCTAATCTTCTGTGTCATAGCCAAGACTCTTTATGAAAAGCATTTAAACAAGAAATATTTTGTTTAGCTAAAGAGTTTAAATCAATGTCATAAACATTTTCATTCCTTAGAGCAGAAAATACTAAAGAATTTTTAGAGTTAAAAACATCACACGAGTCATTTTCAAACTTGACATTGAAACCATCGTCAAATAATTGAGCTATACTATGCAAGTTATATTTAAGTCAATCAAAAAATAAAACTATAGAAATCAATACTGAGTCAGTGTTACCAATCTGGCCTAGGCCGATGATTTTTCCTTTAGAGTTGTCACCAAAGGTGACATGACCTCCATCAACCTTTATTAATCTCTTGAAGCAAGAATAATCTCCGGTCATGTGTCTTGAGCACCCACTGTCTAAATACCATATCTTCTTGTGACAGCTCTTCAAGCAGGTCTCCTATAAAACAGATTTAAACAGGAAATGACTTTGGTACCCAGATTTTCTTGGGTCCAGATAGGTTAGCAATCAGGGCCTTAGGTACCCAAATTTGTTTTATGGGTCCCATACAATTAACAGAAACAATAGATTTTGAAATATAAACTTTATTTGGTCTATAACCATGTGAACAACCTGTTGAGGCATATGAATTTCCAAAACTTGAACTAGCAGAATTTTTTCCAGACTTAGGAATAAATCGGGTTCTAGTGAACTGTCTCTGTCCAGGTTGGTATCCCAAACCAGTAGCATATCTAGGTGCAACTTTCTTTCCTAGCATTTGAGTTAACGCATCCTTTCCATTTGTGAATTTTTCTAAGTCCTTTCTAAGTTGGTCATTTGACAGTTTCAGTTCTGTAATTTCCTTTAGTAGTTGAGCAATCTTTTCCTTTTCTATATCAAGATCAGATTTATGCTTAACACTTAAAACATACTGTTTCTTTAAACCTTTTATTTGTCTTTAATCTCATTATAGGTTTCTTCCAACATATCACAGTACTCAAATAGTTCATATTTTGACATGTTTTCTGAATCAGAATCATCTCCAGAATAATATGAATTTAAAACAGGAGTGTAAGATGTTACCTCAGAAGTATTTGTCATGAAACACATGTTGGCTCGATTCCTTTCAGAGTCCGAAGATTCTGCTTCACTAGTTCTGTCTTCTGAAGCACTCCAGGTAGCCTTCATGGCTTTCTTGTACTTCTTGTCTTTGTAATCATATTTCTATTTTGAATTTTAACTTTGGACAGTCTGCTTTGATATGTCCTTTTCTCTTGCATTCATAGCAGACAACTTCATCAGTCCTGTCACCCTTCTTCCAATCCTTTTTCCATTTTCCTTGTTGATCATACTTTCCCTTGTAATTTGGTTTCCTAAAGAATTTCTTTTTCCTATAAAACTTTTTGAATCTCCTGGCTATTTGAGCCATCTCGGCATCACTATAAGATTCTGAATTTTCACTCATTGAACTCTCAGTCTCCATTTGTAGTTTATCCTTGTCTTTACTCTTAAAGGCAGTAGTTTTAAATGCTACAGATTTTCTTTTGGGTTCCTCATCTTCTTATTTATTTACTTTAAGATCTTCTTCATACATCATCAGCTTACCAATTAACTCCTTGACTGGCAGTGTTCCAATGTCACCGGATTCTCTAATCAAAACGGATGTACCTCTCCATCTATCTGGTAAACATCTCAGTATTCTCATAATTTGTTCTTTTGCAGGAACAATCTTTCCGAGTGAGCTCATTGTGTTCACTATCTCATTGAACCTGAGATACATGTCAGAAATAGGTTCATCAGCCTTCATTTTGAAATTATCATATTTAATAGTATAAGTGTTTAATCTCATTTCTTTAACATTGGTTGTTCCTTCGTGAGAAATAGCCAAGGTACCCCAAATTTCAAAAGCAGTTTTACATGCAGAAATTCTATTAAATTCTTCATCTCCTAGAGCACAGTACAGAGCATTCATAGCTTTACAATTATTATTGTAAGCAGTCTTTGTAGGTTTATCCCAAGTAGATCTATCAGTAGTGGGAACTTTATATTCAGATTCAATAGCAGTCCAAATATCAAAACTCATGCTTTCTAGATGAATTTTCATTTTATGTTTCCACTGAGCATAGTTATTTCCATTAAAGAAAGGTGGCCGGTTAGTAGCAGCACCCTCAAGTCTATTATCCATTGTAAACAAAATTTAAAGAGATAAAAATTTAGAAATAACTGAAATTTTAAGAACATTAAAATACAACTAAAATCACAGTTGAAAACAGAGTAATTTACAAGGTATTAATAAATCCTATGATACCAAATGTTGGTCGGAGTGGACACTCAAGAGGGGGGTGAATTGAGTTCTAATTAAAATTTCTGCTAAAAATAATTTTTAATAAAATCCCCCAATTTCAAAAACAGATTAAACTGTAGTGAATTTATACAGATTATAAAGGTTCAATTAGTTTCTCAAAGATTGATTAGTTCTCAGTTAACTTAATCTAATGATTAATTTAACATTTGAAACTAACTTACTGGTTTACAATAAATATAAACACTTGTGAGTTTAACTATCAAAGTAGCTTTGAAGATAAATTATATTTCAAAGTAATAGCAGCAGAATATGAAATAAAAGTATTGTATGGATATAAACTTTAACTAAAAACACAGAGGAGTTAACCAATAGGTTTAGTCTCAAGACGAGACTTAGTCCTCTCAAAAGTTTTATATAAGGATGATCCACACCCTGGATCGGGGTTCAACAGTTTACAACTGTCCAGGTCTAAGACCTCTACCACTGTTAGTCGTGGGAAACAAAACAACAGAAACCAGTTGTCCAGGTCACACACGACCTCTACCACTATCCACAGTGGGAAAAAGGAATGGAAAGATAATGAGTGAGGATTTACAAATCCTCCAGTTAAGGTTCAGGAGACAGTGTGTGTGTAAAATACAACAGATAACACACACTGCTCATAATGTAAAAAGTAAATCACAGAGATAAAGATTTAGAGATTAGAAATGGCTCTAGTGATCTTTGTGCAGCTCTTGACTTCTTTTGTTGATTAGAATTCCTTCTGAGTCTTCTTCTGGTTTTTGTCTGGAAAATTGAGTACCATCTGCTTCCTTGACTTCGAAGTTCAGCATGCTTATCGGCTCAAAGAATGATGAGTTTTGTGAGGTTCTTATTTTACATAGATTGCTCGATGCATTCTCTATGTTCTGGAGGCTGGTAGTAGTAGTCTCGTGAGTGCAAGTTCTCCAGTTGATCTTGGCACGTTTTGAGCTTGATCGCCAATGTGTTCTGTGTGCTTGATCTCCTTTTTTGTTTACTTTTTCATGCTCTCTTTGGTACATACATAATTTCCTCTTTATACCCTTTTTGTTTTTCTGACAAGAAGGAATGATTATGCTTTTTGATCGTACTTGGTACGGTTTCCTGAAATGGAAACATAAATCATTTAATAACATTAAATGCATAAAAAGTAACAAATGTAACCGTTAGTATAATAAACAAATAGTGTAGAGGATATAGGATTTGACTCCACAGTTCATTATAGGTAACCGTTTCTTTGTAGACGAGTACAGTTGACTCGGTGTAGTAATCTTCCATCGGTAGCTCTTCACATCGGTAGCTCTGTGTGCATCGGTAGCTCTGTGTGCATCGGTAGCTCTGTGTCCATCCGTAGCTCTGTGTGCATTGGTAGCTCTATGTGCATCGATAGCTCTGTGTGCATCGGTAGCTCTGTGTGCATCGGTAGCTCTGTGTGCATCGGTAGCTCTGTGTGCATCGGTACCTCTGTGTGCATCGGTAGCTCTGTGTGTATCGGTAGCTCTGTGTGCATCGGTAGCTCTGGCTATCGGTAGCTCTGGCTATCGGTAGCTCTGGCTATCGGTAGCTCTTATGCAAACCAAATCTAATTGACTTAGAATTGTTTCAAAGCTAAACAGAGATAATCGATATTAACATAAATCAGAGATTATTTAAACATTATTATTAACTTGATCAGTGATTTGAAAGATTTAAAATGTAGATCATCAGTAATTGAGAGTAGCATAATATATGAACACATAATTGGGATTATCAAAATAGGTGTGGTCAACAATGTGTTTCTTAGACATAATATAAGAACAAATTTATTTTTTCAGATAAAAGAATTATTTTTCAAAAAATGCAGTTTTAACACCTTCTAATGGAAAAAATTTTCTTAAAATCAATATTTGACACTTTAATATATTAAATTAAAAGAAATTAAATTATTAATTTGAATAGGGACATAAAAATATTTTTTGAATATTTTTTTCTACATTTCTGATAACTTTCATATTTTGAGGAATGCTAAAAAATACTAAATTTTAATTGAAACCAACTTTTTTAATCGAAATAATATATAGACTTATATTATGCATTTGAATGTTTTTTAATTATAATTAGATTGTATTTTTATCATTTAATATAATGTAGTTTAATATATTTAATTTCACATTTCAATTTAACATAAACACATGTCAATCGTTTGATAATTTTTACTTTTTAAAAAGCCATGTTTCGGTTTCGACAATAAAAAATTATTTTAAATTAATGAATGAAAATTATATGATTTTAATTTTGTAAAATAGAATTAATTTTTGAATTTGGAATATCAGAATTAGCATAGTGTAAATTTTTTGTATTTTTCTGAAAACATTCAATTCTTAAGGAATAGTGAAAACTCTATGTTATAGTTCAGAACTGAATTTTTATATACATAATTATTTATTTTATTTAAATTTATTTAGAGTAAAAATAGATATATAATACATATATAAGTTCAATTTAATTCATTAGAGTCATTTTATTATAAAATTCGATGTATAAATTTTTATTGAATTTTTTACCATCTTTTACCCACCATCAAAAAGCATTTGCAAATTTGCATAAAACATTATTTTACTACTTCTGTGAGTTAAATTTAAAAAATCTGAGAGACATGGTTGACATCATTCAGTAAAATGGGGTTCAATAAGATGAAAATAATTTTTGGTGTATAGTAACTTTTGACTTTTATTAACCACGGTTAAAAGCAAATAGGGTAATTAAGGGTAAAAACAATATTTCAATTACCCTAAAACATGTACTAATTCTATTGGATAAGTGTAATTAGACAAAAAACAACCTTAGGAATGAAATATGATTCTATTTGGTCCACTTGTATTAAATTTCTACATTTATTATTATTTAATTTATCTAATATTAAAAGAGTTAAATTCATAGTTTAATAACTAAACTATTTCTAATATATGGTTATACATGAGATAAATTAGAATATAAATATTAATTAGAAAGTTAAAAATATTTCTTACATAATGGTATTTTATTTTTAATTTTTAGACACTAAATAATAAAATTTATTTATGACACAATGATGATGCAGTAACTACCTTATAAATGACAGAATAAAATAATTTATATTATACATATCCAATTAACTACAATTTGAGACTTTTGAGGAATGCCACTAATTTTATAGGTTAATCTGACATTTTAGAGTTTATTAAATATTTTTTTCCTGAAGTAATCATGCTTTTATGATTTTCACAAAAACCAAATACTAAATAATGTCAAAATTGACATATATGTGTTTTTAGAACAAATACTATATTATTGGTTGATATAACATTATTAAAAAAATATGTTTTGCCAATGGTCTTTAATAATATTATATATGTCATTAATAAACCAATTTTGGTTCTCTTGGACGTTTAGAGTAAATTTATTAACCATAATGTGTAAGAATACATGAAGACACGGTAAAAGATAAATTATTTAACTAAGAGTTAAATATGAAGGATAAGGTTAAAATGGTAACCTAAACTTGTCTAAAACCAATTTGTTGATAGGTTTTACCACCCATACCCACCTAATATTTGAAATAAATCATTTTGGAGCCATTATAATCTGAAAATTATTTTATTATAAAATAATATTTCAAGGGTTTCCTAAAGTGACCCTCACCCCTCTTATAAAATGGAAAATCACCTTCTCTCCAAATCACACTTCCTAATCCATTTTTCATGGCCAAAACCTATCCAAATATCCTCCCAACTTCCCTCAAATAATCCTAGAGAACTTACATTGGTCATAACGCCAAACTAAGGAGCCCTATTGATCAACTAAAAAGGAAACACTCGAAGAAGAGGTAATAATTCCACAACGTTCTTTCCAGTTCTTTTCTTCACCCACTTCCACTTTCTATGTTGTTTACATAAAAAATAATAACTATAGTAACTACTACATTATTTTATATTATTATAAATATGGTTCAACCATATTCTTTATTATATTCATCCTATAGATGTCCAAGTCACCATATGTGTGTACGTACAGCTTACCGTCTCCATGTCATGGTGTAGTTTGTTTTTCAAACACTTCATTATTTGGATGCATATAATAATGAGTATACTTGATGTAAATAATAAATATAAAATTTTTATGATTATGTATATATATGATATACCATCCAATTACATAATATTACACCATCAGTATAATAATATTATCGCTCATGCATATGTACGAATTTCTGTCTCCACGACGTAATGATATTCATTCCATTGTCCACCATTCAACGATGATTATAAAAATATAGATTATTAATAAGTATGTAATATATGACATAATTATGATACTGTATATATATATATATGTATATATATATGTTTACTTACATATATCTTATTCACTTCCATTCAATACAATATAAAAACAGAAACATCATTTATGCGTACGTACAGCCTACCATCTCCATAAAGGATGCCTTCCATTTCATATATCTATCTATTATAAATATTTATATTCTAAATATATATGATATATAAATCAAGATTTATATTATGTAAGTATTTAAATCATGATCCAAATGACACGTTCAATAATAACAAGATAAAACACGTACGATAAAGAAAACAATTATTACCCAAAATGATAATTTGACATGGAAATCATTACTAAATGGGTAGTATAAAGTAATTAATGAATCATGTATGACATAATAAATATGAATATGGTTCTTTTATAATTTAATAACATATTATGGTCATTATAAAGGAGGTTAAATGTTCCCTCAACCAAAGGAAAGTGCAAGATAAGGGGTTTCTTATCACACTTTTAATTCTATGAGATTTTTATTCATCGGCACTATTTTATTGCATGTAGAGTATTGTGTACTCCCATTTGAAATATATTATCATGATTAAATTTATATTCTTGGTATTCTGTGATTCATTTGTTGGTTATTAACTTTTTTTCATATGACTCAATTTATTACAACATGGTAAGGGGGTTTTATCTCACTTCATATTCCCGTGAGATTCATGTTATACTACCCCTATTTCCTTTTTTGTGGTGTATGTACTGACCATGATTGTATTATTTGTGTAATATAATTTAATTTATTTATATTTAAATATTCATTTTATGATACTTCTTTAATGTTCTATTTTTTTCGTATGTTACCAAATCGGCAGAGGAATTTCAAATTTCAATTTCCACTCATTGGGATTTACGCACAATTCATTGATTATTTTACTCAATGAATATGTGTGGAATCACAATTTATTATTTTTTATTAATATATACTCTTATTTATTTGGATATAATTTTTATACACATAATTACTCCATTGATAAATTCTCATTTCATCGATATGAACATGATAAGAATAATTTCAACTCAATGTCCATTCATTGAGTTAAACATCCATTTCATTGGTGTTGTTTTTACAAGAATATATTTTAATGTCCTCCGATTTATTTACATTAATTATACATTAATATTTAGTGTATTTATATTTTTCACACATAATTATTTCATTGATTTATCCTTAACTTAATGATACAGTCTTTGTAAGGGATTTCATATCAACTTACATTCCATTGAGTCTTCTTTGTTGTTATGCACCAACTCACTTTTGATTGGTGTATATATTGTATATTGTCATAGAATATAATGAATCCCACTATTATCATGATATTATAATGTTTTAATTTCCATAATTTTTTGTATTCAAGCACATCTCATTTGGTTAGGAACTCTAACTAAAAAATAATTTTAAATGTTTTAAAATTTTATTCTTCTAAATCATTCTTATTAATGTCCATGTTTTAAAAATGGTTTTAAGGGTTTATTTTTATAGACATGAATGTTTTAAAATGTGAATTACATTAAAATGTAACGAAGTGGTATGGTAAACATTGATTCAGAAATCAATTTTAAACAACTTTTTGAAAAATAGTGAGACATTTAAATGTTTTCAAGAAAATGGGGGATATTTCTCTCAAATAGTTTTTATGATTATTTTAATATTAGTAAATATACTTAATTATTCTTGATTGAGGTTGATTTTTTATAAGAAAACCATCCATGTAGTATTCAATGATTTATGCTTGACTCTAGAAGTTCTATTTTTATTCCATTCATGGTTTATGGTTAAAATATTGTCATTTCATACGCTAGTTTTAATACGAATGATTAGATTATGTTTCAACCTTTTCATATGAGAAATTAATTAAACTTTCTATGTGATTGGTAGAGCTCTTTATAGCTCCTCGTTGCATCGGTAGGTCTCATGAAACAAACTAGTGTCTTGGAACATGTCCATGACAAAATCTTATTTGTAGTCTTGTAACAATGCCTTGGCTATGTGGTTATGATGTCTGGAATTATGAATGAAATCATTATGAAATTGGATATTGATATTACATGTGATTATTAAACTAATAGAATATCTATTTGAATAGTTAAATAGAATTATTTGATTTTCATTTTCTATATTATACAGAAGATTATGTTCAAAACTCATGTGTTCTTGTCTTATACATTTCCTTAAATGTTTGATCTTATTTATGAAAGTATCTTCCCTATTGTTATCCTTAGTAAGAATTTGAGCTCCCACCATTCTTATGTTTTATTTATCCCAAGACGAAATGAAGTATATTATGATTAACCTACAGGAATAGGCTATAGTATATAAGAGTATTCAAAGGGGACACAATGTTTTTTATTTCATTATGTAATGTCAAACTTATGTATGTATCTAGTACATACAAGGCTACTAAACTAACCATTCTCTCGGTAAATGATTCCTTGTATCATGCAAATTTTATGTAATAGTGCATTGATTCAAGGTAATTGGTGTCAGGGCATTATAGAATGCATCCCAATCAAGAGCATCAACCTCTTCTTTTTCCATAATATATTTAACCATCGACAACCACTAATCAACTTCACATTCAAAACATTAATTACAATGACTAAACTTTTTATGTCATGAATACCCCATGGAGTCAAAAATATTATCCAGTGCTTTGATCCACCAATCAACTAGAACAAGGTTATATGACACTCTAAATGATGGGGGATGTTACCTCACAAAATGATCCACTACCGACAAGTTATTTTGTATTTGATCTAGTTGATCTTGTACATGGATTAAACCACCATTTAGATCCTATATCAACTCTACCATCACAAAAACAAACTTTTCAGTTCTAATTCATATCATTTCTGGTGGCTAATTTGGTAGGTTGTTTCCTCTTGATGTCATCCCATCATAGCTGCCCTGTTTCCTTTGTGGAAAACCATTATGAACATAATTATATATTATATGAATCAAATGGTAATATTTAAATTATATTTCATTTGAATCTCACCATAAAGTTAAAATATTCAATTCATATTAATTTAACAATATCCTAACTCCAAAATTTTTCTAAATCGACCTTTGATACCAACTATATACCCCATCCTTAACCATTACACAATCTTCATTTTTGATCAATAATTTAATTTATTTCACATTAAAAACCTTTTTAGGTTTATATTATTAGATAATTATTCCATAACTATTACATTACAACCCAAATATTACAATGTAAGAACTTTTACTCTATCCAAATTTTTTCACAATAATAAAAATCCTTAAAAGAACAAAAATTATTTTCATGATAAAAAAATTCATGAATTATATCTTTCTCTTACCCTTCCTTATACCCAGTGAAAAATATTTCAAAAACATGGGATGATCATAAAATAAATAAAGAATACATTATTAAATGAATACATAAAAATCAATCAAATAATATTTTTTTACTCATAAAATATAATCTCCTTAAAATAACTCATCTATTAATAAGATGTATGAATAACTCATAGAAATCATAAATAATAAAGGTAACTTTTGGCACCAATAACATTCTTACTTTTTATATTTCACAGCTACATAGGGATTAACCTACATGGTTATGTTTGGAATACCAATCATTGTATATTACATAAATATCCAAGGATAAGACTTAATATTTACCTCCACTATGTTACCCAATGCATTGGAGACATATATTAGGCTAAATCACCCCCATTTTATTATGGAACCACCCATATATGTAAAATATTCCCATAAACCATCACATAATCATAACTGATAAAACAAGCATAAATGAAAGATAACAATTCCACATTAAAATTTTAAGATATCAATTCAAGATATTGACATAATAAATCCATTATAAAAACCATATTTAAAACCAAAATACCATAAAATTAATGTGTTTTTTAATTTTGTTTTTAAAAACATTATGTCTTGTAGATGAATCCAAATATCAAATAATGCTTGTGGCGGCAGAAAGGTTGTTGTTGCCACATATGTTAAAAAGAAATATTCATTTTTTTGTTTAGTAAAACACTTTGGATATATGATTATTTTTTAAACCCATTGAGTGAAATTAAAATAAAAATGGGTTAATGAAATACTATGTAAAATAAATTCATGTATAAATCAAAATACACCTCAATCAAATGAGATTGAGATGAATTCCCTTACCTTGAGTCCAAATCGTGAAGTATGATTATTGTTATTCATAAATAATAAAATTAAGTTAATTTTAACATGTTTTAGAACCATTTTAAATATTAGTAGTCTTTTTATGTCATGTATTACCATGTTATAACAATCAAATAATTATTCATGTTCATATCAGTTGTTTTGTTGATATTCGATACGTGAGTTAAAAAATGAACTTGTTTTGATGTAAATTGTCAATGTAGTCAAAATATCATCATATGCATAATGATATTAGTGATTTAAATATCATATATAACCAGAATATATGTATTTATTATAGTCAATAACATTTAGAGATAATAAATGAAATGTACCATTCATTGAGACGGTAGGCCATACATAGCAAGAATGCTACTTTTATTTCTTTGACATATTAATGGAATGAAAAATAAATGGGACCTAGGTATCATATAATTAAATTATAATATCTATGTTATATATATTACATAACTTCACTTAATACATCCCTTATAAATTCTATGTATGACATGAATGAGTCATATCACTTTGAGGGGGGAGTAGTCTGCACTTCCAGAAAATAAATTATCGTATTCACACATTATATAAAGAATAAATGTATAAAATAAATAAATTAAATAAATAATCATAGATAAAATATAAATATAATAAATTTCATATATAAATACAATTCCATCATAATGGCCACCGTGAGTGGTGGTAGGATAAAACTGAACAATCATCATTTCGTGAGGTAGTAGTTCATCGTATAGAGAAACAGTATATTCGTATCAAATAGATGGAGGTGTGTGTAAGTGTAATTCAAATACTTATCATAAAAACATCCTTGTAAGTTTATGATACTGTTGTTTTTATGTAATCATATAATAATAATAGAATTGGTTCTGAAGATAGAAAATATAAGAAAGAAACTTGAGAGAAGATGTTACCTCTTAATCAGGTAACTTCTTTTAATTTGATCCAAAAGACATTCTTGAATTTCCTTCTTCCCAAGTTAAGGATTATATAAAAAATGTATGGTTTTTTAGAAATTATTTGAGAATTATTTTTATGATCCAATGGGATTCAGAGGTTTGATTAAGTGGGTATAGGTGGTTGCATTTTATAATAGGGGGATGGGCACTTTAGGAAAGTATAAAAATATTATATTATTTTAAATTAGTTTCTAAATTATAATAATTATAAAGTGAAATATTTCTAGGATAATATGATTATGGGTAAAATTCATCTAAACCAGTTAGGTTTATACATGTTTGGGTTACAATATTTACCTTATATTTTAGCTTTAACCATTATATAATTATATTAACTCATACCATGTCTTCTTTTATTTTCATAATATATGGATTCTATAGTTACTATAAATTGCCAATATGACCCAAAGTGGATAAATAATTACAATTTTAACATTATATAAGTAATATTTTTAGAATCGTAGAGTTTTATGACTATTATATGATTTAAAAAAATAATATTGGTTTTGAAAACTCATTTATGTCAGTTTTGACACTATTTAGTAATTGATTTTTTAAAAGTGATAACAACAGGATTTCTTAGAAAAAAAGGAATTAACTCAAATATATGATATCATAATAATCCATATAATTTTTGGATTTTATAAAAATGTTCAATTTATATTTATTTTAGTATTTATAATAACATTTATCTGAATATTTCATTAAGAAGCTAGTCACTACATAATCATTGTCTCTAAATAAATGTTTTTATTTAATGTATAAATATCATAAATAAAATAACATGAAGTAATAAATATTTTTGTATTTCTAATTAATAATTATATTCAAAGGTAACTGTTATATTATACCATATTTTAATTTTCTATTAAAATATACATGTTTATGTTATATTTCAGTTTTCATTAAATTAAATATTATAAAAGGTTATTTTCACACCCATATGGCTATTAAATTCCAAAGGTTCATCATAAGGATGATAATGATTAGAAATATCTCATCCAATAAGATCACGACACATTTTATGGTAATTTTGTAATATTATAATTGTTTTTTACACTTATTTACATTATTTACTTTTTAAGAAAAGAAAATAAAAGTAATTACTGCAGTTAATATTCCAAATATCCCAAAATAAAGGGTACCTAATTACATAATTGGGAGCTTCTGATTCCAAATATGGAATCCTATTTTACAAATTCAAAACAAAAAACTGTAAGAAATTAATTTAATATTGATTCTCATTTTTTAAACAAAAAAACAAGTTTTTATGAAGTAAAAACTATCCAAAGATTGACATGTGTTTATGTCCAATTAAAATTTGAAATTACATCTAATTACCATCATAAGATTAAATTTAAAAAAATTAATCTAATTAAACTTTAAAACCAATTAAAATGAAAATCTAACTATAGAAATAAATTAGATGAGATCGTAGATTTGAATTAAAATGTAGTACTTTTCCCTATTCATTAAAAATGAACCATTGAATAAAATTACCAAAAAATAACCAGAGGGAATTTCTATGTCCTTATTTTAATGAATATGTTTATTTTGTAATATAAAACATATAAAGGTGAACAAAACAATATTTAAAAAGGGTTCTTTTTCAAAAGGAGGCAAAACTACCTTTTAAAAATATTATAGTATTTCATGCCTGAAATTGAATTCATTCTCATTTTAATCGTATAAAATTCATTGGATAAATTTAAATAGTAATTAAAAATAATTTAAAATCGTGTTTTAGATCTTTATATTAAATCATTCCAGTTGGATGGCTATGTGTTAAGTACCATTTAAAATAACAATATTATTATATTTTTTTGAATAAAAAGATTATATGTGCAACGTAAGATTTCAGAGAAACCTATAGTTACGTATGAAGAATGATATCAAAAAAAGTTTCCCATTTAACATAACATTAATATCTTATTTCTGAATATTAATAGTGATGAGAAAATATTCTTATACAAATACCTATGATCCTATAATAACAACATTTGTGTGTACGATGAACTACCCCATGAGGAAGTGGTGCCATTCATTTTTAACTAACCCATTAAATATAAGGTAATAATTGGAATTTAATGAATATATGTGATATATATTACATAAAAAGTATTCTATAAAGGTATTATATTATTAAAATTCCTTTCATTTCATCCTACAAGAAAATATGAACAACACACTTGCTTACATATGACCAACTATATCCATGAATGGTATATTTCATTTTCTATATCTAAATTTATTGAATACCCGAAAAACATATATAATTAATATGTATGTTATTTATCTCATTATTAATAATATGGAGATGTTGGAACTATGAAAAATATTATTGGACCAAAAATACCAAATAAAAACATACATGAGAAGTCCAAGTAGTTATTACCCAAAAAGTGATTTTAACATTAAATTATTAATGAATGGTTAATAAAGACTCATAATAATTTCACATAAGGAATGATATATATATATATATATGTATATATATATATAATTTGGCCTCATTAATATATTTATTATAAACTAAACTATATTACAAAACATGTTTTCTTTTGTATGATCGAAGTTAAGATATATGGTAAGGGATTTTGGTCTCAAATTGTTTTAATTGGGACATAATGTATGTTATTAGAAAATATACTTTAATGAGGTTTATATAATTACCGTTTTACATGTTATAACTTGATTATTCATACCTTAATTATATTTAATGTTTCATTGAATATTATTCCTTAAGGGGTCATGTGATTCAGAAGATTCAAATGTGGTAACTATTTGATGTTACAATCTCATTGATAATTAGGGTAGTTTATGATTATGATTTTGATGATGAAATATTATGATATATTTCTCAATAAAATAATGATTTTTTGTCATATTTTAATCTATTGAAAATAAATTTTTTCCATCAATTTTACTCACTTTATGTACTCAAGAGACCATAATAATGTTTTAAATATAAAAAAGTCTTTATTTTTTCCTTTGATAAAAAAACATTTTTCTTCCATCTTAATGTTTTCTCAAAATGGTCTAGAAATTTTTTTATCATTACCCAATTGTTTTATTTAATTATTTATACCCACTATGAATTTATATTTTTTTATGGAATAATCATGTTATTTTCCAAACAACTCTCGTTTTTATATTTCAAAAAAATGTGAAAAGAATCATTTTTTAATGTGTTTGAAATGAATGAAATTTCCCATATTCCAAACCATTATTGTATTTGAATATTACATTATATGTTTTCAAGGTTAATTTTGAGTAAAATGAATACCAAAATATTTTATGATTTTTATTTAAAAAAATATACTTACAATAAAATGATATTTTTAATAAGAAACGTTCCATGTGATTTTTCATTCAAAATAAATTTTCGTATATTATGAAATCATTGGATGTGACATAATATTTACTGCATATATGATGCAATTACACTTTATTTATTATTTATTTGGATTCTTTTTGTTTATTATGAAATGATATTTATAAAGCCTATTTATTTTCCATGAGTTATACTATAATGAAATTCTCTATGAAACAAAAACATTTCATAGGTTATAATATAATGAACTATTTATAAATCCCATTTAATTAATTGGTTGATATATAATGAATGTTTTATTTTCTTTTTTTATGATGTATATTTTTTTGTTATGTGATAGGTTGAACCTATATCTCCCACCAACGAATTAGATAAAGTTTGATATCTTCTAAAATAAATTGGAAATTAATAGGTCATAAACCCAGTTTAGTAATGGAATTAGAAAAATATGATAGTCTAGGGATTGAATCGTGGATACTAAGATGGTTTGGGATGTGAACCCATTCGACTATGAATGCCTTAGAAGTGATCCATTTCTTCTAAAGATATTATTCTTTATAATGATGTGTATGCTACAATTAAATTAATTATTACAATTTATACTCTAATGGAGCATGTTATTTTGCTAACTTATGATTATTACTTATAAATTTACAATCGTTATTCAATGAATCAAGGAGATGATATTTTATTTTCAAGGAATGGTTTTCAAATGTTATGGTCTTGTTCTCATACAATTATTCTCATGTTATTTTCATTTATCTCTCTTTTTTATCAACACTGACCATATAATCTATCCATTTTTATTGTTTACCTTCTATAGGATATGAATAAATTTATTATGTGAAATATTTTAAATATGGGTGATATTTATGAAAATTTTATTAGGGGGTGATAAAGCTCACTTATGAACCAGTTTCTTGGGCATTCAAGTTTCGAAAGACATTGTACCTTTACAATACTTAGGTGTGTGCTTATGTAATTTAATGAATATTCTTATGAAAAGATGTAATATATTTTTATGAGAAGTTAGGATATATAAAATTGGTTTAATAGGTTAATTTTACTTATCATTTGGAAAGCAGGAAGAGAAACGATTAGAGAAAATGTAAAGATCCCAATCCTAGAAGCCTAGAGCCAATGCCTTACTTTATTCATTTAGTACTAAGTACGGGTGATCGCATCCAAAAGTATAAAATAGTATAATAGTTTTAAAAAACCATATAAAAACATATCTTTTAAATTAAAAAAATTGAAATTTGATACAACATATAAAATCTATTTTAAACATCCCTATTCTCTTTGATAATCTCTACAAGTCAATCATAATACACTTCTTGGAAACCTAGGGGAAAATAAAACAGAAGAAAGGAATGAGATCAGATTCATAGTAAGGGTAAGAATATTTTTTAATACATCATAAATAAATGTTAATAATAAGAAAATCTGAATAACTAAAATAACATAATATTAAAACATAATCATGAGTACAATATGGTAGAAATAAAATTGGTCCAAATAACACCATATAAATAATCACATGAAAATAATACTTAACCGTAAATATTATAATAGGTAAATAATCACATTTACTATCGACAATTAATGTCATAGTGGTGGAATTAATATATTGGGACATCATAGATATATCATTAAGGCCTTAACCTAGAAGTGTACATAAATGTGTAGGGCCATGGGAAAAACCCGACCACGTTTATTTCATGAGGCATACCAATGCATCGAGGTGCATGAGTGGTCCCCACCTAACACTTAATAATTCTTATAAATTCCTCATATGAAATGGACTAAAAATAATCAACATATATATTAATATTGAATCTAGAATATCAAATGTACATAATTTCTTATATCAGTAAACATAATCATAAACAATCTAGAGTAATATCGCGAATGGTATCAAGATAGTACATACCCAACAAAAAATGATCATGAAAAACATGGTAAAATATATAGATGATACCATAACAGATTAAACTCAATTAATAATAATTTACAAAAAACTATATCAACATAAAATAAAATACTATAACAAAATCATTGAAAATTTCATTATAAAAATAATTCATTTACATTAAAATCATTTATTTAAAATCAATTAAATCATAAAAAGATAACATTTTATTTAAAATGTCATTGAAAAGTAAAAAATTATTCCTCATGGAATTAATTTGACCTGAATTTTGGTCAAATATTCTCATGTTGTATATGTTTGAAAAGCATTTCTTTTAAACATTGAAAAAAATAAACTTTTAAAAAAGTATTTCTGAAATTACACCAGACCGTTATCCAAATGAATCAATTACGTGTACTATCTATAAATAAAAATAAAAAAAATTGTAAATAAAACATAATATTATCAAAATTAGTTTCATATATAATAATATCATGAAATAATGATTGGATTAGAACATTAACCTAAAGAAGGCGAATTGGGTTAAGAATTCCCTTACCTCTTTATAATTAGTCGAACCTAATTCCCAAAAAAATTAAAAATAATCAAAAAAACATTTAATAACATAAAGATAATGAGATAAGTGATATTATATATCAAATTTCAGTATACATACAACACACACTGAGAATAAGTTTTGAATAAGGCAGATATGATGAAAATAAAAGTGAGATGAGAAAACACATACCTAATGTCGATAATCATTATTCATATGTAATTTATGTCCTAGATAATCAAATTAGATCCATTAATTTATTAATTAAAGAACCCATTAAACATATATATTTTATATTATCATTTTATTAAGTTCACTTTATTCTATTTTTTTGGTATATAATGTTTTATTTCATTATTCTTGGTGTATTTTTTTCTTGGTTTTCATGATCAATTCACTTTGATACATGTATGAAAGTTCATGTAAAATGATAATGATCCTAAAAAACAAAAAATTAGGTTATTATGTAACATATATAAGTTTTAATAATTTTTATATCATTTGTATCTATGGAATGGGGATTATTTCTTATATATAATATTAATTAAAATGATTTAATTTAAATTGTTAATTTTTACGAACATCATGAATTAGTATCATTTCAGTTAATAACATATTAATATAATTGTTAAAAAATATTAAATAAGTTTTTAAAAACTTATTATAATCTTTTTGAACCATGAAAATCATTTTAGGACCATTATTGAAGTCTTTAATGAAAAATGAAAACTCATCGTCCATAACGGATGTGAGTCAACACCTTATGGAAGATGTTTTAATTTTTAGAACAAAAAGAGATGAGAAGAGATTTGATGATGGATATTACATTAATACAATAAAATTATAGTACACATATGACACCATATTTATCATGATACTTTTGATATGGGAGGCCATGGAAGGATAAAAAAAGAAAATAAATTAAAAAGAGAAAGACGGAGGGTTTAAACTATTGAGTGTCGTCTCCTTGAGAACCTCATTAAATAACTAGAAAATAGACTTTTGGTGAGACAATAAAGACCATAAAGTGAATAATATATCTGGGAGATTAATTGGGGTCAACATATAAACACTTCAAGTATTAGATAGTGTGAGGAGAAATGGGTGGTGAGAGGTGGTGTTTATAGGGGAGTAGAAGGCCTTTTTCTATTATTATATGCCTTAGTTTTTAGTTTGGCTCATGAATGTCAAAAAAATTTATTCATGTGAATAATTAAAGTAACTATTACATGTGAGTTATAAATAATGGGTTCTTAAATAATATATGACAAAAAATTCATATATTATTTTAGAATGTTAAATAGCTTAAATTATTGTATTTCACTATTCCACAAAAAATCAATTATTCCATAAAAATCATAAAAATTTACCATAACCAATTTTCAACATGCAAATTTAAAAAATGGACCCCATTTTATGAGTATAATTTTATTAATATGAAAATTTTAATATTTTACAGAAATCATCATTCATTCAACAAATACCTTTTTAAAATTTATAACTGATTTTATGACCCATTGAAAAATTAATTATGAACTAATAAAATTATCCTATAATTATAATGCATAAAAATTTTATTTCATGAATCTATTTTAAGAAATTTAATTTTATTTTAAATCATTATATTAATTATAAAATTATAATTAAATTTTTTTTCACAAAAATACAAGCATTTATCATTTTTATTTATTTATTTACTTATTCCCCGATAAAAATATATCATATTTTCATTCAAGATAGAACTCTATTTTATTTTTACATTCATTAGTGAGGTTATTATTAAAATAGAAAATTATTATTCATAACTGTCACACCACTATTCAAATGGCCTTGTAATTGTTTAATAATGTTTCATAATTTTTAAGGTGAGCAATGTATGCAACATAAGAAATAGAATAAAGTTATTTAATAAGTTACATACTATAAAATATTTGAGTATTAATATTTACCCTCCAATAATAAATTATTTACTCAAAATTAAATCATTTTTTAATATAATCATTGAGTTTTATTTTTAAAATGCTCTTGTGGAAATCCCACATTGCCAACATGGTTAATTAAAGTATCGATTAAATGGGGGACATGGCAAAGTGATGGTAACCAAAAAAACTAGGTTTACCTATAATAGAACATTAGTGGGATGTGAAAATAAGGCAACATTAAATAAATATAATTATTAATTAATGATGTATAGTGATAGACAACATGGTCATTAGAATGATACCATCACAAAAGGGAAAATATGTGACTTGTTAAAAAAGCACTAATTTCATAGTAAGAAAAATAAAATGATAACAATTTAGTAATAGAATACTTTTATAAAAGTTGAAGGATTATTTTATTTTATATAAATTCACATTATAAAATAAATATACATGATTTCTTTCTATGTCTTAAGCATAATTTCATCATTTGGTTATGGTTCAATCCATCACCACTTCTTTTCTTGAACAAATACAAGGACAATCAAGATGATTTTTTTCATACCTAAAGAATATTTAACGAATCATAAGGTCCACAAGACATTCCTTTGGCCATTAAATATTTATTGAAAAAAAAGGATAGAAAATGTTATCCAATATGACAAATAATACTTTAAACAATGTTAAACTAAATTCATTCCATGTGTAGTTACCTTAAAACCAATTCAAAAACATTTTTTCAAATTAATAGTCTAAAAAATTAGAAGTAATGTCACTAAATTTCCAAAATCAACTTAGTATAAGATTCCCCCAAATTATTTATCACAAATTTTCACATAATAAATATATAAATACCTTGTTCTCCTTAAATATTTTTTAAATATACATGATTCCAATAGTAAAATATAAATTTATTGAATATATTCCACAAATTCAATCATCTAATAATTCTAACATAACAAAACCATAAAATCATTAACAACATTATGGTCACAAATATTTTCTTATAAAAAACTATTTACTATTATCTAAATATCAAGAAAATATTTAGATTTATGAATCCCAAGTCATGTGTTTTCAAACAGATTAACCTAAAATAAAATCACTTATTCTCGATTACTTGTGTTATTAATCTCATGGTTGAAATTCTTAAAAACATTTCTGTAGTACCATCCTTATATTTCTCATTATTCTTATATCTAGGATATATTTTAAGAAATACCTTTAAAAAAAATCATGAATACAAAAACAAAAAACATTATTTATTCAACTTTGATAGTAGTAACATCATTACCTTGACCTCGAACCCTCTTATTCTTCTGAGATATATTACGAAGACACTTGAGACATTAATTTTTATAGTTCCCCATTTCCTTATAGCTATATCATTTTATGAATTATTTCATTCCATAATATTCATGAGCCTTGTGGACCTTCTCTCCACACTGTTATAAAACTCTCATTCTCTTTACGAAATTACCAAGGTATTTCTTTCTACAATTATCACTTGTGGTAAAATCATTATTTCACTTCTTCCCTTTATCCATAATTTTCTCTACCATCCTTTTCCTCCCTTGAATCATTTATATTTCATATAATATGTAGAATCATTTATATATGTTGATAAATCATTATTCAATATCGTTATGTGTTGATAATTCTTAAGAGATTATTTCCCTTCTAAGGATTGGTTTCATCCCATCAAAGAAACAATCAATATTCTTCTTTGGATTAGTTATGTAGTCTACAATATTCCCGAATAATCTTGTAATTTTATCTTTATACAAAGAAAAATTTTCTTCATAATTTTTTCTCAGGATCAAGAATTATCCCTCTAAATCTAGTCATTTTTATCTAGGCGAATATTTTTACATTGAATATTTTTTAAAATCCTTCAATTACAGGATTGAAATTTCATATTCATCTTTAGTGTTTTGAATCAATTATTTTAATCTCTAGAGACACAATAAACATCCATGATAAACTTCCAACATTAAATAAATCCTAAAGTTATAAATATATTCTCTAAGGAACTTATCTATTGCCCAGATACAAATGGATTTTTGGCCCCACTGAATAATGGAGATTGTTATAACATGAAGTGATCTAAATTTTATATACCATTTTGT
This sequence comes from Viscum album, assembly GCA_963277665.1. Classification (NCBI taxonomy): domain Eukaryota; kingdom Viridiplantae; phylum Streptophyta; class Magnoliopsida; order Santalales; family Viscaceae; genus Viscum; species Viscum album. The sequence goes on along the minus strand of OY728135.1, from coordinate 1,059,090,902 downwards.
GTCTGAGGTTTCTCCGGGAGGGTGAGTTTATTTATCCTAACCTAACCCATTTGTATCTGTAATGAAATAAGTTTTTAATCTCCCATAGCAGTTTCTAGCTCTAATATCATTACCTTTTATAAGAGGGAAATCCCTAAAAAAATTATTTTCCATGATAAAGTTTCCATTTCTTCCACTAGGTATTATTTCTATGTAATGGAATACACTATATTAGACAATAACATTAAAAAACATAATGTATATTCTTATATTAGTTAACCACTTACCATAAATTGAATATTTAGCTATAACTAATCTATAAATCATATTATTTGTTACTTTAGTAATATTCCCAAGGTATGTTATAAGGATACACTTACATAAATATGTTTTTATAAATATTATTTTCAATGATTCTTTTAAACATTCTCTGATAAAAAATATAAGGACCCTAACCCTAGTAGCCTATAGTTGGTGTCTTACATTATTACATTGGTACTATGCCCAATAGATCACATCCCAATGGACAAAATAGTTTAGTAGAATTTAAAAACAGATAAAAACATATGTTTTAAATTAATATATCAAATTGAATACAACATATAAACTCCCTATGAAACACCCCTATTCTACTAGATTTTCACTGCCTATTAATCATAATAGACATCTTGGATTCCTTGGAAAAAAAGAATAAATGGGTGGTCTTAGATCCTCATTAAGGTTAATAATATATTTTAATCTATCCTAAATAAGCATAAACAATTTTTATGGTTGAAAAAATAAAAAAAACATGCCATTAAAACATAATCTTGAGTATAATATGACAAGAATAAAAGACGATAAAATAACACCATATTAATAATTACTTGAGAATGATACATAAACATGGATATTATATTAGTCAAATAATAATAGTTTTTATCAATAACTAATATCAAAATTATTGAGTTCATAATTTTGGAGATCATAAATATACCATTAAGGCCTTGTCTAAGAATTATACATAAATGGGTAATGCCTCAGCAAAAACATGATTTAGTTTGTATCATGCGACCTAAAAATTAATCATGGGGATATAGAGGCCCCCTCTTGAGATTTAATAATATTAATTAATACCTCATAAAAAATGGGGAAATATAATCATTATATTAACTCATACTAAAACTAGTATTTGAAATGTTAATAATTTCCCAATCAGTAAACAAAATCATAAACTATCTAGAGTTATATGAAGAATGGTATCCTAAGAGTATATCCAAAGTGAAAATGATCATATACCATTCAATACAATATAGAAGATGGTATCATAATATATTAAACACAATTAATAATAATATCCAATAAAGAGTGACGACATGGATGAGAAAACTCTAATAAAATAATTTAAAAATTCTTGAGAGAAATACAACTTTTACTTTGAAATCATTTATTTAAAACTTCATGAAATTATAAATTATTAAATTTAAATGAAAATAAAATTATAAAATTTTAAAGGATTAGTAGAGGAAATAAGGCATCATTAATGTGGGGAAATCCAATCATGTCCTAAAATGTTTTAAAACATTTCCTTAAAACCTTGAAAAAATAATCATCTAAAAGATTATTTTTTAAGAAAGATTCATTGTTAAAAAAATTAATATATTATGTGTATTAGATAAAAATACACATAAGAAAGTGTAATAAATATAATATAATAAAAATTAGTTTCACACATAATAATTTCATGACATAATCATTGTAGTAGAAGTTTAAACCAAAGAATGTAAATTGTGTTAAGAATTCCTTTACTACATTGTAATCATTTGGACCGTATACCCCATAAAATTGATAATTATATATTGAAACATAAAATTTATTGAATATAAATATAATTTTAATATTAAATATAAAATGGAATTATAAATACCCTACACAAAAGGAATAAGTGGTGAATACATCATATCTCATAGAAATCAATGTGAGATGAGAAAACCCTAACCTTTTTCCTGAAAGCGTACTGCACATTTACATAATGTACATGATAATAAAATTAAGTTTTTTATATTCTTAATTATGAACCTATTAAAACTTAATTTTATTTATTATAATTTTATTATTTTCTTTTATGGTCATTTATATGGGTTAGAATGTTTAATTTCATTGTTTTAGGTGCGTTTATTTTCTAAGTTTTCATGATCTGTTCACTTGTATACATGTATGTAAGATCATGTAAAATTAGAATAAAATTCTAGAATTGAAATTATATGTTAATTTTGAACTTATATAATTTTAAATGGTCTTATGCATCCTTTGGTTATATTTGTTTATGATGATTAATTAGATAAAATGTTAATGAAACCGATTTGATTTACTTTGGTGGTTTTTATGACCATCACAAAATAGTATCATTTTATTTAAAATATCCACATATACTTGTTCAAGAACATAAAATATGTTATAATGAACATATTATATTCTTTTTTAACAATAAATTATTTTTCACCAGCCTTGAAGGTTGTATTAAAAAATAAAAACATATCATCCATGAAGGCGGTGAATCGACAACTCACAGATGATGTTTTCATTTATTGAAAAAGGATATGAGAATAGATTTATTGATATATATTGCATGAAGAAAATAAATTTTAAGTACATTTAGGACACTATAATTATAATTTTTCTTCTTTTAAGGGATTTTAGTGAAGTATATAAAAATACAACAAATTAAAATTGAAACAGGGAGGGTTTTACCTCTTGACTGTCGTTTCCTTGAGAAACTTTTTAAGGAACATAAAAATGGATTTTTGGTGAGGTTTTAAGAATATAGAATGAGGAAGAGGTTTGGGATATTAATTGGGCAGAATATTATAATTATTCATGGATTTGATGGTGTGAGGAGGATTTGTAAGGGTAGTATTTTTAGTAGAGGATATAGGTGTTTTTTTTGATTATTTTATTCATTACATTGCTATATTGTCTCAAGACTATCATTAGTGTTGATTTATTTTACCATGAAACATAACTAGATCATGTGAGTTTTAAATAATGCATTATTACATCACCAATGAATAAAAAATTCATTAATTTGTCTTAAAATATCAAATATCGTAAATTACCACATTTTTCTACTGACAAAAAATAAAACTATTTTCTAAAAATTCAAAATCATTACCCTAAAAAGATTCAACATTTTGATTTTAAAATTGACTCCATTTTATTAAAATAATTATTTGAATATGAATATTTAAATTTTTATTTAAAATCATCATTTCTTCAAAACATGAATATTTAAATATTATAACTGATCTTATAGGACTTTGAAAATTAATTTATGGTCTATAAAATTATCTTATAATTATAATTCTGAAATATATTAATTTATGATTCTATTTTATGAAAATAAATTTTCTATTAAATCATTATATTTATTATAAACTTATAAATAAACATTTATATTTCAAAAAAATACTAGAAATTAATTAATCACTTTTAAAGAATTTATAAATTTATTCCAGGATACAAATATATAATATTTCGAATTTTTAGATACCTAAACCATATTTATAATTAGATATGTTAGTTTCTTATTCTAATTCCTAGATTAATATTCCATATAGTCACATTACTATTTTAATGGTCATGTTTATATTTTTTTGAATATAACGTTTCTTTTAAGCTTGGTGTGAATAAAATGAAATATATCAAATAAATTTATTTATGAAGATACATGTAAAAAATATTAGGGTGTTATAGCAAATCCTTAGGATATTTATAATTATATTTCTAGGGATATGTCAAAGGATATGTCTATGTATGAGTCAATGTACAATAATATGTCCTGGAATTTTGGTAAAGGATAGAGCGAGTGGTTTCCAAAAACGTTTATCCTTTTCTAGATACTAAAAGTTGTTTTGGATCTTAAATGATATTCCTAGGGGTTATATCACCAAAAATATCATAATTATATAGAATCAATCATCACCAAGTGCAATAAAATGAGCATTTATGCACACAAATTTCAACACTATTGGGTGATTTGCTTCTAAAATTCACAAACTCTTTATGAAGTATCATGATGGATTCAAATAATTACCACGAATGACTTATATTTAGACAAAGGTTACATGGATTGTAACGAAGGTTTCATGATTTCAACATTATATATGTAATTTTTTATGGCTATGTGGTTCCTATGTATTATTATTATTTCTTACATATTAATTTTGGGATTTAGTAAATGTATGGAGCCGAAATATACCAAGATAATACTGATTGTGGTAGAAAATGAAATGATTGTCCTATTGGGAAAGAATATGTTATAAAATATGGAATGAATAATATAATTTCTTTGATAAACTAACATTCTGAAGCTATGAATCATGTTAAACATCCAAATGAGAAAAAAAGGAACAACATTCTTTTATGTCCTTAATTAAGCAATGTACCACTTATTTTAGTTCTTTTCATGATCCACTGGTTTTTTAAAAACAGATCAGTATAATTGAAAAGATAATTTCTATTCTCCAGTGTTATGAGAATAAAAAATTCATTTTTGTTGTATATTTTTTGGATAGATATACAGATAAATGGTTTTCTATTATCAAGAATAGGATTGAATAATCTAAAATTGACTCCATGGAATGACATGTATTTATGAACATATTTTTCTATATGTACTTTCCTCGTATTATTTGTATTAAAATAGAGAAAGAATTACTTGAGTTAAATTAGAAAAATGATGAATCTATTGGTACCTAAGTTGTTAATTTTTCAAGACATGTGAGTTATGGTTCTAGTATGATCATATAAATCAAAACTACGATTTATTGATACTTTATATTCTCAAACCCCAATATATGATGGGAATTATCCACAAGGTATTTCAATACCTATGAGGAAGACATTTCTTGTGCTATGAAGGTAGAAATTCGGATGGGGGTAACCCATCGATCACATGGTTTTGTTAAGAAAATAAATATACAATTTAAAATAAAATAAAAAACAATGGAGAAAATAACATGATAATTTATTCATGGTCAAAGTGTTGAAGGAAAAATGGGGTAAATCATCTTAAGGGGATAGATAAATTATTTAATTTTCGGAAGTAAGGTCATTAAGCAATATTTTTCTAATGTTATGGGAAAAAGATAGCTAATTATGTGAATATAGAGAATGATCCAATGAATACAATGGCCTTAATCTAGTGAATTAAGTGGATAGAGAGTACTAATTATGTCAAAAGTGACCAAATTTGAAATTTAATGATGATGATTTGTGTAGGAATCCTCTAAAACTATCTGAAAAGTAATATATCATGTGATAAAATATCAAACAATGAATGTAATAATGATGTGGGTAAAGGTACACATACCATCCAGTATAGAACTACTACTAATTTATTATTTTACTCCAAATCTATCAATTCCTTAATATCTGATGAAATATATTTGGGTTTCGAGAATCCACTCAAACAATTAGATATATAATTATTAGTAAAATATCTAGTGATGTGATGAAAAAATATCAAATATATGATTTCTATATGGTTGAAGTCAATGGTTTTTTTAATCCTACATTTCTTTTCATTCTTCCTCTAGTTGAATTTGCTATTATATTAGGAACCGATTGGGTTTCACTATATAAAACACACATTAATTGATATGGAAGGGAAGTAACATTTGAAATTATAAACCAACAAATGATTGTATATTTGTGTTGGGATAAATTTAAAATTTTGATAGAAATAACATCCCTTTTATTGGTTACAGTTCAAATTGAGAAGGGGTGTTTATAACAAACTATTGGGAGAAACTCAACTTTAATGATATTCCTATTTTATTGGAGTTTTTTATGAAATTACAAAATTATTGAATTAGATCCCACTAATATGTGAATTTTATTTCTCAGTATAAATCATTATAGGTTCCAAAATTATTTAATAAAATTCATTTCAAATTTCCCTGACAGAATTGTAAAAACTAAAGAAGAAACTCATGGAGATCCTTGAATTTTGATTTATTCATCCAAGTGTGTCATCATAGGGTGTACCTATTATATTTATTACAAATAATTATAGATTTATGTACATGTATAATGATTATCGGTAGCTGAATAAGATGAATATCAATAACGAGTATCCACGTCCCTATATTGATGAAAAATGTGGTCAACTACACAGATCTCAATACCATTCGAATATTATCCTTTGTCTAGGATATCATAAATTGAAGGTAATTAAAAAGAATATACATGAGACATCATTCCATACAAGGTATTCTGGATATGAATATATAGTAATGCCATTTTTTATTTTTAATTCTCCATTTATCTCTATATATTTAATTAATAGAGACTTAATATTTTACCTTGATTCGTATGCACTGGTCTACATATATGATATTATCATTCATTCATCCAGAAAGGAATTGAAATAATATCACATAAGATTTTTACTAAAAAACATAAGGAAGAAGAAAACTTATTTAATATTTAAAAATTTTGAATTTTGGATATAATTGGTTTCAATTTTTGTTTTATATACTCTTAAGAGTGGGTATATCAGCAGATCAATCAAATATATAGAGGGTATTGAATGTTGGCTCAGTCCAACAATGGTGACTAAGATCAATAGTTTTCTTGGTTTAGCTATATATTATCAATATTTTGTGGATAATTTATCATGACTATTGAATATAGTCACAATGCTAACATGAAATGGAAACTTGTTACTATATATTATTGAATGTGAGGAAAATTTTAAGGATCAATTGAGAAGATTATTTAGTGAATCTATTCTTAAATTACCCTAAAGTGGAGAAGGGTTTTTAAAATACAGTGATTCGTGCAAGAGGATATTTGGAAGTATTCTTAGAAATAAATAAATTGTGATAGAATATTTTTCATAACAATTGAAGTTTCATGAGAAATATAACCCAAATTAAGATTTGGAGTTAGAAATTGCAATTCTTGCATTAATGAAATTGAGGTATTATATTTATGATGACAATTGTGATATATATACCAATAAATGATTTTAAATTATATATTTTTATATAAGGAGTTGAATATGTTACAATGAAAAATGTTGGAGATGATTTATTATTATAACTAAACAATACATTACCAATATTGGAAAGTGAACAATGTGGATGGTGCTTTGATTCGAAAGGATCAGGCTAGCTTTACCATTATAAGGATCACTAAAGATCCAATATTTCTGTATTTTTAAAGGATTAATATGGAATTTTTAATTGAAGGGGAAAAATATAATCTGGATCAATTGAATGTCCTACCCTCTATCTAAGTGATGGAATAATGAGGATAAAAATGAATATGTGGTACGAAATATTCCTGAGTTTAACCTTGATCTTGATGGGATGATAAGTTTGAATAACCATGTATGGGTTTCATAGAAACCAAATTTTAAGAAGGAGTTATTATACGATGCTCATAGTTCATCATTGTATTTCTACCATTAATATATGAAAATGAATAAATATTGGAAAGAGTATTTCCAGTGGGACATAACCAAGATAAATATCATTGAGTATTTATCTTGGTAATTGTCATATCATCAATTTAATGATGTGAGAAAAAAGTTCATGGGGATGTTTCATCTATGAACCATGCCCGAATAGAAATGGGAAAACATCCCAATGGATTGTTTCATTCGACTCCCAAAAATTAATAAATGAAATAATTCTATATGTCTTATATTCAATATTCTTACAAAGTCATAAAAATCCATCACTATCAACGAAGATTTGTTTTAGATCAACTTTAAAGTATATACATTAAGGAAGTTATAATATTGCAAGTATTACCACATTCTATTTTGTGTGATCATGATTCATTGATTAGCTCAATGTTATCGTTTTTTCATCAGCATGATCTTTATATGAAGTTGAGTTTTAGTACTACATATCATCCTCAAATAGATGTTCAGTCTAAGAGAAAAAAATAAAACTGTGTAGGATTTGTTGATATCTTTTCTATGGATTTCAAGGGTGGGTGGGTTCAATACCTTTCACTAGTCATGTTTTTATACAAAACATATCTTTTGGTAATGTGTTCAGATGAACCCTTATAAATCCCCCTATGGAAGGAAGTGTTTAAATCCAACATATTAGGATGAATTTGAAGAAAGAAGAAATTGGGACTAGAACTGGCTGATGAAATTTTAGGTAAGGTTTGGTGAATTAATCAGCATTGAAGTACATCACAATGTCAAAAAAACGTTTTACTGATAATAATTGTTGTGATCTAGAATTTAAAGTTAGTGAGATGGTTTTCTGATGAGCATACCCATGGAAGAGAGTAATGATATTTTTAATGAAGGGAAGACTGATCCCTATATATATCAATCACATTAAAATTATCAATCATATTAGGATTTTACCATATCAGGTGGAACTTCCCGTAAAAATCTCCGAAGATAATTATGTGATGCATGTATCTATTTTGAAGAAGTTCATACTTAACCATTCAAAAGATAATAAATCATATGTCAAACCACTAGAGAAAGATATTTACTATGAGGAATAAGTAATGGATTTTTTAGATCGAATAAAGAATATTCTACTAAAAAGACCATTAACTTGGTTAGTGATTTGTGATGAAATCACCAGTTTGGGAATAATATATTAGAACCTGAGGATATGATGAGGAATAAGTACTATCATCTGTTTATATCAAAGTGATAATTATTTAGGAAAACCTAAAATTTAATGGGGGTAGAATGTTACACCATAATATTTAATGAAATATATTTTTTCAAATAAATTAGATTTCTTCCATATCATGCATACATGTAACAATTTTTTTTAAATAACCACAAAAAAACTACTAAGAGTATATTTTAAACATGAATATTTTTCCCTAGATGTTAAACATGATTTAATGAATTAGAATAAAAACATTCTATTTATTAAAAATAATAGTTTTATACAAATTAATCTTAGTGAAAGAAAACTGAAACGTCCCAGGTTTTTGAATGGATCATTTTTATTGATAAACATGAATTGTTGAGTTTGGTGGATGAAAAAAATTAATTCTACTCTTTTCAACCTAATTGTGAGGGTTTTAATGAATGAATGGGATGTTTTTAGATGTTTTTTATGACTCAGTGAGTACGTCAAGAGTTTGAATGGGTTTTAGAAGCACCCGAATATGAAAATCTTGTTTTGGGAAACAAAGACAAGCACACATGGTTAGAACGTGGTCTGATTAACCATTTGACATAATCTATGAGGCATATTATTCAAAGGGGGATGGTTTCTAAACTGTTATTCCCCTTATAGGTAAAAAAGAACTTGGGTGAAGGTGCTCAGAGTCACATTCACTACTGGCACACTTTTTTCAAATTGTATATCCAGACAATGTGTGGTGTATATCCCTTGGGAGAGTGATCATTTCAGGGTTGGCGTATAGTTTTCTAATCCATACTATAATTTTTATACTTTTTAAATTTTCCAAACAACCTTTTTACGAACATATTATTCAATAAAGATTAACCGCTTTATCTCCCTCCACAAATAACACCTCTATAAGGAAATAGAGCTGTCTTTATTTCCTCATCTAAGATTTGATCATCGGTCATTGATTAAACTCTGAGTCAAGATCCAATGGTGGATATGGTCTCCTCTCCAATTTTTGTTTGAAACTATATTATCTCCTTATACGACGTGATATTGGGGCCAATATTCTATGATTGATCACCTACGAGTATAAGGTTGGTGGATCATAGCTATCTCATTAAATATATAAGTGTTACGGGGTAATTTGTTAAATACGTACATGTGGGTAATCCAAGTGAGACACTTAATTAAATATTTATTTTCATTAAAATCATTAAATGAATATATAGGATTCCATTTAGAATTCTATATTCTATTAAAACATGCTAAGCTAGGTATGGGAATTTTCACCAATTAGGATGGATATGTTGGTTGATTATTTTAAATTAATTAAATGTAAAATGATTTTTTTTGGTTCCATGGGAATATGATGGATATGGCATGAGGTATTGAGATGATTTTCATCACTAGGAATGAGATGAAATGGTTAGTACTAGTGAGGGAATAGAATGAGATACATGTGTGATTTTTATCAAAAGAATTAGGTGGCATGGTCATCGGGATTGAAGTGATGACATTGTGAGGTTGAGGGAACTGGACATGTAATATGGGAAGTTTTTGACCATAAGACTTGGGATACATGTTGGGAGTGGATATGTGGTTACAAGATGGTGTGTCTTAGGAAATTTTGTTTATTTCCTCTCATGGTTGTTGGAATGATATTACATTGGAGTTATGTTCACACAGATAAGAATCACTTGAGGTGGTGTTGGCCAATCATTGTGTGTGGTGGCATACATAGATATTAAGGCTTAGGTTATTGTGATGAACCTCAGTTATAGAGGTGGTGATCACTATATAATTTATCGGTTGTTGATTAGGGTCCATTAGTTGATGATGAATGAGGACCTCGGTTCAGGGTTAAATATTTTCTTTTATACTTGAGGATAATGGACTTGAAAATTGCAGTATAGAGATAATCGTGGCTCGGGTCATTGGGATATTGAGATGAAAATCCTTTCTTATATATGGGAGGATGTATATCTCCATACCTAAGGATGTTAGGTTGTAAACCCGAAGTGAATTTCAGAAAGGATTTCTATAATAAATGGGACATTTTGATGGTTGGTACGTTGGGATGTTAGTATCATAATTTGTAGCATGTGAGGTTTTGGCTAGAACATGGTGCCAGGGATATATTTATGGTAGGATCATGAGTTATTACTGGGTAAAATATTCTTCATGGGACACCTAGAATCTAATTCAATGGTCCTCACACCTATAAATATTTCTCTGTAGACATTTTATGTATGAAAGTATATATTAATTGAATTTCATTTAGAGATATAATGGTGTTGGATGAAGTAAGTAAATAATCAATTCAGGATATTGATCTTAAGTGTAGTGAATTATTTATTATTATGTGTGTGTTTCTAATATTTATTTACTTACACGTACACTGTAAAATTATGGATATAAGAAATACACAAATTAATGGAGGACTACAAAGTTCAAACTCACACCGTACATGAGACGCTTAAGACATGTTTTGTGTTTATGTTTTTGAGATCTATTAAGTGATCAAGCATGGGAGCCATAAGTTAGTAATCAGGGATGTACTACATTTACATGGGATGGATGGTGGTGGATGAGGTTGTTACTCTACATCAAGATAGACCTTCTTTTATGTTTTTTTATAAGTACCTATAAAATCATCCATAAGAGACCTGGCATGATTTTATGACTAGTCCTAACAAGTTCATTTATCTACAAATGGAATGATGTTCTATAGAATTATCATTAGTTTTACTGTTATATATGCTTATATGGTGTTCACTCTTTCTATTTTGTTGTTATTTTAATCAATTCATGGTTTCATATATATATATATGAACCATATTCAACACAATCACATGTGGGTATAGTATCCCAACTATCACCAAATCATACCCTCATTTCTAATCATAAACCATTGGGGATATGGGGATGCATGCTTAAGGCCTTGTGGCCAAACAGCCCGGAGGAAAGTCTAATTGATAAAAAATGGTGGGGATTCTACAAGTGGTATCATTATTGTTTCATTCTATTTAGGTCTTACTATTTTGGTTATGTTAGTACAGAGACACCGATGTAGTCGGAACTTGGTAAATACCTCATGTATGGGTGCCTACAACCCGATTTTTGGGATATACCATGTTTCCATTGGCGGTAAATTAATGTTATGATTTGTGATTTTATAGTTTATTAATTTCCACCTCATGTGGCGGATTGGAAGTAATATTATTGGATTATGATAGTTTGAAGAAATTATAGTTATGTAAAGGGAATATTATTTATGAATCATGGTTGGATCATTTTATAATTTCAGGTTTTTGTACTTATGAATTCAATTGGGAACCATTAATTCATAAATAGGGATTTGGTTGTTTAATATTTCAATAAAATACTAAATAGTTATTTCATGATTATATTTTTTTGTGGAATTATACTCATCCATCAATGGTATTATATTCCTTATGAGACCAGTATGTGATGTTATGCATTTAAATTATATATGGGTCCAACTATGTTATGCGTAGGCATGGATAATGAAAGGGCATTATTCATTTAATGTGTCAACAAAAAGAGAAATATAATTTTCTTACTATTAATTTTGGTGTAATTATACTCATATAACCATGATTTATGATACTTGATATGCATGATATGTGATGCATGACTCTGATATAGGTCGGAAAGGGTCCATGAGGCTAGATGACATGTGATACCTGACTCAACTATAGGCTGTTAAGGGGCCATGAGGCTAGATGTCATGTGATATGGGTGTGTTAGGGGAGTGTAAGGTTGGCTGGATAAACATACTATTATATAGTTCCCAATCTGTGATATATATATGATAATTCTATGTATTTTTTACCATCATGTTATACTTCATCATTTTTCAACCTAGGTATATTTTGGTGGAGTGTTAGGAGGGTTGAGATGTGGTGTCATAGGAGAATGCATGGGATGATACCATGGAAGGTTAGGTTGAGTACAGACCAAAAATACAATCTATAGTATCGGTACGTAATCTATAAAAGATGGAATATTTTGGGTCATGGATAGATGAGGATCATAGGGTGATATTGGTTCAACTCATATAGGTTGTCAACAACAGAGATTAAGTATATGATCTATCCATGCTTTATTTGACTTGTGAGTTCCAGCCATATAATACACCATTATTTTTTGGTGAGGGTGGAATATAGGTAGTAGATAACTGCATTGAGACATTGTAGATGATTTTTATTTTCCTTGAGACTCCCCTAGGATAGAGGGTGAATCTGGTGATGTATAAGCTCATAGTACTAGAAAAAACATTGTAGGATGTATAGGTGGGGGATGGTAGTTATTAGAAAATATAATGGAAGGGTTTTGAGGTTAGATTATTCAAAGATTTCTTCTAAGAGACCTTCAGGGGGGATAGACAACATGATTTCATGAACATAAAATAGGGTGACACATTCATTATAGATTATATGGATAATTTCACATACCTTTCCTGATTTGTGTCTTCGATGGTGGGATATGACATCACTAGGATGAGATTTTTCAAGGATGGTATATGGAACACCGTCAAGAATATAGTGAATATATTCAAATTATCCTCAATCATAGAGGTAGTTAATATGGCTTTTATGGCTATGGAAAACTTGACGGAGTGGACATATTCGATTCAGGTGATGGTTTCAGGTGAAATTAGTCAGGATAATTTAGGTAGATGGAATTGAGATTGTGAGGATAATCAGTATGGAAGTATGGATAGATATTAGGGTAGGACATCCAAGGGTGGTTCTTCAATGATGGGATTCCTGTGTGGGATGTAATGGAATGTCCAGACTTTGTGCAGGTAGTCTCCAAAGGAGTTTTGGGATTGTGGAATGATGGGGCATCTAGAAAGGTTCTGTAGAGAGACTTCTCATATAGCTGGGATACAAGGATCAGGTTTGGATTAGGGATGTTATGTAGGACATGGAGTAGTACCAACATATGTTATCTAGGAATATACTTCCCACATAGGTTGTATTAGGGAGATAGATACCATGGAGTGGGGTTAGAGTCCTGTAATTGGTCCACCTCCATAGGGAGGTTCGGCCTTGGGTAATCGAGCTTCTGGGTAAGTGAATGAAATTGATCTAGAATGATCATATTATGCTAGGGAACTGAGTATTGATAGATGTGATCAATTGTCATGGAATGTCCCTTTTTGTCATAATTGGTATGGGTGAAATTGGTGCATGTGTTGTATTTGGACTAACAAGTAGCTTCATAGTATGTGTGTATTAGTTTTGATTCATGTTTTTTATGAAGTGCATAAGAATCAAGACTATTATGGGAATGCATATATATATATATATATATATATATTATGCATGTCTAATGTTTTTCTTCCTTTTTTATATAGGATATTTGGGCATATAATGATATATTGGACTCATGGGTGTCATGTATAGAATAGGTACAAATGATCATCTGATGAGATGTGGGATATGATCTGTGTTATGTGTTACAAGTGTAAATTTTGAGAAATTGATGAGGTTAAAGAAAGATGATATTTACTGGGAAGAATATTATGTATAGTTATGGTCAGTTGAACCATCAGAATGTTGTATTTTTTTGGGAAGCATCCAGGTCTGTAATTCATATGGTGGGGGTTCCATGAGGGTAATTAGCCTATGTATTAAAAAATGGGGAAGAACTGATTGATGTTTATGATATGGGTATGGTTAATACCATATTATCTTTATTAAAATTTTCTAAAAGATGATCTATCTAAATTTTGGAAGTTCTTAACATCCTAGGTTTTTAGATGGAATTTTTTTTTGGAAAACATGACATTAGAGTTTTGTGAATGGACAAACCATAAATAAATAACTTGGTACCTAATTATGAGAGTTTGAATACACCAATCCAATTTTTAGATTGATTTTTTACTCACTGATTTCTTCCAGAGTTTGAATGGGGTATAAAATAATTGGGATCCTAAAAGCTAGTTTTGGGAATGACAGACTGGGGTTCATGGTTTGAGTTTGGTTTATGAATGGTTTGTTTAACCGTGTGTCCTAAACTATGCCGAATGATTTTCAAACGTGAAGGGTTTTTTTTATATTGAGGATCCTTAAAATAATTTATGTGTAGAGGTGAAATTTTTTTGAGACACTCACACATTGTGAATTTTTTTTAAAAGGTTCAGCTAGACCGTGAAAGTCTTCTTTCCCTTTATAAAATGAGTACGATATGATGGGGGAACATTTTTACAAAAAAAATGTGGTATTTTGGTGGATATGGATTATTTATGAGTATTTTTATAAAACTAAAAATTTTTCTAATTAAAATCTAGAGTTAATATTTTATTATATAAGAGATATACTATGAGTATAATGTATTTGGTTCTTAGATTTATCCTTAAATATATGTGTGTTACGGGGCGCATTATAAATTATGCACAATGGTTTGTCAAATTGAGAAACTTAACTAAATAATGTATTTCCTTAAATTTATTTATTGATATTAATGGATGTAGTTGGGTATGTTCTACTATATTTAAATATTATATTCAGTGTACGAGGATTCTGAAAAATTATTCAAAATAGGTTGGCACCTTATTAAAAATTAATAAAATGCGATATGATTACATCGGTTCCATGGGAATGTAACAGGAATGTCCTAATGTATTGAGGTGATGTTGATCACCTATAATGAGATGATATGATTCTTCAGAAAGAGGGAATGTACTGAGGTACAGTGGGTGATGTTGACCACCAGGTTGAGGGGACATTTTTTTTGGATTAAGGAGACAATGTCGTTAGGCTGAGTACATGGGCTAAGGGATTTGGGATAGAGTTAACCGTCAGACTTGGGTGATGTGGTAACATTTGGAAGTGAAGTTATTCGATGGGGTATCTTATGTAATTATAGTGATTTTATATAGCACCATATGTTACGGTGAACTTTTTTTCATATAAATTAAATTTCATTGATATCTTGTGTTACATGCAACACTGGGTTTTAACATACCAAGATATATTATTAATATAGTTTTTTTAAAATAAATTATTATAACCTATCCATTAAAATTATAAATGTTAATAGTAATAGAAAATTTAAAAATAAAATTATAGTGGTTTTATAAAAATAATACATAATTATAAAAAAATACTTAGTTTTCGATAAATTCATTATATGTTTCAAAAGTATTAATATAAAAAAATGCTTTTTTATGTCATTTTATGAACATTAATAAAAGTATTTTTTTCAATTTTTTTTGAAAATTAACAGGATAAAATATTTTTCATTTTTAAAATTATCATTTTAAAATTATCTTAGCATGACTTCTTATAAATTTTTGGAATGTTTTCATTTTTTTAATGAATAGTAAAAATAATGAATTTTAATTGAAAACAATCATTTAATTTAATTATTTAATAAAGTTAAATTATATTTTGAATTGTATTTAATGTAAAATTAATTCAGTTATACACCGATTAATTCTATTTCGGTTATTGGAATCAATTTTATATTTAATTTTGATATAAAATCATTACAAATATCTAAATATGTTCACTTAAGAAAATTCCTTTCCTATCATGTATATGGGATTTATTTAAAATGAAATGATTCCACTTATGGGAATGTAATTTGGAAGAATTTATTCCAAAATTAGAATCATAAAAATATATATTATCTAATAATTTTAACATAATCTTTTAAAAATATTAATAGTAAAAACAATAAAAACTTATTTCAAACGGTGAAGGTAAAAATAGATTTTTTAGGGTTTAAACTAAAAAGATATAAATTAAAATGACCTATTCACCTATATAAAATATCATATTGGACATATTTGTTACCTAATATTTATAAGGATTTAATTTCATTCTTTTTGGCCCCTTTTTACTTATGAAAAACATGGGTGAAAGTTTTTCATTCAAAACATTACAGGTGTGCCACTATCCTCACTTATAAATGGCCACCATCTATCATCTCTTCTTCAGACCTTCAAACCATTTTTAAGCAAAATTCTATCAAAATAACTTTAAAACATCCACACTCCAATACTAGAAGCCTTATTTTGGACAAAAATTAATTCAAGGGAGGCCTTTTGTGCAATCCTTATGAGGGAACCTCAAGAAGATGTAACATTTAACAAATAGCATTTTTTTTATTTTTTACTGAACCTCCTTAAATACTTATTATACAATGATATTGTAATATCCTAAATATAATAGATATTCTAATATATTTTTATGTTATGGTAAATACCTACAAACATATCATCCACCATCAAATGGGTTATAAAATCATTATTCATGTGTACCTCGGACTACTGCTATGAAAACTGATGTCATTCGTTTTCCCATTACCACCTACCACAATTGGAATTAATTACAGATTAATTGTTTATGCACAATATTTTTAATATTATTAATCTAATGTAATTATTTTATCATAAAAAACTTCATTATTTCCATTTGGGGCACGATAACGTCACTTCTATGTACGTCAAACTACCATCTTGCGAAGAGATGTGATTCGTTCATTCTTTACATTAAGTTAATAAGGATGGTTTTATTGAAAATATATGATATGTGTGACATAAAAATTATTTTGGAATGATTATATTCATTGAAATGTATTTCTTTTTATCCTACATGTAAATGGAGATACTATTCATATATACGCACGACCAATAGTCTTTATAAACGACATATTTCATTTTTTATCACTAAAATTTATGGATTAATATATATATATATATATGATAAAGATATATTATATTTATATCATAGTAAATATTATAGATATTATGAAACCATTATATATTTAATAGGACAATAAATAAATAAAAATTAAATTATATACAAAAAGCAAAGGAGTTACTACCTGAAATGCGACTTTAACATGGGATCGTCAATAAAAGGGTAATAAAAGGTCATAAGTATATCATATATGGTACGATACATATTAATATTATTATGTACCATATTTACATTAAATATATATTTATTATTTAGTAGTTTTAAATGTGTACGATAACATTCACGACATAAGGTACGATATTTCTAGCCTCCCTTTTATTTCTGGGAGACATTTGAAAATTCCCCAATAATTTATTTTTTCGGTGTTTATATTACCCCACTGATATATTATAACTTGAATAATATTATCTTAATGATATTTAATGTTTCATTTGAGTTATTGATTCATTCAGTATTAATATTTGTATTATTACTAATGTTGTAATGGATTTTTGCCTCAAGTTGCCTTATTTGAGATGCACCTTATATTACGAAATTATATTCTTTAATGATGTGTGTAAAAAGAAAATTTGACATATAATATCAATAATTTATATATCCTCATGATATTTTAATTTATTTATTATTTTATTCTTTCATTTTTCTTATGATTGAAATATACCATTGTGGTAATGGTTTAATGTGAAAATCTCATCAATTATCAAGATTGTTTATTAATATGTTTGTAATGAAAAACGTTTATGATATATATCTCATTAAACACATTAATTTTATCATTCTATAGTTAATGATTATATTTTCATTTTATTTAACAAATTTTTCACTTATTTTTACTAAAAATAATTTATAAAACAATTTAATAAAATATGACTTTATTTTTATTTTCGGATAAAAATCAATTTTTTTCAAATACAATAATATCCAAAAAAATTGAATAATGTTTTATTATTTTTCAATTATTTTTAAACATTATTTTTATCATGATTTAAATTTTAAAGAAAAATCAAAAGAATTTTTCATGTAGTTTTCTAAAAAAAAATTATTTGTCTTTTACAAAAAATTATTTAGGGGTAACAACCCCATAATCCAACATGAAAAATGGGGGTTCGAAACCCATTGGTTGCAGGTACTATAGTAGTACTACATATGTACTATAGCAGTGGTGGTACTATTGAACGGTGGGTACTGTAGCGGTGACAAGTCAATGTAGCGGCGATAGGGTGTTGTAGTAGCGGTGGTATTGTAGTAGTAAGGTAACTATTCACAGAATGGGCCTTGGGAAAAAAATATTGGGCCTATGGGCTATATAATGGGATATATTCCCACTGGGCCTTCAGGATATGTAATGGGACTCCCTCTACCCAGTTAAAAGTGGTATCTACATTGCTTTATTAATAAAATGAAGGTTCATACCCAACCTTTAAAAAACAATGCATCTTCTCATCATAACCAACTTTTTCATTGAAGATTCAATTATATCATTAAAAGTGTATTTTTAAAATAAAATATTTTAAAAAAATATATATTTATTAAAATCACAGAAGAAAGGATATTTCCCTCATGAAATTTTATAAATTATTTTGAAGGATTCCATTAAAGGTTTTGAATGTTCTTTTATTGGAAATGGATTTTTAAAATGTAATATTTTTTAAAGTATAATTTTTTATGAAATATATTTTTTCTGAAGAAATGTATTATATTATCATTAATGATCATTTTTTATATAAGAGGACATATATTGATGTTTCATATGAATTATTAGGGATATAATCCAAGGATACAAATATTATTCTTTTCATGAATGGTTTTTGATTATGAAATAATAGTTTTTATGAAACTCATTTATCTTTCATTGGTTTTACCATGATAAATAATTATGAAACTTACTTTCTTCAATGTTTTATACAATAATAGTTTTGTTTGAAACCATATTCTTTATCCATGAGTCATTCTATGATGAAATGATGAAATGATTATGAAACAAATATATTTTATATAGATTATGATATGATGTCATGTTTATGAAATCAATTTCATTTAATGGGTTATGATATGATGAATGTTTTATAATATAATCACATAAATAAATATTATTTTCAATATGGTATGGGTGGAAATTATTTCTCCCTCCAATTCACAGAGTAAATATTTATATATCATTGTATAAAAATGAAAAGAACAGGTTGTGAACTCGGTTCAGTAATGGACATTTTCAATTATGACTGTCTTGAGATGGAACCATTAAAAATATAATGGTTTTTAGAGGGAACCCATTCCACTATGATATCTTTGGAAATGACTCTTTACTATTATGTAAATGATTTTCTAGGATTATGTGTAACCCAGACATCTATGTATTTTTCCAATGTTGTGCTCCCATGGATAATGTGGTTTGATAACCTTTTGATTCATATATTATGAACAACCAATATTTATTCCATGACTCAATATTACGATCTTTGATAATAAGGGTATGGTTTTCAATTTTTATTCTCTCATTCTCATACACTTATGTTCATGTTATTAATACGTATCTCCATCTTTTTTACCCTTACTATGTATCTAATATCACCCTTAAATTTTTTCATTACCTAGGTTATAATATATTGTATTTCATATGATATGCCTAAAAATTGAGGTAGTAATAAATATTGCATTATGAGATGTTTTATTTAACCAGAAAACCAAATTTATTTGTTTCCATGTTTCCAAAGACTCTAAACTATTATGGTCCTCATGCTTATGTGTGGGTAATGTAATGAATATTCATAAAAAATGATATAATATATATGTATGATAATCCTGGGTCACTATTATTAGTATTAGAGGATATATTTACTTATAAATTGGAATCTATGATGAGAAAACCTTCATGATAGCCATAAGTAAATGTCTAAGGATAATTCTATGGATGATTCAATGTGTAGGAAAATTTCATGGAATTTTTTTGAAGTATAGAGTGAGTGGTTTTCATTAAATTAAATCCCTATTTATAAACTAATAGTGGACGTATCTCTGTAATAGTGGAACCTAGGGGTAATAAGTCCCACAATTGTTTATTTTTATGGAATCGATCATCACATGGTCCATGATAATAGCCCTCACTAGACACTTGATATGTCACTCCAGGGTGATATTATTTGGAAATTATAAAACTATTGTCAACTATTATGAGGAATTTAAATATAAGATGAATATAAATGACCTATTATAAATATAAGTTATCATTGATTAAAAATAACTTTTCATGATATAGATATTATATAAGTGGCTTTTCATGATTATTTTGTTTCCCACTATTATTATTATTTCTTATTCAATACTCTTCGGTCTATGTCAATGGATAAAACTTGAACGAACCATGTAAATATTTAGTGTGTTGGAAAATACATTGGTTTTCCTCCTGAGAATCTAAAGGTTGTGGGAGATGGAACAAAAAATACTGTTACTATTATCACATAAATTTCTGAATATATGAATCATATTTGACATACAATCTAAAAATGGAGGGAAACAAATTCTATTCAGTCCATTAAGAGGAAACATCAACCTTTTTTAAGTTTTCTACTCTATTCCACTAGTTTCAAAATAATAGATCCATGTTGCTAAAAAATATATCTTTTTCTCGAATGTTTTAAAAATAAAAACCTAATTTTGGCTATCTATCATTTGAATAGTAAAGTAGATAAATGGTAGCATCTTATCATGAATACAAGTAAAAAAGATGAAATTTAATCAATTGATTGGGATGAGTTCAGGAATTATTTTTCAATATGTACTTCCCTAATATTCATCATATGAACATGGAGTGGTATTTCCATAAGATAAAGAAAAAGGATGGTGAATCTGTTGGTAACTATAAGGAAAATTCAACATGTCTTGTGAAGTACACTTGCGGTATTAAAATACAACCTGAATGTATGGTTCATCAATTCATCAATGGCATAAAACAACATATTTTATGGGTTTTAGCTATAAGATACATCAATAGCTTTGAATATATTGTTTGATGTGATATAATTGTTGTAATTGAGGATAGAATTAAATATCAATCTGATAGTTTTGATAAGAAAATTAAAATGGAATTCTAAATAAATTTCAAAACCATGGATAGAAGTATACATGTTTCCCTAATTCTCAAATTGGGGGGTGAATCATGTAGGAAATTTTATTAAGGGGACTAGTAGTGTGTACGGGATGGTCATCAGAAAATTGATTGACGATGTGATGGGATGAAGATAACTATAAATTAAAATAGAGTGAAATAAACACTAAATTCATCACCCACACTCCAGTGATTCCAATATAATGATTATAGGAATTATTCTAATCAATTCTTGAATATTATGGTCAATAATGATGATCAATGACTATAACCTCTTAATACAAGAGAAAAAGTGAAATCATATATGATAACTATTTCTGACAAGGGGTATGATAACAATGTGTTTAATGGTAAACTTACTATACACTCTAGAACTATTAATCTATTAATTCTCTGTAGATCTACCAATTATATTATATATAAAAAAATTATAAGGATATTATGATGACACCTAAAAGACAAGATGTAGAATTACTAGTGAAACCCCCTAATGGAATGATAATCTCATCACAATCATATGTTTCCTCTCTAGTTTATAATGGTTGGAAGGTGGTTCCTTAAAATCTAATCAATATTTCTCTAGTTAATTTTGATGATATTTTTGGAATGTATTATATTTCTATACTTAAATACCAAATCATTTTCTAGGTTGGGGAGGTCACTTTTAATATTTGAAACCAGCCTATGATCATCTAAAAAGGTGATGATATGTATAAACATTGTATGGAGATCAAATTTATTATATGAGTTTCAATTCCCTTCCTGGATGGTATTTCATCTCAAATGGTGGGGAGAAACATGAAATCAATGGTATTCCTATTGTGTAGAAATTTATTGATCTCATTCCGAAATAGTTTCCTATCCTTGAACCAAAATTTGATGTTGTTTTTTCAATATAACTCATACCCCATGACATACCTATTACAATCACTCCTTATAGAATGTCCCTAATTGAGTTGATGTAATTGAGTAAGAAACACGTGAAAAACTTGATAATGAATTATTTCAGCCAAGTGTGTCACTATGGATTGCACTTGTTCTTTTTTTATTTAATATTCATTGATGGAACTATGAATTCACTATTGAGAGTTGATCAAGATAATAACAACGAAATCGTTTCCTATCCATCATAATTATGACTTATTTGATCAAGTGTACATAGTTCAATACATTTCCAAGTTTGACCTTCATTATAAATAACATTAATTTCAGGTCAATAATACGGATATACCTAAGGAACTTTTCCATACAAGGTATGTAAAATATGAATATATACTAATGAATTTCAGTCTCACTAATTCCCCTTTTATCTTAATGGATTTGATGAATATGTTCTTTAGATATTACCTTTATTAGATTGTGGTAGTCTTTATATCTAATATTCTTAAATAACAAATTATAAAGGAAGAGCTAAAGGCCACTTGATAATTTTACTAAAAACCCTAAACAAGGACAAACTATATTAAAATTCTAAAATTAGTGAATATTTGATGAAAAATGTTTCTTATTTTGGTTATATAATCTCAAGAGAGGGAATATTATTATTATAATTGGCCCAATGGCCTTCTATTTTTATTCATTCCTTGATAATAACCTTCTTAAGGGTGTAATGGGAAACTTTACAGGGCCCGTGGGCTCTGTGACATTACATGACCAGAAGGTCTTAGATGAATTCATCCGAACTATAACCACTAAGAACTACTCCTCCCCAGTGTCTATATCAAGATGTCCACTCTCCACATTCACATGACTATTTAGAAAGGAATCATGGGAATGAATGTTGGGTCCTAGTGGAAATTTTCATACCCTCTCATTCATCCAAATTCATTAACTCTCCAATGGTGAATGATCTTTTCTCTAAATCCTCATATGGATCCTACACCTTGTAGAGTCTTCTTGGTCAATTAAGGAAAACAAAATGTTTCATGAAGGCCTTGAAGAGGCACTAAGGCCTTACTATCGTGAAGGCCTTGGGTGGATAGAAGGCCTTGAAGGACTCGAGGACCAAACTAGTGGCCTTAAAGCCCACACAAATGAATAGTTATATATGGTATAGTAATGAACAGTACCTACTATAATACATTCTATAGTAATTACTACAATAATAATACAGTACCCAAGAAATATTTCTATAACAATATTTGATCTTGGGTCTCTTGGATTAAATTGATGAGTGCTCGCCAACCAGGAAGAGGCTATTGTGTGAGGGGATATTAGTACTTCAATGAAAGATAGGGGCTATTTAATGTCTTCCCTGACCCACCAAGGTGATTTAGATCAAACATTTTCAAGTTTTTCTTGATATTATCTTTGTTTTTTATAGAATTTTTCATGTATATCTAATCCTCTATAAAAGATAACCTAAAATGGAGTTATGTTCCTCATGATATATGAATGTGTGGAAAATTTCAAGGAGCTGAATAGAAGATTTTTCAGTGCACCTATGATTACATTACCCTATAGTGAATAAGGGTTTCTAATCTATAGAGATTCATCCATTAATGGATTTTTATGTGTTATTATATAGAGTGACATGTTTATAGTTTATTTCTCTTGACAATTAAATATTCATGAGAAAAAGTTCCCAACCCATCATTTGGAGTCAGTCGTGGTAAAATTTTCATTAATGACATGCATGCATTATGTTTAAGGAGAAAAGAGTGTTATATATACCGATCATAAAATTTTAAAGTATTATTCACACAGTTTTTGAGCATGACCTATAGGAGATGGTAAAACTTGATTAAATATTATGAAAGATCAATACATTACCACCTTTGGAAAGAAATGTTTTTTTTTGATTTATTGATTCAAATGAAAAAAAATCATATCCATGATGAGAATTATAAAAGAAATAATATTTACAGATTTTAAAATGGTGGATTTGGATATCTTGAAGGAAGGGGAAAATATTATCTCTCACAATTAAATGTTAAACATTCAATCAAAATTAATATTAACGATTAGTTTGAGGATGATGATGAGATATAAAAGAAGGATACAAATTTTACTGAGCCTGAACATGATCATTATGTAATGAAATGGTTTAAAAACTATTTCGTAATTCCATACACACAATATTTGAAGAAGGATTTTTCAATGGAAGGTCGTAGTTCATCATTCTCAATTGATTTTGGAAGTAAAAAAATGTATAGTAGTTTGAAAGAGTATTTCTAGTGGGATGGAATAATGATAGTTATCATTGAGTTTCTATCTTGGTTCTTTGTATGTTTTCAAGTTAAGTAAAAAATAAAAAATTAAAAGGGGATGTCACATCCATTACCCATACAAAAAAGGAAATGGGAAAACTTCCTCATATATTTTTTCATTAGACTCATGAAAATGACTTAAGGGAATAATACTCTATGGATTATAATTGGTTTCCTTACTATGTTAGAATGCTTCATCACTAGCAATGAATAATTCACTCTAGATAATATTTCCATGATATAAATTAAACAATTTGTGAGGTCTCATTGACTACCACATTCTATTTAGTTTGATTGGGATCAGAGGATTACCTCAAATTTATGGTGAAGTCGTTAGTATCCCTTCATATATATTTGAGTTTCAGCATTATTTATCATCCTCATAGATATAGTTAGTCAGAGAGAAAAATTAAATACCTATTGAATATGCTGATGTCTTAATATATGTATTTGAAAAGTTATTGGGATCAACACCTTACTCTTGTTGATTTTACATGGAATAATAACTTTTCCTTATGCATTTGGATTTCTCCATATGAATTCTTCTGTGGAAAGTAATTTAGACCTCCAATATCCTAGAGTGAGGTTATATAAATAATGATATTGGGCATTGATTTATATTAATAAATATAATAGGAGGTCAGATTTAATCAACAACACATCAAGGTACCTCAAAGTAAACAGAAAAGTTACATTGATAATTGTTGACATGACTTTGAATTTGATGTTGGTGAAAATGTTTTTCTAACAATTTATCCATGGAATAAGGTTAATATATTTAGTAAGAAATGGTAGTTAATCCCTATATATATTTTTCCATTTCAAATTCCTGACCATTTCAAGATCATGGATTTTCTCTTACCATATTCACTAAACCTATCTCACATAAATAATGTATTCCATGTACCTCTCCCGAGGAAGAACATACCTGACCCATAACATGTATTCAACTTAGTTGTTAAACCACTGGAGAAATATCATTCATATTATGAATAACATGTTGAGATTTTGGATCATATAAAGAATGCTATACTAACAAGACCTCTCACTTGGTCAATTTTTGTTGTGGTGAAACCAACAATTTGAGGAAGCTACATGGGAACTTGACGATATAATGAGGCAAAAGTATCCTCTTTTTCTATATCAGAGTGATATATTTTGGGGTAAAATTCTTTTCAATGGGGGGAGAATATAACAACCTATGTTTTTATGAGTTTTTATTAAATTAAATATCATTGACAGCTTGCATTATATATGACACCAAGTTTTCAAAAACTAGTATATATTTTTAATATAGTTATTTATTCATGACCATTATAACGTAACCATTAATAAAATATAAATAGTAATAAATAATTTTAAAATTTAAATTATTTATTCTATAATTTATTCATATTGATAAAAAATTACTTAATTACCATTTAAGTCTTTATATGTTTGGAAAAAACTATTTCATGAAATATGATTTTTATTTATTATTATAAACATTAATAAAATTAATATTTTCATAATTTTATAAAAAAAATTGATAAAATAAAATTAATTTTTTAAATAATCATTTCAAAATTATCTTAGTCATAATTTTTGATTTTTTTGAACAATTTCATTTATTAAGGAGTAGTGAAAATACTAAAAATTAATTAAAAATATCCTTGTTATTTAATTTATCTATAATTTTAAGTAATGTTATAAAATTATTTGGAAGTAAAATTAGTTAAATTATATATCCATTAATCTTATTTAAATAATTGGAAATAATTTCATATATAGTTTGAATATAAAAACATGGAAATTTGAGAATTATTTCTCTTAAAAACACTTCATACTCATCAAAACTACAAGGTTGATTTTAAATAAAAATTTCCCACTTATGTGAATGAAATTTTTAAAAATTCATTACATATTTTTAATCATAATAATTTATATTTTCTCATTATTTAAACATATTATTTGAAAATTCTGAATATAAAAATAGTAAAAATTATTTAACATGATTAAGGTAAAAACATATTTACAAGGGTTTAAACTATAAATATAAGGATTAAAATGACCATTAATAATTTATTAAATATATTTAATTCCATTATTTATTCCTTATCATGTATATGGTTGGAATATGATACATTTTTTACCCTTGTGGAATGTGAAAAACATGGGTGTAATTCATTCATTCACCTCATTTATAAAACACCACTCCTCTATTCTAATTTTAACACCTTCAAACTATTTTGGTTCATACAATACATATCATAATAACTTCAAAAAATCACTCATATCATCCTATATGCCATATTTGTGACATAATACCATCCTACCAATGATTTTGGTGCAAACCTAAGAAAGCTACATGAAGAAGAGGTAACGTTAATCAACAAGAATATTTTTTTATTTCTTCTTCTACCAAATTAAATTTTTTTATATAGTTTTTATATAATAAAATTAAAGTATTACATATACTAATAAGTATTTATCTTAATTTTAGAATATAAAATTATCTCCACTTCCACTAAATGGGTTAAAAAATCATCATTCATGTATACGGCGGACTACCGTCTCACAAACCGATGTAATTTTCTTTTCCGTTACCATCTAGGACTTCTGGCTCGTGAAGCGATGTGATTCATTCTCACTTTTATTGGAAGGTAATAAAGATTCTTTAAATGAAATTTTTTTATATATTTTACATAAAAATTAGTATTTTATTATTATAAATCATTTAAATTTCTTTATTTTAATCCAATAATAAATGGATTACTATAAATACATATTTAATGAATATATATGATATATATATCATTGTTAACATTTTTTATATTATGATACCATGATCTAACTAAGTTTATGAAAAATAAAAATTCAATAAATTTATAAAAACAAAGTTGTTATTACCTAAAATGCACCTCTAACATTAAATTGTTTATAAATGCGTAATAAAAGGTCATAATATTATTATATATGGTATTATAAATAGTAATTATTATATTTAATATATTTATAATAAAAAATATTTATTATAAAATATTTTTTAATGTGTATGATGCTATTAAATAATTATGGTAAGGGATTTATAGTCTCTCTTTTATTAATTTGAGATATATGCAAATTCAGCACTCATTTCTTTTGTGGGGGTATATAATTAATATTTTAAATAAAATATCATGAATCCCAATATATTAAATGTATTTAATACTTTATTTTAGGTAATTATTTTTTTTAATGACTCAAAATATTACAAAACAGTAAGGTATTTTTGGAAAACTTTTCCATATTTGAGACATACATTATTTTATGCACCTATATCTTTCACAAGGTATATATATACCATTTGACATATAATATCATGAATTTTAATATCATAATGATATTATTAATTATTTGTTATATAATTCCTTCATGGGGATTATGATTCAAATATACCAAAGATGTAATGATTTTATGTTACTCTCTCATCGTTTATCATGATTGTTTATGATTAGATTTTCAACGATGAAATATTATAAACCATATCCCAAGAATATAATTAATTAAAATATTAACTAGATATTAATTAAATTTTCTCGAAAAAATTACCATTTTTATACTCTTTAGAGGAAAAATTATTGAGAAAATATTTGAAATAAAATTTTACATTATTTATCTTTTCAGTTGGAAATATGGTTTTTTTATAAAACCATGTTTTCTAAAAAGAGTTTCAATTTTTTTCCATTGATTTTTAAAAGACATTTTTTTCATGTTTGTAATTTTTAAATAATTTTTGTGAATGTACCTTTTCATTATTATTTCTAAAAAATTCTCATTTTTATTTTACTAAAATTATGAAATAAATATTTATGTTAACATTTACATCTTGAACAAAACATCCAATTTCCATAACTGTTAATTTATTTAGATATTTATTTTTAATTTATAAATGTTTTCATTGAATGAAATTATTTTCAAAATTTAATATATTTAAGATATTTTTTAGAGTATAAAATACATTTACATCCAGAAAAGTTATAATATATTTGAAAGAATATTTTAAAAAAATTCATGGTTATTTTCAAAGGAATGAATTTTGAGAATATTTTATGTTTTAAAAACTATTTTTTCAAGAAAATTTATTTTCTTTTAGAAGAGTTTAAAAGGAATGATCAATATCATTTTCCATATAATATGATATCCATTGACGTTACCTATTCATTACTATGGATATGATCCAAGGATAAACATCTTATTATTTCTGTGAATGGACTATGTTTATGATGCCATGATTTTTGTGAAACCCATTTCTCTTTAATGGGTTCTAGAGTGAGAAAATTATTATGAAATCTACTAATTTTAACATTGGTTATACCATGACAAAATTTAAATTAAACCAACTTATATTTCAAGGGGTTATGATATAATGAGATGATGTAATGATTATGAAACATATATTCTTTTGATTAGTTATGATATGATGAAATGTTTTTAATACCCATTTCAATTTATGGGTTTTGATATGGTGATTTTTATGATATTATGGAAAAAATAAATATATTTTTCATTATGATATGGGTAGTACATATATCTCCCTCCAATGCATTGGGTAAATATTTATATATCCTGATATTTACTGGACTAGGATGGGGATTGAACCCGATTTAGTATGGGACATTGTTCACTATGATGATCTTGATGGTTATCCTTGAATCCTATGATTGTTTTTTGAGTGAACATATTCCATTATAATAACTCTATAAGAGATCCATGTATACTATGGAAATAATTTCCTATGTTTATTAATATGCCAAAAATCAATGTCTTATGCCAATTTTATGATCTCATTGCTCATGTTCTTTAATTTATTTGTGATTAATGACTTATTAACTACAAATATATCTTCCATGACCCAATATTATGATCATTAATATGAAAGGTATGATTTAAAAATTTTATTCTTGTGTTATCATAAACTTATGTCAATGTTATTCTTACATGTCTCCCTTTTACCCATATTGAGCACTAGATATCATCATTTCATATGTTTAATTTTACCAGGATATAAAAAATTAAATTTCTATGATATTATAATAAGGTTAATAGTAACTATGATCATAGTGGGAGATGATAGAGTTCACCCATGAACCCATTTTTTATGTCTCAGTCATTCTAAGGACACTAAACTATTGTGGTCCTCAGGCATGTGTTTGTGTAATATAATGAATATTAATCAAAATTGTTTTAATATATACGTATGATAAGACTGGGTCTCTATATATACCCTCAGGCTCGTTGGCCAACATTTCCATTGTTGTCGTGTGAACATATCTTGGAATTAGTAGAGGTGGTGTTGACCACTCATTGTGTGCGGAGGCCTCTATAGATTTCACGTCCTAGGGGATGGTGTCGACCATATGTTGTGGAGCAGGTTCTCCTCATATAAATACATGGATATTTGTGATGGAAAATCCAATGATGGTGATTTGTACCATTCGTTGGAGAATTAGCCTCCCAATTTATACACGAATAAAATGGCCAATATTATTGGAAAATGGAGATCATCGTGGCTCAGTATGGTGGTCCATTGAGTTATATGTGATTTATTATATATTAAATGATGGATAATGTCGAACCTAAGGAAATAATGTTGTTATCACAATGGTTACTTTTTGAATGGTGGTCTGGGGGACATGGTACATAATGACGGTCATTCTAATGGATCACCATTAATTTGATTTGTGGCATGTGAGGTGTTTGATGGAATGAGGGGATTTTGATATATTTATGTGAGGAGCCTAAGGGCTCTCCAAGTATTATATTATTCAGGGTATTCCAAGGATCAAAGGCAAAGGTCCTCACTAATAAAAATATATCCTTTTATAAATTTCATGCATGAAAATATATATTTGGTTGCTAGCACTCAGGTATATACCCGTGATGGATGAGGTAGGTAAACACGCACTTGTTTCTTTAGTGAACTGTTTGACCGTGATATTTATTTCTTATGTGTGAGTTTATTCTATTTATATTTTTATACATACACTATATACTTATAGATGGGATTTGTGTCAAAAAATTGGGCCTACGGGCCATGTAATGAAATAAATGCCCACCGGGCCTTCGTCCTATGTAATGGGCCCCTCTTTACCTAGTTAAAGACGTCTTTTCTTTACATTAATACAAAATGAGGCTTCTATGTAATATCTACACACTTTGGATGTTGTATATAGAGATCATACTCACAACCAACATGGGCACCTCAGGAACTGCGTAGACATTATAGTTTCGAGGTTAGGTAGGGGATCATACTCAAGTAATGGACCGTAGTGATTAGAGATCCACTTATTTTAAATGGGATAGATGATAGTGGAAAAGTGCTTCCAATTCATCAAGCTATGTTTTTTTTATATGTACCTATATGGTCAACCATGAGTGATATCACATGTTTGTTTAGTATGACCTATCCTAAAACAAGTATTTACCTGCAAATGGTTTGATGGGTTTTATTTATTATCACTATTACAAATATTTTATATAACTTTTTCATTTATTTATATTTATTCCATTCTTATGGTCCTTCAATCATGTTATATATATACACAAAATATTTTTATCATCACCAGAGGGTATAATCTCTCCACAACCACCTAATTAGACACTTTCATCTCATTAGAAGCATTTGGTGTATGAGGTGGCAATTTTATGGACCAATGACCAACCATTATAGAGTAAAAATTAATTTAAAAACTAGGTTATTGTTCGACATTAATTTATTAATTATAATTAATGTAATTATATGTTTCGAAAATGCTATTTTTTGAAACAAATGTTTCTTCTTAAAACCAAATAATAAAATTAACATTTTAAAATATAAGAAATTTAATTTTAAAATATAATGTTAATTTTATAAATCATCATAATTTTTTTCTAATGGTTAAATTCTGGAATTTTCGGAAAATAATGCTTTTTATTGAATATGGAAAATACCGATTTTTATAAAAAAATGTCACGTGATTTCAATAAATTATGTAAATAGAAAGTAAAATTACATTTCTAAAACTAATTAAATAAACATAATTTTTAATTAGTTATAATTAATCCATATAATTCCTTTTTAATCCATATTATATTTTATTTTAATGTAAGTTATTTTGTTTTAAAAACAAGTTTTTTCTGAAAACTTATTAATGTGCTTAGTGTTCATCCTTTTCAATTAATTAAAAAACCACAATTAATAAAGATTTAAATTAAAATGTTAAATTATATATCAAAAAATATTAATTTAAATTCAAATAATTATTATTATTGGTCATATAGTTAATATAAAATCATCATTTCCTTGAAAAATACACTTCTTGAAAAACAGTTTTTTAATCGCACCCGTGGGTTTAATTTTAAATTAAATTATTCTAATTATATGAATTTAATTTTTTAAAATGGATTATATTTTTTCATTATAATAATTTATATTATCTAATAGGTTAAATATAGTTTTTTTCATAATAATATGTGAAAATATTAAAAATCCATATAATGGTTATGGTAAAAACTGATTTACCAATGGTTAAACAAAAATGAAATGGATTAAAATTACCTAAAAACAAGAATGAAATCATTATTATGTCATTAATTTTGACTTATAATTTCTATTTATTGGTAAATATTTATTTTTTTATGATTTATTATTTTTGAAAATGGGCACAACTATTTTCTTTTAATAAATTACAGGTTTCCCACTAAGCCTAATTATAAAACTCTAATCCCTATACAATCCACTTAGCATCATAAAATACCATTTTATTAGATAATAAATACCCAAATATCTTCTTTAATTCCATACCCTTGACCTAAAACCTTTATTGTGATCATAAATCCTTCCTAAAAATACATTATGTGCTTACCTAAATAAGATGTCAAAAGAAGAGGTATCATGCTTAACAGAGTGACTATATTTTATTTTATCATTGAAATTATTCAAATATTCATAAATTTTTTAGATATAATAATAACTAACATCCAAAATATTGATATTTTTTTATCCTAATGAAATAAAAAAAATCCATCTACTCTCAACAGGGAAATGAAATCATTATTCGTGTGTATGATGGACAACCACATCGCGGGATGATATTAATATTTTTTCCATAACCTTCTTACACTGATGGATATATTGATGGATTATATATATATATATTATATTTTTGTGTTTATTATATCGAATATACTTTATTTCCATTCCACGATGGATACAATAACATCGTTCATGTGTATGGCTGATGACGGCCATAGAAAGGGATGTGATTCATTTATAACTAACTCATCACATGAAAGGTGATTAAGAAAATATTATTAAATATATGTTATATATATTAAAAATAAATTATTATCAAAAAGTATATATAATTTAATTTCCTTTCATTTAATCCATTGAGAAAATAGAAATTGTGCTCAAGTGTATGTATACCCTATCATCTCTATGAACTGTGTTTTTCATTTTCTATATATAAATTTATGAACTAATCAAAATAAATATAGAATTATTATATATTATATTTATATCATTGTTAAAATTATTTATATGAATAAACCATGATCCAATTATGGGGACTTAAAATATGAAATCAAAATACATATGAAAAAAACTGTTATTACCAGAAATATTGTTTTTGTAAAAATAATTTGTAAACAAGTAATAATGGGTTATAAATATTTCATTTATGGTATTATATTTATAATTATGGATATATAATAAATTTATAATACTATTAAAATTCTTATATTGGAGGTTTAAATGTTTAATAAAGAAGTCAATACTTGAGACAGTTATTTTTTGTCTCCAATTCCCTTCTTTAGGACATAAATTATTTTATGAACTTATCTCCATCAATGAGGCGTATATACAGAAATTATGAAATTATATATCCTGAATATAACATTTTTTATGATATTAAAAGTTTTATTATTACGTTGTTCTATAATGTGTTCTCTGATTCAAACTATACAAAAGTGGTAAAGGTTTGTAGTTACAATATCAATGTTTATTATGAATGTATATGAATCTCCTTTCAATGATTAAATATTATGATATATTTCCCAATAAATTCAATAATTTTTTTAAAGAGATTATTTTAAGAATATAAATCCCTCCTTTTATTTTAATAAATTTATTTATTTAACATTTCAAAAAAATGTTTTAGATAAAACACATGTATTTCTATATTCAGTGGAAAACCCTTTTCATCCAGTTTATATTTTTTAATATATTTTAAAAATCATTTTAACATTACCTAACATATATATTAAGGAATTTCAACCTATGTTTGAATTTTTACAATGTATTTTACAGGTTATATTCACGTTTGTTCCAAAAAAAATACATATTAGTATTTTGTAGACTATGTTAAAGTAATCGTTGTTTAAACATGTATAACATGAATAGAATTTCCCACAATCATGATAATTATTTTATTTGGGAACTCCATTATAAAATTTCAAGGATATTTTCAATTAAATTTTAATCCCTATTATTTTAAGTATTTTTATTTTCAAAAATGTTATTTGCAATGAATTGATATTTTCATCAAGAAAAATTGAAAGTTATTTCTCTTTCAAAATAATTTTACATCTATGATGAAACAACTTTATATTAAATAATCCATAATTGGGATGTGATCCATTGATACCAATTTCATTATTTCAATAATCTATATAGTTTTATGAAGAAAAGATGTTTATGAAGAATATTTTTTCCATGGTTAATTCTATAATGAGATGTTCTATACAAACCATTTATTATTAGGAGTTTTGATATGATGAATGATTTATAAAACCCATTTATTTTCATTGCTTCTGAAATAATTAATTTTACCTAATAATGTATAATATGTACGTATTATTTTCATTATGTGATGGTTGGGGCCTATATCTCCGGCTAATTTATTAGGTAATGATTGATATATCTTGAGATAAACCAAAATTTAATTAGAGTGAACCCATTATGGTATTGGATTTTATCCACTACCAGAGTCATTGGGGGTGATCCTTGACTACTTTGATTGTTTTGGTAGTGAACCAAATCCTTGAATATATCCTTTTAAATGAGCCTTGAATACTATAGAAATTAATTATGTATACTTATGTGAATGATTTCATGACCCGTCCTAGGGGCCTGTGTCGTGACTACCCCAAGCACGCCTTCCATAGGCCAGGGGCCAGCGACTAGCACCAAAGGCGTAAAAATCCAATAAAATGAGAAGGCATTACCTTTATAAAAGTAAACAATACATCAGAGTATGAAATAGAAGAAATAAAAAAGTGACACTGAATACAAAAGTAAGTGCTGAAAGGTAAATGGGCCATAATACAAACCCAACTGAAAGTACAATACAACTAAAAATCTCATACAATAGCATTAAAGGAGAACGGAAACCACCGAGTCGTACTCCAGGAATCACACCTGAAGGGTTGGTATTGATAGTCTCCTCAGCACATCAGGTCCATCCGTCAGCTCCGACTACGTCTCACCAAGTTGCCCACCTCCTGGTATCGTCCAACTCCACAAGACTCAACCACGATCAGTGCTATTCGTCGTCTGCAACCAACACAATTTATTGTGGGAATTTCTCGTGCAAGGGTGAGTATAACGATACTCAGTAGGGACCCCAAGACCCTCGAAGGTCTCCCATAATCCACGAAGGATAAACCACAAAGAAAAGATACAATCAAGAAGTATCATCCAACTCTACTTAGGTATATGCCCATACATATACCTAAGTCATCAATTCCATTTCAACTCCAACTCTCGATCCCAAGCACATCCCATTCCACAAAGGAAAGAAGACAATCACACCGATGGTAATGATTGAAAGTCAAGACACAACTCACACGGGTATACATCTTTCATAAAGTGATAAAGATGATCATATGCAGTCACTGATTCATCTAAGCTATCAGACCCACGTAGGATACTAGACCAGCTAAGCTATCGGACCCACGTAGGATTGTAGACCAGTTACTCTATCGGACCCACGTATGATACTAGAACAGAAGTCAAACAATCGGACCCACAGAGGATTCAAGTACAGTTGTCATCACTATAGAATCCACGAACGATTCCAATACATTTTTTGTAGTCATCAAACCCACGGAAGATTCCAGTACATTTTCCATCATCGGCGAACCCACATAGGATTCCAGTATGATAGTTGTTGCAGTCGCAACCAGCTCTAGGGTTCCCGCACACAGCACGATCGATTCTGGGAGGGTCCTCTCCTCGAGCCAAGGGGTCAATACAAAAATTTTCACGAAGTCCAGAGTTTATGTATCCTTAAGTTCCATCTCATCAAAAGGAACCCAACGCGACAGATGGCGCATCAACCAGACGCCCCGTCTGAAAGTTATAGGCTTTTTTGTTCCAGGGGCCAGATTGGAAATACGCTCATTCCAAACCCATCCATTTCACAATGTTGTCCAAAACTCACATAGAGTATCTCATAAGGACCACCACATCATGAGGGTCCCAGTGTTGTAGACGGTGCATCAATCAGACGCACGGTCGTGAAGATATTCACATTTAATCATACGGGACCAGACCGTTAGGCCCATTGGGCTGGTGGGTCGAACCGGCCTAAAGAAATGTAGCCCAGCACAAGAGGGAGCGGTTCCGCCCGGAGGGGCGTGGCCCCCCGGCTACCCGAACCGGCAGCGCCAAGCGGTGCCGCCCTCCCAAACAGGCCAGCCGAAGTCGGCCGGCCTTCTCGGCATAAGCGGCCAACTCGGGTGGGTTGCAGTTCGTCCAACGCAATGCCCTCCTGGTGATGTGGTTCTCCTCAGCCCGGCCGGCCACCTACCGGCTGGCTTTCCCACTGAGAATCCCAAAGAATGCGGGCCGATTTCTTCCACAGCGTGGTGCCCCTTGTGGCGCCACGGTCCACCATCGGTCCGGCCAACTTTATCCATCCGGTTCTTTGTCGACCGAGCGACCCGTGGTTGCGAGCCATGGTTCTTCCTCACACGTTTGGCACACGGCCGCCACTTCCATTCTTTTCCACTACCTCTCGTTGCCACCACCAAATTATCCCAGAGCAATCGGAGGGTCGTCGGACCTTGTTTGTTCGTCCCGCTCCCTCCGCGTTAGGCAGTATCAAATGGCCAATGGTAAAACATGATTTCAACGAGGGACGACGAACAATTTCATTAAATTAAAATTGAAACAAACCTCTACCTCGATAATTGACATCACACGTCGTCGAGCCGCAGAAGACGAGCGTCGCTGTAAAAGGAATCATGGAGAATGACTTCGTGGAGAACGAATGCCAATTCCATGGACATTTGGGTGCGTTCAAGGAGGAAACGACATCTCCTCACTTGTTGAGGAGAAGAAGAAGGAAGGAACGTCGTCGTTCTTCGCGGAATCAGTGTTCTTCATCGAAGAGGGTGTCGTTCTTCATGGAAGGAGGGAGCTCTTCTATTTCTCTAGAGGTTCCCCCACAAATAATATTTACAATGAAAATATAAAATTAGATTTCCCCCACTTTAAAGAAATGCCAACCAATTAAAAATAATTCAAAACTAGATTAATTAATTAAAGATGCCTTTAAGTAAAGAAGTTGGCACAAATTAATTGTTGAGATGGGAGGAAGTGAAGAGTCACAATTAAAAGAGGAGTTGTCATAATAAATTCAAGGGGAATTAATTGGGGAGTTGACGGAAGGTGAGGAATTAGGGGTTCGTGTGGACCCCACCTCAAAAATATCCTCTCATGGGAGGTTTGTGGGTGTGGGCCCCACCAACAACCTCCCCCTTGTAGGATATAACTACCATATTTAAAATAAAATTGTGTTCCACAGTTTTATTTATTTTATTATAATTCCATAAAATTTAATTCCAACCCACATAAACCGCAAATGCGGTAAAGGTCCCCTTAAGCAAATTTCGGCGCTGCGAGTTCATCGGTGTCCACATATTTCAATTCCGAGCACCAGTTCAAAATATAGAAAAACCTTCACATATTCTTACTGAGCATACCCGAACAAAACTTTAGAAATTGATTTCAGGCACACCAGGCCTCGGAATCAATTGCTGTCAGAAACTGCAGACTCGTAAAATTCCAAAGTATTTATGAAAAACAATTCCTTGAAATTTATAGGTATTTACATTAATACCACCTTAGGGATTTATGTACCCATAAATCTAAAACCCACACTAGGAAAAAAATGGGGATACTGAGCTCGCATCTATGCCTCCCACTCCCAGGTGCTCTCCTGGAGGATCTCATGATGCCAGCGAATGCACACGAGAGAAATCGAACATCTACATAGGACCCGCTCCTGTCGATCCCTGATCTCCACTGGGACCTCCGTAAACATCACCCCATCATCGATGTACAGCTCCCCATGATTGATGATGTGGTTCCGGTCGTGCACCTATCTCCTCAGCTGAGATACCTAGAAGACGTCATGCACCTGGTGCAACTGAGGTAGAAGGGCAAAGCGGTAAGCCACCTCACCTACTCTTCTGAGGATCTGGAATGGTCTAATGAAACATGGAGATAACGTGCCACCCTAAACAAATCTATGTATACCCCATCGAGGTGAAACCCGTAAGAATACATGGTCTCCATCCTCAATCTATGGTGGTATCTGCCTCCTAGCAGCATGGGACTTTTGTCTTCTCTGTGCAGTCTTCATCTACTCCTGGATGATCTGCACCTTCTATATCGTATCATGAACCATCTCTAGACCTACGAGTGCTGACTTCCTAGGGTCAGTCCAGCACAGATGTGATCTGCATGGTCAGTCGTACAGTGCCTCGTATGGTGTCATCCCTATGGTGGAGTGGTAGATGTTGTTGTACGCAAACTCCACCAAGGGTAGGTGATCCTCCCACCTGCGACCAAAGTCATGGGAACCTGCACGGATCTTGTCCTCGAGTGGATCTATGGTCCTCTTAATCTATCCATCCATCTAAGGATGGAAGGTGGTTCTCAAATGTAGTTGCATCCCAAAAGCCTCATGTAACCCCTTACATAGCCGAGAAGTGAATCGAGCATCTCGATCGAAAACGATAGAAAATGGCACACCATGAAGCCGTACGATCTCCTGAACAAATAGGCGTCCCAAGATCCCTACTGAGCCCTACTCTCTGATTAGAAGGAATTTGTCCTACTTGGTGAGTCGGTCTACGTTCGCCAAGATAGAGTCATGCCCTCGGGATGTACGTGGAAGCCCCGTCATGAAATCCATGGATATCCCATCCCACTTTAATTCTGGGACCTCTAAGGGTTGTACCAAGCCTTCTGGTACCTGGTGCTCCGCCTTCACTTACTGACAAGTGGGGCATCATGAAATGAACTCTCCTATAGCCTTCTTCATACCCGGTCACAAGTGCTGTCGTCTGAGGTCCTGTTAGATCTTCGCCACTCTAGGATGTACCTCTATAGGGGAAGTGTGAAACCCGCTCAGCACTTCCTCCTGCAGTGCAATTGGTACCATGGTACATCCCCTGAAGATGATTTTGTGCTCTCCTCCTTCAGAAAATCCATATGGCGAATGCACCGTGGATATCTGAGCATGTCATGTCTCACATTCTACATCCTCATGCTAGGCCTCTCTGACTCACTGAAGGAGTGGAGGAGTGATTGTGAGTGACTGTAGAAACGCTACTCCATTTCAATCCACAAAAGATATCTGCAATGCGGCTAGCTGCTCCGTCCCCTCTCCTAGTAACTGAATTCCCGATCTCCTGCTGAGAGCATCTGCTACAATGTTCTCTTTCCCATGTGTATAGATAATCTCAAATACATAGACCTAGAGGAACTAGAGCCAACAACGTTGTCTCAGGTTCAGTTCATTCTGCGAGAATATGTACCTAAGACTCTGGTGGTCAGAGTACACTATAAATCCCTCGCTCATCAAATAGTGTCACCACATCTTCATGGTGAAGACCACTACTGCTAATTCCAGGTCATGGGTAGCATAGTTCTACTTGTGCTACCTCAACTTCCATGAACCATACGCGATCACTGCTCGCTCCTGCATCCGGACACACCCGAGTCCAGTCCCTGATGCATCGCAGTAAACTATGTACCCAACGCCCTCCTCCGGCAACCTCAAGATGGGAGCACCGGTCAACCACGGCCTCAGCTCCTGAAATCTTTGCTGACATCTATCTTACCACACGAAGGGTTTAGTATTCTTCTTAAAGTCTGAAAGCAGTTATACAACTCTAGAGAAGCCTAGAACAAATCTCCGATAGTATCCAACCAGTCCCAGGAAACTTCGCACCTCTATCACGCTCCTAGGTGGCTCCCAAGCAAGCACTGCCTAGATCTTCACTGGATCCACTGAAACTCCCGCCTCTGAGATGACGTGTCCCAAGAAGTGAACCTCTCGAATCCATTACTGGAACTTTGAGAGCTTACCATAAACCCGGTGCTCTCGAAGTGTATCCAATACAACCCGCAAGTGGTAGGCGTGCTCCTCCACAACTGTCGAGTAAATCAGTGTGGCGTCAATGAAGAATAAAACAAAACGATCGAGGTAAGGCTGGATGATCATGTTCATGAGACTCATGAACACTACTGGAGTGCTGGTTATGGCGAAGGGGATAACTAAGAACTCATAGTGTCTATACCGACACCTGAAGTACGTCTTCTGCACAGCCTCGTCTCGAACACTTAGCTGATGATATCCTGACCTGAGGTCAATCTTAG
Source organism: Viscum album (assembly GCA_963277665.1). Classification (NCBI taxonomy): domain Eukaryota; kingdom Viridiplantae; phylum Streptophyta; class Magnoliopsida; order Santalales; family Viscaceae; genus Viscum; species Viscum album. Next base: position 1,059,050,577 of record OY728135.1, on the reverse strand, counting down.
AGAACCATCATGCTCCCTTGAGCTAATCAAAGTGGTCTTCAATCCTCGGGTGTGGATACTTGTTCATCATGGTCACCTGATTTAGGTGATGATAGTGAACACACAGTCGCCAGATCCCATACGCCTTATTCATGAATAAAATCAGAAAAGCCCATGGTGAAACACTGGGTCGGATGAATCCCTTTCCCTACAAGTCCTCCAACTGTACTCGTAGCTCATTAAGAACAGTGGGAGCCATTTGATATGCTGGAGTAGATATTGGTGATGTCCCAGGGTACATGTGTATGTAGAATTCCACCTATCTACGAGGAGGTAGTCCTGGAACATCGTCAAGAAAAACATTAGCATACAGATCCATCACAACAGGAAAACTCGGACTCCGCACATCAATTGCTCCAAGGATGAGACTAGCCAACTGATGTGTGATCGGCTTCCCTCTCCTCTGCAAAAGTTCATCCTGCGCTACAAAGGCTCCCTTATTGCCGGTGAAGGTGAACCTGCTCCCATCCATGAGGACACAACACACCTTGTGCCTAATACAATCTATCTGATCATGGACTGTAGATAGCGATTCCATACCGAAGATGATGTCGTAAGGCCTCGATGCTGCTACAAGAAGATCCCAGCTGAAGCTCTCACCTCCTAGAGTATGCCCACACTGCGAGCACCAGTGCGTAATCATCGAGTCTGCTCCCGTAGAGGTCTCTAGCTGTAAGGATCGAGCCAACAACTCTGTCGGAATCTTCGAGCTCCGAAGTAGGGTAGCGGCAATAAAATAATGACTCGCACCTGTGTCTATAAGTACTGCAGTAAGGGTGGATTAAACATAGATAGTACGTCAAATCATATCAGGTCCACCGTGGTCGTAAGCCTCCAATTCCTGGAGCTGAGCCTGCCTCTATTCGCCAGCTCCCTGTGGTCGGGGCGGACCTCTTGGTGGTGGTGGTAGAGCCTCAAAACGTCGTCCACCACCCGATGCTTGGCCAGCTCTACTGCCTCGTCCTCCTACTCCCTGCGGACCACCATAGTCGAACCTCTGCCTCTACCTAGGAGGTCCCTCTGATATCTGATGATCATCTGTATGGCGGGTCGGGCAGTCTCGATCCATGTGACCCTACCCACCGCATGCATAGAACAACCTTCTCCATGTATAGCTGGCTCGGTTTCATGTGCCCCGCACAACCGAACCAAAATCCTGAGGTCTCCCACCTAATGGCCTGGTCTACTTGGACCCCTGTGACATCTGTCTACTCCCGGCGGTAGAAGACTCTACTACGTGTCGCCCTGTGGTGGGTCTCACTGCTGGTGTCAGCTCAGCGAGAAAGCTCTCCATAAGAAGGGCTTGCTTCAGCACTACTTCCTGCATCAGAATACTATGGGAGATCATCGAAGCCCTAATCTCTTGTAACGCCCCAACCCTAGTTACCCAGAGTCAGTGCATTATTACGTAACATTGGCATGATCACAAAAGATCAAGTCTCAAAAGACCGATTAGTTTAGTATCCTTGTAAACACTAGATACATTCATAAATGTTACATTACATCATAAAGTGAAAAAATCACAAAAACATAATCTCCATAGTCCACACTCATATCCCCTTCAGACAATCTCTATAGGTCATTCATAAAATATTTCTTGACATCCTAGGAAAATAAAACATAGAAAGGGGTGAGCTCAGATGCTCAGTAAGGATTACAATACAGCGGAAACTTTCCTTAACAAACATAAACATTTAAGGCAATGTATAACTAAAACAAAAGCTTTTTAAACTTGAACTTTAGCATAATATGGAAAAAGTAAAATAAAAAAAATGCCATTTACTTACTCACATGGATATTCTAATAGTTAAATAATCAAATGCAATATCAATAACCACTTTCATAATGATGGAATGACAAATTCCAGACTATCATAACCACATAGCTAAGGCCTCGTGCCAAGACTACAAATAAGATTCTGTAAAGGCCTCGTCCCAAGACACTAGTTTGTCTCATGAGTCATACCGATTAATCAAGGAGCTATAGCGGGCTCCACCCGTCACTTATTAAGTCAAATTCATTCCTTATATGAAAATGATTAAACATATCATAAACCATAACATAATCTTATCACATAAAACATGCATAAAAGAAACATAAAATTTCCACATATCAATAAAAAGATGTCAATACAACACATTGATATAATATAAAAATTATCCAAAACATTTTCAATAGAAAAATAAAAGAAAAGTAAAACATGGTATTTATTTTTCATTTAAAAAAATTGTGGCTTTTAGAGGAAGCCGAAACTAAAATAATGGTCACGGCGGTGGAGAAGTCATTGTCGCCACATACGTAAGACAACAACATTCCCTTTTGTCATTTAGTAAAACACTTAGTATAAAAATATTACATTTGAATAAAAGGAAATGTCAAAGGGTTTTATACATCGTATAAAAGAAAGTTGTGTACACAAAAAACTATGCCTCAATGAAAGGAAATTGAGATGAAGTTCTTTACCTCGTGTCCGACTTAACTCCATCATTCATTAATCTTGGGAATAATAAACTTGAGTTAATCTCTAATTTCTTAAGAACCTTTTCCAATTTTATTATCCCTTTTATATCACTTATTACCATGTTATAAAAATTATGTAGTCATTTAAGTTAATTACAGTCATTTTGTCGATCTTCGGTACTTGAGTCAAAAATAAACTTCTTATAATTACAAGTAGTTCATGTGGTGAAATATCCATTATATCCAAAATTATATTCATGATCTAGATATCATATATATCATATATATCCAGTATATACATGCATTTATAATTTTGAATATCATTTAGATGTAAGAAATGAAATGCACCGTTCATGGAGACGGTAAGCTGTACGTACGCATGAACGCTACTTTCATTTCTATGTCATATTTAATGGAATTAAATCATAATTATATAAAGGTATATTATAATTATAGTATAATATCATATATAATATCATTAACTCCACACTTTATATGTCCCATATATGGCATTAATTATTCAAATAACTTTGAGGCGGAGGTAGTCTGCACTTCCTAAATTGAAATTATCGTGTTTACCCATAATGGAAATCATAAAGGTATGCCATAAATGAAAAATTCAGAATCATAAGGAAATAATAATCATAAAAAATATCATATATAAATATAGTGACATCTTAATTTCCACCATGAGAGTTTTTAAAACAATATTGAACAATCATCGTTTCATGAGGCAGTAATTCGCCACCCACAAAAACAGTATGTTCTTTAACCATTAGACGAAGGTGTGTGTAAGTGTAAATAAAATAATTCTCATAAAAATATCCTAGTATATTGAATATACTTTTTTTGTTACAAAATAAATGAACAAAAGGAGTTTAAGGGGTTGGAGAAGAAAAATAAAACCAAAGAACATAAGAGAAGACATTACCTTAAAATCGGGTAACTCTTTTTGATTTGAGCCAAGGCTTCCTTGGGAAGACTTCTGCCGTAAGTGAGGATTCTAGAAGTAAGAGAGTGAAAATTAGAAAGTATTTTTTCAGAGGTTGTCCGAGCCAAATGGCTTGAAGGTGTGAAAAAGGTGGTAGAGGTGGGGGCCTTTTATAAAAGGAGAGGAGGGGCACTTTTGGATAGTCAAGAAATGTTACGTTATTATATATTGTGTTTCATATTTTAAAGGTCCCACAATTATATATTTCAAGGATAAGGGGATAAGGGTTCGAAATCTACTCATCCAATAGGTTTTTTTACAAGTTTATGTCTTAGAATTTACATTATATTTTCATTTTATTTAAATCATTAATTAATGAGGTAATTGCTGCATCATCATGGTGTCATATAAAACTTAATTTATATAATGTCTAAAATTATAAAAAAAATCATGATGTAAGAAATATTTTTATATTTCCAATGAATATTTATAGTCGAAAAGTTAACTTATATAACCCCATGTAATAATTGTTTTAGTAAAACAACACATGTTTGTGACAATTTTATTTTTACTTTAAATAAAAAGATATTAATGTCATTTTCTTACCCAAGTGTCTCTAGGGGGTCCCCAAGTTGACCCATGGATTTTATTGGTCGGCCATGACTCATCCAACAAGGGTAGGAAAAGTGTAAAGGTAATTTCATATTATTATAACTTTATATTTACCTTAAATTACACTAATTACCTTTAATCGTGATTAATAAAACATAAATGTTACTATTCACCCAAAATTATTTTCATCTCATTGAACCACATTTTACTTCCTAATTATGACCATGTATGTCAGATTTTTGAAATTCAATTCACATAAGTGGTAAAGTTTCATTTAAATGAAATTTTTTTAACTACCCCTAAGTTGTTTCACTATTCATCAAAAAATATTGTTTTTCGGAAAAATACCAAAAATTTACCCGAAGCTATATTTGATATTCCTAATTCAAAAATGATATCTATTTTAAAAAATTCAAAAAATATAAGTTGAATTAATTAATTTAATAATTAATTCCCACTGTCACAACAAATAGCATGTTTTTAAGAAATAATATATATCAAAAGATTGACAATTGTTTATGTCCAATTTCAAAGTAAAATTAATTCTAATGAACAAAATTGGATAAAATGGTAAAAATATATTATAATTATACTTTAAAACCACTAAATAATATAATTTATCACTATAAATTATTTTCATTAAAAAAGTTGTTTTTAAGTATTCTTCACTATTCATCGAAAAATGGATGTTCTCAAAAAAATACCAAAAAATCAACATAGGATAATTTAGATATTTTGAATTCAAAAATGATGTCCATTTTGAAATATAAAATTTATATAATTTCAAAATGTGGGCATTACTATTCATAACAGCTACTTTGATTGGTCGCGGTGTGTTAGAATCTCGAACTTGCGTAAAATGCAAGCTATTGCATTATTAAAAGAGAAGCGTACCATGGATGATTGGGGTGTTAAATTCTCCCCTCCTTCAATAAATTGTGTCCTCACAATTTGAAAATGTTCTTCGAAAATAAATGGCTGAAAATAGAAAATACCTTTATGGAAAACCCACATTAAAAATATGGTTAATAAAATTATAACTTTATAAGAATGAAAGATAAGTACAAAGGTCACCTGAGATATCCCTTACTAGGATTCTATGAAAACATGTATATGGAGGATAAAAACCCATCAAGGTCAGATGGAGAGTTATAGAAAATAGGATTAAGAGAATGTTAACTACGAGAAATTCACAAACTTGTGATTGGTTAAACGATCATTCATTCCCCAGTAGGAAAAGTTAACCGACAACGTTTTTGTTTTAAGTTACCTTTCATAAAGTTGAGGAATTTATTTAGGATATTTACTAAGAACTTAAGGAAATATACTTACTTTTCATGTATAGTTTCATTATTTATTAAATTTTTACCACAAACCCATCTTTCACTCCAAAAGTTAATAGAACTCAAAAATATTATATTTATCCTAATCGTACAAGGTTCCAAATTTTAACACATACCATTTAGAATAGGATAACTATTTTTTAATAACTAGGGACTTCTTGTAGGATAGTGGTTGGTAATAAAGGCATGTCTCACTATGGTTGTGGGTTAGATTCCTGCAGCTTTGTCCGACGCGACGGGTTATCCCTCGACCTACAAGTTGTCCTTTTCCTAAAACTATAGTATTATAATATTCCAAAAATAATCTTCCAAAATGTTTTAACCATAAACAATACTATCCAATGTTCAACTTAATATATTCCAAGCATTATAGTTATCCAAAATACCCGTGTCCAGACTCCCTCTAAAAGGAAATTCCAAAATCAATTGTAACATCAGATTCCCCAAACAAAGTAATGTTTTTCTTATTGTCACATCCTAAAAGTATGATTACCTTCATCATATTAAAACTTTTAAAAAAAACAACAAGAACTACAATACAATCCTTATATATATCACATTATTCTTATAACCATAATATAGTTCTTGAGTCCAGAAACACAAATACAATAATTATTCCACTTCAACTATAGTAACAGCATAAGATGGGCCTTGATCCCTTGGCCTTTTCTGAGATAATTTTCCCTGATGCTTAGAAATTCATTTTCATAATGCCCCATTTCCCTACAATTGTAGCAATCAACATTGATATCCTCTTTCATTCCCTTGCAATCACGAGCCTGGTGACATGTTTCTCCACATTTATAACAAACTCTCATTTCTTTTAGGCAAGTACCAGGGTGATTCATCACATAATTATCGCATAATGGAAAATCCTTCTTTCCATTTTATCCTTTATCTGTCTCTTGTTCCACTGTTCTCTCCTTCTCTTTCTTTACTTTGCTGTCATAAGACTTAGATAATTCCTTTTCTGTCTTGATAGCACATGATACTATATCTTCGTTTATTGAGAAAGATTTTGATACTAATGCTCGATGGAGAAACAATTTTAACCCATCAAAGAAACGATAATTCTTACATCTTGGTTTACGAATATAATCTGCAGCATACCTCGCTAAACTTGTAAAGTTGGCCTCATACTTTGTGACATTCTCTTCCTCCTTTTGCCTTAGAATCAGAAATTGCCTTTCCATATCTGCTCGATGGTCACGAGGAAAGTATTTTTCTAAGAAAATCTCTTTGAACTCCCTCCATTCCATATTTGATGCTTTATCATCGTCCATTGTGTTTTGAATCAATGACCACCATTGATCAGCATCTCTAGTGAGGAGGTAAACTGCCATGATTACCTTTTCCCTTTCACTACTCCCCAAGGAATGGAATATTTTCTCTAAGGAATTTATCCATTTCTCATCTAATAAAGGATTTTTACTCTCATTCAATGATGGTGGTTGTTGCCCCATGAAGCGGTCTAACATTGATCCTCCATGTTTCGGATTAGGGTTCTCCATACGAGTAAGGCTATTATTCATAACCTGAGTGAGTTGTCCCAGTATAGTGATAATTTGATCAGCACCAGTTGTATCACTAGCTCCACTATAATTATCTTCAACAGGAGGGAAATCCCTACATGGAGTGTATTCATTGATACAGATTCCATTCCTTCCACTAGGAACAATTTCTAAACAATTTCATAAACTAGAATAGTTTATGAATCGAAATACATAATTCCATACTTGTAAAACAATTAACATAAATTGAACTATTTATGGATATAATACATAATCATAAAAAGAAGTTTTCTTTGAGGAAATATATACTCATAAACCCTTCATAATGGTTTGTAAATAAACCGTGAATTATTCTAAGCATATCCTCCGGGAGTGTCGTAACCAAGGGTGCAGCAAGGCCCGTTGTCGTGCACCAGTTCCCTTTCGAGTCTAGCTCAAAGCGGTGTTTTTGGGTTTTACCCCTAGGTACATCTGTGCCAGAGTGGCCTCTACCTGCTCCTATCCAGACAGGGATGTATTTATCATAAAACTCAAAAAATATCTATTATTCCAAAATTCTAGAAAGTTCTCCTATACTAATCCTCAAAGTCTATATTAGGGATGTGTGCTCTAATTTGAGTTTATCTAAATCTAGCTTCCAATGTTAGTACTAAACTGCCTCTAATACAAACTATAACACCCCGAACCCAGTTACACAGAGTCGGTGCATTATTACATAACATTGGCATGATCACAAAAGCTCAAGTATCAAAAGACCGATTATTTTAGTAGCCTTGGAAACAATAGATACATTCTTAAATGTTACATTACATAATAAAGTGAAAAAAGTCTCCATAGTCCACACTCATATACCCTTCAGACTACCCCTGTAGGTTATTCATAAAAAATTTCTTCACATCCTGGGAAAATAAAACATAGAAAGGGGTGAGCTCAATTGCTCAGTAAGGATAACAATACAACGGAAACTTTCATAAATAAACATAAACATTTAAGGCAATGTATAACTAAAACAAAAGCATTTTAAACTTGACCTTTAGCATAATATGGAAAAAGTAAAATGAATTAATTCCATTTACTTACTCACATGGATATTCTAATAGTCGAATAATCACATGCAATATCAATAACAAATTTCATAATGATGGAATGCATAATTCCAGACTATCATAACCACGTAGCCAAGGCATTGTTCCAAGACTACAAATAATATTTTGTCAAGGCCTTGTGCCAAGAGACTTGATTGTATTATGAGACCTACCGATGCATCGAGGTGCTATACCGGGCTCCACCTGTCACTTATTATGTATAATGCATTCCTTATATGAAAATGTTTAAACATATCATAAACCATAACATAATAATATCACATAAAACATGAATAAAGGAAGCATAAAATTTCCACATATCAATCACAAGATGTCAATACAACACATTGATATAATATAAACATTATCAAAAAAAATCCATAAAAAAATAAAAGAAAAGTAAAATATGGTATTTATTTTTCATTTAAAAATGTTATGGCTTGTAGAGGAAGCTGAAACTCAAATAATGGTCACGGCGGTGGAGAAGTCATTGTCGTTGCATACGTAAGACAAAAACATTCCCTTTTTTCGTTTAGTAAAACGCTTCATATAAAAATATTCTATTTGAATAAAAGGAAAAGTCAAAGGGATTTATAGACTGTATAAATGAAAGTTGTGTACAATACAAAATATGCCTCAATGAAAGGAGATTGAGACGATGTTCCTTACCTCGTGTCCGACTTGACTCGATCATTCTTTAATCTCCTGAATAATAAATTAGAGTTAATATCTAATTTCGTAAGAACATTTTTCAAGTTCATTATCCCTTTTATATCACTTATTACCATTTTATGAAAATTATGTAGTCATTTATGTTAATAATGGTCATTTTGTCGATCTTTGGTACTCGATTCAAAAATAAACTTCTTATAATTACAAGTTGTTCATGTGGTGAAATATACATTATATCCAGAATTATATTCATGATTTCCATATCATATATATCATATATACCCAGTATATACATGCATTTATAATATTACATAACATTTAGAGGTAAGAAATGAAATGCACCGTTCATGGAGACGGTAAGCTGTACGTACGCATGAACGCTACTTTCATTTATATTTCATATTTAATGGAATTAAATCATAATGATATAAAGGTATATCATAATTCTATTATAATATCATTTATAATATCATTAACTCCATCCTTTATACGTCCCACATATGGCATTAATGATTCAAATCACATTGAGGGGACGGTAGTCCGCACTTCCTAAATTGAAATTATCGCGTTTACCCATAATGGAAATCATAAAGGTATGCCATAAATTGAAAATAAAGAAGAAAAAGGAAAACATAAACATAATATATATCATATATAAATATATTGACATCTTAATGGCAATCATGAGAGGTGTTAAAAGAATATTGAACAATCATCGTTTCATGAGGCAGCAATTCACCACCCAGAGAAACAGTATGTTCTTTAACCATTTGACGAAGGTGTGTGTAAGTGTAAATCAAATAATTCTCATACAAAAATACTAGAATATTTAAGATACTTGTTCTGTTACAAAATAAATGAATAAAAATAGTTTAAGGGGTTGGAGAAGAAAAATAAAATAAAAGAATAGAAGAGAAGACATTACCTTAAATCGGGTAACTCTTTTTGATTTGAGCCAAAGGCTTCCATGGGAAGACTTCTGCCTAAATTGAGGCTTCTAGGAGTAAGAGAGGGAACTTGAGAAAGTATTTTGGTAGAGTTTGTCTAAGCCAAATTTCATGGATGTGTGAATAAGGTGGTAGAGGTGGGGGCCTTTTATAGGAGGAGAGGAGGGGCACTCTTGGAAAGTCAATAAATGTTACATTATTATATAATGAGTTTAGGATTTTAAAGGTCCCAAAATTATATATTTCAAGTATATGGTGATAAGGGTTAGAAATATACCCATCCAATAGGTTTTTTACAAGTTTATGTATTAGATTTTACATTATATTTTCATTTTATTTAAATCGTTAATTAATGAGGTAATTGCTGCATCATCATGGTGTCATATAAAATTTAATTTATTTAATGTCTAAAAATTATAAAAAATTATCATGATGAAGGAAATATTATTAGATTTACAATGAATATTTATAGTCAAAAAGTTAACTTCTATAACCCTATTTAATAATTTTTTAATTAAAACAACACATGTTTGTGATAATTTTATTTTTACTTTAAATAAAAAGTTATTAATGTCATTTTGTTACCCAAGTGGCTCCATGGGGTCCCCAAGTTGACCCATGGATTGTCTTGGTCTGCCATGACTCATCCAATAAGGGTAGGACAAGTGTAAATGTAATTTCATATTATTATAACATTATATTTACCTTAAGTTACACTAATTACCTTTAATCGTGATTAGTATCTTAGAAGTTACTATTCACCAAAAATTATTTTCATCCCATTGAACCACATTTTACTTCCTAATTATAAACATGTATGTTGGATTTTTTAAATTCAATTCACAGAAGAGTTAATGTTTCATTTAAATGAAAAATTAGTTTTTTAACTACCACATAGTGGTTTCACTATTTATCAAAAATTGATGTTTTCCAGAAAAATACCAAAAATTCACCCTAAGCTATATTTGATATTCCTAATTAAAAAATGATGTCTATTTTAAAAAATTCAAAACATATATGTTGAATTAATTAATTGAATAATTATTTCCCACTGTCAAAACAAGTAGCGTGTTTTTATGAAATAATACATATCAAAATATTGACAATTGTTTATATCCAATTTCACAGTGAAATTAATTCTAATGACCAACATCGGACAAAATGGTAAAAATATATTATAATTATACTTTAAAACCACTAAATAATATAATTTATCACTATAAATTATTTTTATTAAAAAAGTTGTTTTTAAGTATTTTTCACTATTCATCGAAAATTGGAAGTTCTCAGAAAAATAACAAAAATTATAACATATGATAATTTCGATATTCCAAATCCAAAAATGAAGTCCATTTTGAATTATAAAATTTATATAATTTCAAAAAGTGGGTATTACTATTCATAATGGATACATTGATTGGTCGCGGTGTGTTAGAATCTCGAACTTGCGTACAATGCTAGTGATTGCATTATTAAAAAAGAAGCGTACCATGGAAGCTTGGGGTGTTACATCTCGTGCCTCAGTCCCTGCTCAAAGGACCGTGCCCTAAAGAATGGGTCTCGTACCATGTCTGTGGAGTAGCGTGAGAGGTTAGTAAACATCGTTAAGTACTAAGCACCAGTCACAGCCAGCTCTAGGGTTCTGCACACAGCACGCTCGATTCCAGGAGGGTCCGCTCCTCGAGCCAAGGGGTCGATACATAAACTATCACGAAGTCCATAGTTGATGTATTCCGAATATCCTTCTAGTCAAAAGGAATCCAACGCGATAGACGTTGCGTCAATCGGACGCCGAGTCTGAAAGATATAGGTTTTTCTGTTCCAGGGGCCCGGTTAGAAATACGCTCATTCCAAACCCTCCTATTTTCCAAAGTTGCTCAAAAATCACATAGAGTATCTCAAAAGAACCTCCACATCATGAGGGTCCCAGTTCCGCAGACGGTGAGTCGATCGGACGCACAATCGAGATGATATTTGCATTTAAGCGTATGGGTCCGACCTGTTTGGCCCAGTGGGCTGGCGGGTCGGCCCAACCTGTTTCAGAAGGTCCGAACCTACATGGGGTGTTAGTCCGGCCTAAAGAAACGTGGCCCGGCCCGGCAGGTCATAGCCCGACGGGCCGAGCGGTCCGAGGGGGGCGCGACCCCCCAGCTACCCGAACCAGTGGCACCGCCCTCCCAAACCAGTCAGCCGAAGCCTACTGGCATTTTCGGCACAAGAAGCCTGCTCAGGCGAGCCGCGATTCATCCAGCGTGATTCCCTACTGACACCGCAGTTCTCCTCAGCCTGGTCGGCCACTTGTCGGCTAGATTTCCCATCGCGCGGCCCACGGAACGCGGGCCGTAGTCTTCTGCAGCGCGGCGCCCCTTGTGGCACCGTGGTCCTCCTTCGGCCCAGCCGGCTTTAACCGGCCGGTTCTACATCAGTCGAGCAGCCTGCGGTTGCGGGTTGTTGTTCTTCCTAATGCGGCCGGCGCAGGGCCTCCACTTCCGTTCATCGCCATTACCTCTTATTTCCACCGACAATGTATCCAAGAACAATCAGAGGGTCAACGGGCCGTGTTCGTTCGGCCTGTGCCCTCCGTGTTAGGCAGTATCAAATGGGCAATGGTAAAACGTTATTTCAATGAGGGACAATGAACAATTTCATTCAATTAAAATTGAAGCAAACCCCTTCTTAGATAATTGACGTTGCACGTTGTCGAGCCGTAGAAGACGAGCGTCGTGGTAGATGGTGTCACGGAGAACGCCGTCATGGAGAACGGACGTCGATTCCATGGACGTCGAGGTGCGTCCGTGGAGGAAACAACATCTCCACACTTGTTGTAGAGAAGAAGAAGGAAGGCATGTCATCGTTCTTTGCAGAATCAGCGTTCTTCGTCGAAGAGGTTGTCATTCTTCATAGAAGGATGGAGCTCTTTTATTTCTCTAGAGGTTCCCCCACAAATAATATTTTCTATACAAATATAAAATTAGATTTCTCCCACTTTAATGAAATCTCATCCAATTCAAAATAATTAAAAACTAGATTAATTAATTAAAGATGTCTTTAATTAAAGAAGTTGGCACAAATTAACGGGTGAGAGGGGAGGAAGTGAAGAGTCATAATTAAAAGAGGAGTTGTCATAATAAATGCAAGGGGAATTAATTGGGGAGTTTTTGGAAGGTGAAGAGTTAGGGGTTTGTGTGGGCCCTGACTCAAAAATATCCTCTCATGGGTGGTTATGAGGGTGTGGATCCTACCATCAACTCCCCCTTGTAGGATATAACTACCGGATATAAAATAAAATTGTGTTCCACAATTTTATTTATTTTATTATAAATCCCAAAATTAACATCTTACCTGCAAAAAATGCAACTGCGGTAAAGGTCCCCTTAAGAGAATATTGGTGTCGCGAGTTCATCAGTGTCCTCAGATTTCAATTTCGAGCACTGGTTTAGGAGATATAAATATATGCACATAAGTTTACGGAGCGTACCCGAACAAATCTTTAGAAATTGATTCCGGGCACACCGGGCTTCGGAATCAAGTTCCTTCAGAAACCGCAGACTCATAAAATTACAGAGCATTTAAGAAACAATTTCCTTAAAATTTCTGGGTCTTTAAAAATGACACTATTCCATGTTGTGTTCCAATGTTATTCTATTATGGTTCTTGTTCTCTGATTCCATCATGATTCATGTCTTATGAAGTTAAAACATTTATTCAGTGACTCATGATTATGATCATTGATTTAAAGGGTTTGGTTCCAATTTTATTCTCATGTTCCCATACATGTTGGATCATGTTATGTTTATTTATCTCCCTTATTTACACTTACTAAGAAACTATGCTCACCCGTTCTTATATTTCCTTTCCCCAGGTTGTGAAGAAATGTATTATGGGTGATACGGATAACAAGGGTGATATTTATAAAGAAAATATTGTGAAATTTCATAGATCATGTATGGAAAAATTTTCTATGTGTCATAGTTTCCAAAGCCACTATATCATAATGATCATTAGGCATGTGTTTTTGTAATGTAATGAATATTCATTTTAAAAGATATAATATCTATGAATGAGATATTCATGTATTTTTAGAACTAATACAAAGAGTCTCCTCTTCCCATTGACTAGTATATTCATACATTATAATTTACACAACCTGTGATCCAACTATTCATGTGGATTCGATATCCTCAAGGTTACATCAACATGCACAATATCTTTCTTCGCGATAAATATTTGATACCTCATTTTTAGTATAAGATTCATGCAAATAAAATAAATTACACTCTAATAAGTAAATAAACCCTATTAATTGACCCACTATTTATAAAGGGGTTTCAACCCTTTCCATAAATGATCTCTAGGGTTCTAGATATGTCCTTAAATAGTCATTTCTCTAAACCATACATAATTAGTAAAATATCTGAATATCAATAAACATTCCATTGACCTTGAAAATGTGTGTCTCTAGCTTCATGGTTCTCCTTTACATGTGTATGAATAAGTCAGAAATATATAATAATCATGGTAACAATAAAGAGGTACTAATCACCATGGACTGATTTATGAGTATCCATGATATTATTTTTCAATGTCACTATCCTTATTTATAACACTTTGAGCTGGGATTTATGCAACTCATTATCCAACTATCATTGGGTATTCAACATTTGTGGAGTTTTTTCACCATATACCAAACATTTCATGAATCAATGATGTAGGATTACAAAACCCTTCATGAATACTCATCATCCATGACATAAGAAATGATTCAAGGAGACAAAACCCTTTATGAAATCCCATCCTCCATGAATAATGCAAGGATGTGGGGTTATATAACCCTTCATGAATGTTCATCCCCCACAACATGCTCTATATTAATCATGATAATCCTCATAAAATCATTCATTTCACTTGTTAAGGAGTGTTTCTAATATCAAGGATACACTTTAGTTTACTATGTGTGTAATTTTATATTGGATCCAAAATAAGGGCCCTTAACCCATCAACTAGAGGAATAGTTTTCTTATGAAAGGTCATATGATCCCTATGATCCTTGGTGATGTTTTAATGCTTCTCACCACCATAGACTGTATTATGAGCACCGTTGACATGTTTTCCAATCTCTTAATAACATTTTCAATCTCTTTAAAATATATTTTCACCAATATAAATACAAGATTTTCTATAAATATAATGTCTCAGTTATATGGTACTAAACTACATTAATGTACTGTCTAAGACACATGACCTTAATATTTATTTTTTTTGGAAACATCTATTTTGACATAAAAATCATCTATATATATATATATATATATATATATATTGTTTTGAAGTCCTTAAATTTCCAAGTGAAAGAGAAAAAACCCTCACCAGGTTAAAACCCTTAAATTTTACCATAAGAAGAAGTCTAATTTATGCTCACTGTACATGAACCTTACTTCATATAAGAAAGTATAGATTGTATAAAATCAAAAATTCATAAAAACAATTAGGCTAAAAACTTGAAAATAGAGGCATGAAGAGAAATAAAAGTAAATTATAGATAATACATTCCCTCAATGGGTTAGGATAAATTTATTGTGAAATTAATGGATACAAATATTATTGGGAAAATTATTTGTCCATAGAAAAAATGATGCTTTACTCTCTAGGCCCAACAATGTAAGATAATATTAGAGAATGTATCTAATACCTAGGACTTATCTTAGAAAAACATGCCCTATCATGAATTGAAACTACATAAGACATAGTATATCCATAATTCCTTAAAATGATTATAATTCTCTATACACATGGAATGAAATTATGTCATTAGAGCTAAATCCAAAAAATAAACCAATATATACATTGGTTTAAACCCATGATTACATTTTATGTTTATGTAACCCCTTATTGTACATTTAATATTGAACCACAAGAGCGACTATATCATATAGTTCTTCATTCAAGAACTGAATTTAAATTTACCCTTTTTCCCGAACTAGATCATTATAGGATTCCTTCTAAGATAATAACATGTGTCTTTATTTTCATTCATTGGTGCTAGTAATATACATCAATATCAATTATCTTAGTTCCAGTTAAAAACTCATTTCCATTT
Source organism: Viscum album (assembly GCA_963277665.1). Classification (NCBI taxonomy): domain Eukaryota; kingdom Viridiplantae; phylum Streptophyta; class Magnoliopsida; order Santalales; family Viscaceae; genus Viscum; species Viscum album. Next base: position 1,059,034,880 of record OY728135.1, on the reverse strand, counting down.
CGATCACTTTTACATTATATAATTTGTAACATTAATGGTATATTACTCCTACTTCATGAAAAATCATTCATCTTGGAAAACCATGAACCTTGGGTTGAGATTCTCCTCCAGGTGAAACCTAGAATCCTTGATCCATAAAATAGATCTTGGATATCACTTTTGTTGGGTTCAGTGAGAATGGCTATATGATATCCATGTTTTCATAAAATTGTAATATGTTTAACATAGAAATGAATTAAATTCATTTGGAATGAATCCATATACTAGGGGAATTTTGATGGTCTTGCTAAATTTAATCCATGAAATTTTACATGGTATAATTGATTCGTTTGGATGTCCATATAAAAAATAAATAATTTAATTTTACTTTAATAATTTTATGGATATTTAAGGGGATATTTGAAATTGAATTTTGGGGATTGATGACATGTTTTCGATGATTCTATTATAACTGATTTACATATATTTTATTCTCTGTATTGTTTTTTTATCATAAAAAATAAAAATTTAGATTGATATACATCCATATAAACCTTAAACATGTATATTTATTCTCAACTATGCTAGGATTCCCTAACATCTAAAAATGCATGGACGTATGGGTTTGCGCATGTATATGTGCATTCACAGACAAAATAGGACCACTACATGGGTGAAAATCATAAAGGAGGTACCTATAAAGGTTAGTAATAGTGGAATCCTAATGTATACATTGATTTATATTACTATGATTTTGAGGTATCGGGTTGTTTTTATTTAGTGTGGGTGAACGATTTCATTTTTTGATGTGTCATAGCTTATACAAGCAGTGTTGTTTCAGTGTTAAAATGTTACTCATATAACATGTTCCATCTGGTTAAACTAAGATAAACCATATTATCATCATATTTAACCCCCTGATAAGGGATTATGATGGAACTCATCTTCACCTCACACCGATCATTGGCCCGACCCTCTATGAAGCATGTTTCATGGGAATGGGGCTATTACTAAAAACACATCCATGCAATCTGTATCCTGTGTGAATATTTTTTTCAAGGAATGTCCCAATGCCAAATGTTACTTATGAACCACTGTATCCCCTTTTAATACATATTAATAAGGCCTCCAAAGAATTGTCCATGGTGTTTGGAAGAGTATAACAGAGATGGAGAGGTCTCATAATTTATATTATTCACATTATGTCCAAAGATACTTGATCACACAACCCCTTATAGATCATGTGATTAAATATGATCATTATGATTGGGATTACTTCTCACTTTTCATCATGTAATACCCCTTTGGAATGAGACCACATGACACTACCACGATTACCGGAATCTCATTAGACATGTGACTCAATCAAGAAATATACAATGAATTTACTTATTTACTAGCCCTACTCCACCTCATGTATATACATGCGGCACACTAACTATTAAAATATGAGGTGATATCTAACCTTATTTATATATAATACCTTAACACCCATTTATAAGAAGGTGTATTGAGAGTGGAAGAGAGTGGAGGATGCACAATGGCAGAGAAATGAGCATAGAGGAGGGTAGGGGTTGAAGATTTTGGAGTTTCTCTCCACATAATCCCATAATGCGTGACTATATAGTTTGACCTCCCATCAATTATGTGATTTCACGAAAAACTAATCGTTGTTCTATAGGCTAATGAATCCTAGTTGTTTCACCTATAGCTATGCGACCATTCCTTGTGGGATATGCATGTGGAAAATCCCTTCATATTGTATTCATGTGTAGTGGATTCATGTGATGATGTTATGTGATTGGGGTATGTGAACCCTTGGTTACATGAAAAATTATTGAACCATTTTACATAAACCATATATATTATAAGAGTATCCATGAAGCTCATTCTTGTATCCCAATTCAGGAAAACACTACTCTTCTGGTTTAGATTTCTTTACATAGTCATAAGACCTCTAGAGAGTACCCTTAATCACAAGACCCTATTGTATGAATCTTATTCATATATAAGGCCATTCACTTTACCCATGTACACAATGTCATGATCTCTAATTAATAGATCCACTAATATGCACATGAACCCTTTTATTTCATGTAATTTCTTTACCTAACATGGTCTTGTGATTGCCTAACCCTTGTAATGGAAGGAGATTCCATGCCATTTAATGTTTTCTATAATACAGAAGCATGTTCATCTCTTTTCATGATCGTCTGTATTCATCCATTAAAGTATAATGAGTAAGAATATTCTATTGGAATCCATTTCATTATAATCACCTTACTATTCTATGGAAAATATTCTCCTATGAGATTAGTCATTATTTTACATAGATCAGTGGATGATAGATATATCCATTTATGTGCATCGTCTAAGGTTTATATCCTAGCCTTGTCTTTAGAAACAATATGTTGATAAATCACCTTTCAGTTTAACCATATGACATTAAATTGATATTCATCCTTGTAGACTTTCTATAACATTATCTCATGTTCAAACCTTTCTGCAAGACTTCCATCATGTGATGGGGGTCGAGAGGTCCCCATTCAGTTTCATCATGCACCATAAGTACGAAATTAGATGTTCCTCTTAGATTAAGCTAGAGATAAGAATCCCCCTATGTGTAATTTATAATCACTTATTAATTAACCATGATTTGATATATTCTTCTTGGTTCCCATGTATAGCCATCAACCTCATGGAAAGAACATATCTTTTCTTATTCATGGGAACTATCCCCATGATCAAATCTATCATCCCTTTTCGATCATTGAGATAGGATTAAATGAACTAAGAGGACTCTTATTCTTGTAATTATCAAGTTAAATATACCAATTATCAATGTTTTAGATCCATATTAGATACAAAAAATAATATGATATAAATATATATATCATGAATTTCTGTGTGACCATATTCCACTTGATGACCGTGATGCCCCCATATAGAATATTCATTACAATATTGTGTAGGGAATCTCATAAATCATTTATGTTTAAGAAATATTCTCTATAATGTTCATACTGTTATTTATTTCATGGAAATATCAATGTGTATTCCCTATATAAATAAAAACTTTCACCATAATTATATATTTATGAACTATAAGGTTATTTCTTTTGTATAAGATCTTGCCGGAATAGATACATCTAAGAATGCCTTTGTCAGGATTCCCATATTTAAGAAATCATAGGTTGGTGTCCTTTCTATTGTGGATTATCTGAATGTGATCCAAAAACGACATGAACTTTTTTTGTTTCCTCATCATGAATGAATATCTTTCATCAAAGGGGATAATCCATTGTCCAACATATTTCTCAATTGTAGAGTTTCTCATTGGTATAAAGTTGTGAATTGGAGATTGGTTCTGATTGGAAAAGGATATTTTCATATTAACGAATAGATCTCAAAGTATTTTATTGATGTTTGGAGGTTTTGAAATTAGAATCTAAATCCATGTATCTTTAATTTATCAGAATGACATGTGAAATTTAATCAATTTAATTAGAGAAATTATAATTCACTTATATCATCTTGGTTTAATAGACACCCTTGGGTATTTTGGCATTCAATGATTCTAATTGATCAACCATAATTAATTGTTATTCCCATAAAGGATGACCATAAAACTCTCAATGGAGATTTAAGACATTATGAAAGAATACTCATTGAAATCAACCATGAATTAAAGACTTAGACATGATTTATATAATTTAAAATGATTATAAATTCAATTTAAAGGTAGAATAGGAAGATTTTCCACCATAATATAAATTTTTCAAAATGGTGGGGCATGAAATTATCAACTACAAATTGTTTTATAAGAATATAAAGTGCAGTAATGATTCTAAAATAAGGAATTATGTATCTAAAAAATTAATAAAAAATATATAGATATTGAAAAGGGAGAATCATAACAACATGGTGTTGTTGAAAAATGGGTAAAATCAATTTTTAATATTATATCCCCATGGGAAGTCCTTGATTAGAAATATGTGTACCAACAGAATCCTCCCCCCTTTACCAAGGACACTAAATTTAAATGTTACCATAGGGATATTTGTAAGGTTTACACCTATTCAAATCAATATTTTGACACTAGTCTAAAATTTTGCATTGATCTCACAAACCACAGGGTCTCTATGAAAAATGATAAATTCTTCATCAACATGTACCAAAATTACATTATTAAAGTCAATCAAATGGATCATTTGATCATGGATAAAAGTAGGGATTCTATGAAACTTGATGTTACTATTATGGAGTAGCCAAAAAATGACCTAAGTTATCATGGTCTTAATTGTACATGGATAGTGAATAATTCTGCTACTCCTCTAAGGGGTAATTCATAAATGGTCTCATCTTATTAAACCCCAACTACCATTGATTCATGGGAATTACTCTTGGAATCATTCTTCGAAAGAGATAAAATTAACCTAAAATCACATAAAAGACGGAAAATGTGAATATATGAAAAGGGAGAACATAACCCTAGATCAAGAATTAAATGAATATTATTTACTGGTACTATTAGTGATTATCCAACCATGACACTAATGGACCCTCAGGCTTCTTATGACCATGTATAAACCTAACTTTTTGAGGTATTTGAGAAAAATAGAAGCTTGTTTTATAAAATATCCCTTTTTAATGAAAAAATACCAACTAATTGGAATGAATCAACCATATTTTGATATTAATAGGTTCTAGATCTTGGTTTATACTAATACATATAATCTATTCATTGTTACGGAAATTGAACAATGTATTAAAAAAACTTTTTATAGTAGGTAAACATATTTTTTTTCTATTTTTATTCCTTTAACAATTATATTAAATTGAGGACACATTTTTTTGTAAAGAAATACAATTTATTTTATTATAAATGAACCTTAGAACATTATTTCATAATTAAATTCAATTATTAAACCTAAGGAATATTTTTTTCATGTTTCTCATTATATTTCCAAAAGGAATTCGAGGAATCAATTGAAAATTGTGATCAATTTGAGAAAAAATCTAGTTGGAGTTAAATTTACCCACTAAAAAAAATTCTATGTTAAGGAAGGATATTGAAATTAATATTTATTCTATTAGTGAATCATTTTTGGACACATATAGGTCAATTTATTATGATTCCTTATCAATATCCATTTTAAATCATCATCCAATTCTTTTTATTTTCTTGTCCAATTAAAATAAACCACTTATTCCATACAGATTTAATAATTCTTGGACTAATCATCTTGAATTCTGTAAAAAATTTCATGAATCTTATCCCTCAACAGACTATAAATTAAATTTTTGGGCTTTTTATCATAGGCTTAAAATCATTATTGAATGGATGAATGAGTGGAGAATAAAATGTATTATCTCATTAAACTAAGATATTTGATCCCTATATAAATCACGTCACCTCATTCATTAGAAAATTTCAAAGAATAACTCCTATATAAGCCTTAAAATGGATGTTGAGTTGTGTTGAATTTTTTAAACATATCCTTAACCTAAGAGATAAAATTTATAAGGATATTTTTAACACAACTCAGATTATAGATGGATATAAAAACACAAAAATTTTCAATTCCCTTTATAAAACTAGAATGGTTAGTAATCCTATTTATCTTCTTAAAAATTGTGACCATATCATATGTAACTAGAAATCTCATACTAATAATATTTTATCAATATATATGATCCATTTTAATTTCCCACAAATGATTGAATTTGATAGAGGTAATTATTTCTAAAATGGTAAGTGATGAAGAAAATGTAATGATCACCACAATTCCCATTCACATTTAAGTTAAAGTTGTAGTATTTGGACTGAATGTAGGATGTTCTCCTAGATCAAATGGTTTTAATGTTCATTTTTTCCAAACATATTGGGATGTTATTCAAAATGATATTTTTAAATTAGTTAATCATCTGTTCAAAGGTGTATCTCTCTAATACTGAAATAATCTCTAATTTATTTCCCTTATTCCAAAAGTGGATAATGGAAACAATGTTAGAAAATTACGATAATTTACTCTTTTAAACACCATTCAAAAAATAGTTCAGAATGATTATTACTAATTAGATTTCTAATGTCTTGGATAAAATTATCTATTTGAACAAATTTGGATTCATCAGATAGAGAAGAATTCAAGACTATCTCATCAATGTTGTTGAATGTGTTAATCTATTTTGGAAATATATTTGTTGATGTAATATTTCTTTTAATATTGATGTAGAAAATGTATTTGACACCATGGGATGGGTTTTAATTTGTATGGTTATTTTACGATTTTTATTTGATTTTAAATTTCTTAATTGGATTAATGCTCTTATTGGATCTGCTCACATTTAATTTATTATTAATGGATATATAGTATGATATTTCACTTTATCAAGAGGGGTTATATAGGGTAAACACCAATATGACATTTCATTTTCTATTATAAAGGACTATGTTACCAGGATTCCCCTAAATATGGTTGATAAGGTTGATATGAAACCCATCACAGATGTTAGAGGTTTACCGTCCCATTAAAATTTATTTTATTATATTGATATTATTCTCTTTACATTGGGTGATATTAGAGACATCAGACACATCAAAAAATGAAATCATGTATTATGGAAAATTGTTTGGTCTAGAAATTAGTTTGAAAAAACAATCATTTATTTTGAAATAAACATTCCTCCTTTGATTAAATAAAATATTATTTTTTGAATTTTGAATCTAATAGTGATTTCTTCCCTTCACTTAATTTGGGGCTCCAATGTTCTGGGGTAAATGCCAGGTTATTTATGTTAATAATATTCTGATCCAAATTCAGAGACTCTTGGACTCCTAGAAAGTTAAGGCCCTCTCAATAGTAGAGAGAATTTTCGTTTTAAACACCATTGTTATTTCAAATTTTTCTTTTTCTTCAATAGTCTATAAATGGACCAATTCTTCTCTTAAAAGAATCAAAACCCCCATAATGAATTTTATTTGGAATGGAACTATTCTTGAAATAATGATCATCACAGATTCATGGATGCAATGTTGTAAGCCTCGTGTTAGAGTGGGCATGGGTATCGAAAATATATATCTCATCAATCAGAAAATTCTAGATCATTTTGCTTAATGTATATTAAATTTGAAATAGAAATATTTGAGATTTATTAGATTTGTATTCTGAGGTAGATTAAAATCTTGAAGCATAAATTATGTTGAACCCTCTATTTGGATTATCTTCACAGATATCTTTCCTAGAATAATTATGCAATCAAACTGGTTAGCAAACATTAATTACACTCTTATCTTATGTTTTGATAATTAGATTGAAATTATATTGGTTAATATGATTGATTCCTCTACTCTAGTGAGGGATTATATTACCACCATTAAGGAACAAATATTTCTTCAGGACTCCCATCTTGATAAAGTTGGATAATTGGCTAGAAATTAAGATGTCTTCAACTGGGATTATTTAGCGATATGGGAACTAATTTTGTATAGAAATGTTAAATATAAATTGTTTAATAAGAATGAAATTTTTGGTTGTCCTAGGTGAATTGGATCATTAATGAAAAAATGGATTCTTCCATACATATTTACTCTATTATTGATGTTATTATTTTCAAATATCACTATTGATTCCATTATTTAAAAGGTTGGATTTTCCATCTTATCAAGATGAATATTCTGCTACCAGTATAGTGAGTATGTAGATCATATTTACTCATATTTTCACACAAAATTAGAAATATAGAATTGTATTTTTGATATTTTTGAGCTTCATCTTCTACGCACAAATTTTATAATTGATCATATAAAAGATTATATAAATCTCTCATTTTCTTAATAGATTATAAATCCCTTCAAGGAAGCATAATGATAGAACATTCATATTTTATGGAAAAGAAAAAATAGGATGAGTCATGGGAATGCCTCCTTTTATTCCCACTTATCCAATGTAAAAATTATTTTGGCTGTAAGAAGTGTGAATTATCTTAAGCGGATCCATTTCAACAATTATGTTCCTAAAATTTAGTGATAAAATGTCTGAAGGGTGAATGTAACTTCACCCTTCATTGGGTGAATTTTATTTTACATGTAACTCCCCAGTTTTTGGATTGTTAAAAATTTATTTCTATGGAGAATATAAGGGAAATTTTTTCCCAGTGGGCTTTGGATCTATATTTTGACATCATAATGGTTATGTAATGGGATTATTTTTTTGACTTTTGTAGTGTTTCCTATTCATTGGAAGTTGAAATTATTGTTTTGACCAATTCATTGGACATATAAAATCAAATGGACTAGAATAATTTATTGATTTAACCTGACTCCACTATAGTTGTACAAGTTGTGAGAACTGGTAATATTTACCATTTCTAGAAGATGAATGCAAGATGGAGTAAATTTTTAGGCAATATATTCCCAATGAATTAAATCATCACACATCTATTTCTTTAAGTTAAATCTCATGTTCATGGACTTTCAATAAAAGTGGTGAGTTTTAGTGATTGTATCTTCTCAAACACTCCATCAATTGATTTGATACCTTTGTTTCAAAGAGAAAAATGTAAAATTCCCTAAGACTATGTCATTTTCAATTCCATAAAAATTAGAAATTTAGTTTTGGAAAAGTCCTCATTTTTAAAAAAAATATTACAATTTCATTAGAATTTCAATAATACACCATTAATGGTCTTCATCATTATGTGTAAGCCCAGAACATGTCTCATTTCCTCCAAGGGGTTACACAGTCAATGAATAATCTCAGGGATTTCTATATGGACATTCCCCCCAAAGATCCAATCTTATGCTATCATGAAATATTGCTTTCCTCACATATATATTTTTTCTCATACAAAGAATGAATCAAATGATCTTCGAGACATGCACTGATCATGCCATTAGGAAGAGTCAAATGTCACAAATCTGGGCCTCTTCTTTAGGTGTTTATACAGACATTATTTACTTCCAAACTATGTAGAATATGATTCATTTTCATTATACAATATATAGGATGCCTCTATGAGGATCAATCCCCCTAATCACATATTCAAAGGTCTCTATATATTTCATTATCAAATAATGTTAAAATGCATGGTATGGTCTTATCATATGAAATTAAACTATACCCCTAAAACTATAAGGGATTTTATTCCCATCTTAACATAATAAATTGGATGCATATTTAATGTTTAAACCCAACATCGTTAACCGTTAATATTTATGAGGATGTATTCTTAATTTACATTATTTCATATCCTGACTATACCCTCCTGAGCTTATACTTCTCAATCATTGGGGTCATATTTCTAATGGACCACCGTGTATGAGGACATATACCCAATAAACTAATTCCCCCATTTGGAGTACCATATTATTTATGGGACATAATAACCATACTCATTAGATTATATCCATTATGGGGGCCTAATTCACAGGTCAATATTCATTGTAACATCAAACCACCCCCATTAGTCCATATCCCTGATGGGGGATATCTTCAAAGTGTCATATTCTCTATAAAATCAATTCATATTCACTAGTCTATATTCCCCTTTATGTTATTTAGAATTGTCTACACATGTATAATTCCAACACCAATAATTTCTATAAATTATTCATTTATCCATCCCTACTTCAAGACGTTAAACTGCATGGATTGGTTTGTTCCATATGACTATAAAATGAGTAAGATGTCTCATTATGTGGAAACAAACAATGTTGGTTTTGTTTCCTTTAATAAGGATATAAAAAAGCCTCATTCATGGGATATATCCTAATTACCAAATACAAATATCCTCTCTAGGTGGTGATAAACACAAGAGTTCTCAATTATGGCTATAATATAATAATTATAAACTGATATAAAATTAATAAGGAATTTGTGATACATGAAATTTTTCTCCTTAACATATATATTTTACTAGATTATTTGGATGGGGTAACCATTCCCACAAAAATATTTGGGAAGGATTCATTAACATATATTAAATATATATGAGAGTATTGATGTAATAAATAATTCATCTAAGAAGGTGTGATGATCCTGATGTACTATACTATCCACCAATGGGAAAGTGGACTTGGAAAATACTTTGGTGGAAGATGTTTTTAAAACAATTATATAAGAGATCATCATCCTTGACATTCAATATGTGGTAATACCAAATTTTTTTATTTAAAGTAGGTTTCTTCATGAAACATTTGAATGTAATAGAGACATGTTTTGAAATTTATATAAAGTCAAAGGACATAAAGAAGTATTATGTCACAGGGAAAAAGGAAGGGTAATTTCATGGTATCCACCCACCCAGAAACTACTATCCATGACCCCACTTCCAAATAAATATTGTATACATACTTGATTACCAAGAACCATCCCCGTTACCTTTATTATTAAGTTGTTTCACATACCCAATCCTTAGAATATTTGGATGTTGGTCTTGTGACCAAAATTTTAGTCATAGATGAAGTGGTACAAGTAAAATGGGTTTCTAAACCCAACCAATGAAAACTCATTTACATATAATATATGAATTTTTTATACTTGGATAATATTCAATAGGTAATAAAAGATCATGAATAAATATATTTAACTAATTCTTTTGACTAAAATATATATTGGATATGGAAATGATTTAGTCTTTTTATGATTCCAGCCTCCACCCAACTAAAGTGACCCATGTGAAAAAGGAATAGGAATTAATCTATGATTATCCTTGCATATATGAATACGTTCAAACAATTAATGAAATGATTTGAAAAGATGAAGACCCCTCGATTTCTTGTGGTGAACCCCACTACATAGGATTTCATACATATTGATTCCAATTTTAAGAGTATACATGATCCCTCCCATATTTGAATAGATTAAAATAATAAATGACAATAATGAAAATGGTGGAGACAATCTAATCTTTTGAATTTGTCATGTGACCTAGGGTTTCATATAGGTTGAGTCCCCTTCTCTTAAAAAATATTTCACCATAGGTAATATGTTTGTAAATATGGACTATGTAACACCCAATGATTTTATGAGAAATATTATTCTTAATTTCTTAGATTTCTTGTGTTTTATGCTACACCATGATTAGATTGTGCTCTACCGTATTAGCTTGTATTCTTGGCTTGTGTTGCACGCAAGACCGACATTCCTTAATAGTGTGTGTTGTACGCAATATCGAGTTTTACTAAACAACGATATATTATGAACTATCCGTTACAGATATTATTAACCATATTTTTATATTTATAACATTATCATTTATCTTACTCATTATCTAGAGCATGGTACGAGAACAAAATAAATATTTCGGGTAAAATAAGTATTTTTCAAAAAATGCAGTTTTGCCGCCTTTTGATGGCGCACCCCCTGTAAATCGAGTTTTTGACATGTTTATAAGTTCAATATGAAAAATAAAACGTTTTTCCTTGGAATCAGGATATAAAAATTTAGTTGGATTAATTTTTAACATTATTCTGATAACCTTCATATTTTGATGAATAGTAAAAATACGCTAAATTTTAATTAAAAACAACTTTTTTCATTGAGATAATTTATATTATTAAATAATAATATTTAATGTTCATAAAGTATAAATAGAATATATTTTTACCATTTAATATAATTTAAGACATTATCATTAATTTTACACAGAATTCATAGCTAAAATCATTTCAATCTTATGCAACGTTTTAACTTTTAAAACCCTTTTCCCAACAGCGGGATTAATTTTAAATTTAATACCGCAACATATGTGTATTGAATTTTAAAAAATGGATTCCATATTTGGAATCAATAGGACCAAATAATGTTAATAGGCTTATTTTTATTTTTAACCATTATGAATAGTAACTACGTTAAATTTTATTTACAACAATTGAAGGTAAATCAGGTAATTAAGGGTAAAAATAAGATTATAAAATTACTATAACATCTTAAAAAATTTAATTTGATAAATAAAAGTAGAACCATATCACCTAAAGGTATGAATAGATTCATTTCAAGGACTTTTCACCATGAAAATGATGCAATTATTATTAAAACTAACGAAAGTGACAATATGTCACTCTCTTATATCTTATAAGTGTAATAATTTTAATTTAGTGATAAACATAAGAAAACATCAAAAATAAAGAGTCTACATAATTATTGTAAAATTATCTACATCATATAATTTTATTTATAATTTTTACAGATAGATAATTATCAATAACGATGACACAATAGTGATGTATAAATTAGTTTATTGATTGAAATATCAAATAATTGGTTTTAATAATATTAAAATAAATATTATATGAAATATTTAATGTGATCCACGAATTTTATAGATAAATATGACATTTTATGAATCTATTAAATATTTTATTTCGAATATATCCTCTGTTTAGATTTTATTTTAATTCAAATAAATAAATAGTGACAAAATTGACACTATTGTTATTTTCTAAAAATAACATATTATTAAATTATTTAAAAAATAAAAAATTATTTAAAAATTATAAATTGAAAATTATATGGTCTGAAATTCCATAATTTATCCAATTATAGAAAATTCACAACACAAAAGTAATTATTTATAACAATTTAAAATTATAATCTTATTACCACAAATAAATTTAAATAGATTAAATAAGGATAAATCAAGTTTATAGGATTTAAAATAAATTCCAAAAATGTCTAAATATTATTGGTTGATGAGATTAACACCCTATATTATCTCATATTCGAAATGAGTCGTTTTTGGAGATTTTTAGGTGGGTTATGAGTTTATTATAAGTTAATATTTTAGAGGTTCCCAAAGGTGTCCCTCTCCTCTCTTTTAAAAGGGAACCTCCTTCCTGTCCTCTTCACAACATTTTGAGCCTTCATGCTCGGTCAAACCCTATCCATTTATATTATCCATTTCACTAGAAACATACTATAGTTCTTGTTTATGTTCAAAGTCCAACTTTAGTGCCCTAAGAGGTGGTTTAGAAGACGCGCGTCGAAAAAGAGGTAATATCTTTTACTGATTCATTCATATTTATTTCTTCTTCTACATCATCTTCTATAGTTTTTTCATTATAAAGAAATAACACCATTATAACTAATACGCTGATATTTTATTATAAATATGAAACAACTGTATTTCACCTTCTATCAAGTCTACTAAAAATGAAATCACCACGCGTGCCTATGTACGGCTTACTGTCTCCACGTTGTGGTGTAATCTGTTTTTCCACCACCACTTTACTTGGATGGGTATAATGGTGGAAATAATAACTATATATTATTAATATAAAATAATACTAATTCTTAAATATTATATCATCCACTTCAATTCCATTCAATAATTATGGGAACGATATCATCACTCGTGCGTACGTACGGATTACAGTCTCCATGATGTGATGAGATTCTTTCTCCATGTTAACCATTCAAGAATGATTATAATGTATATATAATAAGTAATCATGAAATATATTAAATAATAATTATACTGGGTTTATGTATATATATATAAGTCATTTACTTCAATTCAATTTAATAATGAAATGAAAACAGTGTTCATGTGTACGTAAGGCCTACCGTGTCCATGAAGGGAGTATTTCGTTCAATTTATCAATATATTATATATATATATATATTATGAATATATAACATATATTTCATGTTTTAGATTATGGAAATATTTAATCATGATCTATGTAATCATATGAATAATTACAAGTCAAAACATGTACGATAAATCAAACTATTTTACCCAAAATGTTTCTTTAATATGGAATTGAAACATAAACAGGTAATATAAAGTCATAAGTGAATAATATATGATATAATAAATATTATTAGGGTTCTGTTAAAAGTTTATAATATGTTTAAACCCACTATACAAAAGTCTCGGACACATATGGAAGAAATTAGACATAAGGTAAGGGGTAACTTTTCCAATATGGTTTCTATCTGAGATTGTTTATTCATAAGTATTTACTAGGGTTATAGTTATCATCCATATCCATGTTTTCTAAATAATTTTTCATTTATTTTTAAATTCATTTTTACCAATTTTTTACTTTTACTACATCGTACGTAAGGAATCTTTCTTTTTTTACCACACATGTTACTTTTTGACGTTTCCGGCAAAAGTAGGAGGATAATTTCATTTTAACTTATACGGCCTGAAAAAAAAATTACATTTTCATAATGAATTATTTCTATGAAGAATTATTTACAATATTTGATGATTATTTTCAATGAAATTCTTTTCTTTTAAAATTTCACAGCATTTTGAGAAATGAAAATGACTTTGAAGAAGAAAGGATATTTTCCTCAAGAACACATTTCAAGAGTTTTATCAAAACTACTTTCCATCTAAGATGAAATTATTTAATATGTTTATGTTTCAAGTATAATGTCTATATTATTTACATGGTTTGTTTTTTATTATTATGAAATGATATCCATTTTTTTATGTATTATGTTATGATGGGATGATGTTTATGAAACCCATTTCATTCTTTGGGTAATGATGAATGATTTATGTTTATTTTGTGTCACACGTAAGAATGACTTCATAATGATATGAGTGGGACATATATATCCCTCCAATGCATTAGGTAAAGATTAAGATCTAATGAGATAGACCCGGCTGGAACGGAAAGTAAATCTGGTTTAGTAATACAGGGCTGGAACGACCAGTAAACCTGGTTCAGTAATGGACTTTGTCCACTATGATGGTCTTGGCAGCAATGCCTTGGATACTATGGAAATCATATCATGTGATTAATGATTTTACATAATTACATGTTTTATTCCCATTCTATTTTATCATCATTGATGTTCCTTTAGGATCTATTCCTTACGTGCTGCCAAGATTTATTTCACAACTCAAGATTTTGATGTTTAAACTTTATGTTCATTTTTTAAGTTCAAATGTATATGGTTTGTTTTATTTTATCCATGATTACCCTTACTGAGAATTTTATCTCACCCTTTCTATGTTTTCTTTTCCATATGATATAAATAAATGTTTAAGGTAAGGAAAAAAATGGGAATATCTTTATTGGAGATGATGAAAATCATTCACCATGATTAGAAGATTATGTTCGGAGTTTCCAATGTCACTAAACTATTACGGTCCTTCGGTTTCTGTATTTGTTATATATTAATTATTCCACAATGTTAGTGTAACAACCATGTATATCATTCTTTGGTTCACTAAAGTTGTTTACATAGGAAAGGATTCGGTAACCTTTGGAATCTAGGATGCGAAAACATTTGTGAGATCCCTGCAGATTTTTTTAAGGTATGCATAAAGATGTCACTAAGGTTAAGTATAAGTATAGGTTATTGTCCTAGATTTATGGTAATGATCATAGAATTAAAAATAAATGTTAGATATTTAAGGTACTCCCCCTTTATTATGTTGTTTTTATACCATGATTTTTTCCTGTCACACTATTATTTTGGGTTTTAGATTATGGCTGGAACCCGAAGGAACCGTTTTGATCAATGTAATTGACAATGCAATGATTTCCATCCTAAACAAGACAATGTTATTGGATATGGAGTGAAAATTCTTATTTCTATACTGACACAAGCTATGAATCATTCTGGACTTCCAAATGAGCAGAGAAGGGAACAATATTCTATTGAGTCCTTCATGAGGCAACATCCACCTTATTTAAGTGGGTCTTCTGATACACTTATTGTTGAACAATGGATCCATACCATTGAAAATATCTTTTTCATACTTCAATTTTCAGAACATTAAAAAGTCATTCTAGTCATTTACAATTTATAAGGTGAAGCAGAATAGTGGTGGACACTAATTAAGAATACTAGGCCCAAAGGTGAAATTGAATCCATGGAATGGGACGAGTTCAAGAACATGTTTTTCAATAAGTACTCATGTCATATTCTACAAACAAAGATGGAAAAGGAATTCCTTGAACTTAAGAAAAAGGATGATGAATCTGATGGTATATACGAGGAAAATTTTACAAGTCATGAAGGTATGAATCTGGATTTATCATCCAACCTGAAAGTAAACTTGATCGATTCTTCAGTGGCATAAAACCAAGTCTTGGAAGGGAATTATCTATTAGAGACATCTCTAGCTATGAAAAAAAATTTCTTTGTTCTATAAAGGTAGAATTGAATGTTGGTGTTACATGTCTATCTCAGGTTTTTGACAAGAAACTATAGATGGAGTTTAAGGAAATATCCCTAAACAATTGTGAAAAGAAGAAAAATGTTTCTTTATTATCAAAGTGTGGAAAGAAGCATGGTGGAGATTGTCTTAAAAGAGACTAGAAAATGTTTTAAGTGTGGAAAATAAGGTCATCGAGCAACTGATTGTCGAAGTAATGTGGAAAATTTAGGTAATGATGTGAATACAGAAAAGACAATAGAGAACTAACCACCAACACTTCAATTACAAAAGTTAAAGGAAATGAGGAATTATGCTAACCAATGCCCTAATACAAGGGTTAATGATGATCGAAATCAACAACCTCTTATGGAAAAGGAAAAAACAAAGTCTCATTCGATCACTATTGGGGATTTTTAATATGACAACAAAGTGCTGGGATGATTAAGTGTATATGTAAAGGGATTCCAAAATAGTGTAGTGGAATATCATTTATAGAATTATTGAATATTGAAATATCTATGTATTGGTTTTCAATAATTGTATGGTACCAGTAACCATGAAAAGTGATTGAAATATTTTTGGAAAGAATATGATATGAGCATAATTAAGGGATACAGAGAAAATAATATGTTTGATAGTATTAATGAGATCATGAATGATATGAGGAAAAATTGATGTCATGTTTTGAGTATATATAATTTTTGGGATTTTGGTATAATGAAATAATTAACTTTTGACAGCATTCATGTTTTCACTATGGTTCTATAGTAACTCATGTTTCAAGAGAATACATTATTAAGGTATTAACATGTTTGGTATATGAGCTACCAGATATATCTTATGATATATGGGGGATAAATTATGGTAATCCCATGATTTTTATATAAACTCTTTAGTAATATTTTTCTTTATATTGTGAGTGTGGACAGAAGTATTTTGGATAAACCTAAAGGTTGTAATATATTAAGTTGGACATAAAATAGTATTGTTTAAGGCTATAACTTTTTTTCGATATTCTCTCATAAATGTTATAATAGTATAGGTTTATAAAAAGGACAACCAGTAAAACAAGAAGTAACTCATTGCATCAGACAATGCTGTTGAAATCGAACCCACAACCGAAGTGCGACATGACTTTATCGCATACCACTAGCCTACAGGAAGACTTTGGTTAGTAGAAATTTGTTTTATTTTATTAAGCTTTATGATAGCTGAAGTATAAGTCCATTTTTGGAACCATATATGATTAATATCACCATATATAGACTTATGTATATTTGATAACTTTTCCTAAACTTTTCTTTCAGTCAAATGGAATGACCCATCATTCTATCGCATGATCTGCCAACATTTCAAGATGGAAAAATTCAACTTCATTTTATATATAAGAGTTGAACTGGAAATTGTACATCGAATGACCAACGATGATATTATAGTAAAATCAAGTAAGTATTTTTCCTTATGCCAAAAATCATCAAAATAAATGAAATGATCTTGAAAACCAAAAATGTAGTCCTAGTACCCCCATATCTGATGAATCAGATGGTACCTTACATCATTACAAATTTATGGCTTTGTGGTTTTTCCCTTTTTCATAGCCAGGTTCTCTACCACTCTCCATTAAAACTTGATGGTTAGATTTATCTTTCATATGTTTATTTTCACCTATGTTATCCTATGTGGAAGCCCAGTGATGAGTTAATTTGGGTAACCGTTACATTTCTTACATTACATTTTAAAATTAACTTTTAGTATTCTTTTTTATGAAGTGGGTTTCTATTAATGTAATTTACAAGTTGTAAACTATTTATAACCCCGATGAATATTGAGGGTGAAATTCATTTAAAGGGGGTAGAATGTAACAACCCGAGATTTTATGAGAAATATTATTTTCAATTTCTTTGAATCCTTGTGTTGTACGTTACACCCATATTATCTTGTGTTATACTGTATTAGCTTTTCTTTTCGATTGTGTTGCACTCACTAGAGACTTACCTCAATAGCGGGTGTTGTACGCAATACTGAGTTTCACTAAAAATGATATACTATGAACTAGACATTATGAATAGTATTAAAATCCTTTTGAATTTTATAACAATATCGTTCATCATACACATTATCTAGAACAAGGTATAAGAACAAAATAATTTTTTCAGGTAAAGTAAGTATTTTTCCAAAAATGGAGTTTTGTCGCCTTTTGATGGTGCACCCACTGTTAACCAAGTTTTTGACATGTTTATTAGTTAAATTTGACAAATAAAACATATTCCATGGAATCAGGATATAAAAATTTACTTTGGATAATTTTTTTGACATTATTCTGGTAACCTTTATATTTTGATGAATAGTAAAAATATGCTATATTTTAATTAGAAACTACTTTTTTCATCGAGATAATTTATATGGTTAAATTATAATATTGAATATTTTGTAAGAATAAATAGAATATATTTTTACCATTTAATACAATGTAAGACATTATCATTAATTTCACACTAAATTCAAAGGTAAAAATAGTTCAATCTTTTTCCATGTTTTATCTTTTAAAGCCTGTTTTCTCACCAGTGGGATTAATTTAAAATTAAATATTACAACATCTGCATTTTGAATATGGAAAAAGGGATTTCGTATTTGGAATCAATAGATCCAAATTATGTTAATATGCTACTTTTTAGTTTTATGCATTATGAATAGTAACTACGGTAAATTTTATTTACTATAGTTAAAGGTAAATCGGGTAATTAAGGGTAAATATAAGATTATAAAATTACCATAACACCTGCCAAAATTATATTTGATGAATAAAAGATGACCCATATCACCTAAGGGTTGGAATAAATTCATTTAATGTACTTTTGGCTGTGAAAATGATGTAATTATTATTAAAACAAATGAAAGTGACAATATGTCACTCTCTTATATCTAATAAGTGTAATAAGTTTAATTTAGTGATAAAATTCATAAAATATAGAACATAAATAGTCTCCAGAAAGATAATAAAATTACCTACATCATATGAATTTTTTTAGAAATTTTAGGGATTAAATAATTATCATTAATGAAGACTCAATAGTAATATATAAATTATTTTATTGATTGAAATATGAAATAAATGGTATTAAAAAATATTAAAATAAATATTATATGAACTATTTAATGTGCTCCACGAATTTTATAGATAAATATGACATGTTATGAATCTATTAAATATTTTTTTTGAATATATCCTATATTTGGATTTTATTTAAATTCAAATAAATTAATAGTAAAAAAATTGACCCTATTGTTATTTTATAAAAATCACATATTATTAAATTGTTTTAAAATAAAAAAATATTTAAAAATTATAAAATTGAAATTTATATGGTCTAAAATTTCATAATGTATCCAATTATGGAAAATTCAAAACACCTATGTAATTATTTATAACAATTTAAAATTAAGAATATTATTACCGCAAATAAAATTTAATAGATTAAATAAGGTTAAATCAAGTTCAAAAGGATTAAAATAAATTACCAACATGACTGAATTTTATTGGTTTATGATCTTACAGCCCTATCTTATCTTATTTTCGAATTGAGTCATTTTTTGAGATTTTTAGGTGGGGATTGAGTTTATTATAAATAAATATTTTAGAGGATTCCAAAGGTGTCCCTCTCCTCTCTTATAAAAGGGCACCTCCTTCCACTCCTCTTCACAACATTTTAAGCATTAAATCTCGGACAAAACCAGTCCATTTATCTTCTACATTTCACTAGAAACATACTAGAAGTCCTGGTTTTCTTCAAATACCAACTTTAGTTCTCTAAGAGGAGTTTTAGAAGAGGTGTGTCGAAGAAGAGGGGATATCCATTACTGATTATTTCATATTTATTTCTTCTTCTACTTCCTCTTCTTTATTTGTTTCAAAATAAAGTAATAAAATAATTATAAATAATATACTAATATGTTATTATAAATATGAAACAACATTATTTATCCTTCTATCCATCCTACTAAAAAGGAAATCACCGCGCATGTGTACGTACGACTTACCGTCTCCACGCTGTGGTGTAATCTGTTTTTCCACCACCACCTTACATGGTTGGGTATAATGGTGGAAATAATAAATATATATGATTATTATAACATAATAATAATTATAAAATATTATATCATCCACCCCAATTCCATTCAATATATATGGGAAAGATATCATCACTCGTGCGTACGTATGGATTACCATCTCCATGATGCGATAAGATTCATTCTCCATGTTAACCATTGAAGAATGATTATAAAGTATATATAATAAGTAATCAGGAAATATATTACTTAATAATGCTACAGAATTTATTAATATATATATATATATATTTCATTTACTTCCATTCAAATTAATAACGAAACGAAAACAACATTCATGCGTACGTACGACCTACCGTCTCCATGAATGGTAGATTTCATTCAATTTATCGATCTATTATATATATTATGAATATATATTATATATAAATCATGATTAAAATTATAGAAATATGTAATCATGATATAAGTAATCATATGAATAATTAAAATTTAAAACATGTACGATAAATGAAATGATTTTACCCAAAACACATATTTAACATGGAATTCACAAATGAATAGGTAATATAAAGTCATAAGTGAATCATATATGATGTAATAAATATTATTTTTGTTATTTTACAAGTTAATAATACTTTTAAACCCACTATAATTGAGTCTTGGAAACATACAAAAGAAATTTGTCATAAAGTAAGGGGAAACTTTTCCAATCTGGTTTATATCCGAGATTGTTTATTGGTAAGTATTTACTGGGGTTATATTTATCGTCTATGTCCATGTTTTCTAAAAAATTAATCATGTATTTTTAAATCCTTTTTTTCCAAATTTTTAATTTTACTAGATTGTATGTAAGGAATCAATATTTTTTTTACCATACGAGGTACTTTTTGACTTTTTCGGCAAAAGTACGAGGATAATGTTTTTTTAACTTATAAAAGATTAACACATTTTTACAGTTTAATAACTCTTTATTTATATAAAGATTAATTTAAAATATTTAATGATTATTTTCAATGATATTTTTTGCTTTAAAATTTCCCTGCATTTTGAGAAAAGAAAATGATTTTGAAGAAGAAAGGATATTTTCTTCAACAATTCACTTCAACTATTTTATCAAAAATAATTTCCATCTAATATGTTTATGTTTAAGTATAATGACTCTATTATTTTCATGGTTTAATTTTTCTTATTACAAAATTATATCCATTTGTTTTGTATAGATTATGTTATGATGGGATGATGTTTATGAAACACATTTAACTCTTTGGGTTATGATGAATGATTTATGTTTATTTTGTGGAATAATTAAGAATGATTTCATTATGAGATGGGTGGGACCGATATATCCCTCCAATTCCTTGGGTAATGATTTATATCTCATGAGGTAGACATGGCTGGATTGGAAAGTTAATCTGGTTCAGTAATACAGGGCTGGAACGACATGTAAACCCGGCTCACTAATGGACTTTTTCTACTATGATGGTCTTGGCAGAAATTCCTTAGCTACTTGGGAAATCATATCATGTTCTTAATGGTTTTCCACAATCAAATATTTTATTCCCATGCTATTTTATAATGATTGATGTTCCTTTATGCTCTATGCCTTACGTATTGCCCAGATTTATTTCACAACACAATATTTTGATGTTGAAACTTTAGGTTCGTGTTTTTTAGGTACAAATATATATGGTTTGTTTTATTTTCAACATAATTACCCTTACTGAGCATTTTATCTCACCCATTATATTTTTTCTTTTCCCCAAGATATAAATAATGGTTTTAGGTAAGGAAACAAAAAAGGGAATATCATTATGGGGGATGTTGAAGATATATCATCATGATTAGAATATTAGGTTTTGAGTTTCCAAAGACACTAAACTATTATGGTCCTTGGGTGTATGATTTTGTTATGTATTAAGTATTCCGAAAAAGTAATGTAACGACCATGTATGTCAACCTTTGGGTCTTTATTGTTGGAATCAGAGGAAAGGTTTAGTTAAGATTGGAAATGAGGATGTGAAACGTTTGTGAGATCTCTAAAGATATTTCAAAGGTATGACTAGGGATGTTCATAAGGTTAAGTATAAGTATAGGTTATATTACTAGAATTATGGAAACAATCTTAGAATTAATCCTAACATGTTAGATATTTAAGGTACTCCCCCTTTATTATGATTTTTTTCCTATCATGATTTTTTCCTCTCACACTATTAATTTTTGGGTTTTAGATGATGGCTGGAACCCAAAGGAAACATGTTGACTAATGTAATGGAAAATGCAATGATTTTCCTCCTGATAAAACCAATGTTATTGGATATGGAGTAAAAAAATTATAGTTATACTTAAACAAGCTATAAATAATTCGGGACATCCAAATGAGCTGAGAAGGGAACAACATTCTATTTAGTCTTTCATAAGGCAACGTCCACCTTCTTTTAGCGGGTCTTATGATCCACTTGTTGCTGAACAATGGATCAGTACCATTGAAAAGATCTTTTTCATACATCGCTGTTTAGAACATGAAAAATTAATTCTATATATTTACCATTTAAAAGGCGAAGCAGACCAGTGGTGGACTCTAATTAAGAATACTAGGCCCCAAGCTGAATTTCAATCCATGGAATCAGACGATTTAAAGAACATGTTTTTCAATAAGTACTTCCCTCATATTCTTCGAAACAAGATGGAAAAAGAGTTCCTTGAGCTTTAAAAAATGGATGATCAATATATTGGTATATACGAGGAAAATTTTACAAGGTTTGCAAGGTATGCATATAGCTTTATCATCAAACCTGAAACTAAACGTTATCGATTCTTCAGTGGATTAAAACCAAGTCTTAAAAGGGAATTACCTATAAGAGACATCAGTAGCTATGAATAAATTGTGTGTTGTGATATCTAGGTGGAACTGGAAGTTGTTGTTACATATCCATCTCATGGTTTTGACAAAAAATGAAAGACAGAGTTCAAGGAAAAATCTCAAAACAATGGTGAAAAGAAGATGAATGTTTCTTTATGCTCAATGTGTGGAAGAAATCATGGTGTTGATTGTCTTAAAATGGACTAGAATATGTTTTATGTGTGGAATAGAAGTTCATTGAGTAGATGAGTGTCAAATAAATGGGAAAAAGGTAGCTAATGATGTGAATAGAGTAAAAGACTACAAAAAACTCACCATCTACACTTCAATGCAACAAGTGCAAGGAAATGTGGAATTATGCTAACCAATGCATTAATCCAAGGGTTAATGATGATCGACATCAACAAACTATTAAGGAAAAATACAAAGGAATGTCACATGTGAACACTATTTGTGATTTTGAATATGACAATAAAGTAGTGGAATTATTATGACTATATGTAATGGGATTCCAAAATATTGTTGTGGGATCTCATTTATAGAATTATAGAATATTGTAATATCTATGTATTGGTTTTCAATAATTGTATAGTACCAGTTACCATGAAAATTTAATGAAATTTTTTTGGAAGGAATATGATATGAGCATAATGAAGGGATACAGAGAAAATAATATTTTTGATAGTATTAATGAGCTTATGACTGATATAAGGACAAAGTGATATCATGGTTTGAGTATATAGAAATTTTAGGATTTTGGTATGTCGAAATAATTAACTTTTCATAGTACTCATGTTTTCACTAAGGTTCTATGGCAATTAATGTTTCAAGAGATTAAATTATTAAGGCATTCACATGTTTGGAATATGACCAACAAGATATATATCTTATGATATATGAGGGATAAATAATGGTAATCACATGCTTTGTATATAACCTCTTGAGTAATCATTATCTCTATTCTTTGAGTTTGGAAAAAAGTATTTTGGATAAGCCTAAAGGTTGGAATAGATTAAGTTGGACATCAGATATTATTGTTTAAGGCTATAACTTTTCATCAATTTTATTTCTAAAATTTTATAATGGTGTAGTTTTAGAAAAAGTACAACCCGTAGGAAAATCTATAACCCGTCACATTGGAAAAAGATACAGGAATTCAACCCACAACCGAAGTGCGACATGCCTTTATCGCATACCACTGGCCTATAAGAAGTCCCTCGTTATTTGAAATTAGTTTTGTTTTATTATGTGGTATGATAGTTGAAGTATAAGTCCATTTTTTGAACCATTTACGATTTACATCACCATATATGGACTTATGTATATTTGATAACTTTTGTTAACCTTTTGTTTCTGCAAGATGGAATGACCCATCATTCAATATCATGATCTAAAAATATTTCAAGAAGTAGAAACTCAACTTCATTTCTTTATATAAGAAATGAAGTGGAAATTGTTTGTGGAATGACCAACGATGATATTACACTGAAATCAAGTAAGTATTTATCCTAATGCAAAAATTCATCAACATTAGGGAAATTATATTGAAATCCAAAAACAGTGTCCTAGTACCCTCATATCCAATGAATCAGATGGTAGTATATATCATAAAATATTTATGGCTTTTTTATTGTTGGATTTTTTATAGACCTGTTCACTACCACTCTCCATTAGAACATGATGGTTAGATTTCTCTTCCATATCCTTATTTTCACCTGTGTTCTCCAATGGGGAAACCCAATGATGAGTTAATTTGGGTTACCATTACATTTCATACTTTAATTTTTCAAATTAAGTTTTTTTATTCCTTTTTACGATGTGGGTTTCTATGAAAAAAATTACAAGTAGTAAACGATTTATAACCCCGGTGAATTTCAAGGGTGAAATTCATTTTAAGAGGTGTAGAATGTAACACCCTGATATTTTATGAGAAATATTATTTTTAATTTCAATGATGTCTTATGGTGTACGCTACACTAAGATCAGCTTGCGCTATACCATATTTGCTTGTATTCTTGGTTTGTATTGCACGCAAGAGCGACCTACCTCAATAGCGTGTGTTGTACGCAATACCGAGTTTCACTAAACAATGATATATTATGAATTAGATGTTATGTATAGTATTAACAAAATTTTTAATTTTATAACATTATATTTCATCTTAATGATTATATAGAATATGGTATAAAAACAAAATAAATTTTTCATGTGAAATAATTTTTTTAAATCCATGTTTGTCGCCTTTTGATGGTACACCCACTGTAAATCTAGTTTTTAAAATGTTTATAAGTTAAATTTGAAATATAAAACTTCATCCTTGGAATAAGGATATAAAAATATACTTTGGATAAATATTTGACATTATTCTGATAACCTTCATTTTTTTATGAATAGTAAAAATACGCTAGATTTTAATTAAAAATAAACTGTTTCATCGAGATAATTTATATGGTTAAAATATAATATTTAATGGTTTTAAAGTATTAATAGAATATATTATTACCATTTAATATATTTTAATACATTATCATTAATTTTACGCTGAATTCATAGGTAAAAACATTTCAATCTTTTGCAACGTTTTATCTTTTAAAACTCGTTTTCTCAAAAGCGGGATTAATTTTAAGTTAAATACTACAAATTCTGTGTTTCCAATTTTGAACAATGGATTCCATATTTGGAATTATTAGGTCCAAATTATGCTAATAGGATACTTTTTATTTTTAGGCATTATGAATAGTAAATACGGTAAATTTTATTTACTAAATTAAAAGGTAAATAGGGTAATTAAGGGTAAAAATAAGATTATAAAATTATCATAACACCTGCCAAAATTCTAATGGATTAATAAAAGTACACCAATATCACCTAAGGGTTTGATTATATTCATTTCATGGACTTTTGACCATGAAAACAATGTAATCATTATTAAAACCAAAGAAATTGACAACATGTCACTCTCTTATATCTTATAAGTGTGATAATTTTAATTTAGTGATAAACTTCATAAAACATCGAACATAAATAGTCTCCAGAAAGAAAATAAAATTATCTACATAATATGAATTTATTTATAATTTTTAGGGATTAAATAATTTTAATTAATGATGATACTATAGTGATTTATAAATTTTTTTATCGAAATATCAAATAAATGGTTTTAAAAATATTAAAATAAATATTATATGAACAATTTAATGTGGTCCATAAATTTTCTAGATAAATACGACATGTTATGAATCTATTAAATATTTTGTTGTGAATATATCCAATAACACCCCAAGATTTTATGAAAAAATTTATTTTTAATTTCATTAATGTCTTGTGTTGTACGCTACACCAAGATTAGCTTGTGATATACCGTATTAGCTTGTAGTATATTCAAACACAATTCTTGGCTTGTGTTGCAAGCAAATGTGACCATCCTCAATAGCATGAGTTGTACACAATACGAAGTTTCACTAAACAATGACATATTGTTCTTATGAACTAGCAGTTATGAATAATATTAACCTCATTTCAAGTTTTATAACATTATAATTCATTTTAATAATTTTCTAGAACATGGTATGCGAAGAAAAAAAATTTAGGGTAAAATACGTATTTTAAAAAAAATTTTGTTTTGCCACCATTTAATGGAACACCCACTTTAAATCTAGTTTTAAAATGATTATAAGTTAAACTGGAAAAAATAAACTTATTCATTGTAATAAATATATAAAAATTTAAATTGGATATTTTTTTTATATTTTTCTGTTAACTTTCATATTTTGATGAATAGTAAAAATATGCTAAATTTTAATTAAAAACAACATTTTTCATCAAGATAATTTTATGGATAAATTATAATATTTAATGGTTTTAAATTATTAGTATAATATATTTTTACCATTCAATATAATTTATGTAATTATTATAAATTTTACATTGAATACATACGTAAAATCATTTCAATCTTTTGCAATGTTTTAAACAAAGACCTGTTTTTTTGGACAACGAGATTAATTTTAAATTAATTACTGCATCATTTTTTTTGACTTTGTAAAAATGGATTCCATATTTGTAATCAGTTGGTTCAAATTATGTTATTTGGATAATTTTAATTTTTTACGAATTATGAATAGTACCTACGGTAAATTTTATTTACCACATTTAATGGGAAATCACGTGATTATGGATAAAAATAATATTATAAAATTACCCTAACACCTGCCAAAATTCTATTGGATGAATAAAAGTCGAACCATATCACCTAAAGTTCGGAATAGATTAATTTCATGGTCTTTTGACCATGAAAAGTATGTAATTATTATTAAAACCAATGAAAGTGACATCATGTCTCTCTCTTATATCATATAAGTGTAATACTTTTAATTTAGTGATAAACCTCATAAAAATTCGAACATAAATAGTCACCAGAAATATAATAAAATTTTCTACATCATGTGAATATATTTAAAATGTTTCAGGATTAAATAATTGTCATTAATGGTGACACAATAGTGATGTAGTAATTATTTTGTTCCTTGAAATACAAATAAATGGGTTTAAAAATTTTAAAATAAATAATATATGAACTATTTAATGTGATCCAGAATTTTTCTAGATAAATATGATATGTTATTAATAAATTAATTTTTTTTGAATATATCCTCTGTCTGGATTTTATTTAAATTCAAATAAATGAATAGTGTCAAAATTGACACTATTGTTATTTTATAAAAACAACATATTATTATATTGTTTAAAATCACAAAAATATTTAAATATTATAAATTGAATTTTATATGGTTTAAAATGTCATAAAGTTTCCAATTATGGATAATTCACCACACATAAGTAATTATTTTTAACAATTTAATATTTGGAATATTATTACCACAAATAAAATTAAATAGTTTAAATAAGGATAAATCAAGTTGATAAGGTTTAAAATAAATTTCCAACATGTCTAAATTTTATTGGATGATGATATTACAACATATCTCATCTCATCTTTGAATTTGAGTCATTTTGGAAGTTATTATGCTGGGTTTGAGTTTATTGTAAATTAATATTTTAGTGGTTTCCAAAAGTGCCCCTCTCCTCTCTTATAAAAGGGAACCTCCTCCATCTCCACTTCACAAAATTTTGAGCCTTAAAACTCTTCCAAAACCAACCAATTATTTTCTCCAATTCCCTAGAAACATATTAGATGTCTTGATCTTCTTCAATGACCAAATTTACTACCCTAAGAGGAGGTTTAGAAGAGGCACGTCGAATAAGAGGTAATATCCTTTATCGATTCATTCAAACATATTTCTCCATATATGTTGTCTTTTTTATTTGTTTCATTATAATGTAATAAAATATGTGTCACTGATATACTTATATGTTATTATAAATATGAAACAACCCTATTTCACCTTCTATGCATCCTTCAGAAAATGAAATCACCGCGCGTGCGTACGTATGGAATACCGTCTCCACACTGTGGTGTTATCTTTTTTTCCACCACCACATTACTTGGCTGGGTATAATGGTGGAAATAATAACTATATATTATTATTATAAAATTATTTTAAATATTAGATTTTATATCATCCACTCCAATTCAATTCAATAATTATGGGAACAATATCAATGCTCGTGCGTACGTACGGATTACCATCTCCATGATGCGATGAGATTAATTCTCTATATTAACCATTATAGACTGATTATAAAGTATATATAATAAGTAATCATGAAATATATGATATAATAATTCTACTTTATATATATATATATATGTCATTTACTTCCATTCAATTTAATAAGGAAACAAAAACAACATTCATGCGTATGTACGGCCTACCGTCTCCATGAACGGTGTATTTCATTCCATTTATCGATCAGGTATGATTAATATAAATTATATATAAATCATGTTTTACATTCTGGAAATATGTAACCATGATCTATGTAATCATATTAATAATTTAATTTCAAAACACGGACGATAAATGAAACGATTTTACCCAAAACCCTTCTTTGACATGGAATCGACAAATGAACGGGTAATATAAAGTCATAAGTGAATAATATTTGATATCATAAATATTATAATGGTTCTTTTATAGGTTAATAATATGTTTAAACATTCTATACTGGAGTCTCAGACACAAACAGAAAAAATTGGACATAAGGTAATGGATAATTACTCCAATCTCATTCTTATCCGAGATTGTTTATTCATTAGTATTTACAGGGGTTATGTTTATCATCCATGTCCATTTTTTATAAATAATTTTTTCATAATGTTTTTACTATTCATCCATGTGAGTTTAAAATCTCATTTAACTCTTTTTGACTTTTACTATGTGGTATGGAAGGAATATTTCTTTTGTTTACCATACGAGGTACTTTTTTCCATTTCCAGAAAAAGTACGAGGGGAATGTTTTTTTAACTTATACAGTATTAACAGAGTTTTACAGATTCATAACGACTTATTTTCATGAAGAATCCTCTACAATATTTCATGATTATTTTCAACAAAATCATTTTCTTTTAAATTTTCATGGCATTTTGTGAAAAGAAAATGATTTTTAAGTAGAAAGAATATTTTCCTCAAGAATTCATTTCAAGTGTTTTATCAAAACTATTTCACATCTAAGATGAAATTATATAGTGTTATTATTATTCAAGAATAATTCTTTATTATTTACAATTTTTGATTTTTCTTATGATAAAATAATATCCATTTATTTTATATGGATTATGTTAAGATGTGATGATGTTTATGAAACCCTTTTTATTCTTCGTGTTAGGATGAATGATTTATGATTATTTTGTGGCACACGTAAGAATGATTTCAATATGAGATGGGTGTGATATAAATCTCCCTCCAATTCATTGGGTAATGATTTATATCTCATGATATAGACATGTATGTAATGGAATGTAAATATTATTCAGTAAAACAGGGCTGGAACAGCAAGTAAACTCGGTTCAGTAATGGATTTTGTCCACTATGATGGTCTTGGAAGCAATTACTTAGCTACTATGGAAATAATATCATGTTAATAATGGTTTGAAATAATTACATTTTTAATTTCCATGCTATTTTATCATGATTTATTTTTCTTTATGATCTATGCTTTACGTACTTCCAAGATTTATTTCACAACTCAAGATTTTGATGTTTAAACTTTATGTTCATGTTTTTAACTTCAAATTTATACGGTTTGTTTTATCTTCTCCATTCCTACTCTTACATAGAATTTTATCTCACCATTTCTATGTTTTCTTTTTCCAGCATATAATTAAAGGTTTTAGGTATGAAAACAAAAGGGGAAGATCTTTATGGGAGATGTTGAAGATCATTCACCATGATTAGAATATTATGTTCTTAGTTTCCAAAGACACTAAACTACTAAGGTCCTTGAGTGTCTATTTTTTATGTATTAAATATTCAGGAAAATTAATTTAATGTCCATGTATGTCATGCCTTGGGTCTCTACAGTTTTTTTCAGAGGAAATGTTTAGTTAACCTTTGGAAACTAGGATTTGAAAACTATAGTGAAATCCCTAGAGATAATTCCAAGGTATGTCTAGGGATGTCACTAAGGTTAAGTATATGTATAGTTTACTGTCCTAGAATTTTGATAACGATCATTGATAACCTAGGATTAAACCTAAGATGTTAGATATTGAAAGTACTCCCCATGATTATGTTGTTTTCCCAGTATGAATTTTGCCTCTCACACTATTATTTTTTGGTTTTTGATAATTGCTGGAACCAGAAGGAATCGTGTTAATGATCAATGCACTAGGAAGTGCAATGATAGTCCTACTGAAGAACCAAATTTAATTGGAAATAATGTGAAAAATCTTATTTCTATACATACACAAGCTACGAATAATTCTGGACTTCTAAATGAACAGAGAAAAGATCAATATTCTTTTGAGTCCTTCATGAGGAAACATCCATCTACATTCAGTAGGTCATCTAATCCACTTTTTACTGAACAATGGATCAATACCATTGAAAAGATATTTTCTATACTTCCCTATTTAGAAAATGAAAAATTCATTTTGGATGTTTACCGTTTAGAAGGTGAAGCAGACCATTGGTGGACTCTAATTAAGGATACACGACCCCAAGATGAAATTGAATCCATGGAATGGGACGAGTTCAAGATTTTTTCTAATAAGTACTTCCCTCATATTCTTAGAACAATGATGGAAAAGAGTTCCTTGTGCTTTAGAAAAAGGATGATGAATCTGTTGGTATATATGAGGCGAATTTTACAAGGTTTACAAGGTATGCATCTGGCATTATCATCCAACCTGAAAGTAAAGATGATTGATTCTTCAGTGGCCTAAACCAAAGTCTTAAAAGGGCATTAGCTATAAGAGAAATCAGTGCTATGAAGAAATTTTATGTTTTTCTATCAATTTATAACTAGAAGTTGGTGTTACATATTCATCTCATGGGTTTGACATGAAACGAAAGATGGAGTTCAAGGGAAAATCTCAAAACAATGGTGAAAAGAAGATGAGTGTTTCGTTATGATCAAAGTATGGAAACAATCATGGTAGATATTGTCTTAAAGGGACTCGAAAATTTATTAAGTGTGGGAAATAATGTCATCGAGTAAATAAGTGTCTAAGTAAAGGGAAAAATGTAGCTAATGATGTGAATAGAGAAACGACTATAGAGAATGGAACACTAACACTTCAATACTACAAATTCAAAGAAATGGGGAATTATGCAAACCAATGACCTAATCAAAGGGTTAATGATGATCGACATCAACAACCTATTAAGGATAAGGAAAAAAGGAAAGTCTCATGTGATTACTATTGGTGATTTTGAATCTGACAACGAAGTGGAGGAATGATTAAGTGTATATGGAATTGTATTTCAAAATAGTGTTATGAAATCTCATTTATAGTATCGTGGAATTTTGGAATATCTATGTATTGGTTTACAGTTATATTCAATAATTATATAGTACTGGTAACCATGAAATGTGATTGAAATATTTTTAGAAAGCAGATGATATACGCATAATTAAAGGATTAGTATAAAATAATATGTTGGATATTATTAATGAGCTCATGACTGATATAAGGACAAAGTGACATCATGGTTTGAGTAAATAGAAATTTTGGGATTTTGGTATGCGGAATTAATAAACTTTTGAAAGCATTCGTGTTTTCACTAACATTATATGGAAATTAATGTTTCAAGAGAATACATGATTAAGGTATTCACATGTTTGGAATGTGACCAACAAGATATTTTTATGACAAATGATGGTATTCACATGCTTGGTAGTTGGCCACTATAGTAATATTTTTCATTATACTATGAGATTGGACAGCAGTATTTTGGATATGCCTAAATATATAAATGGATTATGTTGGAAATTAAATAGTATTGTTTAAGGCTATAACTTTTTAATATTATTTCTGAACTCTTATAATAGTATAGCTTTCTAAAAACGACAACCCATAGGATGGGCGGCAACCCGTCGCGTCGGACAAGGATGCGGGAATCAAACCCACATCCAAAGTGTGATAGGCCTTTATCACCTACCACAGTCCTACAAGAAGACTCTGGTTAGTAGAAATTAGTTTTATTTTATTAAGTGGTATGATAGTAGAAGTATAAGTCCATTTATGGAATCATATATGGTTAATCTCACTATAGATGAACTTGTGTATATTTAATTATTTTTGCAAACTTTTTGAGACAGATGGAATAACCTATCATTCTATCGTATGATCTGCTAACATTTCACGGAGGATAAATTCAACTTCATTTCTTTAAATAAGTGATGAAGCCGAAATTGTTCATGGAATGACCAATGATGATATTACACTAAAATCAAGTAAGTATTTATCCATAGGAAAAAATTCATCAAATTTTGAGAAATGTTCTTGAAAACCAAAAATGTTGTCCTAGTACCCTCATATACAATGAATCAGATGGTACCTTAGGACAATCACAAATTTATGTCTTTGTGATTGTTGGATTTTTCATAGCCATGTTCTCTACCACTATCCATCAGAACTTGATGGTTATATTTCTCTTCTATATCGATATTTTGACCTATGTTCTCTTATGTGGAAACCCATTGATGAGTTAATTTGGGTAACCGATATGTTTCATACTTTAGATTATAAAATTAAGTTTTATTATTCCATTTTATGATGTGTGTTTCTATGAAAGAATCTTTCATGTAGTAAACCATTTATAACCGCAAACCTTTTCGAGGGCGTAATTCATTTTAATGGGGGTCGAATGTAACACCTCGAGATTTTATGAAAATATTATTTTTAATTTCATTGATGTCTTTTGTTTTACACTACACCAATATTATCTTGTGTTATACCGTACTATCTTTTAGTATACGCAAAAACTATTCTTTGCTTCTGTTGCACGCAAGAGCGACCTTCCTCAATAGAGTGTGTTATACGCAATACCGAGTTTCAATAAACAACGATATATTTTTCTTATGAACTAGCTGTTATGAATAGTATTAACTGCATTCTGAATTTTATAACATTATAATTCATCTTAATAATTTTATAGAACATGGTATGAGAACAAGATAAATCTTTAGGGTAAAATACGTATTTTTAAAAAAATGTTGTTTTGCCGCCATTTGATGGCGCACTAACATTAAATCTAGTTTATACCATGTTTATAAGTTCAATTAGTCAAAATAAACGTATTCATTGCAATAAATATATAAAAATTTACTTTAGATAATTTTTTTATATTTTTAAAGTTAACTTTCATATTTTAATGAATAGTAAAAATATGCTAAATTTTAATTAAAAACAAATTTTTTCATATGGATAATTTATATGGATAAATTATAATATTTAATTGGTTTAATGTATAAATAGAATATATTATTAACATTTAATATAATTTATGTCATTAACATTAATTTTACATTGAATTCATTAGAAAATCATTTCAATCTTTTGGAATGTTTGAAACAAAAACCCATTTTTTGACAACGAGATTAATTTTAAATTAATTACTACATCTTATGTGTTTTGAATTTGTTTTAATGGATTCCATATTTTGAATCAGTAGGTCCAAATTATGTGAATTGGCTACTTTTATTTTTTAGGCATTATGAATAGTAACTACGGTAAATTTTATTTACCATAGTTAAAGGTAAATCGGGTAATTAAGGGTAACAATAATATTATAAAATTACCCTAACACCTGTAAAAATTCTATTGAATGATTAAAAGTCGACCCATATCATCTAAGAGACAGAATAGATTCATTTCATGGACTTTTGACCATGAAAAGGATGTAATTATTCTTAAAACCAAAAAAAATGACAACTTGTCACTCTCTTATATCATATAAGTGTAATAATTTTAATTTTGTGATAAATTTTATAAAACATAAAACAAAAATAGTAACCAGAATGCTAAGAAAATTTCTACGTCATGTGAATTTATTTATAATTTTTAGGGATTATATAATTTTCATTAATGGTGACAGAATAGTGATGTAGAAATTATTTTATTGATTGAAATATCAAATAAATGGGTTTAAAAATATTAAAATAAATATTAGATGAACAATTCAATGTGATCCAAGAATTTTCCAAATAAACATGATATTTTATTAAAATAGTAAATATTTTTTTTTGAATGTATCCTCTATGTGGATTTTATTTAAATTCAAATAAATGAATCATGTCAAAATTGACACTATTATTATTTTATAAATATAACATATTATTAAATTGTTTAAAAATAACAAAAATATTTAAAAACTATAAGTTGAAATTTAAATGGTAAAAAATATCATAAATTATCCAAATATGGATAATTCAAAACACATAAGTAATTATTTGTTACAGTTTAAAATTTTGAATATTATTACCACAAATAAAATTTAATAGATTAAATAAGGATAAATAAAGTTGATAAGATTTAAAATAAATTCCCAACATGTATAAATTTTATTGGATGATTATATTAAAACCCTATCTCATCTCATTTTTTAATTTTATTCATTTTCGTTGTTTTTAAATGGGTTTTGAGTTTATTATAAATAAATATTTTTGAGGATTCCAAAAGTGCCCCTTTCTTCTCTTATAAATGGTCACCTCATCCCTCTCATCTTCACAACATTTTGAGACCTCAATATCATCCAAAACCTACCCATTTATTTTCTTCACATCCCTATAAACATACTAGAGGTCTTGATATTCTTCAAAGACCAACTTTAGTACCCTTAGAAGTGTTTTAGAAGTGGCACGTCGAAGAAGAGGTAATATACTTTACCAATTCATTAAAATTTATTTCTAATTATACATCTTATTTTTTATTAGTTTTATTATAATGTAATAGAATAAGTATCACTAATATTATGATATTTTATTAAAAATATGAAACAACCCTATTTCACATTCTATGCATCCTACGGAAAACGAAACCACCGCGTGTGCGTACGTACGGAATACTATCACCACGCTGTGGTGTAATATTTTTTTGCACAACCACCTTACATGGATGGGTATAATGGTGCAAATAATTTCTATATATGATTTTTATGACATGATTCTAATTATGAGATATTATATTATCCACTCCAATTCCATTCAATAATTATGGGAATGATATCATCGCTCGTCCGTACGTACGGATTACCGTCTCCACGATGCGATGAGATTCATTTTCCATCTTAACCATTCAAGAATGATTATAAGGTATATATAAAAAGTAATCATGAAATATATGACATAATAATTATACTGGATTTTTATATATATATATATATATATATTTCATTTACTTCCATTCAATTAAATAAGGAAATGGAAACATCGTTCATGCATACGTACAGCCTACCGTCTCCAATAACAATGTATTTCTTTCCATTTATCGATCTATTATGAATAATTTATATTATATATAAATCAGGTTTTACATTATTGAAATATTTAATCATTATATAAGTAATAATATGAAAAATTAAAAGTAAAAACACATAAAATAAATGAATTGATTT
Organism: Viscum album; assembly: GCA_963277665.1. Taxonomy (NCBI): domain Eukaryota; kingdom Viridiplantae; phylum Streptophyta; class Magnoliopsida; order Santalales; family Viscaceae; genus Viscum; species Viscum album. The sequence goes on along the minus strand of OY728135.1, from coordinate 1,058,998,814 downwards.
TACACAAAGTGTTGCTTTAACATGGAATTGCCAAATGAACGGGAATTATAAAGTCATAAGTGAATAATATATGATATCATAAATATTATTATGGTTCAGTTATAAGTTAATAATATTTTTAAACCCACCATACAAGAGTCTCGAACATATACAAAATAAATTGGATATAAGGTGAGGGATAATTATTCTAATCTCTTTCTTATTCACGATTGCTTATTCGTAAGTATTTACTAGGGTTATGTTTAACATCCATGTCCATATTTTATAAAAAATGTTTTCATAATGTTTTTACTATTATTAATTGTTTTTTATAGTTGTGTTTACCTCTTTTGACTTTTACTATGTAGTATGGAAGGATTCTTTCTTTTTTTTACCATACGAGGTTCTTTTTTAATTTTTCTAGAAAAATTACGAGGGGAATGTTTGTTTTAATTTATACGGAATGAATGGATTTTTACGGTTTCATAATACCTTATTTCCATGAATTGTTCTCTACATTATTTCATTATTATTTTCAAAAAAATCATTTTCATTTCAAATTACATCCCATTTTTTGAAAATAAAATGATTTTGAATTATAAAGGATATTTTCCTCAATAATCAATTTCAAGTGTTTTATCAAAAATATTTCCCATCTAAGATGAAATTATTTAGTATGATTATGTTTCAAGTGTAATGTCACTATTATTTACATGTTTTGATTTTTATTGTGATAATATGATATCCATTTGTTTTATATGAGTTATGTTAAGATGGGATGATGTTTATTAAAACCATTTTATTCTTTGGGTTAGGATGAATGATTTATGATTTTTTGTGGCACATGTAAGAATGATATCAATATGAGATGGGTGGGACCTATATCTACATTTAATGAATTGGGTAATGATTTATATCTCATGATATAGACATGGATAGAACAGTAAATAAATCTGGTTTAGTAATACAGGGCCAGAACGACAACTAAACCCGGTTCAGAAATAGACTTTTTCCACTTTCATGGTCTTTGCAGCAATGCCTTGGCTACTATGGATATAATATCTTATCCTAAATTGTTTTCCACAATTATATGTTTTATTTAATTTCTATTTTATTGTGATTGATTTTACTTTGTGATCTATGCCTTACGTACTTCCAAGATTTATTTCACAACTTAATATTTTGATGTTTAAACATTATGTTCATGTTTTTTAAGATCAAATGTATATGGTTTTTTTTATTTTCCCAATGCCTAATCTTACTAAGAATTTGAGCTCACCTTTTATATGTTTTCTTTTCCCCATGATATAAAGCATGTTTTTAGGTAATAAAACAAAAGAGGAAGATCTTTATGGTAGGTGTTTAAGATCTTTCACCATGATTTGAAGATCATGTTTCGAGTTTCCAAATATACTAAACTATTACGGTCCTTAGGTGTCTGTTTTTATTATATATTATGTATTCTGAAAAATTAATGTAATTTCCATATACGTAAATCCTTGGGTCACTATATATCCTTTGTGTGGATTTTATATAAATTAAAATAAAATAATAGTGACAAAATTGAAACTATTGTAATTTTATTAAAATAACATATTATTTAATTTTTTAAAAATCAAAAAATTATATAAAAATTAAAAATTGAAATTTATATGGTCTAAAATGTCCTAATGTATAAAAATATGGTAAATTCACAACACATAAGTAATTATTTATAACAATTTAAAATTTAGAAAATTATTACCAGAAATAAAATTAAATAGATTGAATAAGGATAAATCATGTTGATATGGTTTAAAATAAATTCCCAACATGTCTAAATTTTATTGGTTGATGAGATTACAGCCCTATCTTATCTCGTTTTCTAATTTATTCATTTTTGGAGACTTTTAGGTGGGGTTTGAGTTTATTATAAATTAATATTTTAGATGTTTCTAAAAGCTCCCCTCTCCTCTCTTATAAAAGGGAACCTCCTCCCTCTCCTCTTCACTACATTTTGAGCATTCATACTCAGCCAAAACCTTTATACTTCACTTCTAAAATTATTTCGAAACATAATAAAGGCCCTTTATTTCTTCAAAGAAAAATTTTAGTTCCCTAAGAGGTGGTTTAGAAGAGGCGTGTTGAAGAAGAGGTAATATCCTTTAACAATTTTTTCAAATTTATTTCTTCTTATACTGACTATTATTTAGTTGTATCATTATAAATTAATAACATTAGTATAAATAATATACTAATATGTTATTATAAATATGAAACAACCATTTTTCACTCTCTATACATCATAACAAAAAATGTAATCACCGAGCGTACGTACGTACGGATTACTGTCTCCACACCGTGGTGTAATATTTTTTTCCACCACCACCTTACTTGGATGGGTATAATGGAGGAAATAATAACAATATATTATTATTATAACATAATAATAATTATGAGATATTATATCATCCACTACAATTCTATTCAATAATTATAGGAACGATATCATCACCCGTGCGTACGTATGGATTACCTTCTCCACGATGTGATGAGATTCATTTTCCATGTTAACCATTCAAGAATGATTATAAATTATATATAATAAGTAATAATAAAATTTATGACATATTAATTCTACGTGATTTATATATATATATATATATATATGTCATTTACTTCCATTCAATTTAATAAGGAAATGAAAACAACATTCATGCGTACGTACGTCCTATCGTCTCCATGAACGGTGTATTTCATTAAATTTATCGATTTATTATATATATATATATTGAATATATATTATATATAAATCATGTTTTAAATTATGGAAATATTTAATCATGATCTAAGTAATAATATAAATAATTACAATTCAAAACATGTACGATAAATGAAACAATTTTACCCAAAACGCTGCTTTAACATGGAATTGACAAATAAACAGGTAATATAAAGTCATAAGTGAATCATATATGATATCATAAATATTATTATGGTTAGGTTAAAATTTAATAATATGTTTAAACCAACTATAAAATAGTCTCAGAAACATACAGAAGAAATTGGACATAAGGTAAGCTGTCACTTTTCCAATTTCATTTCTATCTGAGTTTGTTTATTTATAAGTATTTACTGTGGTTATATTTATCATCCATGTCCATATTTTCTAAAAAAAATTTCATGTATTTCTAAAAACCTTTTCACAAATTTTTTACTTTTATTACAAGTTATGTAAGTAATCTTTCTTTTTTTACCAAATGAGGTACTTTTTGACATTTTCGGAAAAAGTACGAGGAGAATGTTTTTTAACATATACAGCATGAACAGATTTTTACATATTCATAAAGCCTTATTTTTATGAAGATTACTTTTCAATATTTAATGATTATTTTCATTGAAATTATTTTCCATTAAAATTTCATGGAATTTTGAGAAAAGAAAATGATTTTGAAGAAGAAATGATATTTTCCTCAAGAATACATTTCAAGTGTTTTATCAAAACTACTTTCCATCACAGATGATATTATTTAATCTTTTTATGTTTCAAGTATAATTTCATTATTATTTACATGATTTTATTTTTCTTATTATGATATGATATCTATTTGTTTTGTATGTATTATGTTATGATGGGATGATGTGTATTATACCCATTTCAGTCATTGGGTTATGATGAATGATTTATGTTTATTTTGTGGAAAACATAAGAATGATTTCATAATGAGATGGTTGGGACCTATATATCCCTCCAATTTATTGGGTAAATATTAATATATCATGATATATACATGTTTGGAATAGAAAGTAAATATGGTTCAATAATACAGGGTTGGAACTGTAAGTAAACCTGGTTCAGTAATAGACTTTTTCCACTATAATGGTCTTGGCAGAAATGCATTGGCTATTATGGAAATCATATCATGTGCTTAATGTTTTTACGAAATTAAATGTTTTATTCCCATGCTATTTTGTCATGACTGATGTTCCTTTATGATCAATGCCTTACGTATTTCCAAGATTTATTTCACAACTCAAGATTTTGATATTTAAACATTATGTTCATGTTTTTTATGTTCAAATGTATATGGTTTGTTTTATTTTCTCCATGATTACCCTACCAAGAATTTGAGCTCACCCTTTATATGTTTTCTTTTCCCCAAGATATAAATAAGGGTTTTAGGTAAGGAAAAAAAAGGAATATCATTATGGGAGATGTTGAAGATCTTTCACCATGATTTGAAGATTATGTTCTGAGTTTCCAAAGAAATTAAACTATTATGGTCCATGGGTGTATATTTTTTATGTGTTATGTATTCCACAAAAGTAATGTAATTACCATTTATGTCAAGCTTTGGGTCTCTAAAGATGGTATCATAGGAAAGGAATGGTTATCCTTTGGAAACTAGTATCCGAAAACTTTAGTGAGATCATTATAGATTTTTCAAATGAATTTCATGGGTTGTCTCTAAGGTTAAGTATAATTATAGGTTATAGTATTAGAATTATGGTAACAATAATAGAATTAGACATAAGATTTTTTATATTTAAGGTACTCTCCCTTTATTATGTTGTTTTACTATCAATATTTTTTCCTCTCACACTATTCTTTTTGGGTTTTAGATGATGGGTGGAACTTGAAGGAACCATGTTGACCAATGTAATGGACAATTCAATGACTACCCTCCTAAATAATCCAATGTTATTGGAGATGGAGTGAAAAATCTTATTACTATACTTACACAAGATATGAATCATTCTGGACATCCAAATGAGCCGAGAAGGGAACAATATTCTATTGAGTCCTTCATGAGGTAACGCCCACCTTCTTTTTGTGGGACTTCTGATCCACTTGTTGATGAACTATGGATCAGTACCATTGAAATGATATTTTTCATACTTTGCTATTTAGAACATGAAAAAATCATTTTGGTTGTTTACCATTTAAATAGTGAAGCAGACCATTGGTGGACTCTAATTAAAAATGCATGGCCCCATGATGAAATTAAACCCATGGAATGGTATGAGTTCAAGAACTTGTTTTACATTAAGTAATTCCCTCATATTCTTCAAACAAAGATGGAAAAAGAGTTCCTTGAGCTGAAGTAAAAAAGGATGAGGAATCTGTTGGTATATACAATGAAAATTTTACAAGGCTTCCAAGGTTTGCATCTGGCTTTATCATCCAACCTGAAAGTAATGTTGATCTATTCTTTAGTGTCTTAAAACCAAGTCTTTGAAGTGAATTAGCTATAAGATACATCAGTAGCTATGATGAAATTGAGAATTGTGCAATCTAGGTAGAATGACAAGTTGGTGACACATATCCATCTAAAGGTTTTGACAAGTAATGGAAGATAGAGTTCAATGAAAAATCTCAAAACATTGGTGAAAAGAAGACAGATGTTATTTTATGCTCAAAGTGTGGAAAGAAGCAGGGTGGAGATTGTATTAAAATGGACTAAGAAAATTTTCATGTGTGGAAAGGAAGGTCATCGAGCAGCTGAGTGTTGAAGTAATGGGAAAAAGGTAGCTAATGATATGAATAGAGCAAAAGACTACAAAGAACGCACCACTAACACTTCAATGGTACAAGTTCAAGGAAATGGGGAATTATGCTAACCAATTCCCTAATCCAAGGGATAATGATTATCGACATCAACAACCTCTTATGTCAAATGACAAAGGGATGTCACATTAGATCACTATTGGTGATTTTGAATATGACAATTAAGTGGTGGAATGAATAAGTGTATATGTAATGGGATTTCAAAATAGTGTTGTGGAATACCATTTATATAATTATGGAATATTAGAATATCTATGTATTTGTTTTAAATAATTATATCGTACCAGTAACCATGAAAAGTGATTGAAATATTTTTGCAAAGAAGATGATATGCTCATAATGAAGGGATACAGAGTAAATAATATGTTTTATAGTATTAATGAGCTCATAATTGATATAAGGACAAAATGATTTCATAGTTTGATAATATTGAAATTCTGGGATTTTGGTATGTGTAAATCATTAACTTTTGATAGAATTCATGATTTCACTACGGTTCTATGGTAATTCATATTTCATGAGAATACATTATTAAGGTATTCACATGTTTGGAATATGACCAACAAGATATATCTTATGATATATGGGGGATAAATGATGGTAATAAAATGCTTTGTATATAACCTCTCTAGTAATATTTTTATTTATACTGTGTGTTTGGATTGAAGTATTTTGGATAATCCTAAAGTTTGGAATGGATTATGTTAGACATCATATAGTGATGTTTAAGGCTAGAACTTTTTTTTCAATTTTATTTCTGAAATGTTATAATGGTGTAGTTTTAGAAAAAGGAAAAGCTGTAGGACAAGTGACAACTCGTCGCATCAGACAAGGATGCTGGAATCAAACCCACAACTGAAGTGCGACAAGCCATTATTGCATACCTCTGGCCTACAGGAAGTCCCTAGTTAGAAAAAATCAGTTTTATTTAATTAAGTGATATGATAATTGAATTAGTAGTCCATTTTTGAAACCATATATGATTAATATCACCATATATAGACTTATGTATATTTGATAACATTGGTTAACCTTTTTTCAGATAGACTGAATGACCCATCATTTTATCGCTTGGTCTGCGAACATATCAAAAAGGAAAAATTCAACATCATTTCTTTAAATAAGAGATGAAGTTGAAATTGTTCATGGAATGACCAACATTGATATTACACTGAAAGAATGTAAGTATTTATGCATATGAAATAATTCATCACTATTAAAGAAATTTTATTGAAAACCAAAACTATTGTCCTAGTACCCTCATATCTGATGAATCACACGGTACTTTAGATCATCACAAATTTACAGCTTTGTGACTATTGGATTTCTCATAGCCATGTTTTGTACCACTCTCCATCAGAACATGATAGTTATATTTCTCTTCCATATCCATATTTTCACCGGGGTTCTCTTATGTGGAAACCCGGTGATGAGTTAATTTGGGAACCCTTACATTTCTTACGTTAATTTTTAAAATTAAGTTTTATTATTCCTTTTTACGATGTGGGTTTCTATGAAAAAAACTAACAAGTAGTAAATGATTTATAACCCCGACGAATTTCAAGGGAAAAATTCATTTTAAGAGGGGAAGAATGTAACACCCCGAGATTTTATGAGAAATATTATTTTTAAATTCTGTGATGTCTTGTGTTGTACACTACACCAAGATTAGCTTTCACAATACCGCAATAGCTTGTATTATTGGCTTGTGTTGCATGCAAGAGCGACCTACTTCAATAGTGTGTGTTATACGTAATACCGAGTTTCACTAAGCAACGAGATATTATGAACTAGACATTATGAATAGTATTAACCACATTATGAATTTTATAAAAATATTATTCATTCTACACATTATCTAGAACATGGTATGAGAACAAAATAAAATTTTCGGGTAAAAAAAGTATTTTTCAGAAAATGCAGTTTTGCCGCCATTTGATGGAAAACCCACTATAAATCTAGTTGTTGACATTATTAAAAGAAAAATTTGAAAAATAAAACATATTCCTTGGAATCAGTATATAAAAATTTTGTTTCGATAAAATTTTGACATTATTATGATAACCATCATATTTTGATTAATATTAAAAATATGCTAAATTGTAATTAAAAACAACTTTTTTCATAGAGGTAATTTATATGGTAAAATTATAAAATTCTATGGTTTTAAAGTATGAATATAATATATTATTACCGATTAATATTATTTAAGATATTATCATTAATTTTAAACTGAATTCATTGGTAAAAACATTTCAATCTTTTGCATGTTTTAACTTTTAAAACTTATTTTCTCAATAGCGGGATTAATTTTATATTAAATACTAAAACTTCTGTGTTCTAAATTTGGAAAAATTGATTCCATATTTGGAATCAGTAGGTTTAAATTATGTTAATAGGATACTTTTTATTTTTAGGAATTATGAATAGCAGCTACAATAAATTGTATTTACTATAGTTAAATGTAAATCGTGAAATTAAGGGTAAAAATAAGATTATAAAATTACCATAACACCTGCCAAAATTCTATTGGATGAATAAATGTTGACCCATATCACCTAAGGGTCGGAATAGATTCATTTCATGGGCTTTTGACCATGAAAATCATGTAATTATTATTTAAACCAAATAATGTGACAACATTTCACTCTCTTATATCTTATAAGTGTAATAATTTTAATTTGTTGATAAGATTGATAAACAATTGAACCTAAATAGTATCCATAAATATAATAAAATTATCTACATTATATAATTTTATTTATAATTTTTAAGTATTAAATAATTATCATTAATGATGACACAATAGTGATGTATACATTATTTTATTGATTGAAATATCAAATAAATGGTTTTAAAAATATTTAAATAAATATTATATGAACTGTTTAATTTGGTCCAAAAATTATCTAGAAATATATGACAAGTTATTAATCTATTAAAAGTTTTTTTTGAATATATCCTCTGTGTGGATTTTTTTTTAAATTCAAATTTTTGAATATTGAAAAAATTGACACTATTGTCATTTTATAAAAATAACATATTATTAAATTGTTTAAAATCAAAAATTTATTTAAATAATATAAATTGAAATTTATATGGTCAAATATGTCATAATGTGTCTAATAATGGAAAATTCTCATCACATAAGTAATTTTTTATAACAATTTAAAATTTAAGAATATTAGTGCCACAAATAAAATTAAATAGATTGAATAAGGATAAATCAAGTTGATAAGGTTTAAAATAAATTCCCAACATGTCTAAATTTAATTGGATTATGATATTAAAACCCTATATTATCCCATATGTGCATTGAGTCATTTTGGGATATTTTTAGATGGGGTTTGAGTTTATTATAAGTTAATATTTTAGAGGTTTCCAAAAGTACCCCTCTCCTCTCTTATAAAAGGGAACCTCCACCCTCTCCTCTTCAAAACATTTTTAGCCTTAAAAGTTGGAAAACCCTATATATTTCACTTCTCCACTTCCCTAGAAACATACTGAAGGTCCTAGTTTTCTTCAAAGATAATCTTTAGTTCCCTAAGAGGAGGTTTAGAAAAGGCTCGTCAAAGAAGAGGTAAAATCATTTACCGGTTATTTCATATTTATTTCTTCTTTTACATCCTATTATTTAGTTGTAACATTATAAAGTAATAAAATCAGTATAAAAATATACAGATATTTAATTTTAAATATGAAACAACCGTATTTCTTCTTCTATCCATCATATGAAAAACGAAATTGTCGCGCATGCGTACGTACGAATTACCATCTCCACGTCGTGGTGTAATCTGTTTTTCCACCACCACCATACATGGTTTGGTATAATGGTGGAAATAATAACTATATATGATTATTATAACATTATAATAATTCTGAGATATTATATCATCCACTCCAATTCCATTCAATAATTATGGGAACGATATCATCGCTCGTGCGTATATACGGATTACCGTCTCCACGATGCGATAAGATTCATTCTCCATGTTAACCATTCAAGAATGATTATAAAGTATATATATAATAAGTAATCATGAAATATATGAAATAATAATTCTACTGGATTTATGTATATATATATATTTCATTTACTTCCATTCAATATAATAAGGAAACAAAAACAGTGTTCATGCGTACGTACGCCCTTCCGTCTCCAGGAATGGTGTATTTCATCCCATTTATCGATGTATTATATATACATTTTGTATATATGTTATATATAAATAATTTTTTACATTATTTAAATATGTAATAATGATCTAAGTAATCATATGAATAATTAAAATTCAAAACATGTATGATAAATGAAACGATTTTACCCAAAATGTTGCTTCAACATGGAATTGACAAATGAAAAGGTAATATATTGTCTTAAGGGAATCATTTATGATATCATAAATATTATTCTGGTTCTTTTACAAGTTAATAATATGTTTAAACTCACTATACAAGAGTCTCAGATACATGTGGAAGAAATTGGACATAAGGTAAAAGTTAACTTTCCAAATCTCATTTCTATCTGAGATTGTTTATTCATATATATTTTCTTGGGTTATATTTATCATCCATGTACATGTTTTCTAAAAATTATTTCATGTATGTTTAAAGTCCTTTTTACCAATTTTTTACTTTTACTACATGGTATGTAAGATATCTTTCTTTTGTTTACCATACAAGGTACTTTTTGACTTTTCCAGCAAAAGTACGAGGAGAAATGTTTTTTTATCTTATACGACATGAACAAATTTTTAAAGTTTCGTAACATGATATTTCTAAGAAGATTAATCTACAATAATTTATGATTATTTTCAATGAAATTATTATATATTAAAATTTTATGGAATTTTTTGAAAAGAAAATGATTTTGAAGAAGAAAGGATATTTTCCTCATAAATTCATTTCAAGAGTTTTATCAAAACTACTTTGCATCTAAGATGGCATTATTCAATATTATTATGTTTCAAGTATAATGTCTCTATTATTTAAACGGTTTAATTTTTATTATTATGAAATGATATCCATCTCTTTTTATGGATTATGTTATGATGGGATGATGTTTTTGAAAACCATTTCACTCTTTCGGAAATGATTAATGATTTTTGTTTATTTTGTGGAATACATAAGAATGATTTTATTATGAGATTGTTGCGAAATATATCTCCCTCTAATGCATTGGGTAAATATTTATATCTCATGAGGTAGACATGGCCAGAATGACAAGTAAACCTGGTTCTATAATACAGGGCTGGAACGAAAAGTAAACCCAGTTCAATAATGGACATTGTCTACTATAATTGTCTTGGTAGAAATGACTTTGCTATTATGGAAATAATTTCATGTGTTTAATGGTTTTACACAATTACATGTTTTATTCCCCTGATTTTTATCATGATTTATTTTCTTTTATGATCTATGTCTTACGTACTACAAAGTTTTATTTCACAACTCAAGATTTTGATGTTTAAATGTTATGTTAATGTTTTTTATTTTCAAATGTATATGGTTTGATTTATTTTCTCCATGATTACCCTTACTGAACATTTGATCTCACCCTTTATATGTTTTCTTTTCCCTAGGATATAAATAAAGGTTTTAGTTAAACAAACAAATAGGGGAATTTCTTTATGGGTGATGTTGAAGATCATTCACCATGTTTAGAATATTATGTTCCGAGTTTCCAAAGACACTAAACTGTTACGGTCCTTGGGTGTCTATTTATATTATGTATTTTCCATTTAGAAAAAGTAATGTAACGGCCTTGTATGTCAATCTTTGGGTCTCTACAGACTAAATAGACTATAATAGAGACCCTTTATTTATGTTTCCCTATTAAATCTTCCAATAAAATAGCATCTAAAACTACTTTAACTGAAACTGTTTATTTGAGAAACAAGTCCACTTTTCTCAATGAATGATTTTGGGTAGATAATAATAAGATCATAAAAACACATTAATCATACTATTATTTATCTAGAATGATTAAAGAAATTGATAAACTATTAAGGTATCCACTACCTATTGTAAATAAAATCATATTCAATGGAAAAGGGAAGAAATCCAAAATGAAGATGCTTCAACATTTAAGACCTATAACAAGTGTAACATATCCTAATCAATGAAGATATTATACTATAATTTTCAATGTATAAGAAACTCTTCCTTGGTAATAGACTTTATTCATGTTATTACAAATTTTCAAGAGAATAAAAGAAGAATTTTTTCATGTGGTTTGTATGTGAAAATTAAGAACCAATTCATATTGTTTATGGGATTAAATATAATTACATTAGGGAAATTTAGTGTCCTTATTTCTAATGTGTTTTTTCTTACCATATTGAAAGGGTCAAAAGGTAGAGCATTAATGAAATGGTTCTTAGCCCCCTAGGTTTCTTATTTGTTACATCATATTACCTTGACTGGGTAAGATTCCCATTTCTCTAAGGAAGATTTTGAATAAAAATCCTTAAATGTGGTTTATGGGGTTTACTACATGTTTTAGGATAGGTAAACACATGGTACCTGAAGTATATGATGGGTACATGGGGAAAAATTCAAGTCCTGAAGTTGGGGTCATGCTATGAGATGGAACACACTGTGCACCTAAGGTACACATCTTGTAAAATTTAATTATTGGTTATTTAACCGGAGGCAATGGGTTTTTTGGTGTACTTATCCATTGTGGCCTTCATCTAATGACTAGGGGTACAATGTTGTTAGTCAGCCCATGCCTAGCTTAAATTCACGTGTTTGTATATTTCACTTAGTCTATTATTTATATACCTCATGGATAACGACCCTAGACACTCTTTAGGTGACTTTTAAGGGAACCCCTTCTTCCAGATTGATCCAATAAACATTAGATCTTTGTTTCATCTTCGTTACGTCTCTTTGAGTAACTGTTCTATTAGATAAAATTATTCTCTCCTATTGGTTCTAAGATCTATTCCTCTTATGGGTAGATCTAGGTTTTTGTTTTTAAAATAAGTTTAGAGTTTTCTTTTTTGTTGATAGGAGATGAGATATAAGGCCATTTCATTGAAGAATCAACTTGGTATTTGTGCGTGTTCTCAAGGTATGGTCAGTCTTTGTCAAAACTATCATTTTAAGATTCTTTACTCTCAAATCCCGTTAGTATACCTGATTAGAATGCTTTGAAATTGAATTTATTGTGATGAATTAAATGTGACTTGGTGGTTGAAAACTTTCTGGAAACCTTCTATAGTGACAATTTTTTAAATCCGAAAATTATTTTTTTTGAATAATGTTATTTGGTTCGTAATTTTTAAAATGGAGTTTTAAATTGGGATTTTTTTGAAATATTGGAACATGATTTGGATGATATTTTTTCAATAAAAAGTAATGTTTTTTTGGAAAATAAATGTCATATATGAATTTGGTAATTCTTTGGTTTTCAATAAAAGTTATTTTTTATTGAAATGGTAATGGAAATATTTGGAATACATAGTGTTGGTGTGATTTCATAACTTATGTGTCCTGAATAAGTGAAGAGTACCATTGGGGTACAACATACATAACCCTCGATCAGGGGCAGCTGTTAGTGGCACACGAAGTGATTTGACAAGATAATTCTCATAAGTATGAAACTATGGAATGAAGCATGCATTTGTGGGTGTGTTTTGAACTATAGAATGGGTATGAAACAATAATTATCAAAAAAATTTATAATCCTTTGTTAGTTATTTTTTGGAAAATAACATTCTAAAAATTCGTTTCATTTACTTCTTTTTACACGTGGTAATAATTGGTTTTCAAACTAGTATATATTTGGGTATAAAATGTCTTGGTAAATTGTTTTATATTAACTATTTTATATAATTATCTAACCATTCTATCATAGTGGTGCAATTTTTCAAGTCATTGGGAAAACCAATTTAGTTTTATACGAACCCCTATTTTGGAACTTTTTTTGATTTTGCAGATGATACCTTGTGGGGCTTGGGAAAAGATAATGTATTACACTAATTTAGCACCATCTTGTGATAATTTTGACTACTTGCTGATGTTGGTGGACGGATATCATGGATCATGGAGTCTTTTTGTTGTATTCTAGTTTATTGTTTGTATTTTGACTATTTACATTGATGCGGGTTAGTCTTCCACTATAGCAGACTTGGGATGGTTTTTAAAAAGAATGATTTGAAATGTCTTAATTTATGTCATTCATCATATAGTGAGCTATTTGTGGATGGTTTTTTGGGTTTTTGTTTTTAGAAATCAAAGGGAAATCATCCCATACTATCATTGAAACCTGCCAGCATTTATTTCCAGACTTTGGGGACATGGGGATATTTCTTAAGGCAAAGTAATGACTATTTATACTCTCAAGCCAATGAGAATTATTGGGTCATTACAAATGGAATCATCTTGTTTGGCCCATGCCTAACAAGTAGTCATCAATTTTCTTGGTCTTGGAGTTAGAATTATTTCTTGTTTATTCCATGGGTTGGAATCATATAATGGAGTAGGACTATTGTAATATAAAATGTATATCATAAAATAACATAGCTAACCCTTTTATCTTGAAAATTAACTTACAAAGAAGTTGGGAACAAAAGTGTAAAGAGATAAATCTAGGATTTTGAAACCTCGTTATTAATTATTTTTCCAATTATATGAACATGAAATGCATTATAAGGTAATTAATTCCAACTAGGAGTGCATATATAATTTCAGGTAATTATTCATGGTTTAAAAAAGTGTAGATTTTTTACATGAAATTTTTTTCTTCAAATGAATGATTTTGAAGAAAGAAATTCTTATGTTATTTTGAAAATGGTTTAATTTCCAAAAATAAAGGTGAATGTTTTCAAAACGTTTTAACATGGAAATATGTTGTTTTTGGTAAACAATGTCTTGTTAGTTAATGTTATAGATTTTAAAATGATATTCCATGAGTTACTTGAGAGAGAATTACAATATTTGTCTTTTTTTTAGAAAATGGTGCCAGATAGACGTCCTAGGAAATAACTGGAGGAAGTTGCAGAGAATGTGGTTGCACCTGAGACACAAGAGAACTAAGATATGGTCTAGAGTATTATTCACGCATTCAAGATATGGACACTTGGAACCGCCGGGATTAGCCAAGGAAGGTAGATCACTCCATTCAGTTCATGAACCAAAATCCACCCATCTTCATGGGTGATTCTGAACCTGAAAAGGTAAAATTGTTGATGAGTATGATGAATGAAATATTTGACATAATCAACACACTAAAATATCTCCAATTCAATCTGTCCACATTCATTCTTTTGGATCTTTCATGTCAATGATGGGAACTGATAATACATTCTAAAGGGGATTAAGGCATTACATGGGAGGATTCTAAGGAAATTTTTAATAAACAATTATATCCACATACGTTCAATATATAGAGGAATACATACATATTTATCTTGAATCAGGATAATATCTCTTTCATAGAGTATGCGACTAAATTCTTGAATTTAGTGTGCTTTCTAATAGATGTTCGGGAAGGTGCGTCCTTGAAGGAACACATCTTTGAATCAGGGCTAAGGTATGAGATTTGATTGAAGATTGCGGTACTCTGTATTAATGATTAGATACAGTTGTCGAACAGAGTGGAAGTGGATGAGAAAGATATCTCCTGATCTATGGGAGGATGTATTTGGATATCTACAGGGAATAGTGGGAACTCAAATGCTTTGAGAAAGAGGAAAAAGGAAACCTATATCGAAGGTGGAAGTGGAAATCATAATTAGACTCCTTGATCAATGAACCTTCCTCCATGTCCTTGGAGAAAATCAAGTTATTTTTAATGTTGTTCTCTTGACCACATAAAGAGAGAGTGTAAGAGACAACCTAGAGAAAGCCATAACTGCCCGAAGATGAGGCATCTTTAGCACTACTGTCGTTGAGCTCCAAGGTCAGGTGCTCGAGACACTTATCAGGAATCTCAAGCATCATATACTTTAGAAGGGAAAGGAAAGTATAATTAAACTATTTAGAAGATAAGAGTTATCCATGGTGATTCTAGAAATAACATGACTCCTCAAACAGAGAAATATCTTTATGAAAACAAGGCGAACAATGAAGCAATGTAGAAATTGTATGGAGGTGAGAAGATGATTGTCAATGATCATGCAGAACCACCTATGGTGAGATATACGATTGTTTACTCTAGAAATGGGGATGAACTCATTGATTTTAGTTTCAAACATTACAAGATGTTTCTAACGGGTTTTATCGTAGAACCGGAAACATCCAATGATTTTATATCCATGTGGACCTACATTCCAATGGTTGGTGCTCACTAGTTATGAACTGATGAGGCTTAAGAATTTTCATTGGTCGAGAGGATGGGAGGTCGGACTCAACACACCCTTTTGGGTGGAATTATTTTCTACTCTGAGACTCTCTTTGTAGATTTAAGTTATGTTCAGGAATCCTTATTACATTAACAAGTATGAAAATGAGTTTTTCATTAAATCTGACGATCAACAATCAGTCTGTATGTGATTTAGAGAATATTTTACATTTATTCCAGGTTCTTCATCGATAGAGAATCATCTGTATTTGTTATAGATTCTTGGTCAATGGTATCCTTCGACACATTATATATAAATCTCTTCGTCATTATATTAACCATACTCATTTTAATTCCACTCAGCGGGGCACATGTAGTTTATTGTCATTCAGAAGACATAGATTATTTCACAGATGGGATCGCGCCCACAGATGGGCTACCTACGTATCATTTGTTTTAGAAAAGGAATCAGAAGCCACGTAGTTTGAGTAAATAAGTATGAGTTTTATGTATGATTGTTGGCTCAAAGAAAGATGTCATAATTACTTTTACATTCTAAGATCACATGAGTCATACTCGGTGTGAGAAACAAGAGGTATTGGTAAAAACAGAAAATTTGTGCCATGAAAGGTGCAATTATAATAAATTGTTTGGAGAATATGTATTTATGACTTCCCAGATAGATGAATATTAGGATTTACTTTTAGGGAAGAAATCTGGAATCAAGGTTCATAAAGGTATATGTACTTTATAGTGATTTGGATACTCTAACTTGGGGCTTATTCCTGAGGGGGATTCCCAAATTATGAGGGGATTTATGATTGGATTTTACACCTGATAAAGAATCCCATGTCAAAATTAAATTAAGATTGGTTAAGAGAAATTATGACTCGAGATTATTATTAAAGAAGAGGCCCTTGTTAAAATGAATTATAACTGGGGATTACTCCTAAAAAGGAAGCCCGGGTTAAGGAAATTTGGATTTTTGGGAACATGGGGCTTACTCCTAAGGAGGATGACCATATTTAAAGAATTATGGTTGGGGATTACTCCTGAGGAGGATATCCAAAATTATGGGAACATAAAGACTGGGGCTTACTCTTGAAAAGGAGGCCTAGGTTAGGGGACTTGAGACTAAGGACTTATTCCTGAGAAGGATGCCTAAGTTAAATGGAATTTATGAGTGGGGCTTATTCCTGAGGAGGATTCCCATATTTGGGGATTTGAGATTGTGGCTTACTCCTAAGGAGGACACGCAAATTAGAGGAATTATGACTGGGGATTAGTCCTGAAAAAGAGTCCCAGAATTAAGAACATCTCATTTTTAAAGGATGAGGTTGAATGAATGAAGTATCACACCTTAGTGACATAAATATATGTAAATCACTATGTTTTAAGAGATATTCTACATAATTCCTTTCAGATGAGGTAGCCAACATGGAAGCCATTCCAAAAGAAATGGCTTTAAAGACGGTTTTGAAGGCTGGATCATGAACAGGAGAGGTGGATAGGTAGGAGAGGCACCCAAAAAGTGACAGGCGCACATGTCCTATGTGGGAACGTAGGTCCTAGTTGCACAGGTGTACCTGCGTGACAAATGGATACTTGCATGATAGTCAACCCTTAAGTTAATATTATGGCGATACATGGATCAAGCCTTTAGAATTAACCCTAGGGGATTCCAAAAGGGTGGCACAAAAGTTTTGTTGAAGGAGTAAGGCGGCGTGCAGGTGTGGCCATTTCCATTAAGGTCTGGCTACATAGGCGCGCAAGTGTTGATGAGTTTCAACACTTAGGCCTTACTCCCCCACTTTAGATCTTCAGTTCATGTAATAAATTACCTTAGAAGTGTTCGGAAGCTTTGCGAAGAGACTAGGGCGACCAGAGCACGAATATGAGTTTTTGGAATTTTTCCTCTAAGAAATGGGGTGCCCACCAGGGGTACTTATAGGCCAGGGAAGTCCCTGAGAAAAAATCAAAGAGGGATTGCAATCACCTACGCGAACATTGGGCGGTGAGCAAGTATACTTGCGCGAACTTGGTAAGACTTGTGCGACTCATGTGAAAATGAACATCTGCTTTTGCCTTTGTCAATTTTTGATGTTTCTTCAAAGGATGAATCACTTTGGGTTCAATGTATTTCCCTTTTCATTCATTTATACTTTTTGAGGGAAAGGAGCATCAACAAAAGTCCCCCCCTTAGAGTTGGATCCCGAGAGAAAAGAGGATTTGACTCTGAGGAAAAAAGAGAAACCCGGGGTCTTTGTGGTTACTAGCAGTTTAAAGTCATGCATGTCAGACATAAAAAGGCTAATGTTTGAGGTCAAAATATCTTTGACCAAATGGATTAACATTGACTCAATTCCTTGATAATTTAACGGAAAACATATTACCATGTTCAAGTATGAGGGAAAATATGTAAAAGATGACTTAAGAAATATTGAATCCGAGGAATGATATGAAAAATTGTTAAAATGGAATTAGAAGAAGTAGTTCCCAAGAATGAAGTTAACACTACTTAACAAACCCGTTAGGGGGTGGAATTATGCAAGGACACCTAAGGGCATTGGATGCATTGTCAAATAATAGCATCTTTTGGCTGACAAGTCTGTTATGTATACTATTTATGCAAGGCCACCAAAGGGCACGTGCTGCATAGTCATAAAAAAGAACTCTCAGGAATTTACTTTTCTACTAAAAAAAGCCAGTGGAAGTTTATGGGGATTCAAATTTTCCAAATCATAGAGTTTGATGTTTGGAGAGAGGTACTTGAATATGGAGAAGATATTTCCAAACAAGATTTTCTATGAACTAGATGAATGACACTCCTACAAAGGTCTGACCTAAACGTAGGAAAGGGAAATATAAACCATAGACTTGAATTATTTCAGATAATGAAAAATATTATCAGACATATATGTTAAGGATGACAATTTTTTCGGATCCCTACATATTGTCATTAAGACTACTAAGTACAAAAGAGATTTTCATCCCAAGAATAAAATTACCACTATTTGAAAAACCTGTTAGGGGGTTGTATTATTCTCCTCCGCCTAAGGGAATTGGATGCATAGTCAAATAATAACACCTTTTGGCTGACACGTCTGTTATGTAGACTATTTATGCAAGGTCGCCTAAGGGCATGTGCTACATGGTCAGGAAAAATAATTCTCAGAAATTGGATATTTTGTGACTAGAAGTCAAGAAAAGTGTTATGGAGATCTGGATGTCTTTATGGTTAGGAGTATGACACATAAAAATGGTAATTTTTTCAATGCATGTAGAGATACACAAAACAATGCTAACCATAAGCATGTTGTGGTTGGGTCCTGAATTGAAATGTTGGACATCACTACATATCCCATAAGGATGAGAATCAAGCCAAACGTAGCTCTTGAAATTCAGTTTAATGACATTAGGGACAAAATTATGGGAAATCATAGTTTAGTTTTATAGAACTCGGACCATAATAATGAATACACATCGTGTGTTTTCATAGGGACTTTTCAGCCAGGGGACTGAAAGTAAAATTTGGGGTTAGTCCCAAATACTTGGGGCTGGATTTGATGGATGCTCGAACGTTACTATGTATCCCATAAGGACGAGAATCAATCCACACATAGTTCTTGAAATACCATCTGTACAGATTTGGTTCGTACATGTGATGGGAGAAAAGGGGACTTTAGTGCAATGATGGTTTGACCCAAGATAAAAGGATCAGGTATTTCCATATATGCACGTAGTCTTTAGATGATAACATGATCATAGATCAATGTAAATAATGATTCCCTCTTAGGTGAGAGTGAAAAAGAATTTTTTAGTTTATTTTCATATAGGAAAAAAGTGGTGTACATTTTAACGTCATGTAGCAAGGACAAAGGTGAACCAATGTGAAGAGATTGATTCTGGGGGTGGCTTCATAAATCAACATCATATGAGATGGAGGTGAACTAATGTGAAGAGATTGGTTTTGGGCTTGAACTTCATGAGGTTTCCTACATACCCATCCTTGAAGGCAAGGATCAAAGTCTGCGTAGTTCAATTAAAGAATGAATTCGTGATCAAGTTGTTCTGGGGGAGAATGACCTAAAAAATGGTATTGGTACTTACGTATGGTTAGCAGCCCAGAGAGGGTGTTATGGTAGAAGTTTAATCTAAGCTGACGTGAGTCATACTCGGTGTGAGAAACAATAGGTAGCAACAACCTTAATTATGCACAGTTTAATGTCATGTATGACATATGAAGGGACTTTGCAGTTTAAAGTCTTGCAGTGAGGACTATTGGTGCTGCACAGTTTAGGGTCATGTAGCATAGAAAAAATATAGTTTAACTTCATGTATGACGTATTAAGGGACACATTTTAACGTCATGTTGGACATGAACACATTTTTGCATCATGTTGGACAATAAGGGTGTTGTACAGTTTAGAGTCCTATAGTTAAGGCGATGGGGTCAATACACTTTAACATCATGTTGTATGAAAAGGGGACGGTGCAGTTTAATGTCATGCAGTGAGGACAAAATAGGACACAGTTTAACATCATGTTGGACGTATAAGGGACTTTTTCACAGTTTAACATCATGTTGGACGATGGTGAGAAGAGATTAAGGTCATATGCGTGGACCATAGATTATGCAGTTTAATGTCTTGCTGGACTTAAGGGACTTCTGTACAGTTTAGCGTAATGTAGTTTGGACGAAACAGTTTAACGTCATGTTGGATGATATAGATGCAAATAGTTTAAAGTCATATGTATGGACCCTGGATGGTGTAGTTTAACATATTTCTGGACGATGAAGTGTTTGTATTACACAAAATACTTCTTTAGAAATCTAGCATCTGTTGGAGTAGTGATGAGTTCTCCATCCATTAATATTAATTAATAAGCTCCATTAGAGTAGACCTTATGTATTAAATAATGTCCTTCCCATTTTGGTTCTAGCATGGGAGGTTTCTTTCCCGGTATCATTGGAGTTCTAAGAACCAATACTAATTCACCCAAAATGAATGTACGAAGACGAACCATTTTGTTGAAATCTTGTGCTATTCGATTTTGATAGACATCCAAGTGGTGCAAGGTGCACAATCTTCTCTCGTCTAACTGTTCTAATTCATCCAATCTCTTTTGAGATTGTTCATCTGTAGATGATTGATCAATAATGGCTACTCTGAGCGAGGGTAATTGAACATCAATGGGCAAGACTGCTTATATTCCATATACTAATGAATATGGAGTTGACCGAGATGCAGTGCGGGTGGTGGTCCGATAAGCGCATAAAGCATGAAAGAGTTTATCAAGACATTATTTCGTATCTTTATCCACCATCATTTGCAGTATGTTTGAAAGAGTCATGTTGAAAGCTTCTATCTTTCCATTCGCCGCTTCATGATAACGAGATGATTGATTGGATTTGATTTTGTATTCTTGATACAACTTCCTCACCTCAAATGAACAGAATTTGATGCCATTGTCCGTCAATATGGTATGAGGGACACCAAATCTTGTAATGATGATAGACTCAATGAAGCTAACAATGCATTTAGAACTGACTTCTTTAAGAGGTATTGCATCTGCCCATTTGGAAAAGAAGTCTGTAGTAGTAAGAATATACTTAAACTGCTTGGCTGTAGCCGAAGGATAAGGTCCTACTATATCAATTCCCCATGTGGAAAATGGACACCAATATTTAGCTGTATGAAGAAACTCTGGGGGTTGATGAATGAAGTTGTCATGTACTTGGAAAGAATGATAGTTCTTTGTGAAATCACCATAATCTTGTATCATTTAAGACCAAAAGTATCCAAGCCTTTGAATTTGATCAGATAGTCTATGTCCAATCTGATGGGCACCACAGACTCCTGTATAAACTTCTTTCATGACAACCATTGTCTCTTCACCATCAATGCATTTAAAGAGAACTGCATCAAAACCACATCTGTAGAGAATTTTATCTAGGTGATCCGGGCTATTATAAAGAGTGAAATTGACCACACGTCACCAAATTTGTTCTTTCCCAGCTCTATCAGGTGGAAGTGTTCCATTTTGAAGGTATTCCCTGATAAGTATCATCCATCCTATTGTATGACCATATGGTTCAGGAATGGGACTAATTTCATTGATATCCTGTGTTTTGGTTTGAACATAAGGTGAAATTGTTCGACGGTGGGAAATACTGATGGTTTTCACATCCCTATCTAGATCTTCTAGAGTTGTGGCTATATTAGTCAGTGCATCATCTTGGTCATTTTGTGATCACAAGACATAAGAAAATATTGGTTCCCTATGAAATTAGGTCGTTAACTCTCTGACGTAATCATACAAAGGGATTAGTTCTTCTTTTTTGATTGCATAATCCCCATTGATTTGATTGATTACCAGGTCTGAATCACCTTTCACCTTTAAATGATTCACGTGTTCTTAATTTGCCAACTCCAATCCTACGATAAGAGCTTGGTATTCTGCTTCATTATTTGTACTACCTCCCAAAAATGAGAAGGAATAGGGTAACTCTGCCTTTTCTGGAGAAATGAGTACAATTCCAAACCCAACTTTATTGAATTTAGGATCTTCCATTTTCTTCCCTGTTGGACTCTTGGAAGCACCATCAAAGTACATTTCCCATGTTTGAAGACTATCATGAATAAATAATACTCCCTCCTCAAGAAGATAAATATGTCAAGATGTATCATCTACTGAAGAATTTTTAGCAAGGAAATCAGCCAGAGCTTGGCCCTTTATTGACTTTTGAGACACAAATTGAATATCAAATTGCTGCAAAATAACAGACCACCTTGCCAGACGTCCTCTAAGCATTGGACGACTAAGGATGAATTTGAGTGGGTTATTACGAGATGCCAATTGGACCTCATGATGTTGCAGGTAATGTCTCAAATTCTGAACTGCA
This sequence comes from Viscum album, assembly GCA_963277665.1. Classification (NCBI taxonomy): domain Eukaryota; kingdom Viridiplantae; phylum Streptophyta; class Magnoliopsida; order Santalales; family Viscaceae; genus Viscum; species Viscum album. Next base: position 1,058,976,089 of record OY728135.1, on the reverse strand, counting down.
ATGATTAATGAGAGGCATCACTTCACAGAATTTGAGTATCAGGTTTCTGCTTCAGGCATAGTCCGACTGAGAGAGTAAAGGCTATTTTCATTCCCAGCATCATTCTTTTAAACAATAAAGGCACCCAACGATTGCTCTAAAGTTGTTACATAGAGGATAAGTGTTATTCCTTCAATAGGTGGCACTAACACTGGTGAACTCAATAGATACTTCTTGAGAATATCGAATTATTCTTGACATTGTTCAGTCCACTTGTATGTGACTCCCTTCATCATCAATTTGTTGAAGGGTAAAATTTTTCCAGCCAAATTGGTGAGGAAGCACCGAATATAGGCTAGGTGTACTTGAACTCCTCTCAACTCATTCAAATTCCGAGGAGGTGACATAGCATGGATTGACTTTGTCTTCTCAGGATTGACTTCAAGACCACGATAGCATAAAACAAAGCCGAAATTTTTTCCTGAGGTTACCCCAAAAGCACATTTTAAGGGGTTCATCTTCAAATTATGTTCTCGAAGATTGTGTAATATGACTTCCAAATCATCCAAGTGATTAGAAATTTGTTTGTATTTATCCACCAAATCATCCACATAACATTAAAAAAACTTCCCTAAAAATGGTTTGAAGATACGATGCATGGCACGCTGATATGTTGATCCTGCATTCTTCAAGAAAAAGGGCATTACCCGATAGAAAAACACATCATGAGGGACTCTAAAGGCTGTAGATTCCTCATCTACTATATCCATACATATTTTATTATATCCTGAATATCCATCCATGAAGGAAAGTGCATCATAGCCATCTGTTGCATCAATAAAGTGTTCTGTGATTGGAACTAGAAAACCATACTTAGGACAATGTAGATTAGGATATCTGAAATCAATGAAAACTCTAATTTGTTGGTTCTTCTTTTTCACATGGACAATATTAGACAACCACTTTGGAAATTGAACTTATATAATGAAATTATCATTGATAATATTATCCCCTTCAACTTCAATTTTAGAAACATAGGTTGGGTGTGTTCTTCTAGCAGCTTGCTTGAATCCTCGATGTTCTTCTGGCAAGCTAAAACAATGAGTAGCAACATCAGGATAAAGTCCTGGAATTTCTGTATAGTTCTAAGCAAATATATATCAATTTTTCTTTAAAAATGAAACATACATATCATGATCATCAAGAGTCATGTCCGCACTAATTAAAGTGGGGCGTGAATCTTCTTTTGTACCCAGATTTATTTCCTCGAGTTCATCCACAGTGGTAGAGATACCCTCTTCAAATGATAGAGGATCATCCCGGAGATCTTCCTCTTCATCTTCAACATGTATTATTTATTATGTTTCTACTTGCATAGTATATGATGAAGTATAATTTCCATGATCAGAAGAGATGTTAAAATTTTAACATCTTGAAAAAGAAGCTTCAATTTCTGACCCGATTGATGATGAAGGGTCTTCCTCATGTAATATAGAGGAGATAATGGATTGAGAATCAACATCATCATTCTTCGGTAAAATTTCTATAACTTCTTATGGCCTAATTGGCGAAGTATATACTTTCTGGATTTCAGTAGATGAAAAGAAGACATATCCATTTGATCCTTCATCATTGCTTGTTGAATCACCAATTTCTCTCATGTTGTCTATATTGATTGTCGTAATTGATATTATGGAGGTTTCCATAAGAGTATTTTCATTTTGGGTATATCCTGTCAATTTGACTGATAGACAATACATAATCTTTACTCACATGTGTAAATGGGTTTACTAGAATCTTTTATAAACCATAACGAGCATTAACTTTGGTAATCTCCCTTGTTGTGGATTTCTCCATTCCCTTCATGTGATAAAATTCTGCCTCAATGTATTGAGATTCACATGTCTAGAATGGGGAATTATCACCATACAATGTCCCAATTTGACCATCGAAATAATATTTGAGACATTGATGGTATGATGAAGGTAGAGCCACGTGTTGATGAGGGCAGGGTCTACCAAGCAAGATGTTGAAGGCTGAGTGTTGATCAAAAACCATGAAATATAAATTGGATACAAGATCTCCAAAATGAGCTCGGAGTGGAATCTCACCAAGTGGTTCTTGTTCATTTTTATCACATCCTTGTAACATCAAAGTTGATGGAGATAAATCAGATTCTATGAGGCCCAATCAATGAAGTGTATGAATTGGGATGAGATTGACTCCTGAACCATTATCGATGAAGACTCTTCATATGTCTACACCATTGACCTTTCCAGATAAGTACAAAGGTTTAATGTGTCCATGCACGATATGATCTTCATCTTCATCTGTGAAAGATATCACTTCATGGAATTCTGCATGATTATTCTCAACATGGTAGGATTTAGCCACAATAATTTTAGTTTCAAACTCCTGAGGACTTGACAAAGCCTCGATGAGTGCTTCCCGAAGATCCTTTAATAAATTAAATGCATCTAGAATTGATAAATTGGATGGTACTTGGGAAAAATGTTTCAATAGATCATACATTTTATCCAAAGGTCTATGTTTCCCGACAGGAACATGTGGTTTCACAGGTACCTTAGAAGTAGATGCTTTGGAAGTTGATGCATCTTGTACCAGGAAGGGAGTCGGTACTACTCTTGGATTTGGAATATTAGACCAATTAGGTCTACTTAATTGATTAGAGGAAAAAGGTGGAACCTCTAACCGATCATCCAGAATAATTGTGCCAGGACTAAATCTGCCTTGTGTAGAATAACTTTCTTGTTCTTGTTGATCTCGTTGAAGGGCTCTGCCACGAGTTTCTACAGCATACACAGTTCTAGCATGTGTATAATTGGAATGGTGGCCTCTAAATGATCCATGTATTCCCCCATACCCTGAGCCTATAGAACTCCCTCTGATTCCTCTGTTTGATACAGGGAATTCAGTCTCATCAAAATTGAAAATTCCACTGGAATATGGATATGTTAAGTGAATAATGTTAACAGAACCAAAGATCAACTCTTCCTCTGATAAAGACTCTACCTGATTATCTAGTTTAGGTTGTGCCATTTGGTTGGGCGGTGCCCCTGGCTTCAAAGCAGATGCCATAAAATATTCTAGAGTCAAAGACAACTTAGGGTTTGACATGATTTCATCTTCTTCTGATTGTTCCTCTTTTTTGAATTATGTTGTTTCTTCGAGGATTTTCCCTCTGATGAAGAGGGTTTTTCTGTGGAATTTATTGCAGAGGACACAATAGGTTTATTCAATTGCATTCACAAAATGGCATGAGTTCGGTTGATCATTTTTATAACCATCCAATCATCATATTTTTTTTCTCATTTTTGGCTTTTAACTTATTGCCACTCTCCATCTTCCTCTGGATTTGTAGTAGTAACACATGCTACCTGAGCTAAAGAACCTTTCCATTTGACTTGTTCCGAGTCCACCATTCTTTCAGGAGGTCTTTGAAGACAAAACACTCCTAAATGGGATGCCCCAACATCTGACGAAATGGGAAATAATTGGTACGGTCTTCATCTCCTTCCTTGTTTGGCCTCTTGGGCCTTGGAAATTGAACCAAATTATTTTCCGGAGCCAAAATGAAGTAACCAGGAACTTGTTCATTTCAGAAATAGTAGAATATTCTCTTCAGATCCTAAAATTGTTTCAGTCTTTGATCTATTTGATATTCTTGACGAAACGGCCTCTATTGTTGACGCTCAGGTGGAAGAGCCCTTAGAGAAGATGATGGCCTTGAAGTAGAAGCATGTACATGTTCTTGTTTAAGCATAACTTTAGTAGTTTCTGCTTTACCCATTCTCCTTCCTAGATCTGATAGAATTACATGATCTTTATCCTTAGTCTTCATAGGAGAGTCTTCAATCTGTTGATCTATTTAAGTAAGGTCTCAAAACCCTCTTGTGTATTTCATAGGGATCAACAGTGTGTGCAACTCATCATGCAAATTTGATACATAGATTGGTAATAATTCTTCTTGAGGGAGTTCTAAGCTCAGAGAATACGTTAATCCCTTCCAGCGAGCAATGAAATATGAAACCATTTCATTCTCCCTTTTCTTACAGTTTGTAAGATCAAAAACTGTTTTCTTTGGAAAAGTTGAGCTGAATTGAAGAAGTAATTGTTGACAAAGATCCTCCCACCCGGTAATTGACTGGGATTGCAAGCTGGTATACCAGACAAAAGCAGGTCCTTGTAATGACTGTACAACACACCTGAGCTTAACTGCTTCTTTGTTGCTGAGGGGTTCCCATCATAGGATTGCAACGAGAAAGAAAATGTGTTATGTGTTTCTCTGGGTCTCCTGAACCATTAATGATTTGGAATGTGGTACATGAAAAATTTTATGGGGGAGGAATTGCTTCTACCCATTCAGGGTAAGATCTCTTCTCCAGTTGAACTAGTACACGCTTTCCCTCCATATCTTCTAACTGAGCTGTTAATGCCTCAATGGTAGTAATTAACTTTTGAGAAATATCAAGTTGAGCTTGGACCTGTGCAGGTTCAATAACTGGAGCTTGGATAGGTGTGGTGGATGGTACTGCAACTGATGGAAGTACCCTCGATTGTAGTTGCACATGACCTATAGGATTATACCTGTGAGGGTGTACTGGTAGAGAGGATATTCTTGATCCATCTCAGTATCCACAACAAATTCCCTTGGCTGACTGACTCTAGCAGGCATAGGAGGATGACTACTCTGAAGTAGTTGTGCATTCAAACTCCTTAATTACTTCATCTCTTCCTCTTGTTGTGCAAATCATTTCTCTAGTGAGAGTGACTGGCCATCTCCAGAGGAAGGGTATGTAACCTGATTCTTTCCATTCCCCTTATTGGACACCTTTCGGAGAGGGGGATGTGGGTTACTTGAAGGATTACCTTGATTCTGTTTAATCCTTTGATTTTGTGTACGCACACCTTCCTCATTTGTATCTGTGTGTACAACCTCTTGAGCAGGAGCTTCCTCATCTGATCCCTCTGAGTGAGCCTCATCTGGGAGATCAACAACAATGGAATTGATGACATTGATTGATGCATAACGCATTGCATCTCTTTTATCAGCATTTCTGTGATATTGCCTTCTTCCATTTCTTTGTAGAGACATTGCCTTTTGCTGATTTGATCCCTCAAGAACTTCTTGACGAACCATAATTTGGAGTTAATCTCCATATAATTTGGATCTTCGTTCCTCGTGGGGCTTCCTCCCAAATCGAGAGAATACTGAATTTCTTTGAGGGAGAGATTGAGGATTTTAAAATGTCCCCAGTCCTATGGACTGGGGTTGTTCCTTCCCTTTCTACTCATCTCCTTGAATCCTATTTGATGATTCTGAGGGTTGTGTTAAAAGAGTCCCAAGTCTGGAAAGCTGGGGTGGATCTTGAGTTTCTATATTTGAGACCTTAAAATATCTCCTAATCATACAGACTTTAGTCCGAAAATTGGTTAGATGCATTAACCTGCATCCACTCTTATCACCCGGCTCAAAAGACCCTCGGATGATTTATGACACTTCTGTCACTTGATGATGTTCTTGTTCCAAACGAGATGCATGTTCAATATCCTCGTTTTCTTGATGTAGGAGTAACTCAAAAACTTGTTCTATGTATGCCATATTTTGAGAAGAACTTGTCACGACCCGTCCTCGGGGCCCGTGCCGTGACTACCCCAAGCCCGCCTTCCATAGGCCAGGGGCTGGCGACTAGCACCAAAGGCGTAAAATCCCGATAACTAGGAAGGCATTGCCTTTATAAAAGGAAACAAGCACCACAGAGTACAAGCGGAAGTAAAATACTAAGTGCAAAAAGAAGAGCTGAAAAGAAAAAGGGGCCGGAAATACAAGCCCAACTGTAAAGTACAACTCGAAAGGGAAAACAGCGACAGAAAAGTAAAGCTGCTACGCTGAGATGTCCACTGGAAATCCCACCTGAAGGGTGGGTACAGATAGCTCCTCTGCTCCTCGGGTCCCGCCATCCGCTCCGAGTATGTCCCGCCCAGTGGTCCACCTCCGGGTACCGCCTCTTCGTATAGTCCACCTCCAGGTACCGTCCAGTCCTCGAACCTTCGGCTTCTGTCAGCACTGTCCGTCGTCTGCAACCAACACAACGAGGTGCGGGCATAGCCCGTGCAGGGGTGAGTATAACGATACTCAGTAGGGACCCTGAGACCCTCAAGGTCTCACTAAAATCAACAAGGATAAACACAAGAAGATCTCAACAGATAAACTCTACTTAGGTATATGCCCATACATATACCTAAGTTATCAAGTAACCCATCTCAATCATGAGGAAACACAAGGATTGTGAAAACGACGGATAACCACTACCCGGGTATATGCCCATACATATACCAAAGTTAGCAAGTGACCAATCACAATCATGAAGTAAACACAAGGTCAAAAGTCTCAGCTCAAACCAGGATTTTCATTATCGAAACCGTAACTGCTGAAGAGCTCCGTCTCTAGAGTGTACAGTGGTCCTGTCACGACTCCGAGGTACTGCTCACTAACCTAAGACTGCTGAAGTACTCCTCCTGTCGAGTATTGCGGGCCAGCCACCCAAACACAGTAGTGCTTCCCACCGAGGTATGTCACCCAAACTCCGAAGTGCACACCCCCTAGTAGCCTGCTGAGGTACTCTCCGGACGAGCACCGCGGGTCTGTACTGTCACACAGGTAGTGCTCCGTCCGCCATGGGTCTGCACCTCTGAAGGTAGTGCTCCGTCCACTGGGCTAGTCGACTCACTCCAAGTCGAGTCGGTCAAGCAGTCGTCAGGTCTCAGCCAGCTACACGGTCTCCGTACATCGCACGCTCGTCACTGGGAGGGTCTGCTCCACGAGCTACAGGTCGATACTCAAGTATCTCAAAGTCCCACGAAGAAGTGTCTCAAAGAACCGTCTCGTCACAGGGGTCTCAACGCAACAGACGGCGCGTCGATCGGACGCCCGGTCTGTGAGTTATTAGCCTTTTCGTCCCAGGGGCCCGGTTGGTTTCGTGAGCGAAACCAATCCCGGCCGTATCTCAACTGCACCTCGAACTCCCATAGGGTATACTCAAAGGGACCGTTACTCAACGTAACCACCAACGCCGCTGACGGCTCGTCAAGCGGACGTCCTGTCTGAAAGATATCAGCTTTCCCGTTCCAGGGGCCCGGTTGGATTTCGGGTACAATCCAACCCGGCCATACTCCGACTGTATCCAAAACTCGGGCGGAGTATGTCAAAAGTTCCGTCTCATCAAGAGGAAGTCAACGAAACAGACGGCGCGTCAATCGGACGCCCGGTCTGTGAGTTATTGGGTTTTTCGTCTCCGGGGCCCGGTTGGTTTTTAAGGCAAAACCAACCCGACCGTACTCCACCTGCGTCCAAAACTCGGGCGGAGTATTCCAAAAGATCCGTCACACTAAGAGGAACATTACGCGACTGACGGCACGTCAATCGGACGTCCGTAGCTCAAGATATGAGTGTTTCCGCTCCGAAGGCCCGGTTGGTTCCGTGAACGAACCAACTCGGCCGAACTCAAAGTAAACCGAAACCTTGAGTGCGATATCCCGAAACGACCGTCTCGATCCAAGGATCGCGTTGCCGCAGACGGTTCGTCATTCGGAGGTCCGAGGCTCAAGTTATGATCCAAAAACCGAATATGGTTCGAAACGGGGGGGTCCGGGTCCGGGCCGACCCGGCCCGACCCCCCCGGAGGCGGCGCGGCGGCGGCGGGCCGCGGTGGCGGCGGCGGCGGCGGGCCGCGGGGGCGGCGGCGGCGGCGGGCGGCGGCGGCGGCGGTGGGCCGCGGTGGCGGCGGCGGCGGGCCGCGGTGGCGGCGGCGGCGGGCCGCGGTGGCGGCGGGGTGCCGCGAGGTGGCGGCACGGTCGGCACGCGGGGGCTAAGCCCCCGCTTCTTCAAGGGCGGCGCGGCTATGCCGCGCCGTTTTGACAAATGGCCCCCCTCCAGGGGGCCCGCTTCTTGGAAAACCGGGGGGCTGTTGCCCCCCCCCTTGTCATGGATGAACCGCCCCCCTCTCTTAAAGAGGGGGTTTTATTTAAGTGGCCGGGGAATTAAATTCCCCGGTTTTAATGGTATCCGGCCGGCCAGTTGGCCGGCCGGTTTTCTCTAACGGGACCGGAATTTCCGGTCCCCCTTCGGCTTCCGACGCCGGCGGCCCGGCCGCCGGTCTCTTCTTCCGCCGCGGCCCGGAACCGGCCGCGGTCTTCTCGTCCCGCCGCGGCCCGGAACCGGCCGCGGTCTCCTCGTCCCGCCGCGGCCCGGAACCGGTTGCGGTATTCGTCGTCCGGCGCGGTGCGACGGCACCGCGCCCCTTTCGCGGTGCCATGATTCCTTCCAACGCGGCGCGACGGCGTCGCGTTCTTGAAGATTCTCCTTGGCGTAACGCGACGGCGTTGCGTAAATTAAATGCACGATCAACCGCGTGGTGCGACGGCACCACGCCGCTTGCTTCCACCCGCAAGAACAAACAAGAACGTTGGAGGGGGTTCGGCCGTGTTCGTACGGTCCGGCCCCCCTCACGTTAAATAAAAACTCAACATGAACATTCAAAGCCTCATGTTAGACATGCCAGATCCATGTTCAAGAAATGGAATAATTTAAGAATGAAACAACAATCCCCTACCTTGGGTATAAGTTCGAGGATTTGACTATGTCCGCGGAAGTCGACGTCGCGGAGATCGGGCGACGCGGTCGTCGTTCGTCAAATTCAACGATGAAGAGGCGCGTCCGAAGAGGCACGTCGTTGGCGAATCCTTGTACGCCGACGAAGGTTGTCCGAAGAAGAGATGGTGTCCCCTTCGTTGTCACGGTGAACGAAGAAAGGAGGTGCGACGTTCTTCGTCGGAAAAAGAGCGTTCCTCGTCAAGTCTTGAGGAAAGTCAAATTATAAAGAGAACAACGAACTCAAGAATCTCTACCTCGATAGTCGCACGGTGACGGAGTCGTGGAATATCGGTGTCGATTCCTTTGACGTCAGAGGAAGAGTCGTTATCGAAGGCGTTCGTCGCGGAAAACCGTCGCGGAAGAGATGACGCGGAAGAAGTACGTCGCGTCGCGGACACGGCGTCGCGGATGGATCGTGTTCTTCGGCGGAGAAGTTCTTCGTTGAAGAACGACGTTCTTCGCGTTCTTCGTTGAGTTGAAGAAGAAGAAGAAAAGCTTCCAAAGCTCTCAAGAAATCCTCCCAAGGGTAAAAGAAACTCCTAGAATAATATAAGCTTTAACTTATATTATTTCATAACTTAACCACAAGAATTTCAGAGGTTTGAAATTCAAAATGGATAACTCCAAAATTAACTCACTTATTTAATATACATGAATTGTATAATTAAATATAAGTTAACTTGTCAAGCCATTAAGAGGGAGAGTGGGGAGTTGAAAAGGTGGGGGTTCGTGTGGGCCCCACCACACTTAATCCTCCCAAGGGAGGTTAAGTGGGTGTGGGTCCCACTTCCAACCTCCTTTGAAAGGTTTTAAGAAGTTATAATAAAATTGTTCTTCACAATTTTATTTAACTCAAACTAAAAACCCCAAAACGTAACTTTCAACCCGCAACAAACGCAACTCCCGAAAAGGTCTCTTTAAGCGAATATCGGCGCTGCGAGTTCATCGGTGCCCTCGGATTTCAATTCCGGGCACCGGATCAAAAGTTAGGAAATCCCGCTCGTTCGTTCACTGAACGTACCCGAGCCAAGCTTCGGAAATTAATTCTGGGCACTCCGGGCCTCGGAATCAGGTGCCGTCTAAAACCGCGCTCTTGTAAAATTCTAAAGAAAATTAAGAAAAAATTTCCCTTGAATTTTACGGGTCTTTACATTACTCCCACCTCAGGGCTTTACGTCCCCGTAAAGATACAACAAAAACTAGGGAAACAAAAGAGGGTACTAAGCACGCATCTGAGCCTCCCGCTCCCATGTGCTCTCCTGGAGATTCCCGTGCCGCCATCTGTTGCGCACAAGAGGAATCGATCGCCCATGTAGGACCCGCTCCTGTCGATCCTCTATCTCCACCGGGACCTCCGTAAAAGTCGCCCCATTGTCAACGTCAAGCTCCCCATGGTCAAGGATGTGCGTCGGGTCGTGCACGTATCTCCTCAGCTGAGATACGTGGAAGACGCCGTGCACCCGGTGTAACTGAGGTGGTAGAGCCAGGCGATAAGCCACCTCACCAACCCTGCTGAGGACCTGGAAGGGTCCGATGAAGCGCGGAGATAACTTGTCGCCTCGGCCAAATCTCCGAATACCACGTCGAGGTGAGACCCGCAAGAAGACGTGGTCACCATCCTTGAACTCTAGTGGCCTCCGCCTCCTGTCAGCGTATGACTTCTGCCGGCTCTGTGCTGTCCTCATCCGCTCCTGGATGACATGGACCTCCTCTGACGTTGCCCGGACCATCTCTGGTCCCACAAGAGCTGCGAGATTTCTTCTTTGCCGATAAGAGAAACCTGGTCTCATCCCCTGGATGAACCACATTCTTTGCCTAAAACAGTCAATCCTAACATGGATAATACTAATCCATACCAAGGATGACGTCGTAAGGCCTCGACGCTACTACTAAGAGATCCAACCGTTACTCTCGCCTCCAAGGGTTGAGTCACACTATCGGCATCAGTGTGTGGTAACTGGTCTCCTCCAGTAGATGTCTCACAAGTGAGGGTCAAGTCAACAGTCAACTGGAACCTCTTAGTAACATCACAAAAGAGGACAGGAATGAAAACATCACAAAGGATGCGTCTTTTATTATTACAGCTCATAATACAAGACGCTACACAAAAGCAACATCAACATGGAACTAGAAGTACAAAAGACGTATCCACTAGTTCCTCCCCTGTCCACCTGCTCCCAGAGCTCCAGCATTTGTCACTGCCTCAACCTCGGTGGCTCCCTCCAAGCCTGCGGATCGAGGAGTCAGACAGTCACGTGCCAGGTGACCCTTTCCGCCACAGGAGTAACATTGTCCGTTTCTGGCACGCCTGGCTCTGACCCCACCTCGGGTGCCCCGCACCACCGGTCCTAAAACCCGAGATCGCCCAACTGCTGGTCTGGTCCTCCTGGACCTCTGCATCATCTGTCTACTGCCCACAGATGACTCGGCTTCTGATAGAAAAACACGCGGTAAAGGCAGAATCTCCTGTACACGCTCGGGGTGTAGAGATACTGGCACAAACTCCACCCTGAAGAAGGTCTCGAAGTCTTCCCATGCGAAGTTCATCTCATCGCAAAACTGAAACAAGTGGCTCCACCACCTACCTGCTGCTGCGTGTAGTAGGCTCGCATCGAGGATCACCATGAGGTCTGCTGGTGTCCTCACTAGCCTAAACACTCGTACCACTGCCTCCAGCCAGTCCTCTGCAGCCTGGGGATCCGTCTCCCCGCGAAACCTGGGCGGTCGCTGGCGCTGAAACTCATGCAGTGCGCTGAAGTGACGTGCATCGTCAGCGGCTGCTGCTGGAAGCATCGGGGGCTCGGCGGGTAGAGCTACCGCTGGTGCCACTGCTGACAAAGGGCCCTGCACCGAGGCCTCGTCGCTCGGTGGGCTGTCGTCACGTTCGATTCTCGGAACCCTAGCTGGCTGCCGTCGTGGGGCCATCCTGAAAGAAACAACGTAACACGATCAAACGATTATACCTGGTGAGCTGACCTGGTTTGAGCTGTTTTAAGGGGAAAAACCTTTGAAAACACACACGCAATCAGCGTTTTCGTGCACAAAGTCGGAAATCAGTTGTCAGGGTCCTGGTGTATGGATACGTCGGCCGCCCGCACCAACACTGGACTCCCTGAACTGAAAACCACACTCGGTAATCTCAACACTATTGCTTCACAGAAAGAAACATCAGAGTCTGCGGTAGAACCGACCACCTTTGATACCAATTTGTCATGACCCGTCCTCGGGGCCCGTGCCGTGACTACCCCAAGCCCGCCTTCCATAGGCCAGGGGCTGGCGACTAGCACCAAAGGCGTAAAATCCCGATAACTGGGAAGGCATTGCCTTTATAAAAGGAAACAAGCACCACAGAGTACAAGCGGAAGTAAAATACTAAGTGCAAAAAGAAGAGCTGAAAAGAAAAAGGGGCCGGAAATACAAGCCCAACTGTAAAGTACAACTCGAAAGGGAAAACAGCGACAGAAAAGTAAAGCTGCTACGCTGAGATGTCCACTGGAAATCCCACCTGAAGGGTGGGTACAGATAGCTCCTCTGCTCCTCGGGTCCCGCCATCCGCTCCGAGTATGTCCCGCCCAGTGGTCCACCTCCGGGTACCGCCTCGTCGTATAGTCCACCTCCAGGTACCGTCCAGTCCTCGAACCTTCGGCTTCTGTCAGCACTGTCCGTCGTCTGCAACCAACACAACGAGGTGCGGGCATAGCCCGTGCAGGGGTCAGTATAACGATACTCAGTAGGGACCCCGAGACCCTCAAGGTCTCACTAAAATAAACAAGGATAAACACAAGAAGATCTCAACAGATAAACTCTACATAGGTATATGCCCATACATATACCTAAGTTATCAAGTAACCCATCTCAATCATGAGGAAACACAAGGATTGTGAAAACGACGGATAACCACTACCCGGGTATATGCCCATACATATACCAAAGTTAGCAAGTGACCCATCACAATCATGAAGTAAACACAAGGTCAAAAGTCTCAGCTCAAACCAGGATTTTCATTATCGAAACCGTAACTGCTGAAGAGCTCCGTCTCTAGAGTGTACAGTGGTCCTGTCACGACTCCGAGGTACTGCTCACTAACCTAAGACTGCTGAAGTACTCCTCCTGTCGAGTACTGCGGGCCAGCCACCCAAACACAGTAGTGCTTCCCGCCGAGGTATGTCACCCAAACTCCGAAGTGCACACCCCCTAGTAGCCTACTGAGGTACTCTCCGGACGAGCACCGCGGGTCTGCACTGTCACACAGGTAGTGCTCCGTCCGCCATGGGTCTGCACCTCTGAAGGTAGTGCTCCGTCCACTGGGCTAGTCGACTCACTCCAAGTCGAGTCGGTCAAGCAGTCGTCAGGTCTCAGCCAGCTACACGGTCTCCGTACATTGCACGCTCATCACTGGGAGGGTCCGCTCCACGAGCTACAGGTCGATACTCCAAGTATCTCAAAGTCCCACGAAGAAGTGTCTCAAAGAACCGTCTCGTCACAGGGGTCTCAACGCAACAGACGGCGCGTCGATCGGACGCCCGGTCTGTGAGTTATTAGCCTTTTCGTCCCAGGGGCCCGGTTGGTTTCGTGAGCGAAACCAATCCCGGCCGTATCTCAACTGCACCCCGAACTCCCATAGGGTATACTCAAAGGGACCGTTACTCAACGTAACCACCAACGCCGCTGACGGCTCGTCAAGCGGACGTCCTGTCTGAAAGATATCAGCTTTCCCGTTCCAGGGGCCCGGTTGGATTTCGGGTACAATCCAACCCGGCCATACTCCGACTGTATCCAAAACTCGGGCGGAGTATGTCAAAAGTTCCGTCTCATCAAGAGGAAGTCAACGAAACAGACGGCGCGTCAATCGGACGCCCGGTCTGTGAGTTATTGGGTTTTTCGTCTCCGGGGCCCGGTTGGTTATTAAGGCAAAACCAACCCGACCGTACTCCACCTGCGTCCAAAACTCGGGCGGAGTATGCCAAAAGATCCGTCACACTAAGAGGAACATTACGCGACTGACGACACGTCAATCGGACGTCCGTAGCTCAAGATATGAGTGTTTCCGCTCCGAAGGCCCGGTTGGTTCCGTGAACGAACCAACCCGGCCGAACTCAAAGTAAACCGAAACCTTGATTGCAATATACCGAAACGACCGTCTCGATCCAAGGATCGCGTTGCCGCAGACGGTTCGTCATTCGGAGGTCCGAGGCTCAAGTTATGAGCCAAAAACCGAATCTGGTTCGAAACGGGGGGGTCCGGGTCCGGGCCGACCCGGCCCGACCCCCCCCGGAGGCGGCGCGGCGGCGGCGGCGCGGCTGCGCGGCGGCGGGGGGCCGCGGGGGCGGCGGCGGCGGCGGGCCGCGGTGGCGGCGGCGGCGGCGGGCCGCGGTGGCGGCGGCGGCGGCGGGCCGCGGTGGCGGCGGCGGCGGCGGGCCGCGGTGGCGGCGGCGGCGGGCCGCGGGGGCGGCGGCGGCGGGCCGCGGTGGCGACGGCGGCGGGCCGCGGTGGCGGCGGGGTGCCGCGAGGTGGCGGCACGGTCGGCACGCGGGGGCTAAGCCCCTGCTTCTTCAAGGGCGGCGCGGCATAGCCGCGCCGTTTTGACAAATGGCCCCCCTCCAGGGGGCCCGCTTCTTGGAAAACCGGGGGGCTGTTGCCCCCCCCCCCCCCCTTGTCATGGATGAACCGCCCCCCTCTCTTAAAGAGGGGGTTTTATTTAAGTGGCCGGGGAATTAAATTCCCCGGTTTTAATGGTATCCGGCCGGCCAGTTGGCCGGCCGGTTTTCTCTAACGGGACCGGAATTTCCGGTCCCCCTTCGGCTTCCGACGCCGGCGGCCCGGCCGCCGGTCTCTTCTTCCGCCGCGGCCCGGAACCGGCCGCGGTCTTCTCGTCCCGCCGCGGCCCGGAACCGGCCGCGGTCTCCTCGTCCCGCCGCGGCCCGGAACCGGCCGCGGTATTCGTCGTCCGGCGCGGTGCGACGGCACCGCGCCCCTTTCGTCGTGCCATGATTCCTTCCAACGCGGCGCGACGGCGTCGCGTTCTTGAAGATTCTCCTCGGCGTAACGCGACGGCGTTGCGTAAATTAAATGCACGATCAACCGCGTGGTGCGACGGCACCACGCCGCTTGCTTCCACCCGCAAGAACAAACAAGAACGTTGGAGGGGGTTCGGCCGTGTTCGTACGGTCCGGCCCCCCTCACGTTAAATAAAAACTCAACATGAACATTCAAAGCCTCATGTTAGACATTCCAGATCCATGTTCAAGAAATGGAATAATTTAAGAATGAAACAACAATCTCCTACCTCGGGTATAAGTTCGAGGATTTGACTATGTCCGCGGAAGTCGACGTCGCGGAGATCGGGCGACGCGGTCGTCGTTCGTCAAATTCAACGACGAAGAGGCGTGTCCGAAGAGGCACGTCGTTGGCGAATCCTTGTACGCCGACGAAGGTTGTCCGAAGAAGAGATGGCGTCCCCTTCGTTGTCACGGTGAACGAAGAAAGGAGGTGCGACGTTCTTCGTCGGAAAAAGAGCGTTCCTCGTCAAGTCTTGAGGAAAGTCAAATTATAAAGAGAACAACGAACTCAAGAATCTCTACCTCGATAGTCGCACGGTGACGGAGTCGTGGAATATCGGTGTCGATTCCTTTGACGTCGGAGGAAGAGTTGTTATCGAAGGCGTTCGTCGCGGAAAACCGTCGCGGAAGAGATGACGTGGAAGAAGTACGTCGCGTCGCGGACACGGCGTCGCGGATGGATCGTGTTCTTCGGCGGAGAAGTTCTTCGTTGAAGAACGACGTTCTTCGCGTTCTTCGTTGAGTTGAAGAAGAAGAAGAAAAGCTTCCAAAGCTCTCAAGAAATCCTCCCAAGGGTAAAAGAAACTCCTAGAATAATATAAGCTTTAACTTATATTATTTCATAACTTAACCACAAGAATTTCAAAGGTTTGAAATTCAAAATGGATAACTCCAAAATTAACTCACTTATTTAATATACATGAATTGTATAATTAAATATAAGTTAACTTGTCAAGCCATTAAGAGGGAGAGTGGGGAGTTGAAAAGGTGGGGGTTCGTGTGGGCCCCACCACACTTAATCCTCCCAATGGAGGTTAAGTGGGTGTGGGTCCCACTTCCAACCTCCTTTGAAAGGTTTTAAGAAGTTATAATAAAATTGTTCTTCACAATTTTATTTAACTCAAACTAAAAACCCCAAAACGTAACTTTCAACTCGCAACAAACGCAACTCCCGAAAAGGTATCTTTAAGCGAATATCGGCGCTGCGAGTTCATCGGTGCCCTCGGATTTCAATTCCGAGCACCAGATCAAAAGTTAGGAAATCCCGCTCGTTCGTTCACTGAACGTACCCGAGCCAAACTTCGGAAATTAATTCCGGGCACTCCGGGCCTCGGAATCAGGTGCCGTCTGAAACCGCGCTCTTGTAAAATTCTAAAACAAATTAAGAAAAAATTTCCCTTGAATTTTACGGGTCTTTACAGAACTAGTTGAGGCAATTTCATGAGCGAGCCTTTGATTACAAACAAAGCCAATTGGTTGTGGACGACCATGGGAAACAACATTGCATGAGTCCATTTTCGACGGGCTTTTCTTACTGGGGAGTATAGTGAAATTTATTGCCCCATGAACAACCCATCACCTGATATGAATACCAGATGGGGCATTGGCAATTAACTGGCACAACCTTCTTAGTGCGCCAAGGAATGAACGTTGAATGGATCTCTGCTGCTTTTCAGCCTTCGGATATCGAGAAACTGAGATAGGACAAATCAATTTGGTTTGGTAACCCTTCTATTATCTTGACATGATTTTCATATTCATCATAAGATAATATTTTATTTTTCAACTGACAAAGATATTTCCACATGTTGAGACTAATATCAAGAATTCCATCTTTCATCAACATCTGTGTAATGTCATACTGAGTGTCAGCCAAAGGCGAAAACATAACTAGCACTTCACCTTTCACTAGTTGTTTTATCATATTTAGTACTTCCTCTTTATCATTTAATGAAGATTATTCTACTTGTTTAGACCAAAGCAGGTGCTTCTTTGTTGCTTTATCATAATCAACAATATCGGTAGAGAATTCACTTATAAAACTACAAGATGCATGACTCAGGGGTGGTTCGAAGAATGACCTACACCCTGTGCTATCTTCTGATTGATAAAGTATTTCACCTGCAAGTGGTAAAGCATCAGACATGATTGGAATCACATTTTCAAGTGCCTCAATATAAGAGGGATTTCTCGTCACTACACTGTCCATTAGAGTAATTTCTAGGCAATGCGAATTACTACTGCAGAGAGGACTTTCATAGATAAATTCATCATCAGGGAGAGGACCACCAAGGTGGGTTATAGCAAATGATGAAAAAATATTCTCCTTGGTATTTTGGACAGAAAGAGGGTTCTTATGGCTCTAATATGAAGATGAAACTTTAAGTTCAAACGAACTGTCATGAAGAAAGCCTTTATGATGAAGAATCTGATATAGTCCTTCAGAATTAATGTCCCGACTATTGGTAACTGAGAGAGTAGAATCTTGAGTTGCAACAGATAACTGTATGAGTGCATCAAGAACTCCAGCATCGAGCAAGGCCTTGTTACAGATTGGCCCTTGATTTCTTGACTGTGCTGGAGGGTCTTCTTCTTAGACGCCTTATTTCTCACATTGGGAACCACTTGTTGATGAAGGTGGTCAGTATAGGCAGGTGTATGAGCCTGATCAGGAGAAATAATCAGTTTAGACTGATTATCTTCACTCAAATCAGGTGTATGTTCCTGACTTGGTTGTCCGTATGATATGGGGTAGTATGCCCCACAACCCTCTTGGACTGGAACAGAGGTGTGGGTCTGTTTTAGAGTGAATTTTTGATGTGTCACTCCACTGGTAGGGATAGATTTTCATTTCCTTCCCTGATATTCTACTGAAGCTATTATAATATCCTAGCAGACATCCAGAATATGAGCAGGGATTTGCTTTTGCTCTTTCACCATTGATAGAATATGCTTCGTGAATTTAGTTTACATAATGGGGATATATGCCCATTCTGTTCTTGGAGTAGGTGTGTGTTTCTGCTCCTGTCCTCCATTTCCTATCAATGAATTCTGACAGTACTCATGTGTGGGGACCAAGTGTTGAGTCTACCTCTTATTTGTCACCGGAGCTTTCCGAATAACTTCTCTGGGTGATACCAATCTAGACTATTGGTAGGCTTGATCAATACTGGTAGGTGTATGTGACTATGGATTTCACTCCACCGAACGTGCATGAAAATCTTCCTTCAATACTAACAGACGACGGTGCTGGTAGGATTGATGAGTGTAAGCAGGTTTATGTTCCTGTTTACTAGTTTTCAACACATTGGGTTGGCGGGATTCATCGTATGTAGTCAGACGAGCCTGCCGACTAGATGATGACTTATAAACAGGTATATGTTCCTATCTATAGTAATTCGCCAGAATTTCCTTGTGGGATTGGTGTGTTGCTGCCAGACGAGTCTGCTGGACAACGAAATTAAAATGGACGGGTTTGTGTGCCCGCTCACTGCTTGCCACCAAGTTAGGTTGGTGGACTTCTTCGGAAACGGAAGAGATAAGAACCTACTCACTGTTAACCGGTTTTCTCCTCTATTGGTTATTCTTTCCCGCTCAGGTTCGAGGAACCTGAGCCGAATGGGTGGAGACGAAACCTTCATCATGTTGAGGGAAAACTGCCGCACGAGTCTAGTGGTGATTGTTGAAGGGAGCCCTCGGGAAGGACTCTTGTCTCTTTGAATTAAGGCCCTGAGAGACCTACTCATTCATCTCCCCAGAATATGGGAGGGGTCGGTGATTGTGTTCTGGGGATAACGACCTAAAATGGTTGGAAACGGTGTTTGGCACCACCTACTTCTTGATCACCGGTCGTCGTTGTCCGGACGATCATGGTGAATTATTGACTTAGAGGGATTGTCTAGCGGCCTCCAGAGTCAGAATAGTACCGTTTTGACAGTACTCCTTAACTAGTGCATTTGATACCCAGCATTGAAGATGCTGAGTAGATGATGTCATCCTCACAGCGGACGACGATCCAACAGGAGTAACGGCAGATGCATTCACAGCAGAGGTTTTCACAGCAAAGGAATTCACAGTTGTGAATTTAAGAGAAGCCATTCTTGTAATGAATAAGATCTTTGAAAAGAGTGCATGTTTTATATAATAGAACTAATCAAGATATGTTCATCCATTACATCTTTTGGATGAGCACATATGTTATTGATTGTTTTGTTGGCCCTCTCATTGAGTTAAAATAGGGGCCTAACAAAATAAGTAAAACATCATTTTAACTTGGTTAAGGATTCAAATTGGGTTCGCCATTTTTTTTTTCCTCTGGAAATGGGGATGACTTCATTGATTTAAGGTTCAAACATTCCAAGAGGTTTCTAACATTTTTGTTCATAGAACCAGAAACATCCAATGATTCTATGTCCATTTGGACCTATTTTCCAAAGGTAGGTGCTAACTAGTTATGAACTGATGAGGCTTAAGAATTTGGATTGGTCGAGAGGATGGGAGGCCGAAATCATCACACCCTTTTGGGGGGAATTAATGTCTACTCCAAGACTCTATTTATAGATTTAAGTTGTGTTCATGAATCCTTCTTACATTACCAAGTATGAAAATGAGTTTTCCATTAAATCTGACAATCAATGATCAGTATGTATGAGATTTAGGGAGTCTTTTATATTTATTCGAGGTTCTTCATTGATAGAGAATCATCTGTATTTGTTATATATTCTTGGTCAATGGTATCCTTCAACACATTATATAGAAATCTCTTGGTCATTTTTATAACCATACTAGTTTTAAAGACACCCAGTGGGGCACTTGATGTTTATTGTCATTTAGAAGGACATAGATTATTTCAGAGTTGGGATCGCACCCGCAGATGGGCTACCAACGTATCCTTTGTTTTAGAAATTGAATCAGATCCCACGTAGTTCAAGTAAAGAAGTATGAGTTTTATGTATGATTGATGGATCAAAAAAATATGTCATAATTACTATTACACTCTAAGCTCACGCGAGTCATACTCGGTGTGAGAAACAAGAGGTATTGGTAAAACCAGACAATTTGTGCCACGAATGATGCAATTATATGAAATGATGTGGGGATTATGTATGTATAACAACCTAGATAGATGAAGATTAGGATTTACATTAGGGAAGAAACCTGGGAATAAGGTTCACAAAGGCATATGTACTTTATGGAGATTTGGATACTCTAACATGGGGCTTATCCCTAAGGAGGCTGCCCAAATTAGGAGGGTACTTATGATTGGGTTTTACTCCTAAGAAGGAAGCCCAAGTCAAATGTAAATTAAGACTGGTTAAGAGAAATTATGACAGGGGCTTATTCTTATAGAAGAGGCCCATGTTAACAGGAATTATGACTAGGGCATACTACTGAAAAAGAAATCCCGGGTTATGGAAATTTATATTTTTGGGAACTTGGGGCTTACTCCTAAGGAGGATGCCCATATTTAAAGAATTTTGGTTGGGGCTTACTCCTGAGGAGTATGCCCAAAATTACGGGAACTTAAAGACTGGGTCTTACTCTTGAAAAGGAGGCCCAGGTTAGGGGATGTAAGACATAGGACTTATTCCTAGGAAGTAATCCTAAGTTAAATGGAATTTATGAGTGGGGATTATTCCTGAGGAGGATACCCATATTTGGGGATTTGAGATTGGGGCATGCTCCGAAGGAGGATGCCCAAATTAGAGGAATTATGACTGGGGTTTAGTCCTGAAAAGGAGGCCCATAATTAAGAACCTCTCAACTTTAAAGGGTGAGGTTTACTGAGTGAAGTCTCTCACCTTAGTGACATGATGATATGTTAATCACTATGTTTTAAGAGATATTCCAGAGAATTCCGTTCAGATGAGGAAGCCAACAAGGAAGACATGCTAAAAGAAATGGCATTAAAGTGGGTTTTGAAGGCTGGATCTTGAATAGGAGAGGTGGATAGGCATAGGAGAGGTGAAATAGGCATGATAGGCACCCAAAAAGAGAGGGGCACACAAGTCCTATGTGGGCGCGCAAGTCCTAGTTGTGCTGGTGTACCTGCGCGACAAATGGATACTTGCGCGACGGTTAACCCTTAAGGTAATATTAGGGCGATATTTGGATCAAGCCTTTTCAATTATCCATAGGGGATTCCAGAAGGGTGGCGTGCAAGTTCTGTTGAAGGAGTAAGGTAGCTCACAAGTGTGGCCATTTTCCTTAAGGGCTGGCTACTTCGGCATGCAAGTGTTTATGAGTTTCAACACTTAGGCCTTACTCCCCCTCTTTAGATCTTCTGTTCTAGTTAAGAAATTACCTTAGAAGTGTTCGGATGCTTCGATAAGAGACTAGGGAGATCAGATCTCAAATATGAGTTTTTGTAATTTTTCTATCTAGAAACGGGGGTCCCACCAGGGGTATTTATGACAGGGAAGACCCTGGGAGAAAAAGCAAAGAGGGTGTAAAAGTCACATGTGCGCCCATTGGGCGGCGCGCAAGTATACTTGTGTGACCTTGGTAGAACTTGTGCGACTCAAGTGCAAATGAATCTTTGTTTTTTTCCTTTGTCCATTTTTGATGTTTCTTCAGAGGATGAATCACTTTGGGTTCAATGTATTTCCCTTTTCATTCGTTTAGACTTTGTGACGGAAAGTAGTTTCAACACCAATCATTTTGAATTATACCCTTTTTCAAGTGACCTTCAATACTGGTGCATTGTATTATTTCAATGCATGTCGTGTTCTTGATTTTCCATGTTTAAAGTTGAAAATGATACCCTATGTTTTAAAACTCCACACTTCTCTCAGGGAAAGAGAAGGTCAGTCCATTATGTGAAGAGCATGTGCTATAACTGTTGATCTATTTGAGATAAAATGGGACTTTTCAAGGTTATAGATGGATGTATATGATGTAATACTATGTATTCATTGGATGAAAATTTTCATAGCTCACATCGACAGTTATATGAGAATAGTTTATTTCATGACCGAGGACGGTGTCAAGCATCTATTTAGAGGATATAGGATAGTAAATGAAAGTGAAAAGAACATGTTGGAACCAATGGTGGGAGTGTTATCTTATCATTTGGTGGTGTTGAATTTGGAATCAATTGAATATAGAGAGGAAGATAGTTTTACAGTAGTTTTATATCAATTTCCAGATTTCATTCCCAAGAAATTCTCTGGGTTACCACCTTTATGGGAAGTAGAGTTTACGGTTGATATAATTTTGGGGACCAATCCTATTTCCCTTCCGTCATATGGGATGGAGCCGGCAGAGTTAAGGGAATTGAAAGTGCAGTTAGAGGAGTTGGAAATCAAGGGTTTCATTCATCCAAGTACGTCTTTGTGGTTAGCATAGGTCTTTTTTATTAATAAAGAAGATGTAACACTTCTACTATGTGTTAATTATCATAAGCTTAACTAAGTTATGATAATGAACATGTACCCAATTCCATGAATTCATGATCTGTTCGATCAATTTGTGGGAGCTCAGTGGTTCTCTGAGATTAACATTCCATTATTATTTCACCAATTCTGAGTTCAAAAATACTATATTATAAAGAAACATTTCCAAAAGTATATATTTCCACTATATATATGTACTCATGCCTTTCAATGTATTGAATGCACCATTATTCTTTATAGATTTGTTGAATTTAATATTTTAATAATATCTTGTCTCTTTTGTTGTGGTGTTTTTGGATGACATCGTGGGGTATTCAAAGACAAGGGATAACCATGAGAAACACTTGAAAACATTGTCATAAATTATGAGAGATCACTATTTGTATGAAAAATTATAAGTGTGATTTTTAGATAAATGCAGTATGCTTTCTTGGCCACGTGATTTCTCAAAACGGAATTTCATTAGATCCTAAAAACATAGAAGTTGTTCTATTTGGGTTACCACCAATGAATATATTTGAGATATGAATTATTCATGGTCTATCTGGCTACTACTGACCATTATTGCGTTACTTCTCTAGAAACGTTTATCCAATGACAGCTCTAACAAGGAAGACTACTCCATTCCAACGGACATAGGAATGCCGGAAGTCTTTCTAGGAACTAAATGATCATCTTACATCCTCACCTATCATGATTTTTCGAGAATCAGGATAGGGGTATGTGGTTTACTATGATGCTTCCAGAGTAGGGTGGGGTTTTTTTCACATGAAAGGAGACAGTGTCATGAATTATGGCCCAAGGAAGTTGATGGTTCATAAGAAGATTTACTCAACACATGATTTATAGTTAGATACAATCATACATGATTTGAAGACTTAAATACATAATCTCTTTGGTGATAAATTCCCCATGTTTACGAATTATATTGTCATGAAACACATTTTCTCACTATTAGATTTGATTCCGTGGAAAAGGATAAGGATTGAGTACCTCAAGATGTTTGACTTTGACATGATATATATACTGGGAAAAGAGAATTCAGTGGAAGATGCATCAAGCAGAAATACAGATGCTCAGTTCACAAAAAAAGCATTATATGAATGGTATTTGGTGTTGATACTAGCCGACAAGCATGTGGAATATGAATACTGGGGTTAAGTTGCAGTTTTTTTCAGTTACGCTCATTCATAATTTGCTAAATATGGTCGAAGAGACACAAAAATATGATGCAGAATGTCTACTAAGGAGAACAAAAATCAATGATGGGGAGACCATTGATGGATAAAAACTTGAAAGGGATTTAGTTTTCTGTTTTAGAGATCAGATAGTTATAGCTATGACATGTTTGGAAAAAATATTTCTACTTACCACTATTTGATATGGACTGTACATCCTAGAACAGAGAATATGTATAAGGAATTTAAGGCGCGTTTTGGTGTAGTGGCATGAAAAGGAAGGTGGAAGAGTTCATCTCATGGTACTTAACTTGTCATAGGTTAAAGTAGAGCATCATTGAACTGTGAGTATGTTGTAGTCTTTTCCCATTCTAGTATGGAAATGGGAACAGATAACAGTGTATTTTGTTATATGTCTCCCACAAACGGTTTAGAAACACGATGTTGTATTGGTGATAGTTGATCGACTTACCATGTCAGACCATTTTATCCCTATTTGTGAAATCATATGGTGAAGGATCGGTACATAATTTATATCCATGAACTGGTAAAGAGACATGACGTTCCAGTTTCAATCTTTTCAAATAGAGATCTGTGGTTCACATCTCTTTTTTTGGAAATCATTTCAATAATTCCTTGGGACTCAATTGACAATGAGCATGATGTATCATCCTCAGATAGATGGAATTTCTGAGAGAAACATACATATGTTGGAATTCATTTTGTAGGCTTTTGTAATATATTTTGGTGGCTTATAGGATGTTCATATACCCTTGGTGGATTTCTCATATAATAACATCTATCAGGCCTTGATACATATGACTTTGTTTGAAGCGTTTTGTGAGAGTCCTTTTCATTCTCCACATTTTTTGGTGGAAAAGGGTGACAATTCACTAGTCAGGTCAAGAAATGTCGAGTAAATAATAGAGAAGATATAGTTGATCAAAAAATAAACGGATACTTATCAGAGTGGTCATAAATCTTATGCAGATCATCGTCGACGGTAGTTTTCATTTATAGAAAGTGATAATGTGTTCATTCATATTTCTCCAAGGCTTGTTGATAGAGATAATATTTACACTTTTTTTAAAATCTATTTAAGTCATTTAATCCTCAACAATTTACCAATTTTATCTTATTTTTATCCATTTTGGATTTAGTGTGTGTATTGGGATAAAAAGTTCAAATTGCATAATTTTGGATTTCTAGCATATTTCTATCACAAAGGTAATTTGTTCATTTCTCCTAAAATATATTTCAAACTATTGTGATTAATATTTTTTTAGAATCACTGTATTATTTGATTCATTTTTATCTTCATTACTTTGGTGTTATTCATGCATCTAGAGGCCCAAGCGATTCAATGGATTTGACAATTTTTCTGGGTAGACTGCAAGGACCCCAGCATCGTAATGGAAACATAATTTGACTAATCTCATAAAAATTATGAAATTACACTTGTATATGGAAGATTAATCCCAATGGCGTTCAAAAAAGTATTCTCAATCCATTTGGAATCAGTTATGGTGGCCATTGAATGACATCGTTTTGAAGGATGCTTCTTGAAAGCTTCATCCAGAGAAAGTGATTGAGAATAAAATAATCATAACACCATATAGAAGCATCTAATGACTCGTAAATTTTTAGGGAGGACGACCAACACATTTATAAACAACATTAATTATGGTGTACATGCATTAATCATCCATTTTATAGGTCAAAAACGTGACAACTCTTGGAGGATTAAATCTGCCTATAAATGTAGAGGAGCTCCTACCTCTCAATTCATTCCATTCATCCCCACACCATCTGTCACAAAGGGAGTTGGATTGAGAGAGAATATGGGAATGTGTATACTGAGATCCTAAATAACATTCCATCCTTTGATTATTCAATAGAGAAGATGAAGTCTTCTTATGTGATGCAAGGTTAAGAGGAAAGTGGTTGCGGACGACGACACCCAATAGACACTCTCTTCCAAGTTTCTATTTTAATGTGTAATATCATTTTGAATTTTTCTTGAACCTAAATTTCTGAATGAGTCTGGTTGTTTTATTTCATAAATATATTTTCAACAAAAAAAATTTGATCATTGTTTCGTCTATAAAGTAGAACATTTGATTTCTCAATTTAGAATTTTTTGGGGAGGTCTTCCCTTTGAGCATAGCGAATTCAATTTGGTTCAATTAATTAGAGGTCTTTAAGTAATTGAGTCACTTCAATAGGTGGGACCAAAATCATATTAATGTCTTAATATGATGTATATTTAAATTTGAGTGTACACCTGGGGGTCCTTGGATGTACATTTAGGAATTTATATTAAGATATATTTTATATAAAAGGATGAGGGGAGTGTTTGAGAGGGTGAAGCTTCTCTACAGCCACTATTTTTTATCCTGATATCCATCCCACATTTCCACTCCTTTTAAATTATTTCACGTTAGTTATTAATTAAAATTTTATTTTCAAATCATTAATCAAATTCCCATGTCAATTTCTACAAAAAAGGGGCAGTTTTCAACTCGATCTGCAACCTCCTCGAGAGACAACCCTATGGTCACCACTATGCTAAATTATGAGGGAAAAATATTGATTGACGTTTTCATGACACAAAAACATCTCACATAAACTGGCTCTATTTTCGGGGAGGTTGCTAGAGTTGATTTTATTTTATTTATTTATTCTTTTATGACCCAATGTTCGGACCTGAACTTGTTACCTTTAGATTCTGAAATCGAGAGAACTTTTCACTATGGGCTTAGAGCTAGTAATCCCCAAGTTGCAAGTTGTGAATCATCCACCAACACACCTTGGAATGACATAATTGAAACCAAAATCCAAAAGGATTAAAATAGAACTCTGAAAGAACTAGCTTCATTCTTCGACGAAAATCATGAGAATCATGAGGAGTACCCTGATGCACCTGCTGGATTTGAAATCAATTTCGGTTTCATCCACCAGCATCCCAAATTCAATGGGTTTCCTGGAGAAGACCCAAAAAAACACCTCCAAGGATTCAGATACAAATGTGTCAACATGAAACCTCATGGAGTCGATGCCGATCATCTAAAGCTAAAGTCATTTCATTTTTCTCTAGATGGAGTTACTAAGGAATGGTTTTTATATTCTCACTCAACCATGATTAGAAATTGGAATGAACTAAAAACTATTTTATTTGAAACAATATTCCCTACATCCAGAACTACCTCCATTCGAAAGGGGATTTGTGGAATTAGGAAGACACAATGAGAAACACTTCATGAATACTGGGAAAGCCTCAACCGACTTTGTTTTAGTTTCCCCCGTCATCAAATCAGTGGTAATCATTTCATTCAATACTTTTATGAATGATTGTGTCTCACTGATAGAAGTATGATCGATGCTACTATAGGAGGAGCTTTATTTGATAAGAAACTAGCAGCCTCTAGGATTCTAATTGCAAACATGGCCTTGAATTCCAAACAATTTGGAACAAGAGGCCTTGTTCATGTCAAAGCTACACAAGAATTCCCAACTACTAGTCCCGAAAAAACACAATTGCAAGTCAAATATTTAATCTTACCACTATTGTAAGGTTAATCATGTTTTCTAACACCCAACCAACCCATCCCAAACAACATGCTGCTTTCCAAATACATTTCCACTGTGGGATTTGTTCTTATAATGAACATTTTAGTGTCCAATGCCCGTAAATGCCAGAGCATCGTGAGAATTGTGATGCTGTTTTTTTTTCGGGAAGACCATTTTAATCAAACAAACAAAGACCATTTCAAAACATCCAAAATTTCGATCAAGGATGGAATAAAAACTCAAATGAAATATTTCATTATCCTAAACAACCAAGAGGATTCTTCTAAGGATAATAATGTAATTCTCAACCAAGATATTTCAATGAGAAAGCCAATGACCATTCTGGAAGAAATTTTTAGCTTACCCCTCCCACTCAAAACTCAGATAGGATCCTTAAAGAAGAAATGAGAAAACAACAAGAGGAAATGAGGAAACAATAAGAATAAATTAGGGAAACAAAAGAATACATGAAACAACAAGATAACAAAATGAATACCTTGATGACTCAAGTGGGTCAACTTTACTCTGGTATTAATTTCATAACAAATCGAATGAATGGTTGTTTACCCTCACAGCCACATGTACATCTGAGGAATAATGGGAATAAAAATTTGAGTGCAATTGAACTTAAGAATTTCACAAAATTGAACAACCCTCAAATTGAGAACATCAATACTACTGCAGACACAGTAGAGGAAATTCCTTCCCGTGATAAAAATGCTGAAAAATCATAAGTTGATAGAAACACAAAGTAAATAGAGGAAAGCCTATTTGAATGAACCAAGAATGATTAGAAGAGGATGTATGGCCCCTATTTTTCTCCAAAACATACTCAGAATACCCCCAAAAACATTCAAACCTCTAATGCCTTATCCAATGTGTGAACCATCACTAAATTAAATTACTAATAATGAATTGGATAACAAGTTTATCGAAACATTCAATAAATTAAAAGTCAATATTACATTGCTTGATGTTGTGAAACAAATTCTACGGTATTCTATGTTTTTGAAATACATGTGTACCAACAAGAGGAAGTTCAAAGGAGCTGAAAAACTAATCATATGACGGAATGCTTCATCGATGATTCAGCATGCCCTTCCTGTCAAGTGTAAAGACCGTGGAACATTTACCATTCCCTGTACCATTGGGAAATGTGAATTCTATTATGTGATGCTTGAACTAGGGGCCTCTAACATTGTCATGCCACATTCTGTCAGCTCATCTCATCAGGTTGGATTCATGAAACCCTCTACAATTATCGTTCAACTTTACAACCAAAGTACCACCAAACTTGCTGGAGTTATAGTGGTTGTTCTTGTTAATGTGAGAGATAGGATATTTCATATTCACTGATATGTTTTGGATATGGAAGATGATCAGTTCGACACACACGCTCCCCTCATCATTGGAAGACCATTTCTAAGAACGGTGAAAGCAGTCATTAATGTTCACAAGGGAACACTTTGACTAGAATTTGGAGGATATATTGTTCATTTCATCATTTTTAATTCAATGAAACACCCAGTTGAGGATCAATCAACTCCCCAGGTAAACATGATTTATTGTTTTTCCTCTGGCATGTCTCCTATTTTTTCTATGACGAAAAATATAGAAATTTGTCTGATATTGAATCAAATCAACTTGAGGTTGAATTGGAGACTGTAAAGAGTCTTGGGATGTTAAGACTGAATATCTGCTCATTGATGAAGATGAATTTTTAGAAACCACCAAACCTGTTCATGGTATCCTATGAGAGGTTTCTAATTTTTCACCTTAAACAAGTCTTGAGATCATGGAAAGAGATAACCATTGATGAACATAGAGCTTTACTAAACAATAAAACTTATGAGTAGTTACCTATTATCAGTTAATCCATCCTACCTGAGATATAATTGAAACCCTTTCCAGATAACCTCATGTGTGCCATCTTAGGTCATAATGAACAATTCCCTCAATTCATCTCAAAATATTTTTCAGAAGTCCAGGAAAACAAATTTTTAGAAGTTCTCAAGTCCTATAAAGAAATCCATAGGATGGGCTCTCTATGGTCTAACAGCAATCAGTCCGTCAGTTTGGATTCATATATTTTTACTGGAGGATAATTCTAGAATAGTAAGAAAATTTCAAAAAAGACTGAACCCAAAACATTTGATGGTTTTGAAGAAAGAAGTCCCCACCCTGCTAGCTGCTAGAATTATTTTCTCCATATTTGATAGTCAATGGGTAAGTCTAGTCTATGTTGTTCCTAAAAAATGTGTATTTACAATATCAAGGAATGGATTTTGTGATCTTGTCCCCATAAGGCTTACAACTAAATAGAGAATGTGCATTGATTATAGGAAACTCAATTTGGTTACAGGGAAAGACCACTTCCCATTACCATTCCATGATCAATTCCTTGAAAGTCTAGCTAGTAAAACCCACAATTGTTATCTTGATGGATTCTCTGGAAGTCTTCAAATTCACGTTTTACCAATGTATCAAGAGAGAACCACCATCACATGCCCCTTTGGAATTTTTCATATAGAATGATTCCCTTGAGTTTATCTAATGCCCCGAGAACTTATCAAATGTTTATGATAAGCATATTCTCTGAATTTTTTGAAACATACATGGAAGTTTTTTTAGACGACTTCACTGTGTATGGTTCATCTTTTGAATTTTCTTTGAAAATCATGGCATGTGTCCTTGAAACATGCATTGAAAATTAACTTGTTCTAAATTATTAAAAATGCCATTTTATGGTTGCTAAAGGGATAATTCATGGACATGTTGTATCCCATGATGGAATTCAAGATGATAAATCCAATGTTGAGGACATTTCTTCATTACCACACCCAAAAACTATGAGATATGTGAGATCCTTCCTTAGGCATGATGGATTTTATTGGAGATTCATGAAATATTTCAGTACAATTTCACTTCCATTGTCTAGATTTATCCAAAAATAAGCCCCATTTTTCTTTGATTAGAATTGCAAAAATATATTTCATGAGTTGAAATAAAGACTGATAACCCCACCCATTGTTCAACCTCATAAATGGGACATTCCCTTTTAAATCTTGACCAATGCATCTAACTTTTCTCTTGGGGATGTATTAAGTCAACGAATAGAAAATAAATCTCATGTGATTGCCTATGACGCATAAACTCTAGATAAATCCCAATCAAACTACACAACATCTAAGAAAGAACTGGTGGTTTTTTTCTTTTCTCTAGAATAATTTAGAAGTTATCTGTTGGGCATTAAAGTGATTCTTTTCACTGATTATTCCACAATCAGATTCTTAGTGAAGAAACATGATGGAAAATAAAGACTTCTGAGATGAATATTTCTTTTACAGGAGTTTGATGTTGAAATAAAATATAAGAAAGGATGTGAGAACCTTTTTTCTAATCATTTGAGGAAGATACCATATATTTAGAATATAAAACCTTAGATGGGTCCAACAATTAAAGAAACCTTTCTAGATGAGGATTTATTTGTTGCTCAATGTGAAATACCATGGTTTTTTAATATTGTGAACTATTTGGCTTCAAATGAACATCCACACTAGTTTTCCAAACATAAAATTGATAAACATGTGGGTGATTCAAAGGAATAAATTTGGCATGATCCTTATTTATGGCACATTGGTAGTGATCAAATGATACGAAGATGCATTCTGAACTCTAAATTTCAATCTATCCTACATTTCTTCCAAATAATAAACTGTGTAGGAAACATTGGACTATAGAGAACAGCTAGAAAATTTCATGATTCTGGTTTCTATTATCCCAACTTTTTTAGAGATGCTTTCGAATTCTACAGAACCTATAAAAATTTTCAATTCCATGGAATCATTTCCATGCAGAATGAGATGCCACAAAAACCAATTTTGTTTTGTGATGTCTTGGATGTATGGGGAATGGATATTATGGGTACTTTTCCCAATTCTTTTGGATATCTATACATCTTTCTAGTTGTTTATTATGTGTATATGTTGGTAGAGGTTATCCCTACCTGATCTGATGATTCAAAGATTGTGTCCAAATTCATGAAAAGACATTTTTTTTCAAGGTTTGGATTTCCAATGTTTCTAATTACATATCAAGGTACCCGTTTTTGTAATAGGAATTTAGAATATTTATTGAATAAATATGGTGTTAATCATAGGATCTCTACACCCAATCTTCCTCAAACAAATGGAATGGCTGAGTTGTCCAATAGAGAGATCAAACAAATTCTTGAAAAAATAGTGAACACAAATAGAAAGGATTGGAGTTTGAGAATTGATGATGCTCTATGGGCCCACAGAATTGCTTTCATGACCCCAAATGTAATGTCACAATTTATATTAGTATATGGAAAAGCTTTTCATATACCATCTGATTTAGAAAACAAATACATTTGGGATGTAAAAACATGTAACATGAACAAATTTTATACTAAGAAAGAAAGAAAATATTGTTTGCAGGCACTAGAGGAGATCAGAAATAATGCATATGAAAGAACCAGGTTATAAAAAGTGAGAACCAAATCCTTTCATTATGGGAGTATTCTCAACAAAAAATTCATAGAGGGAGATAAAATTCTTCTATTTGATGGTAGATTAATACTCTTTCCAGGTAAATTTCGTTCCAAATGGCATGGCCCATTCATCTTTACTCATGTTTCTTCTTTTAGTGCAATAAAGATTGAATATCCAGACAAAGGGACATCATTAAAAATCACTGGGCATAGGTTGAAGTTTTTTAGGGAGATTTTTAAAGATCCTATTGGGTAGGATATTCAACTTCATGTTGCAGAATACAATTTCTGCAAGGTTTTGTCTTTCCTTATCATTTATTTTTCCAATGCCTTTAATTTCCTGAATTTAATGCAAAAAATTTCAACATAATGATGATATTTCATAGAATAAGCGTGGGGGAGGCCCAATGCTAGGTAGATTAAGATTTTATGAGCTTCCATTTGAAATAAATGTTTTCTCGTCAAATTTTATTTCCATTTTTGGCGTGTTATTTTTTAAAATTTTATGCGTTTTATTTTAAAAAAATTCCTATTTTAAAAAAAGTTCTTTAATGTATTGAATTTCATTTGAAACTAATGCCATGGAGTGAACCAATTGATTTATTGAAACTGCACATTAATGAATGCTGAAAATGACATTGTTCCAACTTCAAAAATTTGGAAAATTCTTGAAAAGAACACTGATTTTTAAATCTCGTGGAACATATCACTGACATTTTCATTCAAATTCTCATTCATGTGATGCCTCTATATCGATTTTTACATTTTCATCACATTCACCTCTTTCTTGAGATTACCAATTCGTGTTTGTTTAAACCAAAACATGATTTATTTTTACTAAAAATTGAGGGCTGAGATAGTTGTGATTAAAATGATTGAGGCATTTGTTTGGATATTGGTGCCCCATTTTCATGATTTTACTTTTTATTCCGGCCTCCCTTGAACATTTGATCTTTATTCACCCCTTAGTATCCATGTATATCCTATTATATTAGCAACATTAAAAGCCAAATTTTCCTTTAAAAATAACTCTGGAAGTGTAAATGAATGACCTAGTTGAACTTAAGTTTGTGGGGGGAAGATGACTCGTGATGTGATACCTCATTTTGTATTTCTTTGGGAGGAAATTCAAACATTTACGACATATTTTTGATGATGGAATATATTTTTCTATGATCTATGCCAATCTGGAGCTCTCAAATGAAATGGAACTATGCCTGTCCAGAGCTCTCAATGAAAATAAGTTGTGCCCTTTCCGGAGCATTAAAAAATCATATTTTCTACTGAAATATTGATGGAATGGGATGGAAAAGATATTATTGGAGATGATTATTTTTCATAGGATAATATGGAGGAGAACATACTTGAGTGAAAATTAGAATCTTGCATTTATGCTATAAAAGGATCCAAACCCTCCTTATTCAGCCATATAATTTTTCACATTTGAATCCTTCCAACCCCTAGCCAAAGAAAAATATTTTAATGCCCTCCTGATTATCTGATGTTCATGGCTCACATTTATTTGATATGTAGAAATTTATCAAGACAATGGTAATTCTTGCATGAGTTGGATGAGAAAAGCCTTGTTACAAATCTGTATTGTGTGCTGAGAGAAAATTAATGTGGGGAAAGTGTGTTGTGTTCATGAGAAGAAAAAAGAAGTAGAAATGGATTGAATGATTTTAATTTAGAAATTTAAATATTTTTCTTTAATGAGGAATGATATAATTTTAATTTTTTTTGGGTAAATTGTTAAAGTCTATTGGAATGTGATTTATTTTCATTTATTCCGTGCTCACCTGTCAAGGATTCAAAGAGGCAAGTTTGGGGAAATTGATTGAGATAATATTTCCAATATTTTTAATGTCTACTTAAATTATTTAAACCTCACCAATTTACTAATTTTATCTTATTTTCAACAATTTTGTAATTAGAGTGTCTATTGGGAGAGAAAGTTCAAATTGCATACATCTGGATTTTTAAGAGATTTGTATCATAGGGATATTTTCGTCATTTAACATAAACTATATATCAAAATTTTGGGATTAAATTTTTTTAGAATATTTATTTTATTTTCATTAGTTTTTTTCTTCAGGACTAGGGTCTTATTCAGGAATCTAGAGGCACAAAAAATTAATGAAGTTGACAATTTTTCCGGGCGTACTATGTGGACCCCACCATTGTAATGGAAACATAATTTGGCCTAAGATCCTCATATTTATGGTATTACACTTTGATATAGAAGATGACTCCAAGGAGTTTTCTCCAAATTAATTTCATGCAGTTTCGAATCTGTTATGGTGGCCATTGAATGACATTGTTTTGAAGGAAGGTTCTAGGAAGCATCATCCAGAGAAAGTTATTGACAATAAAAAAATCATAACTGCTTCCAGACGCATACAATGAATCTACAATTTTGAGGCAGGATGACCAATAAATTTATAAACAACATTAATTAAGTGGTCCAAGCATTTATCTTCCATTTAATGGGTCAAAAATGTGGCAACTTTTGTAAGATGAAATCTGCCTATAAAAGGAGAGGAGCTCCTACCTCTCAATTCATTCCATTGATCACCACAACATCTCTCACAAAGGTATTTGGATTAAGAGATAATAGTGGAAGGTGGATATTGATATCCTAAAGAATATTCCATAACTTTATGATTCAATAGAAAAGATGACGGATTCTCATGTGATACAAGGGTAAGTGACAAGTGGTTGCAGATGGTGACACCCGACAGACACTCTCTTCCGAGTTTCGATTTTAATATGTAATCTATTTTTGAATTTATCTTGAACCTATATTTTTGAATGAATCTGGTTTTTTTAATTATTAAATATATTTTCAACAAATTTTTTTCGATTTTTGTTTCGTCTATAAAGTAGAACAATTGATTTAGCTATTTATAATTCTTTGGTGGGGTCTTCCCATTTTTCATAGTGAATTCAATTTGGTTCAATTACATGGAGGTCTTTAAGTAAATTATTAACTTCTATAGGTGGGACCACAATAATATAAAAGTCTTAATATGATGTATATTTGAATTTGAGTGTACACCTGGGGGTCCTTGGGCATACATTTAAGAAATTAAATTAAGAGATATTGTTACATACAAGGAAGAGGGGAGTGTCCGAGAGGCTGAAGCTTATCTGCAGCCACAGTTTTTAATCCTGATTTCCAACCCACTTTATCTTTCCAGTAAAATTATTTCACATTTGTATTAAATTATATTTTTAATTTCAAATTGTTAATGAAATCCAAATTTCCATTTCTAAAAAAAATAACAAAAGTGAAAGTTTTGCAACTCGATCTCCAACCTCCTTGAAAGACAACCCTGTGGTCACCACTATGCTACATTATAAGGGAAAAATTTTGATTGGGGTTTTCACGACCCAAAAAAAGAACAAATCACTTGTATATCATCATTTTGGGAAGTAGAGAAAGTTATATCCTCAATATATAGGCCCATTTGAGACACAAAAATGGTTTGTAGAGGTGGAATATCAATTTTCATTAGCACCATAGTTCATTTCAGTGCATAATGTTTTCATGTATCCCAGTTTAAAAAGTATCATCCTGATGCTGATAATCTGATCAGATGGATCACGTTGACCTAGAGTCGGATGTTTCATTGATACAAATCTTGGTGTAGATTTTGGATAGGTAAGAGAATGTATTTCATGGGAAAAAGCATCTGTCTAATGTGGGTTTTAGGGAAATATCGTCAGATTTAAGAAGACACTTGGGTATGTGAGATGTAAATGAAATAGTAATTGCCATAACTCATTAGTGGAAGCGAGGGATTTATACTTTTTTATGACATAAAGACTAATGGTGGGGATAATTTAGTACCCCATGGTTTCTAGTTTGTGGCTTCATGCTACATTTATTGGGTAAGATTCCCATTTCTCTGTGGCCCCTTTTGATTAAATTTCATTAAAATCATATTCTAGGGATTACTGAAGGTTTTAGGACATATACACATCATGTACCTAATGTACACGACCTTTACATCGGGACATATCCAATCCATGAAGTGTGGTTCATGTCGTGAGCTGGTACACATCATGTACCTGAAGTACACAATGTGTAGGGTTTAAATATTGGGGTTTCACCCAAGGTGATAGGTATTTCGGGGTACTCATATAGTGTGGCCATCACATCTTGACCAGGGGTACACATTGTGAGCCAGCATACTCCCAACTAAAAGTCACACATTGGGAAGTATTTCTCAGTTTAATCTTTCAAAAACTCTTGTCTCTTGACCCGAGACTCTCCATACATGATTTTCAGATGAACCCCTTCTTCCAGATTGGTCTGATCAGCTTTGGATCTATTTTGAATATATGGTATGTATTTTTGAGTAGTTTTTCTCTCAAATCTACTTCTCCTCGCATATGTGTTCTATGATCTATTTTCTTTATGAGTAGATCAAATTATGTGTTTACAAAATAAGTTTAGATTTTTCTTTTTTGTTCATAGGAGAAGAGATCTATGGTCATTTCTTGGTAAAATAAACCTGGTTTTTGTGAGAATTATTCAGATGTAGTCATTTTTTAATAAAAACCATCAAGGTAGGAGGCTTCACACTCCACTCCCCCAATTAGAACTTATTGGCATTCTTTCAAGTTGAATTTATTTTTCAGAATTGATTGTGACATGGTTGTTGAACACTTTTTGGAATCCTTCTAGAGTGACAGTTTGTGAAATATAGAAAATTGTGTTTATAAAGAAAGTGTATGTGTTCATAATTATTAAAATAGATAATTTAAATGGATATTTCTCAGAAATGGTGGAAATGATATGGATTCAATTTTTTCAATTAAATGGGATGTTTTATTGAAATGAAATGGGTACATTGAATTTGTCTATTCTATGGTTTTAAATAAAAGTTCCATTTTATTGAAGTGGTAGTTGAAATATTTTGCATACATGGTGTTGGTGTGAGTTCATTATATACGGGCGCTAAATAAGGGATGAGTACCATTGGTGTACAAGGTATGTGACCCTAGATCGAGGCAGGTGTTAGTGGGACCTAAAGTGAGGACAAGAGACCTCTCATGAGTATGGAACTGTCGAATGAAACATGCATGCGTGGGTGTTTTGTGATCTAGGGAATGGGTATGACAAAATAATTATCATAATTTGTTTATAAGCCTTGATTAGTTATTTTCTAGAAAATAAGTTACTGAAAATTTTTAATACCCCAAGCTTCTGCGGTATGCTTCTCTTTGAATAATACAGTAGCGTGTGTTGTACACAACTTCGAGTTCTAACACACACCACAACCAATCAAAGTAGCTGTTATGAATAGTAATACCTACTTTTTGAAATTTTATAAATTTTATCTTTAAAAATGGACTTCATTTTTGGATTCGGAATATCGAATTTATCCTCGTGTGAAATTTTGGATCTTTTCAGATAACTCTTATATTTTGATGAATAGTGAAAATTACTAAATTTTAATTAAGAAGAACTTTTTAAATCAAAATAATTAAATGTGATAAATGATACTATTGAGTGATTTTAAAGTATAATTAGAATATAATTTTACTATTTTATCCAAAGGTGGTCATTAGAATTAATTTCAATTTGAAATTGGACATAAATAATTGTCAATCTTTTGAATGATATGGTTTCTTAAAAACACGCTATTTTTTTTGACAAAGAGAATTAATTATAAAATTAATTAATGCAACATATATGTTTGTAATTTTGTAAAATAGACACCATTTTGTTAATTCAGAATTTAAATTCTAGCTTCAGGTGAATTTTTGGTATTTTTCTGAAAAACTTCAATTTTTGATGAATAGTGAAACCACTAAGAGGTAGTTTAAAAACTAATTTTTTGTGTAAATGAAACATTACCAATTATGTAATTTTATTTTAAAAAATACAACATACATGGTTGTAATTAAGAAGAAAAATGTGGTTTAATGGGATTAAAATAATTTTTTGGTGAATAGTAACTTTTAAGTTTTATAAATCGCGTTTAAAGGTAATTAGTGAAGTTAAAGCTAAAAATGATATTATAAAAATATGAAAATATATTGACAATTGTCCACCTTTATTTTATGAGTCATGGCCGACCTAGACAATCCATGGGTAAACTTGGGGACCCCATGGAGCCTCTAGGGTAAGAAAATGACATTAATAACATTTTATTTAAAGTAAAAATAAAATTGTCACAGACATGTGTTGTTTTACTAGAACCATTATTACATGGGGTTATATATTTTAAATATTTGACTATAAATACTCATTGGAAATATAAAAATATTTACTACATCATGGTAATTTTTTATAATTTTTATACATTAAATAAATAAATTTATTTATCACACCATGATCATGCAACGATTACCTCATTAATTAACAATTTAAATAAAATAAACATATAATGTAAAATCTAAGACATAAAACTGAAAAAAACATTTTGTATGAGTATATATCTAACCCTTATAACTTTATCTTTGAAATATAAAATTTTTGGACCTATGAAATCTGAAAAGAATTTCATAATAATGCAACATTTCATGACTTTCCAAGAGTGCCCCTCCTATCCTCTTATAAAAGGCCTCCACCTCTACCACCATATTCACACCATCAAAGCCATTTGGATTAAAAACACTCTACACAAATACTCTCTCCACTTCCCTCTCTTACTCCTAGAAGCCTCACATTGGGTAGAATTCTTCCCAAGGAAGCCATTGGATCAAATTCAAAAGAGTTACTCAATTTTAAGGTAATGTCTTCTCTTATGTTCTTTTGTTTTATTTTTCTTCTCCAACCCATTAAAAATATTTTTATTCCTTTATTTTGTAACAACACCAGTATATTCAATATAATAGGATGTTTTTAGGAGAAGTATTTGATTTACACTTACACGCACCATCGTCTAATGGTTAAAGAACATATTGTTTCTGTGGGTGGTGAATTACTGCCTCATGAAACAATGATTGTTCAATATTCTTTTAACACCTCTCATGGTGGACATTATGATGAAACCATTTTCATATATGATATGTAAATTATGTATATGTTTTTCTTTATGCTTCTGTATTTCTCATTTAAGTCATACCTTTATGATTTCCATTATGGGTAAATGCGATAATTTCATTTTAGAAAGTGCGGACTACCTCCCCCTCAAAGTGATTTGAATCGTTAATGCCATATGTGGGATGTATAATGGATGGAATAAATGATATTATATATGATATTATACTGGAATTATAATATATCTTTATATCATTATGATTCCATTCCATTAAATACGAAATAGAAATAAAAGTAGGGTTCATGCATACGTACGGCTTACCGTCTCCATGAATGGTGCATTTCATTTCTTACCTCAAAATGATATGTAATATTATGAATGAATGTATATACTTGATATATATGATATATATTATATCTACATCATGAATATAATTCTGGATATAATGGATATTTTACCACATGAACAACTTGTAATTATAAGAAGTTTCTTTTTGACTCAAGTACCAAAGATCGACAAAACGACTGTTAATAACATAAATAATTACATAATGTTCATAACTTGGTAAAAAGAGATTTAAAAGAAATAATAAACTTGAAAAAGGTTCTTAAGAAATTATAAATTAACTCTAGTTTATTATTCAGGATTTTAAAGAATGGTCGATTCAAGTCGGACACGAGGTAAGGGACCTTCTTATCCCAATTTCTGTACTTTGGGTTAATCTCCTACTTTCAAATTATGTCATGATATTATTATATAATATCTTTTACTTTTTATTTAATTATGTGTATCTATAGTTAATACACATAATATATCTATTTTATTTATTAAATGATCTTTGTAAGGGACTTCGTCTCAATCTTCTTTCATTAAGGCATATTTTGTTTTATACACAACTTTCTTTTATACGGTGTATAAACCCCTTTGACTTTTATGTTAATTACAAAAGAATATTTTTATATGAAGCATTTTACTAAATGACAAAAGGGAATGTTTTTTTGTTGTACGTATGCGGCGACAACGACTTCTCTGCCACTTTGACCATTATTTGAGTTTCGGCTTCCTCTACAAGACATAACTTTTTTTAAAATGAAAAATAAATAACGTGTTTTACTTTACTATTATTTTGGTATTGAAAATGGGTTTGATAATGTTTTTTTTATATCAATGTGTTGTATTGATATCTTGTGATTGAAATGTGGAAATGTTATGTTTCCTTTATGCATGTTTTATGTGATACGATTATGTTATGGTTTATGATATCTTTAAACCTGTTCATATGAGGAATGAATTGGACTTAATAAGTGACGGGTGGAGCCCGTTATAGCTCCTCGATGCATCGGTAGGTATCATGAGAAAAACTAGTGTCTTGGCATGAGGCCTTGACAAAATATTATTTTTAGTCTTGGCACAAGGCCTTGGCTACATGGTTATAATAGTCTGGCATTATGAATTCCATAATTATGAAAGTGGTTATTGATATTGCATGTGATTATTCCACTAGTAGAATATCCGTATGAATAAGTAAATGGCATTATTTAATTTTATTTTTTCCATATTATGCTGATGTTCATGTTTAAAAAGCTTTCATTTTAGTTATACATTGCCTTAAATGGTTATGTTTATTTTTGAATGTTTCTACTGTATTGTTATCCTTACTGAGCATCTGAGCTCACCCCTTTCTATGTTTTATTTTTCTCAGGATGTGAAGAAATATTTTATGACTAACCTACAGGGATAGTCTGAAGGGGATAAGAGTGTGGACTATGGATACTATGTTATTGTAATTTTTCACATTATTATGTAATGTAACATTTATGAATGTATCTAGTGTTTCCAAGTCTACTAAACTGATTGGTCTTTCAAGACTTGATCTTTTTTTATCATGCCAATGTTACGTAATAATGCACCGACTCCGGGTAACTGGGGTCGGGGCGTTACAATTGGTATCGGACGTAGTTTAGTACTAACCTTGGAGGCTAGATTTAGATAAACTCTGATTAGACCAAATAGACCAATGATAGACAGTGAGGATTAGTATAGAAGAACATCCTAGAATTTTGGTATTATAGAGATTTTGTGAGTTCTCTGAGCAATACATCCCTGTCTGGATATGAGTAGGTGGAGGCGGCTCTAGCACATATGTACCTAGGGGTAAAACCCGAAAACACCGCTTTGAGCTAGACTCGAACGGGAACTGGTGCACGACAACGGGCCTTGCTACACTCTTGGATACGACACTCCCAGGGGATATGCTTAGGATAATTCTCATTTTCATTACAAACCATTATGAGGGGTTTATGAGTATATACAACCTCAAAGAAAAAATTTTTATGATTATAGTTCAATTTATGTTATGTATTTTACAACTATGGAATTATGTATTTTGATTCATAAAATAATCTAGTTTATGCCATTATTTAGAAATGGCGCCTAGTGGGAGTAATGGAAACTGTATCAATGCACTCACTCCATCTAGGGATTTCCCTCCTACTCAAGATAATTATAGTGGAGCTGGAGATACAACTGGTGCTGATCAACTTATCACCATACTGGGAAAACTCATTCAGGTTATGAATAATAACATTATTCATATGGAGCACCCTAATCCGCAACGTGGAGGATCAATGTTAGACCACTTCCTGAGGAAACAACCGCCAACAATTAATGGGGGTACAAATACATTAGTATATGAACAATAGATAAACTTCTTATTGAAAATATTCCACGCCTTGGGGAGTATCGAAAGGGAGAAGGTTTTCATGGCAGTTTACAACCTCACTAGAGATGTCGATCAATGGTAGTCGCTGATTCAAAACAAAAAGTAAGATGAAGAAGTATCAAGTATGGAATGGAGGGAGTTTAAAGAAATTTTCATAGAAAAATACTTTCCACATGACCATTGAGTAGATATGGAAATGCAATTTCTAAGCCTGAGGCAAAAGGAGGATGAGAATGTCGCAAAGTATGAGGCTAACTTTACAAGGTTAGTGAGGAATGCTCCAGATTATATACGTAACCCAATAAGTAATTTCGATTGTCTCTTTGATTGGTTAAAACCATTTCTCTGTCGAGCATTAGTCTCACAAACATTCTCGTCATACAAAGATATTGTCTCGTGTACTATCGAGACAGAAAAGGAATTATCTATGTCTTATGACTTTAAAGAAAAGAAAAAGAAGAAGAGAGCTTCTTATCAATTTAGAAATGGAAATAAGGGGAAGAAGGGAAAAGTTGAATATCAGTCTTGCAGTAAATGTGGGAAGAAACACCCAGGTACTTTCTTGAAGGGAATGGGAGTCTGTTACATGTGTGGTGAAAAAGGCCACCAAGCTCTTGATTGAGAGGGAAAGAGAGTTACTGTCAATGTGGAATGATATAATTGTAGAGATATAGGACATTATGCAAATGAATGTCCTAATAGTCAGGATAAATTACCTCAGAAGAGGCCAAGGGATCAATGCCAAGCTTATTCTATCACTACTCCTGAGGTTGAAGATCTGAAAGACGTGGTGGCAGGTAATTTAATGGTTTTCATAAAGTTTAACAAATGCATTTTTTTATTCTAGATCATTGCATTGTTTCATATATTCCTAGTTTTCTAAGAAAATTAGATATTTCCAATTTGATTTAACAAGAGAATTGTTAGTCAAAAATCATAAGGGAAGTATCATTGCAATAATGTTTTGCGAATCAATCCCTATTATAGAACATAAATGTTCTTTATCAGCTGATCTCATTGTCATACCTATGATTGAGTTTGATATAATCCTCGGTATGGATTGTCTTTAAGACTTTGATGAAAAGATTTATTGTAAGAAGAAATAGGTTACGTTTTTTGATGATGACGGTAAAGAGCACCTTATCTTTAGAGCAGAATCGTCCCCACCTAATTATTATTTAGATCCACCCCTATTAGCTCAACTAAATTCAATTATTGGGGAGGAAGAGAATGAAATGACTAAAGGAGAGGAAAGGAATGTTCAAATAGAGTATGTACCTATTGTGAAATAATATGTAGTTGTGTTTCCGAAAGATTTACTTGGACATCCTCCGGAATGAGAAGTTGAGTTTTCTATTGATTTAATTCCTGGATCAAGGCCTATATCGAAGACCCCTTATAGAATGACCACCGTGGAATTAGTTTAACTAAATAAACAACTAGAGGAATTGATTAATAGGGGATTTCTTCACCCTAGTGTTTCTCCATGGGGATCCCCTGACCTTTTTGTTAAGATGAATGATAGATCTATGAGGTTGTGCGTTGACTATAGGGAGATCAATGCTATAACAATAAAGAACAAGTATCCCCTACATCGCATTGATTATTTATTTAACCAAATGCATGGAACTCAATACTTTTCAAAGATTTACCGTTGATCTGGATACCATCAGTTGCGTGTGATGAAGGAAGACATTCCGAAGACATCATTTCGAACAAGGTACGGGCATTTCGAGTTTACTGTAATGCCTTTTGGATTGACTAATGCTCCCTCTATATTCATGGATCTAAGGAATAGAGTTTTCAAGGAATATCATGATGATTTTGTGGTGGTATTTATTGATTATATCTTGGTATACTCCAAAAGCTACGAAGATCATGAAAATCATTTGAGTATTATCTTGAAGACTCTTAGAAGGCATGAATTATATGGGAACTTTGGCAAGTGTGAATTCTGGCTTCATGAGATTTCATTTCTTGGCCATATTGTCTCTAAGGATGGAATTTCCATTGATCCTTATACAACTAAGGCAATCCAAGAATGGCCAGCACTGAGGAGTATAACTGAGCTACGCAGTTTTATTGGTTTGGAAGGTTATTATCGATGTTTTGTCCAGAATTTTGCCTGATTGGCTAACCCATTAACGAAGCTCACATGTAAAGGGGTTAAATTTTTCTAGACAAATAAGTGTGAAGAATTTTTTGAGGAACTGAATATAATATTAGTCAATGATCCTATATTGACTCTACCATTGGGGAATGATGGGTTCGTTATTTATAGTGATGCATCAATGAAAGGACTTGGTTGTGTCCTTATGAAGAATGATAGTGTTAATTCCCATGCATCACGAAAACTAAAAATTCTTTAGCAGAACTATCCTACTCATGATCTCGAGTTATCTTCTGTAATCATTGCCTTGAAGATATGGAGAAATTATCTTTACAGTGAAAAATGTGAGATATATACCAATCACAATAGTTTGAAATACATTTTCTCACAAAAATAACTCAACATGAGGCAAAGGCGATTGATTGAATTACTCAAGGATTATGATTGCACAATACACTACCACTCGGGTAAGGAAAATAAAGTTGCAGATGCTTTGAGTAGAAAAGATCCTGGAGTTTTGAACATGATGAGAGTAGAAAGGGATCCCATTTTCATGGATCTAGTAAAGATGGACATGGGAATCACCATAGAGGGTGAAACATCAAAACTTTTTCAAATGGTTTCCAAACAATCTTTACTAAAAAGGATAAAGTGTTCTTAGGCCGATGATGATGAGTTGAAAAAGAAGATTAATGATGTGAATGATGGGCGATTGAGTTACTTTGTGTATGAAGATGGAATTTTGAAATTTGGGAGGAGACATTGTGTTCTCGATATACCTGATTTAAAGAGGAAATTGTTGGATGATTCTCATAGTTCCAATTTGTCTATACACCCAGGGAGCACCAAAATATATAGATATTTAAAGGGAAATTTTTGGTGGGACAAAAATGAAGAGGGAGATTGCTGATTTTGTGTCAAGATGTATGGTTTTTCAACAAGTGAAAGCTAGAAGGCAACTGCCTGGTGGAGTATTGCATCCTCTTCCCATACATGAGTGGAAATGGGATAATATTACGATGGACTTTTTCATGGGACTACAAAATACCTCTAGAAGGAATGATGCAATATGGGTCATTGTCGATCGTCTCACAAAGTCAGCACATTTTCTTGCTATAAGAGAAGATCTACCACTTGAAAAACTAGCAAGACTATATATTAATGATGTTGTGAGACTTCATGGAGTACCCATGGCGATTGCCTCATATCATGGTCCCCGTTTTACATCAAGATTCTAGAAAATTATTCAGAAGGCCTTGGATACTGAACTTCGTTTGAGCACTGCTTACCACCCTCAAACATATGGACAATCAGAACAAACTATTCAAACCTTAGAAGACATGTTGAGATCATGCTCACTTGGCTTTCAGGGTATGTGGGATCAATATTTACCTCTGGTAGAATTTTCCTATAATAATAGCTTGCATTCAAGTATTCAGATGGCACCATATGAAGCATTATATAGAAATAGATGTCGCACACCAACCTGTTTGGATGATGTTGGTGAAAGAAAACTTGTAGGCCCAGAACTGGTGGAGTAAACGATGGAAAAGGTGAAGGTAATCCAAAACAACATTAAAGCAGCTCAAAGTAGGCAGAAGAGATATGCTGACAACCGAAGGAAGGATTTGGAATTTCAGGTAGGAGATCATGTTTTCTTGAAGCTATCTCCATGGAAGAGA
Organism: Viscum album; assembly: GCA_963277665.1. NCBI lineage: Eukaryota > Viridiplantae > Streptophyta > Magnoliopsida > Santalales > Viscaceae > Viscum > Viscum album. Next base: position 1,058,931,210 of record OY728135.1, on the reverse strand, counting down.
GTTATACGTTTCGGTAAGAAGGTTATATTTAGTCCCAGGTACATCAGATCCTTCGAAATTCTCGAACGAATTGGGGTTGTGGCTTACCATTTGGCAATGCCGCCAAGTCACTCAAAAGTTCACGATGTATTCCACATATCACTATTGAGAAAATGCATGCGTGACCTAATGCTTGTACTTACCTATAAGGAATTAGAACTAGAACCTGATCTGTCTTATTGTGAAGAGCCCATCAGGATTCTTGATAAAAGAGAACTAGTGCTGAGAAACCGGATGACTCATCTGGTAAAAGTTTTATGGAGAAACCATAAGATGGAAGAGGCAACGTGGGAACCTGAAGAACATTTGATGAAGAATCACTTCAGTATTTTTATACTGTGATATTATATGAAATTTCTAGGATGAAGTTATTTTAAGGAGGGGAGAATGTAACACCCCAAGCTTCCACGGTATGCATCTCTTTAAATAATACAGTTGCGTGTGTTGTACGCAACTTCGAGTTCTATCACACACCACAACCAATCAAAGAATCCGTTATGAATAGTGATACCTAATTTTTGGAATTTTATTAATTTTATCTTTCAAAATGGAATTAATTTTTGGATTCAGAATATCGAATTTAGCCTAGGGTGAAATTTTGTAAATTTTCGGATAAATTTTATATTTTGATGAATTGTGAAAATTACTAAATTTTAATTAAAAACAACTTTTTTAATCCAAATAATTAATAGTGATAAATTATACTATTTAGTGGTTTTAAATTATAATTAGAATATAATTTTACCATTTTATCCAATTGTGGTCATTAGAATTAATTTCACTTTGAAATTGGACATAAACAAATGTCAATCTTTTGATTGATATTGTTCCATAAAAACACGCTATTTGTTTTGAAAATGGGAATTAATTATAAAATTAATTAATGCAACTTATATGTTTGTAATTTTCTAAAATAGACACAATTTTTTAATTCAGAATATCAATTGTAGCTTAGGGTGATTTTTTGGTATTTTTCTGAAAAACTTCAATTTTTGATGAATAGTGAAACCACTAAGTGGTAGTTTAAAAACTATTTTTCGTGTAAATGAAACATTACCACTTCTGTGATTTGATTTTAAAAAATCAGACATACATGGTTGTCATTAGGAAGAAAATGAGGTTCAATGGGATTAAAATAATTTTTTGGTGAATAGTAACTTTTAAGTTTTATTAATCGCAATTAAAGGTAATTAGTGAAGTTTATGGTAAAAATGATATTATAAAAATATGAAAATATCTTTACACTTGTCCTACCCTTATTGGATGAGTCATGGCTGACCCATACAATCCATGGGTCAACTTGGGGTCCCCAAGTAACCACTTGGGTAAGAAAATGACATTAATAAAATTTTATTTAAAGTAAAAATAAAATTGTCACAAACATGTGTTGTTTTACAAAAACAATTATTACATGGGGTTATATAAGTTAATGTTTCAACTATAAATACTCATTGGAAAGCTAAAACGATTTACTACATCATGTTAATTGTTTTATAATTTTTAGACATTAAATAAATAAATTTATTTATCACACCATGATGATTCGATGATTACCTCATTAATTAATGATTCAAATAAAATGAAATGATAATATAAAATCTAAGACTTGAAATTGTAAAAAACCTATTGGATGAGTATATTTCGAACCTTTATCACCTTATCTTAAAAATATATAATTTTGAGACCTTTGAAATCCGAAAATAATTTTATAATAATGCAACATTTCATTACTTTCCAAGAGTGTCCCTACTCTCCTCTTATAAATGGCCCCAACCTCTACCACCTTATTCACACCATCAAAGCCATTTTTTTCGGCCAAACTCTTCCCAAATACTCTCTAAAAATCCCTCTATTACTCTTAGAAGCCTCACTTTGGGCATAAGACTTCCCAAGGAAGCCTTTGGCTCAAATCAAAAAGAGGTACCCGATTTGAAGGTAATGTCTTCTCTTGTGTTCTTTTGTTTTATTTTGCTTCTCAAACCCCTTAAAACCCTTTTATAACTTTATTTTCTAACAAAACCAGTATATTCAATATACAAGGATGTTTTTAGGAGATTTATGTGATTTAAACTTACACACACCTTAGTATAATGGTTAAAGAACATACTGTTTCTGTGGGTGGCGAATTACTGCCTCACGAAACGATGATTGTTCAATCTTCTTTTAACACCTCTCATGATGGCCATTATGATGAAACTATTTTCATATATGATATATATATTATGTTTATGTTTTCTTTATGCTTATTTATTTCTCATTTTTGGCATACCTTTTTGATTTCCATTATGGTTAAACGCGATAATTTCATTTTAGGAAGTGCTGACTATCGCCCCCTCAAAGTGATTTGAATCGTTATTTCCATATGTGGCACGTATAAAGGATGGAGTAAATTATACTATATATGATATTATACTGGAATTATAATATACCTTTATATAATTATGATTCCATTCCATTAAATACTAAATAGAAATGAAAGTAGCGTTAATACGTACGTACGACTTACCGTCTCCATGAACAGTGCATTTCGTTTCTTACCTCTAAATGATACGTAATATTATGAGTGAATGTATATACTGGATATATATGATATATATTATATCTACATCATGAATATAATTCTGGATATAAGGGATATTTTACCACATGAACAACTTCTAATTATAAGAAGTTAATTTTTGACTCATGTACCAAATATCCACAAAACGACCGTTATTGACATAAATAATTACATAATGTTCATAACATTATAATAAGAGGTATAAAAGGAACAATAAACTTGAAAAATGTTCTTAAGAAATTATAAATTAACTCTAATTTATTATTCAGGAATTTAAAGAAAGGTCGAGTCATGTCAGACACGAGGTAAGGGAACATCTTAACCCAATTTCCATTCTTTGGGTTAATGTCCTTATTTCAAATTATGTCATGATATTATTATGTACTATATTTTAAGTTTAATTTCATTATGTGTACTTATAGTGAATACACATAATAGATCTATTTTATTTATAAAATGATCATTTTAAGGGACTCCCTCTCAATCTTCTTTCATTGATCCATATTTTGTTTTATACACAACCTTCTTTTATATGGTGTGTAAACCCCTTTGACATTTACTTTTATTAAAAAGGAATCTTTTTATACGTAGCGTTTTTCTAAACGACAAAAGGGAATGTTTTTTTTGTCGCACGTATGTGGCGACAATGACTTCTTCGCCGCTGTGGCCATTATTTGAGTTTCAGCTTCCTCTATAAGCCATAACTTTTTTTAAAATGTGAAATAAATACCATGATTTAAATTTCTTTTATTTTGGTATTGAAAATGGTTTTGATAATGTTTTTTTATTATATCAATGTGTTGTATTGTTATCAAGTGATTGAAATGTGAAAATTTTATGTTTCCTTTATGCATGTTTTATGTGATACGATTATGTTATGGTTTATGATATGTTTAAACCTATTCATATGAGGAATGCATTGGACTTAATAAGTGATGGGTGGATCCCGCTATAGCTCCTCGATGCATCGGTAGGTCTCATGATAAATACTACTGTCTTGGCACGAGGACTTGACAAAATCATATTTTTAGTCTTGGCACGAGGCCTTGGCTACGTGGTTATGATAGTCTTGAATTATGCATTCCATCATTATAAAAGTCGTTATTGATATTTCATGGAATTATTCGACTAGTAGAATATCCATGTGAATAAGAAAATGTCACTATTTCATTTTATTTTTTCCATATTATCCTGAATTTCATGTTTAAAAGGCTTTTGTTTTAGTTATACATTGCTTTAAATGTTTATGATTATTTATGAATGTTTTGGCTATATTGTTATACTTACTGAGTGTCTGAGCTCACCCCTTTCTATGTTTTATATATCCCAGGATGTGAAGAAATATTTTATGACTAACCTACAGGTATAGTCTGAAAGGGATATGAGTGTGGACTATGGAGACTATGTTATTGTGATTTTTCACATTATTATGTAATGTAACATTTATGAATGTATCTAGTGTTTCCCAAGCTAATAAACTAATCGGACTTTCGAGTCATGATCTTTTGTGATCATGCCAATGTTACGTAATAAAGCACCGACTATGGGTAATTGGGGTCGGGGCGTTACAAAATTGATTTTATTCACGTTTTTTACAATTGTTTATAATTTTTTTTCAAATATGTTTATATTTGGCTATAAACTATTTTACTAAATTGTATTTTATAAACTATTTTATATATTTTGATAACCATTTTCTCCTTGTGACTTGAGTGGGGAAGTCATTGGGAAAACCTATTGAGTTTTATACTCACCCCTTCTTTGGTACTTTAGTGCTTTAGCACTTTAATTATTTTACAGATGCTACGTTTCAGGACATTAGTAAAGGTAAAGTATCACACTTCATTAGCACCATGTCATGATACTTTGGAGTACCTGGTGATGTTGGATCTTAGAGATTGTAGGGGCATGGAGTGTTTTTATCATCTTTGTTTTTTTATTGTCTTTTAGCTTTTTAATTTTATGTTGGTTGGTATTACATTATAACATACCTTGGTATATTTTTTTAAAGGTAATTATTTCAAATGTCTTATTTTATTTCATTCAACATATTCGGATCTATTTTTGGATGGTTTTCGGGTTATTTCTTTTAAACCTCATAAGGTAAATCATCCCCCACCTTCTTTGAAACACACTGACAATTATTTTCATCCCTTGGCATCTTGGTGATGTCACTTAAGGAAAAATAATTTATCATGGTACTCTCAATCCAATGAGAATTAGTGGGTCATTACATGTTTTATGTTGTACTTTGGATGTGGTTTTAGAGATTAATTTATTAATTGACCATATGAAGATTTATTCATATTTTATTACTCATGCAGCCATATTGGCATTTGAAAATAGTTTTAGATAGATAGGTAGAATTTTTACTCTATTATGGGTTCTACGAAGTGAATTTCAATGCTTCATGCGTAAAAAATTTAATTTTTGGACATTATTTCAATTGAATAAGTTCTGAATAAATAAATGACAAAATATTATCCAAAGGATAATATTAGGATTATGAAATTAAATGAAATAATGTAAGAACATATTCTCATTAAATTAATCTACATTATGGAAAATAACCTTGAAATAAAATTTTATCTTATTACCATCTTTCTGGATGATATGAATTTGCTTTTTTAAATGTACTTGGTTTGTGGTTTTTTAGTTGTTAATCTTCTATAGATAACTCACTTTCTTCTGATCAATGATATCTATCACTATATACTAATCCTTGGTCATTAGTATTCTATTTAATTTCTATGTTTTCATTTCTCAGATAATTTATTCTATTTGGAAATGTAGTTATGTGATTATTCTAGATGACATTTTTACTTCCATTTCTCTCCTACTAAGTGGATGTTTTATTAAACCTATCTACGATGTGGGTGTTTTTTCAATAATGGTGTTTTGAAATATCAAACATCTTATTACTATGGTCAATTCTAAATTTCAACAGTGTAATTTATTTAAGGTGGGGACAATGTAGCAACACTAGATTTTAAAATATGGACATCGTATTCAATAGAATATGGGACCCACAACACCAATACTAGATGAAAATATAACACTATATTATTTTAGAATATATTTATTTTTAAATAAATTAATATATGAATCAAAATTCATTATCAGAAATGATATGTTTATCAAGCATTACATGAAAAATTGTGTTTATAATTTACTACACCCAACAATGAGCTCCTACATTCGATGAAACACTGATTCTAAATGAAATGTGAAATATTGTTAAAATAATATTATTGAATATAAAATTTATGATGTAAATGTCACATTTTTATGAAATAATAGTAATAAATAAATTTTAAAAATTATGTTTATATATTAATTTCAAATAAAATAATAATCATTTAAATGAAAAAAGATTTTTTTATGAAAAACCTTATTATACTAAAAGATAGTATAAACACACTTTGTAGTCACAATTTCAAAATTTTATTTAATATTTATATAAAATTTATTTTCCAAAATATTTATTTATAAATTAGAATACAAAATATTATTTGGAATCTTTTGGAGATTTCTATAAATTTTCATTTTATGATGAATAACGAAAATACTAAAGATTTAATGAAATATTTCATTTTTATTAAATAATTTATGATGATAAATTATATTAAGAATTTGTTTAGAAGAAAAATTACTTCAAATTTATATCAATTATTACATGTTTAGTAATTATAATAAAAATCATATTGAGTTTAGATATAAAAACATTGAATGATTTATAACATTTTCCCTTAAAAAATATACTTTCTTGTCCCATCTGTTGGATTTTTTTTAATTTAAAAATTTACACTTCTCTAAATTAAATTTGGAAAAATAAATTTTATATTCAGGATAAGAATAATTTACAATTACTTATGGGTTAAAACAAATTTTTGGTTAAAATTAATAGTTAAAATAGTTAAAATTAATTAATATGGTTTTGGTAAAAATGGGTTTACTGAGGGTTAAACTAAATAGATTTATGTAGAATAACATATAAATTTTCATAAAAGTTATTTTATACACATATTCCCAAAATACAACATGAAATGTTCATGAATGGTATTTTTGGGACCCTAGTGATATGAAATAAGTGGGATCACTCAATTATTTACAAAAATACCAATTGTATCCTCTCCCCACTTATGAAAGACCACCACTTTCGTCTCTTCATCACAAATTAAATCCTCTTTTAATCAGACAATAACTGACCAAATAACAAAAAAAATTAATTTCCTCATAATATAAGACTTGTTTTGGGAATAATTCCATCATTTGACGGTTGTAGTGCTATCTTAAGGAGGATACCCAATGAATGGTAGTGTTCTTCAACAAGCATATTTATTTTAAGTCATTCTCTACCTCAAAGAATTTTAATTAAAATATGATGATATAAAATAATAACAATCTCCCATATAATGTTGTTTTTTTATAATACTAAAATAACCTACAACCTTCTCCACTTTAATCAAATGGGCTACACAATCATCGTTTGTGTGTACAGTGGACTATCGTCATAAGAATTGATGCCATTAGTTCTTCCATTAACACCTTTAATGGTATGGCGTGTTGATGGATATAAAGTATATATATAATATTTGTAACATATTTTTATCTTATGGTGACTCTATATCATATATATCTTGTTACATTCCATTTTTTAGCAGATACGAGTAACTCGTGGGTATGGTAGACTACTAAGTTGTGAAGCAATGTGATTCTTCATTCACTAACTCTTAACATGGATAGTGATAAATATATAGTTAGTGATTATATATGATATAAAAGAAATATTTATTATATTTATGTAATATTTATAATTCATTAAAGGTAATATATTTCATTTTATTTCACTCTTCTTCACTCACGTAATGAATATAACATAATTCATGTTCATGTGTACTACTAACATCATGAAGCTATGTGACTCAAATTTCATCACCAAAACACATGGATAAAATATATAAGTATATAATATGGTATATATGATATTATTATCCTTATATAATGAAACAATATTATATACATCCTTTCCATATTGATTATTCTATATGGAAACATTACTCATGCATATGTATGTCATACCGTCTCCATGATCGTAACACACTTAATTTTTCAAAACCATTATTCATGATTGGTTATAAAAGTAAAATTCATGAAAATATATGATATTTATTTCATTATTTTTAATCTAGTAATTATTTAACTATATTATTTGTGAAACAACCAAATCTTTCATGATGAAACACACATGAGAAAACATGGAAATAAACACGTGAAACAATAAAAATAATATATTATTTTTAATGAAAGACAAATAATTTATTATAAAATGATCATATATGATATTATGAATTTTAGTTTTTTTATTTTATAAGCTAATTAAATCTTTAAACCCATTATACATTAGGTTAAATCACGTTCAATGCAAAAGAAGTGTTGGGGGAGGGATTTCGTCTTATTTTATATTCCATTAAGAATTAAGGGTTAATATACACCCATTATCATATACATCATGTACATACTACTAATTTGAAATATAATATAATGATTCATTCATACATAAATGTATTTCATTTTTCACTTTCTATCATTTCACCCTATGTTGTTTTTATTCAAAGTTACCATGTGGTAATGTTATTGCGCAATATCAATTTTTTTTAAATTATTAACATTATCTTGAAAAATTAAATTTATTTTAATAATATTTCATTTGAATTTAAATTTATCGTAAATATCCATATTATTTATTGAAATATTTTATTATTACCTAAATCATACCCCATTTGTACATATATTGTTTACGTTGAAATTTATTAGATTAACAAGGGGAATATTCATAAATCCATATATTTTAATTAATATGGATATTTGTTGATAAGGATCATTTATTCATTAATAAAAAGATTATATTATATATGAGTAATGAATTAGACCTATAGTTAAAGGTGGGTCCTAGTATAATTTAGTCTTTCTATGCATCAATAGGTGTAATGAGATAAATTAAGTGGCCAAATTAAATAGGTTTCTACCAGTAGTATTAAAATTGTTTCATGGAAGTAGTTGATAGTAGAGGTATCATGAATCCTAAGATCATAGAGTCCAATAATTAATAATTTAATTTATTAATATTTCAATTATTATCATCCATGATATTTCAAAAGTATTTTACCTCTAGATTCATTTAATTTATTTTTTTTTGAATAAATGGAATGGATTATAGTTTCTTATCCTTCCATATTGATAATTACATATCTATTTATGTTTCCATGTTATGTATATGAAATGTGTTTTCAGTTATATAAATTTCTATACTAATCATTATTTAACTATTATTGACATATTATTTCTTAATTAACAATTACTATACATTTCATCTCACTCATATTTTTTTGCTTTCATCATGTTTTGAAGACAAATCCTTTAAATTAGTTTTAAATGATTTTGATCATTTTATTTTTATATGTACTATGATTTAATTTCTTTTTCTAATATAAAAGTGGTATTATATATATATCTTATTCCACAAAACATCTGAACTGATCGGTCCATCGTGTTATTATTTCTTAAATCTATGAAAATTTAATAAAGAATGCATCAGCTCTGGGATATTGCGGTCGGGGTCACTATATATATTTTTCATAAGAATTTTTTTAAATTATTTTTGAGTCATCCCTTAAAATTTTTAATATTAATTCACATAGAATATGATATTATAATTTTTTAATGTTTGAAAACATTTTGTTTTCAAAGTGGAATTGTCATTTTCTTCATGAAATGTTTTAAATGGGTTTTAAAGTATCCTTTACATTTTATTAATATTAATTTCAAAATAAATATTTTCCAATAAATTTTTCTTTAAATGAAGTTATTTTCAATTAAAATTTATTTTCCCCAAGAAATGTTCCAAATGATCTCTTAAAAATAATTTTCTATCTAAGATTAAAACCATTGATTCTTCTTATACATCATTGGGGATATTATCAAAGGATAACATTCTTATTATTTTATTGGATGGAATAACATTATAATTAAAAAAAGTTTATGAAACCAATTTCTCTTCTATTTTTTATAGGATGAAAATATTATTATAAAACTTTCTTCTTTTTATAGGTTTTGCAATGATGAATTTGTGAAATGGTTATCAAATATATCACTTTTCCATATGTTATGATAGAATGAAATATTTCAAGAAACCATTTCATTTCGTGGATTATGATGTGATAATTTTTTATGAAATTGTAGAATGCATAAAATGAGTTTCATTATTTAATGGGTGAGACATATATCTCCCCCAAATTTTTTTGGGAAAATATTTATATCTCATGATACAAATAGGGTTGTAATGTGGAGTGAATCCAGTTCAGTATGTGAATTTATTCACTATGATAGTCTTCAGAATGAGCCTTTACTACAATGATTTTTGGAGGATTGAACCCATTATTCTATGAAAACATTTGGAGTGAGCCTTGACTACAATGGAAATGATTATATATATTTATATATATACAAATAATATGTTCCTTATTCTAATTTTATGCCCTCATGGCTCATGTTTATTGATTTGTTTATGATACGCGTCTTATGAACTCGAAATAATTATGTTGTGAATCAAGATATTGGGTATTTTTATCTAGGTTATGGTTTTCATTGGTTATTCTCGTGTTCTCAAATCAATATTATCTTTTTTTCCTACATATCTCCCATTTTTTACAACTATTAAGAAAATGATCTCATACATTCTTATGTTTCCTTTTCGTATGGTAATGATGAAAAATTTTATATAGGGTCTGTTTTTAAAGAGTAATATAGTTGAATATCTTTTTGAGTGATGTTTAATATATTTCACCAAATTAGAATATTGTATACCTTGTCCCCAAAGGCACTAACCTATTATGGTGTGATGTATTTTGATTATGTATTATATTGAATATTCATCTAAAAAGTGGTAATATCTTTGTATGAAATTAATGGTCCACTACCACCAGTATCAAAGGATAGGTTTAGTTATCCTTTGGAAACAATGAAGATAAAAAGATTAGTGGGATCGTGAGGGATATATCAAAGGATATGTCTTGGGATATGTCAAAGGATATGAATATGGATGAGTATTGTATAGAAAAATATCCAAAAAAATTAAATGATATAGTGATTGTTTTCTATGAAATAATATCCCTATATGAATACTAAATGTGTATGCGGATCTGGGATACATGTACCTAGGGATAATAACTCTAAAATGTGTATATTGAGTTGGACTCAATCATCACCTAGTTCAAGAAAATGTGCCTTGATGAATACATAGTTTTAAACTCATGGGGTATATGCTTTGGAATTTCACAAAATCTTTGAAAACTATCATTAATGATTTGTATAGATGATAATCATGAATAACCTAGGTAAAACATATGTTTTTATAGATTGAGAAAAAATAATTATAATTTAGACATCCTATATGTCATTTTTCATGATTATGTGGTTCACAAGTAAGAATATTTTTACACACACTACATTTTCTATTTTATTCAATGGAATGATCCTGAAGGAACTTAATTAACATTGATTATGATAGACACTTTGTTGATGAGTAAAAATTGATGATAACTGGATAAAAGGATATTATGATTATGACTAATCAGATGTCATGATATAAGAATAATAAATTGTACCTTAAGAAACTCTTGGACTCACCAAATAAGAGAAAGATATAGTTAATTTATATTTGTAGTGGGGGAGACCACCAAGGAAAGAATATTCAGTTTCCTATAGGTCTGTAATGTTGGAGTAATCACTCTAGGTAATATCCCAAAGTAAAGGGAAAATGTTTTATGTGTGGGTTTGAATAGAATAGATTATGAAGTTACCTAGGGAAAATGGATTTTTTATTGAAATGGATGGAAATTTTGTTCTTCCTAATTTATTATCAATTTATTAATGTTTTAAATGATAAAATTATGGGAATTATGAAAATTGAAGTCTTAGGGGGGACGTTTGAGAATTGGAAAAACCCAGTGGTGTATGTAATGGTTATACTTCTGGTGATGAAGAGAATATGAACGGCGTGCGAATGATATGAGATATTCTAACAATATTATTTATGTTAAATGAAGTAAGAATAAATAAATTGAGGTTGATGAAAGAAAATATTCATATTTCATATTTTAGGAAACTTGTATTTAAGAATAATATGACAAAGATAATTAAATAGTTTAAGAATGAAGTATAATGATTTTAGTGTTTATGTATTTTAATAAAAGAATTATGAAAAGTATCAAGATTGTTCAGTATAAGTTTTTCAGAAAGGATCTTCAAGAATATGTTGAATGGTTTTTATTACATAGAGATGTTATTTAATTTTAAGGTGATATTCATAAAAAACAAATTATTAATGGAAATTTATCTATTAATATGGTTCTAATGTTGATATAATGATTCTGGGAAAGATATGATTGATATTGAAAAAATAAATATGATACTATAGAAATCCATGGAACCACTTAATGATTTTTTGACAAATTTTATTACTCCATCGTTGATGGAGTTTAAAATATTTTTGGTTTTTAGGAATATATCTAATAATTTATTTTTTATTTAAGGATTAAAAATGAATATATATTTTGAATAAGGTTTTATGGGAACTCTTGTTATTATTATGTTTCAATAGAAACATGATAAAGATATTCACATGTTGGTAATGTGGAAATTAATAGATATTTTATATTGTTTTGGATATTCGTGATAAGTTAATTTTAAAAAATTATTAAACTTATTTCTAATGTTGTGGATTTTAATCTATCAGAAAGGTCAAAAGGGTAAATATTTATGAAATGACTTAATTTTTACATTAGTTGGTGTTTTAGATTTTAAATTATTACTTCACTATATAAAGATTTATTCAAATGGATAACTTGTAATAACAATTTTTTGTTACAAGAGATAGAAGGAATAAATTATCATTATATTATGGATCTCGTGATCCCTCCATGCTTCAAGAATAAAAGAATTGTCTTAATTTAGTATATTAAGATATGAAGTAGAGATTTAACATATAACAACCAAATGATGAAATTTTTCTTATGATATAATGGAAAGATAATCCCATTGTATATTAGTCCCTTTTAAATTAGTGATTATATTAGGAAAATAACATATCAACATGTGCTTCCACCAAACATCTCTCATGTTAAAGATTCATTCCATGTAACTCTCCTATGGATGTATATACCTCATCTATCACTTGTACTAAAGTCAGAGTCCATACTGTTGGAGCATGATATTTATAATTAGAAACAACCTATAGATATTATGGATCAAATAAAGAATATTCTATGATACAAGACAACATACCAGGTTAGTGTATTTTGATAGAGAAACTATCTTAAAAAACTATGTGGGATATTGATGATGTAATGGGTTAGAAGAACTATTATTCATTTTCACAAAAATATATAAATCCCTATGGTGAAGTTGATTTTATTTTTTTTGTAGAATGTAACAACCTGAGATTTTTTAAATATATTTTTGAAATTAAATGTAATATTTTTCAAAATATTCATAACACAAAACAAAATTTTTAGGTTTTGGTACCCACAACACTGATTTTAGCGTGTGTTAGTCGAAACACTTAGTTTATCTTTTATTCCACACAAAATTGAGTATAAAAGAAATGAAACAAACTATTACAAAATAATACTTTAAAATAATTGTTATTGACTATCTTTTGGACTGTGGGTACAAAAATTATTTTATAAATTTTGAAATTATTTGTTTACACGTGTATATAAAATGACTTCATTCGTGACCAACTTAGTAGGAATGAAAATAAATAAATTTTAAAATGAAAGAAATATTTTTCAGAAAATCTATATTTATCTAAAAAAATATATTTTTCCTCAATAAATTAAACAAATAACTTTTGGAGAATAATTTTAATGAAATATAAATATTATATATAATTTTTTATCATTTGTCTTATGAATATCTTAAAAAAATATAAGAATAGATCAAATTTTATACTTAAAAATATATTTCTCAAAAAAAGGTTTTTTCAGCTTTGGCGTACATATTTTAAAAATAATTTTTTTCCAATTATAGAAACTTAATTTGAAAAAATAATTTTTTTAAAGCATACATTAAAAACTATCTTCTATTAATTTTTTAATATTTTATGAATAGATAATTCTGTCAATGAATAGTGAAATAAACAGTTTGTTAATAATTTTCAATTCTTTGAAAGAGCATAAAATCGTGAAAACTGTAAAATTAAAGCATTAAAATTAAAATTAGTTAAATTATATATCTACTAATCCAATTAATTTCATTGGAATAATTTTCATATTGTGTTTTGATATAAAAGATTATGAAACTTTTGAACATTTTCTCTTTTGAAAAATGCACTGTTGTTGTATTTGTATGATTAATTTTAAATTAAAATTTTCCAATATTTTGAGTGGAATTTAAAAAAAAACAAATTTTTATTTTTGAATAATAATAATTTATATTATATAATAATTTAAATTTAATATTTTACTATAATTAATGGTCAAAATATTAAAAAATCTAATAATTGTAGTTAAGGTAAAAATAGGTTTACTATACGATAATCTATCATTCCAAAATTCTTATTAATGTTTATTATAAACAATTTTTCTTGGAAATGTCTATTATTATGTATTGTTTTGATTGTTTACGAAAATTTCCATATATTTTCCATGTGGGATACTTTCCCCACTTATAAAGGAAAACCACAACACTAAAAATGTTAAAATATATAATTCCATATAGTTCATAAAACCCAGAAAAAATCCCTCCATAACATCTATAAAAATTCTATAGAGTTTGGGTTCCTCCCAAATGTCCAATACTATAGTTCTTAATAAGATTTCTGATGGAGGTGCTACTAAGAAAATGTAATTGTCTTCAGTAAGATCTTTTTTTTATAAATTATTTTTTACAACTTTAATAATTTATAAAAACCTAAAATATAATAAAAATAGTATATAATATATACTAATATATTATAATTTTAATTTAATAACCTATATCCACCCACACATCTATCAAATAAAAAATGAAATTGTCGATCTTGTGTTTGGAGAACTACTCTCTCGCGATCCAATGTGGTTTGATTCCATAAACAACATGCTAAGATGGATATTGTTATGTATTTAAAATATTTATAATATTTTTATGATATTTAAATACATCATTAATTATTAATTCAACGAATTCTTCTTACTTTACATTCTTTGGGGGATGCGATAACATCACTCATTTGTATGGGGGATTACCACCTCATGAAGAGATGTGATTTATTTTTACTTATAATTTTAGGGGAATGTAGTAAGGATAAATTAAATGAATATAAATGAAATATTTTAAATAAAAATTATTATTAATTGATGATATTTTATTTTAATTTTTTTTTAATACATTGATAAAATTGAAGCATTGTTTATGGGTACGTATGACCTAATTTCTCCATTAATGATGTATTTAATTTTATATCATTAAAATTTATGAATTAATATAAATACTTATATATTGAATATATATGATATTTATATCATTTTTAGAAAACAATATATTATGTTTCCATAATCAACATAAGATGACCAAAACTAACAAATTAAAACACAAAAAAACAAAGCAATTATTGCTCGAAACATGACTTTAACATGTAATTGTTAATAAACTAACTATAAAAAGCCATAAGTAAATAATATATGGTACAACATATATAATTATGGTTATATTATTCATATATATAAAAAACATATCTTTATTAAAAATGAGTTTTTAATCATTATGAATTAATTAGAGGCTTAAGGTATGAGATTTCCATCTCTTATTTATTGTTTGTGATTCACATGACATATTCACCATGTATTTATATTATGTGGTGTATATACTTCCCATGAATGTATTTTCTGATGATTATAAATAAAATTATTTTAATATATATATATATACATTAATTTTATTATCTCTCTTTCATGGGGTTTACAGTTTAAATTGTGAAAATGTGGTAGGTGATGTTTTACACAATTCGATTTCCTTAAGTCATATTTAATTTTATTCACCTATTTCATTTTATGAAGTATTTATATATCCCATTTGGCATGAAAATTTATTTATTATCATGATATTTTATGATTCATTTAAGTTTTTTTCTTCATGGGGATTACAATACAATGTTACTAAAGTGGTAAAGACTTAATGTTAAAATATCATCATTTATCAGGATTTTTATGATTATATTTCCATTCATGAAAACATATAATAAATTTATCAAGAAACTCCATAATTTTCTTACCCTCTAGTTATGTTATGTTAATTAAAATTTCCTTTAATTTTCCTCTTTTTATTAATTCAAGTGTCAAAAATAATATTTTTTTAGAAAAAATCATCATAATTTATCTCTTCATTTGAAAATCATTTTTCATTGAAAACCATGCTTTATTGAAATATTTTAATTTCCCAAAAAAATTTATAATGATATATTAAATAAATTTTTACACATGTATGAATTTTTTAAAAAATATTTTTAAATGAAAATTCATGTTATTTTTTTAAAAAAATTGTTTGTCTTTTACCCGAAAATGTTAAAGGAATATTTTTTTAAGGTGTACAAAAAGAAAATAATTTTATGACATCATGAATAATATTTTCATAGAATAATATTTTATAATGTTTCTATTTTATTTTCAAAGAAGGGTATTTTCATAATATTTTAGGTTTTAAAATTATATTTTTAAATCCAAAAAGATATTTTCCTCATAAGATGTTTTAAATCCTTTTAAAGTTTATATAACTAGTTCTTAAGATTACTTTTCAAATAAGATAATTTTAAAAATGTTTGATTATGTAAAAAACAAATTTCTATGAGGAAAGTATAATTTGGACAAGAAATGTATTAAATTATTTTAAAGAAACCTTTAATGGTTTTCAATGTTATTTTCACATAAAAATATTTTCGAAATAATTTATTTTTAAAAGTTCCTTTCATTGAAATTTTATTTTCCTCAATAAAATTTCTATGTGATCTATAAAAAATATTATTTATCCTAGATGACATCCATTGATGATAATTATTCCTTACTAGGGATATGATCTTGGATACCATTATTATTGTACAATTGGATTTTTTATTTTTATGTTGAAAAGATATTTACAATTCACATTTCTCTTCAATTGGATACATCATGATAAAATGATTATGAAACATAATTCCTTTCACATGATATGATATGATGAAATGATGGAATAATTTTTAAACCTATCACCTCTTAGTAGGTTAAGATATCTTAAATGATTATGAAACCCATTTCATTTTATTGATTATGATAACATAATTTTTTATAATGTAATGTAACACACACATATAATTTTCATTATGTGATGGGTGAGTATTGTATCTAAATATAATGCAATGTGTAAATAATTATATCTCATAAACTATATAGAACTATAATGGAGTCTAAACACAGTTCTGTAGGGGATTTATCTACTATTGTAGACTATGGAATGGACCTTTACTATTATGACTGTTTATGGAGTGAACCGATTCAACTATGATAGCTGTGGTAGTGAGACTTGACTACTATGGAAATGATTTTCTATTATTATATGTATAAAAGGATTATACATATGTCAATGTTATCATGTCATTTCTCATTTTCAGGATTTTTATGATCCATGTATTATTAAATTCTATTCTTAATTCAATGAATCAAGATTTTAATCTTTTATTTGAAAGCTACGGTTTTTATAGGTTTTTAAAATGTACTTATACCATTATTTCTATGTTATGCTTACATATCTCTCTTGTTTACCCTTTATAATATTGTAATCTCTCCCTTTCATATTATTCATTTCCCTAGTAATGAATAAATTATTGAAGTAGGTTATGTTTGTGATGATTAAAAAAGTGGAAGATATTTGGGGGATATATTGAAGACCATTCACCAAACTAGAATTTTCTGTAACTAGTATTCAAAGACACTAAACTATTATGGTTATTAGGAATGTGATTTTATGATGTATTTAATATTAATATAAAATGATGTAATATAAATGTTTAAAAAGAACTGGTTGTGATATTATAATAGTAAACATGTAGACCCTATGTATTTTGTGGTCATATATTGGTATACAAGAAGACCCCATGGATACTCTATCCATTATTAAGTACATAGACGTGTATATATTTGGAATAATGCACCAGGTACTTAGAAGTATATGTTTTTTGTTTTTCCAACATGGGGTTTTTGGGTGGTTTACATCCCAACATTAAAATTAGACTTGTTAGTAGTCCATTCTGATTTTTTTCAAGATATTACATTATGGTTGAATCCTTTCAGTTTCTAGAGTCCATTTATAAATTTTTATGGACTCTGAGAGTTTTGTAGAGGGATGTCTTAGTGGTTTCTTTAGGTTCCACTTATGGGTTGGGTTGTGAGATTTGAGGCATGTGTGAGGGTGTGAGATCATTATTTGTTCGTGGATTGTGGATACCAACTATTTTTGTTTGAGGCTATTTTTACAAAATCCATGATGGTGGGATCAAATAGTATCATAGAGGATATCATGGTTTGTCCATATATATAGGGACCAATTGGTCAAAGATAGAGATGATGAGGATTATTTCCTGGGTTTGAGGATTAATACTATTGGATCCATTTGGGAATGGTTAAAAAATTGGGATGGTAGTTATGTCTATGTGTCATGGATTTTATAACATGAGCCTAAGGTAATATTAAATATTCCACTTGGGATATTTTCTGATCAAGTGATCAATTTGTTTTCAAAGTTGGCTATCTAGAATTCCTATATGACATTTTCTTGTCTTGTGATGAGGAAACCTTGTTAAGGGTATCTAACATTTTGGTTTGTCATGAGGATCATTTTGAATGCTCCTATTGGGAAGCTTGTGCCATTTGAAGCTCATGGGGGTCATTATTGATCAAGGATCTGTTTGAGGCCCTTAGGGTCATTTGGGATGTTTCCAATAGGCATTTTACATGTTTTTTGATGAGAGAGAGGAGCCCCTAATAGGGTGTACTGATATTAAAATGATCAATGGAATAAAGATGATTTATTTGGTTGGGCCTAAGAGCTTTAGTGAAATAGGGGATCCCTGTGGTGGTTTTCATTGTTGTGACCATTGGAACCATTGGAGCCCTTATTTTTTTCTTTGGCACTAAGGTTTCACATTGAGATCACATAGTGTATTTTTGTTGGATATTAATATCATATAAGTTGAAATTTTCTTGAAATTTTTTGGTAGATAGTGGCTTGATGTCATTAGTTATATTTTTTCTATGGTGGTTTCAAGGTAGGATCATTCTATGTTTAGTTAGCCGTTATTGATAAGATTTTAGGTAGTTTCTGGTTAATAATGTTATATGAGGAAGAGACCCTTGATATATATATGATCAAGAAATTTCCCTAGGTTTTATTTTGTATGTCTCCTCTATTGATTTGTTTTAGTTAGATGAGGTTAGGGAGCTAATCGAAATTTTGGATGTGTCCAAGCTCCGTCTGGTCGATTGTAAGCCCTAACTATTGTGGATTCATGCTTAGGAGGTGTCAATTTACTCAGAGATTTGGTTTTTTGTGTCTTGGATGCCTTTTTTCTCCCAAAATATTGGATACTATCTACTCCATGATTTATTTGGATCCCATGGGGAATTATGTTTTGGTATGTATCTAGTGCTGAATTCATATAGTAGTACTATTAGTATAGATATGTCCTCTAGTTGTGGCCACCTATATGTTCTTATATCATGTTTAGTTCATTATATTAGATTCATGGAGGCTAGTGGATAGAAATTGTTCAAGTGGACACCTATTATTATGCTATGTGGTCTGATATTTGTGCCCTCTCATTTTGATATCTTGGATTTCCCATAAGATTCATTATTTCCTATTAAAAAGGGTGAGACACATATTATAATCCTATGGAAGTGTCTATAGTGGTGGTATATTTTCCATTTGTGTTAGAATAGAACCTGATACTTTTCATATTTCATGTGTTTTCCCCATTTTTTGGTAGTCATTTTACACCAGTTGAAATGAGTTTTTGTATAGGTAGGGAGTATCACATGTGCATGTGCTTTTTATGAAAATTGATTAATAGTTCCACAATTGGGTGGAATACTATGATTTATTTAGCACCCCAAGTACATGCACCTGGGTTTACATGCCGACATGATGACTTATTTTATGTTTGATAACATGTTGTGTGATTAATGGGACTCAGAATCAGTATTACATGATTGAGTAGAGCCACTCACGTGGAGTATACGGATTGGTATAGTATATCCCAAGTGTCATGGAGACAAGGAATGTGGTTTATCTTGGTGTTGGATTTTGAGGTTGTTGCATTTATTTTTAGTCTTTTTATTTTGTATATGTTTCCATCCCATTGAGGGGCCGGCTATTGTATGTTTTTCACTATGTTAGATTATGTGAGATTATATTCTATATTTCATTTATTATATAATTATCTTATTCTATTTATTTATTTTGTTTAATTTAATTTTGATCCCATGTGTATGTAATTTAGTTATTCCCTCCCTCTTTTCCCTCTGATTATATGTTATAGTCTCTCCACAACAACATTTTTAACCCCCAAAACAGTTTTATTGCCTCTTCCTTTTGGAGAGAAAATATTGATGCATTGCAGCAGGCTAGATCAGGTGAAATATTTGGTCAACCTAGTTTTTTTCATTATAAAATGGCAACTTATATTTTTTTGGGATTTACAAAGTTGATATATAGGTGGTCTATAAATTTTTGAAGACTTCTTTTGGATATTGGACAGGTGTTCCTCGAAAATCCTTTTAGATAAGAAGTGTTAGTTACAAATACATGAGATTTCTATTCTTGGATTCCATTTTTATTGTTCTGTGATTTCACCTAGTGTGAATAAATTGTATTTGTGGATTTTTTGTTTATTATAGTTTATGGAACTATTCACAAGAGAAAGAGTAAAGTGTTTGTAGCACCCCGACCCCAGCTACCCAGAGTCAGTGCATTACTTCATAACATTGGCATGATCACAAGAAACATCAAATCTCGAATGATCGATTGGTTTAGTAGCCTTGGAAACACTAGATATATTCATAAGTTTTACATTACATCATAAAATGAAAAACTAATACAACAACATAATATTTCCACAATCCACACTATTAACCCCTCATAAAATCCCTGCAGGTCATTCATAACTTACTTCTTCACATCCTGGGAAAAATAAAACATAGAAAAGGGGTGAGCTCAAATTCCCAGTAAGGATAACAATATAGCGGAAACTTTCATAAAAAAGAATAAACATTTAAGGTAATGCATTACTAAAACAAAAGACTTTTAAACTTTAACTTCAACATGGTATGGAAAAAGTAAAATGAAATAATGCCATTTACTTATTCACATGGATATTCTACTAATCGAATAATCACATGCAAAAATCAATAACCACTTTCATAATGTTGGAATGCATAATGCCAGATTATCATAACCACATAGTCAAGGCCTCGTGCCAAGACTACAAATAAGATTTTGTCAAGGCCTTGTGCCAAGACACTAGTTTTTCTCATGAGACCTACCGATGCATCGAGGAGCTATAGAGGTCTCCACCCGTCACTTATTAAGTCCAATGCATTCCCATAAGAAAATGTTTAAACATAACATAAACATTCGTATTAAAACTAGCATACGAAATGTCAATAATTTCACCATAAACTATGAATGGTATAAAAATAGCACATCCACAGTCAAACATATCACAAAACCTTCAATACAATATAGAAGTTTTGTATCATAATAAATCAACTTCAAATAATCTTAAAATCCATCAAAGGATGTTGACATAGATGAAATCAAAATTCTTTTTAATGAAGTATCTCCTTTTATTTTGAAATCATTTAAGATCCATATAAAATAAAACATTTTCTTTGAAAATATTCTTATAAGCTTGTATGGAAAGCTTCGACGATTTTATAACGGCGGAAAATAACCGCACCCGCCGTATAAGTTTAAAAAAACATTCTTACCTCAATTCTGTCGAAAAGGTTAAAAAGGACCTTGTTTTGAAAACGACGGAAAGATTCCTTTATAAACCTCTTATAAAAAGTCAAACAAGGGTATAAATGACTTTAACCCATATTCTTGTAAATAGTAAAAATGTTTTGAAATACATTTCGAAGAAACATGGATGTGGATGATAAAGAGGTCCCAGTAGATTATTACGTATAATACAACCTCGGATAATGAAGAGATTGTGAAATAACCCTTACCTTGTACTTTTCCTTGGTTGGGGTAGGTTAACCTCCTGTATAATAGTGAAATAATTGTTACTAAATTATACAAGAATCATATACATTAATATGATATCATATATGATCTTTTAATATTGATTTGATAATAATATCTTAGTATTATCGCCGTTTCGGGTGTTAACTTACTCATTTTCTTTATATGTTTTGTTACATAAGTCATGTTTGTTGTATCTTATTCATATCCAGAATGATATCAAGTCCTTAAACATCATTTTTAAATCATTAAATGATAATTATACTTGAATGGATACGATGGAGAATGAATCTCATCGCGTTCGTGGAGACGGTAGTCTGTACGTACGCACAAACGCTACTTCCATTTAATTTTTATTTTAAAAGAATCGAATCCAAATGATACATAGGTATATTACTATTCCAGTATAATATAATATTTTATATATGTTACTTATGTTCATTAACACCATCCTTTATATGTTCCATGTGTGGTATGAACGAGTCATATCATTTTAAGGGGGCGGTAGTCCGCACTTCCTCAAATGAAATTATCGTATGTATATACAACATGAAACGAATAATGGTATGAAATAAAATGGAATTACAGAAGCTTATATATAAAATATATATCATTAATATCATATTTAATTACAGTTCCATCATAATGGCCACCATGAGAGGCGGTAAGATGTATTTGAACAATCATCGTTTCGTGAGGCGTTAGTTTTCCATCCACAGAAACATTATGTTCATCATCCATTAGATGGAGTTGTGTGTATGTGTAGTTTGAATCCTTCTTATAACAACATACTACTATATTGAGGATACTGGTGTTGTTACAAAAGAAAGGAAATAAAAAGAGTTTGGGGGTTGAAGAAGCAAAATAAATGAAAATAATTTAAGAGAAATCGTTACCTTTAATTTAGGTAACTCACTTTGGTTGGAACCAAAGAACTTGTTGAAATGCTTTCTGCCTAAGGGGAAGCTTCAAGGAGTAGGAGAGGGATGTGGGGTGCTTAGTTGGGCAGAGTTTGGACGAGCCAAGTGGCTTGAGAGGTGTGAGGAATGAGTAGAAGTGGTCTCCTTTTATAAGGGAGAGGAGGGGCTCTTTAGGAAAGAGTGAAAGTATTACGTTATAATATAATTATATTCGGTTTATAATGGTCCAAAAATCATTGAGGTAAAATATAAGATGACTCATATTCTAAATAACATCAACCAATAAGAATTGGATAGGTGTTAGATAATATTTTAATCATTATAATATTATTTATTTCAATGATTTATTAATGAGGTAACCATTGCATCATTATTGTGTCATTAATAATTTAACTTATTTGATGTCTAAAAATTATAAATAAAATATCATCATGTTGGAAATCTTTTTAGCTTTCTAATGAATATTTATAATCGAAAATCCAACATGTATAACCCTATGTAACAATTGTTCTTCTAAAAGATGTAAGCTTATGCCATTTTTATTTTTATTTTAACTTTATTAATATAATGTGTCCCTACCACATACAAGTGGCTCCAAGGGGTCCCCAAATTGACCCAAGGATGCCCATGGTCGGGTATGTGTCCACCAATAAGGTTAGGACACGTTTTAGGGTAATTTTGTATTATTATAATATTATTTTTTAACCCTTATTTACCGGATTTACCCTTTAACCATGGTAAATAAAATATTTACCACAGTAACTATTCAAAATGTCTAAAAATAAAAGTTACCTATTTACACAATTTGAACATCCTGATTCCAAATATGGAATCCATTTTCCTAAATTCAAAACACATAAGTGGCAGAAATTAATTTAAAATTAATTCCCGCTGTCAAAACAAAAAGCGTGTTTTTAAGAGGTAATAACTATCAAAAGATTGACACTTGTTTATGTTTGGTTTAATTGTAAAATTATGTCCAATGACAAAAATTAAATTAAATGGTAAAAATATATTCTAAATATACTTTAAAAACACTCAAATTAATAATTTATCAATATTAATTATTTTGATTAAAAAGGTTGTTTTTAATTAAAATTTAGTAATTTTCACTATTCATCAAAATATAAAAGTTATCAGAAAATTACCAAAATTTCACCCTAGGCTAATTTCGATATTCCGAATCCAAAAATGAAGTCCATTTTGAAATATAAAATATATATGATTTCAAAAATTAGGTATTACTATTCACAACGGCTAGTTTAATTAGTTGTGGTGTGTGTTAGAACTCGAGGTTGCGTACAACACACGCTATCGATTATTCGAAGGGAAACGTACCGTGGAAGTTTGGGGTGTTACATTCTCCCCTCCTTCAAATAATTGCGTCCTCGCAATTTCTAGGGTATTACTACATAAAAACACTCGGGTGGTTCCTCATCATAAGTTCCTCGGGTTCCCACGTTGCCTCTTCCATCTTATGATTTCTCCACAAAACTTTTACCAGACGCGTCGTCCGGTTTCTCAGTACTTGTTCTCTCGTATCAAGAATCCTGACGGGCTCTTCGCAATAAGACAAATCGGGTTCCAGTTCTAATTCCTCATAGGTGAGTACATGCGTTGGGTCAGGCATGTATTTTCTCAACAGAGATACGTGGAACACATCGTGAACTTTGGAGAGACTTGTCGGCATTGCCAAACGGTAAGCTACAACCCCAATTAGTTCTAGAATTTCGAATGGTCCGATGTACATGGGACTCAATTTACCTTTCTTACCAAAATGTATGACTCCCTTCCACAGAGATACCTTTAGGAAAACATGATCACCGACTTGAAATTCCAAATCCTTCCTTCGATTATCGGCATAGCTCTTCTGCCTACTTTGAGCTGCTTTGATGTGATTTTGGATTACCTTCCCTTTTCCACCGTTTCCTCCACTAGTTCTGGGCCTACAAGTTTTCTTTCACCAACATCATCCCAACAAGTTGGTGTACGAAATCTCTTTCTGTATAACGCTTCATATGGTGCCATTTGAATACTCGAATGGAAGCTATTGTTATAGGAAAATTCTACCAGTGGTAAATATTGATCCCACATACCCTGAAAATCAAGTGAGCAAGATCTCAACATGTCTTCTAAGGTCTGAATATTCCGTTCTAATTGTCTGTCTGTCTGAGGGTGGTAAGCAGTGCTCAAATGAAGTTCAGTATCCAGGGATTTCTGAAGACTTTTCCAAAATCTTGAAGTAAAATGGGGATCATGATCAGAAACAATCGATAGGGGTACTCCATGAAGTCTCACAACTTCATTAATATATAGTCTTGCTAGACGTTCCAGGGGTAGATCTTCTCTTATAGCAAGAAAATGTGTTGTCTTGGTAAGACGATCAATAATAACCCATATTGCATCATTCCTTCTAGGAGTCTTTGGTAGCCCCATGACAAAGTCCATCATAACATTGTCCCATTTCCACTCCGGTATGGGAAGAGGTTGCATGACTCCTCCAGGCTGTTGCCTTCCATCTTTCACTTGTTGACAAACCATACATCTTGACACAAAATCAGCAATCTCCCTCTTCATGTTGTCCCACAAAAAATGTTCCGTCAAATCTATATACATTATGGTGCTCCCATGGTGTATAGAGAAATTGGAACTATGAGAATCATCCAGCAATTCCCTTTTTAGATCAGGTATATTGGGAACACAAAGTCTCTTCCCCAATTTGAAAATTCCATCTTCATACACAAAGTCTCTCAATCTCCCATCATTCACAGCTTTAATCTTATTCTGAAATTCTTCATCATCGGTCTGAGAACTCTTAATCCTTTCTAGTAAAGATGGTTTGGCAACCATTTGAAAAAGCATTGATGTTTCACCTTCCCTGGTTATTCCCATGTCCATCTTCATTAGATCCATGAAAATTGGATCCCTTTCAATTCTCATCATGTTCAAAACACCATGGTCTTTTCTGCTCAAAGCATCTTCCACCTTGTTTGCTTTCCCCGGGTGGTAGTGTATCGTGCAATCATAATCCTTGAGTAATTCAATCCATCTCCTTTGCCTCATGTTGAGTTCTTTTTGTGAGAAAATATACTTCAAACTCTTGTGATCAGTATAAATCTCACATTTTTCACCATAGAGGTAGTGCCTCCATATCTTCAAAGCAAAGATTACAGCTTCTAACTCGAGATCATGAGTAGGATAGTTTTGTTCATGAATTTTCAACTGTCGTGATGCATAGGCAATAACTCTATCATTCTGCATAAGGACACAACCAAGTCCTTTCTTCGATGCATCACTATAAATAACGAACCCATCATTCCCCGATGGTAGAGTCAATATAGGAGCATTGACTAATATTCTCTTCAGTTCTTTGAAACATTCTTCACACTCTTTTGTCCAAACAAATTTAACCCCTTTACGTGTGAGCTTCGTTAATGGGTTAGCCAATCGGGCAAAATTCTGGACGAAACGTCGATAATAACCTGCCAAACCAATAAAACTACGTACCTCAGTTATACTCGTAGGTGCTGGCCATTCTTGGATTGCCTTGGTCTTAGAAGGATCAACAGAGATTCCATCTTTAGAGACAATATGGCCAAGAAAAGAAATCTCCTAAAGCCAGAATTCACACTTGCTAAACTTCCCATATAATTCATGCCTCCTCAGAGTCTTCAAGATAATGCGCAAGTGATTTTCATGATCTTCGTAGGTTTTGGAGTATAACAGAATATCATCAATAAATACCACCACAAATTCATCGAGATACTCCTTGACAACTCTATTCATCAGATCCATGAATACAGAGGGTGCATTAGTCAATCCAAACGGCATTACAGTAAACTCGTAATGCCCGTACCTGGTTCGAAATGCTGTTTTCGGAATGTCTTACTTCTTCACACACAACTGATGGTATCCAGATCGAAGGTCAATCTTTGAAAAGTATTGAGCTCCATGCAGTTGGTCAAATAAATCATCAATACGAGGTAGGGGATACTTGTTCTTTATCGTTATAGCATTGATCTCCCTGTAGTCGATACATAACCTCATAGATCCATCTTTCTTTTTAACAAAAAGAACAGGGGCTCCCCATGGAGAAACACGAGGGCGAATAAATCCCTTATTACTCAATTCCTCTAGTTGTTTCTTTAGTTCGACTAACTCTACAGTGGCCATTCTATAAGGGGTCTTCGTTATAGGTCTTGATCCAGGAATCAAATCAATGGAAAACTCAACTTCTCGTTCTGGAAGGTGTCCAGGTAAATCTTCTGGAAATACATCTACAAATTCTTTCACAACAGGTACATCCTATATTTGAACATTCCTTTCCTCACCGACAGTTATTTCATTCTCTTCCTCCCCAATAATTGAATTTAGTTGAGCTACTGGGGGTGGATCTAAATAAGAATTAGGTGGTGACGATTTTGCTCTAAAAATAAGGTGTTCCTTATCATTATCATCAAGAATCGTAACCTCTTTCTTCTTACAATAAATCTTCGCATCATAGTCCGAAAGCCTGTCCATACCGAGGATTATATCAAACTCAATCATAGGTATGACGATGAGATCAGCAGATAAAGAAAATTTATGTGCTCTAATGGGGACTGATTCACAAAACTTTGTTGCAACGATACTTCCCTTAGGAGTTTTGACTGACAACTCCCTTATTAAATCAAATTGGAAATATCTAATTTTCTTACCAAACTGGGAAGATATGAAACAATGCGATGATCCAGAATCAAATAATGCATTTGCTAAACTTGAGGAAACCATTAAATTACCTGCCACCACGTCTTTCGGAGCTTCTACCTCAGCAGTAGTGATAGCATAAGCCTAGCCTTGATCCCTTGGCCTTTTCTGAGGTAAGATCTCCTGACGCTTAGGACATGCATTTGCATAATGCCCCATCTCCCTGCAATTGTAGCACTGAACGTTGGTATCTTCCTTCTTCCCCTTGCAATCATGATCTTGGTGGCCTTTTTCACCACACTTGTAACAGACTCCCATTCCATTCAAGCAAGTACCAGGATGTTTCTTCCCGCATTTACCACAAGATGGATATTCAACCTTTACTTTCTTCCCCTTATTTCCATTCCCAGATTGATCAGCAGGTCTCTTCTTCTCTTGCTTTGCTTTAAAGTCATAAGACTTAGAGAATTCCTTTTCGGTCTTGATAGCACATGAGACAATGTCTTCGTACGATGAAAAGGATTGTGAGACTAATGCTCGACGGAGAAATGGTTTTAACCCATCAAAGAAACGATCAATATTACTTATTGGGTTGCGAATATAATCACCAGCGTACCTCGCTAACCTTGTAAAGTTAGCCTCATACTTTGTGACATTCTCATCCTCCTTTTGTCTCAGACTCAGTAATTGCCTTTCCATATCTGCTCGATGGTCACGAGGAAAGTATTTTTATAAAAACAGATCTTTCAACTCCCTCCATTCCATATTTGATACTTCATCATCTTCCTTCATGTTTTGAATTAATGACCACCATTGATCAGCATTTCCAGTGAGGCGGTAAACTGCCATGATAACTTTTTCCCATTCACTGCTCCCCAAAGCCTGAAATATTTTCTCTAGGGAAAATATCCATTACTTAGCTACTAAAGGGATTTGTATTCCCATTGAACGTTGGTGGATTTTGCCTCATGAATCGATCTATCATTGATCCTCCACGTTGCGGATCAGGGTGCTCCATACGGGTAAGGTTATTATTCATAACCTGAGTAAGTTGTCCCAGTATGGTGATTAGCTGATCAGCACCAGTTGCATCACCAGCCCCACTATAATTATCTTGAGCAGGAGGGAAATCCCTACATGGAGTGCGTGCATTGATACGGTTTCCATTTCTTCCACTAGGCGCCATTTCTAAACAATGGCATAAACTAGATCAATTTATGAATCAAAATACATAATCCCATACTTATAAAACACTTAACATAAATTGAACTATTTATGGATATAATCCATAATCATAAGAATGTTTTCTTTAAGGAAGTATATACTCATAAACCCTTCAAAATGATTTGTAAAGAAAATGAGAGTTATCCTAAGCATATCCCCCGGGAGTGTCGTAACCAAGAGTGCAGCAAGGCCCGTTGTCGTGCACCAGTTCCCGTTCGAGTCTAGCTCAAAGCGGTGTTTTCGGGTTTTACCCCTAGGTACATCTGTGCCAGAGCCGCCTCTACCTGCTCGTATCCAGACAGGGATGTATTTCTCGGAAAACTTACAAAATCTCTACAATACCAAAATTCTAGGAAGTTCTTCTATACTGATCCTCAAAGTTCATCTTAGGTCTACGTGCTCTAATCAGAGTTTATCTAAATCTAGCTTCCAAGGTTTGTACTAAACTTCCTCTGATACCAACTGTAGCGCCCCGACCCCAGCTACCCAGAGTCGGTGCATTACTTCATAACATTGGCATGATCACAAGAAAGATCAAATCTCGAAAGACCGATTGGTTTAGTAGCCTTGGAAACACTAGATATATTCATAAGTTTTACATTACATCATAAAATGAAAAACTAATACAATAACATAATGTTTCCACAATCCACACTATTAACCCCTCATAAAATCCCTGCAGGTCATTCATAACATACTTCTTCACATCCTGGGAAAAATAAAACATAGAAAAGGGGTGAGCTCAAATGCCCAGTAAGGATAACAATATAGCGAAAACTTTCATCAATAAGAATAAACATTTAAGGAAATCCATTACTAAAACAAAATCCTTTTAATCTTTAACTTCAACATGGTATGGCACAAGTAAAATGAAATAAAGCCATTTACTTATTCACATGGATATTCTACTAATCGAATAATCACATGCAAAAATCAATAACCACTTTTATAATGTTGGAATGCATAATGCCAGACTATCATAACCACATAGTCAAGGCCTCATGCCAAGACTACAAATAAGATTTTGTCAAGGCCTTGTGCCAAGACACTAGTTTGTCTCATGAGACCTACCGATGCATCGAGGAGCTATAGCGGGCTCCACCCGTCACTTATTAAGTCCAATGCATTCCCATATGAAAAGGTTTAAACATAACATTAACATTCGTATTAAAACTAGCATACGAAATGTCAATAATT
The DNA here is from genome assembly GCA_963277665.1 of Viscum album. NCBI lineage: Eukaryota > Viridiplantae > Streptophyta > Magnoliopsida > Santalales > Viscaceae > Viscum > Viscum album. The sequence continues at coordinate 1,058,901,270 of OY728135.1, read as the reverse complement.
TCACCATAAACTATGAATGGTATAAAAATAGCACATCCACAGTCAAACATATCACAAAACCTTCAATAAAATATATAAGTTTTGTATCATAATAAATCAACTTCAAATAATCTTAAAATCCATCAAAGGATGTTGACATAGATGAAATCAAAATTCTTTTTAAAGAAGTATCTCCTTTTATTTTGAAATCATTTAAGATCCATATAAAATAAAACATTTTCTTTGAAAATATTCTTATAAGCTTGTATGGAAAGCTTCGACGATTTTATAACGGCGGAAAATAACCGCACACGCCGTATAAGTTAAAAAAAACATTCTTACCTCAATTCTGTCGAAAAGGTTAAAAAGGACCTTGTTTTGAAAATGACGGAAAGATTCCTTTATAAACCTCCTATAAAAAGTCAAACAAGGGTATAAATGACTTTAACCCATATTCTTGTAAATAGTAAAAATGTTTTGAAATACATTTCGAAGAAACATGGATGTGGATGATAAAGAGGTCCCAGTAGATTATTACGTATAATACAACCTCGGATAATGAAGAGATTGTGAAATAACCCTTACCTTGTACTTTTCCATGGTTGGGGTAGGTTAACCTCCTGTATAATAGTGAAATAATTGTTACTAAATTATACAAGAATCATATACATTAATATGATATCATATATGATCTTTTAATATTTATTTGATAATAATATCTTAGTATTATCGCCGTTTCGGGTGTTAACTTACTCATTTTCTTTATATGTTTTGTTACATAAGTCATGTTTGTTATATCTTATTCATATCCAGAATGATATCAAGTCCTTAAACATAATTTTTAAATCATTAAATGATAATTATACTTGAATGGATACGATGGAGAATGAATCTCCTCGCGTTCGTGGAGACGGTAGTCCGTACGTACGCACGAACGCTACTTCCATTTAATTTTTATTTTAAAAGAATAGAATCCAAATGATACAGATGTATATTACTATTCCAGTATAATATAATATTTTATATATGTTACTTAAGTTCATTAACACCATCCTTTATACGTTCCATGTGTGGTATGAACGAGTCATATCATTTTAAGGGGGCGGTAGTCCGCACTTCCTCAAATGAAATTATCGTATGTATATACAACATGAAACAAATAATGGTATGAAATAAAATGGAATTACAGAAGCTTATATATAAAATATATATCATTAATATCATATTTAATTACAGTGCCATCATAATGGCCACCATGAGAGGCGGTAAGATGTATTTGAACAATCATCGTTTCGTGAGGCGTTAGTTTGCCATCCACAGAAACATTATGTTCATCATCCATTAGATGGAGTTGTGTGTATGTGTAGTTTGAATCCTTCTTATAACAACATCCTAGTATATTGAGGATACTTGTGTTTTTACAAAATAAAGGAAATAAAAAGAGTTTGGGGGTTGAAGAAGCAAAATAAATGAAAATAATTTAAGAAAAAACGTTACCTTTAATTTAGGTAACTCACTTTGGTTGGAACCAAAGGACTTGTTGAAATGCTTTATGCCTAAGGGGAAGCTTCAAGGAGGAGTAGAGGGATGTGGGGAGCTTAGTTGGGCAGAGTTTGGACGAGCCAAGTGGCTTGAGAGGTGTGAGGAATGAGTAGAAGTGGTCTCCTTTTATAAGGGAGAGGAGGGGCTCTTTAGGAAAGAGTGAAAGTATTACTTTATAATATAATTATATTCGGTTTATAATGGTCCAAAAATCATTGAGGTCGAAGATAAGATGACTCATATTCTAAATAACATCAACCAATAAGAGTTGGACAGGTTTTAGATAATATTTTAATCATTATAATATTATTTATTTCAATGATTTATTAATGAGGTAAACATTGCATCATTATTGTGTCATTAATAATTTAACTTATTTGATGTCTAAAAATTATAAATAAAATATCATCATGTAGGAAATATTTTTATCTTTCTAATGAATATTTATAATCGAAAATCCAACATGTCTAACCCTATGTAAAAATTGTTCTTCTAAAAGATGTAAGATTATGCCATTTTTATTTTTATTTTAACTTTATTAATATAATGTGTCCCTACCACATACAAGTGGCTCCAAGGGGTCCCCAAATTGACCCAAGGATGACCATGGTCGGTTATGTGTCCACCAATAAGGTTAGGACACGTTTTAGGGTAATTTTGTTTTATTATAATATTATTTTTTAACCCTTATTTACCGGATTTACCCTTTAACCATGGTAAATAAAATATTTACCACAGTAACTATTCAAAATGTTTAAAAATAAAAGTTACCTATTTACACAATTTGAACATCCTGATTCAAAATATGGAATCCATTTCTCTAAATTCAAAACACAGAAGTGGTAGAAATTAATTTAAAATTAATTCCCGCTGTCAAAACAAAAAGCGTGTTTTTAAGAGGTAATAACTATAAAAAGATTAACACTTGTTTATGTTCGGTTTAATTGTAAAATTATGTCCAATGACAAAAATTAAATTAAATGGTAAAAATATATTATAAATATACTTTAAAAACACTCAAATTAATAATTTATCAATATTAATTATTTTGATTAAAAAAGTTGTTTTTAATTAAAATTTAGTAATTTTCACTATTCATCAAAATATAAAAGTTATCCGAAAAGTACCAAAATTTCACCCTAGGCTAATTTCGATATTCCGAATCCAAAAATGACGTCCATTTTGAAATATAAAATATATATGATTTCAAAAAGTAGGTATTACTATTCACAACGGCTAGTTTAATTAGTTGTGGTGTGTGTTAGAACTCGAGGTTGCGTACAACACACGCTATCGATTATTCGAAGGGAAACGTACCGTGGAAGTTTGGGGTGTTACAGTGTTCATTCATCATTCTAGGGAAAAAGGATTCACCTAAAATATCAATGTTTGTGGTATCTTATTTTTTCTTCTAATGAAATATCTTATGGATCATATGGTGAGTGGTTTTTCAGTGGTGGATATGTAGTACTGTCAATTAGGGGTGCATAGAGACCCATTTTGTTTGGAATTTGCCTAATGTTTCCCTAATATGGTGGTTCCCCTGATTTCCAATGTTCATGTTCATCAGGAGGGAGATGTTCTTTCTATGTGTTTTTATCCAGGTCATGCGGTGGGGCTTGTGTTACTTCTATCACCAATGGCTATGTTGGGCGTGTTAGTTCATATTTGGTGGGATCATTGAGGTATGCTGCCATAAGTATGTGTTTTGGCATAAGGATGAATAGATTTTTACAAGTGGATCTATGTGTGTTCTATCATTCCCATGAATAGCTTGAGTGTGTATGATTGGTGGGACCCCTATCCTTATCCATTTTGGGTTGTTCCATGGGTACCATTTTGAGAGCATGTTTGGGAATTGGTGCTATTAGATCGATGATTGTATGTAGGGTCGTAAAAGGATTAGTAATGGTGTGAGGGATATTGATTGATGATTAAGGGGAGTGAAAAGTGTTCTTCTGTTTTCTTGAGATGAACCTCATATAGATCCTGGTCAATAGTATTAGGCATACTAGACTAGTTTCTTAGGACGTTTCCCAAGTGATCATGAGTCTAATTTCACGTTTTCTGTGTTTGTTAAGGAAATACTTGTGGCGATTAGTACATAATAGTCTATTTGAGGTTTTGATCCCTATTTATGTGGTTGTTGTGTTAATTTTTTGAAAGGTTTTCATGATTCGGATCATGTGTGTTTTCGTTGGACACATCCGTTAATAGAATTTTGTGAAGGATGTATCAGGTTCCATGTGGTTTTGTGTTGGGATATCGGGTGATGAAAATGAAACTTCTATAGTAGGAATAATCAAACCATAATTGGTTATTTTAGATACTGTCAGCAGGGAGAGTTCATGGGTGAATGTTTGGATTTATGTTTTCCATCGACGCTTATCAAGGGTGAGAAGTGTTTTTGGTGGGTATTTTTTTATTACTCACATTATCTTGAGTTGTGAAAATTATTTCAGTTGAATCCTTTTTATTCCTAAGTGTGTTCAAGGGAAAATTTTTAATTTATCTTATAACATGATCTTAAATAAATTTTCTGACCACTCTATTGTTTTCATTGTCTTTTACCATATGAATGAATTTTTGTGGAAATGTGAGCCATTTGAATTGTCATGGAATATTTAATATTTAATAAATAATTTATTAATTTAGTCACTTATTTTTTTTAGTTGTGTACTTTCAAAAAAGCATATGATTGAGATTAGTTCTCTAGGTTTGAGTCCATAATGTGGGGTATTTTCTAGGTGTGGAACAACTTGGCATTAGGTGCATGGGTTAGTATTGACCTCCCTTTTCTTTTACTATACATTTTCGTTATCCTTTTTTATTTTTTATTTTTTATATCCTTTCAATTAACATGTATCATATTCAGGAGGGAATTATCCCATTTTCGGTATTTGAATGAGAGATGGAGATGGAGAAAATATAAGGCGATCGAGAACTGGAGGTTCCATGGTGGGGCTTGTGGCACACCAAATTGTCATACTGCAGTTGGGGATCGCTAATCAATGTAACGATTTGGATATCTCCACCCTATGGTAGGCATATTTTATGTTTTCTTTAAATAATATATATAGTGTAATTTTTTTATTCTAATCATATTTATGTGTAATTGGGGACCCCTTGGGTGTTGATCTGTATCTTTCAGGGAGAAAATGTTGGTTTTGGGGTGTTTTGGGGGGTTTTCGTTAAGGAAAACCAGTGAAATCGACATTTGGTTTTATGAAAACACTCCATGTATTTTTTCAATTTGAAAACATTAAATTTTATAAATGTAAATTTATTATAGTATTACATGTCCATGTACATATATATGTGTATGCGTATATGGGAAAATTGAGTTTTGGAAAGTACCAAACATGTACTCTAGGTACATGACTTGTAATGGGACAAGGCCATGTGGCTATGTACTTGGTGTGACACCCCATGGGGGGGTTACATGGCCATGTATTAGTACATGGGTAAAACCCATGTACTCCATATCTCTATAGTGGTACATTTTAAAAATTTATGTCTTCAGTTTCATTGTTGAAGTATATTTCCTTGTGTATCATTGGGAGTACACTCCTTATATTCAGAAGAATTGGTCATGTCCTTTATCAGGTTTGGGGGTTTGGGATGATTTGTTCCCCTGTTTCATAATAGTAATTGTGATTAGTACATTATGACCAGTTTTACTTATAAATCATTTTGTTATAATCATTTCAACATTTAGAGTCCATATAGATGATGTTTTTGGATTTTATTGTTCGGTAGGGGGTTTCTTTTTGGTTTGTTTTGAGATTCCTCCTAGGGGTTGGGTTGTGACCTATGAGACCTATGTGTGCGTGTGAGCTCATTACATTTCCATGGTTTTTTGATTCCATGTATTGTTGTTTGAATTTTATTTAGATGGATCTATATTGGTGGGATCGAGTTGTATCTTTGAGGGGATCTTTTTTCCCTACATGTTGTGGAAAATTGATCAAGGATAGAGATATTGAGGTTTTGTTCCTAGATCAAAGGACATGTGATACATGATCCTTTAAACATGGATGAATCAATTAGATGGCAGTTATGTCTAAGAATCATTGAACATCTAAAAAAAGTTTGATGGACTCTTTAGGATGTCCTTGGGGTCTCTTTTCTAATCAAGTGATCTGTGGTTTCTGTTTTATATTGACGAGAATTGTCTTATAGCATGTTTCATTTTGGATTGTTTTCCAGAACCTTGCTGTAGGGTCTCATTATTTTTTGATTTTCATGTGTAGTTTTTTGATTTCTCATATTTTATGGATAGTCTTTTTTGATGATCATAGATATTGTTATTTATAATGGATCATTTGGAGCCCATTAAGATAGTTTTTATGATATTTTTATTGGGTGTTCTCTGAATTTTTTCTTGATCTAGAGGATCCACTCAAATGTTTCCCTACTCTTACTGTGGTCTTTAATATAGTTTACATTTTTTGGGGGGAATCTACGAAGAGCTATAATGCAGTTGGGGTGTCCCATAGTGGACGCCACTTTTTCCTATGACCTCAGTGACCGTTGGAGCACCGAGTTTTGGATTATACCTAAGGTGGGTCTTTGATTGACCATAGTGGATTTTTTTTTGTTGAGATCTAGGGTGCTGAAATAGGTCCATTTATTTTTTTGGATGAGATTAGATCATTGTTTTCATATTACCTTCTTGGATGGTGGGTTCATGGTTAGATCTTCCCATGTTTGGTTAGACATTGGCCCTAGTGTTTGAGGCGGTTTATATTCATGGCAGTTTTTTAATAAGTGACAATTGGGATATCAAGGATTTGGAATTTTCCCTAAATGTTGGTATCATTTCTCCTTCATTGTATTGATGTGTTTCGATGGTCTTATGGAGCTATTGGATGATCCAGAGTAGTGAAACCCCCATCTAGTTGATTGTTATCTAGGACTAATGTGGATTCAGGATTGTGAGGTGATAAAGCACACATGGACTAGGAATTTTATATTATAGAATAATTTTTGCTCTTATGTCCTTGGATGAAGTGAACTCTATTCTATTTATGAATCCTAGGGGAATTTTGTTTCGATGTATAATTGATGCCTATTTCATTCTAATGGACCTTAAGGAATGACATGGTTTTTTGGTGTATCAATCTAGATATACCTATATCTAGTTTAGATCATTCTATAAGAGTCTTAGATCTTTGAATATTTGTGTTGTTTATGTGTATTCCCATGGTTATTCCACAGTTCTATTAGTCATGAAATTTTATTTATATGTCCTGAATATCTTATGTGGATCTAGAGAATGCATCGGTTTATGTGTGTCTGGGTGAGCTGTGTGTTATAATACAATGACAGGGGCTAGAGTGGGGGTATATTTCCCAAGGGTGTTATGATAGAACCCTATGTTTAGACGATTTATTGTGTTTTATAATTTTTTATTTGATCTATATTTTAATAGTTGTTGTTATTTTCTAGCTTGGATGGGCATATCATGTGTGTGTGATCATTTTGTTACAACATACTTATAGTTCCACCATTGGGGGTGGCCTACTAAGATTTATCTCTCACCCAATGTTTGTGAATCATGGTGTGTGTGGAAAACTAATGGCTAATTTTAGGTGAAGAATAGGTTACACGACGAATATGGTTGGACCTTAGTTTTAATTTATTAGGTGGAGCTACATTTTTGGAGTCTCGAGATCTTTATATTATAGCTCAAGTGTCATGGATACTGGGTATGTCTGTTTGATAAGATCTTATAGTATATATTGTTGCATTTATTATCATTGTGTTTATTTTGTATATGTGGTTGGCATGGTGGGAGGATGGTTTTCTTATGTTTTTAATGATTTGAGAGTATCTATGAACTTTTCATGCATAGAACACTAGGGAAGAAAAAATATCTTTTCATTGGTACTGATCCAACAATCAATAATTACCATCTTAGTGGTACCACTAAAATAATGTGGATGTTGACTGATGAAGTAGTAAATAAAATTTTATTCACTCCTTTTCACATTTGGAATTTCCACATGACATATAGCTTGACAATGTAGTGTGAGAATAGAAATGAGATTTTCAATTCTATCTCACATAACATTAGGTTACTCAGGAGTACAATCATTACATTTTTTTAGAAATCTACATTAACATGATTCCTTTTGGTTCAAACTATCTACTAAAAATAATAATGTGAGGAACAATAATCATAGTGGGATACCACATAACAAAGAAAAATCATTTATTGGTTGTCAAAATAGAGACACTATCTATTAAATATATGAATCCTTAGGTTTATCCTTGGTCATTAATGATGATTAATAAAAGCAGCCTATGTTATTTCATACATATACTTCTCTCTAGGGTATTACCTAAGGTTTTCTCATGAAATTTTCCAATGTTCACCAAATTATATCCCTAACAACAACTATAGTGAACCATACATGTCATATATATAGAAATTATATCTTATTATATGAATATTCATAATACAACTTTATGATTCATGCCTGAATAATATAATTAATGTATATTTGTAAACCTAGATACATAAATACCTAGTAAATGCATTCCCCCACTTTTTTATTTATAAGTAAAACCCTTCTTAGAAGTATCATACATAAAATCTTAATTCAAAATGTGGTTAAAAAATATATATGAAAGGATAAGATCGCATGATCTATAATGGTAAATAAGGTAGATATCAATGATCACATAAGCATAACATCAACATAATGGCATGATAATATGATATTAACATATCAAAACCATACCTCACATATCATAGATCGTAATATTTATTCATGGAAGAATTTTTGTCAGTTCATAAGACATTAATCATCATAGAATAAAAAATATGAACTATCAGAGCATAACATTGGCATAAGATACCAAATTATGAATACACATAGAAATAGAGAATCATTTCCATAGTAGTCAAGGCTCACTAAGAAGACTATTATTTTGGATTGGAGTTACTCTCTAAAACATGTTAGTATTCAATTTTCATTTACATATCTTTCATAGTATACAGAGTTCCATATTAAAATGGGTTCACTCTACATTCCAAACTTATTTATCTCAAGAGATATCCATCATTACACAATTCGTTAGAGGGTTATAAAATTTTGGTCCCCCTGTCACATAATGGAAATCAAATATATGTGTTCCACATGATCATAAAACATTCATCATATAATAAATAAAGGAAAGGAAATAGGATTCATAAACATTTCAACATTACATAGTTTGTAGAAATGAAATGAGTTACATAAATAAATTTTCATCTTAATCATAATCCATATAGAGAAATAATGAAGGTAGTATCATTGGATTATATACCTATTAAATATTATTTTACATAAAATTATAATATAATATATGAAATATGGAATTAAATGTTCACTTTGAACATTTCATGGGGAAAATACCATTTTCAGTTTAAAATTACATCATTAAAGACTAAATAACTCAAAAATATTATGGAAATAGGTTTTTTTAAAAATAATCATGGGAACATGTAAAGTATTGTTAAACGTAATGAGTTTTTATGATTATGGTAAATTATTTTCATTTCATATATGTAAAAATAAATCTTTCATTTCATATCATTCAGAAAAAGTCAAAAAGAAACTCATTTTATAAAAAGAGAAGACGATTTCCTTTAAAAATTTCCAATAGAGTTAACCATGGGTAAAAATGTATTTAAAAAATCATAGGATAATTTTTAAAACAAACTAGATAACATTTTTATAAAACATGGAAATGTAATAAAAAGTATTTTCAACCAAAGAGAGAAATAAACTCAATTTTCCCTAAAATTGATCTTTTAGCCTCTTGAAAACATAAAGGGAACAAAATGAAACGAAAACATGAATCCCCAATAAATTACTATAGGATAATAAAATTCATGATTGTTTTTTTGGTATTATTATAATATGTCATCTTGAATAATTTTATAATAAACAATACTGATAAATAATGAGTTTTTTAATATAAATCCTTTACCATTTTGGAAACTTCTGAATCATAATCCCCATGATATAAATAAACATACATGTATATTAAAATTAAAATAAAATTCCCATTAATAATAAAATAATACATTCATGGGTAATATATATATAATGTAAAGGAAACATGTTATGAATATGGTATGTGTCTCACTAAAATAAAAGTGACCCAAAAATTCCATACCTCCAGTTTCACTTTCTTCGAAAGAGAAAAATCCTACTTTATAATAAATTTAAATTCATTATAATAATTTACCATAATCATTTATATACTAATAATAACTTATATTATTCCATTTTTACATTTAAATACACAATTAGTAATATTTCTTTCTTATAATAATATTTTAAGGTATAAACTATTTCATTCTTTCATATGAATTTTAGATTGGTAGTTACAATACATGTAATTTGATTATGGTTATATCATATAAAAATATTTATTAATTATATAAATATCATGTAATATATATATATATATATATATAATTTTATCAATATAATTTAGTTATTGGAAAATGAGTTACATTATTCATGGAGATAGTACGTCGAAAATATCCATAAATGCTATTTTCACTTTTCAACGAATGGGGAAGAAAAAATTTAAATAATAATTCATATTTATGAATCATTATTATAACATATATATAATATATATTAATTAAAATCATCCTTATTACCATCCATGTAAAATAGAAATGAAAGAAATCATATCTCTTCGAGTAGGTGGTAGTCTACATGTACACACGAGTGACATTATTATTTTCATACGGTTTGGAAGGTAAGAATGTAGATGTGATATTATCATCATAGATGAATATTTATTTCAGTATTATTATATTTAAAAATTAAAAACATCATAATAACCATGCATGAAATATGGGGGTTGAATATGAATGGTATCACTATGGGCAAGCGGTTAGCCAAATGTATGCACGAGCGATACATTCAATTTCCATTTGATGGGAAAAAAGGATGGATAATAGTGATTTCATAACCATAATAATACTAAATTCTATTTATTATATTGAATTTATAATTTTATTATAAATAAATATGTTTAATAATAGTTAAATAAGAATTGAAAATTAATGTGATCAGTTAAGGCGATTACCCATTCATTCAAACAACTCCTTTACATCTCATCTTAATGTACCAATGGTTAGACTTTTTATAATAAAAAACCTGTAAAATGATTATAGATAATTTTAAAATATAATTTGAATTATCTAGGTCCAACTATAAGGTTCAATGTTGTTTGAATAAGTTAAATGAGTGGCTCCTTATTATAAGTGAGGTAAGGGACACTCTTTGAATATCATAAAAGATAAATTTTTTAATAAAGTCATTATCTGGACCAAATACCTCAAAAATTCAATTCATTTTATGATAAGATGATATCGGGTTTCAAAACATCAACTAATATAATTTGGACAGGTTTTATGTGATTTTTTATACCATAAGTTTTATAACCCCTTAGTTTACCAATTTTAACTTTAACAATAATAATAACATTTTTTAATCTCAATGGGTTATAATATTTTTATAAGGTATGTATTGGATCATAAATGGATAAAAGGTGTGATTTTTTCCATTTTCCATTCACATGGATGATCATAAGAATTTTATGAATTTTAAATCAATTATTAAAATATTACTTATTATAAAATACTAGTAATTTCAGTTTTGACACTATTCATTTTATTTGAATGAAAATACACAAATAAAAATATTATATTAGAATATAATATATGTATACATCACTAATATGTTATCTACATATAATCAACTTTAGGAACACAATAAATAACTATAATAATATCACTTGTACCATTTTTAAAATCATTTATTTTCTTTATAAATTAATTAAAGAAGTAACTCATGGCATTATATAAGCATTTATCACAATTATATAATTTTAAAAAATATAATTAAATTTACATCATTAAAATAATTTTTATTTGATAAAAATATCCATTTATAATCATTCATAACATGATTTCTCCTATGTGGACACATAATAGATATTTAAAACTAAGAGAACAACATTTTGCAACTTCATTTGCCTTAATTATTATATAGGTCATTTCTAATGACATGATTACATTAAACAAATTATTACCAAACCTATGATGATATAGGTATAATTAAATTTATAAAATAATAATTATAATGCAAAATTAAAACCTTATCACTTTTTTCAACTATATTATCCCCATTTATCCTTTAACGTTGTGATAACATTTACCTCCACTACTATTTATAATACCTAAAAATAAAAGATTAATATTATCCAAAATTAAACCACCTAATTCAAACTATATAAAAATATTTCAAGATTTGATTTCTATAAGTTTAAGAGATTAATTTAACAATTAGCATGTAAACTGGTAGGTAAACTACTTTTTAGAAAAAATAAACTGTTAAGATGAAAACATGGTTTTTTATTATATCTTACTTAGGAGAAATACTAAATGAACATTAAAAAAATTGGTTAAATATATTATATATAAATTTAATTTAAATAAATCACCAATATTTACTATTTTAAATTATTAAAATAAATATATTGCATGAATAAAAAAAATTTCATGGAAATAGATTTTTATTTTAAAACCAATTTTATATTTATTCCTAATTAATTGATAATAATGAATTGATTTCAATCATATATAACCAATTTTTTTTGATAATTTAGTTAGTCCAAATCATACCTATAAATATAATGGCTATAATATGTCTTTCATATAATAATAATATATCATAGTTTTTTTAACTCAATATTTTCTGTAACACCTATTATTGAAGACATAAAATATTTTGATGAGAAATATATTAATAAATAATAGGGTGTTACAGACTCAGATTCTCAATAAGGATAAATAATGAAGATATAATTGATAACTAAATACATAACATGAGAATAAGTGTATGATAATAATTTATTGAATTTCCAAAATACTTATATAGAAAATCACATATCATATTTTCAAATTATTGAATAAATCATGGAAATTCATAAGACAAGAATCATAAAGAAATATAAAAACATGAGTGATGAGAGAAAAACATTTTAATAAGAATAAGTTTCAAACATATAAATAAGCATATAAACTAATTTCCTAAGTTCTGGATCACTTAAAAGACTATCATAGTGGATTGGGTTCACTGCCCATTCCATCATATACATTATCATGGTTTACTCCCTAGACTATCATTTAAGATAGAGTCTATTACTGAACTATATTCACTCCCCAATGTAGTCTTTATTAAATCATGAGAAATATATATATTTACCTAATGCATTGTATGTATATATAATTCAAGACCCACGCATCACATTAGGAAAATCACACATATGTTTACCATAAGATCATAAATTATTCATCATATCTTCGTTTCATATCACATGAAGTGTAAACGAGTTTAAAAATCATTTTATAAATTTATCAAATCATATCCCATGGAAAACAAACATTCTTCTTAATGGTGTAATCATAGCATAATTAACATATACATAAAAAGAAACAAATTGGATGGTATAATAATACTATATTGTTAGTAATGCATAATTAACATCAGGAATGTTATCATTGATGAAAATTTTCACTAAAAGAAAATTTGAACGTTTTTTTACAAAAAAACCCCTTTTCATTTTTAGATTACTTATTTAAAATACAAAAAATTAAAAAATATGAATGAAAATTTTTCATTGAAAATGAAAATGTAAAATTATAGAGGAAGCTTCAAATCATTGATTGATCATGAGAATAGAAATTTTTTCATGTTTTGTGCATTAAGAAAAATATTCTTTATCCATTTTTTGTAAAAATTCAAAAGTATCGCATTTATAAAGACACAAGAAGATTCATTTTAAATCATTTTTTAAGAAGTAAATAATGGGTAAACCTATCATTAAAAATCATTGTATAGAATAAATAATATTCCTGAAACTATATTTAGAAAATATTGAAATGGAAGAAATATGATTTTTGATTGAAGAAATAAATAAAATCGGATTACCTAAAAAATATTATTTATTTCTCTTGAGTACTTGAACAAAGTAAAATGATTGGTAATAATGTAATATATTCAAATAATATAAGTGGAAGAAAATTTATGGGTTTATTTTTATATTGGTCATAATATTTCATTATTAGAAACTGATTCATGAACTATCATGATAAACAATAAAATAATAACATAAATCACTCCCCCAAGTAATAATTTCTTCGAAAGAACTCTACCATAATTTATAAAAAAAATTAAATATATTTTAATATATATAATATAATAATTTAAAAAGTTATAATATAATATATTATACAATAATCCATTTGTTAAGAATTCTTTATTAAAATCATTATTTCGAGGTGTTAATTATTTCATTTACCATGAATGTTTTGGTTCTATTGTTCCATTCCATATACATTGATCATATTTCTATAATAAATAGAATTATAACATTATATAATTAATATAAATATATATATATACATTTATCCATAAAATGTATAGACTAAAATATGAATTACACCATTCTAGGAGATGGTAGCTCGTACATACTCATGAACATTGTTTCCATATTTCAAGGATGTAATAAAAGAAAGGTAAATAATAATTAAAATTTAAATAATTGTAAAAATTTCATTAATAAAATATATATTTAAAAATCCATCACTATTACCATCTATATATAGTTCTGATGAAAAATAAATTCCACTGCTACTTGGTGATGGTTAGCTGTACATATGCACAAGAAATGTTTTCTCTTCATATATAATGGAAATAAGGTTGATGGTGGTTATTAAATCATCATAATAAAATTTAATTATAATTAATATCATTATTTAATTATTTTATAATAGATTACATGGATTTATTGGTGATATAAGAAGAAATAAAATTGGAAACACCTAGTTGAGAGTTATACATCTTCATTGGGAAAACTTTTTTGGCTTACACCTTAAGACATGAAAGAAAGGTCTTTTGTAAAGATGAAAAATTAGAGGATATGGTTAGTGAAGATTGAATCATAATATCATATTTATTTTCAAGTTTATATTTCTCAAAGATTATAAATAATTAAAGATATGATTTTCCCAATTATATGTGAGGGGATGAGAACTCTTGAAATTACATAATATATTAAATTTATATAAATTAATTTTCTTAAAAAAATGTATACAATTGATATAATTATAATATGATATTATAACGACTTAAAATCCCCTTATCTAAAAAATTTATGTGGTTTTGTTATGTTTTCATCAATAGATCGTAGCTTTAAAGCCCACTGCACCCCACCCCAAGTTATCAATTTTTAAAATTATCATAATATAAATGTTTTCTTCCACATTATGGGTTATGAAAGTTTCAATAAATGGATATGTGACTGGTAAATGTATAATGGTTAATATTTTTTATGTAACGCCCCGACCCCAGTTACCCAAAGTCGGTGCATTTTTACATAACATTGGCATAGTCACAAGAAAGATCAAATCTCGAAAGACCGATTCGTTTAGTAGCCTTGGTAACACTAGATATATTAATAAAGTTACATTACATCATAAAATGAAAACTACAACAATATAGTCTCCATATTCCACACTCTTATCCCCTCATATTAGCCCTGCAGGTCATTCATAAATTACTTCTTCACATCCTA
The DNA here is from genome assembly GCA_963277665.1 of Viscum album. Lineage (NCBI taxonomy): Eukaryota > Viridiplantae > Streptophyta > Magnoliopsida > Santalales > Viscaceae > Viscum > Viscum album. The sequence continues at coordinate 1,058,886,093 of OY728135.1, read as the reverse complement.
GGAAAAATAAAACATAGAAAAGGGGTGAGCTCAAATGCCCAGTAAGGATAACAATATAGCGGAAACATTCATAAATAAGAATAAACATATAAGGCAATGTATAACTAAAACAAAAGCCTTGTAAACATGAACTTCAACATAGTATGGAAAAAATAAAATGAAATAATGTCATTTGATTATTCACATGGATATTCTACTAATCGAATAATCACATTCAATATCAATAACCACCTTCATAATGATGGAATGCATAATGCCAGACTATCATAACCACATAGCCAGGGCCTCGTTCCATGAATAAAAATAAGATTTTTACAAGGACATGTGCCAAGACACTAGTTTGTCTCATGAGACCTACCAATGCATCGAGGAGCTATAGCGGGCTCCACCCGTCACATATTAAGTCCAATGCATTCCCATATGAAAAGGTTTAAACATAACATAAACATTCGTATTAAAACTAGCATATAAAATGTAAATACTTCATCTATAAACCATGAATGGTATAAAAATAAAACATCCACAGTCTAACATATCACAAAACCTTAAATACAATATAGAAGTTGTGTATCATAATAAATCAACTTCAAATGAGCGTAAAATCCATCAAATGATGTTGACATAGATGAAATCAAAACTCTTTTTAGAGAAATATATCTTTCTATTTTGAAATCATTTAAGAGTTATATATTTATAAAATAAAATATTTTCATTCAAAATATTCTTATAATCTTGTAAGGGAAGCTTCAAAGATTTTATAATGGCGGAAAATAGCTGCACCCGCCATATAAGTTAAAAAAACATTCTTACCTTAATTCTGTCGAAAATGTTAAAAAGAACATTTTTTGGAAAACGACAGAAATATTACTTTATAAACCACATATAAAAGTCAACAAGAGTAGAAATGAGTATAACCCATATTCTAGTAATATTAAAAATGTTTTGAAATACATTTTTAAGAAACATGGATGTGGATGATAAAGATGTCCCAGTAGATTATTACGTATAAACAACCTTGGATAATGAAGAGATTGCGAAGTAAACCCTTACCTTGTACTTTTCCTTGGTTGGGGTTAGGTTAAACTACTATATAATGGTTAAATAATTGTTATTAAATTATACATGAATCATATTCATTAATATGATATCACATATGATCTTTTAATATTGATTTGTTAATAATATCTTAGTATTATCGTTGTTTCAGGTGTTAACTTACTCATTTTCATTTATATATTTTTTTACGTAATCCATGTTTTTATTTGATAGGTTGTATATTTTTCACATCTATAATGATATCAAGTCCTTAAACATTATTTGTAAATCATCAAATGATAATTATACTTGAATGGATACGATGGAGAATGAATCTCATCGCGTTAGTGGAGACGGTAGTCCGTACGTACGCACGAGCGACAATATCATTATTTTGATATTAAAATAATATATAATTGGATGGTATATCATATATACAGAATCATTATCATGTTATATTTATTATTTACATGAATTATAAATCATTATTATACCCATACAAATAATAATATATTGAATAACAATTACAGCACGACGTGGAGACGGTAAGCCATACATACGCACGTATGGTGACATGTCATTCAAAGGATGGATAGAATACTGAATATGGTTGTACAATATTTATAATAATATTAAGGTATATAAGAGATACTGGATTCAATATTTTATAATGGGAATAACAAATAAAGAAGAAGTTGAAGAAGAAATGAATTTGAAAAAGGGTGGTGAAAACATTACCTCTTCTTCAGGTTGTTCTTTTTGATTTGATCAAAGGGGCTCGATAGGTTGGATTTATAATCAATATAAGTCCTCTAGAATGAATTTAGGGATTTTGAGAGAGTATTTAGGCATGGTTTGGCCTAACCAAAAGGCTTTGAAGGTGTGAATTAATGAGGAGGAGTGCCCTTTTATAAGAGGGGTGAGGGGCACCTTTGAAAAAGTTAGAAATATTATTTTATAAAAAAATTAATATTCGGTTTCTAATGGCTCCAAAGTAGATTATTTAAACGTTAAGGTGGTTATAGGTCGAAAAAAACTCATCCAATAGGATTTAGATAGGTTTGGGTTTCTATATTAACCTTATATTTAAGTATTAACTCTTACTTAATTAGTTTGACACTTACCGTGTCACTTTGTATTTTTATATTATATATTTAATAAACATACTATATACATCTAAGAGACCCCTAAGTGGTCCATTAATGATACAAATATCATTATATAAGTCTCTTGGCCGAACCATAGATTTTTAAGAATTTAATATCAATTAATAATATATTATTTGTTTTAAAAACTCTTTTGTGTAAATTTTTACACTTTTCAATAGTTGATTTTTTTAAAAATTATAAAAGAATTATTACTTCTAAAAAAGTTAATTAAATCAATCCTAACATGTCATATTATCCTATAAAATTAGTTTAATTCATATAAAGTCTCATATTATATTTCTTTGGGTGTTTATAATATTAATTCTTTTAATTTTTCACTATTATGGTAATTACTACATCATCATTGTTTCATAATTAAATTAGATTATTTAATTTCTAAAAATTATAAATAAAATATCATTTTGTAGGAAATCATTTTATCTTGATAAAGAATATTTATAGTCGAAAATCCAACATATAAAACCCTATGTAAATTTTTTTTTTCTAAAACATATATGCTTATGTCATTTTTGTATTTATTTTAACTTAATTAAAATAAAGTGGCCCTATCACCTACATGTGGCTCCATGGGGTCCCAGAATCGACCCAAAGATTCCCATGGTCTGAAATGTATCCTCCAATAATGTTATAAAACGTTTTAGGGTAATTTGGTATTATTATACTATATTTTTTAACCCTTATTTACCGGATTTAACCTTAACCATTGTAAATAAAATATTTACCGAAGTAATTATTCAAAATATCTAAAAATAAAAGATTATTATTAACACAATTTGAACATCCTGATTAAAAATAAGGAATCCATTTTTTCAAATTCAAAACACAGATGTGGCAGAAATTAATTTAAAATTAATTCTTGTTGTTAAAACAAAAAACATGTTTTTAAGAGATAATAACTATCAAAAGATTGACACTTGTGTATGTCCGGTTTAGTTGTAAAATTATATACAATGACCAACATTTTCTTAAATTGTAAAAATATATTCTAAATATACTTTAAAACCACTCAAATTCATAATTTATCAATATAAATTATTTCGATTAAAAAAGTTGTTTTTATTTATAATTTAGTAATTTTCACTATTCATCAAAATATAAATGTTATCCGAAAAGTTCCAAAATTTCACCCTAGGCTAAATTAGATATTCCGAATCCAAAAATTAAGTCCATTTTGAGAGATAAAATTTATTAAATTTCAAAAATTAGGTATTACTATTCATAACGGCTAGTTTGATTGGTTGTGGTGTGTTAAAACTCGATGTTGCGTACAACACACGCTATCGAATTATTCAAAGAGAAACGTATCATAGAAGAATGGGGTGTTACATTCTCCCCTACTTCAAATAATTCCGTCCTCACAATTTCTATAATACTACCGCATGAAAAGACTCGGGTGGTTCTTCATCATAAGTTCCTCGGGTTCCCACGTTTCATCTTCCACCTTATGGTTTCTCCATAGAACTTTTACCAGACGAGTCGTCCGGTTTCTCAGTACTTGTTCTATTGTATCAAGAATCTTGACGGGCTCTTCGAAATAAGACAGATCAAGTTACAGTTCTAATTCCTCATAGGTGAGTACATGCGTTGGGTCAGGCATGTATTTCCTCAACAGAGATACGTGGAACACATCGTGAACTTTGGAGAGACTTGGCGGCATTGACAATCGGTAAGCTACAACCCCAATTCGTTCTAGAATTTCGAAAGGTCCGATGTACCTGGGACTCAATTTACCTTTCTTACCGAAACGTACGACTCCCTTCCATTGAGATACCTTCAAGAAAACATGATCACTGACTTGAAATTCCAAATCCTTCCTTCGATTTTCGGTATAGCTCTTCTGCCTACTTTGAGCTGCTTTGATGTGATTTTGGATTACCTTCACCTTTTCCATCGTTTCCTCCACTAGTTCTGGACCTACAAGTTTTCTTTCACCAATGTCATCCCAACAGGATTGTGTGCGACATCTCTTTCCGTATAACGCTTCATATGGTTCCATCTGAATACTCGAATAGAAGCTATTGTTATATGAAAATTCTACCATAGGTAAATATTGATCCCACATACCCTGAAAGTCAAGTGAGGAGGATCTCAACATGTCTTATAAAGTTTGAATAGTTCATTCTGATTATCCATCTGTTTGAGGGTGGTAGGTAGTGCTTAAATGAAGTTCAGTATCTGGGGATTTCTGAAGACTCTTCCAGAATCTTGAAGTAAAATGGGGATCATGATCAGAAACAATCGATAGGGGTACTACATGAAGTCTCACAAATTCATTAATATATAGTATTTCTAGACGTTCCAGTTGTAGATCTTCTTTTATACCAAGAAAATGTGCTGACTTGGTAAGACGATCAACAATTACCCATATTGCATCATTCCTTCTAGAAGTCTTTGGTATCCCCATGATAAAGTCCATCGTAATATTGTCCCATTTCCACTTCGGTATGGGAAGAGGTTGCATGACTCCTCCGGGCTGTTGCCTTCCAGCTTTCACTTGTTGACAAACCATACATCATGACACAAAATCAGCAATCTCCCTCTTCATGTTGTCCAACCAAAAATGTTCCATCAAATCACTATGAATTTTGGTGCTCCCAGGGTGTATAGAGAAATTGGAAGTATTAGCATCATCCAGCAATTCCCATTTTAGATCAGGTATATCGGGAACACAAATTCTCTTCCCGAATTTCAAAATTCCATCTTCATACACAAAGTCTCTCAATCTCCCATCATTCACAGCTTTAATCTTCTTTTTAAATTCTTCATCGTCTATATGAGAACTCTTAATCCTTTCTAGTAAATATGGTTTGTAAACGATTTGAAAAATAATTGATGTTTCAACTTCCATGGTTATTCCCATGTCCATCTTCACTAGATCCTTGAAAATTGGGTCCCTTTCAATTCTCATATTGTTTAAAACTTCATGATTGTTTCTGCTCAAAGAATATGCCACCTTGTTTGCTTTCCCCGGGTGGTAGTGTATCGTACAATCATAATCCTTGAGTAATTCAAGCCATCTCCTTTGCCTCATGTTGAGTTCTTTTTGTGAGAAAATATACTTCAAACTCTTTTGATCAGTATAAATCTCACATTTTTCACCATAGAGGTTGTGCCTCCATATCTTCAAAGCAAAGAGCACAGCTACTAACTTGAGATTATGAGTTGGATAGTTTTGCTCATGAATTTTTAACTGTCGTGATGCATAGGCAATAACCCTATCATTCTACATAGGGACACAACCATGTCCTTTCTTCGATGCATCACTATAAATAACGAACCCATCATTCCCTGATGGTAGAGTCAATATAGGAGCATTGACTAATCTTCTCTTCAGTTCTTCGAAAAATTCTTCACACTCTTTTGTCCAAACAAATTTAACCCCTTTACGTGTGACCTTTGTTAATGGGTTAGCCCACCGGGAAAAATTCTGGACGAAACGTCGATAATAACCTGCCAATCCAATAAAACTGCGTACCTCAGTTACACTCGAAGGTGCTGGCCATTCTTGGATTGCCTTGGTCTTAGAAGGGTCAATAGAGATTCCATCTTTAGAGACAATATGGCCAAGAAAAGAAATCTCATGAAGCCAGAATTCACACTTTCTAAACTTCCCATAGAATTCATGTCCTCTCAGAGTCTTCAATATAATGCACAAGTTATTTTCATGATCTTCGTAGCTTTTTGAGTATACCAAGATATCATCAATAAATACCACCAAAAATTCATCGAGATATTCCATGAAAACTCTATTCATCAGATCCCTGAACACAGAGGGTGCATTAGTCAATCCAAAAGGCATTACTGTAAATTCGTAATGCCCATACCTGGTTTGAAATGCTGTATTCGTAATGGCTTCTTTCTTTACACACAACTGATGGTATCCAGATCGAAGGTCAATCTTTGAATAGTAATGACCTCCATGCAGTTGGTAAAATAAATCATCAATGTGAGGTAGGGGATAATTGATCTTTATTGTTATAGCATTGATCTCCCTGTTGTCGATACATAACCTCATAGATCCATCTTTATTTTTAACAAAAAAGAACAGGGGCTCCCCATGGAGAAACACTAGGGAGAATAAATCCCTTATTACTCAATTCCTCTAGTTGTTTCATTAGTTCAACTAATTCTATATTGTCCATTATATAAGGGGTCTTTGATATAGGCCTTTATCCAGGAATTAAATCAATGGAAAACTCAACTTCTCGTTATGGAGGATGTCAAGGTAAATCGTCTGGAAACACATCTACATATTCTTTCACAACAGTTATATCCTCTATTTGAACATTCCTTTCCTCACCCATAGTCATTTCATTATCTTCCTCCACAATAATTGAATTTAGTTGAGCTACTTGGGGTGGATCTGGATAAGAATTAGGCGGTGACGATTCTGCTCTAAAGATAAGGTGTTCCTTATCATCATCATCAAAAATCGTAACCTCCTTCTTCTTACAATAAATCTTCACATCATGGCCCGAAAGCCAATACATACCGAGGATTATATCAAACTCAATCATAGGTATGGCGATGAGATCAGCGGATAAAAAACATTTATGTGCTCTAATGGGGACTGAATCACAAAACTTTGTTGCAATGACACCTCACTTATAAGTTTTAACTGACAAATAATTTGTTAAATCAAATTGGAAATATATAATTTTCTTAGTAAACTGGGAAGATATGAAACAATGCGATGATCCAGAATCAAATAATGAATTTTCTAAACTTGAAGAAACCGTTAAATTACCTGCCACCATGACTTTCGGAGCTTCTACCTCTGCAGTAGTGATGGCATAAGCTTGGGCTTGATCCCTTGTAATTTTCTAAGGTAAGTTCCACTGACGCTTTGGACATTCATTTGCATAAGGTCACATCTCCCTGCAATTGTAGCACTGAACATTGGTTTCTTCCTTCTTCCCTTTTCAATCACGATCTTGGTGGCATTTTTCACCACACTTGTAACATACACCCATTCCCTTCAAGCAAGTACCAGGGTGTTTTTTCGCACATTTACCACAGGATGGATATTTAACCTTTCCCTTCTTCCCATTATTTCCGTTCCCAGATTGATCAGCAGATCTCTTCTTCTCTTGCTTTGCTTTAAAGTCATAAGGCTTAGAGAATTTATTTTTGGTCTTGATATCACATGAGACAATGTCTTCGTACGACGAGAAAGTTTCTGAGACTAATGCTCGACGGAGAAATGGTTTTAACCCATCAAAGAAACGATCAATATTACTTCATGGGTTACGTATATAATCTCCAGCATACCTTGCTAACCTTGTAAAGTTAGCCTCATACATTGAGACATTCTTATCCTCCTTTTGTCTCAGACTCAGAAATTGCCTTTCCATATCTGCTCGATGGTCACGAGGAGAGTATTTTTCTAAAAATATATCTTCGAACTCCCGCCATTCCATATTTGATACTTCATCTTCTTCCTTCATGTTTTGAATCAATGACCACCAATGATCTGCATCTCCAGTGAGGTGGTAAACTTCCATGATAACTTATTCCCTTTCACTAATCCCCAAAGCCTGATATATTTTCTGTACGGAATTTATCCATTTCTCAGCTACTAAAGGATTTTTACTCCCATTGAGCATTGGTGGTTGTTTCCTCATTAAGCGATCTAACATTAATCCTCCACGCTGTGGATCAGGGTGCTCCATATTGGTAAGGTTATTATTCATAACCTGAGTGAGTTGTCCCAGTATGGGTATTAACTGATCAGCACCAGTTGCATCACCAGCTCCACTATAATTATCTTGATCAGGAGGGCAATCCCTACATGGAGTGCGTGCATTTATATGATTTCTATTTCTTTCACTAGGAGCCATTTCTAAACTATGGCATAAACTAGATCAGTTTATGAACCAAATACATAATTCCATACTTATAAAACACTTAACATAAATTGAACTATTTATGGATATAATCCATAATCATAAAAGTGTTTTCTTTGAGGAAGTATATACTCATAAACTCTTAATAATTATTTGTAAAGAAAATGAGAGTTATCCAATGCATATCCTTCGGGAGTGTCGTAACCAATAGTGCAGCAAGACCCATTGTCGTGCACCAATTCTCGTTCAAGTTTAGCTCAAAGCAGTGTTTTCAGGGTTTACCCCTAGGTACATCTGTGCCAGAGCCACCTCTACCTGCTCGTACCAAGACCGGGATGTATTTCTTGGAAAACTCACAAAATCTCTACAATACAAAAATTCTAGGAAGTTCTTCTATACTAGTCCTCAAAGTCCATCGTAGGTCTATGTGATCTAAATAGAGTTTATCTAAATCTAGATTCCAAGGTTTGTACTAAACTTTCTCTGATACCAACTGTAACACCCCGACCCCAGTTACCCAGAGTCGGTGCATTATTACATAGCACTGGCATGATCACAAGAAAGATCAAATCTCAAAAGTCCGATTCATTTAGTAGCCTTGGTAAAAATAGATATATTAATAAAGTTTACATTACATAATAAAATGAAAACTACAACAATATAGTCTCCATATTCCACACTCTTATCCCCTCATATTATCCCTGAAGGTCATTCATAAATTACTTCTTCACATCCTGGGAAAAATAAAATATAGAAAAGGGGTGAGCTCAAATTCCTAGTAAGGATAACAATATAGTGGAAACATTCATAAATAAGAATAAACATTTAAGGCAATCTATAACTAAAAGAAAAGCCTTTTAAACTTGAACTTCAACATAGTATGGAAAAAATAAAATGAAATAATGTCATTTTCTTATTCACATAGATATTATACTACTAGAATAATCACATGCAATATCAATAACCACGTTCATAATGATGGAATTCATAATTCAAGACTATCATAACCACATAGCCAAGGCCTCGTGCCAAGACTAAAAATAAGATTTTGCCAAAGCCTTATGCCGAGACACTGGTTTGTCTCATGAGACCTACCAATGCATTGAGGAGCTATAGAAGGCTCCACCCGTCACATATTAAGTCCAATGCATTCCCATATAAAAAGGTTTAAACATAACATTAACATTCGTATTAAAACTAGCATACGAAATGTAAATACTTAATATATAAACCATGAATGGTATAAAAATAACACATCCACAGTCAAACATATCACAAAACCTTCAATACAATATAGAAGTTTTGTATCATAATTAATCAACTTTAAATAAGCGTAAAATCCATCAAATGATGTTGACATAGATGAAATCAAAACACTTTTTAGAGAAATATCTCTATCTATTTTGAAATAATTTAAGAGTTATATATTTATAAAATAAAAAAATTTATTTGAAAATATTCTTATAAGCTTGTAAGGGATGCTTTGAAGATTTAATAATAGCGGAAAATAGCCGCACCTACCGTATAAGTTAAAAAAAACATTCTAACCTTAATTTTGTCGAAAAGGTTAAAAAGAACCTTTTTTGGAAAAAGACAAAAAGATTGCTTTATAAACCACTTATAAAAGTCAAAAAGGGTTTAAATGACTTTAACCCATATTCTAGTAAATAGTAAAAATGTTTTGAAATACATTTTTAAGAAACATGGATGTGGATGATAAAGAAGTCCCAATAGATTATTACGTATAAACAACCTCGGATAATGAAGAGATTGCAAAGTAAACCCTCACCTTGTACTTTTCCTTGGTTGGGGGTAGGTTAACCTCCCGTATAATGGTGAATTAATTGTTATTATATTATTCAAGAATCATATACATTAATATGATATCATATATGATCTTTTAACATTGATTTGTTAATAATATCTTAGTATTATCGTTGTTTCGGGTGTTAACTTACTCATTTTCTTTTATATGTTTTGTTACGTAAGTCGTGTTTGTAATGGATAGGTTGTATATTATTCATATCCAGAATTATATGAAGTCCTTAAAAATTATTTTTAAATCATCAAATGATAATTATACTCGAATGGAGACGATGGAGAATGAATCTCATCGCGTTCGTGGAGATGGTAGTCCGTACGTACGCACGAGCAACAACATCATTATTTTGATATTAAAATAATATATAATTGAATGGTATATCATATATACAGAATCATTATCATGTTATATTTATTATTTACATGAATTATAAATCATTATTATTCCCATCCAAATAATAATATATTGAATAACAATTACACCACGACATGGAGACGGTAAGTCGTACGTACGCACATATGGTGACATGTCATTCAAAGGATGGATAGAATACTGAATATGGTTTTACCATATTTATAATAATATTATAGTATATAGGAGATACTGGATTCAGTATTTTATAATGGGAATAACAAATAATGAAGAAGTTGAAGAAGAAATGAATTTGAAAAAGGGTGGTGAAAACATTACCTCTTCTTCGGGTTCTTCATTTTGATTTGATCAAAAGGGCTCAATAGGTTGGCATTATAATCAAACTAATGCCTCTAGGATGAATTGAGGGATGTTGGGAGAGTATTTGGGCAGGGTTTGGCCGAACAAAAAGGCTTTGAAGGTGTGAATTAATGAGAAGGAGGGGAGCCCTTTTATAAGAGGGGTGAGGGGGACCTTTGGAAAGGTTAGAAATATTAATTTATAATAAATTCATATCCGGTTTCTAATGGATCCAAAGTGGATTATTTAAAGGTTATGGCGAGGATAGATCTAAAACCACTCAACCAATAGGATTTAGACAGGTTTGGGTCACTATATTAACCTTATCGTTAAGTATTAACTATTAGTTAATTAGTTTGACACTTACCATGTCACTTTGTATTTTTATATTATATAGTCAATAAACTTAATATATACATCCAAGCGACCCCCAAGTAGTTCATTAAAGATTAATCTATCATTATATAAGTCCCTTGGCCAAACTATGTATTTCTAGGAATTTAATATCAATTAATAATATAATATTTGTTTTAAAAACTATTTTATGTCAGTTTTGACACTATTCAATAGTTGATATTTGTAAAAATCATAACAGAATTATTACTTCAAAAAAAGTTAATTAAATCAATCCTAACATGTCATATTATCCTATAAAATTAGTTTAATTCACAAAAAGTCTCAATTAATATTTATTTGGGTGTTTATAATATTAATTATTTTAATTTTTACTATTATGTTAATTACTGCATCATCATTGTGTCATAAATAAATTAAAATATTTAATTTCTAAAAATTAAAAATAAAATATCATTATGTAGGAAATCGTTTTATATTTCTAATTAATATTTATAGTCAAAAATCCAACATATATAACCCTATGTGAAAATTATTTTTCTAAAAGATATATGCTTATGTCATTTTTGTATTTATTTTAACTTAATTAAAATAAAGTGTCCCTATCACCTACAAGTGGCTCTATGGGGTCCCCAAATCGACCCAAAGATGACCATGGTCGGACATGTTTCCAAAAATAAGGTTAGGACACGTTTTAGGGTAATTTATTATTATTAAAATGTTTTTTAACCTTTATTTACCAGATTTACCCTTAACCATGGTAAATAAAATATTTACTGAAGTAATTATTCAAAATGTCTAAAAATAAAAGTTACCTATTTACACAATTTGAACATAATGATTCCAAATATGGAATCCATTTTTCCTAATTCAAAACACAGAAGTGGGAGAAATGAATTAAAAATTAATTCCTGTTGTTAAAACAAAAAACGTGTTTTTAAGATATAATAACTATCAAAAGATTGGCACTTGCTTATGTCCGGTTTAATTGTAAAATTATGCACAATGACCAACATTGTATTAAATGGTAAAAATATATTATAAATATAATTTAAAACCACTCAAATTCATAATTTATCAGTATAAATTATTTTGATTAAAAAAGTTGTTTTTAATTAAAATTTAGTAATTTTCACTATTCATCAAACTATAAATGTTATTCAAAAATTTCCAAAATTTCACCCTAGGATAAATTCAATATTCCGAATCCAAAAATAAAGTCCATTTTGTGAGATAAAATTTATAAAATTTAAAAAAGTAGGTATTACTATTCATAACGGCTAGTTTGATTGGTTGTGGTGTGTTAGAACTCGATGTTGCGTACAACACACGCTATCGCATTATCCAAAGAGAAACGTACATTAGAAGTTTGGGGTGTTATATTCTCCCCTCCATCAAATACTTTCATCCTTGAAATTTCTATAATACTTCCGCATGAAAAGACTCGGGTGGTTCTTCATCATAAGTTTCTCGGGTTCCCACATTGCCTCTTCCATCTTATGATTTCTCCATAGAACTTTTACCAAACGAGTCTTCCAGTTTCTTAGTACTTGTTCTCTCATATCAAGAGCCTTGATGGGCTCTTCACAATAAGACAGAATGGGTTCCAGTTCTAATTCCTCATAGGTGAGTACATGCATTGGGTTAGGCATGTATTTCCTCAACAGAGATTCGTCGAACACATCGTGAACTTTGGAGAGACTTGGCGGCATTGTCAATCGGTAAGCTACAGCCCCAATTCGTTCTAGAATTTCGAAAGTTCTGATGTACCTGGGACTCAATTTACCTTTCTTACCAAAACATATGACTCCCTTCCATGGAGATACCTTCAGGAAAACATGATCACTGACTTGAAATTCCAAATCCTTCCTTCGATTATCGGCATAGCTCTTCTGCATACTTTGAGTTTCTTTGATGTGATTTTGGATTACCTTCACCTTTTCCATCGTTTCCTCCACCAGTTCTAGAACTAAAAGTTATCTTTCACCAACCTCATCCCAACTGGTTGGTGTGCAACATCTATTTCCGTATAATGCTTCATATAGTGCCATTTGAATACTCTAATGGAAGCTATTGTTATAAGAAAATTATACCAGAGGTAAATATTGATCCCACATACCCTGAAAGTCAAGTGAGTAGGATATAAACATGTCTTATAAGGTTTGAACAGTTTGTTCTGTTTGTCCCTCTGTTTGAGGGTGGTAGGCAGTGCTCAAATGAATTTCAGTATCCAGGGATTTCTGATGACTCTTCCAGAATCTTGAAGTAAAACAGGGATCACGATCAGAAACAATCGATAGGGGTACTCCATGAAGTCTCACAACTTCATTAATATATAGTGTTGCTAGAAATTCCACTGGTAGATCTTCTCTTATAGCAATAAAATGTGCTAACATGGTAAGACGGTCAACAATGACCCATATTCCATCTTTCCTTCTAGGAGACTTTGGAAGCCCCATGACAAATTCCATCGTAATTTTTTCCCATTTCCACTACAGTATGGGAACAGGTTGCTTGACTCTTCTAGGTTGTTGCCTTCCAGCTTTCACTTGTTGACAAACCATACATCTTGACAAAAAATTAGCAATCTCCCCCTTCATGTTGTCCCACCAAAAATGTTCCTTCAAATCTCTATACATTTTGGTGCTCCCACGGTGTATAGAGTAATTGGAACTGTGAGCATCATCTAGAAATTCCCTTTTTAGATCAGGTATATCAGGAACACAAAGTCTCTTCCTAAATTTAAAAATTCCATCTTCATACACAAAGTCTCTCAATCTCCCATCATTCACACCTTTAATCTTCTTTTGAAATTCTTCATCGTCGGTATGAGAAATCTTAATCCTTTCTATTAAATATGGTTTGGAAAACATTTGAAAAAGAATTGATGTTTCACCTTCCATGGTTATTCCCATGTCCATCTCCACTAGATACATGAAAATTAGGTCCCTTTCAATTCTCATATTGTTCAAAACTCCATGATCTTTTCTGCTCAAAGCATCTGCCACCTTGTTTGCTTTCCCCGGGTGGTAGTGTATCTTACAATCATAATTCTTGAGTAATTAAAGCCATCTCCTTTGCCTCATGTTGAGTTCTTTTTGTGAGAAAATATACTTCAAACTCTTATGATCAGTATAAATCTTACATTTTTCACCATAGAGGTATTGCCTCCATATCATCAAAGCAAAGATCACAGGTGATTACACGAGATCATGAGTTGGATAGTTTTTCTCATGAATTTTTAACTGTCGTGATGCATAGGCAATAACCCTATAATTCTGCATAAGGACACAACCATGTCCTTTCTTCGATGCATCACTACAAATAATGAACCCATCACTCCCCAATGGTAGAGTCAATATAGGAGCATTGACTAATATTCTCTTCAGCACTTTGAAACATTATTCACACTCTTTTGTCCAAACAAATTTAACGCCTTTACGTGTGAGCATTGTTAATGGGTTAGCCAACCAGGGAAAATTCTGGACAAAACATCGATAATAGCCTTCCAAACCAATAAAACTGCGTACCTCAGTTATACTCGTAGGTGCTGGACATTCTTGGATTTCCATGGTCTTAAAAGGGTCAACAGAGATTCCATCTTTAGAGGCAATATAGCCAAGAAAAGAAATCTCATGAATCCAGAATTCACACCTGCTAAACTTCCCATATAATTCATGTCTTCTCAGAGTCTTCAGGATAATGCCCAAGTGATTTTCATGATCTTCGTAGATTTTTTAGTATACCAAGATATCATCAATAAATACCACCACAAATTAATCGAGATATTCCATGAAAACTCTATTCATCAGATCCGTGAATATAGAGGGTGCATTATTTAATCCAAAAGGCATTACTGTAAATTCGTAATGCCCGTACCTGGTTCGACATGCTGTCTTCGTAATGTCTTCCATATTTACACACACCTAATGGTATCCAGATCGAAGGTCAATCTTTAAAAAGTATTTATCTCCATGCAGTTGGTAAAATAAATCATCAATGCGAGGTAGGGGATACTTGTTCTTTATTGTTATATCATTGATCTCCCTGTAGTCGATACATATCCTCATAGATCCATATTTCTTTTTAACAAAAAGAACAGGGGCTCCCCATGGAGAAACACTAGGGCAAATAAATCCCTTATTACTCAATTCCTCTAGTTGTTTCTTTAGTTAAACTAATTCTATAGTGTACATTCTATAAGCGGTCTTCGATACAGGCCTTGATCAAGGAATTAAATAAATGGAAAACTCAACTTCTCGTTCTAGAGGATGTCTAGGTAAGTCGTCCGGAAACACATCTACATATTCTTTCACAACAAGTACATCCTCTATTTGAACATTCTTTTCCTCATCCATAGTCATTTCATTATCTTCCTCCCCAATAATTGAATTTATTTGAGCTACTGTGGGTGGATCTAGATAATAATTAGGTGGCGACGATTCTGCTCTAAAGATAACGTGTTCCTTATCATCATCATCAAAAATCGTAACCTCCTTATTCTTACAATAAATCATTGCATCATGGTCCGAAAGCCAATCCATACCGAGGATTATATCAAACTCAGTCATAGGTATGATGATGAGATCATCGGATAAAGAACATTTATGTGCTCTAATGGGGACTGATTCACAAAACTTTCTTGCAATGATACTTCCCTTATGAGTTTTAACTGACAAATCCTTTGTTAAATAAAATTGGAAATATATAATTTTCATAGAAAACTGGGAAGATATGAAATAATGTGATGATCCAGAATTAAATAATGCATTTTCTAAACTTGAGGAACCCATTAAATTACCCGCCACCAAGTCTTCCGGAGCTTCTACCTCAGCAGTAGTGATAGCATAAGCTTGGTCTTGATTCCTTGGGATTTTATGAGGTAAGTTCCCCTGACTCTTAGGAAATTAATTTGCATAATGTCCCATCTCCCTGCAATTATAGCACTGATCATTGGTGGCTTCCTTCATCCCTTTGCAATGACGATCTTGGTGGCCTTTTTTACCACACTTGTAACAGACACCCATTCCCTTCAAGCAAGTACAGGGGTGTTTCTTCCCACATTTACCACATGATGGATATTCAACCTTTCCCTTCTTCCCCTTATTTCCATTACTAGATTGATTAGCAGATCTCTTCTTCTCTTTCTTTGCTTTAAATTCATAAGACTTAGAGAATTCCTTTTCGGTCTTGATAGCACATGAGAAAATGTCTTCGTACGACGAGAAAGATTGTGAGACTAATGCTTGACAGAGAAATGCTTTTAACCCATAAAAGAAATGATCAATATTACTTCTTGGGTTACGTATATAATCTCCATCATACCTTGCTAACCTTGTAATGTTAGCCTCATACTTTGTGACATTCTCATGCTCCTTTTGTCTCAGACTCAGAAATTGCCTTTCCATATCTGCTCGA
This sequence comes from Viscum album, assembly GCA_963277665.1. NCBI lineage: Eukaryota > Viridiplantae > Streptophyta > Magnoliopsida > Santalales > Viscaceae > Viscum > Viscum album. Next base: position 1,058,869,738 of record OY728135.1, on the reverse strand, counting down.
TGGTCACGAGGAAATTATTTTTCTAAAAATAGATCTTTGAACTCACTCCATTCCATATTTGATACTTCATCATACTCCTTCATGTTTTTAATCAATGACCACCATTGATCAGCATCTCCAGTGAGGCGGTAAACTACCATGATAACTTTTTCCCTTTCACGAGTCCCCAAAGCCTGAAATATTTTCTCTAGGGTATTTATCCATTGCGTAGCTACTAAGGGATTTGTACTCCCATTGAACGTTGGTGGTTGTTGCCTCATTAAGCAATCTAACATTGATCCTCCACGCTATGGATCAGGGTGCTCCATACAGGTAAGGTTATTATTCATAACCTGAGTGAGTTGTCCCATTATGGTGATTAGCCGATCAGCACCAGTTGCATCACCAGGTCCACAATAATTATCTCGAGTAGGAGGGAAATCCTTACATGGAGTGCGTGCATTGATACAGTTTCCATTTATTCCACTAGGCGCCATTTCTAAACAATGGTATAAACTAGATCAGTTTATGAATCAAAATACATAATTCCATACTTATAAAACATTTAACATAAATTGAACTATTTATGGATAAAATCAATAATCAAAAAAATTATTTCTTTGGGGAAGTATATACTCATAAACCCTTCATAATGATTTGTAATGAAAATGAGATTTATCCTATGCATATCCCCCAGGAGTGTTGTAACCAAGAGTGCAGCAAGGCCCGTTGTCGTGCACCGGTTCCCATTCGAGTCTGGCTCAAATCGGTGATTTAGTGTTTTACCCCTAGGTACATCTGTTCCAGAGCCGCCTCTACCTGCTCGTATCTAGACAGGGACGTATTGCTCAGAAAACTCACAAAATCTCTACAATACCAAAATTCTAGGAAGTTCTTCTATACTAATCGTCAAAGTCCATCATAGGTCTATGTTCTTTAATTAGAGTTTATCTAAATCTAGCATCCAATGTTTTTACTAAACTTCCTCTCATACCAACTATAACGCCCCGACCCCAGTTACCCAGAGTCGGATCATTATTACATACATTTGGCATGATCACAGGAAAGATCAAATCTCGAAAGACCGATTCGTTTAGTAGCCTTGGTAACACTAGATATATTAATAATGTTTACATTACATAATAAAATGAAAACTACAACAATATAGTCTCCATATTCCAAACTCTTATCCCCTCATATTTTCCCTACAGGTCATTCATAAATTACTTCTTCACATCCTGGGAAATATAAAACATAGAAAAGGGGTGATCTCAAATGCCCAGTAAGGATAACAATGTAGTGGAAACATTAATAAATAAGACTAAAAATTTAAGTCAATGTATAACTAAAACAAAAGCCTTATAAACTTGAACTTCAACATAGTATGGAAAAAATAAAATTAAATAATGCCATTTAATTATTCACATGGATATTCTACTAATCGAATAATCACATACAATATCAATAACCACATTCATAATGATGGAATCCATAATGCCAGACTATCATAACCACATAGCCAAGGCCTCGTTCCAAGACTACAAATAAGATTTTTCCAAGGCCTTGTGCCAAGACACTAGTTTGTCTCATGAGACCTACCGATGCATCGAGGAGCTATAGCGGGCTCCACCCGTCACATATTAAGTCCAATGCATTCCCATATGAAATGGTTTAAACATAACATAAACATTTGTATTAAAACTAGCATACGAAATGTAAATACTTCATCCATAAACCATTAATGGTATAAAAATAACACATCCACAGTCAAACATATCACAAATCCTTCAATACAATATAGATGTTTTGTATCATAATAAATCAACTTCAAATAAGCGTAAAATCCATCAAAGGATGTTGACATTGATGAAATCAAAAATCTTTTTAGAGAAATATCTCTTTCTATTTTGAAATCATTTAAGAGTTATATATTTATAAAATAAAACATTTTCTTTGAAAATATTCTTATAAGCTTTTATGGGAAGCTTCGATGATTTTATAACGGCTGAAAATAGCCGCACCCGCTGTATAAGTTAAAAAAACATTCTTACCTTAATTTTGCCGAAAAGGTTAAAAAGCACCTTGTTTGGAAAATGATGAAAAAATTATTTTATAAACAACTTATAAAAGTCAACAAGGGAATAAATGACTTTTACCCATATTCTAGTAAAATAGTAGAAATGTTTTGAAATACATTTTTATGAAACATGGATGTGGATGATAAAGAAGTCCGAGTAGATTATTACCTATAAACAACCTCGGATAATGAAGAGATTGCAATGTAAACCATTACGTTGTACTTTTCCTTGGTTGGGGGTAGGTTAACCTCCTCTATAATGGTGAAATAATTCAAATTAAATTATATAAGAATCATATCCATTAATATGATATCATATATGATCTTTTAACATTGATTTGTTAATAATATCTTAGTATTATCGTTGTTTCGGGTGTTAAGTTACTCGTTTTCTTTTATATATTTTGTTACGTAAGCCATGTTTATAATGGATAGGTTGTATCTTATTCATATCCAGAATTATATCAAGTCCTTAAACATTATTTTTAAATCATCAAATGATAATTATACTTGAATGGATACGATGTAGAATGAATCTCATCGCGTTCGTGGTGACGGTAGTCCGTACGTACGCACGAGCGACAATATCATTCTTTTGATACTAATATAATATATAATTGGATGGTATATCATATATAGATAATAATTATCATGTTATATTTATTATTTACATGAATTATAAATCATTATTAAACCCATCCAAATAATAATATATTGAATAACAATTACACTATGACGTGGAGACGGTAAGCCTTACGTATGCACGTATGGTGACATGTCATTCAAAAGATGGATAGAATATTGAATATGGTTGTACCATATTTATAATAATATTACAGAATATAGGAGATAATGGATTCATTATTTTATAATGGTAATAACAAATAAAGAAGAAGTTGAAGAAGAAATGAATTTGAAAAAGGGTGGTGAAAACATTACCTCTTCTTCGGGTTATTCTTTTTGATTTGATCAAAAGGGCTCCGTAGGTTGTATTTATAATCAAAATAAGGCTTTTAGGATGAAGTGAGGGAAGTTGAGAGAGTATTTGGGCAGGGTTTGGCCGAACCAAAAGGCTTTGAAGGTGTGAATTAATGAGAAGGAGGAGTTCCCTTTTTTAAGAGGGGTGAGGGGCACCTTTGGAAAAGCTATAAATATTATTTTATAATAAATTCATATTCGGTTTCTAATGGATCTGAAGTGCATTATTTAAAGTTTGAGGTGGGATAGGTCTAACACCACTCAACCAATAGGATTTAGACAGGTTTGGGTTACTACATTAACCTTATCTTTATGTATTAACTCTTAGTTAATTAGTTTGACACTTTCCATGTCACATATTATTTTTATATTATATAGTTAATAAACTTAATATATACATCCAAGAGACCCCCAAGTGGACCATTAATGATACACCTATCATCATATAAGTCTTTCGGCCGAACCATAGATTTTTAGGAATTTAATATCAATTAATAAAATAATATGTTTTTAAAAACTCTTTTATGTCAATTTTGACACTATTCAATAGTTGATTTTTGTAAAAATCATAAAAGAATTATTACTTCAAACAAAGTTAATTATAGAAATCCTAACAATTCATATTATCCTAGAAAATTAGTGTAATTCATAAAAATTCTCATATTATATTTATTTGGGTGTTTATAAGATTAATTATTTTAGTTTCTCACAATTATTGTAATTGCTACATCATCATTGTATCATAAATAAATTAACATATTTAAAGTTTAAAAATTATAAATAAAATATCATTATGTAGTACATCCGTTTTTATTTCTAATGAATATTTATAGTCGAAAATCCAACATATATAACCCTATTTAAAAATTGTTTTTATAAAATATATATGCTTATTTCATTTTTGTATTTATTTTAACATAATTAAAATAAAGTGTCCCAATCACCTACAAGTGGCTCCATGGGGTCCCAAAATCGACCCAATGATTCCAATGGTCGGACATGTATTCACCAATAAGGTTAGGACACGTTTTATGGTAATTTTTTATTATTACAATATTTTTTTAACTCTTATTTACCAGATTTACACTTAACCATGGTAAATAAAATATTTACCGATGTAATTATTCAAAATGTCTAAAAATAAAAGTTACCTATTTACAAAATTTGAACATCCTGATTCCAAATATGGAATCCATTTTTCAAAATTCAAAAAATAGAAGTGGCAGAAATTAATTTAAAATTAATTCCCGTTGTTAAAACCTAAAGCGTGTTTTTAAGAGATAATAACTATCAAAAGATTGACACTTGGTTATGTCCGGTTTAATTGTAAAATTATGTACAATGACCAAAATTGTATTAAATGGTAAAAATATATTCTAAATATACTTTAAAACCACTCAAATTAATAATTTATAAATATAAATTATTTCTATTAAAAAAAATTAATTAAAATTTAGTAATTTTCACTATTCATAAATATATAAATGTTATCTGAAAAGTTCCAAAATTTCACAATAAGATAAATTCGATATTCCGAATCCAAAAATGAAGTCCATTTTTAGAGATATAATTTTTAAAATTTCAAAAAAGTAGTTATTACTATTCATAACGGCTAGTTTTATTGGTTGTGGTGTGTTAGAACTCGATGTTGCGTACAACAGACGCTATCACATTATTCAAAGAGAAACGTACCGTAGAAGCTTGGGGTGTTACATTCTCCCCTCCTTCAAATAATTTCGTCCTCGAAATTTCTAGAATACTACAGCATGAAAAAGACTCGGGTGGTTCTTCATCATATGTTCCTCAGGTTCCCACGTTGCCTCTTCCATCTTATGGTTTCTCCATAGAACTTTTACAAGACGAGTCGTCCGGTTTCTCGGTACTTGTTCTCTCGTATCAAGAATCATGACGAGATTTTCGCAATAAGACAGATCGGGTTCCAGTTCTAATTCCCCATAGGTGATTACATGCGTTGGGTCAGGCATGTATTTCCTCAACAGAGATACGTGGAACACATCGTGAACTTTGGAGAGACTTGGAGGCATTGCCAATCGGTAAGCTATTGCCCCAATTCATTCTAGAATTTCGAAAGGTCCGATATACCTGGGACTCAATTTACCTTTCTTACCAAAACATATGACTCCCTTCCATGGAGATACCGTCATGAAAACATGATCACTGACTTGAAATTCCAAATCCTTCCTTCGATTATTGGCATAGCTCTTCTGCCTACTTTGAGGTGCTTGATGTGATTTTGGACTACCTTCACCTTTTCCATCGTTTCCTCCACCACTTCTGGACCTATAAGTTTTCTTTCACCAACGTCATCCCAACAGGTTGGTGTGCGATATCTCTTTCCATATAACGCTTCATATGGTGCCATCTGAATACCTGAATGGAAGCTATTGTTATAGGAAAATTCAACAGAGGTAAATATTGATCCCACATACCCCAAAAGTCAAGTGAGCAGGATCTCAACATGGCTTCTAAGGTTTGAATAGTTCTTTTTGATTGTCCATCTGTTTGAGGGTGGTAGGCAGTGCTCAAATGAAGTTCAGTGTCCAAGGATTTTTGAAGACTCTTCCAGAATCTTGATGTAAAATGGGGATCACGATCAGAAACAATCGATAGGGGTACTTCATGAAGTCTCAATGCTTCATTAATATATAGTCATGCTAGATGTTCCTGTGGTAGATCTTCTCTTATAGCAAGAAAATGTGATGACTTGGTAAGACGATCAACAATGACCCATATTGCATCGTTCCTTCTAGGAGTATTTGGTATCCCCATGACAAATTCCATTGTAATATTGTCCCATTTCCACTTCGGTATGGGAATAGGTTGCATGACTCCTCTAGGTTGTTGCCTTCCATCTTTCACTTGTTGACAAACCATACATCCTGACACAAAATCAGCAATATCCCTCTTCATGTTGTCCTGCGAAAAATGTTCCTTCAAATAACTATACATTTTGGTGCTCCTAGGGTATATAGAGAAATTGGAACTATGAGCATCATCCAGCAATTCCCTTTTTAGATCATGTATATCGGTAACACAAAGCCTCTTCCCAAATTTCAAAATTCCATCTTCATATAGAAAGTCTTTCAATCTCCAATCATTCACAGTTTTAATCTTCTTTTAAAATTATTCATCGTCGGTATGAGAACTCTTAATCCATTCTAGTAAAGATGATTTGGAATCCATTTGAAAAAGAATTGATGTTTCACCTTCCATGGTTATTCCCATGTCCATCTTCACTAGATCCATGAAAATTTGGTTCCATTCAATTCTCATATTGTTCAAAACTCCATCATCTTTTCTGCTCAAATCATCTGCCACCTTGTTTGCTTTCCACGGGTGGTAGTGTATCATACAATCATAATCCTTGAGTAATTCAAGCCATCTCCTTTTCCTCTTGTTGAGTTATTTTTGTGAGAAAATATACTTCAAAATCTTGTGATTAGTATAAATCTCAAATTTTTCACCATAGAGGCAGTGAATCCATATCTTCAAAGCAAAGATCACAGCTTCTAACTCGAGATCATCAGTTGGATATTTTTTCTCATGATTTTTTAACTGTCGTGATGCATAGGCAATAACCCTATCATTCTGCATAAGGACACAACCAATTCCTTTCATTGTTGCATCACTATAAAAAACTAACCCATCATTCCGCGATGGTAGATTCAATATAGGAGCATTGACTAGTCATCTCTTCAGTTCTTCGAAACATTCTTCACACTCTTTTGTCCAAACAAATTTAACCCCTTTACGTGTGATATTTTTTAATGGGTTAGCCAACTGGGCAAAATTATGGATGAAACGTCGATAATAACCTTCCAAACCAATAAAACTGCGTACCTCAGTTATACTCATAGGTGCATGCCATTCTTGGATTGCCTTGGTCTTAGAAGGGTCAACAGAGATTCCATCTTTAGAGTCCATATGGCCAAGAAAAAAAATCTCATGAAGCCAGAATTCACACTTGATAAACTTCCCATATAATTCATGTCTTCTCAGAGTCTTCATGATAATGCACATATGATTTTCATGATCTTTGTAGATTTTTGAGTATACCAAGATATCATCAATAAATACCACCATAAATTCATCGAGATGTTTCATGAAAACTCTATTCATCAGATCCCTGAATACAGAGGGTGCATTAGTCAATCCAAAAGGCATTACTGTAAATTCGTGATGCACGTACCTGGTTTGAAATGTTGTCATCAGAATGTCTTCCTTCATTACACACAACTGATGGTATCCAGATCGAAGGTCAATCTTTGAAAAGTATTGAGCTCCATGCAGTTGGTCAAATAAATCATCAATGTGAGGTAGGTGATACTTGTTATTTATTGTTACAGCATTGTTCTCCCTGTAGTCGATACATAACCTCATAGATCCATCTTTCTTTTTAACAAAAAGAACAGGGGCTCCCCATGGAGAAACACTAAGGTGAATAAATCCCTTATTACTCAATTCCTCTAGTTTCTTCTTTAGTTCAACTAATTCTATAGTGGCCATTATATAAGGTTTCTTCGATATAGTCCTTGATCCAGGAATTAAATCAATGGAAAAATCAACTTCTCGTTCTAGAGGATGTCCAGGTAAATCATCCGGAAACACATCTACATATTATTTCACAATAGGTATATCCTCTATTTGAACATTCCTTTCCTCACCCATAGTCATTTCATTATCTTCTTCCCCAATAATTGAATTTAGTTGAGCTACCAGGGGTGGATCTAGATAAGAATTAGGTGGTGACGATTCTACTCTAAAGATAAGGTGTTCCTTATAATCATCATCAAAAATCATATCCTCTTACTTCTTATAATAAATCTTTGCATCATGCTATGAAATCCAATCCATACTGAGGATTATATCAAACTCAATCATAGGTATGACGATGAGATCAGTGGATAAAGAACATTTATGTGCTCTAATGGGGACTGATTCACAAAACTTTGTTGCAATGATACTTCCCTTATGAGTTTTAACTAACAAATCCTTTGTTAAATAAAATTGGATATATCTAATTTTCTTAGAAAATTGGGAAGATGTGAAACAATGCGATGATCCATAATCAAACAATGCATTTGCTAAACTTGAGGAAACCATTATATTACCTGCCACCATGTCTTTCAGAGCTTCTACCTCAGCATCAGTGATGGCATAATCTTGGCCTTGATCCCTTGGCCTTTTCTGAGGTAAGTTCCCCTGACACTCAAGACATTCATTTGCATAATGTCCCATCTCCCTACAATTGTAGCACTGAACATTGGTAGCTTCCTTCTTTCCTTTGCAATGACGAGCTTGGTGGCCTTTTTCACCACACTTGTAACAGACACCCATTCCCTTCAAGAAAGTACCGGGGTGTTTCTTCCCACATTTACCAAAGGATGGATATTCAACCTTTCCCTTCTTCCCCTTATTTCCATTCCTAGATTGATCATCATATCTCTTCTTCTCTTCCATTTATTTAAAGTCATAAGACTTAGAGAATTCCTTTTTGGTCTTGATAGCACATGAGACAATGTCTTCGTACGACGAGAAAAGTTGTGAGACTAATTCTCGACAGAGAAATGGTTTTAACCCATCAAAGAAACAATCAATCTTACTTCTTGGGTTGCGTATATAATCTCCAGCATACCTTTCTAACCTTGTAAATTTAGCCTCATACTGTGTGACATTCCCATCCTCATTTTGTCTCAGACTCATAAATTGCCTTTCCATATCTGCTCGATGGTCACAAGGAAAGTATTTTTCTAAAAATAGATCTTTGAACTCCATACATTCCATATTTTATACTTCATCATCTTCCTTAATGTTTTGAATCAATGACCACCATTGATCAGCATCTCTAGTGAGGCGGTAAACTGTCATGATAACTTTTTCCCTTTCACTACTCCCCAAAGCTTGAAATATTTTCTCTAGGGAATTTATCCATTACTCAGCTACTAAGGGATTTGTACTCCCTTTGAATGTTGGTGGTTGTTGACTCATGAAGCTATCTAATATTGATCCTCCATGCTGTGGATCAGGGTGATCCATACGGGTAAGGTTATTATTCATAACCTGAGTGAGTTGTCCCAGTATGGTGATTAGCTGATCAACACCAGTTGCATCACCGGATCTACTATAATTATCTTGAGCAGGAGGGAAATCCCTACCTGGAGTGCGTGCATTGATACCGTTTCCATTTCTTCCACTAGGCTCCATTTCTAAACAATGGCATAAACTAGATTAGTTTTTGAATCAAAATACATAATTACATAATTATAAAACACTTAACATAAATTGAACTATTTAGGGATATAATCCATAATCATAAAAATGTTTTCATTGAGAAGTATATACACATAAACCCTTAACAATGATTTGTAATGAAAATGAGAGATATCCTATGCATATCCCTCGGGAGTGTCGTAACCAAGAGTGCAGCAAGGCCCGTTGTTGTGCACTAGTTCTCGTTCGAGTCTAGATCAAATAGGTGTTTTCAGGTTTTACCCCTAGGTACATCTGTGCCAGAGCCGCCTCTACCTGCTCGTATCCAGACAGGGATGTATTGCTTGGAAAAATCACAAAATCTCTACAATACCAAAATTCTAGGAAGTTCTTCTATACTAATCCTCAAAGTCCATCTTAGGTATATGTGCTCTAATCAGATTGTATCTAAATCTAGCTTCCATGGTTTTTACTAAACTTCTTTGATACCAACTGTAACGCCCCGACCCCAGTTACCCAGAGTCGGTGCATTATTATATAACATTGGAATTATCATAAGAAAGATCAAATCTCGAAAGACCGATTCGTTTAATAGACTTGGTAACACTAGATATATTAATATAGTTTACATTACATCATAAAATGAAAACTACAAAAATATAGTCTCCATATTCCACACTCTTATCCCCTCATATTATCACTGTAGGTCATTCATAAATTACATCTTCACATCCTGGTAAAAATAAAACATAGAAAAGGGGTGAGCTCAAATGCCCAGTAAGGATAACATTATAGAGGAAACTTTCATAAATAAGAATAAACATTAAAGGAAATGTATAACTAAAACAAAATACATTTAAACTTGAACTTCAACATAGTATGGAAAAAATATAATGAAATAATTCCATTTACTGATTCACATGGATATTCTACTAATCGAATAATCACATGAAATATCAATAACCACTTTTATAATGATGGAATGCATAATGCCAGACTATCATAACCACATAGCCAAGGCCTCGTGCCAAGACTACAAATAAGATTCTTGGAAGGCCTTGTGCCAAGATACTAGTTTGTCCCATGAGATCTACTGATGCATTGAGGAGCTATAGCAGGCTCCACCCGTCACATAGTAAGTCCAATGCATTCCCATATTAAAAGGTTTAAACACAACATAAACATTCGTATTAAAACTAGCATACGAAATGTAAATATTTCATCCATAAACCATGAAAGGTATAAAAATAACACATCCACAGTAAAAAATATCACAAAACCGTAAATACAATATAGAAGTTTTGTATCATAATAAATCAACTTCAAATAAGTGTAAAATCAATCAAAGTATGTTGACATAGATGAAATCAAAACTCTTTTTAGAGAAATATATCTCTCTATTTTGAAATCATTTTAGAGTTATATATTTATAAAATAAAACATTTTATTTGAAAATATTCTTATAATCTTGTAAGGGATTCTTCAAAGTTTTTATAACGGCGGAGAATAGCCGCACCCGCCGTATAAGTTGAAAAAACTTTTTTACCTTAATTCTATCGAAAAGGTTAAAAAGGACCTTGTTTGGAAAATGACGTAAATATTCCTTTATAAAACACTTATAAAAGTAAACAAGTGTATAAATTACTTTAACCCATATTCAAGTAAATAGTAAAAATGTTTTTAAATACATTTTTAAGAAACATGGATGTGGATGATAAAGATGTCCCAATAGATTATTATGTATAAACAACCTTGGATAATGAAGAGATTGCAAAGTAAACCCTTACCCTGTAATTTTCCTTGGTTGGGGGTAGGTTAACCTCCTGTATAATGGTGAAATAATTTTTATTAAATTATTCAAAATCATATACATTAATACGATATCATATATGATCTTTTAACATTGATTTGTTACTAATATCTTAGTATTATCGTTGTTTCGGGTGTTAACTTACTCATTTTCATTTATATGTTTTGTTATTTAAGCCATGTTTGTAATGGATAAGTTTTATATTATTCATATCCAAAAATCTATGAAGTCCTTAAACATTATTTTTAAATCATCAAATGATAATTATACTTGAATGGATACGATGGATAATGAATCTTATCGCGTTCGTGGAGACGGTAGTCCGTACATACGCATGAGTGACAATATCATTCTTTTGATATTAAAATAATATATAATTGGATTATATATCATATATACAGAATAATAATCATCTTATATTTATTATTTACATGGATTATATATCATTATTATACCCATCCAAATAATAATATATTGAATAACAATTACACCACGACGTGGAGACGGTAAGCCGTACGTACGCACGTATGGTGACATGTCATTCATAGGATGGATAGAATAATTAATATGGTTGTACCATATTTAAAATAATATTAAATTATATAGGAGATACTGAATTCATTATTTTATAATAATAATAACAAAGAAAGAAGAAGTTGAAGAAGAAATGAATTTGAAAAAGGGTGGTGAAAACATTACCTCTTCTTCGGGTTCTTCAATTTGATTTGATCAAAAGGGCTCATAGATAGGATTTATGATCAAACTAAGGCCTCTAGGATAAAGTGAGGGAAGTTGGGAGAGTATTTGTTCAGGGGTTGGCCGAAACAAAAGGCTATGAAGGTGTGAATTAATGAGAAGGAGGAGTTCCCTTTTATAAGAGGGGTGAGGGGCACCTTTGCAAAAGCTAGAAATATTATTTTATATTAAATTAATATTCGGTATGTAATGGGTTAAAAGTGGATTATTTAAAGTTTAATGTGGGGATAGGTCTAAAACCACTCAACAAATAAGATTTAGACAGGTTTGGGTTAATATATTAACCTTATCTTTAAGTATTAACTCTTAGTTAATTAGTTTGACACATACCATGTCACTTTGTATTTTTATATTATATAGTTAATAAACTTACTATATACATACAAGAGACCCCCAAGTGGTCCATTAATGATACACCTATAATTATATAAGTATGTTGGCCGAATATTATATTTTTAGGAATTTTTTATCAATTAATAATATAATATTTGTTTTAAAAACTCGTTTATATCAATTTTGACACTATTCAATAGTTGATTCTTTTAAAAATCATAACAGAATTATTACTTCAAAAAAAGTAAATTAAATAAATCCTAACATGTCATATTATCCTATAAAATTAGTTTAATTCATAAAAAGTATCAAATTATATTTAATTTGGTGTTTATAATGTTAATTATTTTAATTTTTCACTATTATGGTAATTACTACATCATCATTATGTCATAAATAAATTATATTATATAATGTCTAAAAATAATAAATAAAATAACATTATGTAAAATATCTTTTTAGATTTCTAATGAATATTTATAGTCAAAAATCCAACATATATAACCCTATGTAAAAATTGACTTGCTAAATGATATATGCTTATGTCATTTTTGTATTTATTTTAACTTAATTAAAATAAAGTGTCCCTATCACCTACATGTGGCTCCATGGGGTCCCAAAATCTACCCAAAGAAGCCCATGGTCGGAAATGTATCCACTAATAAGGTTAGGACATTTTTTAGGGTAATTTTTTATTATTATAATATTTTTTAACCCCAATTTACCGGATTTACACTTAAACCATGGTAAATAAAATATTTACCGATGTAATTATTCAAAATGTCTAAAAATAAAACATACCTATTTACACAATTTCAACATCCTGATTCCAAATATGGAATCCATTTTTCCAAATTCAAAACACAGAAGTGGCAGAAATTAATTTAAATTTAAATCCCGGTTGTTAAAACAAAAAGCGTGTTTCTAAGAGATAATAACTATCAAAATATTGACACTTATTTATGTCCGGTTTAATTGTAAAATTATGTACAATGACCAACATTGTATTAAATGGTAAAAATATATTATAAATATACGTTAAATCCACTCAAATTCATAATTTATCAATATAATTTATTTTGAATAAAAAATTTATTTTTAATTAAAATTTAATAATTTTCACTATTCATAAAAATATAAATGTTATCCGAAAAGTTCCAAAATTTCACCCTAGGATAAATTTGATATTCCGAATCAAAAAATGAAGACCATTTTGAGAGATAAAATTTATAAAATTTCAAAATGTAGGTATTACTATTCATAACGGCTAGTTTGATTAGTTGTGGTGTGTTAGAACTCAATGTTGCGTACAACACACGCTATCGCATTATTCAAAAAGAAATGTACCGTAGAATCTTGGGGTGTTACATTTAACCATATTACATTAAATTTTGTGAAAAAAAGTGTTTTATGAATTTTAAATAATTTGATAAAAAAATATTTATTATTAAATATAAATAATGTTATTTTTTGGGAATATATAAAATATTATAACTTAATATGTGTCTAACTCAGGTAAAATAATTGTAAGGGGACTGAAAATGACATTTTATTTAAATAAAATAAGAAATACAGAGTGTAAGAAAGACAAAATTAGTCTAAGGGGTCTTAGAAAATGAAAGAGAAGAGCATCACTAATAATAATATTTATATCCTCCAGGGTGATGGGGATATGATGGAGAAAAAGAAGATATATTCAAGCCAAGAAAATCCGGAAGACAAGAAATATGATGATCTATGTTCATCCTTGTAGGTGTGAGATATTTTTCACCTTATAAAGATCATTCTTCTATACTAACGAACCAGTAATTATACACTCCAAAGAGAGGACATTATACTATACATCACATTAGAGAGAATCAGAGAATACGTTTCATAACTACTGAGAGAAATGTTTTTCAGTCTGCATAACTGAAGCCCAATGATCATTGCTTTGACCTCCACATGAATATAATCTTTCATCCCATGTGGAGATGAGATATAAAAAATTGCAGATCTTCTATGATAAAAAACAAGCCCTCCTACCCTTATCATTCCCATACAACATAAACGATCGATGTTCAGTTTGAAACCTGAGGTGGGAAGATACCAATTAATCCAGTTGCCCAGAGATTGAATGAGGGAGGAGGAAGATGGAATTCCAGTTGTGGATATGAATTAGAGCAAGGGTTTATCATTCCACTGGTTAATAAAAATAGCTGTAAAATGACATATATGTTAAGATGAAAAAGATATGGTATTATTATAATCACATATTAAAAATATTATGGTTTTATATAACATTCATTACATTATATTCTGGTTAAACCCAGTGATTAACTAGATTTATCCTTAAAATTTAGCAATGTCCTTTTTAAATATTAAAGGGTTATAATTACACTTATAATGAGAAAATAGGATCTCAAATGTCCATGGGATGAAAATATCAAAAATTTATCATCCAAATTGATCTCTCTAAATCTTTTTATGATTTTTAAATAATTTAATAAAATATAATTTACAAAAAATATTGTTATATTTATTTTAAGAACTATTCACAACATTGGACAGTGAAAAAATGATAAAACTAATGGAAGTTAAATATAAAACATTAAAACATCTAATATTTAATGTTTATCTTAAAAATTAATAGTACACTTTAACCCTCACCAAAATTATTATTTTTATATTTTTTAAAATCATTTATGTGATTTTGTTAATACATACCCAACAGTTGTGGTAAAATTGAATAAGAATTTATGTTAATTATTTCATCATGAAAAATTAAAAAAATTACTTTAAAAAAATATTCATTAATTTTTGAAATTAAAAAAAACTAAAATTAATTTTTTTTGTCCTCTTCATAAAATATTATAGATATTAAAAGGTTAAAAGTGTCATTTTCTACTTTATATTTTTCTTAAATATTATAAAGGAAAAAATAAATGTTAAATTGGAAAAAATTCCTTGTATTTAAATTTTGGATTAATATAGATTAAATAAAATTATCTAATTAAATATAGTAAAGTATTTAAATTATTTTTATACTTTATAACATTCATTTTACCATAATTTCCCAATTTTATTTTAACCATAGTAATAAAAAATTACTACAATTTTTATTCATACTGAAAAAAATAAAAGGGACCATATTACCAAATTTTTACCTTAATATTTCAAAAACGGAATCCCTTTTTCAGTAATTAATTTATATAATAGGAAGAAATTATTTTAAGATAAAAAAGTAAAACATAATGAAAAATTATTTTTTTGAAACATTCCTTTTTATATTCAATTTATTTATAAAAATTTCAATTGTAAAATAGATTCAAAATAACAAAATATATTATTGATATTTTAATAAAAAAAAATATATTATTAAAACTTTTTTAAATTAAATGTAACTTTGAGAATACATGAAGAAAATATAATTTTAATTAAAAATTATAATTTTTCATTATTCAGTAAAAAACTAGTCTTTTCAAAAATATCTCTGAAAATAAAACAAAGATAACATTCATATTTTTATTTCAAAAATAAAATTATTTTTATGGAATATGAGTTTAGAAATATCAATAGATTAATTATAATATTCACTCATAAAAAAAATTAAACCCTTTTATAAAAAACCATATTTTTAATAATAAAATGACTTTTCATTAATTCTTATTTATGAATCAGTAAATTTTGATTTATTACGACCAATATATTTTTTTTATTCATTTAATTTTTATTTATGCATACCAATTTAATGGTTATATTAGAATGATCATAAAATAATAATATTTTATTATTCATTAATGATCTGTGTTGTGTGTTGTAAACTCCAAAAAACAAAATGTTATTTTAAAATATTTGGGCATTAAATTCAACCAATTTAATAAATTATATCGTTATGATTTGAAAATATTCTCATTAGTCAATGGTTTGATATTTTATTACTCGTTTTTTAAATGAACATCATAAAATGGGTTTAAAAAGCCTATTGAAAAGAGGAAAATTTGAAATCCATTGGTCCTCAAGATTAAAAAATATCTAGGATTATAAATAGATAAAATTTAGTGGGAATTGAAAATAAGAACATAGAGGGAAAATGTAATGTCCAAAAAATTATAGACAGTGAAAAAAACATTGATTACAAGTTAGTGAATGATTATTAGAATGTAAATGAAAAAAATCATAAATCAATGAGGAGTGAAAAAGGAAATAGAATCAATAAAAATGATTATCGTATTATAAATTTTGTTCTCATGATCCTTTTAATAGATTATAGAAATTTTTTTACCATTTATATTAAGAACTTAAGGAAATATACTTACTTAATATATATATAATTGAACCTTAAATCAATTTTCAACTTAACATCATATTTTTCTCTAAATGATGAGTGCTCAAGATGATTTTTTACATTCATGAAGCACAAAAATCAATATCTAATATATCACTTAATCTACTAAAGTATAACCTGATATTACTCCTATAGTTAAACATTATATAAAAACAAAATTATTTACAAAATTTAAGATAATATCAAAAATTTATAAACCTTTATGTGAATAAGTGATATATTTTACTCCAAAAAAATACATAATAACACCAGATATTCAACATAGATGATAAATGAACATATATACTAGATTACCTCAAGAACCTCAATGTTAAATAATATTTAACCTCAAACGTGATCTCATGC
Organism: Viscum album; assembly: GCA_963277665.1. NCBI lineage: Eukaryota > Viridiplantae > Streptophyta > Magnoliopsida > Santalales > Viscaceae > Viscum > Viscum album. Next base: position 1,058,852,902 of record OY728135.1, on the reverse strand, counting down.
ATTCTATATTATATACCAAAACATTTAATTGTATTCTTCAAAAATATTCTTTTATGTTAAATCACATGTTAAACCAAATAGTTATGTATACCACACCACTATGAAATATCTTCAAAAATATATTTAATTACTTCTATACATAACTATATAATTTTATAATGAAGTGAAAATAAAAAATATATCATGAATTATGTTTATAACTATCCTAAATGGAAATCCTTAACCTGACTATATTTATCTATGAAAATATCACCTTGTTAATGAATCACTTTTCAACAATCAAGATTATCTATATCTCACTATCCAATAGAGCATAATTATCTTAACAAAAAATTATACTTTAACTCAGAGTGTTATTTAAGCATAAATAGATTGTTTCTCAAAAAACATAGCAAAAGGTTCATGCCACCTCAAAATAAAATCACATAAATCCTTGGGGAAAAAATACAAGCTAACAATCATTGTAATATAAACCATAATTTAAAAAAATGCAGTAAACTTCACAATGATCCAAAAAATCACTTATTTATCAAATCTACAATAAACCCCAACATCATCAGTAATTTAAAATTTAGTTCATAATCAATTTATTCTACAAAAATATATTTAACTCTACATCCATAATATTTTAATGGTTATATTCCCATCAATAATGTGTCTCCAAAAAATATTCCACATCACTAAGTTTAGTTTCAAATACATAAGTCAAATCTATTGGGGGAATAATCATTATATATATCATGATTCTTATAACAAAAATATAATTAATATAACAGACCTAATACATGATTATTTAATCCCAATTAATGATCACCTTATTCTTTTAACTTAAATGATAGTCATAAAAAAGTTCCTTCCTTGGTTTATGATTTGGAACTGGGATTCTATCATTTGATCAGATAATTTACATATTCATTAAATATAACACATTTAACTATAAATTAATCCTTAGGAAAAACCTCATATCTATCCATTTAAATCATCATTTTTCCTCCGGAATTACGTTATTTATTACCTCTTTTTCCACACATAAAACATTTTCTTATTCTTATGAGACATTTTGAAGAGTGAATATACCCACATACTTGACATGTGGAAGATTAATATTTTTCTCCTAAATGGTGTTCATGAAAAATTATATTTCTATTTTTATTTAGGTCAGGAAACTCCGCCCTGATGAGATTATTAATCATATAATGAGATAAATGATTACACATAATCACAAGGTTCCAACTTCCAACTAACATTTCATTTGGTTTCTCTTAAGTGTTGTCATTCAATTTTCATTCACATTCAATGGTTGCCCAAATACTCCTACTTCCATCCAGTGACTACAAATAAAAGTTATAGTGTGAGAAACATTATCCATAATGAGAGATCATATAACTGTGAAAAATCATTAATAGGATATCAAAATTATGACACATTTTTTTTTAATATATGACATTGTAGGTTTAACCTAGTTCATACTCGTTTATCATATATTCAAATCCATTATAATTATTTATACAAAAAATATGATATAACCTATGAACATCCCCTAGGAGTGTAAAACTAATTTTTTAATAATGGAACACTCACTATGAACCTGAATGATGGTTGCGAAATATTCGACCAACATTAGTCAGAGTTATTCACCCTAGATGAATGTCGTTTAAATCAAAACATAATTTTAGCATCTAGACAGGTATGAATTTATACGAAAAACAACAAATTTCCACCCAACTAAAACATTCGTGTGTTATCCTATAATTATAATTATTCATAGGGTTTTCTATAAAGTTTTATATTCCCAATATCCATTTATTGATAAATCCATACTCTGATACCAACAATAGTGACCCACACTTTGACGTATATATATAACATATTTTTAGAATAATATTTAGTATATAAAATTATGATCCATAACGAAATTATAAACTATTAGTCTAATTGAACAGTAGATAAAAAACTTTCCTATTTTACGAAAGATCTTCAACAACTCACTAAAATATATTTGTGTATAGTAATATTCCTAGACATACTCTACTTAAAACATGTATTCATTAACTATGGAAAGGAAACACAAGAAAGGGTGAGCTAATATTATAATTATGGGTATGCAAGTGTGATATCCATGATCACATAAACATAACATGGGAATAAGTGTTTAAGAACATGAGATTAGGATTTTAAAATTCATACCCAAAATATCAAATATCAATATCATGAATCCTAGAATAATGGATGGTGGTTTTTAAGAAATTAATCATAAATAAATAAAATAACATAACCCATGAGATCATAACATTGGCATACAACATATATTTTTGAAAAAAATTAAGAATAAAATTTCATTTGCTTTGTTAAGGCGCACTCCCAAGACTATCATAATGGGTTGGGCTCACTCCCCATTCTTTTGTATCCTTAGTAAAGGAAAACTCACAAGACTATTATAGAAGATATAGTTCCATACGTAAATAGATTCACTCCATATTCACGTCCTTATTATCTAAGAAGATTTCCATCTCTACATAATGATTTTTATGACTATATAATTCCTATCCAACCCATCACATATTGAAACATTTATATATGTGATCCAAAAGATCATAAAAATTTCATCATATAATAATATAATAACTTGTGGAAAGAAAAATTAATTCATAAACATTACATAAATTGGTTATAGTATAACAACAAGAAAAGAAATGGGTTTTATAATGGTTTCATCATAACCTAATTAACCCATTCAAAAGAATTGGGTTTTATAACATAATCATTAAATCATCATCATCATCATCTGTCCAAAGAAATAAATTGGATGGTATAATGGGATCATATACCCATTAAAACATTAGTTAAATCAATGATGTTATCATAGATAAAAAATTCCCTTAAATGATCACTCAAACATTATTTCAAAGGAAATACACTTTTCATGCTGAAATCACTTATTTAAAATCTAAAAATTTACAAGATATTAAAGAAAACTTTTATTTGAAATTATAATTGTAATTTAATAATGTAATATTAAAATCATTGAGTGTTCATGATGGTGGTAATATTCTTACATGATGTTTACATTAAAAAAATTCCATTTCAGGAAAAAAAATCAAAATTTCCTCATTTGAAAAATGAAAAACATTAGTTTTATTCCACATTTTAAAAATTATATAATTTCTAAAAATAACCTTAAATATATTATGTGAATATTTAAAACATTATTGATTAAATTTTTTGAAAACAAGGATATAAAATAAAAATTGTTTTCGACTAAAGAGACATATAAAGTGAATTTATATTAAAATCATTATTTTTTATCTTGAGTAATTAAATAGAATAAAATTAATGTAAAACATGAAATATCCAAAAATAACTGTAGGTTAAGAAATTTCACAGGAATATTGGGAGATAGGGTCTAAAATATCATCATTGAAAAATTAATCATATTCATAACTGAAAAACAATGAAATTGTATCATAAATCCATTATATGAAGTCCCACTTGTATTGAATGTTATTTTTAATCCTGTTTAATATATTTTAATTTAGTATAATTACATTAAAAAATCATGTTAATATTTACAATATCTTATATAATCTACTTACTTAATTTCAATATCGATTTGTTAACAATTCATTACTAAAATTGGCATTTCTAGTTTTTACTATTTAGGTTCTCATAGAGGTTTTGGTTCCGTAGTTATATTACTTGTAATTTTATCTTGTTAATATCATATAAATAATGTTTAAAATGAATTAAATATTACAAATACTCATTATACATATATTTATAATCACTTAGAAATGGTTTAATTAGAAAAATGTATTACACCATACATTGAGATTGTAAGTCGTATGTACACATGAACACTGTTTCCTTTTTTCAACTGACTTGAAAATATAGGTAAATATGAATTAACCATTATATAATAATTTTAAAATAGTTAACAAAATATATATTTACTAAATATATCCTTTTAACAGTCATGTTAAAGTGGTGAAGAAAAAGGAATTACACCTCTGCGTGAGGATGTTAAGCCATATATATGCATGAGTGGCATTTTCGCATTTCATAGGATATATAGATGGTGGATAATGGTTTTTATGTCATAAATATAAATATTAAATATATATAAGATACTATATTAATTAACTTATATGGGATAATATGGATTTATAGGAGGTATTATAAGAAATAAAATTGAAATGTTATGTTAATAGTTATATCTATTCAGTGAGAAACCTATCTTTTCTTACACCTTAATCCTTAATTTTTGACTGAAAATTCTTTTTTTTCATTTTCAAGGACGAATCTTTATGGAAAATAGGAAAACCACATTACATCGCATGGGAGACGAAAAAACACGATGATTATACAAAATTTGAAATTCAAACCCACACCAAACCTGAGGAGACTCATTGGGTCAGCTGGGGTCGTGTCGCTGTCATCTTGCATCATCACCCGCATATCTCTGACAGATACGCCGTGTATCACGTGCCTCACCTCCACCTCGAGTTGCCCAACAATCCATCAAGCAATCCACCTGAGAAGAATCTGGCACCAACCATCGTCGATCATCACCGGTGAGAACCTGAATCACAAATTCCAAAGTACACACGCATCAGAATCACATCACGAGCCAAGAAAAAAACCAACTGCAGCGATTGAACATTGTAGAACCTCCATGGATGCAACCAAAGAAAACTCCAAATCCACCACCCAAACCACTGTATAAGGTTCAATAATTATTGACAACGAAGGGTAATAGGTTCCCTTTTATAAGTGAGGGGAGGGATCGTTTTAGAATTAAATAATATATTAAATTAATTAAAATTTATTATTCTATAAAATGAATCCCAATTGATATAATTATAATAAAATATGATTATGAGTCAACAAACTAATAAAATACTATTTGGATTTTTTGGAAATATTCTCACCATTATATCTTAGTTTCAACAAAAATTAACTATTTCAACAATTACCCTGATATCAATGATATTTTCTGTTTAGGGTATAAAAAGTTAAAATCAAAGTAAATGTGACCCTTAAATGGACCATGGCCTATAATCTAAACCATATTCTTTTAAATTTTCTAAATATAATATTTTTTTATTATTAAATCATTTAGTAAAATATTTTTTATTATAAAATATCATCAATGTCATTTTTGTAGATACATAAATGAATATAATATTTTTTTTATTCTAACTCTTGAAAAATTGTTTTATAATGACATGGAATATAGGGTGAAAAGCAGATGGTCTTATTATAATCACAGAATCAATTTTTTAGTAGTTTAAAAAACATTTTAAACTCTATATTTTTATTTAAACCATTAGTTAACCCGTTTTAACCATTAAATTGGTAATGAATTATTTTAATATTAAACTGTTATAATTTTATATATAAGAAAAAGAACTGCCTAAAAGACATCCAATAGAAAGAAAATTATACCATTTATCAACATAACTTTTCGTTTTCATTTTTCTATTAAAACTGATTTCATACAAATATATATATATAATACTATTAATTTAATTTTTCAAACTATTAATATTATTTTAATTTGAAAAAAGTGAATGAAATATAATTTTAAATTAAAAAATTTAAAAATCTCTATTATTTTATATGTATATTTAAAATCCATGGGAAACCTTAAATCACCCATACAATATTACTTTTAGATTTTTTAAATATATTTTCTTAATTTTTTTAATGCTTGCACATAAATGTGTCTGCATTGGATAAGAATTTAAAGTTATTATTTCATCACTGGAAATGAAAAAAAAATACCCATGATAAAATTATTTCATTCATATCATTAATTAAAAATATATAATAGAACATTAGTTAGTTTTGTACCATAAAATTATTATATATATTAAAATAAGGGAAGTGACATTTTGGAAATTATATTTTACTTAAATTTTATAATGGTCAAAATCAATGTTAAATGGAAAAAGGTAAATTTTATAATTTTTGGTTGATAATGGGATAAATAGTATCAACCAATGAAATATATGTAGGTTTTTTTAATGAATTTTATGCTATATCACATTTGTTTTATCCTTAATTAATAAATTTTACCATTCATATGGTTATAAAAATTTATTATTATAACTATTCATAATTTTAAAAAATAAAAGGGAACTATTTATAAAATTTGGAAATCCTAGTAAAAAATTATTAAATAAAAATTTTAATATTAAATTTCAATAAGTGAGATAGAATAATAATATAATAAAATGTAAAATACAACAAAAAATGGTTGTTCTAAAAATTCCAATCTTTTGTATAAATTTTTTATTATTACAAAATCAACCGTAATATTGGTTCCAATGAAGTTAAATTAATTATTAAAAAAATAATATAAATAATTTTACATTCAAACAATTTAAAAAAATTAACTTTTAGTGTTCTTGAAAAAAATACAGATTTAAATAAAATTTATCAATTTCACTATTCACTAGAAAATCAATATTTTCAGAAATAATACTAAAAATTAAACCAAATATAATTTATAAATTAATATTTGATAAATTATAATATTTTTATCAAAAATAAATTTTGAAATTTCTAGTAATTAATTATAATATTTTCTCACCAAAATAAATAAAACCAATTTTGGAGAAATTGTATTTTCAAGAATAAATCGATTTTACTAAAAAATTAATTTTAATTTCATAAGAATTAATAAATTATTTTTTATTAATTTAGAGATTATATATATATATATCATAATTTCATTACTTTTATTCATACAGGCCTATTTAATTGTAATGTTATAACGGTCATAATATAATTATATTTTTTCATCCATTAAAGCATAATGTTGTGTGTGGTATATGTAAAAAAACCTAGTTTTATTTTAGTAACTCAGGGTGTCATAATATGAGAGGCTTATTAGTTATTCAATCTACGATTATATGTGTTGTGTGAGTGTGGACATGGATTATTTATAAAATCCATGATGTGTGAGGGAATGTGTGTATCAGTTATGAATAATGCCTGCATAGTTCATGGATCGATGAATAACCAAGTGTCGGGTGAGGAAAATTATATTTATTAGATATTGTGGGAATGGTGGCCTAGGGTTTTGATAAAACTGATACATTTACATACTACTACTACTACTAAATTCAATTTTTTATTTCAAGAAGCCGCATTAAGGATAGGTGGTCAACAAAGACAATTTTTTATTTCAAGAAGCTGCATTAAGGATAGGTGGTCACCAAAGATACTTCATCGGCGGGAATCCAAAGTTGCAATAAAACATAACTAGATGCCTAATTTGAAATTCAAAAACAACGTAGAACCCGATGCCTCGATTCTTGAGATGCCCATGTCAACCGAGGTCACTTCGCCTACCATTATCCATCATCCACGTTAGGAAACCATACCACCCGTCACTGATCACCGGTGAGTAATTCGCTAGGATCCATCATCATCGTCGATAAGCACCACCATCATCATAAAAAAAACTCAACATCAACGTTGTGAACAAACAATCCACCGTCGGAGCATCCACCGTCATCCATATCACACCTCCTGAAATGCAAACTGCAGCTCAAACATCACCATCCCAAAACCTCACCACGATCCAACGCCCCTGGCCGACATGGCTTAGAGAGAAGGATCTAGAGGCCAGAGCAGAATTTGGAATGGGAGGCCTAATTTGAGAGGGGAAACCTTCGACTGGACCACAAAACAGAATCATTGAACCACAATCAGCGTCATACCGAACAAATCCATTCAACCAGAGGAGCCGAAAGTTGAAATGAAAGAGCCAAAGAAAACTATCGGAAAAACACATCCAAGGATAATGGAACCAGATTGAACAAAATACCATTCTCAATGATCAAGAAATCCATCACCATATGAATATTTCAAAATCAAGAAAGAAAACAGAAAAAACAGCCAAAAATCCGAAACGAATAGAATAACGGAAGATTCAGGAAAGGCCTTAGCATCGAACATCAACCACGAACCCCCTCACATCCCAAACCGCCATGAAGAACGCCGAACTGGATCAAAATTGGAGTCCAACAAGGCAGATCCGGTCAGCAGAGCAGTTAATATTCATGGTCGAAGGTCCAATAAACTAGAGACACAAGCCAATTGAAGGAAAGAACAATAAAGAGATGGTTCACTCATCATCAAAGAAGCACTCCAGGAGCCAAGGATGCTGAATGAGATCACCCGAAAGGAAGATCCCGAGGAGGAATCGATAATAGAAAGGAAGTAGAAGGAGAAGTAGTGGAATGACAGAAGAAGGAAACGGAGGCCGAGAGGTGGTGATACATCTCAAGGTAGAAGAAACCCTAGGGTGAGGAGGAAAGCGCTCGGTGGCGTCCCCCCACTGGTACATTTGCACATGTATTGTGATGTGACTTGGCATATAGATCAGGATATATTGGCAAGGTGTATATGAGTTTGTTCGCAAACAAGGATTGATTGGATGAGAGCGCATTACATAGAATGTGTGACAATTATGTGATGGTGGAACCTATTTACATTATACTCCAAGATCTATAAAAGTAATTCCATATTTTTGGGATTACACTATTGTATGTAAGAGGGTGTGACCACCATTTTTTATGGAATATCAGTGATGTCGAGGATGATGTTCCTGATGAGCTAGAAATGTATAGAGACAAGTTTTTCATGATGGTTCTCAGGTATAAACGAGATATATAATTGCAGTAATTATGTGATATATTGGATAGATAATCATCCATGGGTATCAATGATTGTACTAATCGTAGAGATGATAATGATCTCTATGTTGTCGGGATCATTGTATTGGTCATAGATGTACAATACTCACATTCGTAGGGCCATTGATGCGGTGTTAGATAGATTTTGATAGTCAGCTTATGGCACGTGATTGAATTTTGATGAAATCAATGGGAAAGAAAAATTCGAGGTGCACTAGTTCTTGGGGTGAGTCCATGATGTATATTTTGGTTTTTTGGATTCATCCATGTGATTAATACAATTTACAAGTTCAAACAGTGGTTAGGGTGTTTCGAATATATTATGATTCCTTATAGATTTAGGTGTAGTTCCCCTAAACCCATGCTCATAGAAGTAATGATAAAAACTCATAACATTCAACAATGGATTTGATACATATATATTATTAAAATATATTCCTCACATTTTAAATTGATGCACCTATTAGTTTATATTTTTAGAGAATTAATAAATATAATAAACTATTAATTCTCACATATTCTTAAAAAATAGAAATTTTCACCACTATATAAGAAGATAATTAATTTATAGAGTGTCTTAATCATCGCCCCTAAATTCTCCATAAAATATACTCATCAATTCACAGCATAATTAATACATTATTTCATAATTTGGTGAATGGGAAATTAAATAATGGGTGAAATCAAATACTCAGTAAGGGAAAATTTAATAATAAAGTATGTCATGAGATACATGAGACAGTGCAAGAAATCATAATAAGGTTGATCACAATAAGGGAATCATGAAATAATGATATGATATCATATGAACATGGATAAAAAAGGATCATAACATGCAAGAATGGAATGATCAAAATGTGGAAGCATAAAAAAGAAGACATTATCAGCATCAATTAGGGCTCCTAGAATCACTAATGTAACATATTTGGCTTGCCTAACTACCCACAAACTATAGTTATCTATCCTCGCATCCAATATACCATGATATCACATGATATGGACAAATTTAAAAATGTATTGGAGGGATATATAATTCTAGGACTATCCATCTTATAATGGAATTCATATAAATCTTTCACACATTGATTCAATCAATATATCGTAAAAAATCAATGAAATAAAATGGGATCTATATCCTTTTCATGTGGTTCTTATAAAGAAGTATTCATCATTTCATTAACAAACATGACATAATTAACCCATGGAACTTAATTGGGAATCCAATGTACCACTTTAGTAATTAGTTTTGTTATTTTAAATACATTAAGTTATTAAAAATAATAATTTAAAATTATTTTTTCTAATTAATAATAATAATATTAAATAATTATAATTTATAGCTTTCAAATTAATTAATTAATATTCTAAAAAATAAATACTATTTTATAGTATTATTTTTTGTAAATTCATATTTTAATATGAATATATTTATTTTATTCATTTTTATCAATATATTATATTATTATATATTTTAAATGTTAATATATATTTAAAATTAATATTCTTTTGATAAATACTAAAATATGTTACGAATATATTCATTTTTAATATGACACCACCATATTTTATTGTATATGTCTTCATAAATAATTACAATTCTTTAGATAACTTATATTCAAAAGTAAAATGAAGTCTCTATAAAACAACTCTTTGTTAGAGTTATAACATAACCGTTAAACATAAATTTCTCGCTTTTGTGATTTTAATTTTGAAAAACAGACATACACCATTGCGATCAGTATGTTTTGTAGTATCTCATAGGATCAACTTAGAGTTTTTTTGTAAATAGTTACTTGACCCTTAATAATATTAATGTACCCTTATGAATAATAATTTTAACCTTATTAGTAGTAACTTGAACCTTGTGAGTATTATCATCACCTATGTAAGAATAAATAAAATTTAGGCACCTTATAAACGAGAGTGAAATTTTTTTAAAAAATAACTTTTTATATTTTTGTGAGAAATAAATATTTAATTAAAATTATAAATTATTAAATTTAATTAAAAGAAAATTAATTTTCATAATTTTTTTTCCTAAATATATATTTTGTTTTCATATGATTTTAGGATGATTTTATGAGGCCTCAATTAATTTTTGAATGTATTATAAAAACCATTTTAAATATAAAATCTGCATTTTTGAAGTTAATAAAGATTTTATTTAAAAACATCATTTCACATATTTAGACCCTTAGTTTGATACAATGGAGTCCAGTTTTAAATACTACACATCGAAAAATGGGTTGGGTTAATTTTTTTAATTTTTCTAAAATACATGAATGGTTAGTGAATAGTAATTTATGAAACATGCTAAATAAATGAATTTATGCATCATGCATGAGTCATGACTAATGTAAATTTCCATTTCCTCGAAATAACATGCACATATTACTATTTTTAGTAATAATTATCAATAACATTCATATTCTTGAGCCTAAATAAGAAAATAATGGTTAATATAATGGCGAAAACCCTCTACTCCACTATAAAAACCTCCCAACACTATCTCTTCTATTAAAACCTCTAACCCTTCAAGATTCTAAATTTTATGTTGAAATACTCTATCCCTAGTCCCTCCCCACTTCTAGGAGCTCTTGGTCATTCATAAATATCAAAACCCCTTCCCTTAAGGAGATTTTCAAGGAGGTGTATTCAATAGGTTAAAATCTCTTCCTTTTTTCTTTTAGTTTCATTTCATGTCCCTTTCATTTTTTAGCATCCCCTAGAATAATCTATCAAAATGATAATAATAAATCTTCAATCATCTATATACCATAATTTAACAATGTTAATGAAATAATGATCATCAATATCCTTACTCTCTCTCTTTTATTCAAAAAATGAAATCATCGTACAGGAGGGGCATATTTACAACCTTTGTGGTCGATGAACATTAATTCTTCAATTAATTCTTCAATGATAGTCTTGAAACCATTTTTATTGTTAAAGAAATTTTAAATTTTGTATAATATCTTATATAATGATGATCTTACCATCATTTGCACATGATACTAAATAGTGTAAAAATACTATATCACTATGATTTAAAAACCAATGTAAAAATCTGAAGGATAATCAATAAATGATTCAAACTAATACCATGTAAACAAATGATATATATAACCATTTAAAATTCCGTATGATCACTAATAATATATAAATTCAATTCTAGATAATTATATTCATTCCATGTGAACTTCATTACTTATAAACAAGGGAACCTACCATGACAAACAAGAAAAATAATGCTCCAAAACAATTATATTAAATACTATAAATCATCAAAAATCCCATTAATGAACTAAATAAATTTACAAAAAATAAAATAAATGTATGTAAGGTTCTGAAATAATTAAATATTTTATTTAATGTGATTATCCCAGATGTTAAGTTTAAGTTCATAACTCATTCATACATAAGGTAAGGGTTATCTTATATGAGTTTCCATTCATTGAGTTAAATATCTATGTCATTTGTTATGATTTTAAAAATAATGAATTTAAATTTAATCAATTTTTTACACACTATATATCCATTTATATTTTTTTTGGATTTATAATTGTCCCAAAAAACTATGCCATTGATTTATCCTCACTCTAATGATATGATCTTTTGGTTCTCTCATCTCACATCCATTTTTTGTAGTTATTCCTTATTCAACACTATTTATTATGTATAGTGCAAGTATATAGACCATTGATGTATCATATCATGAGACAATGTATTTTCATTTTATTCAATGTATCATTTTATGATCATTAATTTTGGGGCATATGATTCGATTGATTACAAAGTGGTAAGGGATTCCATGAAAACGTTCATTTTTTCCTTTGGGTTATTCCTTCACTATCCTTACACCAATGTAATTCCTATTTATTTTTATATACATATTCTATACTATTTTTTTATGTTAAATAATCATATATTCATATCTTTTAATATTTTTTATGGGTATTAGATGTTTTGAAATGGTTCCCTTCGCAATTAATCCTGATAAACAAGCCCGATTCATCAGAACTTCTCAAATTTTTATCCATTTTCATATGCACTATATATTCTGTTCTAGGCCATAATTAATTTTCTAAATTAAGATATTTTATTATGTAATACTATCTTGTTTTAATTCTATATTTCTTAAAAAACATGTCTTTCCTCTTTAAAATCACTTTAATATTTTCTTTAAACCGCAATGAAATGTTTTTTTAAAGATTCTTAAAAACTATTTTTATAAGATTTCACATCAATGGGAATTTATTTATGGATAAAATATAATTTAAATTTCCTTACATTTTTTTCTCTGGGATATATGTGTTTACAATATGATTTTATGACAAATGTATAGTATTTTCCAAAATAATTCATATTTCCAAACTAAAAAAGAATATTTCTCATATTACCTTTACTTAAATGACTTATATGACATGATCAACACTAATTCTCTGTCCATGGTGTATGTAATTACATTTTATATTTAATATTATGATTCTCATTATTCTCATAATATTATATGGAATTATGATTGGAATGTTTCAAGTGGTATGTGACACTTTCGAATGTTTAAATAATGTTTCTTCGTGAAAATTCAATGGTCTAATTTAAAATTATTATCATCTATGTCAACATAAATTTTTAAATCATTTAGTTCATTGAGACTTATCTCTTATGATACCATCTACCATATATTGTTAAATGGTTAATGAATAGTTTTGTTGTGAATGTGCTAATTTGAAACTATTCATGGGTTACAGTTAAAGTGTTCACATTTTGTATCCTAGTTTTTCAATACGAATGTTTATATTGTATATATATATCCCTTTTAATATGTGTAATGTATTGGAATTATTAAGTGATGGTTTGGGCATGCTATATCCCCTCGATGCATCGGCGGGTCTGATGAGATAATCTAGTTAGAGTTTTTACCTGTTTTTATATAGTCTTGTCCCAAGAAATTGGTAGTAATGTTATGATGTTCGGCCTTATGAATTACCCCATTATGAAACTAGTAATTAATATCGCCTGTGATTATTCAAATAGTAGAATATCCATGATTATGTTTTATAATGTAATTATTTAATAATATATCATTCCTTCAATCCAATGATCAAGTATATTTTTCAAAGGAATGTTTTTCCCAATGCTCACCAGGCCCAATGTTCACATTTAAGATTACATATACTATATTATTTACCGTTACTGAGCATCTGAGATCACCCATTTCTTATGTTTCTTTTCCCCATGTTATGAAGAAGAAAATATTGTCTAAGATATCAAGGATCAAGTTTATTTGTATTCATATTACAATATGTTTTATTTTTTTCCTATTGTATTAGGGATATCATGTATGTAATCTGGTCTACCAAGATGGAAAAATACTTGGTCCTTTAGGATTTGATTCCTTGTAATCATTCCAATTTAATATAATAATGTACCAACTCTTGTATTCTGAAGTTAGTTAATTCGAGTTGGTATCAATGTAAATTTAGTAGAAACCTTGGAAGCTAGATTTACGAAATGTAGATTAATGAAATCCCCCATTATATAGACATTTAGGATAAGCATACAAGAAAATCCTTGAATTTTTGTAACATAAAGATATTATGGATATTCCATGTAAATGCACCCCTATCTTGATTTTACAAGTATACATGTTTCTAGAAAAAATGTTTCTAGGGGTTTCAACATTGAAAATGAGTTTCGAGAATGACTGAAGGTAACCTGGTAAATAAATATTGTCCTTATTGTGCACATGAATTGACACTCTAAGGGTATACTCTTAGGATAATTCACATTTTTCATAAATTCCATTATGAATGATTTATGCTATCAATGTAACCAATGTATATGATTCTAGGAATTATGATGCATAAATTTATGATATCTTGTATACCAGGTTTATAGTTATAGAATGATCATAATTTTATAAGCTAATATAGTATATGGAATTGTTTAGAAATGGGGCCTAGCAGATTAAATGAGAAATCCACCAATTCATGTGATGAACAAAGTAAGACGGGTCATACCTTTAAAGGTCGTCTGCTAAAATATCAAAGGAAAATATTCTCTAAGGTATTCCAATCATATGAGGAAATATTATCATGTATTAATAAGATATGTAAAGATTTATCTGAGTCATATGACTTTGAGGGGAAGAAATAGAAGAAAAGTATGGAAGATAAAAATATTTATAAAGGGAAGAATATAATGAATGGGTTTTCCACGCGTGATAACTATGGAAAGAATTACTGTGGAAAATTCTTGGATGGAATGGGAGGTTTTTATAAATGTGGAGAAAATGGGCACCTATTTTGGAATTATAAGGGAAAGAAAAATGTTTCCAATGTACAATGCTTTAACTGTGTAGAGGTGGGACAATATGAGAATCAATTTCCCAAGCATCAAAGAAATATATAAAAAATTATGTTATTGGATAATGATCAAGTAATTATACTTCCATAGATGAAGAGGAATAATTAATATGTCTATTTAGGAATTATTTTATTTTAATATTTTATCAGAAATGTACCATTTATAAGAAATATAAAATATAGGAGGATTGTTCTATAGTACATTTTTATTAAGGATTTGAGACCGTATGATGAATGGTACCAAGAAACGATATTGAGTACAAAGATACTCATTTTGGAAAACAAATGATTGAGGGAAATACAAACCTTCATATATTTATAATTTTGAGATAACGGTGAAGACATGATTGATTTAGATAAGTACTGAGTACCTTGGAATTGATTATTGACTTATCAAAAAGTGGTCTATGCTATCATAAATAGAGTTTAAATTGATATCGGATTTAAGGAATATAACGAATAACTTGTATCTTACTTAAGTAATATGGATGAATTCCTATTTTTAATAAGGTTTTTTAGAAATTTGAGTTATTTTCATATTTCAAGGGGACACATGATGATATTATTCAAATTTTTAGAATGTGAAAATTTAGAGATGGTACATGTTGATTAAAGGATAATCAAAATTTCATCTTGGAAATTCAGTTAGCTTCATTATAAAATGTTGTATCATTATATTATGGAAAGAATAACCATTTATGAATGGATTAAGTAGATAATTGTATGAGGTTTTATAGGTTAATGTATTACTTCACCACATGACACAACCAATACTATGAGATGATGTATATATACTTTAAGGTAAAATCAAAGGATAATATTGTGTTTATGAAATATAAATGTATATTTATATACATATAGAGTGGAATAATTCCTACACTCAAGGAAACAAGTCTTAAATAAAATTTTTTCCAACTATCAAAATCTTTTATAATATCAATGCCTTTTTTAATTAATGTAGTTTATAGTTTTGTAGTAATCATCTTTCCTCTGAAAATGTCATCTATAACTTTCCATCAGAACTTCATAGTTTTATTTTTATTCCATGTCCAGATTTTTACATGCAACAACTGTCACCCCATTAGAAAGCATATTTTTTGGTGACCACCTAATTTTTGTAACATCCTTTAAAAGGCTATTTTATTCACCCTATTTAAAATGTGGGTTTCCCACTAGTAAATTTTAAAGGATAAAACTATAAATATTGAAGTGAAATTTTAAATTTTGGTGATGGAATTATATTGTGAGTGAGTAATGTAACACCCCTGTAATTTGATTTATAATTTTGAATACATTAGTTAAGTGAAAATAATAATTTATAATTATCTATTTTTATTAATAATAATACTTATAAACATTTATTATTTATAGATATAAAATTAAATAAATATGGTTCTAAAAAACAAATATTATTTTTCAGTATTATTTTTTTAAACGAATGTTTTAATATAAATATATGTATTTGATTAATTTCTATCAATATATTATTTAATTATATATTTTTAATAATCATATATTCGCTATTATAATTATTTTGATAAATACTAAATTTTATTATGAATATATTCACTATTAATATAACAACCAGAAATTTTATGGTATACTTCTTCATAAATAATTTCACTTCATTAAATAGATTATATGCACACAACAATGAGTCTATGGGAAAACACATTGGTATAGTTTAAACATAGATATTAAACTTAATTTTTCTACTTTTGCGATTTGAATTTTGAAAATTGGGCATACACCATTTGGGCTAATATGTTTTTTACTGTATAATAAAATCAACTTAATTTTTTCATGAATACTAACTTGATCATTATGAATTGTAATGTAACCTTATGAATTTTAATGCTACCCTTATGAATATTTACTTATCCTTTATAAATAGTAACCTCACCCATTAAACTATAAATAAAATTTAGGCACCTTATTAATAGGAATGAATGTTTTAAAAATTAATAATTAAGTATTGGTATTTTTCAATGTAATGAATATTTTAGGAACATTTTAAATTAATAAAGTTATTTAAAATAAAATTCAACTTCATAAAATTTATTCCTAAATAATTTTTTTTTTAATATTATTTTCAGAAACATTTATAAGACCTTAGTATTTGATTGAAGGTATTATAAAATCAGTTTTTAACTTAAAATATGGATTTTTTATAAATATAGTGAATTTTTTTAAAAATTAAATTTCACATATTTAGAAAATTATTTTGATAAAATGGATTAAATATTTTAATTATACATGTTTGAAAATTGTTTGGTTAATTTTTTGGGATTTTTTTGGATTGCTTAAATTTTTTTATGAATAGTAATTTACAAAATTTGCTAAATAATGAATTTATGCATCATTATTGAGTCATGGATGATTTAAATGGCCATTGGTTCAAATTATAAACAAATATTACTATTTGTAGTCAAAAAAATATTTAATATTCATAGTTTTTAACCAAAATAATTAAATAGTGACTAATATAATGGGAAACCCCTCCTCTCCTCCAGTATAAAAACCACCCCTCACTCTCTCTTCTCTTAATTCCTCTAAAAATTTGGTATTATCAAATTAATGAAAAAATTATATTCCAATAGTCCTTGACCACATCTAAGTGCTCTTGTTCTTTAAAAAATAAAAAAACACCTTCCATTAAGTAGATTCTCAAAGTGGTGTATTCAAGAGGTACAATTATCTTCTTTTTTATTTTAAATTCAATTCAAGTTCCATTAATTTATTATACTCCCCAAAAATCCTATATCCAAATGATCATGATAATATCAGTATAATATATGAAATTTAATTACATCATGTTAATGTAAAATACATCATTAATATCTTTACACACTCTCTCTATTATTTTAAAAACGAAATCGCGGTCTCGAAGGTGCCAACTCATAACCTCCATGGATGATGGAGTTTCGTTCTTCAATTAAATCTTCTAGGTTGTTCGTGAAACCATTTTTATTGTTGAACCAGATTCTAAATTTTTTACTATATCTTATTTAATTATTTTGGAACCGTCATTTGAACATTATACACAATAATAGAATAAATCTAGTTTGTTGTGATCGAAAATCTTCCATAAAAATCGTAATGATTTTCAATAAATGATATATCTAATGATTAATACCCCTAAAATTTTACCGAATGATATATATATATATAGTTATGTATTTTAATTAATAATATATATATTCAATTCAGAAGAATTATATGCATTCCATATGAACTCCATTAATTATAAACAAGCAAACCGATCATGAAAATCATGAAATTTAATTCTCTGAAACGATAAAATTAAAATATATAACTCATTAAAAATTCCAAAAATGAACTTAATAAATTAATATTAAATCACATAAATTTATATAAGGTTATTAATTAATTTATTTATTGATTTAGTATGATTATATAGGACATTAATTTCAAGTGATAAACACGTTCAGACATAAGGTAAGTGTCATCTTAACTGTGTTTACATTCACCGAGTTAAACATCTATGTAAATTGTTATAATTTTGAATGAATATATATAATAAAATATATTTGTTAAAAACTATATATCTACTTATATTGTTTGTATTTATATTTTTCACAGATAATTTTTTTCATTGATTTATCCACACTCTAATGATACGATCTGTTTCATTTCTCATCTCACTTCCATTTTTTGTGAGATATTCCTTATTCACAAGTATTTCTTTATGGTGTATATATACTTCACATTTATGAATCATATCATGATTATATTTATGTTAATGTTATTAAATTTATCATTTGATGATTATTAATTTTGGGGCATATGATTTGACTGATTACAATGTGGTAAGGGATTTCACCTGAACCTTTATTTATTCCATCGGTTTATACCTTGATTAACCTCACGCAAATATAATGCTTATTTAATTTTATTAACGTAATATATATTTTTTATTTATGTTCAAAAATCATATATTTATATTATTTAATCTTTATTTTATGAGGATTTTATGTTTTAAAATTATTCCGTTCTAAATTCGCTCCCATAAACAATCCTGATTCAAGGGAAGTTCTAAAATTCTTATCTATATTCAAGTGCACTATATAATCTGGTTTAATCCATAATTATTTTTCTAAAATCTGAAATTAAATCATGTAAAATATCTTGGTAAAATTATAGAAATATTAATACAAACATTACTTTTCTCTTTAAATATAATTAATAATTTCCCTAAACCACACAAAAGATGTTTTAATTCTAAATCCTTTTAAAAAATATTTTTTACTTGATTTCACTTCCATGGGATATTATTTATGCCTTAAATATAATTTAAATTTACATAAATTTTATTTTATGGGATATAAATGTTTGAAATATGATTATCTGACAACTATAAATGATCTTCCAATAGAACTCTTCTTTCCAAATTTAAAAAGGATTTATCTCATTTTACCTTTACTTCTGCGAGATATGCAACTTGATCACAATTTTTTTAATGGATGTGGATTATGTAATTTCTATTTATATATCATATAAAGAGTCTCTTTTATCTCATAATATTCTATGGAATTATGATATGAATGTTTCAAGTGGTATGGGACACTTCAGATTGTTTAAAGAAAATTTCCTCATGAAATTTTCAATGGTCTCATTAAGAAGAATCATCATATATGTTAACATAATTTGTTGAATCTTGTGCTCAATTGAGGTTTATCTAGTATGATATAATATAATATTTTTTTAAGGGTTGATGATCACTTTTATTGTGCATGTGCAAATTTGACACCATTCATGGAATATAGATAATGTATACACATTTTTTTAGTTTTTAAATATTAATGTTTATATTGTCTTTATATCTCCCATATCATATGAGTAATGTTTTAGAATTATTAAGTGATGTGTGTGACCCGATATAGCATCTCGATGCATTGGTAGGTCTAATGAGACAAACTGGTTTGGGGTTTTACGCATTTATTTATGGTACTAGAATTAGGCTTTGACAGTATGGTTATGATTTCCGATATTATGAATTCCCTCATTATGAAACATTTTTTTGAACGTCCATGTGATTATTTGACAATTAGAATATCCATGGTCATGTTATATTATGTAATGATTTAATCATCTTTCATTCCTACCAAATTATGATGAATTATATTTTTAATGGCTTGTATTTTTTATTGATGACCATGCCTTGTGTTTATTTTTATGATTACTTACACTATATTTTCAACCCTTACTGATCATCTGAGCTCACCCATTTCTTATGTTTCCTTTTTATTGGTTATAAAGATTGAAACATTGTATAATCTGTAAGGGATGTAGTTTATTTAAATTTATATTGTAAAATGTTTTATTTTGTTTTCCCATTGTATTTTGGTATTAATGTATGTAATATAGTATTCCATGACTTAAAAACTAATCAATCCTTTGGGATTTTTTTATCTAATCATAGGAATGTCAGAAAACAATGCACCAGCTCTAGGATTCTTGGGTTGGGGAATTACAAAAGGTGTACATGGTAGTCTACTAGAAACCTTGGAAACTGGATTTAGAAAATATAGATTAATTAGAAAACCATAGGATAGACTTTGGGGATAAATATACATGAACATACTTTTATTTTAGTAAGGTATATATTTTATAGAACTTCCTAGTAAATAAATCTATGTCAAGATAATATAAGTGGACATGGTTCTGGAACAGATGTACTTTTTGTAAAAACCCTGACAAGGTGTTTTGATCTTGACTCGGGGCAGCTTGGTAGATAACAACGGGCCTTACTACACACCTAGTTTGAAACTCTTGGGTTATATTCTTAGGAAAATTAAAATTTTTATTATATACCATTACAATGGATTCATGATTCTAAAGTAACAAAATTATATGTTTCTAGGATTTATGATGAATAAATTTAAGTGACAGTCTATACCATGTTTAGAGTAATAAAAAGTTCAAATTTTAAAGAGCTAATCTAGTATATATAATTGTTTAGAAAGGTATTCTAGTAGAAGTAATGAGAACTCCATCAATGAACGTGATGAAAACTGTAAAAAGGATCATATCCTTCATGGTCATAAAGAAAAAATTTGAAGGGAAATAATATCCATGGTATCCTAATTATATATAGAAATAATATCATGTGTTAAAAAGATATGTAAATATTTCTCCGAGTCCTATGGATTTGAAGGGAAGCAGGAGAACAAAAAAATATAAGAGAAAAATATGGATAAAGTAAAGAAGCGAATGAAGGGTTTTCCCACATGTGATAAATATGGAAAGAATCACCTTAGAAAATTATCAAAGAGAATGGGAGAATGTTATATGAGTAGAAAAAAGGGCACCATGTTCATGACTACAATGGTAAAAAAAGGTTTCCAATCTAAAATGATTAAACAGTGAGGAGGTGGGACACTATGCGAATCAATGTCCCAATCTTCAAAGAAGTATACTCAAATGTTGCTAGTCGATAATGATCAAGTTATTATACTACCATAGATCAAGAGGAATGATTAATATGTGTATTCAGGAATTATTTCTTTTTAATACTTTATCATCAATTCATTCATTAAAAAAATTATAGAATATATGGGGATTGTATTGCATATACTTTTTATAAAGGATTTGAGACAATATGTTGAATGGTACCAATAAAAGATATATCATAGAAAGTTAATTTTTTAGAAAACTATTGAGGAAAAGAAAACCCTTATAATATTTTTGATGTTGAGACAATGATGAATAATTTTTTGATTTTATTATCATTTACTACATTGGAATATATTTTCGACTTGTCTACAAGTGGTCTATACTTAAATCAATGGAACATTAAACACTTTTGTATTTGTGGAATATATACAATCACATGTATCTTACTTAATGAATGTGGACGACTTCAAGTTTCCAATAATTTTATATGGTAAATAGAGTTATTACTATATTACAAGAGGATACATGATGAATTTTTTCACATGTTTGGAATGTGGAAATTTAGAGCATATTCATTTTGATTAAGGGCTAATGATAGGTTCATCTTGGAAATTTAGTGACCCTATTTATATAGTATTGGATAATTACACATTTTTAATTCAAACTAATGTTTCCCCATTCAGAAGCACAATTTTTTTGGTGACCACAACATTTCCCTTAAACAATTTTAAGAGGATATTTTATTAACCCTACTCCTAATGTGTGTTTCTCACAAGGGAATTTCAAGGATCAAAAATATAATTTTGAAGTGAAATTTTGAATTTCAAGGAAGAACATCTATTGTGTGGAGAATAATGTAACACCCCAATATTTTGTTTTTATAATTTTAAATAAATTATGTTATAAAAAATTATAATTTTACATTTAGTGTTAATTTAATAATAATACTTATAAATAACTATAATTTATTGCTTTCAAATTAATTAATTAATGTTCAAAAAAACAAACACTATTTGACAATATTATTTTTTGTAAACTTATATTTTAATATGAATATATGTATTTTATTAATTATTATTAATAGATTATGTAATTACATATTTTAAAGAATAATAGATATATTAATTATTTTATTTATTTTGATAAATTCTAAATTATGTTACAAATATATTCACTATTAATATGACACCCAAAGATTTTATGGTATATTTATTCATAGGTAATGTCAATTCATTATATTGAATATATGTACACAACCCTAAGTCTCTATGAAAAAACACTTTATGATAGTCATAACCTAGCTATTATACTTAATTTTTTCTCTTTTGTGATTGAATTTTGAAAAATGGACATACACTGTTGCAATCAGTAAGTTTTTTAGTGTCTCGTGGGATCTATTTAATTTTTCATTGAATAATAAATTTATCCTTCTGAATATTAATGATACCCTTATCAGTATTAACTTAACCATTACTAATTTTTTTTAAAGGTAATGCTTGGGTCAAAGACCAAATCACAATTTATTGATAAACAAAGAAGGATTAGAAGAGGAAAAGGATGGGATTTTTTACAATCTCTATCAAAAATGTAAAGTACGTCGGAAGGAATAGTGTCCATCCAAGTCATGCTCTGATTAACTCCTTTGTTGTAAAGAGAATCAACAACATCATTCACTTCACGGTATCCAAGAGTAGCTATATAATCGACCCCATGGAGCAAGTTCAGACAATTCATCCAACGAGTGGTAAGTGTCCAAGCCAGATGGATGTTGCCATTCCAGATGGCATGGATGATAGTGGTTGAATCACTTTCAATCCACAGCTTTCACCAACCTATTTGAAGTGAAAAATCAATAGCATGAATAACCCCCAACATTTCTACCTCCAGAGATGAAGAGTGACCACATCAAACAAAGAAGCCGCCCTGACACTGCCCATCTGAGTCTCTGAATATGGCACCACAACTGGCAGGGCCTGGGTTACCTTTGGAAGCACCATTGAAGGGTGCCGGAGGTCGTCACGGCCCTCAAAATTACATTTATAATCCTACACTAGTACAGCAGTGCAGGGTCGATCCACAGAGAAGGCAGATGAGTTGTCTAAGGTTCTAAGAAAAATACACTCCACTGTTGTCAGCAGTGGAGAGAGTTAAAATCTTTTTACCTTTTATATTTTTTTTATTTTTTAAAAGATGAGCTAGAAACAGTAGGAGGAAACGAGATTCATTACAAAGAAACTAAATTTTCTACAAAGGGAATAAAATTGCACTAGGTACTGTTAAACTAAGAAATTAAGCTAACTACTTTAAGCAGCAAAGACAAGGAGCTAAGAACAACAATTTTCTCGGGAATTCCAAACGAGATGATTAAAAGGACAACTATCCACTAAACTTAATTGAATCACAACCTATAAATTGTTTGATATATCTTCCTCGCCAGAAGATACATCAAACAGAAGTATGACTTTTAGAGTTCACCACTCTAATGATCATCGTCTGTTAGAATTTTGAAAAAGAATACAGTCAAAGTTAAACTCCCCGTAAAACTCCAACTGTAATGACATTAACGCTTGAACAAATTGAAGATCAAGTTCAACCTCGCCAATTGAACTTGAAACTATGACATTTTTTTACAGTAAGGTGTGAACAAATTTACTTAACATCAGAGTTGATCTCGCCGATTAATTCTGATGTCAATCAATGAGTAGTGAACAATTTAACAGATAAACCAACAAAGCTTGAACCTCCCGAGATGGAAAATCAACTCATGTTCATAATGAAATATATCATTGAAAACAATCCGAAAACAGAGTACAAGACGTTAAGAAAAGAGGGAGAAAGACTCCCTAAATATCGCTCTGCCTTCGGGCTCCTTGGTCTCCTGCTCGTTTCCAGTGCTGCTCCCGGGAGTCACCGCTCTCGTATTGTCTGGTGTGGAATGTCGAATGAGAGTCTCCTTTTAAAATTCTGCTGCTGCTCTGCTTAAGTAACTTCTGTCATCCGCTGCATGTCACCGCTCAATCTCCGCCGACTTCAAAAGTTCTTTACCCACGCACTGCAAAATGTGCATTTTTTCACGACCGGCACGTCGCGCAATCTTTTCTCACGTAACTAACTTCGGTAAAGTTAGTTGTATGTATCTGGACGTTTTCCCATCTCTAGAATGAACCTGCGAAGTTAGAACAGAAGCGTAAATAAATAAATACCCAAAGAAAGATAAATAGTTATTTTTAGAGTTAAATATCAAATTACTCGTTAAAAGTTACTTAGAGTTAATTGATAATTAATAAATTTTAAATTATTTGTACAATTATCCACTCAAAAATACTATGGTAAAACATAATTTATTAAAAACATATTAATTTAACTAAGTTTATAAAATATTTACTAAGTTATTAATTTTATCCATTTTTAAACTAAGTTATTAAATAATAAGAACATAAATAAATAAATAGATAAGTTTATATTGTATTAAAAATTTAATTATTATTATTAAAGAAATTAAAAGGTTAGGTTAATTAATTAGTTAGATAATTTTAATTAATAATTAAAAATTAATACTTAGGCTTCAAGTGTTGTTTTTTTTAAAATTAAAAATTATGTTTTATAATTTATTAATTATATATTTTTACTAAAGTGTATTAGTTTATTAATTTAATTTAATCTTCAATTTATCAATTTAATAAAATTATAAACGTTTTAAATTTATTACCTTAATAAATTTTAATATTTAATTGACTAAGTTAAAGCAACTTTTATATAAAGTTAACTTACTTTAACTTTACTTTTAACTTTTGCTTTTCTTTTTGTGTTTAACTTTTTTTACTTTACTTTTCCTTTTGACTTATCTTTTGTTATTATATTTTTAGGTTTTATTATTATTATTTATTATTATTATTTTAAATCCTCTCTTCTCCTCCCCCAATTCCGGTGCACGGGGGGAGGGTTTGTCTTCTTCGGTGCAGCTCCACTGCGCAGCGATGGCTTCAGCAGATGGCACAACAGCAGATTCCTCTTCTCCCACGGCAGCGCAACATCGGCTTCTCGACTTCTCACACGGCTTATCCATCTTCCCTCAGCTCCAGCACGGTACGGCGTGATTGCATCCTGCTCCGCAGCAGCGGTGTGCCATCAGCAGGTCCAACATAGCCCTCAGCTCCTGCAAGATCCAGGCGGTACATCCCTCCTGCTCCGCAGCGCAGCGGCTCGACTCATCCCCCAGCAAACCCACAGCGGAGCCCTCCTCTCCATCCATGGAGTCTCTCCCTCTTCTCCACAATCGGCCTCAGTTGGTTCGTCTTCCTCAAGATAAAGGTGGTTCGGGACTCCAGCAGCAGCAAGTAGCGACTTCAGCTACTCAAAACGACAGACAGCAGTGACTTCTCCCGACGGCGGACAGTAGCAACAGCCACAAAAAACCTATGGGAACAAGATGATTCTGGATCCAGCTTGAGGCGCATCACAACCCTCATGCAAATTCCACTCGCAGTGGCTACAAACACCATTACACAAAGCAGTGCGGCGTTGAGTGTGAGGAATGTATCGGTAGCTGGGCTACCGATAAAAAGGAAATTATCAGTTATGTGCAACTAATGATAGAGGGGAAAGCAGTAATTGTGAGCCTATCGGTAGCTCACCTACCGATAGAATAATAATAAAACAAAACAAACAAACAAACAGTGTGGTTAATCAGTGAGGTGTGTGAGCTACCGATGATCTGTAGCTGAAGCTACCGATAAAAAAAACAGCTACCGATAGCATTATGCCATTAGAAAAACTATCGGTGATCTTAAAAAAATAAAATTGAACTTAAATTAAAAACTAAACCGAAATAAAATAAAAACAATTAATTATAAAGAACCTAAATCTAAACACCATTAATTTAAAACAAAATTTTTATTAAACGTTAAAACATTAATATAATTAATTGAAAACACTTAAATTATAAACTAAATAATTAATCAACTAAAATTATAAAAGACTTAAATCAAAATAACGAAACACGCTAATTAAAGAGTAGCAGCACAAAATGAAAATTAGCATTGTCGACCCAATATGTCACCATAAGAGCTAGTTTAAATCACCTGTAGACTTAAACATTTATAAAATGGATTAAAAATTAATCTGCATACATAAAATAATAAAGTTAATGTTTACAAAACTGTTAATTAATTAATTAATTAACTAATTGAACTAATAAAATTATGGGAGAACCAATTTAATTAATTTAAAAGAGACATATTATTTACTTAAATGACTAGCGGGTGATTAAACACATAAAATAATAAAATTAACCTATTTTAACATAACTTAATTGAATGAATAATTAATAAAATAAAGTCTAAATTAATTAATTAGAATTATGTTAATTAAATAATTGTTTAAATAGAACACCGTTGTTAATAAAATTGAAGCGCTTACTGATAGAAGTGAGTATCGGTGACAAGGGTCACCGATAGAGGCAGAGTCACCGATAGAGAAAAAGTATCGGTGACAATGGTCACCGATAAACAGCACCGGTAACCTGCCTACCGGTAGAGAAAAAGGGCCCCTGCTATCGGTAGCTCAGCTACCGATAGTCTGGCAAGCCGCGACAAATTTTATATAACATTAAAAATAAAAATTAAATTAATTAAAAAACTCAATGATTAATAATAATATTAAGTTAAATAAATAAACAAATAAAGATTTAACTAAACAACTTGAAGATTAGTTATATTAAAAACACGTCGAAAATAAATCAATTATTTTAAGGTCCAAAATTACATAAAATGTTATAAAAAGTGAATATTTGACAAATTTAATTATAAAAATACAAAAGTGCATTTATTTATTAAAAAGTGTTAAATTAATTAAATAAATTGTATAAAATGTAATAAAAAGATGTGGCAAACTGGGTAAAAATAAGGCCACATCAAATTCTCCCACACTTAAACATTGTTTGTCCTCAAACAATCCCATGTTTTATAATCTTTGAAAAAATGTGAATTATTCAAATCAGCTATGTTTAGAGAAGTTTCAACAGAGGACTCAAAAAGTGTGCTTAGGCTATTGAACACATACCTCAAATAAAGTCTCGCCTAGAACCACTACTCAAAGGTAAATCAAGTAAACCATGAATCATCCATAAATGAAGGTGTCCTGCTTCATATATGACTCTGCCTAGTGACTCACTTCAATTCAAGCTCAATTTCTAAATTCAAGTGTGATAAAAGGTAAAATGAAAGTGGAATCAAAACCTTAACAAAAAGAACTTTGTACTTTGAATAATCACCTTGGTAACAGAAAATACAAAAAAATATATATAATTTTTTTTTGAAATCACTTTATTGAGTCAGCCCAAATGACTCCCATATAAACCAGTTGTCCCCCTCTTCATCTGGAGTTCATCATTCCCCTCACCTTAATGAATTCATTTTTCACCTTAGACACTTTATTTATTTTTCCCAAGCCATGTAATTTGTGCCAAGCACTGTGCAATGCACTTATTCAGAGTGTACAGAGGGCTTATAGTAAACAGAAACGCACCTAGCATCTAAGGTCTCAGAGATTCACCGTGGGATCCCAGATGCCCAGTATTACTCCAGTTTCAAAAGATTTATATAAAAACCATTTACATTGACTCAATATAAGTGATCATTTTTATAAATTAAAATAATGAAAAAGCTCCTTGGATAAAAGTCAAACTTCCAGTACCTAAAATTTTGATCTTAAATCCACTAAAAGGTTTCCCATATCACTCTCAAAACAAGTTCCTAAACAAAATTCATTAAACCACTAAACAGTTCCACTCATCAATCATCCACTACCACTCATTTCAGACTCAACGCAAGACTCAACTTCCAATCAAGCACCATCCTAAGGCAAGACTCATTTGAGTGCAGTTTAAAGCCTAAAATTGTGAAGAACTTTTAAAAAAATTTGACCATTTTTTGACAAAAAGTTTAAAAAACAGTGGGAATTGATGAGCATTACAATTAAACATAGTTTAGCACAGTCAAGAATTGACCCCCTCCCCCACACTTAAGACCCAACTTTGTCCCCAAAGTTGAATTCTAAATATGGAGAAGAAAACAATTAAGTAATTATGGTTCAAAACATATTTTCAATTTAGTAGATATATGACATGTATAAAGGGTCTCAATGAAGTTCAAAAATAGTGTTTGCCACAATGAATAAATAATCAGCAGGTTCAAATGACCAGCATGTACTCCCCCCCCCCACACACTTAGTTTCATGCAGTGAAAAGGTTTTATCACAATAGTGAAATTAAATTTTTAAAGCAAGGAGGCTCATGAAGATTTTTAATTCATTAGTTACACGACATGTAGCAGAATCTTATAATTCAAACATAATTTTAAGCAAGTAGAATTCTATTTACCAAAACAGGTGCAGAAAAATAAGTGCAACAAGTTGATGTACTTCCCTGACTAAGCTCTTGTCCAAAAATAACCATGGGAATTCCACTCCTTAGATGACAGAATCAGCATTCCTAAAAACACAGAGTATATAGACCAGGAACAATTATCCAGCAAAAACAGAGCATATATAAGCATACAAAGCAGCACTTTATTCAAAGTAAAATAAGAACAGAACAAAAGTAAAAACAAAGAAAGAGCGTGGGTTGACTCCCATGAAGCACTGAATTTAAAGTCTTCAGTTAGACTTTATTTAATTACAATTTTTATTTATTAACAAAACACAAACCATGGGTTGCCTCCCATGCAGTGCTAGGTTTAAAGTCCCCAGCCAGACTCACCAAGCAACTAACCGTAGTCACTAGGTGGATGTGGTTTCCTTAATAGGAACCACCACATGTGTTTGTCCCATTTATCTTTAACATAACAGTGAAAATTGTGGGCACCAAAACATAAGCAGATAAAAATGGAATTCTCAAAGCCTGAATTAACCACTAAGTAGCACCCTTTAGCAGTAATGGATATAGTGTTGTCCACTTCCAGTATTGTTTCAGAGTTATCAAGATTTGAGTTCACATGAAGGGACAACATAGTACTAGGTGATTCAAAGGGTATGGCATTATTTTCATGGCTTTCTCTCTCAACTTCAACACTCATAGGTTCAAATTCAAGGGTGCTTGTGGGTGAATACTGAATAGTAGGTTCAAAAGGGGATTAAATAAAGTTCTGAACAGAATCATAAGCATTGGAACTCAATTCTAAGTCTCCCTCAAGACTATTATCAGTATCATGATGAAGCTTAGGACCCTTCACAGGTGAGGATGGAAGTGAAAAACAAGAAAGGGAATTTATGTTATCACTAAGTGGTTCAGCTCTAACAATGTTATAAATCTCTTCCAAAAGATCCTCATCTGTTAACTCACATTGAACATCTACTACTTCTATCAAATCAACTCTGCCTAATTCCAGTGTGTGTTCAACCTCTCTTTAATGTTCAAATTCAAAAGGATCACTTTCTAAAACCATGTCATTTGAGTGTTGCAATTCAATTTTAGGAGAAGAATTGTACAATTCAGTTTCAATAAATTCACTTTCCAAAATGTTCATGTTAAGACAATTCTCCTCAAGTTGATCAACACTGATTTCCATTTCATTGCACACTGATTCAGAAAAGTGATTACTATGAGAATAAGGAAATGAAAACTCATCAATTAGACTTTCTTCAAATATTATTCCATCGTTCTCATCAACAAACATCATTTCAGAATTAATTGGGTTTACAGTTTCAAAACATGGAAGAGAAGTTTTCAGTTGAGGTTCAAAAAATTTAGATTCTATGTTATCCAGCTTAAGGTTATCTTCCAAAGTGTTCCCAATTTCAATTTTAGGCTCATTGTTGAGAATTTCAGAAAGATTTGGTGAAGAGTTTTTAACATTCAAGTTTCTAGTTTCAAGTATATCTTCAACCCGAGTGACTTCATTCTCAAAGCTTCTAAAACAATGATTTTTCTCAAGTGTAGGAATTATGAAAAGAACTGGGCTATCTTTTTCAATCTGTTTTAATTCATCTTCAAAATTGTCCAACTCGATTCCATTAAAGTTCTTTATTGTATTTTTCAATGATGTGTTCTTTATTTAGAGAGTTGGTTATTTCCAGATTTAGTTCAACAGAGTCAGATTTTTCAAAGTGAATGGGTTCTTGTCCAGTTTCATTATCACTTTCTTCTTCCACTTGATTTTCAAATCTTTTGTAAACATTTTCTTTTACCTTTTCTTCAAATAATTCTTGTTCTTTAACCCTTTGTTGCAATTCCAAGAGCATGGTTTCTATTCTTTTCATTCTTTGATCTCGCTCTTGAGAATCTCTAAGTTGAATCTCATGGGTTTGAGTTAACCAATTATTAATTTGTTCCACCCTAGCATCTAGTTTGGAATCAATTAATTCAATTTTAGCTAGGGTGATAGGACTAAACTCACATTGTTCATTTTCATCAGTGTAAACATCTTTTTGTGGCTGGTTATAGACCCACTGCCAAGCAGTATGTCCATAATCACCACAACAAACACAGTTAGGTCCCGGTTGATTCCAATTCTGTTTAACATCCATTTTTAATTCAAAATTTAATGAGCTTAAACACACAACAGTTCTCTGTGAAGCAGATTTTTCTTTTCAAAACAACAAAAGTAGCAGATACGGTTCAAAGTAGTTTTTTTTTAAATCAGTTTTTTTGTGTTTTTTTTTGTGTTTTTTTTGTGTTTTTTTTGTGTGTTTTTTTTAAACCCTAGACTCTCGGTGCGTGCCTTCCTCGGCAACGACGCCAAATTTTGAAGGGTGCTGGAGGTCGTCACGGCCCTCAAAATTACATTTATACTCCTACACTAGTACAACAGTGCATGGTCGATCCACAGAGAAGGCAGATGAGTTGTCTTAGGTTCTAAGAAAAATACACTCCACTGTTGTCAGCAGTGGAGAGAGTGAAAATATTTTTACCTTTTATATTTTTTTTATTTTTTAAAAGATGAGCTAGAAACAGTAGGAGGAAACGAGATTCTTTACAAAGAAACTAAATTTTATACAAAGGGAATAAAATTGCACTAGGTACTGTTAAACTAAGAAATTAAGATAACTACTTTAAGCAGCAAAGACAAGGAGCTAAGAACAACAATTTTCTCGGGAATTCCAAACTTGATGATTAAAAGGAAAACTATCAACTAAACTTAATTGAATCACACCATAGAAATTGTTTGATATATCTTCCTCGCCAGAAGATACATCAAACAGAAGTATGACTTTTAGAGTTCGCCACTCTAATGATCATCGTCTATTAGAATTTTGAAAAAGAATACAGTCAATGTTAAACTCGCCGTAAAACTCCAACTGTAATGACATTAACGCTTGAACAAATTGAATATCAAGTTCAACCTCGCCAATTGAACTTGAAACTATGACATTTTTTTATAGTAAGGTGTGAACATATTTACTTAACATCAGAGTTGATCTCGCCGATTAATTCTGATGTCAATCAATGAGTAGTGAACAATTTAACAGATAAACCAACAAAGCTTGAATCTCCCGAGATGGAAAATCAACTCATGTTCATAATGAAATATATCATTGAAAACAATCTGAAAATAGAGTACAAGACGTTAAGAAAAGAGGGAGAAAGACTCCCTAAATATCGCTCTGCCTTCGGGCTCCTTGGTCTCCTGCTCGTTTCCAGTGCTGCTCCCGGGAGTCTCTGCTCTCGTATTGTCTGGTGTGGAATGTCGAATGAGAGTCTCCTTTTAAAATTCTGCTGCTGCTCTTCTTAAGTAACTTCTATAATCCGCTGCATGTCACCGCTCAATCTCCGCCGACTTCAAAAGTTCTTTACCCACGCACTGCAAAATGTGCATTTTTTCGCGACCGGCACGTCGCACAATCTTTTCTCACGTAACTAACTTCGGTAAAGTTAGTTGTATGTATCTGGACGTTTTCCCATCTCTAGAATGAACCTGCGAAGTTAGAATAGAAGCGTAAATAAATAAATACCCAAAGAAAGATAAATAGTTATTTTTAGAGTTAAATATCAAATTACTTGTTAAAAGTTACTTAGAGTTAATTGATAATTATTAAATTTTAAATTATTTCTACAATTATCCACTAAAAAATACTATGGTAAAACATAATTTATTAAAAAGTTATTAATTTTACTATGTTTATAAAATATTTACTAAGTTATTAATTTTATCCATTTTTAAACTAAGTTATTAAATAATAAGAACATAAATAAATAAATAGATAAGTTTATATTGTATTAAAAATTTAATTATTATTATTAAAGAAATTAAAAGGTTAGGTTAATTAATTAGTTAGATAATTTTAATTAATAATTAAAAATTAATACTTAGGCTTCATGTGTTGTTTTTTTTAAAATTAAAAATTATGTTTTATAATTTATTAATTATATATTTTTACTAAAGTGTATTAGTTTATTAATTTAATTTAATCTTCAATTGATCAATTTAATAAAATTATAAACGTTTTAAATTTATTACCTTAATAAATTTTAATATTTAATTGACTAAGTTAAAGCAACTTTTATATAAAGTTAACTTACTTTAACTTTACTTTTAACTTTTGCTTTTTTTTTGTGTTTAACTTTTTTTACTTTACTTTTCCTTTTGACTTATCTTTTGTTATTATATTTTTATGTTTTATTATTATTATTTATTATTATTATTTTAAATCCCCTCTTCTCCTCCCCCAATTCCGGTGCACAGGGGGAGGGTTTGTCTTCTTCGGCGCAGCTCCACAGCGCAGCGATGGCTTCAGCAGATGGCACAACAGCAGATTCCTCTTCTCCCACGGCAGCGCAACATCGGTTTCTCGACTTCTCACACGGCTTATCCAGCTTCCCTCAGCTCCAGCACGGTACGGCGTGATTGCATCCTGCTCCGCAGAAGCGGTGCGCCATCAGCAGGTCCAACATAGCCCTCAGCTCCTGCAAGATCCTGGCGGTACATCCCTCCTGCTCCGCAGCGCAGCGGCTCGACTCCTCCCCCAGCAAACCCGCAGCGGAGCCCTCCTCTCCATCCATGGCGTCTCTCCCTCTTCACCACAATCGGCCTCAGCTGGTTCGTCTTCCTCAAGATAAAGGTGGTTCGGGACTCCAGCAGCAGCAAGTAGCGACTTCTGCTCCTCAAAACGACAGACAGCAGTGACTTCTCCCGACGGCGGACAGTAGCAACAGCCACAAAAAACCTTTGGGAACAAGATGATTCTGGATCCAGCTTGAGGCGCATCACAACCCTCATGCAAATTCCACTCGCAGTGGCTACAAACACCATTACACAAAGCAGTGCGGCGTTGAGTGCGAGGAATGTATTGGTAGCTGGGCTACCGATAAAAAGGAAATTATGAGTTATGTGCAACTAATGATAGAGGGGAAAGCAGTAA
The DNA here is from genome assembly GCA_963277665.1 of Viscum album. Taxonomy (NCBI): domain Eukaryota; kingdom Viridiplantae; phylum Streptophyta; class Magnoliopsida; order Santalales; family Viscaceae; genus Viscum; species Viscum album. The sequence continues at coordinate 1,058,819,055 of OY728135.1, read as the reverse complement.
TTGTGAGCCTATCGGTAGCTCACCTACCGATAGAATAATAATAAAACAAAACAAACAAACAAACAGTGTGGTTAATCAGTGACGTGCGTGAGCTACCGATGATCGGTAGCTGAAGCTACTGATAAAAAAAACAGTTACCGATATCATTATGCCGTTAGAAAAACTGTCGGTGATCTTAAAAAAATAAAATTGAACTTAAATTAAAAAGTAAACCGAAATAAAATAAAAACAATTAAATATAAAGAACCTAAATCTAAACACCATTAATTTAAAACAAAATTTTTATTAAACGTTAAAACATTAATATAATTAATTGAAAACACTTAAATTATAAACTAAATAATTAATAAACTAAAATTATAAAAGACTTAAATCAAAATAACTAAACACGCTAATTAAAGAGTAGCAGCACAAAATGAAAATTAGCATTGGCGACCCAATATGTCACCATAAGAGCTAGTTTAAATCACCTGTAGACTTAAACCTTTATAAAATGGATTAAAAATTAATCTTCATACATAAAATAATAAAGTTAATGTTTAAAAAACTGTTAATTAATTAATTATTTAACTAATTGAACTAATAAAATTAAGGGAGAACCAATTTAATTAATTTAAAAGAGACATATTATTTACTTAAATGACTAGCGGGTGATTAAACACATAAAATAATAAAATTAACCTATTTTAACATAACTTAATTGAAAGAATAATTAATAAAATAAAGTCTAAATTAATTAATTAGAATTATGTTAATTAAATAATTGTTTAAATAGAACACCGTTGTTAATAAAATTGAAGCGCTTACTGATAGAAGTGAGTATCGGTGACAAGGGTAACCGATAGAGGCAGAGTCACCGATAGAGAAAAAGTATCGGTGACAATGGTCGCCGATAAACATCACCGGTAACCTGCCTACCGGTAGAGAAAAAGGACCCCTGCTATCGGTAGCTCAGCTACCGATAGTCTGGCAAGCCGCGACAAATTTTATATAACATTAAAAATAAAAATTAAATTAATTAAAAAACTCAATGATTAATAATAATATTAAGTTAAATAAAATAAACAAATAAATATTTAACTAAACAACTTGAAGATTAGTTATATTAAAAACACGTCGATAATAAATCAATTATTTTAAGGTCCAAAATTACATAAAATGTTATAAAAAGTGAATATTTGACAAATTTAATTATAAAAATACAAAAGTGCATTTATTTATTAAAAAGTGTTAAATTAATTAAATAAATTGTATAAAATGTAATAATAAGATGTGGCAAACTGGGTAAAAATAAGGCCACATCAACCATCGACATTCACTTTGATCCATCCTAGAGTTGGTGATTTCCAGTACACATCAAATGAGTTTTTGGACTTTGGGTAGATGCCAGGAACACAGAAATGATGAAGGATCTCAAAGTCACCAACTGAGTTGTTGCATTAGTCTTTTTGAATTGAGGCAGCTTCATGAACCGCAAGAAGAATCCGAGATTTCCCTACATTTAGATTGAGAGAGTGATTATTGTGAATGAGATCATTTCTAACGTACCAGATTTCATGCAGGAGTTCCGCCACTACCGCCAGAAAAAGATTTTCATTCTGCAGAGAAACATCATGTCTAGTATAATTTTTTAATAACAAGGAAATTGAGTCTATAAAGAACCATCTGCAATTAAATAATTTAGAAATATAATTCCATAGAGCAGAGGCCATCACGCAAGATATAAAAAGATGATTGGCATCCTCCCTATGCTGATTACACAAGCGACATTTAGAACATAGTTGAAAACCAAAAGTTTTAAGACCAGTTTCCATTGGTAATATATTATGGGAATGCGGAAAATAAGGGTGATCCTAGAAGGTTTAATACAAGGTTTGTTAAAATGGTTCACCCATAGAAAAATAGAGTCATTTTCAGAGAAATTGTTCTTATAATAATTTTTTGAGTCTAGAATACCATTTGTAGAAGGTTCCCAAACAAGGAAATCACCATCAATAGAGAAAAGATGATTATCAATAACTTTTGCAATATTATCAGGGAGATCATGTTGGTGAGATTTTAAGACCTCCTTTATAGTCAGATTAGTATCTTCAGGAAGATTATTAGTGGGTAACAAAGATATCAGAGGGCTAACACACCATTTGTCACACCAAAAATTTATGGAAGAATCAGCACTGACAATCCATCTAGACTTTTTCATGATCTTACGATAAGAGTTCTCGGATAGAAGGCCAGATGGATGAGTTGATGAAATTAATATTCCCTTTTAAAAGCTTAAAGAGGATTCTATGGTTTAGGATTTTAGTAGCTTTAGAAGTGGAATTAATAATGTGCCAAGTGAGGCGGGCCTGATGAGTATTATTGAACAATTTTAAATTTTTTATGCCAATTCCACCATTAGCAATGGGTTTACAGCAAGATTTCCAAGGTATTGTAACAAGATTGTTTTCAAAAATGATTCCAGACCAAATGAAGTTTTTAATATAAGTATTATTTTTTTTTAAAATGCCAATGGGCCATTTATAAACCATAAAGGAATAGACCATTTTAGAAACAATGGACGATTTAACCAAACAAATTCTCCCAGCCATGGAGAGGTATTTTCCCTTTCCAGCTAGCGAGTTGATTTGTGATTTGATCAATGATGTTAGAAAAATAGGTTGGTTTGGGTTGACCCCAAAATATTGGAACACCCAAGAAAATGAAAGGTAAAAACCCCTCTTTAATACCCAGATAAGTGGTGATATTAGATTTCCTTCTAATATGAAAATTCTTTCCAAAAAAGATATACGATTTGTTCTAAGAAATTGATTGCCCAGATATTTGTTCATAGTGAGAAATAGCTTGCTTGAGAACATTATGATTATTTTTATCCCCTTTTATGAATAAAATAATATCATCAGCATATAGAAGGTGGGTAGGGGTATTTAAATTCTTGGCAACTTGAATAGTTTTAAGCATATTTTGATCAAAAGAATTGTTAAGAAGTCTACTAAGGTTATCCTCAGCAATAACGAAAAGGATAGAAGATAGCGGGTCGCCCTACCTGACACCTTATGAGAAATTGAAAAAACCTCTAGGGGTTCCATTAATCTGGATTGAGAAATAAGCTGAGCGAAATAGAGTCTTAATTCTACCAATGAAGGAATCATTAAAGCCAATGTTATTTATGACTTTGAAAACAAATTTCCAATCAATGGTGTCAAAATCCTTTCTGATATCTAGTTTGATGGCCACATAACCCCTCTTGTGCTTCTATTTAAACTATTGGTACATTCAGAGGCAAGACAAATACAGTCCTGGATGGACCTTCCTTTAATAATTAAGTGTTGGTATTTTTGGGAGTAATATATATTTAATTAAAATTTTAAATTTATAAATTTATTAAAAATAAAATATATTTTCGTAAAATGTATTCCAATGTAAATATTTTGTTTTCCTATGATATTCAGATAATTTTATGAAAACTTAGTAAACTTTTGAAAGTATTATAAAATCATTTATAAATTTAAAATATTTATCTTTAAAGTAAATAATGATTTTATTTAAAAATTAAATTTCACATATTTGGAATGTTATTTTGATAAAAATGGATTCCATTTTTGATTTCTACACATCAAAAAATTGTTAGGGTGAATTTTTCTGATTTTTCTAAAATACTTGAATTTTTTTACGAATAGTAATTTACAAAATATGCTAAATAAATGATTTTTTCCATCATGAATCAGTCATGGTTGAATTAAATGGGAATTGGTTCGAATTAACATAAATATAATATATTCTTAAGTCACATGAATTTATACTATTCATATTCTTGTTCCAACATAATAGCATAATGATTAAAATAATGGAAAAGCCCTCCTCTCATCCACTATAAAAACCACCCCTCACTCCCTCTTCTCTTCAGTACTCTATGACTTGACGAATCTCAAAGCTCATCTAAAATAAAATTTAACTATTACCTCATCACTTCCAATAACTCTTGGTCTTATAAAAATAACAAAACCCTTCCCATAAAGAGATTCTCAAGGAGGTGTATTCAAGAGGTAAAATTCTCTTCCTTTTTTCCTTTAATTTCATTTCAAGTTCCTTTCATTTATTATCATCTCCTATACTCCTATTTTTAAATTTTCATGAAAAATAATTTATCATATATATATTTTATAATTAAATAATTTTAATTGAAGAACCATCATTTAAAATCCACTACATCTCTCCCTATTATTTTAAAAATGAAATCATAATCCAAGCAGTGTTGATTTACAACCTTTGTGGATAATGAACATTTTTCCTTCGATTAATTATTCAAGGGTAATAATGAAACAATATTTAAGGTTGAAATTTATTATAAAATTATTATATTATATTATGTAATTATTTTTGAACCATCATTTTTTCATGATGTTAAATAATAGAAAAAAATAGATCGATGTGATCGCAAAAACACTGTAAAAATCTAAACGATTAACACAAAATATCATATCTAAAGATTCATACTCATAAAATTTAACAAAATTAGATATATTGCCATTAAAACTTATGGATGTTCGTTTTCAATATATAAATTCAATTCGGTAGAATTATATTTATTCCATATAAACTCGATTACTTATAAACAAGAGAACCGATCATGAAAAACATTAAAATTAATGCTCTGGAATGATGAAATTAAACTCTATAACTCTTCCAAATAAACATAAATTAACTTAATAAATATTTTAATTTATAAAATATATTTATATAAGGTTATTATTTAATTAATTAATGGATTTAATATGATTATACAAGATATTAAGGTCAAGTGCAGAGCACATTCGGGAATAAGGTTAGTGTTATCTTAACTTGGTTTCCATTCATTGAGTTAAACATATGTTTCATTTGTTATTATTATCAAAGAATATTTGGGAATTTACTCTTCTTGTAACATAATATATATCCTCCTATATTTTTTGGATTTATATTTTTCACACATAATTATGTCATTGATTTATCATCATTCTAATGATACGATGTTTTGGTTTTATAATCTCACATCCATTTTGTGACGTGTTCCTTATTCCAAAGTATTTTTTGGGTATGGTGTATGCATACTTCAAATTGATGTATCACATCATGAGTCTCTTAATTTTCATGTTATTGAATGTATCAATTTATAATTATTAATTTTTGAGCATATGATTCGATTAATTACAATGTTGTAAGGGATTCCACCCGAGCCTTCAGTTTTCCTTTGTTTTATTCCTTCACTATCGTTACCCAAATGTAATTATTATTTATATTTATTTACATAATATATATACTATTTTTGGTTAAAAATATTATATTCATTTCATTTCATCTTTTTTCATGTAGATTATATGTTTCGAAATGGTTCCCTTTGAAATTATTCGTGATAAATAATCCCAATTCATGGGAACTTCTTGAATTCTTATCGACATTCATGTGTAATATATAATAATTTTTAATCCATAATCATATTTCAAAAATCCAAAATAATTTCATGTAAATATTTCTTGGTTCATTTTTATATTTATAAAAACAAACATTTATCTCTCCCTTAAAATATGCATAATATTTTCCTTAAATCACACTAAAATGTTTTATTTCTAAAGATTCTTAAGAACAATGTTTTAAATTATGTCAAATAAATATGAAATTATTTATGCCTCAAATATAATTTAAAGTCCCTTCCATTTTCGTTTTTATGATATATATGTTTATAATATGATTTTATGAAAAATATAGAGAATTTTCCAAAATTAGTCTTATTTCCAAGGTAAAAATAATATTTCTCCTGTTATTATTACTTATATGTGTTATATGAATTAATAAAAACTTATTATTTTTCCTAGGTATATGAAATACCCTTTGATATATCATATAATCATTCTCTTTATTATCATGTAATTATACGAAATTACTATTTGAATGATTGAAGTGGTATTTGACACTTTGGAATGATTCATCGTGAAATTTACAATGGTCTCATTTAAAAATATCACCATATATGTTGAAATCATTAGTTGAATCCTGAATATAATTGAGTTTCATCTCATATGATATCACCTACCATATGATATAGAATAGTTGGTGATCAGTATGAATGTGCATGTGTTAATTTGATGCCATTCATGGGTTATAGTTAAATTATTCACACTTAGTATGCTAGATTATCAATATGAATTTTTATGTTATCTATATATCTCCCTTTTTTATGAATAATATATTGGACTTAGTATGTGAAAGACATCACCCATTATATCCTCTTGATTCATCTGTATGTCCCATGAGACAAACTATTTTGGGTTTTTACCTTTTTATGTATGATGTTAGCATGAGGCCTTGATAGTATTGTTATGCTGTGTGGAATTCTTTATTCCCTCATTATGAAACTAGTAATTGATATCCCATGATATTATGTGACCAGTAGAATATCCATTTTTATGTTTTAATATGGAATTATTTAATCAGATTTTATTGATACCATATTATGATCAAGTATATTTTTAAGGCATGTGATTTTCATTTCACACCATGCCAAGTGTTTTTGTTTTTGATTACATCGGTTGTATTATATATCCATACTAAGCATATGTTCCCAACCTCTTCTTAAGTTTATTTTCCCTAGGTTATTAGGATTAAAACATTGTATAACAATTTAAGGATGTTGTTTATCATTCTTTATATGGTAACTTGTTTCATTTTTTACCCAATGTATTGTGGGAATCATGAATGTAATATATTCTTCCATGACTGATAAACTGATCAATCCTTCAGGATTTGATTCCATATAATCATGCCAATGTGATAAAATAATGCACTATCTCTTGGCTTCTGGGGTCGGAGTGTTAAATCCTGTGACTTCAATCACCATTTTTGGTAAATAACACTAAATATATATGATTATGTATATATTGTTGAAACCATATATGAAATGGATATACATTTTAGAAAATAATTTCACTGATCAATTGATGTATTATCCATCTTGGTGAACACCGTCGAATAATGTAATAGAATATAGGGACTTCATAAATGAACATCATTAGATGTAATTCAAGAATATACATGGGGATGATTAAGAAATACAAATACAGTGATTGATTATGCCATAAATGTATAATAGAATATCATAATCCATACTGATAAAGATTTTGGATAATATCATTTTAAGAGTACCTGTGATCAATAATACAAAATTGATGAATAAAAATATTATAATAATTGAGATAATTTCATTGAAACAATTAATTTCACTTGTCCTATAAAAAAATATAAATATTTTTTTAAAATATGAGAATAATAATATCATTTTTGTAACCATGAAATCATAGAGTGAAATTCTATTATAAAATCATAAGGGTTATAGAATGATTATCCCATCTGGAAACTTGTAAATGAGATTCCATTATTTATGAATGACCCATGAGGAAGATTTCAAAAATAATTTCTATTAAATAATTATTTAAATAATAACAATTAAATTAAAAATAATATTAAAAATTTGAGGAGGAACTAATATTGAAACATTTTAAAACATTACATAAGAAGAAAACATTTTCAAGACCTAATCCCGATAGAAATGTAAACATCTTATTAAAATCATTTTTGAACACCGCATCATGAAATAAATTTTGAAATAATAATTTCAAAATATTTTAATTAGAACTTGAAGGTAAGTTGAGAAAAAAATTATTTTGGTTATATACCACAACATTGACTCATAAATGATGGGCATGGATGGAAATTATATATTTGAATTTATAGAATTTATTCATATCAATATAATGATTCTATTTAAGGAAGTGTTTTCTAAAAAGGGAGGATATTAATTAATTGAATTAATATCTCTATATAAAATTTAAACCTTCCATTTTAAATCATATTGGATTTAAAATGAGACATATAATATAAAAATCAAGAATAGATTTCATGACTCATGATAAAATAGACTTTAGTTGAAGAATGAATTACTAATTTAGTGATATTTTTTTAAAAAATTAATGTGTAAATATGTTACAAATCACATTAAAATACCCTGAGTATAATATAAATTATGGTAATATTATAATTAGGTAGCATATACACCCTATATAATTAAATTGGTGGATGATGTAAAATGTCTCACAATGAACTGAGTTTCAGACCAAAATCACTTACTTTATATCCCTTCTTTCTTGATTATAATATTTATCATTCTAAACCATACATAAATTCTTTTATATTATATTTAATTACCTTATTTTTATATATAATCGTCTTATATACTTCATTTCTAATTATTTTCTATGATTATTTTTTTTCATTTTAGATTATTTTTTTTACATTGGGTGTTAACAATTTTAATCAGATTTCTCATACATTGTAATGTTAATGTTCATCCCTAATCTTTGAAAATAAGTTAATCAACACAATATTAGTTATGATTTTATAATATGAATATCTTTAATATTATAATTTTTCAAAATTTATCCCGTGATAGATTTAATTATTACTCGGGATGATAAATCCAAAAGAAACTTGTTTTGAAAATTTTTAATGAATAAGGATTTTATATTATTAACATGTATAAGTATTAATATTATAACTACTGAAAATTAATAACATATTTAATGACTTATTATTTCATATTATTAATAGTATATTAAATTCTTCAATCAATATTTATTTATTAAATGAAGTTATATAATTCAATGCCAAAAATAACCATGGTGTATCGTAATAATGAAATAAAAAAGATTTTTTTTCTAAATAATTTAAATATTAAATTTAAATATTCATTCACATGTAATTTATTTCATATATATCTGTTGAATTTATTATTATAACCATTAATTATGGGTGTTGTGGAAAATTTAAATTCATTGTTCGTAGAGGTGGTAGAGCACATGTACCAATGATTAATTGGATCATTTCCCAATGAATGGATAGAGGGATAGTATATAAAAGTATATCTTTAAAAAAATATAATAATTTAATAAATGTCATATTATTTTATTAATTAGAATTTTTTTCAATCTATTTTTGGTTCTTAAAAAAATAATATATTTAGTTCATGGAGGTGGTAATCCACACATACACAAGATTAACGATCTCCTTCCATAACAAATGGATCAAATGAATTTAAATATAAATGTAGGATATTTTTTTAATTTTAAAAATGAAATAGAAACTAATAAATATTCTTAAAACCCATCCTTAATACCACTAATAATACGTGGCTATGAAAAAGGAATCTATTTATGTCGTGGAGGCGGAAGTCCACACATTGACACGATTGATGCATTTGTTTTTTTAGCGAATACAAGAGAATGAAAGAATAATTGATGTTTTATTAATCTAATGTAATTTTAGAATATATATTATAGCTAATTAATTTTATTAATAATTTTAGCGAATAATAAAAATACTAAAATTAAAAATATAGAATAATAGGTGAGTAATACTCCCATCATAAACATTAACCTTCCTTGGAATTATCCATGAAAATGATGGAATTAACACAATTATGGCTGGAAAAGGCGATGGTTCATAGGATAGGGATATAAGATGATTTTTGTATATAATCTATAATTCATTACAATATAATATTTTTTAAATAAGGTGTGTTAGTGTGCCCTTTTATAAAAGGAGAAAATGGTACATTTCATAGAAAAATGTTATTTAATGGGAATTAATGGAATCTTAAGAATGATTATTAATGTTGACGAGGGAAGGTTAAAAATTAGTGTAGATAAAAAATTAAAACATAAAAAATAATTCTATAAGGTCTATATTTCATTTAAACATAAGAGAATTTATTCCCTATAAATTTTAACTTTTAAAAACTAATCAGTCTTAATTAAATATTAAGCATGGTAATTAATTTATTACATAAAATATATAAGACCATTACCCAAAATATAATAACGTGGAAACTGAAATTTTACACCATTTAATATGTTTTAATTAATAAATAATATAGATTTTAATTTTAAATTTAAAATGATACATATTGAAAATTATATATTACAATAAAATACCACTTATATTAAAAAACAATAATAATGTGTCTCCAAACATGATATAATAACATTTAAAATAATTATATATAATTATTTAGAAAAAATGGTTTCATAAATATTAATTTTATTTTTATGTTCTAATAATATCGTAATTAGAAATACAATAACCATTATTGATATTTTTCACTATTAATCTAAAACATAAATATTTCGGAAAAATCTAAAAAATACATAATAAGATTATTTTAGTATTATAAATTATAAAATAAATTTAATTTTCTCAAACATGGTTTCTAATAATTTTATATATCTATTCTAATAGAAAATAATAAATATAAATATAAAATTATACTATTTAAAAATACCTTTTTAAAGAATATGATTATCTAATATTATTTGATACAAAATTTATAATTTCAGGAATTATAATATTTTATTTCATATATAGATATAATATATGTTATCATTGTTATATTTTAATGATCTTATGTTTAATTTTGAAATGTAGAATGACCTTCATTTTTGTGAGTTTGATAAATGAAATTGAACACAATAGTATAAAAATGGAAATATATTTACTGAAATCTCAGGATGTTACGCAAACATAAAAAATTGTGCCCTTAATTTTTTTACAAATATAATATTTAATTGCATAAAAATTTAAGATATGTCTTAAGAAAATATTTCAAATGAAGTGTCTACATTAATTTGGTAAATAAAACTAAAATACCAATATTTTTCACTATCGTGTTTACTAAATAAAACATTTTCACTTTATATATAGATAACTTATGTCCTCCTTTTCCATATAGAAAATATTTTTAATTCCGTCGAGAAATTACTTTTTTTTCATCCCATGTATTTTATATATAAATATATGATCAATTTTCTCCTTCATCATCTTCATCTCTTGATATTTCATGATACTCTATTCTTATTTTCATTTTATTAATTTGGAATAAAACTATGTTAAAATTTTTAGTCATATTTATTGATATTTTATTTTTTATAGTAACATTTTTTCTAATTTTAATTATTATATTGTTAGATTTTAGGTTTGGACAGTCACCACATTTTCTATTGCATCGTTTTTTATCGTGGTTCCTTTTTTCCCCCGGACATTACATTAAAAGAAATTTTACATATGAAATAATGTAAATTAGTAAAATTAAAAAGTGAGCACTATGATATTAGAATAAATAATTGATATATTAGGTGAATACCTAGACATATAAGTCTTTAGCTTCAATATATATTATAAAAAGTCAATTTACTATTAGGTTCCCTAATCTAGTTAACTTCAATAAAATCCTATGTCCAAGTCCATCAATATGATTTGTATCGAGAATGTGACCTAACCCAAGCATATCCCATAATAATATTTGGATAGTTTCATAGTTAGGTCTCATTAACAATTCAATGGAATAATTATTATGATATAACCAACCTAAAATTTTCATTCTTGTTACCCCAAGATTTATATGTGCCCAAACTGTGTCACTCACTAGTATCCATATAGGGATTTCATTTCCTAGAAAACAAAAAAATATATACTTTATCAAAAGTTTAAGAGGACCTACTTTTCTTATACTTATACATAGGTATTCCACTAATCTTATCTTATCCAAATCCCCAAAAATCATAAAAGATTAAAAACTAAAAACCAAAAGTTTTATCTATACCATTGAATCAAATATTATCCAGGACAAATAAACTCTTGATTTAGTTTCTTGATATTAAATTATCCTTATCTAATATCATTGTAACATGTATTGTTATCTAAAAAATGATCGGATAACAACTATAGTGCCCTATACCCATGATCTCGTATTTAGTGTTAATAACTCATAAATTACAACACTTGATTTTATTCACATCTATGATTAGAATATATTTCCTACATTTATAATGTTAGGACACTTAAGTTTAGAGTCTTATATAATTAATATTGTATATAGGCTAGTAAATATCAAATCTTCCCAAAACAATAACACTTATAAAACTATATAATAATCCAATAGATCTAGATTTGGTCATCAACATATAAACTAAATTCTCTATGGATGATAATCAACTAGGATTAGAAAACACAATAATTTCATTTACAACTTAGGGAAAGGGAAACATAAGAAGGGGTGAGCTCAAACAATAGGTATGAGTAACCATAATAATGAATCATAATAAGAAAGATGTGAGGCAAAACATGATATCATAATAAGTCTGGTCATAATCATGGTACTATGTAATAAATAAATGATATCATATGTACATTAATTAAAAAATAATCACAACATAAGTGTTTGACATTTTAGGAATGTGGTGGTGATATAAATGTGACATCATAATCATAAGTCAAGGATAACTACCTCATTAACAAGAAATTATTTTCTATCTACCCACACATAATAGATTCCTAGGATCACAACCCATGTACTATGATATCATCAAATATGGAAACATTAAAAAATCAATGATAGGAATCCTAATTTCATTCCCACCTATCACATAATGATAACTATACATATGTATACCACATGGACATAACAAACATATCATAAAACACAACGGAAATAAAAAAAAATTTATATCCTTTTAAATTGGTTCCTATAATGAAGCACTCATGATTTTATCAATAAGAATGAAATTATAAACCCATGGAAAATAAATGGTTATCTAATGAATTTAAGTATAATTCTAGGTAAATGGCACTCAATAAAGAGGATTACACATATGGTGTTTATACTATTTTGGAAATGGATATATATTTTAGATGATAATTTCACTAATCAATATATGTATTGGGAATATATGTCAACACCCTTCAATAAAATAATGGATCATAGGGAATTCATAATTGAATTAATTTTTTAAAAAATCATTCCAATTCAGGTGGGTGATTATGAAATAAAATATTAGTGATGGATCATTCCATAGATGTAGAATATAATTTTATAATCCATCCATATAAATATGATGTATGGTGTAATTTTAAGAATATCCGTTATCAAATAGAAAACATAATTGGTGAAGACTATAAAAAAATTATGAGAAATGATTAGAAAAATAACAATTTCAAATAAAATTTTAAATTTTTTAATATTGATGATTTTAATAAATTATGGGAATAATAATTTCCCATTGGAAAACATTAAATAATATATTTTATGTATCGTAGAAAATAATTAAGGTGGATGAAAGATACATCTATATGGAAAGGTGTAAAATAGATTCATTTCACTAAAAATGTCCCACGTTGAAAATATTAATTATATATTATCTTAATTTTTTTTAAATAATATCAATATAGTTTAAAAAACCATAAAACATTTTTTAGAAAGGAAATTTTGAAACATATTAAACTATTTCTTATGGGGAAAACCTTATTGAAATCTAATCATGTGAAAAAATTGAAAATTTTCATTAGCATTATTTAATGAAAACCATTTTGTTTAATTGATGATAAAACATTTATTTGAAAATATGTGAACTATAAAATGAAGTTCAATTTATTTAAAACATAATTGGGTTGTAGATTAATCTTTTGATGGTTAAAATATAGATATGAAATAAACCATTCAATTTGAATGTATATGAGTTTTTCTTATGAATGCCTGTTATTTAAGGAATAGTTTCATCAAAGGGGGAGATATTAACAAATATTGGTAATATACCTATAGAAAAATAAAATCTACCCTTTGAAAATATAATATTGGGGAAAATATATTTGGAGGATTGAAATCAAGAATATATTTCAAAACTCATGGAAAAATGACTTATATACAGAAAATAGTTTTGAGTTGATTAATAATATAATGAAAAAAATTAAAAGAGAAATATAATGAAAATGAAATTAAAATAACATGAATTGAACATAATAAATTATAATTTCAAAATCATGCAGTATATACATCATATAAACTTTAATTGGTGTATAAAATAAAATGTGTCTCCACGATATGAGTATGAGACAAAAATTTGTTCCCTTATTTCCCAGCTTATTTGATCACCCTATGAAATCCTATAAAAGTCAATAATATGGTAATAGTATATTTTATGTCCTCAAAAATATATAACGCTTTTATATATGTTATTTATTTTTATTTAAAATGAATATATTAGTTCGTTATAGCTTATTGTTTACATCAACTTTTAAAACATTTAATTTTCTTGCACATTTTTGTAATGTTAATTTTGAACTTTAATATTTGATTAAAAGTGTACCAATCCTATATTAACTATGGATATATATTATATATCCCATTATTATTTACAATGTTCCACTTTTAACCCTTGGTATTTTTAGTTATGACTCATGAAGATGAGGCTTTAAAAAACATGTTTCAATATATCTTAATGAACAGAGAGGATATATTATTAACTTATTTGTATGTTAATATTAGAAGAATATAACCTTTATTAAATTATATATTCATTACTATTAAATGTAATAAATATAATGTAACATTACTTAATCATTCTGTCTATAAAAATTACAACATCACTCAAGTTGGTTATATATGGACCAAAACATAAGAGTTTCATAATTATCAAATGTTCTAGAATATTGTAATACATAATGTCCATATAAAATCTTCAAGATATTATAAAATTAATATATATTACTATATTCAATTAATTGATCCATTAATTATTTATGGTGTTGAAACGTGGAATTTGTCATCCATGGAAGAAATAGTCCACATAGAGACACAATTTATGAACAAATTCCTCAATGAATGGATAGAGTAAAAGTGCATGCAACTTTATCATTTTAGAATTATAATAATATTATAAATGTAATTTTAGTTTATTAATTACTCATCTATTAACATACATGTTTGATGGTTATGATAAATAGAACACATTATCCATAACGTCTCCAGTCTACACATAACCATGATTAAGGATCTCATTTATAAACGAGTGGCCAAAATGAATGTAAATATAAAATATGACCACTTAGAAAAAGGTATAATCGAAATAAAAATAAAATTATTCATCAAAACCATCCTTTATGTCGTCCATAAGAGGAAGTGATGAAAACAAGTCAATTTGTGTTACAAATGTGGTAGTACTCAAATATGCATGATTGAGGCGGTTGTTTTTCATGAATGTTGCTATGAAATGAATGGAAATTTTATTTTATATTATTATAATGAAATCACATATGAAGAATCAAATTTTACATGAGATTTGGAGCCATTAATTTTTATTTTATTCTTTAAATGTTTTATGATAAATGTACCTAATCAGGTTTTGGGGGATGTAAGTGTGTCTCGGGTTTGTTCAAAGCTCGTAGCACTGGCCTTTGGGGGAAATAAATGAGGAACATGGTTAGTGTGAAATGTGAACCCTAGTCCACATGTTTTGTAATGGCATGTGGGGATCTGCATGTCTCCATATAGGGGAGAATACATGTTATGCATAGTTTTTCTAACACCGTGTTGTAGCCCATGCAATGTGTGATCTATAAAACAAGGGAAGCAGGTGTGTAGCATGCAAAGAAAAACTGTCCCCCCCAATAGAGGGGTCACAGTTCATGGATAGTATTTTGAAAATAGTTGTCATAGGGGTTGGAAAAAATGTACCCCAACCAAGTTTCCCATTACATTTTAGTTGGAATGACTTAATTGACCCTCCCCCTTTATAACTCACCCCTCCCATTTTATTTTCTCAATCTAGGGTAATGTAGTCCCATTCTCCTCCCATGTAATCTCAATCATTCCAAAATGTATTCTATTATCTTATTTCTCTATTAAATTTCTTATTCAAATTCTCTCTATCCTAATGGATCTAATCCATAATTACTTCAATCATTTATCTCCTCTCTTCATTTTTCTTCATATGGATGGAATAATTTTATGAGAGATCACATGGCCTATTTTTAGAGTTTTTATCTATTTTTCCCTTCTCATATGATATGGAACCAACTATAGGACAATACTAGATTCATGTTACATTCAATGCTTAAGTTAAGTTTTTTAGTAATTATCCTTGAATTTATTATTTCTTAATATTATGATTTGTGATTACACATGTAATATTCTTATTGTGTTTCATTTTAATAAAAATTACACATATTTTAATTGATATCCTTGATATAAATTTTCTAGTGTCCCATTAATAATTTTCAGATAGTTCCCCACTAGTTATTCCACCCCTTGATGTTTTCCTATAGTAGTTACCCTTAATATTAAAAATGATTGAGTGATAAAACAATATTTCTTATAGTTTTGGAACAACTCCAAAATGGAATGACTATGAGGAATTAAATTGGAAGTGAGTTCTGCGACCAAGCCACATGATCAAATAGAACAATGGTTACACCCATATTAAAGAGGAATGCTAATAAACTATGAACTACCTACTCACTCTTATTATAGAATTTGACTATTCTATACTACTATTATTCATGGGGATGGTGTCCCTTATAATTTTTACACTTTTCTATGGAGTCACTTAATCATGTTATACATGGGAATGATGTCCCTCATACTTGTGTTACTCGAGAATTGTATTCCTTATACATGTGATGGTTTTCAATGGCATCTATTATACATGTGAAACTCGATCATTTCATCCATTAATCCTATGATACATGGGAATGGTGTCACTTATACATTTTATAATTAGTATCAATGAACCTTATACTTGTGATGCTTGGGAATAGTGTCCCTTATATATGTGATACTCATGTATGGTGTCCCTTATACTTGTGTCACATGGTCATGACATCCCTTATTCCTGTGATACTCAAGCATGTTGTCCCATACACTTGATATACATGGTAATGGATTTCTATACACCTATGATTATTGGACATTCTGTTACTTGTGACTAATGATGCATTGGAATGTAATCCCCTACTACTTTATAATAATTCAGAAACTCCACACGGATTCCTGAGTTACACCTTGGGTCATTGAAAAAACTATATATGTGTGTATATATATATATATAATTCCTTATATATATAGAACATATATATAAATAAAATCAAATAATCTTATACATATATGTTTATGGTCACATATGATTGGGAATTTTTCCGGAACATACCAATGAATCTACTGTTAGCCTGGTATCTTTCTAGAAACAAAGATGACTATTTTTATTATTAATGTTTACTATTATTATATATATGTACTTCACATACTATACACTCTGATTGGTTATTTATATATACTTTTGATGGTAGAATAATGAGTTTATATCACACCCCAACTGAGCTACTGATGGTTCCTATGTAAAATGCATGGATGCATGTTGGGACATGGTCTAGCACATGGTTTTTTATTCATGACTTGATTATAGCATGAGAGAGGGGGAGCATAAGACCGAATTGTGTCTCGTGATACTATCTAGATATAGTCTTTCCAAATTTCTAGTTATTTTTATATACCTATATGTATGTGAGCATGTATCTTGGTTTTATTTTTTTGTATAAAAACATGAAATTAAATCATTGTATATGGTACTGGATATTATTATGGGGGATAGTTTATTTTATCTGGATGATTTTCCATTTGTTGTTAGTATATATTATCTGCTTATTTATTCACTTGTTAAATTTTTGTGCTACCATTATTATGAAAGTATAGTCTCTCCACTATACAACCATGTACCCTCACTACTCGTCAATTTTTTTTCCATACTAGGAGGAACACATGAGGCCATGTGACAAACTGGACCGGGGGAACCACTCGGTGGACTCCGGGTCGAGCTATTACAATTTGGTATCATATTATTTTATTTTCCATATTATTTTGGGATGGAATAAAGGATACTAGTATGTTTCAAATTTTTGAAATGTTATAATTCCTGGTAATAGGAAAAAAATTTGTAGAGAATATTTGAATTACCAGGTTTGGGAATTAATGTTTTGGATTCCTCTTATAATAGTTTGTCTGATTCCACCACTGGGAGATGCATCTGATGTGTGGTGTATATTGTTGTGATTGAAGATTCCAATTCAACCTAGGCCCATAATAGAAAGGAATTATTGACTTATTCTCTACTGTATTTATGTAGAGATTCACATTTCTTTCATTATTCCATTCCATATACATGAATATCAATGATTGTGTCTCCTATTATTTTTATGTGTTCCATGACTTCTATAAGTAGATTTTTTATAACACTTAATATATGGAATGAGAAAAAAAATTGTTACTTAAACTACCTTCATCTACCTAACTATTGTTTCCTATATAGTTTTGTGATGACACTTAATGTTTTATATTATGTAATTTTGAATCATGGACCATTGGTCGCATAGGCTAGAACATGTTCATGGTTTCATTAGATGGATTGAATATTTCAATTTATAAAGTGTTTTGGAATCTATGAAGTATAATTGGTGATACTTACAATTCAATCATTAAATATTTTCCATATAAATAAATATGGTATTAATAGAATTTAAATTATTAAATGGAATGGTCTCGTTAAGTGGGGATTCCAATGACAAATGAATGTATGTTTCCCCTATATGCTTAAATTGAAACTCTTTGTATTAGGATTCTAAACTTATAGACAAAAACATCACCCTAACATAGCCTTGGTAGTGGGTAGTGGGTAGTGTCCTTCACATTCTAATGATTTTTACATCAACCATACTAGAATTTGGGAGTAGGTAGAGGGTTGTGACTTTTATAAAAAAGTGATTAGTATCTATATTGTTCTTATAAAATTAGATTTTTCCATTATCAAATAAAATAATAGGTGTTTTATTGTAATTTTTAGTGTTATTCCACCACAACGTCCATAGTTTTTCCTATGGGAGGGAGGTGATGAGTATGTTATATAGTTAGTGGGAAACATGACACCACTGCTACCTCTAGTAGTACCTCTCATGGAAGCTGGTGTTATACCCGACGTGGGAGTTGATTCTAAATTTCATGATAGTTTTCATTGGATAATGTATAATATTCTGGGAGACTTGTAGCTTTCTATAGAGCTGAAATTAGAGTTTCATTAGAAATATCAACCCATGATTTTATGGTATAGTGGTCCTCATGTTTTTTATTACTGTCTAGATTCCATGCTAATGATTTTTCAGCAACTTGAGACACCTCATGTGAGGAGAGTGGATATCACCATGAATATTTTTTGTGATTCTACAGAACTATAGAGGGAGGTTATTATGTACTCAGGTCAACATTAGGTTATGGCCTATACAAGTTTTAGATAGTATTATATGACCATTTAATTCCTCAGTATTTGATAAGGGAAAAGGATCAAGTGTTTATTTATCTATAATAGTGTACTATTTGTGTGATAGACTATTCTACTAGATTCATGGATCTTCTTTTCCATACGCCGGCTCTTTCTATGGACATATAGTTTTGAGGACGGGAATGTATATAACATCTGATCTCAGGTAAATTGCTTTTGGTGGATGACTATTTCATAAATAGTAAACTAGGATCCCATTACTGATTAAAACCTGATGAAATTTGACATTGTGTGATAGGGCATCTCAGAATTGAGATAGGTAAGTAGTTTGACTAAAAGAAAAAAATGATGCATTGAGACTATATGTGGGAGTAGATGAAGCCATACGAAACCAAATGATATTTACTATAGTTTTCACCAGTTTGGGAGGTCAGTACATAAGAAGCCCCATTTTCTAAGAGAACCCGTTGTGTTCTAAGACTTTAGTGGGTTGGGGAATATTTTTTTTATAGGACCTTCATATTTGTGGATAGTGGAAGAAGATCCATATCAACTCCACCATTATGAGTGGGATCAATAGCACCTTGAGAATAATGTATATGTTGTTGTACCAGCTATACAGGTCAAGGTGGTGGTGGTGTTTGAGGTGTCCAGATTTTATATACACATATCTAGTAGAGAAAACTTCTCAGGGTAGTCAGGTTACAGTACATGGAAATAGAATAGGACAAATTTATTCAATGCAGCCTATGCCTGAGGAGTACGGTTCCAAACCATCTACTACTTGACGTACTATTCTAGTAGACTCCACTATCATGTTTTCCTTATTCAATACGAATGCTCTAAATTTCATTATCTATATGGTTTTACAAATCATTGGTCTTAATATTGTGTGCTTTTTCACATGATGGAACTTGATACTCCATTTGGAATTTGATTGGAGAGTGTACACCAGTATAAGGAATTCCCCCTTGAGGTAGGAATTCATTTTTTATTATGGGATATTGTATTCAATGAGATCATAGAATTTATTTTAATTCATGGTATGAACATTTTTTCCTCTATCATGTTTATGTGGAGTTTTATCATCTCAATGTATCTTTTACATCATCGTATGGAGGTAGTTTCATTCATAAGGGTGAGTGGGATATCTAGGAAAATAGAGATAGAAAAGATCATAATAGGATAGGTGGAGTGACCTCCCATATTTCTATTATTCTTTGTGGATGATCAGGGATTATATCATAATGATTTTTCAGTAATATAATATCATTTCAAGGATGTATTCCCTAAGGAATTTCTTGGTTTACCTCCTGAGTGAGAGGTGGCTTTCTATATTGAGCTAGTTTTAGGAGCTGCACCACTATCCATTCCTCATTACCGAATGACCACTACTAAGTTTTAGGATTTTAAGAGAAATATAAAGGAATTAAAATATAAGGGTTGTGTATGGCCCTGTATTTCTCCCTGAGGTTCTTTGGTACCTTTCTCTGAAAATGAGAAAGGAACCCTCAAGATATATTTGGATTAATAGAAGTTAAATTAGATTACTGTGAAGAACCAAGATACATTTCCTATAATATATAAACTCTTGGACCAGATTCATGGATCATGGGTTTTCCCTAAGATTTATTTGTGTTCATTCTATCACCAGGTACGCGTTATACCTTAGTAGATACATCGTAGGTCATTTTGTAACATACATGGTATTTATGAATATTTGGTTATGTTGTCTGATCTTACTAATATCTAATCTCTTTTCATGGAATTGATGAATCAGTTTTTTTACCAATATTTGGATTCATTTATGGTGGTCCTCATAGACAATATCATAGTCTATCCTCATTCTTTACATGAACATTCTAAACATATTAAGATCATTTTGGGGAAACTAAGAGAGAATCAATTGTATGTTATGATATAAAAAGATGATTTTGGATCGATAATGTGTAATTCAAGGGTAATATGATTTCAGATTATAGAGTGTCAGTTGACCCTGATAAAGTGATTTCCATATTCATTTGGGATCATCCCAATATTGTAATTTAAATGTGGAGTTTCATAGGGCTAGATGACTATTCTATGTGCTTTACACTAGACATTTAACACATTGTAGCACCTCTTAGGGGTTTGAATAAGAATGGAGGGATGTTTATATAATCATAAGACTTTTGATAGCTTTTCAAGATTATAAAGCGAGTTAGAATTCATAAATTATCCTAATTCATCACGATTTAGGAAGAACAAATAAAATCTAGTAAGACACATCTACCATAGAACTAAGAGATATTATGATGATGGGGGTAAATTTTTTGCATATATGTCTCGGTAGTTGAGACCTCGTGAGAGTAATTACACAATTCATGATATTGAGATGGTATTTGTAGTTCATACCTTACATCTCTAGATACATTATTTTAATGGAGTGTATTTTTTGGTGTGTGAGGACCAGAAAATCCATTAGAATATTTTCACATAGTGTGAATTGAACCATAAGAAGAAAAGGTTAGTTGAATACCTAAAATCCATAGATTATGATCATTCATATAACTATAAGAAATAAAATGATGTGGAATATGCTCTAATTTGAAGGGCCTAGTCACATGTAGATTTAGAGGCCCATGATGAGTGCTAGTTTATGGCCTTAATTTATGAGATAAACTAGTAGGTTCAAGATTGTCAAGGAAAATATAAACTTTCATCATTTTCTGTGACTTATTCACTTATGTAGATACTTAAGTAGAGGAATAAATCATATTTTTCGGGATTATTAATAAGTGTTATTATTTTATGTGATAACCCACCTTATGGTCGGGTTGTAGATTGGGATGAGATCTTACGCATCTATGGAAATGTGTGGGATTTTATAGACATCAAGGAGGAATTTATGAGAGAATATCATGCTTCTTATTAGGTAGTAAACCATGGTCTTAAAAAGATGCATCGCAACCTACATCTCTAATATTGGTGGACTGGAATGAAATGGAAGACATTGAGTTTTGTTAATTAGTGTTCCGTATCTCTGCATGTGATGGTAAAACACTAGTGAAAAATGAAATTTTAACAATAGTTACCCATTAATGAGTGGAAATTTGATGTTTTCATGACATATTTTGTGACTAGATTACCTAGATCCCCTCAAGGTAGTGATGTATTACGGGAGATTATAAATATCATCATGATGGTCTCTGACATCTACTATTAGATATTCTTTCTTACTAAATGAGTTTGTGGGACTGTATGTCTATGAAATTAAATTACTACATGTGGTAGCTAGTTTGATAATTTTAGATAGGGACACTCATTTAAGATTGAGTTTTTGGTTGGGATTAAAGATATCATTGGTTACATAGGTACTTTAGAGAAAAATCTTCCACCCTTTGACCACAAGTCGGGTAGAATAGTTGATACATGTACTAGAAGACATGATCAGGGCATGTTTCCATGAAATTGGAGGTTCTTAAGAAAAACATAAACCTATTATTGAGTTATCATATATTAATAGATTCTAGGAGATAGTACATGTGGAACCTAAGAATAGTTATATCATAGGAAATTTATTTTAACCTTAGATTGGCTAGATTAATGTGAGGTGGATTTATATTAGCTTATCTCGTTCTAGCTATATTAGAGAAGGTTTAGTAGATTAGAAAGTGAATGCATGTAGCTCATTCAAGAAAGAAGTCATACAATGATTTTTACCATTGACCATAAGAGTTCAAGGTTTCAGATCGAGTATTATTATGTGTTTTGACTAGACTGGAGTATCAACATTTAAGATGAAAATGAAATCATTATCCTTTTCTTCATTGGACCTTTTCAGGTTGTGGATATTGTTCTACTGGTAGCCTATTATTTGTAGTTAACTTATAGGAATCATGATATAATGAAATTCTTCTATATCTTATATATTCATTGGAATTATTAAAAATAATCCCATATCTTCCATCCAAATAAAGTTAAGTTAGTGGTAGATTTATCCATTGAGGAGCATCCCATATGTATCATTGACCAAATCATGAAGGATATATAAGGAAAAATGGTTCCCCTAGTAAAGTTTTTATTCAATCACAGTCATGTGTTGGATGAGATATATGAGTGAGAGGCCAATTTAAATTCTTAGTGAATGAATTTATTCTTGATGATGTTTTTTCACTCTAGGTAAGGTCGCTCGGGGATGAGTTTCTTTAAGGGGGAAGACTATAAAAACCTGGATTTTATATAGGGTATGGAACCATTTTTTTCAATTTTAATCCATGATTGTATCTTAATATAGGTACCTAATGAGGTTATGGAGGAGACAAGGGTATCTTGGGATTGTTCAAAGATCACAACCATGAGTTTGTGTGGAAACAACTAGGTCGTAGGATTAGTGTTAACCATGCCGCATGTTCTATATGGTTAGAAACACCGGGCATGGTGTTGTAGGTATCCAAAGAGGGATGTGGATAGTCCACACACTATTTTCCTAATATTATACTATAGACCATGTGGGGTGTGATCCCTAAGTATATGGGAAACATAAGTGGATCAATGTTAGACAACCCATTCCCCCAACCATGTGGGCCACTATATTTTGATAATAGCTAGAACATTGTTGGTGAACTATTTGGCCAACCATGTGGACAAACTATATAAATCTTCGAATTTATGATGAAATAAATAAAATGAAACTTCATATTTATAAATCAACCTTCTCATATTCTTTTAATCCTCAAGAAGAAATGGGCCCTTTTCTCATCCCATGGAATCTCTCTCAATATTAAATCTTAACATTGATACCATTTCTTCATCCAGATTCGGATTATTCTTCAGTCTATCAAACTTGATCACCACTAGTAAACTATGTAATAATTTATCTCATTTTATAATTATTATTTATATCAATGTAGTTATCTTAGTGTCAGATCATATTAAATATTTTAAATGTGTCCTTATATTTTTTTATTTTCTTTTGACATGGACAAAACTAGGGGCCAATACTAGATGAGTGTCCATATACAGGAATAAGGTAGGTCATAGAGTAATTATCCATCATGTCTTGTTGCATTATTAAGGAATTTTTATATCAGACAATAGATTCTCCATGTGTTTTATTAAAATACAAAAACCTTTTTTAGTTGATACACTTGATTGAAATGACCTAGAGTCCCTTTATTCATCTTTGAATATGTCTACTTCAACTATTTCCACCCCTTGTGGTGTGCTTATGGAATTTACTATTATTATTATAAATGATTATGTGACCAAATCATCCTATAAGTGGTTTTGGAATGAGCCATAAATTAAATTACTATGAGGAATTAAATGGGATGTGAGTGGTAGGACCACATAATTTGCTTAAATATAACAATTCTTACACCCTTTGTAGAGAGTAATGATAACAATATATGAACTATCTAATGGATCTTCCTACAAAAATTAATTACTTTATGCAATTATGATACATGAGAATGGTGTCCCATATACCTGTAACACTCTTTCATGGTGTCCATTATACATGTGATACATGGGAATTTTATACCTTATACTTGTGATACATGTTCATGGACTGCCTTATACCTGTGATACTCATGCATGAATTCCATTATACATATGATAATCAGGAATGAAATCTCTTATACATCATATACATTATCAAGGAGTCCATTATATATATGATACTAAGGTATGTAATCCCATATACCTATGATTCTTCGGAATGTCGACACTTAAGACTTATGATACTTGGGAAATGAATCCTGAACAACTTTATGAGACCTGGGTGACTAGATATGGACACTTGACTAACAAATCTGGTCTAGGGTAGCACTACATATGTATATGTATGGACATATAGATCCTGACATATATAGCACATATATTAACATAAAAACATATAATCCTATATATATCTGATTATGTTAACATCTGTTTAGAAATTTTCTTGTTAGGGGCCAAATATGGTAGTTTCATCTTGGTATCCATTAAGAATAAGAGCCGACCTTTTACAGTTTTTATTACTTCTTAATATTATTATAACTACACACTATTTTCAATATATGAACTGACTAGGTATTTGTAGGAAATGATGATGGTGGCCTACTAATATTATCACACACCAAATCATGGCCACTGATGGTCGCAAGGTAGATTACATGGATATAGGTATGGATAAGAGAAAGTGCTCGGTTGTTGAAGCATGACCTGATTGTAGTATGGGACCAGAGGAGTAGAGGACCGAGAAGTGGATCATGATGACATCTAGAGATATTCCTTTAATATTCTTGGTTATTTTGATATATATTTATGTAATTGAACTTTTTATCATGTTTAACTATTTTTTTATAGATACATTAAATTAAACAATTTTATTAGGTACTGGCTATTTTTATTGAAGACATTTTATTTTAATTGATGATTTACCTTCCATTGTTATTTGATATTGCAATTTTATATTAAATAACTTATCACACCACTATGATACCCTGATTATGAATATATATTCTTCACATTGTACAACATGGACCCTCACTACTCATTATAAACCTCTAGAATATAGGAAGGCATTCTTGAGTGGACATGACCAATTGGCTCATGGCACCACTCAGTGGATTTTGGGTTGTGATGCTACATTTCAATATATATATATATATATATATATTATAATGAATTTTTAATATAAAAATGTTTAAGGAATATCTTCTAGAGTAATATTTAAAACACTAACTAGATGGATATTAATACCCACATCAAGAAAATTAATTTTCCATGGAATTATCCTTTGAAATGGATATATTAAGATAAATAATGGTGTTAAATGGTACTTTTTCATGGGATATGGTTTGAGAATTAATTAATGGGATGATATTCACTAATTTATTTGAATATATGGGTTTGTAAATAATGGGTATAAGTGTGTACTTTTATATGTGACAAAAACCACACTTTCGATGGAAAAAATATTAAGGGGAATTAATGGAATGAAATTGAAGTTATTTGAGGTAGGTGGGGGATACTTGTTAAAAAAATTAGTCAAGGCCTTAAAACCAATAACATTAATTCTATAAGTTATATAATTCTTTTAAACTTATTAAAATTTTCTCCACATTAGATTTCTCTTTGAAACACTAATTAGTCATAATTAAATAATAATCTCCGTAATTAATTTGTTATTATTGATATAATGAGAACCTTCCCACAAAAAATTAAAACGATGATAACAAATTTATATTCTAATTAATCTTATTCAATTTGAAAATAATATTACATTTACATTTAAATTAAAAAATATAATATATCTAGAAATACTTTTATAATGTAATACCTTTTACGAAAAAAACCTTAGTTATGCATTTGTAAACAAGATATATTAAATAAATTAAATATATATATATATAATAGAAAAAAAGTTTTTGATAACTATTTAATTCATTATTATAGTATAATAATATTGTATATAATTATAAAATTATATAAAGTCATCTTTTTCTATTTTTATTCGAAAAATTTAATATTTTAGAAAAATACAAAAAATGCATAATAAACTACTTTTGAAATTCTAAATTAAAAAATAATTTTAATTTTATCTATTTATATTCTAAATATTATATAATATAAATTTTCTATAAAATACATTTTATAATTATATGATATTTTTATATAAAAATCCATTCTTAAACATGACATGTTTCTAATGTTATTCCACACTAATTTATGAATTTAAAGAATTTTAAAATATTATTTAATATATGGATATCATTTATGTTATAATAATTAAATTTTAAATTTATATATTTTACATTAATAAATGATCTTGTACTTTGATTTAGTGCATATGAAGAAATATATTGAACATCGTATTATTTATAGGAAAATTTATTTTATAATATATTGGTGTGTTATATTAGGAATTGTGGTCAGTCTATGAAATAACACATCAGTAGGTATGACCAATATAATTTCATGAAATAATATTATAGGAGGTAAAAAAGATTTTTTGGGTGATATGGGGTGTTATGAGTTCTAAATCACACTAAATGTGTTGTTGGATGACTAAGAAATAATTTTTAGTAAGATATTCTGATGATATAGAGGACCATGGCTTGGAATCAAACATTATAAGTGGATTCTTCTTGTGGGGAGCACCATGAGTATAAAAATGAATTGTTTAGTGAAACATGGTCATGTCCTTAATAATATTTTTAGGTGAGCTCCACCTTAGTATTGGTGAGGGTAATGAGAAGGTGGCTCGGTTTTTAATGAATAGTTCACATTATGTTTGGAATTTCATAGTGGAATCTCTTCCAATGATTTTGGATAAAATAAAGATATTTAAAATTGATTTAATAATCAATTTTTATAGGTATTGGTTGTTGAAATAACATTGAGACATTATATGGATGATAAGTACTATCCTGTATTATTCTTTATGGAGGCATGTCTTTTCAGATTGTGAAATATAGAGAGTATTTATATTTTTCAACCTATAGAAAGTGATTTTATTATAATATAGATTCAAATAAAAAATCTAGGAGTTAGATAATATTTAGAATAATATTTTTCATATAGATCGAGTCGTGAATGGTATTTCATATTCTTTAATGACTATGATGAGCTTTGGTTTGAAGGATGATGTTTTCGAAAGGGTTTTACCCCTATACATGGTCACTTCACGGTTAGGGAAAGCTGTGGAGGTTTCTAGGGAATATAATGTGGGATTATTGTTCATTGGGTGTTTGGGTGTATATTTTGAACATGTTTATAGTTATTTATTGAAGAGAAATATTCATAGCACTCAAAATATTTTATAAGGAGCTTCCTAGTTGGAACACAATTTTCAAAACTATAAAACCAATTTTTTTGAGTGGGGGTGTCACTACTATGAGAGAATCATAATTACTAAAATTGTGTAGTAATTTGAAAATTAACATATATTTCAAAAAAAATGGTAATGAATTTTTTTCTATATGGATATTATGTAACCCCTCCCCCCTCTCCCCTGTCACATGACCAAAACCTAGTTCACAATAACTCTCATTCCTCGATTTTATTCCCCCAGGTAAAAGTTTTTCATTGATTTATTCCTTAGCGATTATTAGTGTATTAACTCCACTTAATATTTCACTTCATCCATTGATAACTAGCCTACCAATTTGGAGAGGTTATGTCTTAAGTTTCATTGATAATTCCACCAGATCATCATTTATTCACCCAATAAAAATGCTGATTATTCTTGGTATGGGTAGATGAAATCCCATACATAGGAATGAAAATCACTACTCACTATTTCTATATAGGTATGTTACCCTATAATTGTTTTAGATTTTTTGGTAAAATTGGGTTAAATTAACTGATGAATAGAGTAATCATATTGGATATTTTTAGTTTTATTTCTAGGTAAATAATGGGAGTGGAAAAATCTTTATTTCTCATGGTTTAAGAAATTGTGACTCCCCATGTGAGTTATAAGGAATTTATTACTATATAATTAAATTATAAAATTATAATTTATTATAATTAATTATTTTGGATATTTTGGATTCAAAGATAATCATAGGAGATTTTACAAATCTCATAAAATATTATCAAGAGTATCTTATATTTTCATAAAAAATTATAACGTAAAATGAGGGAGGTGGTCCTAAACATTTTCCACATAGTTTATGCCCCATGATTTTGTGCATGTGGTCTCCTCTTTCAGCATGTATTGGTGGTAAAATTATATTTAAAATAAATAATTTTATAATACCTTGAGAAGGAATGGAAGTTATTTGTTTAATGACAAACCCTTCATAAATAGTATGGTTTATTAGCCTCTGAGGGCATAAAACATTATTATAAATATGTAACATGAGGTAAATAGACCCAATATAGGTCGAGGGCCGATAAATGGGTGTAGTGATCCTAGATACGGGTTCCATTTTCTTCTCTAAGTAGAGATCATTGATGAAATAAGTGTGGGTAATCTTGGGTGTCACCATGGACCCTTATAATAGTCCATGATAGAACCTTGAGATACCTTAAAACCATCAGGATAGTTGACTAGAGAGTGGTTTGACTGTTTCCCACCATTATTAATTGATAATATGTGTGGGAATATCATTTGATTGATTATTTATAGAATGTTCATGATATAAATCACCAATGATGTCTTTGGAAGTGAGATGAGCATAATTACATCTATCTAGAGTGATTCCAGTGTGTCATTTCCTATAAGATCATTGATGAAATGTGATGAGATAGTTTTACAACCATCCCTGATGATAATAGTTATATTAGATGTTATGGGGTGGTTGATTTCCCCCTAATTATTGTAATGAGACATTACCAGGTGTGAATCACTTACCAATATAATAAATGAATGTGTAAATTATATTACCATGTATGATTTACTCACCATAATAATAAATATAAGGTATTAATTAGATAAACAAGTGAAAACCATTTCCCATTGATAATAAATGAATGTTCAAATGAGACATGTGTGTGGGGAACATTACTTGTGATAAGAAATGAACATATAAATGATTGGGATCAGTGAGAAGTACAACCCTTGATAATAAATGATTTTATATATGAGACAGTTCTGTGGGATTCACATTCCATGATAATAAATCATTTTTTGATGGATGGGTGACATGTACACCCCCTTATAATAAATGATTCTATAAATAATATGGATGGGTGATATACACTTCCCATAGTAATAAATGAATGTATTAAATATTAAAGATTGGTGGGATACACAACCTGTGATAGTAAATGAATATAAAAAATGGAGGGGTGATATTCACTTCCCTAATGCAATATATATATATATATATATATATATATATTTGATATGGATCGGAGGGAAACACATCCCATGATGAGATATATATATGAGATAATCCAGAGGTTATGATCTTCCATCAGAGTGATCATATATATTTGAGATATACATATATATATATATATGAGATACTCTGGGTGGGATACTACCCTTGAGTGAAAATATACACTTATGATGATATTGTGGGAGTGTGTTTACAGAACACTTTTCATGGTTATAACATATGCTAAGAGACATCTGACATTGGATAAAGAAGGTATAGCCAATCTCATGTGTAACCATAGAACCCGAGGATCAATAATATTACTTTTTTTATTCTACTAGTTATTTATATTATATGAAGATCACATTAATATACAATATAGTAATAATTATGTTATGGATTCCATTGGTGTTGGCCTGCTGAGTTGTAATCACACATTGATCAAGAACTTTATATACATTATTATCTTAGGATACCACTTTTTCGTAGGTTCTGGTAGGGTAGATGATAATTATTAGATTGTTTATATTGATATCATGGACTGAGTCAAGAGATAGATGAGTTTAAGAGTGTTTAAGGATGTTGTATGGTTATTTTCTCTAATATTACTATAATATGAGTGTATGTTTGGAAAACATAATTCCTTAGACAATCACTTCGAGTTTTAAGCCTTCAACATATGGGGAAGAAAAACTTAGGTCAAATAATACCTTTCGTAGAGATACTGGTCAGTGGTATTGGGATGGGGAATATTACAAAGAATATATTTCTTATTTAGAAATTTATGTAACCAATTATAATGTAAATTAGTAATTTTTATAACATAAAAAAATTACAGAAATAAGGAACATTGGGTAATTGTTTTATTTTAGCTTTTTGAGGATCTGTATACAATATATGAATATGGAAAATGAGTGGAATGAATGTATTTAACAATAACTAGATTTGTAAAATAGGGATTTGGGTTTACTTCCGAAAACATATAATATAAATATAGATAAAGATATTGTACCAATAAAAATCATAAATAACATGAGTTCCAAGATATACTAATAGTGATCCTAATAAGATCTATAAAAAGGGTTTCACATTAGAGGTGAATACAATAAAGATATTCTTCATGTAAGGGTTAAAATATTTAAATGAGGAAAATATCCCAAGCCAATGTATATGGGTTTTTAGATCTAAAATGAAATAACCAATTTTCCATCAATAAAAAACTATTTTTAAAATCAATTGTGTAATTGGTGAAATGATAGATGATACCATATTGTGCTATAAAAATTTCATGAATCCCACCAGATACCATTGGGTACTTGGTATATGTCCACCGAGTTTTTAATACTTTTATAACACCATCTCCCACTTCCCTAATCCTTCCAATAAAGTATAAAATACTTCATTTACATTTATACTCATATTTTATCCAATTATGAATTTAAGACCATAAATTCACCTAAAAATAGAGGTTGAAATATTTAATATGATTTTAAATTATTTCATTTTGATTTTAATAAATCTAATAATTAATGGAAATTTTAGTCCTCTATTGAACTCAATTAAAATTCATATTTATTAAAAAGATAAAAACTCCCACCAAATTTGGTTTATTATTAATAAATATTATATCATCAACATAGATAAGATCTATTAAAATAACTCCAAAATTGATTTTGATTAAAATATTAAGAAGGAAGTTGAATTTGGTAAAACTATATTATAAAATAAAATGGTTGACTCTATCATAATAATCTCAAGAATTCAATTTGAAACAAGATCAACAAATAGATTAGTTTAGACCATGATTTAGAAAAGAGTTTTTCTCAAATATAGTGTGTTGTTAAAAAAAACATACTTATGATTTATAAATTTTAAATTTCCCTATTAACATCCTATTGATTTATTTGAAATTTCAAATATACTTTATAGTTTAGAAAAATTCTAGTAATTACAGGTATAACTAATATTTTAATTTTTTCTTCACAATTAAACCATACATCATTTTTATAAGCTATTAAAACCAATATATGTGTATTCATAAAAACATTCTAGACTCATTCACTTCAATTTTTAAATAACTCTTATTTAAAATAGTGACATAAAATTAGGGTGTCTTAATAAATTTCTATATATTAATTTACTATAATGAATTTTACTCATCTTAAATAGAAATTAACTAATTTTCTTCACTAATAGCCACCATAATATTTTTGGTTAGATTTATGAATGATAATATTGATGTTAATTATGATTATTAATGTAATATATGGTTTGACTCCCATTATAAAGATTATAGATCGTAACCAATTGATATTCATTAAGTATCATTAAATTTTTTGATAAAAAATTGTTGGTTTTTCTAAGTCATTTTCATGATTTGGGTTGTATAATAGGTAATTACATATTAATTTCCGATATAAAAAATAACAATCCCATTGAATTTTCATGATTAATTAATATCAAAATTTTACATTTCACACATCATGGTATTAAAAAGAGTTCTAATCCTATACAGTTTTGTTTCATAAAATGTTACATGAAAATTATTCCAAAACTTTAGTTAATTTATATAAAATAATTTATTAATAATTAATGGTAAAATATCCTATTAAAATACATTCATTTCACATAGATTAATATTTTATTTGTTTTATTTTATATAAATAAAAAAAATTATTAACAATGTCCAGGAATTATTAACATTATGTTTTTTAAAATTAAAAAATACATGATATTTTTTCATCAGAATGGTTATAACCAAAATCATATTAATAAAATAAAAACATGTATTTAAAATCATAATATAGAAAAACTCATAATCATTGATAATGGTTTAGGATACAATCTAACTATTTATTTCTATTTTTTTGAAAACCCTGCTTTTTGGGTTTTTCTCAAGTTACAGAAGTCATGATCACAACCAATTTTGCGAAAATATATCGAAAACATAATTTTCATAATAAAATGAATTGTCACATCTAATTTAATTTAGAGTATGCCCATTAAGGATTTATACTATTCTGGTCAATTTACAAAATAATATATGAGTTTCTTTTTTTATATCTAAAATGAAATCCCTTGATTATCTTGAACAATTAGTAATAATGGAATAAGAATAGTGATTTTTACTATCTGATAAACATATATGTTCTAAAAAATACTTGCGAACCAATTATAGTCAATCATAGGTAGAAAAAATCAATATATGTTTTGATCAAAAAAATCATACAATTTTTATGTGGGTAACATACTATATTTTGGTAAATATTATCTTCAAATTTATTTAATTAACCATTTATATATAATTTATTATGTCATTGAACATTATATTATCTATTATTCTTTTGTTAAAACTATTATTCTCAATTATTATTACTCAAATAAGAAACATGATTTCACATTAATGGATTTATATCAACAAAATATACATTTTAATTTCAATTTGTAAGAAATAGTAAATCCATCATTGAAAAATAAATTTTACACGAATCATTCTAAAACATTATATTATAACCATAAAAACAATGTTGTGTTTCATTAATAAATTTATACTTTAAACAATGAATATGTAATAATATTGAAATAAGTACTGATATTGAAATACCAACTTCAACACCACCAATTATTTTTCATTTAACATTGTCTAAAAGTGTCACAGGTCTGTAATTAACTTTTATAAGACTCTAGAAACAATAATAAAAACTAATCATGTATCTTAAATATCCACTATCCAATTACTATAATGTATTAGTAATGATCATAAAATAGTTATCCTATAAAGGGTTAGATCAATGATTTTGTTAGTACCTATGTCTATTTGGGTATATAATAGTTATCCCTTAGTGCCTTATTCACTCTATTTTCTTTAATAGGTTTTCCTTAAACGATATTAAATATTCCATAGAATAAAACTATTTTTGGTTTATAAAAACGGGATTTTCTTATATATCATAGGCAGATCTATGTCCTAAATTATGACATGAATTTGAGTAGACAAATTTAACTCTAACAGTATAACTAGAATATGTCAATGTGATTCAAGTATATCTTTATCAACATTTCATTTTGATATCCAAGCCTATTTTTTTGTTTTGGTGGTATTCAAGATCCTATCATCTTATTATATGTGTCTATACCATTAGTAAAACTATATAGATCAATTCTAAGATAGCCATTCCAAACCTAGAAAATCTCATTCCCTTTTTAAAAAGACAATTTTAAATTATTCCTATGTTTAGGAGTATGTTTCATGTAAACATTAGTACATGAGTCTTTTGAATATAGTTTTGGTAACCATTCAATTCATTTATATATTTTCAGAGTGTTTTATTGTAATGAACCAATATTTTAGTGATTATTTTTTCTTAATTAAGTACCATGTTAGTATCTTGTCTAGAATGATGTAATGTACAAAAATGAATATCCATATAACTTTTATAGTCATTAAATTAGTGTATATCACCAATAGTAATAATGTTATAAAAAAAATTTAAAGGGCATAATAAAAAAGGGAAATTTATACTTAAAAATGAATGTTTCTTAAAACTATTTTATGCGATCTTTTATACAAATTAATTTTATAACATTTGAAAGTATAATTGAAAAAAATAGTATCATGTTTCATTTATCATGGTAATATTAGATTAAGATGTGTTTTTGTGTTTTTTTCCAAATATTTTATTTTTAGTTTAACAGTTAATCATTTAATTTTAAAAATACTATGGTTTTTAATATATTAATACAATTTAACACTTATTAAACATTTCTTCTTACTAAATATATGTCTTATTATTATAATTATATATTATTAAATATATTTTTTGAATTACAAGAAATATATTATATTTTAAAACATAAGTAATATAATTTGAATTTTTTTAATACATTAGTATTTTAAGTTTGGTTTTCATCAAATGAATAAAATGAAATATATTTTAAATATATTTTTAGTGGGTTTAAAAACTATATTAATTTCCACTTTATTTTTATGAATAATGATTAAGTTACCCTTGATAAATATCAGTTACCCTAGTAAATTGATTATTTTAAATGAATATTACATTATTAAATATTTTATTTTTTTAAAATTAAAAGAAATTATAAATTAATACTATATTACGAAATATATA
Organism: Viscum album; assembly: GCA_963277665.1. NCBI lineage: Eukaryota > Viridiplantae > Streptophyta > Magnoliopsida > Santalales > Viscaceae > Viscum > Viscum album. Next base: position 1,058,783,949 of record OY728135.1, on the reverse strand, counting down.
TAAATTATTTAATAATCATTTAATGGGTAATAAATGTTAAATAATATTAATAACATTTAATGATTTGAAATAAAATTCTTTAATTAGAATAGTATTTTCGCACTTTATAATTTTTGATTTAGAAGTAATTTTTCTCCTTCATAGAAATTGAATTATGATAAATAGAGAAACAATTCATTTTCATCATGTAGAAATTTGGAAATAATTATAGACTTATATTTTTAGTAATAAAATAAATAACATGATTAATATTTAATTAAATGTAACAGTTGTTTAAATCAATATTATTTGGTTGCCAAAATTTTCTAAAAACACATGGTCATTATATATTCAAGAAATATTTTAATAGATGGTAATGTTTTACTTACATGTCATACAAACATAACTTCACCTAAATCATCTAAATTTCACATAATTCAATTCTTACACCTTAATAGACATTTTTTTTGTTAATGTCCTTCTTCTTCACCTCTAATAGGGTGATCAAACACACTCATTAAATAATCCACTCATATTTTGATGTTTAATTATAACATATCCCCAATTTTCTCTAATTTAACTACATTGAATTTCCTAGTTCCCATTGTGACCACAATTTAGCCCAAGGACCTAAAATAAAAGGACATCATCAAGAGGAAGTTTTAGGCCTCAACATAGGTATGAATTATTTCATAACATTTATTTATTATTCATTACATTATAAACAAACCATAAACATATTATAATAAAAATCATCATCATTAGTTTTTTTATATTTTAGTATAATAAGTTTACAATCAATATTTTTTCCTTTCATATAATAAGAAAAACAAGAATCATCAATATTTTGTGCATGAATTACTGCTTCCACGATGAGAAACTATAAGTATTTAATCAATTCCCGTAATTGATGGTATTAATATAATATTAATTAATAAACATAATTTATATATTTTATATCTAATTTTAAAATAATCAGTTACAATACACATTCCTCCCTCTAACTCATTGGGTTACATAAACCCAAGTTGTACATCGTGCAGACTACCACCTACATGAATAAACATGTTTCATTTTAAATCACATACAAAAATGAATGGTTTTAGTTTATAAAGGATTATTATATATAATATATATAAGTAATATGTATCAATAATATACTAATTTTTAGATAAAAGACATGTTATGACTGTTATAATATAATTATTCAATATCATAAGCTAATTGTAAACTAGTTCATTACTATTTTTATTTTTTAGAAACGAGACCAAAAATCCAAATTTATTATATTTGAAAATAATAAGTTTTTATAAAAAATAAATTCCATGATGTTTAGTGGTTTATAAATAAATATATTTTGGAGAAGAAGGAAGAATGACATTGCTTCAATGAACATGGTTCAAAATGGAGAATATTATTAATACCTGATGTTGAATAGAGAATAGAACATGCTAATAACTTAAAGAAATTATTATTAATAAATAATATAATTTTTTATTTATATAAATAATGTTATCAAATAAGTAATTAATATGATTAACATTATGATACAGGTGGTTAAAGAACATATTTATAAATTAATCATGAATTAAATGGACTAAGTAACTCAAACTCCATTCCAGGAGATATTCAATTTCATATTTGAAAATAATTGTTTCCAAGTATTTCACTTTTAATTGACGTTATCTTATTTTTCAAGGGAATTTTTTTTGAACGGATTCCATTACAATGAATGCTTTTATTTTTATTTTTTCTAAAAAAATGGTATGATTTGGAAAAGATACATTCAACTATGAATTTTGAAAAGGTGAATAAATAATATTTTCAAAAAAAATCTATTGATTTAATTTTCAATGATTTTCCTTAAATGGAGTTATTTATAAGTATTCAACATATGTATTTTTTTATTCTCTGACTATTTAAGGTTATTTTTTAGTATCAAGTGATTTAATTTATAATATCATTGGTATGTTTTATGAGAATCGTATTATTTCATGGGTTCTTTATGAAAATTGATTGATTTATTTGTAATTTTTTCTAGAAAGACAATTAACAACCATGAATTCATTATATGATGATTTGGAAATTTATTGAAGCCAATTTTATTTTTATGGGTTATTTTATTATGTGATAATTGTTTTTAAGTGGAACTAAAATATATTAAATATGATATGGGTGAGACTTATATCAACCACCAATCAATAGGGTAAATTCTTATATCTCATAAGATAGAAATATAATGTTAATAGTTTAGTGAGTTTCTACGTTCAAAAATGGTGAGTGTAATGGATTTTATCTATACTCAATGTTTTATGAGTGAATAGTTTTGTAGGTATCTATATCCAAAAATATGAGAAATTATATTTTTATTATTTTGCCAAAATCTTTCCAATGTTCAATGGCCCATGTGTTATGCTTCATGTTTTATTTTGCTCATTCCTTTGTAAACATGTTATCATTGGAGATGTTATGTCTATATTTCATTCTTATGGTTAAAACATATTGTATTATGTTCTATTAAGACATATATTTTCCCATATTCATTATTTTATATATTTTTATGATCTAACCAACTTGGTATTTGATATGATATCCCTTATATAGTGTTTAAGCTCAACCATTTTTTTGTTTTCCCTTCCTTAATATTTTAAGAGGAACATGTATAATGTAATTTTTAAATGTGGATTTATATTATGGAAAAGTGTTCAGAGCATTTAAAATAAGTTCTTTGTGGTTTTATATAGAAATACACTAATCCTTTTGTCCTTATATGGCATGAAATTCTTTGGATGTAATAATTAAACCATGGAATCCATGTATAATTTATGTTTGTTTATCTTAGGACACATCATTTGGTATCATAGCATGGTTTAGTTATTTTGGATAATAGAATGAGTAAAATTTAGTGATAACCCTTCATATAATCCTATGTACCCAAGAGCATCCTAGGTTATGGATGAGATGGGACTGTGGGTTTTTTATCAATACATCACTTTATAGACACTACAAGGGGAAATGGTTTTAGAATAGTTTCTTATAGGGTTAATAACCCCAAATAGAGTCAGTATATTATATATCAACCATCATTTAAATTCATAGTGAATTATACCTTACCGCACTTATTGTTTAAAACTCCTATGGGATATGGTTATGATAATTCAAATTTTCTTTACAAAAAATCCTGAAGGATTTGTTTATCATGTAAACAAGTGAGGTTAATGATGTTATAGGAGGGAAATAATCACGGATAAAAATGATTTAATGTTTTTGGAGTTGATAAGGATGAATATACACTTTATTTTTGTGTTATTGATTATAAAATCATAGTTTTATACATTAATCATTAAAAAATTATGTACCCTTAATATAAACATTCCTTTATCAATTAAATGACTATACCATTAAGTAACTGAGATAATAATGGATGATATGGACATTTTGGTGACTATCTATGTGTGATGAGAATTGGAGTTTGAAATCACAGGGAAAAGATCACTAAAATCTCTCATATTATGAATAGTATGAGATCCTAAATTCATCAAAAGGGAGAATATTACAATTACATCATTTCATTGTCAACACACCCTATAAATTAATGGACCTTAAAACACATTTATTGCTGAGAAATAGATTAATTTAATGAAATTGTAGTCTTTTATCATAAATTATTAAAAAATGTGAATTTCATTTTTATTATCAATCATCTAGAGTGTCATGCTAAAAATGGTGGAATCTTGATAGGAATACAATGTAAAGGGAGGAACTATATTCCATGAATTTAGAGGATTCAAATTGAATATTATTTACTAAATATTTTCCATGAATCCTTTACACTATAATGGAATGAGAGTTACTAGAATTGAAACAAAATTAAGATGAGTCTGTTGGATATTACAATGAAAAATTCACAAATCTCACCATATATGCCTCAATTACTATCTATAGAACTTGAAATAGTATTGATCAATTCTTTGGTGGATTAAACCTAGTATTTGAAGGTCATTATAAATAAGATTTTTTGGAAGCTGTGAGAATGTTGTCCGATGTAACTTCTAGTTAAAATGGAAGATAAGGACACACATGATTCTATATAAAGTAAAATAAATGTTGATTATCATACAATCCCTAATGAATGATCTCCGGGAGATAAGAAAGTTCAATTTCCATCATGTAAATAATGTGGGTGGAAGCACCTGGGTAATTGAATTAAATTATCTAGTAATTTTTACACATTTGGAAATGAATGAGAACATACATATGATTTTTGAAGGAATTGAAATAAGATGAAAAACACCACATAGGTTAAAATTCACCCCAATAGATGTTCCAACCACTCTAAAATGCATCAAATTTTAGGATTATATGAATTATGGAAAATTGTTCACTTACCCTAGATGTATTGAATTAAATATGTAGTAGAGGCCTTTTAAAACCCAATGGATTAAGGGAGGGAATATTCAATCACTACTGTTGAGGAAAACATTAATAATGAAGTGTTGAGAGGTACACTGTTTCCCCACTCTAGAAATACGAATTCCTTATTTCACCCTAGTTAATTTCATTATTGAATATATTATATGTTTCAATGAAAATTAATTCACCAATTAAATCATAGAATATAAAGTTATTATTTAGAATACCCACTGGAAAACTTAATACATTTATGTTGTAAAAATATTCTCTAATCAATATTAATGGAGAGATATATTTAAAATATCTGGTTCTTCTCCTTTTATTTGAGTTTAAAATAATTTTAGGTATGGACTATATTTCCTTATTAAATGCTCATATTAATTTCTAATAAAGTTAAATATGTATTAATATCCCTAATGTTTCGGATATCAAATATCTATATGATGACGATCCTAATCCCCATTTGGATGATAATTCTATAATATGGGTCTTGATGCCCAACAAAAGGGGTTCGTATATCATATTATTGGGGAGGAATTAAACATTGATAACATTCACATTGAGTGAAAACATGATTATGTATTTCCTAATCAACTTTTGGGTCTTCCCCTAGAATATGAGGCTGAGTTATCAATCAAAATCATCCCTCAGTCATGTCTTATCTCAAAGACCTAATATAGAATAGATTCCAATGAATTTGATGAATTGAGAAAAAAATTTCAACTGAATCTTGAAAAGGGTTCAATAATACATAGTTCTTTACATTGGGGTGAACTAACAATTTCTTTATATAAAAATGTTGTATCGATGCATCTTTACATTAATTATCATATACTTAAAATAATCATGATAAAAAACAAGTTTCATATACACCATATTGATGGACTGTTTGATTAACTCAGAGGAACATAGTTCTTCTCAAAGATTAACCTCTGGTCTTGATCTCACCAACAAAGGGTAAAAATTAAGGATATTGTTATGATAATATTCCAGAAAATCTATAAAATCTCTGATTTTATAGTGATTCAATTTTGGATTACCAATTCTGCAAATAAATCCTAAATAATATGAATAGATTCTTTTGAGATTAGATGGATCAATTTGAGGTAGTCTATATAGATATTGTCCATATATATTCCAAAAGAAAGTAATAGTGTGGATATCACTTATGGTTTGTGTTTAATTCACTATGGATGGAGAAACTATATGATAAAATTAAAAAATATGAATTCAGGATAAAAAAGAATTACTCTTGGGTAATGTCGTCACACGTGAGTGTATATATATAGATCCATCGAGGACTGAAATTATTGGGAAATGGACTATACCACCCACATTGACTGAAATCAATAGTTTTCTTAGGTTTTTTTATATTAACTATTATTTGTGTAAAATTTAACATATATATCATTACCCTTAGCCAAGATATCAATGAAATGATTCAAGTTCATCTGGATGAAATAATTAGAGGAAATCTGTAAAGTCCCGTAAAATTCAAGGAAAATTTTTCTTAATTTTCATTGGGATTTTACAAGAACGCAGTTTCTAACGGCACTTGATTCCGAGGCCCGGTGTGCCCGGAATCAATTTCTAAAGTTTAGCTCGGGTACGTTCAGTGAACGAATGAGCGGGTTTTCCTAACTTTTGAACCGGTGCTCGGAATTGAAATATGAGGGCACCGATAAAACCGCAGCGCCGGTAATTGCATAAGAAGACCCTTTTTGGAGTTGTGTTTTCTCGGGAGGAGTTTAAAAAATGTGAGGGATAAAAATATAATTGTTATACAATGATATTTTCATTTCTTGTTAAGTGGATTAAGTGTTGTGTCACAATACTTTATCCCTCTCTTATGTAGTTATAACCTATTTAAGGGAGTTAGGGGTGGGACTCACTTGTAGTAAACTACCTATGAGAGGACTAAAGGTGAGGTGGGGCCCACACGAACCCCACCCCTGCAAATTCCTTAAACCTCCTCTAAGTCCCCCATTAAGTGGGTGATCTCTCATCTTCCATAACCCACTCCAACCCCCCTTGTGACATATCCTCTCATTAATGATGCCAAACCTACTTCATTTAATTTTGACAAGCTCGAGATTAATTAAGTTAAGTTAATTCATCATTTTGAAATGTTTTGAAAATGCATGAGATGGGTAATAAAATAAGAAGAGTCTTATTTTATTAGGGGTTGGATGGTTGTGTGGGAAAGAGGAGGAGATAGAAGTTCATCTTCCACATTGAATAACGTGAAGAACGGTTCTTCTCCGACGAAGAACATTGACCCTTTGACTTAGAAGACTCGGCGACCCAGATTCTTCCGTCTTCATCTTCCTCCACGACAAGGGAGAAGTCGCCGACCACGGTGATCATCGCCAACGACAACGTACCTTCCTTCTTCATCATAGTAACTAGTGAGGAGACGTCATTTCCTCCTCGGACGCACCCTGACGTTCACAGAATCTACGTCCGACCTCGCGACGCCGTTCTTTGCGACACCCGATGTGCGACGTCAGATATCCAGGTAGGGGTTGGTTTTCATGTCCTATATAATTTTAGACGTTCTTCGATATTAACAGCCAACTGTTATCAAAATAACGGAGGAGGTCAGACCGCACAAACACGGACGAACCTCCTCCCCTTTTTATTTTGTTGGTTATCTACGTGGCATGATATGGAAGCGACGCAGTGCCGTCGCACAGTGCAGGAATACAGAGAATCCCGATGAAGAAGCATGGTGTCGTCGCGCCGCGCCTTTGAGGTCGAACGAATCTGCGGTCGGAGTCAGACCGCGGCAAAGGGGCGCCGCTCCGTCGCGCCGCGCCGGAAAACCACGAAGACGGCGCGTTTTGTTATTTGACATGCGGATTGATGGGCAACGACAAACGAGGCCGCAAAGTAATTTTGAAGCCTCCGCAGTGAAGGTTGGGTCCCGGGAGGATCATTGGCGAAGATGGCGTGCAATTCCGACCACCGAAACTCGTCCGGTGGTCCGTGGAGAAGCTCGCTGGTGCGCCTCGCCGGCACGGCTGCGCCGGCGGTATGAGGCGGCGGCACCCGGCGGGCCGCCAGAAGGAACCGCTTCGGCGGCAGCACACGGTCCCGCGACCGTGTGGGACCGGAGGAGGGCGGGACGCGGTGGCTCGGCCGCCTCCGCTGGCAAGGGCGGATCCATGCGGGGCCGCGGTTCCCTCACGCGGGGGCAGCACGCCCCCCGCTCCGCTCGGCCCTCACCGGCCGAGCCGACCCGCCTGGCGGCCGGGCCGCGCACGTGCCGTCCGGGCCGCACCGGCCGGGTCGGGCCAGGACCCGGGTCGGGTCGACCCAGGGGGGGTTGGGCCGGGTCGGTCCGGGCCCAGACCCCCCGTTTTCGGACCCCTTTCGGTCTTTTTCCCATATCGTGGGATACAAACCTCCGATCGACTCACCTTAAGTTGTAATGTGATCCTTGGATCGAGACGGTCGTTTCGGTATATTACACGCAAGGTTTTGGAGAACTTTGGGTTCGGCCGGGTTGGTTCGGATACGTAACCAACCGGGTCCTCGGAGCGGAAACGGCTATATCTTGAGCTCCGGACATCCGATTGATGTGCCGTCGACTTTGTTGGATTCCTCTTGATGAGACGGAACTTTTGGCTTACTCCTCTCGAGGTTTGGATGCCGTCGGAGTGCGTTCGGGTTGGTTCGCTCACGAAACCAACCAGACCCCTATAACGAAAAAGCCAATAACTGACAGACCGGGCGTCTGATTGACGCGTCGTCTATCTCGTTGATTTCCTACTGATGAGATGGAACTTTTGGAATACATCGCTTGAGTTTTAAATTCAGTTGGATAATGGCCGGGTTGGATTGCACCCAAAATCCAACCGGGCCCCTAGAACTGAAAAGCTGATAAATTTCAGACTAGACCTCCATTTGACGAACCGTCAGTGGCATTGTTGATCACGTGGAGAAACGGACACTATGAGTTTACCCTATGAGAGTTCGGGGTACAGTTGAGATACATCCAGATTGGTTCACACACGAAACCAACCGGCCCCGGGGATGAAAAGACTAGTAACACACAAACCGGGCGTCCGAATGATGCGCCCTCTATTGCGTTGATACCCTTGTGACGAGGCGGTCCGTTGAAATAATTATTCATGGAACTTTGTGATACTTGGAGTATAAACATGTAGCTCGTGGAGCGGACCCTCACGGAGACGAGCATGTGGAGTACGGAGACCGTGTAGCAGGCTGAGACCTGACGACTGCTTGATTGATCGACTCGGTGTGTTTCGGATAGCCCAGTGGGGAGCGCTTGGTTGTAGCGGCAGAACTATGGTGGAGGAGCGCTTGGTTGTAGCGGCAGACCCGCGGTACTCAACAGAAGGAGTACCTCTGGAGGCTATGAGGGGGAGCTCTTGGTTGTAGCGGTAGACTCACAGCGGAGGAGCGCTTGGTTGTAGCGGCAGACCTGCGGTACTCAACAGAAGGAGTACCTATGGAGGCTATGAGGGGGAGCGCTTGGTTGTAGCGGCAGACTCATGGTGGGAAGCACTTTGTTGTAGGAGAAAGCCCATAGTACTCAACAGGAGGAGTACCTCAGCAGTCTTAGCTTAGTGAGCAGTACCTCGGAGTCGTGAAAGGACCACTATACACTCCAGAGATGGGACTCTTCAGTAGTTACGGTTTCGATAATGAAAATCCTGGTGTGAGCTGAGACTAGACCTTTGTGTTTACCCATGATTGAGAAGGGTCAATTGATAACTTAGGTATATGTATGGTCATATACCTGGGTAGTGGTTATCCATTTATTTCATAATCTTTGTGTTTCCTCATTATTGAGATGGGTTACTTGATAAATTGGGTATATGTATGGGCATATACCTAGGTAGAGGTTATCTGTTGAGATCTTCTTTGTGGTTATCCTTGTTTTATTTAGTGAGACCTTGAGGGTCTCGGGGTCCCTAGTGAGTGTCATTATACTAACCCCTGCACGGGCTATGCCCGCACCTCGTTGTGTTGGTTTTAGACGACGGGCAGCGTAGACAGAGGCCGAGTGTTCGAGGACTGGGCGATACCCAGAGGTGGACCTCACGACGAGACAGTATCTGGTGGTGGACTTCACGATGAGACGACACTCAGAGGAGGTTGATGGGTGAGAGCATTGTGGAGTCTATCTGTACCTACCCTTCAGGTAGGATCCATGGTGGACGATCTAGGAGCTGCGCTATCTGTATCTACCCATCCAGTAGGAACCTTGGTGGAAGATCCAAGAGCTTCTTGTCAACTTCCGGCTGTTTTATCTTTTTCCTTGTACTTTACAGTTGGGCTTGTATTTCCGGACCCTTTACTTTCAGCACATCTTGTTTCAGTTTTACTTAGTGTTTTACTTCCTCTTGTACTCTATGGTGTTTTTTTACTTTTATAAAGGCAATGCCTTCCCAGTTATCTGGATTTACACCTTTGGTGCTAGTCGCCATCCCCTGCCCTTTGGAAGGCAGGCATGGGGTAGTCACTGCACGGGCCCCGAGGACGGTTCGTGACAAAATCATCAAGAAACTCATGGATTGGATGATCACTATACCAGTTCTTATAGACTATATTGGAGAAGGGTTTATAATTTATACTAATTCATTAATAAATTTATGGGGATTAATCCTGATGCAAAATGTAGTGGAAATATCTGAGGCCTCCTTCCAATTAAAAATCATGATCAAAATCACAGGATCAATGATTTGGAATTGGTTTTGTTGATCTTTTCAATGAAAATTTGTAGGCATTACCTTTATATTGAAAAGTTTTTTATATATAATAATCACAAAAGGTTTTAATGTATCTTTATGTAAAATTATTTTATCGTAAAAATTATATATTTAGTATTAATAAAATTTTATGACACATTAAGATGATATCACCATGTAAAGGAAAACAAGGTGAATGATGCTCTGAGTATAAAATACCAAGCTACATTGTTCATGATGACGGTTTAAAAAGACCCCATACTCATAGATTTAGGTAGGATGAATCATCACATAAAAATGGGAAGAGATAATATATTATCATACAAAATTTACTTCGCAACCATATATTATAATTATGATCAAATTATCCTAGAATAATATTGTAGAGATACAGAAAAGGTACTGAATATTCCGTAGTTCACATTGATAAATATTCTGTTACAATATTTTGAACCAGGATATGTTTTCAAACTATATAAAAACTATATATGGATATTTTCAAAGATACAAACAACTCATCCATCTTTATCCATGATGTTGGTACAAATTTTTATAAAGTTATCAAGAAAAAATATATCGACATAACATGATGATGTAAATTGTGTAATATATATCTTGAATTTCAGTATTATAGAATGTTAAAGAAGAATGAAACTACTAACAAGATGATACAACCAATACGTGTACCTATATATAAATGGTAAAACATCACCATGGTCTTCATCACAGGACTCAAAAAAATGTCCACTGTTAAAAATGTTTTATGGGTTGTAGTTGATATCTTTACAATGTTAGTGAATTTTATTCCCATAAAATAATATTTACCTCTTGACCAACTCACCATTATATATATAGGGGGTGTATTAATGCTACATAAGGTAACAATATAAATTTAATTGGAATGATATAATAGGGTTAACCTGAGGTTCATGAGATGTCTTCAGAGAGAATTAGTGAAAAAGATGATCTTTAAAATTAAATATCATCATCAGATAGATACTTATTACAAGATAAACATTCAAAATATATAGTATATTTTGAGATATTGTTCAGTGTATTTTCAAGGAAGATACATTCAATATATTCCTTTGATAAAATTCTTTAAACAAAATAGTTTCTGTTCTCGTATCCAAATGGAATTATATGAGGATATTTATGAGAAGAAATTTAGAAATCCAACATGGGGGGATGAAGTTATATAGAAGAAGATTAAATATCCTAACCATGTATAATAAATTATTGATACTGTTCGAACCATTCAAAAATATATTAAATGATCAAAAGTTTGATTGAAGAGTTATATTTATAATCATTGAAGAGATCTAGAGTTTTTAGTTGGTGATAATTTATTTCCCCAAATATCTCTAAGGAAATGGGTCATGAGATATATGATGATATGGAAGATGATACATGGATACATTGATCATTTAAAGATTATTTATAGTTTTATAGTCCTAGATTTTTACTTAGTGATCCCTCTATAACAATCTTAATCCATGATGTATTCTATGTATCATTTCTGAGGAAGTAAATACCATATCGATAAGAAATAATAAACTAAAAAGTTTTGAAACTAGAACATGACCTCTCTTGTGAAGAAAAACATATAGAGATATTGGATAAAGAGATAAGTTTTTATGGAACATGATTACTCATCATTTCAATTTTCGATGGATAAATATTATGTTTGAGAAGGTTATTTGGGAATGTTAGTCTGTGATGAGAAAAATGTACCGTCACTTGTTTCATTCCTTATAATAAAATGTTGTGGATGTAATTATTTGGGGGTAAATGTAATTACCAAGGATTTATATATTTAATTTCTTAATTAAGTAAGATTTATGTGTCTATCGTGGCATACAAAACATGAAAAAAAGATTAATAACTGAGTTACCAAAACAGTAGTTCAATTTTGGGTTGTCACCAAATGTAAACACATTATAATATATATATATATATAAATATAATAATACCAAGCCCATTTTATAAGTTGAAATATTTAATTCTTAAAATAATTGTATGCATGCATATATCATGATTAGTTTTATCCATTTTATTAGTTTAATTTAAGAAATTTAACACCATTTTTTATTTTATCATGATCATACAAGCTTAATATGAATTTTTAGGATTTTTATTGAAAAAAATTATTGTTATTTTTATAGTGAAAAATAACTTTTTTTAAAGAACCATTGATTTTAATATATAAGATAAACCCCAAAATGAGGATATATTTCACATGAAAACGTATATGTCATTTAAGTAACATTGTATTTTTTAAAAATTAATGTTTCATGTAAAACCTATATCTGATATTTTAAAACATAAGTAATGTTATGTGAAAATTTACGTTAAATACATTTGTATTTTAGAATAATTTTTTTTAAACAAATCTAATGAATTAGATTTTAAAATGAAAATATGTGGTAATAAATTATCTAATAAATTCCCCTATATTTGTATTCACAAATATTATGTAACCCTGTACAATTCTCAGTTACCCTACTAAAATGATTATTTTCACTGAATAATAATATTCAAAAGATTGTATATTTTTTAAAATTAAATTAATTGGTTGTAAATTTTAAATATATTATTATATATATAGATTAATCGATACTCATTTTATGTGTAATCAATATTAAGAAGATTAATAACACTTAATGATTAATAACATTATTTTTCTTGAAATTTTTTAACGCATTATATGTTTTGATTTAAATGTTATTTATATATTTTTTAGAAATTGAATATTGTTAAATAAGCCCCATATTTGGATTTATGAAGTCCAATTTTTTTTAATAATTGTTCAAATATATTTTTAGTAATAAATTATTTTATATGATTAATATTTAATTAATAGTAATAATGTTTTAAATGACTAATCCAACGTGGAACGAATTTTAATAAATTATCATGAACTTTATGCCTTCTATAAACCGTTTTTAGGGTATAGAGTCATAAATAAATTTTTTAACAACCATTATTCACACAAATAACCTAACTTTAATGCCTTTCCAATCATACCCCTTACTTAAATTTCTTATCCATGGAAGAGTCCACATTCTTACCCTATAAATGGGGGGTCACTTCTGCATATTCAATAATACACTCATATTTTGATGTTTCCTTGAAACATTTACCTAATTCACTCTATTTGAATTAATGTAAATGCCCCACTACCCCTGATCATGAATAATTATCCTAATTCCCTCAAATATAAGGCCTTCTCCAAGTGGATGTTCGAGGTATCACCATAAGTATCAAATATTTATTAACGATTATTTCTTATTATTCCATTTAAAAACCAACCATAATTATATTATAATAAACAAATAAAATCCATTAGTGTGTTGAGATATTATTATATATTCTGAATTCTATTATTTATTATCTTCTATTAACTACGAAAAACATGAATCTTCATTAATGCATATGCATATATTTCATCCTCCATGAACTGGTGCATTCAATTTTCCATCACCACAACACATGGATTGTCTAAATAATGGTATTAAAGAATAATTATTATTAATGTAATTTAATAATGATTATTAAATGATAAATTTTTATCCACCTCCATCCCTTTCACTCATTTCATAACATAAACAAAAATCATGCATTGTGAGGACTACAACCTCCAAGTATAGAAAATTTTTGTTTTCCTTCACATAAAAATATTAATGGCTCTAGTTTATAGTGGATGAGTATTTATAACATATATAATTAATATATATAATTAATGATCATGTTTTTGGAAAACCCAAAAATATATGATCATTATAATATAAACAATAAATATTTATAAATAAAAGAACTTGTTCATTACCATTTTTTCATAAACTGTGACAAAACATCCCATTTAATGGTATTATAAAATTATAATTATTTATAAAAAAGTAATTAGAAAACCATTAATGGTTTTTAAATGATGAAATTATGGTGAAAAGGGAATATTCACAACTCTTTTAGAAATATACTTCATAACTATCAAGATTATAAAGACCTGAAGGTGAACTAAGATTATGAAAATCTAATTCCTGCAGGTAATAAATCATAAAAAATAGTATAAATGAAAATTTATATGAACATGGTTCTTAGAGAGGTAAATAAAATATTTAAATTTATCATATAGGATGTTAAATAACATCTAGTGAAATCAATTTTAAAGAAAATGGGCTTAGTAACTTAAACTCTTTTCATTGAGTAATAAAATTTTTAATTTGAAATTTGTTTCCCAAGAATTTTAATTATAAATGATGTTCTCTGTTTTTATTCTGCGGAAAAAGGTATTTTTTACCCTGATCTATTTCAATAAATTTTATTATTCTTATTATTCTTAAATTTGAAGGATACTTTTTTAAAAGAGTGGTGTAATAATGAATTTTACAATGATGAATAAAAATTATTTTAAAAGGGGTATTTTTAGGATATAGATTTAATTATCAAATAAAAATATTCTCCTTTAATGGAGTAACATTTCACATTTAACTATATGTATTTCTTTAAATGTGTAACTATTTTGGGAGATATTGTTTTCCAAATCAAGTAATTTATTTTATGACCTCATTTAGATGTTTTATATAACTAATTTTATTTCACAAGTTCCTTATTAGAAGTTAATGATTTCATTATGTATGTAAAAAAACACATTTTGTTTCCATAGGTTCTTTATATGTTGATTTCAAAATTTCATACAATGCAATTTATTTCTATGGGTTATTTTATGATGTGACGAATATTTTTATGTGGAATAAAAACATGCAAATTAATAGATGGGGGATCTATATCTCCATCGAACACATTGAATAAATGATTATATATAATGATATTGAAATTTTATATTAATGGATTAACAAGAAACCATTTTCACATAGGGTGTGTTTGTTGTAATTTCACACTAATAACAGTTTCATGAGTGAATGTGTTATCATCTATCCATGTCCATTTTGATAAAAAAAATCTAATTTTTATTATTATATAATATTATTTACTATGCTCTCTGGATCATGTAATGTGATTAATGTATTATTTTTTTCATTTTATGGAAAAATTGAAATCATTTGAGATATAATTTATATCCTTATTGATTACAGTTACCACTTATTTTTATATGTTCTTCAATGTCAGATAATTTTCCTTATTCATGTTTTTTCATATGTTTATGAGATGTACATTATGGTATTTGATATGTTATCTCCAACAAAGAATTTAATCTCATACATTTTTATGCTTTCTCTTCCCCTGAATTTAAAGAGGATTATTTCTCCTGGAAAATAAAATATTGGATTTAGATTACAGAAAAGTGTTCACCGTATGTGACATGAATTTTTATATGTTTTAATTTGTAATGAAACTAAAACATTAGGTCCTTGGGTTATATGTCTATATTTTAATGTAATAATTAAACCATATAATAAATGTTCTGTTAATTTGTGTTTATGTTTGGTCACATCATTTATTTCTAGGTGTGATTTATGTCTGATACCCTCATTATTAACACAATGATATTATTGTAAATTTATATACATTATTTAATAATTATGCATGGTGTTATTTTTTTATTCCAATACCACGTTCTTCTTGTTAATTTGTTAATTTAGATCTAAAATATTCCATTATACTGCACATTTAAATATTCTTAATTTTCAATGGTATTTATGAGTTAATGGAAAAATAATGATTCCATCAATAGTATACAATGGTGGTGTATCTATATTTTATCATTTTTATGTTTATAACATATACTAAATGTTATCCACACTCAATGGTTCTTCTAATGGTATTTTGTTTTATTTCACATGAATACATTTTTGAATTAATCACCAAAATATATTCATCGATATTTCTAATGAGAATAGAAAAAAATATAAAAGTTGAATAATTATTCTTAACAACATGAGTCATTATTGCCTTCAAATATCAAGAAAATTAATATGATTTGGGAATATATAAATAAATAACATTAAAAACATCAGTACACACCATGAAAAATACCATATCACATTATTTTATATCACTAGTCTTTCTTTTTTTCCTCGTGATATGAGTGAAGAACTTCTTATGATACAGGTTCATATAACAATATAACAGTGTTATATTTTTTGGTATTATCTATTTCTATGTCTTGTCCCATGATTCACCATTTCACTATAAATTTCCCTATTATTATAAAAATATATTTCTTATGAGGATATATAAATTTAGAATGTATAATTAAAATTTCAAAATTAAAAAAAATTATATTAGACTTTATCACTCCTTGCATCCACTATGTATCCATTATTATCTCATATATATATGTACATAATAATTAATTTAGTGAAATTTATTTTTTCTCTCCCTCTAATAAGGTATTTTATTTAATAATGTTGGTTTCTTTTTCACTCATGTATTTTTTTAGCCACATATTTTTGTACATATCCATTGAGTCTCACCAAACATACCGATGAACTAGTAGATGACATTACACACCTTTATACCATAGCCAATGATATATACATCTATTTTTTATGGTGTGTATAATTGTTATTGATATTGTAATATTTCAAATAGATCAATATTGCCTGAAAATTTATATTTATCATAAGAAATCCAGGAAATATCAATAGATTTCCTCTATTTCTTGGAATATCACATAAACGTTTCAAATGCATCCCACGCATCATAATCACATTCCTTGACACAAACCAACCATCAAATCTAAATCTAATAAATCCTGGGTTATAATATTATAAAACATTATATTTTTTAAAGATGGTAATATATAAATTCAACTAACTCCAAATAATATACACTTTTATTTATATAAAACTACATATGCACTCTCTAACTTTATCTATTATAGACTGATTTCACACTATTTTAATGAAATTAAAACGTAACACCCCTATATATTCTTTGAATAGGCAGAAAAATCCAATCCCCCTGATATATTCCTACTTAACCAAGGCATGATGTTGGAAATAAGATTTGGTTATTATAAGTTCTACATATGTATAATTACCTCTATAATCACACCATCTCTACACACCCTATAAAAAACTCAAAACACTCAAATAGTTAATAAATAACCAAGAGAATACATTGGACATGGGAAGATGCATCAGATCAACTAGGTCATATAAAGAGATAAAACACCAATTTCAATAGATAATTCACCTATTATGGGTTTGGAAATATGTTTGTGAGGATTCAAAAAACATGATCATGGGTACATAGATATTCCAGTCTCAGTATGTTTTATCTAACATTTCATTTTTTGATGTGCTATTTTATCTCAATATATTTTGTGTTATCATGTTCGAAATTATTGTTAGAAAATTTAATGTAATTTTTATTATCAAAAATAATAAATATATAAATCAATATCCATATACCAACTTCAACTAACTCTTACCTTTTCTATAGATGTTGTTTCAATGAATGAGTAAATTCAATGTATTCTACCTTTGTTATACATAAAAAATATCTCATGTGTCTTTCTCAACAATGACAAACACTTTATTCTTAGATAATATTCCACCTAATTTAGTTTCATATAATAATTTATTGTAAATTTTTATAATCTATAAATTCCATATGTTTATTTTTATTATATTCAATATAGAACATATCATATTTCATTTCTGCTTATATGAATGTGAGAATTAATTTCACTTCAATCATATAAATTTCAAAAAGATAACATTGTAATTTTACAACATGAAAAATAAAATATACATTTTCAATATTCAAAAATGAAAAATATAAAAACCTATAATTATCAATCTATATTTTTAGACAATCAATGGATTTTAATAATTATCTTATATCACATTGGTAAGTGTATCAATATGAGTGATTATTTTTCGATGATCATCCATGTGAAACCTTTTGAGTATTAGTTTTTTTAATTGTTTTGTTAAATAAATATAGAAATGTAACACACAAAGATTTCGTAGAATGTTATTTTCTTTAATGTAATTCAATAGCTTGCACTACATGAAACACCAAGTTCGAGTGCACAGTGACAAAACAAACTAGCTGTTCAAAAAGATGTTATGAATAGTATTAACTGCATATTAAAATTTATATACTCCATATAATTTTAACATCCATATTATGTATTTCTTAGACATAATATAAGATTAAATTTAATTTTTCATATAAAATAATTATTTTTCAAAAAAAATATTTTATCACCTTTTAATGGAAAACCATTTTTAAATCCAATATTGTAAACTTTTATACAATCTAATTTGACAAAATACAATTATTATTTAGAAGTGAGGCATAAAAATTTATATTGGATAAATATTTGGTGCTTTTTGGATAACTTTCATATTTTGATGAATAGTGAAAAATACTAAATTTTAAATGAAAAAAACATTTCAAATAAAATTAATTTATAGTGTTAGATTATAAATTTGAATGGTATTAAAGTATAATTTTTTTTATAATTTAATCCAATTTGGGTCATTGAATGTAATTTTACATTTAAACTGTACATAAACATATATCAATTTTTTGGTAGTTTTTACTTCTAAAAAACTCACATTCTAGTTTTGATAACGAAATTATTTTTAAATTAATTATAAAAAATTATATGGTTTTAATTTGTTAAAATTGACATAATTTTTTAATTTGAAATATAAAAATTAGCTCTGTGTGAATTTTTTGTTTTTTTCTAAACACATTCAATTTTTGATGAATAGTGGAAAACAATGCGTTATTGTTTAAAGCCAAATATTTATTTAAATAATTATTTTTAGTGTAAATTTATTTTAAAGTAAAAATAGATACATAATACATATATTAGTTCAACTTAATTAAGTGAAATCATTTTATAATAGTATTATTTATATAAAATTTTATTTAACTTTTTACCGTCTTTTACCCACCTTCTTGGCACATTTGAAAATTTGCATAAAACATAATTTTACCCCATCTGTGAATTGAATTTCAAAATTATGAGAGACATGGTTGAAATAATTACGTAAAATGTGGTTCAATATGATGAAAATAATTTTTGGTGATTCGTAACTTTTGAATTTTATTTACAGCGGATAAAATTTAATAGGGTAATTAAAGGTAAAAATGGTATTATAATTACCCTAATACATATCCAAATTCTATTGTATATGTTTATTTCGACCAAAATAAATCGTAGGACCAAATATAATCCTTTTTACCATCATTGATTACATTATATCATTTATTATATTTTATTAGATATAGAGTTAAAAGTGTGAAATTCAAAGATTAAAAACTAAAACATTTTTAATATAGGGTTACACATAAGATAAATTTGATTGTAAATATTCATTAGAAATCTAAAATAATTTAATACAAAATGGTATTTTATTTATAATTTTTAAACATACAAAATTTAAATTTTTTTATGACACAATAATGATGTAGTAATTACACTATTAATGAAAGACTATAATAATTGATGTTATAAATATTAAAATAATTTTTAATTGAAACTTTTGATGAATTATACTAATATTATAGGTAATATTACATGGAATGGTTGATTCAATGTATTTTTATTGAAGAAGTCAGATTGTTATAACTTTCAAAAAAACCAAATACTATATAGTGTCATAATTTACATGAATTGGTTTTTAAAACAAATACTATTTTATTAAATTATATAATAGTTATATAAATATAAGGATTTTTCAAAAGAATTACATAATGATAGATATGTAATTAATGTTGTAAATTTATAGTAAATTTATTAATTATGTAATATAAAAATACAAGAAGGCATGGTAAAAGTTAAACTCTTTAACTAAGAATAAGATCTAAAAGATATGGTTAATATGATGAACTGAACTTGTAAAAAATCTATTGGTTGTTAGTATTTTAACCCATCCCCACCTTCTCCTCGAAATAAATTCATTTGGAGCCATTAGAAACCAAAAATGAATTTATAATAAAATAATTTTTCAAGCATTTCCTAAAGTGACCCTCACCTCTCTTATAGAAGGGTACTTCCCCTTATCTCAAATTAACACAACCAAATCCATTTGGATCAGAAACACCCTGATAAAATATCTTCTCAACTACTACAAATTAATCCTAGAGAATTTTATTTTATCATAAATCCATCCTAAGGATCCCTTTTGATCAAATCAAAAGGAAGCAAAAAAAAGAAGATGTAATAATTTCCACACCTCTTTCGAATTTCTTTTCTTCTTCCACTTCATCATTCATTATTATTTCCATACCAAAATAATAACTTTAGTACCTGATACATATTGTGATGATTTTTTAATTATGTAACAACAATATTCATTATTCTATTCATCTTATGAATGAAAAACTCACCATACATGCGTATGTACGGCTTCTCATCTCCACACCGTGGTTGAGTTTTCCAATCAACACTTCATTATTTGGATGGGTATAATAACGAGTATAATTAATGTAAATAATAAATACATCATGTTAATGATTCTTTATATATGATATACCATAAAATTAAATATAATTTCAACATCAATAGAATTATATTATCACTCATGTGTACGTACAGATTACCGTCTCCACGAACATGATCAGATTCATTTCCCATCATAACCATTCAAGAATAATTTCCATTTTATGATTTAAAATAATTTTTATTAACATAATGTAATTCTATAAATTAATCAAATAAATACTATGCATATCAAACTTGAATTGTGTAAGAAAAAATATTAAGAAAAACAAATTATTTAACACTCGAAATAATGATAAAAATGAAATATTCTGAACAAAGAAATATTAGAATATCACATTTGATATCATATTTATGTATTTGGTTATTTTATAATTTAATAAAATATATTTAACCAATATAAATGAGGTTAAACTTACCCTTTACTAAAGGAAACCATAAGGTAATGGGTTTTCATCTCCCTTCTTATTCCCGTGAGATTCATACTGTATTTCCACTATTCCATTTTGTGTGGTGTATGTACTGCCCCTAGATTATATTATTTGTGTAATATACATTAATTTATGGGTATTTAAATATTCATTTTATGACCCTTATTTAATGGGGTTTATGTTTTTTAAGTTACCAAATCGGTATGGGAATTTCAAATATCAAATTCTACTCATTGGGTTTTACGCAAAATTCATTGCTTATTCTTCTCCATGTTTTTTATGAAATCACTATTTATTTATTTATGTAGTAATTTCCACTACCCTTTTGGTGGAAATACATTTTATACACATAATCACTCCATTGATAAATTCTCAAGTCATCGATATAAACGTGATTAAAGTAATCTTAACTCAATTTCTATTCATTGAGTTAAACATCCATGTCATTGGTGTTTTTTTACATGAATATCTATGAATGTCCTATAATTTATTTACACTGAATATCGAATAATATTTAGCGTTTTTATATTTTTCAAACATAATTATGTCATTGATGTATCCTTAAACTAAGGATGTGGTCTTTATAAGAGATTTCATCTCATTTGATATTCCATTGAGACTTCTTTGTTGTTATGCAACAATTCAGTTTTCTATGGTGTACATACTATACATTGACATAGAATACCATGAATACCATTATTCTAATGATATTATAATGTTTTATTACCTCAATTATTTGTATTCAAGCATCTCTCATTTGTTTATAAACTCTATCTAAAATATTATTTTAAGTGTTTTAAAGATTTTTTCTTCTAAATATTTCTCATTAATTTCCATATTTAAAAAATGGTGTTATAGATTTATTTATATGGAAATTATTATTTTAAAATTTAAATTCATTTTAAATGTTTCACAGTGGTATTGGATACTTTTATTCAAAAATATGTTTTCAATATATTCTTGATAAATAGTGATACTTTTAAAATTTCTCAACAAAAATTGGATATTTCTCAAAAAGGTTTTGCTGATTATTTTCATCAATTTCAATATCATTCATTAATAATTATTTTTTTTGATTTATTATAATACAATCTTCTATATTTTATTTAATGAGTTGTGTTTGACTATAGATGTGCTATTTTTATACAATTCTTGGTTTTTGGTTAAAATATTGACATTTTGTAAGCTAATTTTAATATTAATGTTTAGATTATGTTTCAACCTTTTCATATGAGAAATGAACCAGTCGTAGTATGTGATGGGTGGAGCCCGCTATAGCTCCTCGATGCATCAGTGTGACTAATGATACAAACTACTGTCTTGTCATAAGGCCATGAAAAAATCTTTATTTGTAGTCTTGGCACGAGGCTTTGACAATGTGGTTATAATGTCTGGCATTATGCATTCCATCATTATGAAATTAGATATTGATATTACATGTGATTATTCAACTACTAAAATATCCATGTGAATAAGTAAATGTAATTATTTTATTTATATTTTCTATATTTTACTGAAATTTATGTTTAAATTGATTGTATTTTAGTTTTATACATTACTTTAAATGTTTATGATTATTTATGTAATGTTCTTATATATTATTTATCCTTACTGAGCATCTGAGCTCACCCCTTTCTTATATTTTACATTATCAGGATGCCAAGAAGTGTATAATTTTTTATATGTCGTTTTAAGCTATGAGAATAATATATTTCTCAAAGGATTATCTATGTTGTATTTTATGTTAGAAATTGTAATGTGAAGTTCATGTATGTAATCTATTTTCCACGACAGCTAAACTGATTGGCCCTTCGGGACTTGATTCGTTGTAATCATACCAATGTTATGTAATAATGAAATAACTCTCTATAACTAAGGTTTGGTTATTACAGTTAGTATCCGAGGAATTTTAGTAAAATTTATGGAGATTATATTTAGAAAAACTCTTATTAGAGAATATTACTCTAAGATAAACGTTGAGGATTAGTATAGAATAACTTCATAGAATATTTGTAATGTGGAGATTTTATGAATTTCCAAGAAATACATCCTTATCTAGATATGTGAAGGTAGTGGCACCTCTCGAACAAATGTATCTAGTTTTAAATCTATAAAACACCATTTTGAGCTAGACTCGATCAAGAACTGCTGCACGACAATGGGCCTTGTTGCACTCTTGGTTAAGACACTCACATGTGACATGCCTAGGATAATTCACATTTTCATTACAATGTATTTTGATGTATTTTAATATATGATGAAAATAAATAACAATTGGTAATCCTAAGGTGTTTTAGATATAAAATAAAATTTCATGATATTTTCTAAATGATTCTATGACTATTGTTACTCACACGGTGCTTTCTGCTTTTCGTCAATTACTTGATTCCAAAGAAGTCATAATAACATTGAACATGATGTAAAAGGTGGGAACGATAGTGTAAATGAGAATCTAAATGGATTGTTGATATCCATAAAAGATATTGTCATCATGCAGAAGAAGATTTCCAAAAATATGATAAACAAAATATACATTAACCAACTCCCAAACTCAACAAAAAGAGAAAGGCAGAGAATGTTAAGAGCTCTAGTAGGGGAGACTGTATCAAATATAATGCTCACTTTCCATCATTCTGGAAATGTGGAAGGAGACACCTAGGAAAGTGTCTTAATGAAACAATGAAATTAATTATGTGTGGGAAAGAAAGAAATAATGTAAATAAATGTTGAGTAAAAATAAAGAGTATTATATAGGGAAAATATGATCCTAAGAATTCGTTTATAGTCATTGGCAGTAAATGTATGTAACCTAGGAATTACCTGAGTCCATGCCCTCTTATATAGGATAACCAATAAGTCAAGGAAGAACCTAAGTGGAAATAATTGGATGGAAAATTTTTAAAAGTATTAATTATCATTGTTGATGTGATTACTTTGGAAGAATTTTCCCTTGCATGTGTAACCATGTTGTTTTCATATGAAAATGATATTTAAGGAAGAATAATCTTTTCTTTTGTTGATATATTTATAAAGAACCATTTTGGTTTATATGATCCTTGAATTTGAGTCTATTATAGGTTATTAATTATTTGGATGAAAATGCGAGGTATGAGATAATATTTTTGGTTAAATTATGTTATATTGTTTTGGAAATGTTATAAAATATAGTTTTTGAAAAAGGACAACACACAGATAGTCTGACAACCCATCACATAAGACAAAGATAAGGGAACAGATCCCACAATCAATCTACCACTAGGATTTATCACCTAACACTGGACTACATGAAGTATATGGTTAGTGTGACTAATTATTGTTAGTTAAATGATTTTATTGATCAATAATAAGTTGATTTGGGATCTTATGTTTTATCAAATGGATATCCTTAGTATAGGAAAATGATTTGGTGATTAAATGATAAATGTTATTTTAGAAGACATTCAATCTGTTGGGAACACTATATGCCTAAGGAAAATAGAATACTATTGGATTTCATATGAAGAGTAATGGTGGATTTTTATTTTTGAAGAATCTATGTGTTCATTGTGGACTTATACAGATTAAGGTTATTAATGGAAATGATTAACATATCATAAATAATATGTGAAATGTTTAATTACACTTTAGTATGATACTTTAAATGTATTTAATTTCATTTGGAGATAAATTTTAAGATTTAAAATGAAAGACTATGTAATTAAGTTCTTCTATGTTTTGGATTTCAATCATAGTTTTGTTTATATTGACAGATTTTATGGGAAATTGTTTATTAAATGGTATTTATTAAACTTTTGGTATTGTTTTTTTAATTTTGGAAATTAATATTAGTATTCCTTACAAAAAAGTATTATCAATTTTTTGGGATTATCTCATCTTTTACTAACCATATTGGTTTGGATTCATCTCTAAATACAAGGGAAATATATAGTTCATCCTTTGTGGATTATCTGATTCTTTATATATTGATTATAGTGATTCGTGTTTGACCAAGTCATCTTGAATACTCATCATTTGAATAAAAGATGAGTTAATGGTAGAAAATTATTAAAGGATGAAACTCTACTTGAAAATTAAGTATATCTCTTTATGTTATATTTCAATCTCATAAATAAATTCTTCAACATTATGAAATGGAACATAAAACAAAAAAAGTTTTCAGTTTACTTTTCCTACTGAGAAATTAATGATCGTTTAACCCATTACAAGTTTGTTGTTTTCTTATTGTTAACATTCTCTTGATCATGTTTCCTATCACTATACATAAGAAATTTATATTCATTTTATCTTCCAAATCAATGTTTTCTTACATTGAATCCTAGTATGAGTTATCTCAAGTGACCTTTCTGCTTCTCTTTCATTATTTTAATGTAATAATTTTATTAACTCTTTTTACTGATATGGGATATTCAATGAAGTCCTAATTCCCAATTTTAAAATTTTGAGGACTCAATTTCCCAAAGGGGGGAAGAATATAACACCCCATGATTTTATAGTATGTAATTTTCTTTAATGTAATTCAATAACTTGTGCTACACGCAACACCGAGTTCAACCGTACCACGACATTCCAAACTAGCCATTCAAAAAGCGGTTATGTATAGTATTAATTGGATTTTGAATTTTATATACTCCATATAATTTTATCATCCATATTATATGTTTATTAGACATAATATAATAACAAAATCAATTTTCTAGATAAAGGAGTATTTTTCATAAAATGATGTTTTTCCACCTTTTAATGACAACCCCTTTTTAAATCAAATATTTGACACTTTTATATAATTAATTTGACAAAAATAAACTTCTTATTTAGAAAAGATACATAAAACTTTAGTTCGGATAAACACTTGGTGCTTTTCTGATAACTTTCTTATTTTGATGAATAGTAAAAAATACTAAATTTTAAATGAAAACAACTTTTTTAATAAATTTTTTTTTATAGTGTTAAATTATAAATTTGAAAGGGTTTCAAGTATAATTAGATTATATTTTTATCATTCAATCCAATTTTTGTCATTTGATGTAATTTTACATTTAAATTGGACATAAACACATGTCAATCTTTTTGTTGTTTTTACTTCTCAAACCCCCACTTCCTGGTTTTGACAACGGGAATTATTTTTAAAATAATTAACACAAATTTTATAATTTTAATTTTCTAAAATAGACCTAATATTTGAATTTGAAATATAAAAATTATCTTTTTGTGAATTTTTGGTATTTTTCTAAAAACATTCAATTTTTGATAAGTAGTGAAAAACACTACGTTATTATCTAAAGACATCTTTTTTTTAATAATTTTTTTTAAAGTAAAACAAGATACATAATAAATATATTAGTGCTTTTTCACTTATTTGGGGGTCGGCGACGCGACGATGGTGATGCGATGATGAAACCCTAGCTCCGGCGATGGGGATTTTGTCTCCCCCCTCCCCATTGGAGGGGGAGTTCCTTCTCGTCCACTGCCCGAAATGCGCCCCTCCACTTTTGTTCCTTTCTCAAATCCTGTGTTTATGCCCTCTCTTCCGCGGATTCTGATTTGCCCGAAAGTCCCAGATTTTTACTGTGGCTCGCCACATCTCTCTTTAGCGCACTCGGAGTTTAACTCTGCCTCGGACCTGTTCAAGCTAACACTGGTGGCACGGTTTCGTCAACGAAGACCCCCAGTCGATGCGTTTGACCGCTTTGTCTTCGAGGCCTGGGATCTTCAAGATCGTGCGATTATTGGTCTCCTTGACAGAAGGCATATCATGATCCGGTTTGTGTCGGTTGATGATCTCATCACAGCATGGGCTAAAGCCCCCCGCAGATGTTGTGGTTCGTATTTCTATCTCCTTCGATGGAATTTTGAGTTTCATATGCAACGTGATAACCCTAGCACGACAATTTGGGTATGTTTCCCCGGTCTCCCACTTCCCTTTCAGACTCCTTCGATTTTGCCTCTTCTTGGAAATCTAATAGGCCGGTATCTATGTTTTGACTCCAAAACTGATGTTGTTTGTCATCCAATATGCCCTCGTATTTGTGTGGAGGTTTATGTTTCGAAGCCCCCCGTTGATTGGGTGTGGATTACTGATGGGAAAGAATTCCGATGGAGGAAAGCTGTCATGTTTGAATCTTGGACGGATTTATGCAGCTCCTGTAATACGTTGGGGCATTGTGCTTCTTCTTGCCGGAATGGCTCATTGAGAAGAAGGGTGCGTAGGTGGGGTTATGAGGCTCCAGCCATCTGCGAGGGTGTTGTTGGGGAGTCTTTGACGCTGCAGGGGCAGGTTCAAGTGGATGGCGGGCTGGAAAATCAACCTGTGATACCTCAGATTTGGGTGGAGAATGTAATGGCTGGTGGTGAAAGTAATGTGCTGAAACATCCAAGTGTGGTGCCTCCTAGGCCGAGGGTCAGGGATGTTTTCACCAGTCTGCTGTGAGATTTGGGGGAGACTGGCTCTCTATGTGGAAATGATCATGCTGCAGCTTCGGCTAAGGTTGCAGGGGGCTCCAGTATGCACCCTGTTGCTGAGGGTTCCTCCCTGGTGCATGATCACATGTGCTCGGGACCTTTGAGCCGATCTGCAGCTATTGATTTGGCTCCGGATGATCATGAAAATGGAGAAGTCTCCTGTGGACAGACTCAGGACAATATCACCACCCCTCTGAAGCAGGTTTCCAATGTTGTTGATTTGCAGGAGAGGAGTTCAACTGGACTGAAACCAGCTTCTATGAAGCAGGCTGTTGGCATTGCGCTTAGCAATCGCTTTGCTGGATTGCTGGATGATGTCTCGGCCCTAGGTCCGGGTAAGGGCATGCCTTCGGGTGTCTTTCCTCGTGAGGATGCTACGGAATCAGGTCTATCTACTGGTTTGCAAGAGCAGGATGATTGAGATGGTGTTATTGCAACTGTCATTAGTGAAGATTTCTCAAAAGATGTGGATGGTGGTTCTGCTCAAAATAAGACTTCTAAAAAGAAAGTGGGAAGCGGTGCTGCTGTATTGAGTGACAATAACAGTGGACCTCAGAAGGAATGGGAGGAGGAGGGTTATCGTGCTGTGTAAATCTCTGGACAGTGGGGGGGCTTCATTGACAGTGATAAGGAAAATGTTGGCGGCATGTCTCGGATTTCGTATAGTGATGTTGTGCAAGGTGCCAGAAAGAAGGTTTCTGAACAGAAGGAAGTGATGACTGCACCACCACGAAGACGGACGAGGAAAGACTATTCTTACTTGCCAAAACCAATGTCCACTAGGTCTTATGTTGGGAAGGAGAGCTTGGTAGAAAATTATTCTAAGGAGCTTCTTGCCTTGGAGAAGTTGAATCTGAGAAGGAAGTATGCCAAGATTTTGAACCAGCATGATGGCTCGGAATGGGAAACAGCTACGATGGAGGAAGAGAACTGTGATGGATGTGGTGATGGATCTGACTTTTATGACATGTAGTTGTTTATTTTTCCTTTTTGTAACAGTTCCTGTACTTTTCTTTTATTTTAATAAATGGTCAGGGGCTTGCCTCTGACTGAGCTTTTCTGGTATAAATATATTAGTCCAATGTAATTCATTGAAATAATTTTATAATAAGATTATATATATATATATAAATTTATTAAATGTTTTACCGTATTTTACCCACCTTCTAGGAACATTGGAAAATTTCCATAAAACATAATTATATCACATATGTGAATTGAATTTATAAAATTTTAGAGACACGGTTGACATTAGTAAGTATAATTTGTCTCAATATAAAGAGAATAATGTTTGGTGAATAGTAACTTTTGAATTTTATTAACCTCGGTTAAAAGTAAATAGGGTCATTAAAGGTAAAAATGATATTATAATTACCTTAACACATATCTTAATTCTATTGGATAAGTTTATTTCGTCCAAAATAAACCATAGGGTAAATATTATCTTTTTTGATCCACTTGTATTATATTAGGTCATTTATTACATTTTATTTGACGAAGTGTTAAAAGTGTTAATTTCAATGATTAATAACTAATACAGTTTTAATATTGGAAAAAAAAGAAAAAATAAACTATAAATATTATTTACAAAGATAGTAATATTTAATACACAATGGTATTTTATTTATAATTTTTAGACTTTATAAAATTAAATTTATTTATTTGACAATGATGATGCAGTAATTAACTTATTAATGAACAACTAAAATAATTAATGTTTAAAATATTAAAATAAATGTAAATTGAAAATTTATATGTATTAAACTAATTTTATAGGATAATATTACATGTTAGGATTGATTCAATGTATTTTTTTCGAAGAAATAATATTGTTACGACTTTCACAGAAACCAAATACTAAATAGTATCAAAAATGACATAAATGATTTAAAAAAATACTATTTTATTAAATTATATAATAGTCCATTAATTCTAAGGTTCCTCCAAAATCCTTATATTATGATAGATATGTTATTAATGAACCTCTTGTGATTACATTGTAATTTTATAGTATGTATATTAACCATGTAATATAAAAATATAAAAAGACATGGTAAAAGGTAAAATATTTAACTATGAATTAAATCTAAAAGATATGGTTAATAAGATTACCTAAAAATTTCTAAAATATTTTGGTTGAGAATATTTCAACCCATTCCTACATTATCCATCAAATAAATCTATGTGTAGTAGTTAAAAACAGAAAAATATATTATAATAAAATAATATTTCATGCTTTTCATATAGTGACCCTCACCTCTCTTATAAAATGATACTTCACCTTCTCTCAAATTCACACATCCATAGCCATTTGGCTCAGCCAGACCCTTCTCAAATATCCTCCAAACTACCCTCACTTTAACCTATATTCCTTAATTTGATTAGAAAGCCAACCTAATTACCCCTTTTGATCAAATCAAAAGGAAGCACCCAAAGATGACGTAATAATTTCACCTCCTATTTCAATGTTCTTTTCTTCTTCCACTTCCTCTTTCTTTATTGTTTCCATAAAAAATTAATAACTCTATTACCATATACATAATTTTTTGTAATTATAAATATGTTTCAACCATATTCATTATTCTATGCATCCTATGAATGAAAAATTCATCGTACATGCATATGTACGGCTTATCGTCTCCACATCGTGGTGTAGTTTGTTATTTAACACATCATTATTTGGATGGGTATAAAAATTAGTATAATTGTGTAAATAATAAATATAAAATTTTAATGATTATATATATATGATATAACATCCAATTATATACGATTTCACCATCAATAGAGGGATATTGTCTCTTGTGTATACGTACAGACTATCATCTCCACGAACGTAGTGAGATTCATTCCCCATTATAACCATTCAAGAATAATTTTCATTTTAAAATTTCAAAATAATGATTAATAACTTAATATAATTCTGTTTATTAATCAAATACATCGTATACATAAAAAACCTGACTTAAATAACAAAACATATAATGGAAAACAAATCATTTATCACCTAAAAAAATGATACTGCTGAAATATTATTAACAAAGCAATATTACAATATCATATATGATATCATATTTATGTATTTGGTAATTGTATACTTTAATAACAATTATTTATCTAATATACATGATGTAAAACATACCCTCAACTAAGGGAAAGTATAAGGTAATGGATTTTCATCTCCCTTCTTATTCCAATGAGAATCATGCTATATTGCCACTATTTCCTATTGTGTGGTGTATATACTTCCAAATGATTGTATTATTTGTGTGATATACATTAATTAATGCGTATTTACATCTTAATTTTATGATCCTTCTTTCATGGGGTTTATGATTCATATGTTTTTAAATCGGTTAGGGAATTTCAAATATCAATTTCTACTCATTGGGTTTTACGCAAACTTCATTGATTATTTTACTCCAAGATTATGAGTGAAATCACTATTTATTTATTTATGTAGTAATTTACACTCCCCTTTCTGTGGATATAATTTATATACACATAATCACTCCATTGATAAATTCTCAAGTCATCGATATCAACTTTAAAAGAGTAATCTTAACTAAATTTTCATTCATTGAGTTAAACATCCAAGTCATTGGTGTTTTTTTTTACAAAAATATGTGTGAATGTCCTCTAATTTCCTTACACTGAGTATCCAATAATATTTATTTTATTTAGTTTTTCACAAATAATTATGTCACTGACTTATCATTAATATAAGGACACGGTCTTTATAAGGTATTTCATTTCAATTTACATTCCATTGAGACTTCATTGTTGTTACGTGCCAATTCACTTTTATTTGGTATACATACATTACATAAACATATTATATCATGAATCCCTTTATTCTCATGATATTATAAGGTTTTACTACGTCAATTATTTTTATTCTAGTCTCTCTCATTAGTATACGAACTCTAACAAAAATATAATTTTAAAATTTTTAAATATTTATTCTTCTAAATATTTCTCATTAATGTCCATGTTTTAAAAATGATTTTGAGGAATTATTTATATGGACATGAATGTTTTAAAATTAAAATCCCAATTAAAAGTTTCAAAGTGGTATGGGAAACCTTGATTCAAAAATATATTTTTAGCATCTTATTGATAAATAGTGATACACTTAAATATTTTCAAGAAAAAGGTGTATTTATCTCCAATAGTTTTACTAATTATTATCATCTATGTCAATAACCTTCATTATTCTTGATTGAGGTTGATTTATTATAATATTGTAATGTCCCAGATTTTCCCATGTATTATTTTAAAATTAAATTGGAATTAATTCAAGACCAGGCTCTGAGACGGCGTGTAGTTCCAAGGCCCAGTGAGCCCTGAAAAAATGTTTGAATTTAATTAAATAATTAAATTATGTGTGCATGTTTTTTTTCAGAAAAAGTTGAATAACTCCTAAACGGGTGCTCAGATCGGAAATCCGAAGGCACTATTGCGTTCAAAGTAGCAATTTTATCTTAGGTGAGGCCTAAAATCGGCCGGCGCAGGTCGGTGGTGAAATCCTGTTTTTGGGACGTAAGAGTAATAAAAAAATTTATTAAAAATATTTTATTCCACAACGAAATATTTTAAATCTACTGAAATAGATTTATCTTATCTTTTTCTTAATAAAACCCTACACAGGGGTCCAGGGTTAAAAACCTCATAACCCTGAAACCCTTGGCAGATCTAGAGGCTCTGGAGAAGACCTCCTGACGCGACAACGACGTTCTAGACGATTTTCACCGGTGATGACGACGCGGTGACCGAATCTTCACCAACAGATGCCGCAGATCTAGGTAGGATGTTTTTTTTGATTTCCTTCCCCGTTTTTTAATTCTGTGACAAACTCAAACTAATCCATTAACAGATTATCCCGGAGATCGATCATTCTTGAAGGATGGTTTTTTCGGGGATTTTGAGGTTGTTTGGTTTTGATCTAATGGCGACGAACCCGAATCGTCGTGAACAATGATCGAGGTTCGTCCCTCTTGTTTGATTCTTGTATTTTTTCCCCTCACGTTCTTTATTGCGTTATACGCATTCTTGGAGGAACTCGATCGTTGCGCATTCATTTTTTGGTGCAACGATCCGAGATTGAAGATACAACCTTGGAGAGATGTCACAGAGGTGCGACGACGGTTTCGGAAGATGATTCAAAGCAGATCGAGAGATACGAGTTTTCAGATGTTTTTCTTTGGATGGATTAGTAGAGGTTTAGGATCCGATTTAAGAGAAGAAAACACCAGTTATGATGTTCGTATGACAAAACGAACCCATCCCTGGAGTATCAGGAAGAACGAACGAGAAACTGAGGATCCAGAGGTTCAGCCGTGGCACGAGGAAGAAGACGTCGTTTCTGAAAAAATCCCAACTACACACCATGTAGTATGGGCTACACGGCGTGTGTTCATCGGCGGACCACCTGGCGTGTACTCAGGGAGTACGCATACACAGGTTGGGTACATGGCCAGGGACACAGCGTGTATACCCTTCTTCGGCCAGACCCGGATAGATACATGGGATACCCCGTGTACTGGTACACAGGAAGGTGACACGTACACATGATGGGTACCTGACCAGGGACACGGTGTGTATACCCTTCCCTGTACAGACTCGGCCAGATACACGGGATACCCCGTGTACTGGTACATGGGATGGTGGCATGGGCAAAGGCCATGTACGGGCACATGGCCATCGTACATGGAGCGATCCCAAGTTCTCGAACACGGCGTGTAATTCTACTACATGTCGTATAGTTCCATTCTATCTGACAAGCCGAATGACACGGTCTGTTTACACGGGCAGTACCTCGGGGTCAAGGAACACAACGTGTGATCATTCTACACGCCTTGTAGTCTAGTTTTACATAGACTAGATAGATGACACTGGCCGTTACATGGGCAGTATACGGGGTCATGGAACACAGAATGTAACCATACTACACACCGTGTGACCAATTATTCATGGCTTGAGCCACTTGTCTTCTGTGACTTGGACTAGTTTTCTTTGGGTTTGTACCCTTGGTCTTTTCCCTGAAGGTTCTGGTATCATTTCCTTTATACAGAAGTATGATCCCTTCAGTAGGACTTCCTGAATAGATTTTTTGGAATCCCCTCTATTAGGATTAGATCTGGATCCTCTATTCATTCCTGTAACCCTAGGTAGAGTTCTTGGTATCGACGTGACCAACTATACCCGGGCACCGATCCTCTGCTTAGCAGATTAGCTTAGACTAAGTTGTCGGAATCACCCCATGAATTGGTTGTGATCCTCAACTGGGCATCATGTTCTCAAATTACTTGTGGAGTGTGTTCTCCCAGAACGAGTACTTCGTATATCTCTATTCAGACCTAGGAGTGTGTTCTCCTTGTTACGTGCGTAGTGGAATATTCCAGATAGATCTTAGTGGTGGTTTCACGATAGTCGATCATGTATGAGTATATCTGGATATTCTTGTTATATGTTATGTAGACATGTACAATGTGGAGCTGACTGTATCTTTCCATTGTGGTATTTCCCATGTTGTATTTACTTTATTGTTTCCGTGTGTCCTACTTGGTATTTTTATT
Source organism: Viscum album (assembly GCA_963277665.1). Lineage (NCBI taxonomy): Eukaryota > Viridiplantae > Streptophyta > Magnoliopsida > Santalales > Viscaceae > Viscum > Viscum album. Next base: position 1,058,749,937 of record OY728135.1, on the reverse strand, counting down.
CTCACCCCTACATGGGCTTTGCCCGCACGTGTCGTGTCTTGTGCAGACGAGCGAGCCTTTGATAGGATTCTAGGAGAACCAGGACTGGATGGTACTTAGTGAGATCAGATGGGCCAAGGTGTGTTCCTACAGCTATAGACTGCAGTCCCATCACCCGTCTTTACAGGTTGGACTTTGTTATGGACTCTATTTTGGAGGGATTGTACTTTTGGCCCAGGGTTTTACTTTCTTGTACTTTACTTTCCTATTGTACTCTGTTGGTTGGGATTTAGTGTATGCATGCATCTTTTCCATTTTTAGTAGTTTTCACTTTTCTTCTTTGTGGGCTTGGAGATGTGTGTTCTTGTGTACAGGTTTATAGGAAATGCCTCCCATGTTAGTAGCATGCCTACTCAGTGCTAGTCACCAGCCCTTGGCATATTAGAGGCGGGCATGGGGAGTTGCGGCTCGGGCCCCACTGGGACGGGTCGTGACAGAGTGGTATCAGAGTTGGTCAGTTATACCTTAGGACCGAGAGTCTATGAGTTGGTTGGGGCAACAATGTTAAGTGTTTTGAGTTCGCCTTTCAGGCCAGGGATCCCAGTGTCGGTGCGGGCGGCCGACGTATCCATACACCAGGACTCTGATAACCTACTTTCGACTCAAAGCATGAGGACACTAGTCGCAGGGGAAAATAATGGTACATGCATAATATAGGAATGGGTTGTGGTTTACATGTGCTTCTTGAGTCAGCTCTCCAGATATTCTCACTGACTAAGATACATCTTGTTTCTTTACAGGATGCCTCCGCGACGCGTACCCTCTAGGATCCAGTAGCTCGATCACGAGGGTGACCCCCTTCAGTGATGAAGCTTCGATACAGGGACCAGATCCCCCAATTTTACCATCAGGTGGTGTTCCAGTTATCCCGCCAGCTGTGGATCAGTGTTTAGTGCATGCTGTCCTAGTGGAGGAGGAGCGTAGGCTGAGCACACTCCACGAGTTTCAGAGACAAAGACCCCTCTGGTTTTGAGGCGATCCAGACCCTCAGGTAGCTGCGAACTGCCTTGGGGTGGTGACCAGAGTCTACCGTTTGTTTAGGACACCAGCAGACCAGATGGTGATCCTGGCAGTGAGCCTTCTGCAGGGATCGGTAGGGCGATGGTGGAGTTTAGTTATCCAGACCCCCGATGAGGCGACTCTTGCATGGTCAGAGTTTGAGAGTCTCTTCAGAGAGGAGTATTCACTGGTTACCCTGAGAGCTGCACATATACAAGAGCGTCTACAGCTCCAACAGGGAGCCATGTCAGTGTATGACTATTCATCAAGGTTTATAGACCTCTCGCGGTACTCAATTGATATGGTCAGTGATCAGTACTTCAGATCTTGGAGTTTTGAGTGGGACTTCCATAGAGATATCTGAGCTTACATCATCCCTATAAGCATTCCTACTTATGTTGGGGTGCTCAAGTGGGATTTGGTGGTAGAGAGCGTCTTTCCAGAGTAGAGACAGCCGAAAATTGTTAGTGGTGGGCAATATGGAGTAGAGACCCCAGCAGCAGGGAGCCGACGTCAGGGACCCAGGCGTGGGAGACATTTTTAGAGGAGATCCTAGGACAGGGGATCTACCATACAGGGTTCACAGGGCACATCCATCCATCCTTGAGATAGGTTATTCTACTCATGTGATGGCAGGGGACATCTCGCTCGAGATTGTCCGACCCACCGTACTACTGACACGGGAGAATTGGATGGACCACCAAGGTAGAGGCAACCTGTGGAGCAGACAGATCCGTGGGGCGGCAGACGCAGTAGAGGTGCTAGGAGAGTAGTTGGAGGTGGTCGGCGTTTTGACCCTTTACCACCACCACCCCTAGGAGGTCCACCCCTGGCTCAATGATCTATTAGACAAAGGCAGGGACAGCTGTAGGCGACAAAGGATAATGAACCAGGTACTCCCGGAATGATTATAGGTACAATCTATGTCTTTTCTACATTGGTTTTCGTACTGATAGATACAGGTGCTATTCATTCCTTTCTGGATACTTATCTTTTTCGAGACCTTGAGATTCCAATTGAGCCATTGACTCGACCCTTATGCTTAGAAACACCGACTAGAGAAGATTCAGAGATCACACACCTATGTAGATAGTGTGACCTGACCCTTGGAGGCGAGAGTTTCGGTTGGAACCCCATGTTGGTAGCGTCGAGGCCTTACGATGTCATTTATGGTTTGGATTAGCTATCCACAGTTCATGCCCAGATTGACTGTTTTAGGCGAAGGGTGTGGTGTGTCCGTAGTGATGGAATTAGGTTCTCTTTTGTCGGTGAAAGAGATACCTATGTAGCGTAGGATGGACTCGTGCATAGTAAGGTACAATCAATTTCACATCAGTTGGATAGCCTAGCCCTTGGCATGACATGTGTTATGAGTTTCTAGTTTGCAGGAGTAGTGGCTGAGTACGAGGACATCTTTCCGGAGGATGTCCCCGAACTACCTCCCCATTGGGAGATATATTTCTGTATTGAGTTGGAACCCGGGACAACACCAATATCAGCATCAGTATATCTAATGTCTCATGTGGAGCATCGTGAGCTGAGATTGCAGTTGGACAACTTGCAGAAGAAGGGATTTGTTAGACCTAGCCTTTCACCATGGGTGGCCCCAGTGTAGTTTTCCATGAAAGCAGACGGGATATTGAGGCTATGTGTGGATTACCGGTGATTGAATCAGGTGACCGTGAAGAACCAGTATCCACTACTGAGGATCGATGACCTCTTCGACCAGTTGATAGGGGAACAATGGTTCTCTAAGGTTGATCTATGATCAGGATATCCCCAGTTGTGGGTACGGGATGAGGATATACTGAAGAAAGCTTTCAGATGCCGCGATGGTCACTATGAGTACTTGGTGATGCCCTTAAGTGTGACGAATGCCCCGGAAGTTTTCATGGGACTCATGAATCGGATCGTTCAGCCCAATCTTGATCGGTTTGTAGTAGTCTTCATCGATGATATCCTTGTGGACTCTATATCTGAAGAAGAGTACGTGAGACACCTAAGGATGGATCTTGACATACTCTGAGAGTACCAGCTCTATGGGAAACATTCAAAGTGTCAGTTCACGATACAGGAGGTCCACATTCTGGGACACGTTATCTTAGAAGATGGTGTATCAGTGTACCAAGACAAGGTGGAGGCAATACTAGAATGGGAGCCACCCCATAATGTGATGGAGGTTCGGAGCTTCCCTAGGTTGGCAGGCTACTATCGAAGATTCATTCTTGATTTCTATAGGATTTCGGCACCCATGACAGCTTTTACCTGAAAGGGGTATCCCTTCATGTGGACCGAGAGATGCCAGGAGGCTTTCCAACAGTTGATACAATGTTTGACGAGCACCTCAATCTTGAGATTACTTGAGGAGGGTGTTGAGTACGTAGTGTTCTACGACACATCAGGAACTGTTCTTGGATGAGTCCTGATGCAGAGGCAATTAGTGATTTCCTATGGCTCACGTCAGTTGAGGCCACATTAGCATAACTACACTACCCAAGATCTTGAGTTGGTAGTGTTAGTCTTTGCATTGAAGATGTTGCAGCACTACCTGATGGGAGAACGGTTTACCATCTACTCTGATCACAAGAGTCTCAGATATATCTTTTCTCAGAAGGATATAAATTTGAGACAAAGACGATGGCTTGAGTTCTTCCAGGATTATGACTATGAGATCGTTTACACACCTGGGTAGGGGAACGTTGTGGTAGATGCTCTCAGCAGGAAATCCAGTTCACAGTTGCTAGATGAGGCGACGAGGAAGTTGGCCTCTTTATAGTTATCCTTTGTGGATGGAGATGAGGGTGCTTACCTTCAATCAATGTTTTTCACCCCTCCATTCATACAACGAGTTAGGGAAGCACAGTGTGAGGATACTAGTTGTGAGAAACTACGTGCTTAGATATCCACAGGTGTTGTGGCTGATGGATATTCAGAAGGTGTGGAGCACGTTTTTCTTTTTAGAGGGAGTACAGTAATACCATGGACGTTGCGGGAGGAGGTTCTGAGGGAGTTCCATACAAATCCTTTGGCAGTACATCCTGGTGTTACAAAGATGTATCAGGACCTCCAACGTCAGTTCTGGTGTCCAGAAATGAAGAAGTGTGTGGCAGAGTTTGTTTCTCAGTGCCTTAGTTGTCAGCAAGTAAAGGCTAGGCACCAGGTGCCAATAGGCTTGACTCACCCCCTTGATGTGCCATAGTGGATGTGTGATAGGATATCCATGGACTTTGTGACAGGGTTAACACGTACGTCCAGGGGACAAGATGCCATCTGGGTGATCGTTGATCAACTCACCATGTCGGCCCACTTCCTAGCCATACGGGAGTAGATTTCAGTAGAGAGCTTGGGACGCCTCTACGTGCAAAATATAGTTTGACTTAATGGAATTACATCCACGATCGTCTCATATAGTGATACTCATTTCACATCCCGGTTGTGGAAGGGATTGCTGGAAGCTTTTGGGACTCAGTTACGCTTGAGCATAGTGTTTCATGCCCAGACTGATGGCTAGACAGATCGGACCATCCAGGTCCTGGAGGATATGCTTGGAGCTTGCATACTTGACTTCGGTCATAGATGGGAGGATAACCTACCACAGGTGGAATTTTTTTATAATAATAGTTATCATTCCACTATTGGTATGGCACCATTCGAGGCTTTGTACAGGTGAACTTTCAGGTCACCGCTTTGTTGGACTAACCCAGGAGAGCCAGCACTTATGGGCCCAGAGATGGTGAGAGCTACTACAGAGAAGGTGCAAGTCATCCAGGTGCAGATGAATACATCACAGAGTCGGAAATAATCGTCTGTCGATAGGATGTGGAGTCCGTTGGAGTTTGAGGAGGGAGACCATGTGTTCCTTAGGGTCTCACCTCGATAGGGATTGTAGAGATTTGGCCGAGGCGGAAAGATATCTCCAACGTTCGTCATCCCTTTCCAGATTCTGAGTAGAGTTGGTGAGGTGGTGTATCTCTTGGCTCTACCTCCTCAGATGGACTGAGTACAGAAATTCTTCTATGTGTCGTAGCTGCGGAGGTACGTGCATGATCCATCACACATTATCGAATGGGGCGAGCTGGACATCGATGATGGAGCGACCTTTGATGAGTACCCAATGGAGATCGAGGATCGGCAGGAGAAGATCCTTCGTGGGAAAGCTATTACCTTAGTGCGTTTCCAATGGTAGTATGAGAATCTCCAGGAGAGCACGTGGGAGCGGGAGGCTCTGATTCGCGTGCAGTACCCACATCTTTTTGAGTAGCCTTTGATTTTGCTTTTCGGGGACGTAAAATCCCTAAGGTGGGTGTGATGTAATGTCCCATATTTTTTCATGTATTATATTAATATTATAGGTGAATTAATTCAAGACCAGGCTCTAAGACAGTGTGCAGTTCTGAGGCCCGGTGAGGCCGGAAAAAATATTTGAATTTAATTAAATAATTAAATTACGCGTGCATGTGGTTTTCTTGAAAAAGTGGAATAACTCCTAAACGGGTACTCGGATCAGAAATATGAAGGCACTGTTCTGTTCAGAGTAGCGATTTTACCTTTGGAGAGACCTAACATTGGCCGGTGCAGGTCGGTGGTAAAATCCAGTTGTTGGGACGTAAGAGTAATATAATATTTAAATAAAAATATTTTATTCCGCGGTGAAATTTTTTAAATTTGATGCAATAGATATCTCTTACATTTTTTTAATAAAGACCTGTGCAGGGGTCTAGGGTTATAAACATCATAACCCTGAAACCCTTGGTGGCTCTGGAGGCTCTGGAGAAGACCTCCTGACACATCAATGACATTCTTGACGATTTTCACCGACAACGACGACGCTGCGACCGGATCTTCGCCAACGAACGCCGCAGATTCAGGTAGGATGTTTGTTTTTGATTTACTTTCCCATTTTTGATTTCCGCGACGAATGTGGACTAATACACAAACAGATTATCATGAGGATCAATCGTTCTTGAGGGAAGGGTTTTGCGCAGATTTTGAGGTTGTTTGGTTTTGATCTAATGGTGATGAACCCGAATCGTCACGAACAACGATTGAGGTTCGTCCCTCTTGTTTGATTATTCTATTTTTTTTCTCCCTCAAATTCTTCGTTGAATTCTACACATTCTTGGAGTAAATAGATCATTTCACATTGGTTTGTTGGTGAAACGTTCCGAGATTGATGATCCAACCCCGGAGCGATGTCACGGAGGTGCGACGACGGTTTCAGCAGGCGATTCGGAGCGGATTGGGAGATACGAGATTTCAGGTGTTTTTCTTCTGATGGATCATTCGAGGTTTATGTTCCAATTTTAGAGCCAAACACACACGTTATGATGTTCATATGATGAAAAGAACCCATCCCTGGAGTATCAGGACGAATAGACGAGAAACCGAGGATCTGGAGGTTCAGCTATGGTGCGAGGAAGAATACGACGTTTCTGGAAAAATACCGACTACACACCGTGTAGTATAGGCTACACAGAATGTGTTCGTCAGTGGACCACCTAGCGTGTACTCCGGGAGTACACGGACACGGGTTGGGTACACGGGCAAGGACACATCGTGTATACCCTTCTTCGGCCAGACCCGACCAGATACACAAGATACCTCGTGTACTAGTACACGGGAAGACGACACAGACACAGGATGGGTACACGGCCAACGACACGTCGTGCATACCCTTCCCTGGACAGACCCGGACAGATACACAAGATACCCTGTGTACTGGTACACAGGCAGGCAGCACAGGCAGAGGCCGTGTACGGGCACATGGCCAGCGTACATGGAGCGAGCCCAGGTGCTCGGACATGACGTGTAATTCTTCTACAAGCTATGTAGTTACTTTCTATCTGATAAGAAGAATGACACGGTTCGTTTATACGGGTAGTACCTGGGGTCACAGAACTCAGTGTGTGATCATTCCACCCGTCGTGTAGTCTAGTTTTACACAGACTAGACAAATGACATGGGTCGTTATACGGGCAGTACCCAGGGTCAAGGAACACGATGTGTTACCATACTACACGTCGTGTAACCAATTCTTCATGACATGAGCCACTTGTCTTCTGTAACTTGGACTAGTTTTCTTAGGGTTATTACCCTTGGTCTTTTCCCTGAAGGTTCTAGTATCATTTCCTTTATACAGATGTATGATCGCTTCAGCAGGACTTCCGGAATAGAGTTGTTGGAATCCCCTCTGTTAGACTTGGAGCTGGATCCTCTATTCATTCCTAGAACCCTAGGTAGAGTTCTTAGTATCGATGTGACCAACTTTAACCCAGGTGTCGATCCCCTGCTTAGCGAATTAGCTCAGAAAAAGTTATCAGAATCACCCCATGACTTGGTTGTGATCCTCATCTGGGCATCATGTTCTCAAAGTACTTGTGGATTGTGTTCTCCCGAAACGAGTACATTGTATCTCTCTCTTTAGACCTAGGAGTGTGTTCTCCTTTTCACGTGCTTAGTATAATCTTCGAGCTGGATCATAGTGGAGGTTTTGTGATAGTCGATCATGTATGAGTATATCTGGATATTCTTGTTATATGTTCTGTAGACATATATTGTGTGGAGATGACTGTATCTTTCCTTTGTGGTATTTCCCTTGTTTTATTTCCTTTTTAGTTTCGGGGTGTCCTAATGGGTATTGTTATACTCACCCATACACGAGCTTTTCCTGCACGTGCCGTGTCTTGTGCAGATGAGCAAGCCTTTGACTGAATTCTAGGCAGACCAGGACCAAATGGTACTCAGTCAGATTAGACGGACCGAGGTGTGTTCCTATGGCTACAGACTGCGGTCCCATCACCTTTCTTTACAGGTTGGACATTGTTACAGACTCTATTTTGTTGGGCTTGTACTTATGGCCCAGGTTTTTACTTTCATGGACATTAATTTCCTGTCATACTCTGTTGGTTGGGATTTAGTGTATGCATGCATCTTTTCCATTTTTAGTAGTTTTCACTTTTTAGCTTTGTGGGCTTGGAGATGTGTGTGCATGTGTACAGGTTTATAGGCAATTCCTCCCATGTTAGTAGCATGCCTACTCGGTGCTAGTCACCAGCCCCTGGCCTATTGGAGGCGGGCATGGGGAGTTAGGGCTCAGGCCCCACTGGGACTGGTCGTGACAAATATAATCTTCTATATTGTATTGAATGAGTTGTGTTTGACTTTCTATTTTCTATTTTTATAGTATTCATGGTTTGTGGTTAAAATATTTACATTTCGTATGCTAGTTTTAATACGAATGTTTAGATTACGTTTCAACTTTTTCATATGTGGAATGCATTGGACATTGAAAGTGATAGGTGGAGCCCGCTATGGCTCCTCATTGCATCAGTAGGTCTCATGATACAAACTGGTGTCTTGTCACAAGGCCTTAACAAAATCATTATTTGAAGTCTTGATATGAGGCCTTGACTATGTGGTTATGATGTCTGACATTGTGCATTCCATCATTATGAAATTAGGTATTGATATTACATGTGATTTTTCCACTAGTTGAATATTCATGTGAGTAATTAAATGGCATTATTTGATTTATATTTTCAATATTATACTTAAGTTTATGTTTAAAAGGATTGAATTTTATTCTTATACATTTCTTTAAATGATTATGCTTATTTATAAAAGTTTTCGCTATATTGTTTATCCTTACTGTGCATCTGAGATCACCCTTTTATTATGTTTTATTTTCCCAAGATACCAAGAAGATTATTTTGTTTCACATGCAGGTTTAAACTAGGAGAATAATGGAATTCTCAAAAGATTGTATATGCTCTATTTTAAGTTATAAATTATAATGTGAAGTTCGTGTATGCAGTTAATTTTCCATGACTTCTAAACTGATCGGCCCTTCAAGACATTTTTCATTGTAATCATGAAAATATTATGTAATAATGCACTGAATTTGGCTAAATAGGGTCGAGGCATTACATCTAATCTTCCTTTGGAAAATATTCAATCCTTTGAAAAAATATATTTCACTTTTAAAATACATATTAGTTATCTTCTTTATTATATCATCAACCATTTTCCAATAATAAACTCTTGATCCACAAAATATAATTTTATCCATGTATATAGGTATATTTGTTTATTTCATGGAATATTACCCAAATTTGATAATAGTATACACATATAATGAGATACATTTAATAAATCCTAAAATTTAATCATCGAGTATTAATATTAGGGAACATACTTCAATCAATACATGGATTTCTTCAATTTGAAGAACATTACACAATTTTTATAAATATAAAAATGTTATGCATGGTTAATGTATACTTATATTTATAAAAATATATTTAAATTTCATACATTGCATCTATATAGTAATCATTATTCTTCTTATATTTATCTAATCATTTCCCTCACACTCTGTCATATCTTTGATCATTACTAATTATCCACTCTAATTTAGTTTGATAGTATATTCCCATTTAGATATATGTATTCACATGAGATCCCTTATATTTTTTTATTTGGTTCAATTAATTATAAATTGATTGAATCCAATAAACTTATCAATATACTACATTAATATTTTGGGTTCATAACATAAGAAAATAATTAATTAGCATGAATCCACATCATTATTTCTTAAAAACCCACAATTGTTTCATTGATGATTTTTGAAAATTATTCAAATTTCATGATGAGATCAATATCACATTCAATACATTTATTAATCATTAAAATTTAACCTCTTGTTATAAAATAACAATTTATTTTAATTTAAAAGAAAATTATTTATTTTTTCTTTACAAAATTTTGATTCATCACATTCACTCTAAGATCATATAATTCATAAAGAGAATAGTATTTTTTCGTTTTTAGGTGTATGAATATGTAAAGTACATCTTCACTTACAACACCCATGACTTTATTTTCATTTAGGGATTTTCTTTTTCAACTTATTTCATTATTCGCTATCATTTTTGAGAAATTGTACTCAAAATTTTTTGAATTTATCAAAAATAGAGGGGGTCACATAGTTTATCTCATAGTTAGGGGTGAAAATGAGAAATAGGTATATTACATGAATGTTCCATTTCACATAATTGGAACAGTGTTTAGTGAACCTTGTGGGACACCCATGTTGTTTCCCATGTGAAATAGTGTGACCTTCACTATTAGTTATGGTTTATAAATTTCTTCTTGGAAACCAAACATCTTCCCTAAATAACATAAAAGATGAAACTACCCCATTCCATAGAATTCCTTTCTCTATCTATCCCCCTTAAATTATCTTCCAATGGTTCACAAACCCTCTTCATTATCTAATTCGTAGGTGGACTTATAGTGGATTATTCTTTAATTTATTCAATTAATCATAGTGAAAGGATCTCCTCTCCCTTCCCAAAAATTTCATTCCCCTATATCATGGTTTTTATTCTTCCATGTGCTGATGATAACCTAATATTTGTTTAACATGAACCTAATGATTTGGGTCTTGTTTTTTCTTCTTCATTCTTCCATAGGGCACACTATACAATTATCTTGTGGTTCCCATCTAGTTCAAATAGTTTCAAATGTTGAAGGTAGGTGGTATAATTTTATTCCATTTTTTGGTGAACTAAACATGATGACATAAATTTATAATGTTATTAAATTAATTTGATATATAAAAGTGTATTTTGAGAACCATTTTGGTTAATTGGGTTTGTTTCAACTCATTTTTCATTTATATTGAAATGGAAATGAATTTATTGGACCTGTTTTATTGATCAGGTTAATTATTTGTCATGGTAATAGCACAACGATACCCCAGGTGAAAAGGTGGGATAATTAAGGAAATTATGCTAGAAAAAGGGATTCCCTCTATAACCATTGGTCTATGTTAAACACATAAACAAAAAAATGTATACAATGGATATGGTTACTCCTTGGACATTGTCTTAGGCCTACTAAGAGGATTGTGCTTGAGAAAAATTAGAATAGTATAACCCCCATGAGTATAAGGATTATATGATGAACCTAGAACTCAGTTAACATTTGGATTCTTTGGGTTCTTGGTTTTTAATTGTTTAATTTTATTTCTTCATAGTCTACTTTAAATGGAAAAAGCATGCCTTATTTAATGATATTATCCAAGTATCATGTGGATTTTTTTTCTAACAATGGTTATTCATGGAATCCATTATGGTATCCTATTCATCATTCCTGATCATGGTATACATATACCTAATGGTTGTATGTTGAATTTTTTTCATAATACCAAAGTAAAAGAAAGGTGTCACTTAGAGGTTGGTGTTAATATCACTTGGAGACCATAGACATGTGATGATGGTTTCATGGTGGTATATCAAATATTATGTGAAAAATTGAAGGGTTGATTAATTTGGTGTTTTGTGAGTCTAATTTTGTTATAATTAGAAAATTATAAATAACTATATTCCACACATTAAATTTTTTGTAATTGGGTATTGATGTTCATGTATACCATGTTCAGATGTCAAAAACTTTTAGTATATTATTATGGATCTTTTGTGGAATTATTTACATTAGGATTACAGATTTATTTTTGTAAAATCATTCCTAAGGTTCATTCTTGATAATTGGGTAGTTTTATATAGGTTGTGCGGTTTAAGAACACTCTCCAGGCCTTACCATAGATTTGGCGGGGTCCTAAATTAGGGGTATCATGGGTTGATTCGTGAAAAATGTCATTAGAGATATCTCTTTGGGATCATTGTTATTTGGGATATTATAATTTAGATGTGATAAGATATTTATATTAATGTAACATGTGTTATAAGGTTTCTATAAAACATTATTTGTTATCCCTTATGAGTCACCAGGGGCTCTAAGTAATGTGGATTTGGATTGAATATTTTAACCCATCCTTGTGGAAAGGGTTCACGAGCCATGGGTGGAACTACCTATTGATAAAAATACCATGGGTGGAACTACCTATTGATAAAAATATTATTAAATAAGTGGTAAAAACTATTAATGATTTAGATTTATGGTCTTTTTTATATCCCTATATAGTTAGGTAATATAATGAAAATCCTTAGAAGGACTGAGCTAAAGAATTCATCAAGAAAAAAAATCCATATTTTTGATGAAGTAAGGATTCTAGAAAAGTTAATGATCTGCTAGAGTCTCCAAAAGGTCCAAGAGGAAGGAAGAATCCTGCTCCCATCAAATTATTATATAAGAAAGATAAACAATACAGTACAACTCAGAAAAGGGAAGCCTTACAAATTCATGAGTAAAGAAAAACATCTCGATAATTCCTAAAAAACCATCACAGTAGTTGGGAAAAACAAAAGACCAACAGGAACTAACCTACAAGATAGCCCTTTTGGATAGGGCCTTTGGAACCTAGTTTACTTCATGATAAACATGATAAACATCAAGGGATAAATGTTCAGGTAGACTGAGACAAGAAATCTAGGTATGCAACATCTTCCATGGGACATTCTGGGATCAATCCTTAAAAATATGTACAACAACATAGGAGTCTGATTCAAGCCATACTCTACGCCAACCATGGCGAGATGCATGCATGATGTCCTTAATCATCGCCCGCAGTTCGACTTCAATCGCTTAAGCACGACACATATAATGGAAAAACATCCATTAATGAAGCTCTGACGGGTTCTAAAGACTCCACCACACCCACCAGGACCTGGTGCACTATAATCTGCCCCATAGACATTTACGTTTAACCATTCAGAGATTGGAGGAATCCACCAAATGTATTAATAATTTTTTTTTCTTTCCCTACCACTAACACCAAGAGTTATCAAAATGAGAAAGTTAGATAAATCATTGTTCATTGAGCTTTTATGATTTATCGAAGCAAGTTTGACGCTTCGATGGATCACCATAACACATACCTAAAAACAAGGCTTTCCATTATTAAAGATGATGTTGTTCTGACACTTCCATATATAAGAGAAAACAGATACAGTAGCAACAATAGGTAGGGATTTCATCAATTCACTAAAGGCCCACTGAAGGACTGAGGAAACCAGCAACCCAATTGAGCATAAATTGAAACAAAACTAAAAATTCTATTATAGATAGGTCCATAATCATTTATAAAAGGTGCACTGTATATGCAAATTCAAATGATACTCATCATCCTTCAGACAGAAGAGGCATACCAGAGCAATGTTGAGGCATGTACGCTGAAATGTAGATTGGATGGGTAGACGTTGTTTCCAGATTTTCCAAATCAACATGGAATAATTGGGGAATATATAGGGCTTACAATTAGCCTCCACCCATGAAGGAATTCCAGATGATACACCACACATCAACTTGTAGAAGTCCCAGATGGAAATGAAACCATTAATAAAAGGTTTCCAGATCAGTACATCAATATCGACAAAGTCATAATTTTTAATCTTAGTAAAATGATTATGAGGAATGATGTTATAGACAGCAGCATTCCCCTGAATATCAGATATAGATAGATTTTTTATGGAAGGTGGAATGGTGATGGAGTCCTTAATGGGAGTGGACAACCATTGAGTGTTCCAGTAATTCAAATGGGATTTAGAACAGACCAACCATATATATTAGGACATGATGTTATAATATGTGCTTCTAACTGACGGACAAACTGAAAATTTCAAGTACATACACATTCTGTTTTGTAGCCGGTCAACAAACCTACCAACAAGAAATTCAAGGGAGTAATCAGTCTTGGCCAAAAGTCTCCAAGTGAAATTTTGAAGAAGAGCATCATTGAATATTCTGATATCCTTAACTCCAATTCCTCCCATATTCACTAGCTTTATAAAATATTTCTAAGCAACAATGACAAGTTTCCTTTGATGGGTTGACCCAGTACACATAAAATTATGTATCAAAAACCTTAATTCCTTGAGCAGAGCTCTTTGCCATTTGAAAATAAAAAAAGAATAAACAAACATATAAGTGATAATATAGTTGACAAGACAAACTCATCCAGCATGAGACATAGTCTTCCCTTTCCAACATTCCAACTGATTACTAATTTTCAGTGATATGCCTTCCAAGTGGACAGGTTTCACCCTTCCCCAAAACAAAGGGATACCCAGATAATTGAAGGGAAAATAACCTCTTTTGACACCAAGCTTACAAGAAACCCTATTTTTCTTCGATATTCAAACTCGTTATCCAAAGACAACAAAGGATTTATTCTAGCTGATTACCTAGCCTGCAACCTCCTCATAATGTAAAAAATACACTTGATGCAAGAAATAGTTCTACTGTTAGCCTTATAGAAGAAAAGTATGTCATCAACATAAAGTAAGTGTGAGGGGGTAAAGGAATTCATACCTGCTCTCATTCTTTGATAAAGGCCAGAATTGACAAGATCATTAAGGCACAGACTAAGGTAGTCTTCAGCCATAGAGAATAAAAGCCCAGATAAAGGATCACCTTTCCTGACTCCTCTAGTGCATTGAAAGAACCCCCTACATGATCCATTTATGAGAATGGATAAATGTTCACTTTCTAAAATGGAGGAGACCATACCAATATATTTCCCTGAGAATTCATGCATCTTTAGGATTGTGAAAATGAAATCCCACCGTATAGTGTCAAATTCCATTGATATATCAACATTCAAGACCGTGTTTCCATTTTGAACATTTCCTTTCATAATATTTATACATTCTGAAGCAGTAAAGAGAAAGTTCTGAATATTCCTACCAGGTACAAATCGAAATTGATTAGTAGTGATAATATTCTTTGCAACTTCACCTGACAGGATTTCTAAGATCATACTAATAAACATAGGAATAGAGTTCCCAATTGCAAAGGGCCTGAAGTCATTGATATCCAATGCATTCTCTTTCTTCGGTATCAAATCAATGAAATTGGAGTTCATCATAAATGGCATAATAGAATGATGAAAGAATTACCTGACAACATTAATTACTTGATCAGATAGAGTAGTGTAAGAAGATATTTTAATTCCTTGTGACTCCATACTATATAACGGTAAAGTGTTCTACATTCATGCATGGAGGCCCTATCCAAAAGTTGTATGAGTATCTTTTTTAGGAAAATCAACCTGAGAATATTGAGTGGATGGATTACGAGGAGACTATGACTTAGTGTTTCATTATCTATACAATATAATTTGATAAATAATGGGAATTTGTGTTTCACCAATATAGATTCCATTCAATAGTGGATAATGTGAACTATTTCACTTTTTTTTACATTTCACTTCAGATATAATATAATTTAGTGATAAATTCTATTTGTTTTAGGATTTTAATGTGACCGGATATTCAATACAATGTCATCCTTTTAAATATTAAGACCAATGTTGGTGTTGTTGATCGAGATATAATCGTAAAAATATATTAGGATAACATTTTTGGATTTATTAGGCTTTTTTACCTTTACTTATTATTATTAGTAAAGGTGGGACTAGTTCCTTAGAGAATAAGATTAAGTGTGTGGAGTAGGGGATGGGTAGTGACCACATTTCTTGGAAACCACATCACCACTCAACATCACCAACAGTTTTAAGCGGTGGATTCTATGTCTTTAACAATTTTGTTAATCCTTGGAAAACTAACTATTCATTCCCATTTCTACCCATGTCATGCCATTTTTTCAGGTAAATTGTCCATCCCTAGGGTTTTTTTGATCTACTATTTGTTCATACATTTGTGTGTCCTTTTCTTCACCTTGAGGATTTTATAAATTTTCAATGTAACCACACAAACTTTAATAACCAAGATCTATAATAAAATGTATTATATAATCTTATGATACAAGTGATATCATCCTGAATGAATGATCATTTAGTAGTCTTGAATAAC
The DNA here is from genome assembly GCA_963277665.1 of Viscum album. Lineage (NCBI taxonomy): Eukaryota > Viridiplantae > Streptophyta > Magnoliopsida > Santalales > Viscaceae > Viscum > Viscum album. The sequence goes on along the minus strand of OY728135.1, from coordinate 1,058,734,122 downwards.
TACATAGAAACATTTAACCCAATTTAAAGTTGAAATAAAATATGAAATATAGTATAATTAAATATTCTACATACATGAAATCATTAAAATATTCCATTTTAATATCCCATTGAATGGAAAAAAATGTGTAAGATCAAATAATTATTAAGGCTTTCATATAGTGGAAAATATCAGGATTAAATATGGCATAATCCATCAGATAGGGAAAATAACTAAATAACATTCCATTTAATCTATTATATGAAAAATAAATGAATCTATGGAATATATCATTATAGTAACATTTTGGATAATAAATATAATTGAATTCTCCCTAAAAAATCCATAATATTTGATTTTATGATATAAGTCATCAAGATATCATTTTCATCAATTCTTTACTATGACAGTTTCAACTATGTGTAGGCATACACCAAAACTCATTTTATAAGGATATCCAATTGGTCTTCCTCAAGAGAATTTTTTACACATCTAGGGTCTATTTATAACTAAACCCCAAATGTCCTTACTTTTCCAATGAATTCTTAATATATGAAATGATTACCTTAATTAAAAAAAATTCCTTATCAATAAATATTTCCGTTGATTAATTGATCTGGAATAAAAATATTCCCACCTTCAATAAATTATCATTAATAGTAAAATAGAGTTTGTAGAAAATGAAAACAATTTATGAAAAAGAATATCAATAATATAAATAATACTGATATTTAAGAGAAATATATTTTCTAATAAAAATGATTACAATAATGAGAATGATTCAAGATAATGTAACGAACTATATAATTAATAAGTGATAAGATATGACTATCATTTAATATAAAATATATTTTTTGTAATAAATTCATGTCATTTTGGTAATAAAAGAAAATTTAATATAAAATTTCAAATAAGTATTAATCATATATAATTATTTATCAAAACATATAAAACATCTATAAGAAGTAAAATATCATAAAATAGTTATGACAGTGATAATCACTTCTCTCTCGATATATGTTATAAATAAAACACTTATTTTGAATTTTAAAAAGAATTCTAAAAATGAAACTTTTGGAAAACATTAGAAAGATTCCATTAAAATATTTTAAAATTATTAGATAACATAAAATTTCATTAATAAATTATTTTAGTAAATATAAGGACTTTTTTAAAATAATTTTTAATAATGTCGACATGGAATAAAAATATAGCTGATGAAAAATATAATTAAGATGATTTTTCCTTTTAAACATCTATTTTATTGATTCTTGTTCCAAATATATTAAATGTTGTATGAATGTAATTAATGTACTTAAATATCAATAGGATAATAAAATATATAGATTTTATGAAGGATATATTGTAATATTCATTTAATGAAAATTTTGAGCAGCCCCAGAAAATGATATTATATAATAAATCCCCACCTATTTTATAAATATTAAAATGTTAACCCTTTAAAGAGTAACTTAAAAAACTAAAATAATAATGAATACATATATATTTTTTCTAATTACAAAAATGTAGAAATATATACAAAAAAAATGAGTATATATTTTTATATAACCAAATATGTCTCAATGGAGTTGGAATTGAGAATAAATACCATACAATGATCATAAGATTTATGTGCGAATTAATAAATGAATTTAATAATTTTGAAAAAATTAAATCCACATAAAACAAGTTTACATACTACTCTAAAAAATTTTAGGTCATTATACACATAATATAATCATATAAAAGAAGATGAAGAAACAATAAAACATAATGAAATGAAATTGTGTTATGAAACCACTTACCCAATGCTTTCTATTAGATGGACAAGATTTATCATCATGTAAAATGGTTTTAAATATATTTTTAAGTAAAAACATATGAATATTTATTTTTATGTTGTCATATATAATCCTATTATAACATCTTATCCCCCATTCCTTAACACCATTTCATTATTGTCAATAATTATATTGTTCTCTACTTCATTTTCTCATGCGTGCATTTTTATGGAAGTTATGGCTCATGTTAATAATATATAGTACCATAATAATTACAATTATATTAATGATATGAAAATAATATTTTATCATTTTATAATTTTTATATACTTTCATAAAATTTGGGCTTTAAAATGAATTATATAGATTTCTGGAAATGGTATACTCCACAAACTCATGAGCGACATTATCCTATCCTTAATGGGAGAAATGGAAAGGGAGTGTATGATATATTATTTTTAAACAATAAATATTATTTCACATGTATCATATAAATTCTTTTTTTTTTGATCATTATGATTATCCAGGTAAGTGGGTGATGGAAAAAATATTGGTATGTGAGAAGGTAGTCCATCGTACACTTGAGTAATGATTTATTTTACATTTGATAATGAATTATATGGATCGATATTATTCCATCACAAAAATATTTTTTATGTATATTGGAAATATTTTTGTCATTATTTTGGTATTCTAGTACATAAATGAAAGTGGTAAATGTAGTATTAAAAAATAAAGAGCTTTATTAAGACGATTACCTTCTCTTAGAGAAACCTCCATTAGATCTATTATTAAGGATAATAGGGTTTTTATATTGGAAATAAAACCACCTATATATTATGGATGTTGATTTTATGGATTTAGATTGGTAGGTTATAATCTAGATAAACAACTCAAGAGGTGTTCATGAAGATAGGGGATGCGGTTCCCATTTATAATTGTGGTGAGTGATACCCCTATAATTCTTCAATGTTCTATAATATTATTAAGTCAAATTCAGGACAAATATATCAAAATGACTGAAATGAGATGTCTATATGGATAAGGAAAAAATAAAAAAAACAAGATTTAAGGATGGTTTAATTCATTTTAACTCTTATCTTATTGTTTAACCCCTTTTTATCCTTTGTTACCCTTAACTACGGTAAAAACATTTTCAATGTTAAAGGGTTATTGTTTTAAAATTAACAACACTAAGAAAAAATATTAAATTTTATTTTATATGGTAATTACTCCATGTTTTATACATTATATTATATTTATATGATTTTTAAATAATTTTATAAAATATCAGTTTCATTAATAACATTAATTTTATTTTTGAAACTATTTATTTAATGTGAAATTAACGACACTAAGAAAAATAATAAATTAAAATATAATAAATTAGTACTTTACTAATATAATATATTCATCTATAAAATTTATGTAATATAATAATTCTTAAAAATATTATTTTGTTTAAAATTTTTATAATTAATTATTTCAATATTCTATTATTCGAAAAAATATTTTGTCAGCACTGTGTCATCATTTAATGTAATTATACTATTTCTAAAAAATAAAAATAACTTATAATAATAAAAATAAAATAAATTATTGTTCAAAATAAACTATTTTATTTGTTTATAAAATAATCTTATATCAATGTGAACAAATAAAAAAAAAGTAAGAGAATGATAATTTTCCATTTTCATTACTCAAAATAATACAAATGTATTTATCAAGTTAAAATTACACAAAAATTCCAAATATTATAATTTGGGTGGGATTTGTTAAAATTAATCCCATAAAAAGAAATAATGTAAAGTTCTTGGTTGATTTTGGGACATTATCTCAGTGTTTTAACCTTATTTTTCAAATTTTTAAATTAATATAGTTGCTATTATTTACCACAATCACTCTTCATAATAGAAATAAATTGTGGAAAAATTTAAAAAATATAAACCTAATGATTAAAAATACGATACCCATTTTTTGGAATCATTCTATAAAAATGTAATACCAAAAATTTAATATAAATGTGTAAAAGGCAATGAAAACGGATTTTTTATAAAAAAATGTGTTTTTAAGCATAAAACATAACTTATATCAAAATCATGAATACTTATGATTAAAATGGAATTCATTATATTATATCAAAATAAATGTATCATATTTAAATTTAATACCAATTCTAAAATATAATGGGGCATTATATTACATTATTTAATGAAAAGAAGTTAGAGTTTGAAAAAATTAGTATTCTTCACTAGTCACTGAATCATCCATCATTTCAGGAAACACTTAAATTTAACCCTACGTAAATTTTAATATTCATATTTCAAAAATTATTTTCATGTTATCAATTAAATTTTCTATAATTGAAATAAAATCATGATAATTTCCATGCCAAAAATAAAATATAATTTTTTTTCAATAAAATATCATTTTGAGTCATGAAATCAATTTTATAGAGTTTGACCATTATACATATATTTCATAATTTAGTTACTTATATGTATATATTACATCTCAATAGCTATGTTACTATGGTCACATTTAAATAATTATATTTTAATAAAATATCTCAATTCTAATAAAGATTGTTGTTGTTTTTTAAGTACGATATAGTTCTTATTACTTTTTTAAACTCAATTTTCTGTGATTTATATCTCCACTTAAATAAATTTCATCCATGTAATTTTATCTCATTCATTAAAGGTTAAATTTTATAAAATCCATTTATTCACAAGCCACATTATATACAGGGACAATAAAACCTATTTTAAAAAGGGGAAATTGGAAGGATAAAAGTTATCTAAAATAACAAATAATTTGGTTCTTATATAAGTAGAAACTTGATGGTAATTTAAATTATAGTCATAGAGGGTAAAACTTGCATCTATGTAAACATATACAGTGATAAATATCATGGACATGAGAAGGTTAATGAACAAAAAACGTAAGTGAGAAAGACATAAAAAGCTAATTAAATAATTAGAAATAAAGGAGAAATACTGTCATTTTTTTCAAGATCATTATAATAAATTATAAGGATTATTTTAATGTCAATAAAGACAAATAAAAAATTTACTTATATGATTTCATTACACTTCATAAGAAATTTTTTTCCTTGTTTTTCATTATAGAATTTATACTTCCTCTCTTGTTCTATGTAATGAATATTCCAAATTATTTATCCATTCCTGAAGTTATATAATTACTTCTTAATGGATCATAAGATACATAAAATATTAAAAATTCGTTTTTTTCAATCATTAAATATTTATCAAAATAAAATTGGTTACCACAAGTTATTATATATGGATAAATATAATTCCTCAATATTTAAAACCTCAATAATATCACCCAAAGTTGCGCATAATACATTCAATAAATAGTTGAGGTTAGTAGTACTCTAAATTATGACTCAATAAATTACAAACCCACATATATAAATTATTTGATAAATAATTTATCCCCAAAAAATATAATTTACCTCATAATGTCACATACCAAACATGTTCATACCTTGATCGTATATATACATAAAACATAAAAAGAACCTAAAACCTCAATAAAAATATACATGATTTAAAATATAACAAAACATTATTCTTCAAAAATGTTTGTACCATTAAATATACATGATAGATCTTAAAATGAAATAAACTACATAAAATATGTCTTAAATAACTTTGTCCTTAAATAAATCAATTTAGAGGTTACCAACACTATCCCATTAACTAAATCAATGTAAGTCATCTATTAATCCCAAAGAGAAATTATTAACCCAATAATAGACACTTTTTATGGGTTATCATTCCTTAAATCATGTGTCCTCCAAAAATATCCCCTTACCACTAAAATAATTTTCCTAGTTTTTTGTATCATTGAACATATGTTTTAGAAAAATTAAAGAACAACTATTATAGAAAATTGCATATATGTTTCATTAATTGTGTAACCAGAATATCATTGGCATAACAATTTGAATACATAATTCTTTGATCAAAATACACAAATACTTCAATAAATTAACTTTAATGGTTTGCATAACATAGTTTATTCCTTGTTTTATGAGTTAACCCTTGGATTTATAATGGTCTTGGATAATGACCATATTCCCCATACATTATACATTAAACTATAAATGGTTTCTTATGATAAAATTTATATCCTTCCGTTGATCTGACCATTTTTCATTGATAAATATTATCTCTATACCATTATATTCCACATATAAAACTTCATCTAATTACTCTCATACATTTCCCCAAGTGATTATTCTGACATACTATACATGAATGAAATTTAATATTATTCCATCCCTGATTTTCATGGAACTCTATTTTTCTCTAATTAGGTGTTTCAATAAACATATACATGTCAAGAATATCAATCAAAAAATGTGATAGTTGATTAGGAATAATCACCAGTTTTCACCTTCCATGACTCATTTCATGTGTTTTTTCATGAGTACAATAATTATATTTCCTATAACATTTCATGTTAACGTGATTATTTCATGTTCCATCCCTTAATTAGAACCAAAAATCGTACAAGGAAAGATAGTAATCATAGTGGGATATCAAGAAAAACTAATTATATAACATTTGAATTGTGAAACTTATTTTTAATCTATGATACCATAAGTTTATCCAAGGTAGTCATGGTTATAATCTATTCCATTAATTCATAGTGGGTCATAAATAAAATATGAGTTAACCTAAGAATATCCCTTAGGGAGTGTCAAACTATGTGCATAGTAAGGGAATACTCACCATGGACTAGAATGAGGGGTGAGATGTATTATACCTGCTTTTTTTCGGTTATTACACCTATATGTATTATTGGGAAAATGAAATCCACGTGTATTGTCGAGAAAAGGATGTGTTTCATAGAAATCAATATAATAACTACCATTCCAAAAACAAAATATGTTATACAACATGTAGAATTTCCCTTAGAGTTTATCTATGGATCTGGATCCATAATCCATGTTTTATAAAATCATGTTCCCAATGTATTAATAAAACATATTATAATATGAAATATAACAATTAAAATTCAAGTAACCTAGATATAGTTTTAACTTTATTAAATTGGTGTTAGATACAAGAGATCTCGCACTCAAGGATTGGTCATTTTATTAGTGTTTTAGAACTAAATTAAAAAAAATTCTACCCAATTTACATTGGAAATAAAATATAAAACATATTTTGAGTAAATATTCTATATAATATAACTCATTTAAAGATTCCTTCTTTATATACCGGGGGATCAAAAAAATTATTATTAACACAAATTCAAGATAATGGTTACAAAGAGTGGAAAATATCATGAATAAATAATAAATAATAAATATGGGTAGGTAAATAACTTAACATACATGTCATTTATTAAATATCTTGAAAACTAAATGAATCCATGGATAATATCAATATTGTAACCTCTTGTATAATCACAACAACTAAATAATCAATAAAAGAAATTAATATTACTGGTTTATAGGTCATCATACATCATGATATCATCAACATAAATTTCTCATGACAATATAGTTTGTACTTTGGTTATGTATACACCAAAGAACAATTTAATACATCTAGCTAACTTGTCTGTCTCAAGAGACATGTTGATAAATCAAGTGGATATTGATAATCAGGCCCAACCGTTCACCACTTTTTTAATAAATTCCATGTATAAATAATGAAAAATTTAATTCATAAACAATATTACAAATTATAAAATATCTATATTGATTAAATGATATTGAAAATCATGTTTTTTCCAGCCAATCAGACAATATTAAAAGTAAAACAATGTACATAGAAATGTTGTACAATTTATAAAATAAGCATATTCATATTAAAACTAATATTTATTCTTAGGAGAAATAATATTTCCAATGAAAAATGATCATAATAAAGTGAATGTTTCAATAGAATGTTAATTTCCAATAAAACAATATGATATTAATGACAACAATCAATTCATCAGAAATATAGGTTTTTAATAAATTCATGCATTTTGAATCATAAATATATATTGAATAGAAACATTAAAATAATATTTTGTTGAAGAGTTTTATTTATAAATAAAATGATACATTTTAGAGAAAGCAAAATATTATAAAATTATTATGGAAGATGTAAAGTCAATTAACACCACAAACATTGAAAATAAAAACCTCCCTTTTGACTTTTAAAAATAAATAAGTAAATGACCCATTCAAAAAACATCAATATATCTTCCATAAAAGAATTTAAAAATAAAGGATAACATAATCCATCCTTACTATATCTTATGATTAAATAAAAAAGGATTTTTTAGAAAAATTGAAAAATATAGACATGGGATAAAAATATACTCAATAAAAAAGATAAATAAGATCTATTTTGTTTGAATAATTTTTTTCTTCATTGATTCACTAAATATATAAATGGTAGGAATAAAATAATGAAAATAAAAAAAATATAAAGGATACTAAATTATATGGATATTATATAGGATAGATTATAATTTTAGTTCAATGAGAAATATATGCAACCTCATCAAATCATATTGTAAAATAAATTATTAGCACTTTGATAACATTTATATTGTAACCCCATGAATGTGTAACTTTAATTCAAACTTCAATCATCAAACATAGTGAATAAATATTTATACATTTTAAATACAATAATGGTGTACTATATAAAATTTCACAAAATAGTAAATAAGTACACAATACAAAATATTTCTCAATGATATGAAAATTGAGATGAAATATACTATAAAGACCATAATGTTAATGTTATAATTAATAAATGAAGTGACTAGGTGTAAAATTATTAATCTAGATAAAAAACCGAAATAATATAAAAAATAATCATATATCAGTATTCACATAATCATATAATATCCTATTAAATTAATATGTAATACAACCTAATGAAAAAATCAATTGAGTTATGAAACCCCTTACGACACGATTCCCGTTAGTTGAATGTGTTTTATAACAATTTTAAATTGGACTAATCATTTTATTAATTGATAAAAACAATATTTATAGTTATAATATCACATATGAACCTATTATAACATTTTATCTCTCATTAATCAATTATATTTTATAATGTCAATTGTTTTTGTGTGAACATCATCATTTCCAGATGCTTGTTTTGTCACAGAAATTGTGGATATTTTCATAGAATATAGTTAAATCAAATCCATAATAATATTAATGATATATATATATATATATTATTTATTCATTATATATATATTTATCATTTTTATTGAAATTTATACCTGTAAAATTAATCATATTGCTTTGTGGATATGGTAGGTCGTAGGTATGAACAGATGACATTATAATTTCCATAATCGGTGAAAGTGTAAGAAAGTAGTTAATATATTAATTACATACAATAAATATTAAGTATTAAGTTTCAAAAATTTCCATTGGATCCGCCATTATGAAAATCCATTGGATTCTGTGAGGGAAATAAATATACCTCATTTGGGGTGTGGTTGTCCACATTACTGTAGAGACCCCTAGCTTGACGTACATGGACATTACATTAATTTTTCGGAATATCTAATACATAACAAAAACCAAAACTCAAGGACCTTAATATTTTAGTGTCTTTGGAAACTCGGAACATAATCTTCTAATCATAGTGAAAGATCTTCAACATCTCCCATAAAGATCCTCCCCTTTTGTTTTTTTACCTAAAAACGTTCATTATATCCTGGGGAAAATAAAACATATAAAGGGAGATCTCATATTCTAATTAATGGTAAGCATGGAGAAAATAAAACCAACCATATACATTTGAACTTAAAAACATGAACATAATGTTTAAACATCAAAATCTTGAGCAATGAAATAAAACATGGCAGTACATAAGGTATAGATCATAATGGAAAATCAATTATGATAAAATAGCAAGGGAATAAATCATGTAATTGTGGAAAATCATTAATTACATGATATTATTTCCATAGTATCCAAGGAATTGCTTCCAAAACCATCTTAGTGGACAAAGTCCCTTTCTGAATCGAGTTCAATCCTCGTTCTAGTCTTGTGTCACGGAATCGGATTAACTTACCGTTCCAGCCATGTCTATCTCATGAGATATAAATATTTACCCAATGAACTGTAGGGAGATATAGGTCCCACCCATCTCATAATTAAATCATTCTTACTTGTGCCACAAAATAAATATACATCATTCATAATAACCCAACGAATAAAATGAGTTTCATAAACATCATCCCATCATAACATAATCCATATAAAAGAAATGGATATCATTTCATCATAAGTAAAATCAAAACATTTAAATAATAGACACATTATAATTGAAATATAAACATACTTAATAATGTCATCATAGATGGAAAATGGTTTTAATGAAACACTTGAATTGAATTCTTGAGGAAAATATCATTTCTTCTTCAAAATTATTTTCTTTTCTCAAAATGCCATGAAATTTTAAAATAAAAAGATTTTTTTGAAAATAATCATTAAAACATGAGAATAAGTATTTTGAAAATTAAGCGTTATGAAACCATAAAAATCAATTCATGTCTTATAAGTTAAAAACATTCTTCTTGTAATTTTTCCAGAAAAGTCTTAAAGTTCTTCATGTGGTAAACAAAATTAATATTCCTTTCATAACATGTGGTAAATTTCATAAATGGGTAAAATGGTCATTAAACATACATGATTTTTTTAGAAAACATTGCATGGATGATAACAATAACCCCAGTAAATACTTACGAATAAACAATCTCTGATAAAAATGAGATTGCAAAATTATCCCTTACCTTATGTCTGATATGCTTCATATGTATCCGGAACTCCTGAATAATGATTTAAATAATGTTATTGACTTATTACAGAATCATATTCATTATTATGATATCTTATATGGTTCAATTATGACATTCGAATACCTGTTCTTTTATAAATTCCATGATAAAGCAGTGTTTTGGGTAAAATCGTTTCATTTATTGTACGTGTTTCGATTTATTGTTCATGATATTATTATTAAATATATCATGATTTACTTACTTCCAGAATTTAAATCATGATTTATATATCATATATATTCGGTATATACATGTATATAATAAATATATGAATGAAATTAAATACACCGTTCATGGAGACGGTAGGTCGTATGTACGCATGAACACTATTTTCCTTTCCCTATTATATTGAATGGAATTAAGTAGATGACATACATATATACATATACATAAATCAAGTAGAATTATTATATCATATATTTCATGATTAATTATTATATATAATTTACAATCATTCTTGAATGGTTAACATGGAGAATGAATCTCATCGCGTCGTGGAGACGGTAATCCGTACGTATTCACGAGCAGTGATATCATTCCATAATTATTGAATTAAATTGGGGTGGATGATATAATATCTCATAAATATTATGATGTTATGATAAATATATATATTAATTCATCACACCATTATACCCATCAAAATAAGGTGGTTGTGTAAAAACAGATTACACCACGCCGTGGAGACAGTATTCCATAGGTACGCACGCATGATGATTTCATTCTCCGTAGGATGGATAGTAGGTGAAATAGGGTTTTTTCAAATTTATAATAACATATAATTATATAAGTAATACTTATGTTATTATTTTATAATGAAACAACTTAATAAGATGAATTTGATGAAGAAATAAACTTGAAAGAATCGGTAGACAAGATTACCTCTTCCTCGACGCACCTCCTTTAAACTTCTTCGTAGGGCACTAGTGTAGGTCTTTTGAGAATACCAGAACCTCAATGATGTAACTAGAGAGGTTTAAAAGAGTAATTTTCATAGTTTGGTTGAGCTTCAAGGCTCAAAAGGGTGTGATGAGAAGAGGGAAGGGGTGCCCTGATTATAAGGGACGAGAGGGGTACCTTAGGAAAACATAAAATATTATTTTATAATAAAGTCATATTCGGTTTTTAATAGCTCAAAATTGAATTATTTAGAATCTATGGTGGGTATGGGTCGAAATAATCTCAACCAATAGGTTTTAGAAAAGTTTAGGTTACTATTTTATCCTTATCATTTAGAGTTAACTCTAAGTTAAATAATTTACCTTTTACCGTGTCTTTTTTTTTCTTACACTATATGGTTAATAAACTAACTATAACAAGCCAAACTAACCCCAAGTGGTTTATTATTAATATATATATCCTTATATAAGTCGTTATTCTAAACCTTATATTTTTAGGAATAAAATAACAATTAATAATATAATATTTGTTTTAAAAACTATTTTATGTCAATTTTGAAACTATTTCGTACCTGATTTTTGTGAAAATCATAACAGCATGATTAGTCCCAAAAAAGTTAATTAAATCACTACTAACATGTAATATTAACCTATAAAGTTATTGTAATTCATAAAAATCTAAATTTACATTTATTTGGGTATTTATAACATCTATTATGATAATATTTCATTAATTAGGTAATTACTTCTTCATCATTGTGTCATAAATAAATTCATTTATTTATTGTCTAAAAATTAAAAATAAAATATCATTATGTTTTAAATCTTTTTATCTTTCTAATGAATATTTATAGTCCAATTTATATTATGTATAACCCTATATTAAAAATGTTTTAGTTATTAAACGTTGATTTTAACTATTTTAATTCTTCTTTAAATAAAATAATAATAAATGTCGTAATCTAATCCATGTGGACCAAAAGGGTAATATTTTATTTCTAAGGTTGATTTTTGTCGAATTACACTTATACAATAGAATTAGGACATGCGTTAGGGAAATAATAGTATCATTTTTACCCTTAATTACCCTATTTACTTTTAACCGTGGTAAATAAAACCACAATTATTTTCATCTCATTGAACCACATTTTACTTATTGATATCAACGGTGTCTCTCGGACTTTTGAAATTCCAATCACAGAAGTGGTAAAATTATGTTTTATGTAAATTTGAAAATTCACCTAGAAGGTGGGTAAAAGACGGTGAGAAGTTCAATAAAATTTATATATATATTAAATTTTTTATAAAAAGACATTAATGAATTACATTGAACTTATATAGGTATTATGTATCTATTTTGATCTAAAATAAACTTAAATAAAATAAAGAATTATTTAAATAAAAATTCAGTTTTTAAATAGTAGCTCAGTGTTTTCACTATTCATCAAAAATTGAAAGTGTTCAGAAAAATACCAATAATTCACCCTAGGATAATTTCTATATTTCGAATCCAAAAATGAAGTATATTTTGAAAAATAAAATTTCAAAAAGTGGGTATTACTAATCATAACAGCTAGTTCATAATAATATTATAATAATATCTCGTTTAGTGAAACTCGGAATTGCATAGTACACACACTATCGAGGAAGGTTGCGATTGCGTGTAATGTAAGAAAAGTTAGGGTTGTATGTAGTGAAATATCCCTTTGGTGTTGCGTATATCATAATAAAAAATTATTTCATTTATACATTAAACAAAATCTATACCTAATGTCGTGTAGAATAATTCCCACAAAACGAACTTGAAATTGTGTAGAACACAAGCCAAGAATAGTGTTGCGTATACCGCAAGCTAATACAGTGTTTCATATAGAACAATCTAATTTTGGTGTAGCATACAACACAAGACATCAAAGTAATTAAAAATAATATTTCTCATAAAATCTCAGGCTGTTACATTCTACCCCCCTTAAAATGAATTTCACCCTCGAAATTCATCGGTGTTATAAATGGTTTACTACTCAAAAGTTTCTTTAATAGAAAACCACATCGTAAAAAGGAATACCAAAACTTATCTTTAAAAACTAATGTATGAAACGTAATGGGTAACCAAATTAACTAATCACTGGGTTTCCACATAGGAGAAAATAGGTGAATATATGGATATGGAAGAAAAATCTAACCATCAAGTTCTGATGGAGAGTGGTAGAGAACATGACTATGAAATAGCTAATAATCACAAATCAATAAATTTGTGATGATCTAAGGTACCATTGGATTCATTGGATATAAGGGCACCAGGACAACATTTTTGTTTTTCAAGATCATTTCCATAAATTTGAAGAATTCAAATTAGATGAAATACTTACTTTATTTTGGTATAATCACACCATTGTCCGTGCCTTTAACAATATCTACTTCATATCTTAAAGAAATGGAGTTGAATTTTTCATCCGTTAAGTGTTAGCAGATCATGTGATAAAATGATGGGTCATTTCATATGTCTCAAACAAAAGGTTAGCAAAAGTTTTCAAATGTACATAAGTCCATATATGGCGATATTAAACGTATATGGTTCCAAAAATGGACTTATACATCATCTATCATACCTCTTAATAAAATAAAACTATTTTTTACTAACCAGTGACTTCCTGTAGGCCAGTGGTAGGCGATAAAGGCCTGTCACACTTCAGTTGTAGGTTTGATTCCCACAACATTGTCCTTCGCGACGGGTTGTCACCCGTCTTGCAGGTTATCCTTTTTCTAAAACTACATTATAATATTGAAAAAAGTTCTAGCTTTAAAAAATACTGACTAATGTCCAACATAATCCATTCCAATCTTTAGGATTATCCAAAATACATCTGTCCAAACTCATAGTATAATGAAAAAAATTACTAGAAATGTCCTCTGATGAGCTTGTGATTACCATCATTTATCCCCCATATATCTTATGATATATCTTGTTGTGAATACCTTAATAATGTATTCTCTTGAAAAATTAATACCCCTTGAACCTTAGTGAAAACGTTAATTTTGTCAAAAGTTAACTCTTTCCACACACCAAAATACCAAAAAAAAATTATACTCAAACCATAATATCACTTAGTCCTTATATCGGCCATGAGCTCGTGAATACTATCAGACATCTCATTATCTTCTTATACCTTCATTATGCACATATCATCTACTATCCAAAAATATTTGAATAACCATTCATGGTTACGGGTACCATTCATCATATAATTTCAAAAACTCATAGAAAGACAACAATGTAACAATCCTTAGATTTTTCTTTATTCCATAGTACCATACACTACTCTTGATAAACATACAATCATTCTGCTACCTTCTTAAACCACTGACTGAGCCTCATCATTTCTTTCATCTCATATATCATTTTTAGTCTCTTCATCATCGTCAACATAAATACTACCCATACGACCATGCCGATTCTCTTCATGAAATTTTCCCTTCGAGCATTGGTTTGCATAATGCTCGTACATTCCACATTTAAAACATTTAATTATTTTTGATGCCGTAGCAATACCATTATCCTTGTCCATGGTGTTAACTGAACCTTTTCCTTTGCACTTACTAGATTTGTGCCCTTCTTTTCCACACCAAAATCATATTCAACTTCCTTTGAAGCATTCTCCCTAATGCCTCTTCCCACATGATTTAAATGAATGAAATTTAACATTCTTTCCTCAATGATCATCATGAAACTCCATCTTTCTCTTATTAGCCGAGTCAGGAAACTTACCAAAGTTGAGATTATTGATCATATTATGAGATTTCTGATTAGTCGTAATAATGATGTTTGGACTTCCAAATCCTGTTTCATTTGGTTTCTCATGAATAATTTCATTCCATTTCCAATCATATCCTCTATTATCATGAATCGTCCTATTTCTTGCCATTTTTTTAAACCCAAAAATAATATTGTGAGAGGCCTAAATCATAATCAAGGGGGAGTAACTTCAATATAGAACATCTTAATTTTAATATCGTTACCTCAATTCTATGACTATAACATATACTTATACGTAACCTTAGGGATATCCCTAAACATACCTTAAAAATATCTCTAGGGATCTCACTAATGTTCTCGCATCCTAGTTTCTAAAGGTTGACTAATCCTTTCCTCTTATCCCAACGGTAGAGACCCCAAGATTTACGTACATGGACATTACATTAATTTTTCAGAATATCTAATACATAACAAAAACCAACACTAAAGGGCCGTAATAGTTTAGTGTCTTTGGAAACTCGGAACATAATCTTCTAATCATGTTGAAAGATCTTCAACATCACCAGTAAAGATCTTACCCTTATGATTTCTTACCTAAAAACATTCTTTATATCCTAGGGAAAATAAAACAAATAAAGGTTGAGCTCAAATTATTAGTAACTGTAACCATGGAGAAAATAAAACCAACCATATACATTTGACCCTAAAAACATGAACATAATGTTTAAACTTCAAAATCTTGAGCAATGAAATAAAACATGGCAGTACGTAAGGCATAGATCATAATGGAACATCAATCATGAAAAAATATCATGGGAATAAAACATGTAATTGTGGAAAAACATTAAGCACATGATACGATTTCCATAGTAGCCAAGTCATTGCTGCCAAGACCATCTTAGTGGACAAAGTCCCTTTCTGAATCGAGTTCACTCCCCGTTCCAGTCCTGTATCGCTGAACCAGATTAATTTATCATTCCAGCCATATCTATCTCATGAGATATAAATCTTTACACAATTCATTGTAGAGAGATATAGTTCCCACCCATCTAATAATGAAATCATTATTACTGGTGACACAAAATAAACATACATCATTCATAATAACCCAACAAATAAAATGGGTTTCATAAACATCATACCATCATAACATAATCCCTATAAAAGAAATGGATATCATTTCATCATAAGTAAAATAAAACCATGTAAATAATAGATACATTATACTTGAAACATAAACATACATAATAATGTCATCTTAGATGGAAAATGGTTTTGATAAAACACTTGAATTGAATTAATGAGGGAAATATCCTTTCTTCTTCAAAATCATTTTCTTTTCTAAAAATGCCATAAATTTTTTTAAAAGAAATATTTTTTTGAAAATAATCATGAAAATTTATAAAATAAGCTTCTTGAAAATAAAGCGTTATGAAACCATAAAAATATGTTCATGTCTTATAAGTTAAAAAAAACATTCTTCTCGTACTTTTTCCAGAAAAGTAAAAAAGTTCTTCGTGTGGTAAACAAAAGTAATATTCCTTTCATAACATGTTGTAAATTTAATAAATGGGTAAAAAGGTCATTAAACATACATGAAAAAAATTTAAAAACATGGGCATGGATGATAACAATAACCCCAGTAAATACATACGGAGAAACAATCTCAGATAAAAATGAGATTGCAAGATTATTCGTTAACTTATGTCTGATATGATTTGTATGTATCCAGACCTCCTGTATGATGATTTAAATAATTTTATTGACTTATTACATAATAATATTCATTTTATGATATCATATATGGTTCAATTATGTCTTTTGAGTACCCGTTCTTTTATAAATTCCATGTTAAAGCAGCATTTTTGGTAAAGTCGTTTCATTTATCGTACGTGTTTTGATTTGTTGTTCTTGATATTATTGTTACTTATATCATGATTTACTTACTTCCAGAATGTATATAATTATTTATATATATCATATATATTTATTATATACTTATCTATAATAGATATATGAATGAAATGAAATACACCGTTCATGGAGACGGTAGGCCGTACGTACGCATGAACGATGTTTTCCTTTCCTTATTGACTAGAATGGAATTAAGTAGATGATATACATATATATATACATAAATATAGTATCATTATAATGTCATATATTTCACAATTACTTATTATATATACTTTATAATCATTCTAGAAAGGTTAACATGGAGAATGAATCTCATCGCGTCGTGGATACGGTAATCCGTACGTACGCACGAGCGATGATATCATTCCATAATTATTGAATTGAATTAGGGTGGATGATATAATATCTCTTAATTAGTATGATTTTATGATAACTATAGGTAGTAATTATTCACACCATTATACCCATCCAAGATAGGTGGTGGTGGAAAAACGGATTACACCACTGTGTGGAGACGGTATTCAGTACGTACGCACGCGCGGTGATTTCATTTTCCGTAGGATGGATAGAAGATGAAATTGGATTTTTCATATTTATAATAAAATATAATTATATAAGTAATACTGATGTTATTACTTTATAGTGATACAACTAAAGAAGAAGAATTTGAAGTAGAATGAAACTCGAATGAATCTGTAGAAGAGATTACCTCTTCCTCGACGCACCTCCTTTAAAATTATTCTTAGGGCACTAGAGTTTGTCTTTTGAAAAGACCAGAACCTCTATGGTGTAACTAGAGTAATTTAGAAGAGTAATTGTCTGGGTTTGGTGGAGAATCAAGGCTAAAAAGGGTGTGAAAAGAAGAGGGAAGGGGTGCACTTTTTACAAGGGAGGAGAGGGGAACCTTAGGAAAACATAAAATATTATTTTATAATAATGTCATATTTGGGTTTTAATAGATCCAAATGGATTTATTTCAAATCTAAGGCGGGTATAGTTCTAAATCCTCTCAGCCAATAGGTTTTAGACAATTTTAGATTACTATTTTATCCTTATCATTTTGAGTTAACTCTAAGTTAAATAATTTAACTTTTACCGTGTCTTTTTGTTTTCTTACACTATATGGTTAATAAACTTACTTTAACAACCAAACGAACACCAAGTGGTTCTTTATTAATATATATAGCTTTATCTATGTTATTTTTCCAAACCCTAGATTTTTAGAAATAAAATAACAGTTAATAATAAAATAATTTTTTTAAAAACTATTTTATGTAAATTATGACACTATTTGGTACTTGATTTTTGTAAAAATCATAACAGTAATATTAGGTAAAAATTGTTAATTAAATCAATACTAACATGTAATATTAACCTAAAAAATAGTTTAATTCATAAAAAGTCTAAAATTACCATTATTGGGGTATTTATAACATCAATTATGTTACTATTTCAGTAATTAGGTAATTACTGCATCATCATTGTGTCATAAATAAATTAAATTATTTAATGTCTAAAAATTATAAATAAAATACCATTATTTAGGAAATCTTTTTATCCTTCTAATAAATATTTATAGTCTAATTTAGCTTATGTATAACCCTATATTAAAAATGTCTTAGTTATTAAACTTTGATTTTAACTATTTTAATTATTCTTTAAATAAAATAATAATAAATGTCCTAATCTAATACATGTGTACCTAAAGGGTAATATTTTATTCCTAATGTTGTTTTTGGTAGAATTAAACTTATCCAATATAATTATGACATGTGTTAGGGAAATAATAGTATCATTTTTACCCTTAATTACCCTATTTACTTTTAACCGTGGTAAATAAAACCAAAAATTATTTTCATCTCATTGAACCACATTTTACTTACTGATATCAAATGTGTCTCTTGGATTTTTGAAATTACACTCACAATAGTTGTAAAATTAAGTTTTATGTAAATTTGAAAATTCTCCTAAGAGGTGGGGAAAAGACGGTGAAAAGTTCAATAAAAATTTTATATATCTAAAATTATTATAAAATGACTCTAAAGAATTATATTGAACTTAGTTCGGTATTATGTATCTATTTTGACCTAAAATAAATATAAATAAAATAAATAAATATTTAAATAAAAATTTGGGTTTTAAATAGTAACTCAGTGTTTTCACAATTCATCAAAAATTGAAAGTGTTTAAAAAAATACCAAAAATTCACCCTATGCTATTTTCGATTTTCCAAATCAAAAAATGAACTCGATTATGAAAAATAAAATTTCAAAAAGTGGGTATTACTATTCATAATGGCTAGTTCATAATAATATTATAAAAAAATCTCGTTTAGTGACACTCGGTATTGCGTACTACACACGCTATCGAGGAAGGTCGTGATTGCGTGTAATCCAAGAAAAGTCAGGGCTGCATGTAGAGAAAGCTCCATTCTGTGTTGTGGATATCATAATCAAAACTTATTTCATTTATACAATAAATAAAATCTATACCTAATGTCGCATAGAATAATTCCCACAAAAAGAACTTAAAATTGTGTATAACACGAGCCAAGAATAGTGTTGCTTATAATGCAAGTTAATACGGTGTTTCGTATAGCACAAGATAATTTTGGTAAAGCATACAACACAAGACATCAAAGTAATTAAAAATAATATTTCTTATAAAATCTCGGGCTGTTACAATTACACACAAGCGATGGTTTTGTTTCTCATTTGTTTGAGAATGATATGGGTAAAAAAATTAAATAAAACTAATAAAACGTAATTATATTATAGAATTTTTGGGTGTTATCATATTGTATGTGTTAGTAAATAATGAATAGTGGTAAAATAAGAAGTCAAAAATTAAATAGATTTGTTATGTTGATTATCTTCTCTTAGGGAAAACTCTATCGGATCCATTACTAAGGATCATATGGTTATCCTTTTATAAATATTAAGTATCTCTAGAATGTGGATAAATATTTTTTGGGGATATATTTTCAGGTTTTGGATCAGATAAATGTATAATGATGTGTTATAAAGTTAGGGGAGGAGGTTCCGCATTATAATTGAGGTGAGTGGCACAATTGTAATTTTTCAAGTTTTTAAAATATTATTAAGCTACATTATTTTACAAACGGATCCAAAATGACTAATATTCAACGTTGATTTGGTTAAGGAATAAATAAAATAATAAAAGGATGTTTAATCATGTTTCTAGGTCAATTTGACACTTATTTTTTTGTTTAACCCATTCATTTACAATTTTTAAACATTACAACTATAACAACCTTTTTAAGGTTAAAGAATTATAATGTTAATTATAAGGTTACAACTAACAAATAAAATACATTGAGATGAAATTTTAGACCATATAATTTCCCCATTTTCTTCTTTTATTATAATTATCATTTTTATATAATTTAATAAAATAATTATTTCATAAAATATCATCAGTTTCATTTTTGTCACTGTTTATTTAATTTGACATTAAATACACCAAAATGTATGACATATAGCTATAATAATTTATAATATTCTTATTATGATATATTAATCTATAAAAATTTATGTGTAAGAACCCAGTTTTTTCTGTAAAAGACTTTGGAATATTCTTGATGATAATACAGAGCAGCACCCTCAGACGGCATGCCATTCCGAGCCCCGGAGTGGCCAGAATTAAATTTTTACTGAGTTCACACAGTAAATTCCAAATAAATGTGATAACTCCCAAAAGGTGATCTGGATTAGAGATCTGAGTGTATGGATGGGTCTATAATATGGTGTTTACCCTAGTAACAACATACAACTTGTCGACGCGGGATGTTTGGACCCCTCGCTCGCTTTCGGAATGTTAAACGGATAAATTAATTGATTAATTTATTTTCTTAAGGGTGAAGCTCAAGTATCTCTTAAACGGTGGCTCGTATTGGAAAACTGAGGGCACCGTTGAGTTTGGAATGTTCCATTTACCCTAGGAGGGGTATAAGTTTTGCGGGCGTGTGCTGTCTATGAAAAATGGCCCTAGGGGCATTTTTGTAATTTGGCGGCTTTGGAAGTTCAGCATCACAACATTCAAATGGAAGCTCACAATAAAATTCTGAGACCATCGTTATGCTTGGGAGGTTGTTTTTACCCTAGGGGAGGTTTAATTCTGACCTCTCCAAAGGTTTCGGATGTGGGTTAAAATTTATGGATTAAATCAATTAAATTTTTATTACTTTAATTCTCTATTTAAATCAAACCCTCTCCTCCTACCCTTCCTTTGGAACCTCCTGGAAGAATGAGTTCAATCAAAGAGACCTCCTCTCCTCCACCAACTCCGGCGAGGTGCAGCAGATCCGGCGAGGCACGACGGGAAGCTTTGGGCTATGCCCTCGCAGGTAGGATTTGTCATTTTCCTTTTCTTTTCCCGCACCTACTTTGAGATCGAATTTTTTGTATCGAACCTCTGTCTAATTATCGATAAAATCACATGTATGTGTAGTAGATTTTCTGCTCTTTCCATCGCACTACTCGGAATCGAAATCCGAGTTCAGAGTCGATCACAAAAGATCGCCGAAGTTTGCGGGTTTTTTCTGGTTATCTGACGGTTTGGGGTGGTCCGGCAGTTCTCCTGGGCAGCGGAGGACAGTTCGGCTGGGTGAGCACCACAGAGGCACGGCGGTGGCTGGTTCAGCCGGGGGAGTGTCGCGGAGGCGCGACGGAGGCCGGTTGGACCGGGTGAGCACCGCGGAGGCGCGATGGAGGTGCGGGCTTCGAATCAAGCAGGCGGAGCAGGGGTGACCCGGGGAAGTGCTCATTTTACGTCGTGCTGCAGAGGATGCTCAGCCGGGCGCGACCGGCCGAAGGGAGTTCGCCGGAGGCGACCTCTGTGGACACCAAGACCCGCACGCAGCGGGTCTCTCTTGACCTGTAAAAGGCGGCGGCGACCCCTGTGTAGGGGGAGAAGACGAACCAAGAAAAAAAACAAAAAAAAACAACATAGGAAAAAAAGGGGGGCCACGGGTTTGAAAAAAAAGGGGAAATTAAAAATAAAAAAAATATAAGTTTAAAATAATAATAATAATAATATTATTTTTATTTTTATTATTATGGGAAATGATTTATAATTAATAAATCATAGACCGAGCGTCAATCTCATGTGCCGTCAGTGGCGACGCATCCCTTAAATTGAGACAAGCTTTTTGAGATGGTTTCGGTGGTTTTTAATTCCCAAAACAAGGGGACTCGGAGGCACATCACATGTGTTAAGCATATTGTTGTTTTCTGGGGGATTTCATTTTGGACGGCACGAACGAGTCCGACGTTCGTTTTGAGCACCGTTAGTGGCATTGCGACCCTGGCGTCAGGATAAAGTTTTCCAGTATGGTTTCAGGCACTGAAGCCAGAGTTGAGGAATGGGCCCCATTGCTCATCTTTTGAGCTACGGGCAGCTTTTAGCGACTTTTTCATCGGACGTCCGTTCGGGGCGTGCGAGCAGTCTTACCGCTATAATTCCGCACGATGGTGCGGGCCCCGCGAGGGTCGTTTGGGTGTTGCTGGTGATTTTTTCATCTTTATCATCGGGTGTCCAATTTGGACAAATTATTAGTCCATCCTGTGTGCTTTTTCAAGACGATCGCAATGGTGTGATCCGTTCGTCATGTTTCAGGACCGGGACGTGGGCCCCACGTAGCACCGCTTGTGTGTGGTGCACCGGAATGAATCTTTCTCTCCGGATATCTGTTGCGCTCAAGTGAGTAGTCTTTTTGACGTTTTTTCCTGAGTATATCGCAATGGTGCGATGCGTCCGACTGTTTTCGGGGCAGAGGATCGGGATCACGGGACGCCGTTCAGGCGTGAGGCGGTGTTGGTGACTTTTCCGTCGGATATCCGTTTGAGGCGAGTGAGTATTCTATCTCTCTTGTTTTTTCACGATGATTACAGTGTTGCGATCCGTTTGGTTGTGCGGAGCCTCAAACACAATCTTATTAAATGTGGAAATGTGAAGGCGCCCTGGGGGAGGTTCTTCTACTATGTTTGTAGCGGACCTTTGGCATGTGATCACGTGCACTCCCATGTGAGTGAATTAATGCTTGAATAGATATGGTGGGTCCTGCCCCAGTCGTTGAGGCAGAAAGTTGGAGATGTTACGTCACGCGTTCGCCTTGACGTTGGGTGCCCGGTGCACGATAGCCCTTAGGCTGAAAGTGAGGTATATTATGGGAGTATACGAAAGCACTTGTAGGTACATATAGTTTGTACCTACGATGTTCGTGCGCTTGGTTGGGGTTAACTTGGGGCCACACGTCGTGTGGGCCCCAGGTGCATGTCGAAATCTGCTTTGCGTACTTTAACCTCTCATGACATAGAGGGTCCCCATGTGATCGTTTGTTTGACCATCAGGGTTGAGTGGTCTCCCCCTGGTTCCGTTCTCGATGGATTGGCTGGTAGAGGTGCTAGTGAAACCCAATGATGGAACAAGCGCTGAACCTCTTTTGGGTGAGTTGTTCTGGAGTTGGGTGGTTACGCGATACCCACTCCATGTTCGGTTGGCCAGTATTGTACCCTCTAGTAGAGATGGCCAGAGCAGTTCTAGGTTTTACCCTCCGACAGGGCTGGGCAGTGGGTTACTCATCAGCTTCTAGGGTTTACCCTCCAGCAGAGACTGAGTAGTGGGTCACCCGACACTATTATGGTCTACCCTCTAGCAGAGACTGGGCAGTGGGTCACCTGATGCACATAGGGTCTACCCTCTAGCAGAGACGTGGTTGTGGGTCACCCGACGACCACTTAGGGTCTACCCTCCTGTAGGGCTGGGCAGTGGGTCGCCTGTCATCTAGTTCCAAGTCGACCCACTAGCGAGGATGGGCAGTGGGTCGCCTGTCGACTTATTCTAGGCCAACCCTCCAGCGGGGCTGGGCAGTGGGTCGCCTGATGATGTATTACGGTCTACCCTCCAGCGGGGCTGGGTAGTGGGTCTCCTGATGTTGTATTAGGGTTTATCCTCCAGCAGGGTTGGGCAGTTGGTCACCCAATATCGGGTAATGAATTACCCTTCAGTAGGGCTAGGCAGTGGGACACCTGTTGGCATTCTAGGGTTAGTCCTTTCTACTAGGATAGCATGTGTATTTCTTCTGTGATTACCGGAGTGGGACCCTTGGTTATACGGGTCAGTGTTGTGACAGCTTTGACTTTGAGAAGACCTCTCGACTGTAGGGTAGTGACGAGGTGTGGTTTGACTTTCCCTAGAACTCTCATGTACGAGGGGCGCTTTCCCCACCGAGAGGCATTCTTGTGACGCGATCTAAAACCGTGCGGGCGAGTCAGTGCCGCCTAAAGCGGATAGTTTTGAAGGGTGGTGATTGAGCCCCTTGGCTTCTAGTTCGGGGTAGATGTGTGGGATGCTAGGCATCGATGGCGTTTACTTCTGGGACTGTTGGAGACTCACTTTTCTTGGGCTGAGCTACAGGATAGAGATCCCCTTACGGTCTTGTTCGAGATTCTTGATAGAGAATATGTATATGTATATACCTTGTTTCAGTACCCACTTCTTGGGCTTGGTTACTCTCCCTCTAAGAGAGGCGAATACGCATGGGTTATGCCACGTGCTTTCCGTGTCTAGCTTCTCGTGGTGGGATGAGTCTACTATTCTACTATAGGTACTGAAGACTTGATGAGAAGTTCATCTTCTCTCCGTTTCCATCTCCTGGTGTCTGGACGTGTCTACCTCCTTTCTTTTGTGGGGTTGAGCTGGACTCTCTACTAGTTTTCTACTGCACTTTCGGTTATACTCCCTTACTTTTCCCTGTTTGATATACTGCTCACCCTTCGGTACCTCCTTTGTATCTCCCTCAAGCCTTTGGGGTATCCTACTGAGTATTTTTATACTCACCCCTACTTGGCCTTTGCCTGCACATGGTGTGCCCTTGCAGATGATGGACAGGTGGAGCGTGACTTCAGAGGATCTTAGGATCTTGTGAGCTTGGACCGCGTGCGGTGGTCGGAGTCAGGTTCCAGGTAGGGGACCCTTCCAGCTCTTTACTTTTTGTTCACCTATTACCGGGTTCTGGCAATTTTCTGGTTGGAGACGTGTTTTTTCCCTTTTTCCTTTTTAGCACTTGTATTTTTTAGAGGTCGATGCACATTTTTGGTATATATATACCAGTTTCCCTTCTCTTTACTTGCCTTTACATTACTCTAAACTTTTTCATTGAGTGTGTTGCGTGTGTGTGTATAGGTACTAAGGCAAAGGCCTCCCCGAGTTGTTGTGCCTTCGGCGCTGGTCGCCATCCCCTGGCATATGGAGGCGGTCTTGGGGTAGTTGCGGCTCGAGCCCGGGTAGGGTCAGGTCGTGACAAAGTGGTATCAGAGGGAGGTTCGTTCCTTCAGAAACTATTCAGACGTCCCTAAAATGAAAGGAATTTGTTGGGATATAAGGCAACAATGTTAATGTGTCTCGAGAGCGGCTCTCAGGCCAGGGAGTCCAATGATGGTGCGGCGACCGACGTATCCATTCACCAAGACCCTGATAACTCGCTTGTCGACTCAGCATGCTGAGAGACTCGTTGTAGGGAAAATTGGTTTTGCATCACATAGGACTGAGTCTTGACTGTCCTTTGTGAGTCAGCTCCCCATCGTTGTTGTTATTGGTATATACATATATG
The DNA here is from genome assembly GCA_963277665.1 of Viscum album. NCBI lineage: Eukaryota > Viridiplantae > Streptophyta > Magnoliopsida > Santalales > Viscaceae > Viscum > Viscum album. The sequence continues at coordinate 1,058,708,310 of OY728135.1, read as the reverse complement.
CTCATATGACTACCGAACTCCTTCATAATCTTCAGGATGTCTCCGCAAGGATAGCCAGCCAGGATACCAGCTTTGGTTCGTGACGACAACCCTGTGAGCTACGAGGCCACAGTCCAGGACTCATCAAGTGAGCGCCTTTCTCCGAGTGGGCCGGTAGCAACACCCCCACATGTTGAGTAGTAGGATGTTTCAGTAGAGCAGGATGAGCTTGAGCACAGGTTGAGCACGCTCCGTGAGTTCCAGTGACAGAGAGAACTGTGGTTTAGTGGTGAGCCAGACCCTCAGGCAGCAGAAGATTGGCTCGAGGCAGTGGTTCACCTTTTCAAGATTGTGCAGACGCCGACAAATCAGAGAATGGCTTTGGAAGCCAGCCTTTTTCGTGGATCATCTTGGCGTTGGTGGAGTCTGGTGACTCAGATTCTTTACGAGTCGTCACTTTCGTGGGGAGACATTCAGTTTTTGTTCCGTGAGGAGTTTTTCCCCTCCTACTTGCGCTCAATTCAGATTCAGGAGCTCTTGCAGTTTCAAAAGGGAGGGATGACGGTGGCCGAGTACGAGGCTAGTTTTGCAGACCATTTACGCTTTTACCTAGACTTGGACCATGAGGAAAACATCCGAGCACGGATGTTCGAGTAGGGTATCCACATAGAGACTCGTGCTGTCATAGAACCCTTGGGAATTTCCACATATGCCAGGGTGCTAGAGCAGGCACTGGTGACTGAGAGCTTCTTGTCACGTTCTGGAGTTGGTGGTGGCAGCAGGCACGTTGGAGCCGAGACGTCTACCGCAGCTAGTGGGCATCGACAAGCAGAACCTCGACGCTTGTGGATTTTTGACAACCGGACTCAGGGGCGTGGTCGTACACCACAGTGGTGCCGAAGGGCACCAGTGCAGCCCAGATAGAGTCGGTACTATGCTTGCGATGAGCAAGGTCACCTAGTACGGGATTGCCCGACCAGGCATGCAGAGAGCTTCGGGTAGGCAGCAGGTGCACCACCACGACGGAGGCAACATCGTGATCAGAGTAGTACCCCGATAGGTGGTGCTAGTAGAGGAGCGGGAGGAGCTAGTAGTGGGATACGAACTTACGATGTCTTCCCATCACTACTAGGCAACCCACTTCAGGCTCTTGGAGCTGACAGTTGGGACTGCAGACAGCCGCGGGATTTGGATGTCTATGATCCTGTAGAGCATGAGGTGATAAGAGGTACACTATACAGCTCTTCTACTTTTTGCAGTAGAATTGTTAGACTCTGTGTGTGAAATGATTTTATCCCCGCTCCTTACTTGAAGTGTTACCAGGGTTACGCGAGGCGTCTGTGTAACCTTGTGTTGGTAAGGTAAAAATGTGTGATCCCTTTTCCCCTAGTCGATGGTGTCGAATCCATCGCTTTCCTATCGTGTAAGAGAGTCTTGGTTGAGAGACATCGACTGTGAATCTTGTGTGACCAGATATCCTTGGGTGCTTCACCATATGGATAATCTGAAGGAGGGAATCACCGGTCTTTGTTCCAGGTGCGGGTGGTGATTCCAGTCGTGGCATGCGGCGTATAGGATTGCATGGGGAGGTGATCTACCCCCGAGAGCCTTCAGGCTGTTTGAAACCGTGCAAAGGGATGGTGAGGTTCCCTATTGCCTTGACCTAACCCCAAAGTCTGGAGTGGGTGCATGACTTCGGAAAGGGCCAACCTCACGTGAAAAGATCAATACGTTGCTCTGTGTGCAGTGGCGCAGAGCTGTGTGAGAGTTCTTCTGGGTACAGGAGAGCCAGGTGCGAGCTTTGTTCCCTGAGTTTCCCTGGTTTTGATTTTCAGGGACGAAAATATTGAAGGAGGGAATGATGTAAGAACCCAGTTTTTTCTGTGAAAGACTTTGGAATATTCTTAATGATAATCCATAGTATCACCTTCAAACGGCATGCGATTCCGAGCCCTGGAGTGGCCGGAATTAAATTTTCAGTGCGTTCACACTAGAAATGCCAAATAAATGTGATAACCCCCAAGTGGTGATCCAGATCAGATATCCGAGTGTACGTATGGGTCCGGAATAGGGTTTTTACCCTAGTAACGACATAAAACTTGTCGGCATGGAATGTTTGGACCCCTCACTCGCTTTCGGAACGTTAAACAGATAAATTAATTAATTAATTTAATCGTTTAAGGGTGAAGATCAAGTATGTCTTAAATGGTGGCTCGGATTGGAAAACCGAGGGCACCGTTGAGTTCTGAGTGTGCCGTTTACCCTAGGAGGGGTATAAGTTTTGCGGGCGCGGGCCATCTGTGAAAAATGGCCCTAGGGGCGTTTTCGTAATTTGGTGGATTTGGGCGTTCAACTTTATAACATTCAAACGGAATCTCGGAATCAAATTCTGAGACCACCTTTGTTCTCGGGAGGTGGGTTTTACCCTAGGGGAGGTTTAATTATGACTTCTCCAAAGGTTTCGGATGCGGGTTAAAATTTAGGGATTAAATTAATTAAATTTTTATTAATTTAATTTTCTATTTAAATCAAACCCCCTCCTCCTCCCCTTCCTATGGCACCCCTTGGCGGATGGAGTTCAATCAAGGAGGCCTCCTCTCCTCCACTAACCCCGGCGAGGTGCGGCAGATCAGGCGAGGCGCGGCGGGAAGCGTCGGGCTACGCCCTCGCAGGTAGGATTTTTCATTTTCATTTTCTTTTCCCGCACCTACTTTGAGCTCGAATTTTTTATATCGAACCTCTTTCGAATTATCGAGAAAATCATATGTATGTGTATTATATTTTCTCCTCTTTCCATCGCATTAATCGGAATCGAAATCCGAGTTTGGAGTCGATCGCAAAATACCGCCGAAGTTTGCGGGTTTTTGCTGCTTATCCGACGGTTTGGGATGGTCTGGCAGTTCTCTCGGATGGCTGAGGCCGGTTCGGCCGGGCGAGAACCGCAGAGGCGCGACGGAGGTGCGGGCTTCGGCTCAAGCAGGCGGAGCAGGGGTGACCCGGAGCGGCGCTCGTTTTGCGTCGTTCTGCGGAGGAGGCTCGGCCGGGCGTGGCCGATTGAAGGGAGGTCGCCGGAGGCGACCTGTGTGGAGACCGGACCCGCAAGCAACGGGTCTCTCTTGATCTGGAAAATTTGGCGGCGACCCCTGTGTAAGTGGAGAAGATGAACCAAGAAAAAAAACAAAAAAAAAACAACACAGGAAAAAAACAGGGGGGCTGAGGGTTTGGAAAAAAAAGGGGAAATTAAAAATAAAAAAAAATATAAGTTTAAAATAATAATAATAATAATATTTTTATTTTTTTTATTATGGGATATGATGTATAATTAATAAATCATAGACCGAGCGTCAGTCTCATGTGCCGTCAGCGAAGACGCGTCCCTTAAATTGAGACAAGATTTTTGAGATGGTTTCTGGGGGTTTTAATTCACAGAACAAGCGGCCTCGGAGGCGCGTCAAGTGTGTTAAGCATATTGGCGTTTTCTGGGGGATTTTGTTTTGGATGGCACGGACGCGTCCGACGTCCGTTTTGAGCACCGTCAGTGGCGTTGCGACCCTGGCGTCAGGGTCGAGTTTTCTAGTATGGTTTCGGGTGCTGAAGCCAGAGTTGAGTCATGGGGCCCACAGCCCGTCTTTTGAGCTGCGTGTAGCTTTTAGCGGCTTTTTCATCGGACGTCCATTTGGGGCGTGCGAGTAGTCGATGTTGGATGTTTTTTCAAGGGCATCGCACTGGCGCAGTCTGCCTGCTGTAATTCCTCACAATGGTGTGGGCCCCGCGAGGGCCGTTTGGGCGTTGATGGTGATTTTTCCATCTTTATCATCGGGTATCTGATTTGGACAAGTGATTAGTCCATCATGTGTGCTTTTTTGAGAGGATCGCAATGGTGCGATCCGTTCGTCGTGTTTCAGGACCAGGACACGGGCCCTACGTAGCACCGCTTGTGTGCGGTGCGCCAGAATGCATCTATTTCCCCGGATATCTGTTGTGCTCAAGTGAGTAGTCTTTTTGACGCGTTTTACTGAGGAGATCGCAATGGTGCAATGCGTCCGACTGTTTTTGGGGCCGAGGCTCAGGATTACTGGAAGTCGTTTGGGCGTGAGGCAGTGAGGGTGACTTTTCCGTCGGATATCCATTTAAGAAGAGTGATTATTCTATCTCGTGTTTTTTTCCTCGAGGATTACAATGGGGTGATCTATTTGGTTGTGCAGAGCCTCATCCATGATCTCATTAAATGTGGAAATGTGAAGGTGCCCCGGGGGAGGTTCTTCTACTGCGTTTGTAGCGGACCCCTGGCGTGTGATCGTGTGCACTCCCATGTGAGTGAAGTAATGCTTGAATATATATGGTGGGTCATTCCCCATTCGTTGAGGAGGCAAGTTGTAGATGTTACGTCACACCTTCACATTGACGATGGGTGCCAGGTGCACAATAGCCCTTGGGCTGAAAGTGAGGTATACTCTGGGAGTATATGGGAGCACTTGGAGGTACGTGTGGTTTGTACCTGAGATGTTCATGTGCTTGGTTGGGGTTAACATTGGGCCAGAAGTCGTGTGGGCCCCATGTGTGTGTCGAGCATTGCTTTGCGTACATTGACCTCTCGCAACGTAGAGGATCCCTTTGTGCTCGTTTGTTTGACCAACAGGATTGAGTGGTCTCCCCCAAGTTCTGTTCTCGATGGATCGGCCAGTATCGGTGCTAGTGACAACCAGTGATGGAACAGGCGCTAAAACTCTTTTGGGTGAGTTGTTCTGGAGTTGGGTGGTTGTGCAATACCCACTATGTGTTCGGTTGGCCAGTATTGTACCCTCCAGTAGAGATGGCTAGAGCAGTTCTGAGATTTACCCTCTGGCAGGGCTGGGCAGTGGGTTACTCATTGACTTCTAGGGTTTACCCTCCAGAAGAGACTGAGCAGTGGGTCACCCAACGCTATTAGGGTCTACCCTCTAGCAGAGGCTGGGCAGTGGGTCACCTGACGCACTTAGGGTCTACCCTCCTGCAGAGACTGGGCAGTGGGTCACCCGATGACCTCTTTGGATCTACCCTCCAGCAGGGCTGGGTAGTGGGTCGCCCGTCGTCTAGTTCCAGGTCTACCCTCCAGGATGGCTGGGCAGTGGGTTACCTGTCGACTTATTCCAGGTCTACCCACCATCAGGGCTGGGCAGTGGGTCTCCTGATGATGTATTATGGTCTACCCTCCAGCAGGGCTGGGCAGTGGGTCGCCTGATGATTTATTAGGGTTTACCCTCCAGCAGGGCTGGGCAGTGGGTCACCCGATATCTGGTTATGAATTACCCTCCAGCAGGGCTGGGAAGTGGGACACCTGTTGGCATTCTAGGCTCAGTCATTTCTACTAGGCTAGCCTGTGGCTTTCCTCCGTGATTACCGGAGCGTGATCCTTGGTTATACTGGTTAGTGTTGTGACAACTTTGACATTGAGAAGACCTCTCAACTGCAGGGCAGTGACGAGGTGTGGCTTGACTTTCCCTAGAATTGTCACATACGAGGGGTTCTTTCCCCACCGAGACACGTTCTTGTGACGCGATCTAAAACTGTGTGGGTGAGTTATTGACGCCCAAAGCGGATAGTGTCAAAGTGTGGTGATTGAGCCCCTTGGTTTGCAGTTCGGGGCAGACATGCGCGATGCTGGGCATCGATGGTGTTTACTTCTAGAACTGTTGGTGACTCACTTTTCTTAGGTTGAGCTACAGAACGAAGATCCCCTTACAGTCTTGTTCGGGCTTCTTGACAGAGCATATGAATATGAATATACCCTGTTTCAGTACCCACATCTTGGGCTTGGTTACTCTCCCTCTAGGAGAGGCGAAGACGTGTGGGGTATGCCACGTGCTTTCTGTGTCTAGATTCTCGTGGTGGGATGAGTCTACTCTCCTACTATAGGTAGCGAAGACTCGACGAGAAGTTCATAATCTCACCGTTTACAGCTCCTTGTGTCTGGATGAGTCTACCTCATTTCTATTTTTGGGTGGAGCTAGAATCTCTACTAGTATTCTACAGCACTTTGGGTTGTACTCCCTTACTTTTACATGTTCGATCTACTACTCACCCTTCGGTACCTCCTTTGTTTCTCCCTCGAGCCTTTGGGGTATCCTAATGAGCATTTTTATACTCACCCATTCTTGGTCTATGCCCGCACTTGGTGTGCCCTTGCAGACGACGGACAGGTGGAGTGTGACTTCTGAGGAGCTTAGGAGATTGGGAGCTTGGACCGCGTGCGGTGGTCGAAGTCGGGTTCCAGGTGGGGGACCCTTACAGCTGTTTACTTTTTGTTCACCTGTTTCCGGGTTGTGGCACCTTTCTAGTTGGGCACGTGTTTTCCCCCTTTTTCGATTTCAGCACTTTACTTATACTATTTAGAGGTCGATTCATATTTTTTGTATATATATAGAAGTTTCCCTTTTCTTTACTTGCCTTTACTATACTCTGCACGTTTTCATTGAGTGTGCTATGTGTGTGTATAGTTACTTAGGAAAAGGCCTCCCCTAGTTGTTGTGCCTTCGGCGCTGGTCGCTAGCCCCTAGCGTATGGAGGCGGGCTTGGGGTAGTTGCTGCTCGAGCCTGGGTAGGGTCAGGTCGTGACATCATGGAACATAATATTTCATCAAAATTATATTACATTTAATATTTTTATTAATATATTTTTTATTTTTGTATTACATTAATAAATATTATTCCATCATTGTCTATGAATTTATGGTGATTATACCATTAAAATTTTAACTTCATAAAAATAAATTAATTATGATAAAAATAATGTTTTAGTCATTCGTAACATATTATTATCCCTATGTGGACAAAAAAAATATATTAAAATCAAGGGAATGAAATTTTGGAAATTAATTTACATAAATTGATAAAAATGTAATTGTCTTGGTCCAATGGAATGAAAGTGTAATATATTAATATTTTGGATTCATTTGGTCAATTTTATACAAAAACAATTAATAAAATTCTATTTCTCTTGGATTTTAAAACCTTATCTCAGTGTTTTAATCATATTTTTCCCTTTTTAGCCATATTTAGCTGATAAATATTTACACATAGTTACTATTCATAATAAAAAAATTAATGGGGCCACATTTAAAAATATCATCCTCATGACTGAAATATGGTATAATTTTTTAAATATTTAATCACTATATGTTGAAAAAATATATTTTATTATAAATGAGAAAAACGTAACAAACACGCTTTTTAGGAAAATGCCTTTTTTAGCATAAATAAAATAAATTATATAAAATATTTTGAATTCATATGATTAAAATGGAAATAATTTTATTATTAAAAGTCAAGTGGATCATATTTAACTTTAATACCTAATCCAAAATATAATGGTAATTTTATATTACTTTAATTAATGAAAATAAAATATAATATTTGAAAAAAATAATTTTCACATACCACTGAAAATCATTCATTAAGAAAAATTTGTTTATATGTTTATGAAATTAATAATAATTTTATTGAAGAAAATAAAATAAAAATTATTTTTGAAATAAATTAATTTTTGAAGAAGAAAATTATTTTACTAAACATTATGTTTTATTTCCTACGAATTAGACAATAAATTTTTATATTGTAAGAGAGTTATAAATATCTATTTCATAATTTAGTAACTCATTTTCATACCTTCTTATTTAATGATAATGTTATACACCAACATTTAAAAAATGGTATTTTTATAAAATATCAAAATTCAATTAATGATCGATGTTGCGTGTTAATAAAACTACATTACTTATTATTGTTTTAAAATAATTTTGTATGGTTCTACATTATACGCATTAAATATATTAAATTATTTCAAAATTATATCAATTTTGTAATGTTAAATATTTTAAAATATTTTTAATCAAAATCCACATCATACAATGGTTTATAAAACTTTTTTTAACGAGAAGTGAGAAGGATAATAGTTACCTGAAATAACATAGGATTTAGTTCCTAGAGGAGGATAAAATTTAAAATAAGTTAAATTACATATATATAAGAGAAAAATAATCCCTATAGACTAGTATTTAGTGATAGAGTTCATAGTCATGAGAAAGAAAATGACCAAAAACCCCTAAATCAATGATGGGATAAAACAACATAAATTAATATAATGAGAATGTGAATGGATAAATGTTTTATTTTAGGATCATTTTAATAATATTGGTGTAATCCTTTAAAGTCATTATAGAAACATGAGAAATTGTACTTTCCAGATATCTTTCTATTTCATTTGAAAAAGTTAGTTTATTGGTTGTGCTTCTATTAATTTCAACATTACTATTATTATAATTAATGAATATTAATGATGATTTATTCATGATTATAGAACTAAAAATACTTTTAACAGATCATAATATCCATAAAAGAATAAGATTTCATCCATTATTTTATTAAATATTGACCAAATCTAAAATAGTTATCTCATACTATCCAATATTTATAAATATAATGCATTAATCACTAAATCATCAACAATAACACCCAATATTGAACATAATCCATTCCATAAATAGTAAAGCAATATAATCCTCCAAAATATGTATAACCAAATTGGAAACACAAAAATTCAAAGTATTTGATCGAATATTTATCTTGAGAAAACATAAAGTATCTCATAATGTAAAATGTTGAACATGTGAATACCTTGATCATATATTATTATAAAATATTCTAACAACCTAAAACCATAAAGAAAATTTATATTTTTCAAAATTAAATGCTCAATTATTCCTCAAACAAAATCATGGACTCTTTAAGATATTAAATAAATCCAAAAAAATCAATAAGCTTTATCAAAGATGGATTGTATCACTTTTTCAAGAAATCAGTAACATATATCAAGATTACTAACACTATCCCAATTACATAATCAATTTCAATCATATATTAATCCTAACTAAATATTAATAACTAAAAATAATAAAAATTTACATCTTATCTTTACCTTAATCATGTGATTTATAGTAATATCACTATACCACCAAATCACCATTCTTGGTTATTAGTACCATTCAACATATCATTTCAAATCCTTAAAGAAAAACACTATAGAAAAATAAATAGATGTTTCATTTTTCTTTTAACCATAATATCATTGGTATAAAACATATACTATTTATTTCTCAAAAACCAATACATAAATCCATTAAACCTTTCACTTTAATGATTAGAAAAACATAGGTCCATCCATAGTCTATAAGGTAACACATGGATTAGGGAATTGAGTCGGACAATGACCATGTTACCCACACATAAGACATTGAACTATAAATTATACCCTATGATAAACATTATACCCCTCCATAGAACATTTAATTTTTCCTCAAGAATTATTTTATCCATCTATATCTTTTCCATTCATAATACATCCTCTAACACCGCTATGATATTTCCATGATTGTTTCTTCCCACATACTTGACATGTCGAAAATTGAATCTTCTTCCCTACATGATATTCTTGGGACCCATTTTTCTCAAATTAGTGTTATTAAACTCACCCAATTTTATATTTTAAATAATATACCATAATAAATGATTAGTCATAATCATAAGTTTTCACCATCCCATTCTCACATCATTTGTAAGTTTATGAGTAAAAACATTCCACTGTCAGTCACATTACATGTTAACAATGTTTCATCTTATTCCAACCATTAACTAAAAACCAAAAATTAATTATGTGAAACAATATTCATAATGATAGATCATGAAAGACATTTATATAATTTCTAAATCGTGACACATTCTTATCAATCTATGATACCTTATAATTAGCCTATTCTATTCATGGTCATAATCTATTCAATCCATCATAATTTTTTATAAATAATATATTATTTAACCCAAGAATATCCCCTATGAGTATACTAGGGAACACACCACATGTACCCAAATGATGGTTGATATTTACTTGGCCATATTATTTAACGGCTATTACTCCTAAATGCATATTTATCAAAAATGTATCCACTTATAGTTTCTAAATAGGGATTTTTTTCTTGTAAGCCATATAATCTCAACCCTAAAAAATTATTAGGATGGTGTCCATTACTTATGCTTATCCTCTAAGTCTATCTCTAGGTTATGTTCCCTAATACATAATTAATTAAATATAATTCCCATGTTTCCTACTAATCTTACTCTAATAAGAACTATAAAAACCCCAACTCTAATGAAAAAGGGCTAATATCTACTTTATTACATTGTAATAATAAAAAAGGTTAGTATTCTGGAAGAAATATATATAAATATGATTTCCATTTGAAACTAGATATAAAATGTTAAACTTATTAAATGTAAATATTTTTCATCCTTTAACCCATTCAATGTATCTATATAAATATCATGTCCATAAGAAACAAATAAGGGAATACAAAAATACTTAGTAAGGGTTACATAAAGTGGAAACTACAATGAGTAAATAATGCATAATCATTATGGAGATGTAATTAACTGAGGATACATGTATTTTAATCAATAACATAAGAAAAAAGTTCATCCATGGATATTATCAATGTAGTAATATAATGTCTATTAATAATTATGCAATTATCAAAGAATTAAATTCATAATAATTGATTTTGTGATCTGTAAAATCTTGATATCTTTACTATCATGTTCGTGCAAATATATTGTCTAAAATATGGTATAAAATACACTAAAAAACCATTTAATAATGATAACTAACTATCTTCTCTCATCAGACTTATTGATGACTCAATGGGATGTCTATAAAAAGGCCCCAACCATAACTACATTTCCATTTCATTCCCCATTTATTTAATGTCACGAACCGAATATGGTTGCCATCAAAACCAGCACACGACCTGGACCAAAATATGGCCCTAAGGGCATTACCGGTCCCCACAAGCTGGAACAAGTGCTTGGGTATCATAAAATGAAAATTGGGAATTATTTTCATGAGTTTATAAACATAACATAACAAAAGAATCCAATAAAACGAATCTGGATTTTTCTATCCAAACAATCTTTTACAAAAAATCATAACTGAATTACATATTCTAAAACAACTCAATAATAATATAACAAAGGTACAATACCAAAATAGAATAGCCCATGAACCCTCATGGCAAGGGGTACCTCCCTCAATCCATCTTCACAAGACTTCACCACCAAGGACCTGCTATAAACCTGAGCCACTGGAACTAAAAACTATACAAAACCTGCAACAATAAAAATAATTAAGTCTAATTACACCCAAGTGTGTAATTAGGGTGTGATAAAAATCCTAATAGGATACCACCACTAATATCTTCCACGTGATAAACATTTAATGATGAAAATAATGCAAGTTTTCAAAAACATGAAATGCTAGTTATAATTTCTTAAAGATGCAACATTAAATAAATACAGATTTCATGTTGGCTAATTTAAAGAATAAAATCTATTAATATAAATACCAAAGATGCTGAATTTTCCATTCTATCATACCGTATGCTGATGTTAAGCATAAAATATCTAGTGATCAAAAGCAATGGGAAATAACCCATAGGCACTAGCTAGCTGTGGGTCCCAGGTACCTTGTATCTCAGTGAGAGTACCCATAAAAAATATCAGTTCTCGTGCACAATCCACTCTTAGTGAACATACCCATAACCTATTGGTCCCCAATAATCTTAATCATAGTTTAATTAGAGTTTTAAGCATCAATCTTGATAAGTGAAATTGAGGACAAACCCCACAGATTCAGTAGCATACTAATACACATCCACCCATCTAGATACCAGGGTTTTCCCTTTGTGATCAAACAAGTTCAAAATGTAAATGAATATAATTTTCACATGAAAATATCATTTTCATATCATAAATTCAATAAACTTCTCACATGTATCCACCACCAGTCACAAAAACCTCTTTTCCATCGAATTGATTTTGAAATCTGACTCACACTAAAATAGCCCACAACACTTTTCACATTTCAATAACACGTCCAAAAATCCATTAAAAAATTTTATAAAACCATTACAATAATTTAAAACTCTCATAACAACCCACTCATTGGATACATAAAATCCTTTTTACCTTCAAAATCATTTTATCATCAAACTTACATGAAATAGCCAACAAACAAGTTTCACTCCAACATAACAATTTTATAAAACATTTCCATAATTTACTAATGATTAAAAAAAGTTTGACATCTTAATAAATCACATCACCTTTAAAAAAACTTAATTGGTTAACAAAAATATCAAATAGTACATATGCACCCTTTTCCCTCTTTGTTTAACCGACTAAATCATTTACAATTTTCATAAAAATAACCCAAGTTGTGTAAATATTTCTATCACACAAAACCCATTTCAAAATACCCATTTAAGACCAAATACATACCAATTCATATCCAAAACAGAATTGGAATCCGTAGAGACATTTTTAAATAAACTTTAATGTTTTACAAAATCACCTTGAATAATACCACAAATCATCGAAATGAAAACACGCATTTTCATAAAATGCTCTCAAGAAGTATAACGTTGTTTTACACATAAAAACTTTTCAAAACCCAACTTTTTTGGCCCACATGACACTAATACATTACCAAACCAGAATTGGCTGAAAAAAAAAAATTAGTAATCCAATTCCATATGTTATAAAATACACCCAAATAATACCCCATGAGTAACACATGAAAACAACCATTTTCAAGTTAAAATGCAACTATGAAATTAAACACTTAACCGAATCAGTCATAAACAGTTTTTGAACCACAACCAACATATGAGAAATACAAAAAATGTGTAAATACAGAAAGATAACTCATCAATAAGTTTTTACACATGGAACCACCTACCGAATGTGTCGAATCCCTCAAAACATGGTGTGAAACATCAACCGCACCACCACCACATCAAAAAGAATATAAATCCTACCCTATACCACAATATTTATCCAAAAAGACACCAAATCAAACCATAGGTTCGAACCCCAACTTCTAGACATTTTAGAACATAATGAAAGAGGGAGTAAACCCTAAGAAGAAGGAATAAATTGAAGAGAGAAACACTTACTCAAAAAATTATTGAATTAAACAATCTAAAATCCTATAGTATCTGAATTTTAAAACATCCAACCATTGAGGGGATGTTCCAAAAAGTATGATGAAATCATGTATGATCTAGATTGGTGGAAAAGTGTAAAAATAGGAGTTATGAAAGGATCAATTTACCTCTCTAAATATTTGTGATTTTTGAAATTTAGTGAAACTTTCACCAATTATGAGATTATAATGATCTCCAAATTGTGGGAAAAGAGAATGGGGGTGCATCGTAGGTAGGTGGACTTGGGTGAGAGTTGAAATCACCGAAAAAAGTAAATATTGAAGGATATATTATAGAATTAAAACTTCTTTTTAATGCAGAAAGTTAGAGTTTGGGCAGGCCTAATCTCTTAAATAAAATCCATTATTCACCATGATTATGGATTCCGAAATGGTCCAAATTAATATGGTGGTTTTAATAGGTCAGGGTATGACAATTAGGAATGGAATGGATGAAATTTTTTGAAAAATGAAGGAATTATAAAAAAATAAAAAATTATTTTTAAATATGGAATTGGGCTAAAGGTTTGGCCCAATTCATGAAAACTCACCCATTCCTCCATAAAAGCTTGGAAAACCCCCAAAACAAAGCATGAATATAAATTAAATGGAATTTAACTTTAAAATAAGTCATGTATGTGACAAATATTCACACCATGTAAAATTTCCACCCTGAAAAGTCACATCAAGGCCAAAGTAACAACCAAACCCAACTGAGAAACCAAGTGGTACTCCCTTGCTAGGTTTCACCGCCAAAGGCCAAAACATCTCAAGTGATCAATTAATGAACTATTACTCTCACAACCAAATCATACACCACTTTCCAGAAATGATCAATCACATTCATACATTATCCCAAAATAAAGCTCCTTAAACACTATCCGAACAAGACTCAATCAATTCACCCAAACGAACAACGACCTCGAACAAGGTTACACTTAATTAATTATAACTAAAACATTGGGCATTCTCCAATCTCAACGTTTACCAAAGGAAGATGTAGGTAGCCTGATAGCTCCGAACGAGACTATCTACTACTAATCTAAGACCATGGATAAGTATGAGTTACTGCTACGGGGGAACAAAAATAGGTTACCCGCCATAAGAGACAACCTATATTTTTTCCCAAGACAGAATCATGACACTAATAGGGGGAGTCATGAATGGACCATGTGGTACAAAGGGTATAATTCCATCATAAATTTATAAATGAACTTATATAAGACTCACAGTGGGTCTCCCCACCAAAAGAACCAACATCTTAACCGACCAACCTAGTCCGGTACAGAAAGACCCCAAAATTTAAATAATTGGGGAAACCACATGGTTAGTATGCACTGTTTGGTAAACCATGTAGTAACAGTGGGGATCCATCTATCTACATTGTTTTCTGGGGAATGGTCACTACTAACCAAGGACAAACCATGTGCTCATCCTATCTAGCCAAACGTAAAAAATTTCTCCAACTACTCAATGGAAACCAAGGGGGGGGGGATAACATTGGGAGATGACATGGGTACAAGGCCCTCCACCTATGTCCACCGGACATGAACAACAGAAGAAAGATAATGACACCATAGGATTAAAATCTTCCTATCTTTCATACTGAGAATAGGAATTTGTAAAAGGGTATAAATGAACCTGTGATTTCACCTGACTATGAGCTAGCTTCTCTCCAAGACCTATGGCTGGAGCTCAAATGATTGAAGCATATTTGGCCTCACATTTATGCTTTGGAAACCCCCTGAAGGAGAATTATTCATTCGGTGCAACTAGTAACTACACCACAATCACCGATAATTTTTCCAACACATAACACATTTTAAACTCACTTTACCCTAACCAGATATTTCATTGAAATAAGGGCTTAGAAGATGCACACACATCACACCTTCTTTGTTCGAGTGAGAAACAATAGAAGTAAGGAACACCTATACTAACCTTCCTCTAAAATGGAATATTTTTATGTATTTCCAAGGGATACATTCTTCCAACATAACAAATACTCTCAAATGATTTACCAACTTTCACCTTTACGCTCAATCGATCACATGACATTATAAGCATCACCGAACATGACCATTGTGACTGATATAAACAATGCATGGAGAGGGACCTTATATAACATCCCCAAACAACACAGAATTCTAGAAAGTGGCCACGATATCCTATCATGACCATATTTCCCACAATGGTGGTTTAACATGAAATCATGCTTCAAAGAAACCATGAAGAACCCAGAGGACGTCTTAAAAACCATCGAGACACTCATCCCCACTATCAACCCTAGACCACTTCCTACTTTGACGAATTAGGAATAATAAGAAACTAGGGTCTCTTTTAACATTCCACAAGCACTCTCTTGCTACAATAAGATCTAAAAATCAATGAAAGGAATGGGTGTAGACTCAATTAACAAATATCGATAAAATATTCCTTATATTAATCAACTGGAGGATTTTCCATTGGCAAATAAATCTGGGTTGCACTTCGGTTATGCATTAACCCTTAATGGGGGAGTACCTTATCCAATGAGAGAACCCAAGGACCCAACCAAGATGGTCCATTGGTCAATAAAATCCATAAACTAGATCCAAACACATGATGGGAACCACCATAAAGGTGTCTTGAAACAAATCTCAGAGGAGACAACTAATCGTTCCTTCTACCAAGCTTACCGACCAAACATAAACCCAAAACACAGTTCAAAAAGGAGGGGTTTTTTGGACTCAAAACATCCCACAACATCAAAATTTTCCAAAAACACAAAATATAATCCATCCCAAACAATTCATCAAGACATCATTTTTTTCTTTAAAAACTTTTCTTGAAAAAAAGGGTTCAACGGTTAGTGTATCCACCAACGGTACCCCCTGGGCCTTACACATGCATGTTTCTGTGCCAAACTGGGCACCCCCCTCATTTCCATCCCAAAACACATCCATTAATTCCATCAACAATCCATCATCCCATATAAAACCATCCATGTGGTTTCTCACAGAAATACCAAAGGTTAACAAAATTCATTCCACTTTTCAAAACCAAAACAGTCAACCAACACATCCTTTTTGTCAAAACTGCTAACCACAAGATCAAAATACCAATTCACATCTTAAAAAACATTTCATAAAGGCACAACCATGTATAAAATAAACCAATTTCAATATATTAACATAAATTTCATAACATCTTATCTCATTAACACACCCTTTTATTGTTTAGAAAACTCGATTGGAAACACTTTTCAAAATGAACTTCAATGCAGTTCCTATTTTCAAAAGATGTGTAAGAACACCATTTTCCATTTTAAAACAATTTTGAAAATTCAGTTCCACCATTTAATAATTCAAACCATTTCATCTGTATTTGAAAATCATTTTACAAGAACTTTACACTTCATAAATCCAAATTGCCATGTTTTCAAAACTAAAGCACAAAAAATTCGAGAGAAAACTAGTTTCAGTGGGTGACTTGGACATATGGTTGGAAACCATATTCCAATCACTTCAATATCATAGAGGGTGTTATATGGAATATCCTTGGCTCCACATGGCCTTCCAGGCCCTATGATCTCAATAAGACCATTAATCCAACTCTCTTTTCATTTCCCCTAATCATCATCGAACCAAGAAGACCAAAGCTCATAGATAAATCCCGACTTCTCTTCGAAACATGAATCCAATCATGAGGTTTGGTGGTCAAGCACACTACACATAACAAGAATTCCATGTCCCAAAAATACTAAATCCATACTATCCTGACTCTTCCCAAAATAACATTACCCAAAGAGTTAACATGAACCTCCTTTGATACCATTTTGTAACGAACTGAATCTGGTCACCATCAAAACCGGCACTTGAACCAGCCCAAAACAAAGCCCGAAGGGCGTTCTCGATCCCCATGGGATGTAACAAGTGCCTAGGTATCATAAAATGAATTTTGTGAATGATTTATCCAAGTTTATTAACTTAAAACAACAATATAATCCAATAAAACGAATCTATATTTTTCAATACAAACAATATTTTACAAAAAATAAGAAATGAATTAAATATTTTAAAACAACTAAAAAAGACTATAACAAAGGTACAAAACCAAAAGGGAATAGACCAAGAGCCATCATGGTAAGGGGCACCGCCCTCAAGCCATCTCCACAAGACTTCACCACCAAGGACCTGCTAGAAACTTGAACCACTGGAACTAAAAACTGTACCCAACCTGCGACAACAAAAATAACCAAGTCTACTTACACCCAAGGGTGTAAGTAGGGTTTGAGACAAAGACCATTAATATACCACCACTAATAAATTCCATGTGATAGACATTTAATGATGAAAATCATGCATGTTTTTAAAAACATGAAATGCTATTTACAATTTCTAAAAATGCAACATTAAATAAAAACAGTTTTCAAGTGGGAAAATTTAAAGAATAAACACTTTTAAAATAAATACTAAATATACTGAATTTTCCATCCACTCATACCATATGTTTACTGTAAGCACAAAATATCTAGTGATCACAAGCAATGGGAAATAACCCCTAGGCACTAGCTAGATGTGGGTCACAGGTACCTCGTATCTCGGTGAGAGTAACCATCACAAATATCTGTTTTCGTGCACGATCCACTAGTAGGGAACATACCCATTACCTAGTGGTCCCTAATAATCATCATTATAATTTAATTATAGTTTTAATTATAAATATTTCTAAGTGAAACTGTGGACAACCCCACGGATTCACCAACATACTAGTACACGTCCACCCACTTAGATAGTCGGGTTTTCCCATTGTGTTCAAACAAATTCAACAAGTCAATGAATATAATTTTCGACATGAAAATATCATTTAAATATCATATATTCACAAAAAATCCCACATGTATACAACACAAGTCACAAAAGTCCACTGTTCCATCAAATTGATTTTGAAATTCGACTCATACCAAAATAGCCCAAAACACATTTCAAATTTCATTAACACTTGCACAAATCCATTAAAAAATTTTATAAAACCATTACTATATATTAAAACTCTCATAAAACCCCACTCACTTGTTAAATAATACCATTTTTACCATCCAAATCATTTTATCATCAAACTCACAAGAAAGTTCCCACAAACAAGTTTCTCTCCAACATCAGAATTTAATAATACATTTCAAAAATAAAAAAAAACATTAGAAAAATTATTTACATCTTAAAACATCACTTCACCTTTTAAAACCCATTAATAGGTGAACACACGTACCAAAAAGTACATTTGCACCATTTTCCCACTTTTTTAACCAACTAAAACATTTACAACTTTAATAAAAAGAACCCAAGTGGTGAGAATATGTATTGAACACAAAACGCATTTCAAAACCCCCATTTGAGACAAAAAAGATACCAATTCCTATCCAAACTGAATTGGAATCCCTTAGTATATTTATCAAACCACTTTCAAGTTTTATAAAATCACCTTGAATAATACTACAAATGATCCAAATTAAAACAAATATTTTCATATAATGCTCTTAAGAAGTATAAAAATGTTTTACAAATAAAACATTTTCAAAAACCAAATTTTTAGGCCCACATGACACTAATAAATTACCAAACAAGAGTTGGTAGGCCAAACAAGATTTAGAAAAAAAATTCCATATGTTATAAAAGACACAAATAATACCCCACGAGTAACACATGAAAACACCCAATTTCAAGTTAAAATGAAACTATAAAATTATTCACTTAACCAAATCAATCATAAACAGTTTTAACACAACACCCAACATATGAGAAATATTAAAAATGAGTAAATATAGTAAGATAACTCATCAATAATTGTTTACACATGGAACCACCTACTGAAAGTGTCGAATCCCTCAAATCTTGGTGCGAAACCTCAACCGCACCATCGACGCATCACAAGGAGGATAAATCCTGCCCTAGACCAAAATATTTAACCAAAAAGACACCAAATCAATCCATAGTTTTTATCCCTATCTTCAGGACATTTTAGAACATAATGAAAGGGGGAGGAAACCCTAAGGATAATGAAGAAATTGAAGGGAGAAACACTTACTCAAAACAAACTTGAATTAAACGATCCAAAATCCTCTAGTATCTAAATTTGAAAACATCCAAATATTCAAGGGGGGGGTTCTAACAAGGATGATGAGATCATGTAGGAACCAGAATGGTGTAAAATGAGTAGAAATATACGGAGTTATGAAATGATAAATTTACCTCTCCAAATCTGGTCGATTTCTAAAATCTAGAGACTTTTTGACCCATTTCTCGATTCTATTGAGCTCCAAATTATGGGAGGAGAGCATGGGGGACTTCTTAGTTATGTGGGATCGGGTGAGAGTTGGAATCTAAAAAAACTAAAATATTGATGGAGATATTAAAGAATTAAAATTTCTTTTTAATGCAGAAATTGGGATATCGGGCATGCCCAATCTCTTAAATGAAAACCCATATCCACCCTGATTTTGGATTCCTAAATGATCCAAATAAATATGGTGGTTATTATATGTCAAGGGAAGAAAATTTGGAATTGGAACTGATGAAAAATGTCGAAAAATAAATGAGTTAAAAGGAATCATAATTTATTTTTAAATCTAGAATTCGGCTCACGGTTTGGCCCAATTCATGAAAACTCACCCATTCCTCCATAAAATCTTGGAAAACCACCAAAAAAAGAATGAATGGAAATTAAATGGAATTTAACTTTAAAATAAGTCATGTATGTGACAATTCTCCCCACCATGAAATCTTTCCGCCCCAGAAAGTCACATCAAGGACAAAGAAATAGTCAAACCCAACTGAGATCCCAAGAGGTACTCCCTTGCCAGGTTTCACCCCCAATGGCCAAAACACCCCCAGTGATCAATTAATGAATTATTATTCTCACAAAAAAAACATAGACCACTTTATTTAAATGATCAATCACATTCATACTATATCCCAAAATAAAACTCCTTAAACACTATCCGAACAAGACTCAATCAATTCACCCAAACGAACAACAACCTCAGACAAGGTTACACATACCTTGCTATAACTAATCCATTAGGAACCCTCCAATCTCAACGTTTACCCAAGGATGATGTAGGTAGATTGATTGCTCAGAAGGAGACTAACTACTGCTATGCCAAGACCATGGATTAGACTAAATTATTGGTACGGGGGGGGGGGGGAATATGCCTTCCACCATATGAGACATCCCATATTTTTTCCCAAGACAGAATCAGGACACCAAATGTGGGAGGCCTAAATGGACTCCTCAGTACAAAGGGTATACTTCCACTAGAAATTTACAAAACAACTTATATAAGACCCATATTGGGTTTCCCCACCATAAGAACCAACCATCTTAACTGACCAACACGGGCTGGTACAGAAATACCCCAAAATTTAAAGAGGTGGGACGACAACATGGTTAGTCTGAACGGTTTGAAAAACACTGCACTAACAATGAGGATCCTTCTATCTACATGGTTTTCTAGGGAATAGTCACTACTAACCAAGCGCAAACCATGTTCTCAACCTATCTAGCCCAACTTCAAACCTTTCTCCAATGACTCAATGGAAACCAAAGGGGGAGGGAATAACATTGGGTGATGACATGGGTACAAGGCCCTCCACCTATTTCAACCGAACATGAACAACATAAGAAAGATGATAACACCTTAGGTTTAAACTCTTCCCATCTTTCATACTGAGGATAAGACATTGTACAAGGGTTTAAATTAACCGGTGATTTCCCCGGACTTCAAGAAAGCTTCTCTCCAAGACCTATGGCTGGAGCTCAAATGATTGAAGCATCTTCGGCCTCGCAGTTAGGCATTGGAAACCCCCTGAATAAGAATTATTCATTCTATGCAACCAAATACTACACCAAAATTGCCGATAAGTTTTCCATGAAATGACACATTCCAAACTCACTTTACCCTAACCCGATATTTCACTGAAACAAGGGCTTAGAAGATGCACACACATCACACCTTGTTTGTTCGGCTGAGAAACAATATAAGTAAGGAACCCCTATACATACCTACTTCTAAAATGAAATATTTTTATGTTTTTCCAAGGGATACATTCTTCCAACATAATAAAAACTCTCATATGATTTCCCAAATTTCCCCTTTACAGACAATTGGGCACATGATATCATAAGGCATCACATAACATGACCATTGCGACTGATATAAACAATGCAAGGAGAGGGACCTTATACAACATCCCGAAACAACACACAATTCTAGAAAGTGGCCACAATATTCTATCGTGACCATATTTCCAACACTGGAGGTTTAACATGAACTCATGCTTCAATGAAACTATGAAGAATCCAGAGTTCTTCTTAAAAATCATCGAGACACTAATCCCCACTAAGAACCCTAGAACACTTCTAGCTTTGATGAAGTAGGAAACTTAAGAAACTAAGGTCTTTTCAACCATCCACGAACACTCTCCCACTACAAAAAGATATAAAAATCAAAGAAATGAATGGGTGTAAACTCAATCAACAAATATTTATAAAATATTCCTTATATTGATCAGCTGGAGGATTTTCCAATGGTGAAACAATCTGGGTTGCACTTCAGTTATGCATTAACCATAAAAAACAATTCAAACAGGAGGGTTTCTTGGACTCAAAAAATCTCACAACATCAACATTTTCCAAAAACAAATAATAAAATCCACCCAAACAATTCATCAAGACATCATGTTTTTCTTTATAAACAATTCTTGAAAACAAACTGTTCAACGGTTAGCGTATCCACCAATGGTACCCCATGGGCCTTACACATGCATGTTTAAGTGCCAAACCGGGAACCCTCCTCATATCCATCCCAACACACATCCATTCATGCCATCAGCCATCCATCATCCCATATAACCCCAAGAATGTGGTTGCTCATTGAAATACCAAAGGTTAAAACAAAAAATTATTTCCACTTTTCAAAACCAAAATAGTCAACCAACACATTCTTTTTCTCAAAACTGCTAACCACAAGATCAAAATCCCAATTCATATCTTACATAACATTTCAAAAAGACACAAACATTTAGAAAATAACTCAATTTCAAGATATTCACATCAATTTCAAAATATATCCTCCCATTAAAACACTCTTTTATTGTTTATAAAACATTATTGTAAACACTTTTCAAAACCAACATCAATATAGTTCTTGTTTTCAAAAGAGGTGTAAGAAGACCATTTTCCATTTCATAACAATTCTGAGAATTCAGTTCCACCATTTCATAAATCAATCCATTCGATCTTTATTTGAAATTTATTTCACAAAAAAATTATTCTTCTTAGAACCAAAGTGCCATGTTTTTAAAACAAAAGAACAAAACAATGTAAGAGAAAACTAGTTTAAATGGGTGACTTGGAATATCATTGTCTCTAAATTGCTTGCCAGGCCCTACAAACTCAATAAGACCATTAACCCAACTCCATTTTCATTTCCACTAATCATCATTGAACCAAGAAAACCAAAGGAATTAGATAAACCCCGAAATCTCATGGAAACTTTAATCCCATTATGAGGTGTGGTGATAAGTCAAACTACCCATAACTATAATTCCATGTCCCAAAAATCCTAACACCAGACTATCCTGACTCCTCCCCAAATAACATGACCCAACGTGTTACCCTGATCCTCCTTTGATACCATTTTGTCATGAACAAAATCTGGTCACCATCAAAACCGATACTCAACCTGTCCCACATCATGGCCTGAAGAGAGTTCATGATCCCCATGGTCAGGAAAACGTTCTTGGTTATCATAAAATGAAAATTGGGAATGATTTACCCGAGTTGATAAACATAAAACAACAAAAGAATCCAATAAAACGAATCTAGATTTTTCCATCCAAACAATATTTTACAAAAAATAAGAACTGAATTACATATTTTAAAAAAATAAACAAGACTATAACAAAGGTACAAGACAAAAAGGGAATATCCCAAGAACCCTCATGGCAAGGTGAACCGACCTCATGCCATCTCCAGAAGACTTCTCCACCAAGGACCTGCTAGAAACTTGAACCACTAGAACTAAAAACTGTACCCAACCTATGACAAAAAAATAACCAAGTCTACCTACACCCAAGGGTCTAAGTAGGGTGTGAGAAAAATTAAAATACGATACCACCACTAATAGATTTCATGTGATATTAATTTAATGATGAAAATCATGCAGGATTTCAAAAACATGAAATGCTAGATACAATTTCTAAAAGATGAAATATTAAATAAAAATAGATTTCAGGTGGGAAAATTTAATGAATAAAAACTTTTAAAATAAATACCAAAGATACTGAATTTTCTATCCACTCATACCATATGCCGACTGTAAGCACAAAATATCTAGTGATCACAAGTAATGATAAATAACCCCTCGGCACTAGCTTGATGTGGATCCCAGGCACCTCGTATCTCGGTGAGAGTAAACATAAAAAATATATGTTCTCGTGCACGAGACACAAGTATGGAATTTACAAGTAACCTAGTGGTCCCCAATAATCACCATAATCATTTAATTGGAGTTGTAAGTGTCAATATTTCTAAGTGAAACTGAGGTCAAACCCCACAGATTCAATAGCATACTAGTACACGTCCACCGACCTAGATACCCAGTTTTTCCCTTTGTGGTCAAACAAGTTCAACAAGTTAATGAAGATAATTTTCACATGAAAATATCATCTCCATATCATAAATTCACCGAAAATCCCACATATATACAACACAGGTCAAAAAGTATAATTTTTCATCAAATTGATTTTTAAATCTGACTCACACCAAAATAGCTCACAACATTTTTCACATTTCTTTAACAATTCCACAAATCCATTAAACAATTTTATAAAACCATTAAAATATATTAAAACTCATATAACATTCCACTAGATTGATAAATAATACCCTTTTACCTTTAAAATCATTTTATCATCAATCTTACATGAAACAACCCACAAACAAGTTTTTCTCCAACATCACAATTTAATAATACATCTCAGAAATTTACAAAACACTATAAAAATGTTTGACATCTTAAAACATCACTTCTCCTTTTAAAACCCCTTAATAGGTGAACACACATACCAAGCAGTACATATTCACCCTTTTCCCACTTTGTTTAACCAACTAAAACATTTACAATTTCAATAAGAACAACCAAAGTGGTGTAAATATGTCTTGCACATAAAACCCATTTCAAAACCCCAATTTATAACCAAAACTATAACAATTCTTATACAAAACTTAATGGAAGGCCAAGAGAGATTTATAAAACCACTTCCATGTTTTATAAAATCACCTTGAATAATACTACAAATAATCAAAATGAAACCACTCATTTTCATAAAATGATCTCAAGAAGTATAAAAATGTTTTACACATAAAACATTTTTCGAAACCCTGTTTTTATGGCCACATGACACTAATACATTTCCAAACCTTAATTATCACTCCAAACAAGATTTTGTAAACCAATTAAATATGTTATGAAATAAACCCAAATAATACCCCACAAGTAACACATTAAAACACCCAATTTCAAGTTAAATTTAAACTATATAATTAAACACTTAACCAAATCAATCATAAACAGCTTTCACACCACACCCAAAATATGAAAAATATGAAAAATGAGTAAATACTGTATGATAACTCATCAATAATTGTTTACACATGGAACCACCTACCGAAAGTGTCCAATCCCTCAAAACATAGTGTGAAACATCAACCGCACCACAACCGCATCACAAGGAAGATAAATCCAGCCCTAGACCAAAATATTTAACCAAAAAGACAAAAAATCAAACCATAGGTTCAAAACCTATCTTCTGGAAATTATAGAACATAATTAAAGAAGGAGGAACCCCTAAGGAGAAGGAAGAAATTGAAGAGAGAAACACTTACTAAAAACAGTCTTGAATAAAACAATCCAAAATACTCATGTATCTGAATTTGAAAACATCCAACCATTCAAGGGTGGTTCGAACAAGGATTATGAGATCATGTAGGAAATGAAATGGTGGAAATGGAGTAAAAATAGAAGGAGTTATGAAAGGATCAATTTACCTCTACAAATCTGGGTGATTTCTGAAATCCATAGATGTTTTGACCACTTTCATGATTCTATTGACCTCCAAATTTTTGGAGGATAGAATGGGGGCGCGCCTTTCTTATGTGGGCTCAGGTGAGAGTTATAATCACCAAAATAAGTAAATATTGAAGGATATATTAAATAATTAAAATTTATTTTTAATGCAGAAAATGGGATTTCGGGAAGGCCCAATCTCTTAAATAAAATCCCATATCCACCATGATTATGGATTCCTAATGGTCCCAATTAATATTGTGGTGTTAATAGGTCAAGGTATGACAATTAGAAAATTTAATGGATGAAAACTGTTGAAAAATGATGGAGTTGTAAAGGAATAAAAATTTATTTTTAAATCTGGAATTGGGCTCATAGTTTGGCCCAATTCATGAAAACTCATTGATTACTCCATAAAAGCTTTGAAAACCCCCAAAACGAAGCATGAATGGAAAATAAATGGAATTTAACTCTAAAATAAGTCATTTATGTGACATTTAATAATAAATTTATTTAATAAATGATGTGATTTATCCAAAAAATATTTATGCTGATTATAGGATATTGAATATTTTGATTACCATAGTGAATGAAATTTAATTAATAATAAAAAAATTTCGTGAGGATTGGTGTACAGTTTAGGAAATAAAAAAGTTCCATTATAAAAAAATATTTATATTTAGAAGAAATTTAATGTGTAACAAAAAATTATTATAACAAACTAAATGTTTCAAAATAATGTTAATTACTATAAAATTTATAAGATGTAAAAATGACTATCAGTCCACGATAAAAATAAATTTTTCAAGAAAATCAGGTTTTTTTATGAATTTATGAAAATTTAATTTAAAAAATAAAATATTTTTTCATCAAATGGATTTTAAAAATACAATTCTTAACTTATAGAAGAATAAAAAAATCATAACATTGTTATTGTGGAGGGATAGTGTGTTAAATTTGTATATGATAAAAAGAAATCAATCATATTTTAATTTAATAATGAATGTTGAAATTGATCCTTTTGGAACAAATTATAAATATTCCATTAAAACCATATATAAAGTTAACGATAAAATAAAATTTCTGTAATAAATCATTTAATTAAATCAAAAAGAGATGTTTTAAATAATTTGGAAAAATACAAATATAGAATAAAAATATACCCAACCAAAAATAAAAATAAGGCATGGTTGTGATTTTAACATTTATTTTCATGATTAAAGATCCCAAGAGAGGTAAAATTGGAAGAATATAAAGAAACTAATTAAATATATGCATTATAATAAAATATATGTGGTTTCTAAGATTATATAATCATATTTCATTGAAAGAAAAATTTAAAAACCCTAGAAAATTGAGATTATTAAAAAATATTTCCCTTTTTAGTATATTTTAAATTTTAACCCCCTAAAATATTAAATTTAATTAAAATATAAATAATTATGAATAAATATATATTAATTTTAAATAGATAAAATTTGATATATATATATATAACACATAAATTAAATATGTATATAATACTAAATTTATCGTAGTGGAGTGGAAATGATGATGAAATCCCTTAAAATGATCAAAACATGGATGTGAGGATTAATAAATTAAGTGATTTTTTTATCAAATGTAAATAAATAGAAAATAAATATAAATATACCATAATATAGTCATTGTTTATTACACACATAATCTTATCATATCAAAGTCAATGAATAAGTAATATATCTGAATAAAAATAAAATGCGATTTTAAAATCATTGGCACATGTTTTATGTTAGTTGAACAAGCCATATGATCCAATATAATGTTTTTAAAAATATTTTTAATTTATATTAGAACCATATTTATTTTTATGATATCAAATATATATTTCTCTAATAACATCTTATCACTCTATCTTTGACAATCATTCATTATTACCATTGTTAAAGGTGATAACTGCTTCATTTTATCAAGTATATTTTATCATATAAGATCATATTCTTGTGCATAAGATATAGTTCCATAATTTATTGAATTATATTAATGGGATAAATATCATATTTATTTGTTATATAGATTTATAAATCTCTTTTTTTTGTTTTATATGGATAATGAATCATAAAGAATCCATGAGATAGTTGGTTATATATCTTCATAAGAGACATTATAATTGCATTAATAGGTGAACATGTAAGGAAGTGGACGATATATTAATTTTAAAAAATTAATATAATCTCATAAGTTTCATATTTATTCACTGGTTTTATTATTATGACTATCAATGTGAGTCAGTAATGGAAAAAATTACATCAGTTCATAAGGCGATAACCTTTCAGATACACAAGTGATGATTTGGTATTTTAATTTTATAGGGAAGGTGATGGATAAATACTAATAATAAAATTAAGAACATATTAATATAGAGGATTATTGGTGTTATTATATTTTAATTTTTAAGACATAACTAATAGTAGTAAAAGATGAATTAAATTGAAAGAACTTTATTATGACTATTACCTTCTCGTATAGAGACTTTCATTGGATCTCTTCTTAAAGACCCAACTGTTAAAGGTTTAGAAATACTATCACATATAGAATATGTATAATTTTATTTTAGAGATATTGTTTTAAATTTTGGTATATATAAATTACTCAAGAGGCGTGAAAATGGTAAGGGTGGTAATTTCCCTTTAATAATTTAGGTGAGTGGAACACATATAATTTTTTGATGTTTTAAAATATAATTATTACGGTTTCATGAAGACATGAATCCAAAATGAAACATATTATAATGTTATAATACTAAGGCCAAAAATTAATGAAACCAGTATTTTTTTAAAAAAATTAGACCAATTAAACTCTTTTCTTTTGTTATAAACAATTTGTTTTCCATTTTAACCATAATAGTTGTAATGAATTTTTCAATGTTAAATGGTTATAATTTTACTTATAAGGTACAAAATAAAACATAGATGACCCTATGATGAACATTTAGAATATATATTATCACCCTTTTTAAAATTTTTGATTTTTAGGAATTTTAAATAATTTACTAAAATATTATTTTAATAAAATATCATTAATGTCATTTCGATACTGTTTATTTAATTTGATATTAAAGAAACCTAGGAAACCTTAAATTTGAAAATAATTATTTAAAATATTACTAACATGATATATTCATCTATAAATGTTTTGTAGAAAAACAATTCCTCTAAATTCATTTACATTAAATATATTAAAAAATATTTATTTTATTTTTCTTTTAATTGATCATATATTGTGTTAACATTGTGCATGAATTTATGGTAACTATAAAAATATTAAAAATTAAAAATAAATAATCAACATAAAAATATTATTAAGATCAATTTAAACAACAAGATTAATTTATCACATATTATTTTCACTATGTGAAAAAATAGATGAAATTAATAATAAGATAATGACATTTTAGATTTTTCTTCCACTACTAAAAAAACCGCCATTAGCGACCGCCAAAAGCGGTCGCTATAGGGCTCTAGCGGCCGCCCAGCGACTGCCATTGGCGGTCGCTTTAGCCTCGTCGCTAGAGGCCTATTGCGACCACCAATGGCGGTCGCTATAGTGATTTTTTTTAAAAAAAAATTGTCCACTGAAATAAATAAATAAATATATATATATATATTAAAATAAATATTCACATATATACTATTAAATACAATATTATATATATATATATATAATATTTTAAATTTTTTAATATATATAATATTAAATATATGTATAATATCGAATCATTGTGCTATAATAATTTAAATCCCCCGATTTAAGAAATGCTATCATTTCAGGTTTTTCGTAGCACGTTTGCTCCGAATTCGACCGCCGCACGCCGTTTTGGTGTTTTATGACTCCGGAAACGCGTTTCCGGCCGCCGCGGTCAAACGGAACCTCCGATTGACGTTCCGTCTCTCCGACCATTTCACAATTCACACAACGGATGTTGTCGTGCAGTTTCGTGGCCTTCGGAGGTCGTTCGGGTGGTTTTGACCCCACAACGCGCCATTTCAGCATGCGCCGAGCTGCTGAAAACGACGCATTCGGTCGTGCCGCGCGCACCACACGTCCGATGGACGTTCCGCCTCCTCCTGCATCTCAGAAATAATATTCCTATCATTCTCGTGCGGTTTCAGGTTTTTCGGATCACATTTGCTCCGAATTCGACCGTCGCACGCCGTTTTGGTGTTTTATGACTCCAGAAATGCGTTTTCGGCCGCCGTAGTCAAACGTCACCACATATTGACGTGTCGTCTATCCGAACATTTCACAATTCACGCAACGGATGTTGTCGTGCGGTTTCGTGGCATTCGGAGGTCGTTCGGGTGGTTTTGACCCCCCAACGCGCCATTTCAGCGCGCGCCGAGCTGCTGAAAAGGACGCATTCGGTCGTGCCGCACGCACCGCACGTCCGATGGATGTGCCGCCTCATCCTGAATCTCAGGAATAATATTCCCACATTTATTGTGCAGTTTCAGGTCGTTCGGAGCACGTATGCTATGAATTCGACCGCCGCACGCCGTTCTGGTGTTTTATGACTTCGGAAACGCGTTTCCGGCCACCGCGGTCAAACGACACCTCCGATTGACGTTCCGTCTGTCCGACCATTTCAAATTTCATGCAGCGGATGTTGTCGTGCGGTTTCGTGGCATTCAGAGGTCGTTCGAGTGTTTTGACCCCCCAACCCGCAATTTCAGCGCGCGCTGAGCTGCTGAAAACGACGCATTCGGTCGTGCAGCGTGCACCGCACGTCTGATGGACGTTCCGCCTCCTCCTGCATCTCAGGAATAATATTCCTATCGTTCTCGTGTGGTTTCAGGTTTTTCAGAGCACGTTTGCTCAGAATTGGACCACTGCACGCCGTTTTGGTGTTTTATGGCTCTGGAAACGCGTTTCCGGCCGCCGCGGTCAAACGGCACCTCCGATTGACGTGCCGTCTGCCCGTACATTTCACAATTCACGCAAAAGATGTTGTCGTGCGATTTCGTGGAATTCGAAGGTCGTTCGGATGGTTTTGACCCCCCAACGCGCCATTTCAGCGCGCACCGAGCTGCTGAAAATGACGCATTCGGTCGTGCCGCGCGCACCGCACGTCCGATGGATGTGCCGCCTCCTCCTGCATCTCAGGAATAATATTCCTATCGTTCTCGTGCGGTTTCAGGTTGTTCGGAGACCGTTTGATCTGAATTCGACCGTCGCACGCCGTTTTGGTGTTTTATGACTCCGGAAACGTGTTTCCGACAGCCGCGGTCAAATGGCACCTCTGATTGACGTTCCGTCTACCTGACCATTTCACAATTCATGCAACAGATGTTGTCGTGCGGTTTCGTGGCATTCAGAGGTCGTTCGGGTGGTTTTGACCCCCAACGCGCCATTTCAGCGCGCGCCGAGCTGCCGAAAACGATGCATTCGGTCGTGCCACGTGCACCGCACGACCGATGGACGTTCCTACTCATCCTGCATCTCAGTAATAATATTCCTATCATTCTCGTGCGGTTTTAGGTCTTTCGGAGCACGTTTGCTCCGAATTCGTCCGCTGCACGCCGTTTTGGTTTTTTGTGACTTCGGAAACGCGTTTCTGGCCGCTGCGGTCAAACGCCACCTCCAATTGATGTGACGTCTACCCGACCATTTCACAATTCACGCAACGGATGTTTTCGTACGGTTTCGTGACATTCGGAGGTCGTTCGGGTGGTTTTGACCCCCCAACGCGCCATTTCAGTGCGCGCCGAGCTGCTGAAAACGACACATTCAGACGTGCTGCGCGCACCGCATGTCCGATTGATGTGCCGTCTCCCCCTGAATCTCAAGAATAATATTTCTATCGTTCTTGTGCGGTTTCAGGTCGTTCGGAGCACGTTTGCTCCGAATTGGACCGTCGCACGCCGTTTTGGTGTTTTATGGCGCCAGAAACGCGTTTTTGGCCGCCGCGGTCAAACAGCACCTCCGAATGACGTGTCGTCTGGCTGACCATTTCAGAATTCACGCACCGGCTGTTGTCGTATGGTTTCGTGGCATTCAGACGTCGTTCGGGTGGTTTTGACCCCCAACGCGCCATTTAAGCGCGCGCCGCACTGCTGAAAATGACACATTCGGTCGTGCCACGCGCACCACAGGTCCGATGGACGTTCTACCTCCTCTTATGTCTTAGTAATAATATTTCTATCGTTCTCGTGCAGTTTCAGGTCGTTCGGAGCACGTTTTCTCCGAATTGGACCGCCACACGCCGTTTTGGTGTTTTGTGGCGCTGGAAACACATTTTTGGCCGCCGCGGTCAAACGACACCTCTGAATGACGTGCTGTTTGGCTGACCATTTGAAAATTCAGGCACCGGCTTTTTTCGTACGGTTTCGTGGCATTCGGAGGTCGTTCGGGTGGTTTTGACCACCCAACACGGCATTTCAGCGCGCGCCGCGCTGCTGAAAACGACACATTCGGTCGTGCCGCGCGCATCGCACGCCCGATGGATGTGCCGCCTCCTCCCGCATCTCAGGAATAATATTTTTATCGTTCTCGTGCGGTTTCAGGTCATTCGGAGCACGTTTGCTCTGAATTCGACCGCCGCATGCCGTTTTGGTGTTTTATGACTCCGGAAACGCGTTTCCGGCCGCCGCGGTCAAACGACACCTCCGATTGACGTGTCGTCTGTCCGACCATTTCAAAATTCACGCAACGGATGTTGTCGTGCGGTTTCGTGACATTCGGAGGTCGTTCGGGTGGTTTTGACCCCCCAACGCGCCATTTCAGCGCGCGCCGAGCTGCTGAAGACGACACATTCGTACGTGCTGCACGCACCACACGTCCGATGGACGTGCCGCCTCCCCCTGCATCTCAGGAATAATATTTCTATCATTCTCGTGCGGTTTCAGTTCGTTCAGAGTACGTTTGCTCCGAATTGGACCGTCGCACGCCGTGATGGTGTTTTATGGCGCCGGAAACGCGTTTCCAGCCGCCGCGGTCAAACGGCACCTCCGAAGGACGTGCCGTCTGGCCGACCATTTCAGAATTCACGCACAGGCTATTGTCGTACGGTTTCGTGGCATTAGGACGTTGTTCAGGTGGTTTGACCCCCCAACGCGCCATTTCAGCGCGCGCACCGCACGTCCGATGGACGTGCCGCCTCCTCCTGCATCTCAGGAATAATATTTCAATCGTTCTCGTGTGGTTTCAGGTCGTTCGGAGCACGTTTGCACCGAATTGGACTGCCGCACGCCGTTTTGGTGTTTTGTGGCACCGGAAACGCGTTTCAGGCCACCGCGGTCAAACTGCACCTTCTACTGACGTACCGTATGGGAGACCATTTCAGAATTCACGTACCGGCTGTTTTCGTACGGTTTTGTGGCATTCGGACGTCTTTCGGGTGGTTTTGACCCCCCAATGTGCCATTTCAGCACGCGTCGCGCTGCTGAAAACTACACATTCGGTCGTGCCGCGCGCACCGCACGTTCGATGGACGTGCCGCCTCCTCCTGCATCTCAGAAATAATATTTCTATCGTTCTCGTGTGGTTTTAGGTCGTTCGGAGCACGTTTGCTCCGAATTGGACCGCCGCACACCGTTTTGGTGTTTTGGGGCGCCGAAAACAGTCAAACGGCACCTTCGAATGATGTGCCGTCTGGTCTACCATTTCAGAATTCACGCACCGGCTGTTTTCATAAGGTTTTGTGGCATTCGGACGTCTTTTTGGTGGTTTTGACCCCCCAACGCGCCATTTCAGCGCCCCCCGCGCTGCTGAAAACGACACATTCGGTCGTACCGCGCACACCGCACATCCGATGGACGTGCCACCTCCTACTGCATCTCAGGAATAATATTTCTATCGTTCTCGTGCGGTTTCAGGTCGTTCGGAGCACGTTTGCTCCGAATTGGACTGCCACACGCCGTTTTGGTGTTTTATGGCGCCAGAAACGCGTTTCTGCCCGCCGCGGTCAAACGGCACCTCCGAATGACGTGCCGACTGGCCGACCATTTCACAATTCACGCACCGGCTGTTGTCGTACGATTTCGTGGCATTCAGAGGTCGTTCGGGTGGTTTTGACCCCCCGACGTGCAATTTTAGTGTGCGTCGCGCTGTTGAAAACGACACATTCGGGGGTGCGGGGGGTTGTACGGGGGTGCGGGGGGGCTGTACGGGGGTGCGGGGGGGCTGTACGGGGGTGCGGGGGCTGTACGGGGGTGCGGGGGGCTGTACGGGGGTGCTGGGGGTTGTGCGGGGGTGCGGGGGGTTGTCCGGGGGTGCGGAGGGCTGTACGGGGGTGCGAGGGTCTGTACGGGTGTGGGGGGGGGGGGGGCTGTCCGGGGGTGTGGGGGGGCTGTACGGGGGTGAGGGTGGCTGTACGGGGGTGCGGGGGGGGGGGGGGGGGGGGGGCTGTCCGGGGGTGCGGGGGGTCTGTACGGGGGTGCGGGGGGCTGTACGGGTGTGCGGGGGGGGGGGGGGGGGGGGGGTTGTCCGGGGGTGCGGGGGTGCTGTACGGGGGTGCGGGGGGGCTGTCCGGGGGTGTGAGGGGGGGCTGTACGGGGTTGCGGGGGGGGGGGGGGGGCTGTCCTGGAATGCGGGGGATGTATGGGGGTGCGGGGGGGCTATCCGGGGGTGCGGGGGGTTGTACGGGGGTGTCGGGGGGGCTGTACGGGGGTGGGGGGGGGTGTACGGGGGTGCGGGGGGGGGGGGGGGGGGGGGGGGGGGGGTGGATGTCCGGGGGTGCGGGGGTGCGGGGGGCTTTACAGCGGTGCGGTGGGGGGGGGGGGGGGCTGTCCGGGGGTGCGGGGGGCTGTACGGCGGTGCGAGGGGGGGCTGTCCGGGGGTGCGGGGGGGGGGGGGGGGGGGGCTGTAAGGGGGTGCGGGGGGGGGGGAGGGGGGGCTGTCTGGGGGGGCGGGGTCTTTACGGGGGTGCAAGGGGGGGGGGGGGGGGCTGTACCTGGGTGCGGGGGGCTGTACGGGGGTGCAGGGGGCTGTACGGGGGGTGCGGGGGGGGGGGGGGGGGGGGCTGTTCGGGGGTGCGGGGGGCTGTACGGGGGTTCGGGGGGGCTGTACGGGGGTGCGGGGGGGCTGTCCGGGGGGTGCGGGGGGCTGTACGGGGGTGGGGGGGTGGTTGTACAGGGGTGCGGGGGGCTGTCCGGGGGTGCGGGGGGGTTGTACGGGGGTGCGGGGGGCTGTACGGGGGTGCGGGGGGGGGGGGGGGGGGGCTGTACGGGGGTGCGGGGGGCTGTACGGGGGTGCGCGGGGCTGTACGGGGGTTCGGGGGGGGGGGGGGGCTGTACGGGGGGGCGGGGGGTTGTACGGTTGTGCGGGGGGCTGTTCGGGGGTGCGGGAGGCTGTACGGGGGTGCATGGGGTAAGAGTTTTTAAATGCACGCCTTAGATAATATTAGCCATCATATAATAAACAAGAAAAGAAAGAAATTATAAGTACACAACCTTCTAATTTAAATTAAATGAATACATACAGTACATCAATGTCAACCCCACCAGTAAAAAAAACATATCTCGTGAATATATGATGCGTCACGCGTTGTCATCAATGCTACCTCCTTCTGGTGGGCTAGGGGCCTACAAAAAATAAACATTATAAATATTTTTATAAACAAAAATAATTTAAATTAAATAAATAAATACAGTATATACCTGCGTCGTATGATCCCCTGCACCATCATCTCGACGCACATATTCCCGCAGTGCTCTAACCTCAGCTGTCAATTGCGCATTTGCCTCCTCGGAAGCACGCAGCCGTGCCTCAAAATTTGACATCTGCTGTGTCATATGAGAAACAGCAGGACCGACAACCACAGCACGTGACACTATAGAACGAGGAATCCCTGCTCCATAGGTCAAACTATAGCCATGCCCGTCCTGACAGATAATGCGATGAAATATCTCATCCCGCCGCATGGGAAGCTGTCGCTATTCCTCTGGCAGATGTTCTAACTCAGCTTCAAATTGAGCCTGTGAAATATTTAAATATATATAAATATATATATGTTAATATATAGATTTATGTAATTATTGGTAAGTACAAACACTTACTATCAATGCTGCAACCTCTGGATCATTGCGATCACGAGTCCTCATCCACACCGACATTTTATCAGTTGTTGCACCTTGCTCTCACAACTGTATATTAAAAGAATATAAACACAAAACCATATTAATTAATAAATTAAAAAATGAATAATATATACCTCATGTCAGATCTGAGACACGTGACGAGTCTCGAGCCTGTGAGGTGGTCCCTGCAACGCTCGATTCTCAGAATGGCGTGTTGACACCTCCTGCATTCAATTCATTCAAATTTCAAACAAATCACATATTATTGAAAATATATATACACCAAAATAATTAATATACAAACCGAAACACCCTCAGTAGACCAATATGCAACCAAGTCACGCCACTGAGCCAGGAGGACACCTCTTTGGACTTTTTAAA
This sequence comes from Viscum album, assembly GCA_963277665.1. Classification (NCBI taxonomy): domain Eukaryota; kingdom Viridiplantae; phylum Streptophyta; class Magnoliopsida; order Santalales; family Viscaceae; genus Viscum; species Viscum album. Next base: position 1,058,672,717 of record OY728135.1, on the reverse strand, counting down.
AAATGTCTAGGGCACCCACATTTGGTACCCAGTGGTCCCTCTTCACTTTGCCTTTATAATCTTTCCACATCTTACGGATTTTGCTCATACACACGGGCTGAAACTCTTCAGGGCATACATTCAAATTTTTCTATAAAGAAAATAATCAAACATATTAGTATTCTTTATACATAGAAAATACAGTAAAATGATTTTCTTACCTGAACCTCCCTCCATAGATGATCTAATGTGTCCCGAGGGAGAGAAGCCCAGTCACGCATGGTCAATGGAAATCGATGTGGGTCACGTATGATACGACCCAGCTGACGAATAAATGTTGGGGAATTCGGTCCCACAGGATGAAAAACCTCATCAAATGAAACATCTATCGTCGTGTCAGAATTCCATGATAATATACCACGACCAGGGCCTCTCCTGCGAGAGGAAGAAGCAGCCGAGTCTGATCCTGTTGAAAACAATTTTATACATAAATTCAAAAATGTTATAAATATATATATATATATATATATATATGTATGTAAATTACATAAAAAATATATACAATGACATTCAAACATACCGTGACCCTGAGACGTAGATGCCTCAGATGGATGATGTGGATCTTCTGCCTCTTCCCCTGACATGTCTGCAGTCATAGAAAACATCAGTAATGAGTCCAAAGTGATTAAAAGATAAATTGGATTGTTCTTAAAAAATCAAACTTGTACAACTGTTAAACAAACAAAAAATGGATTGAATAATTAGTTGTGAATGAATTTGAAAAAATCAGAAAGTTAACAAAACAGATATACAAATTATGTACAAAACCAGTCAATGCATAGCCAAATTTCAGATAGAACTAATAAAAATTCAAGCAGCACATGAATCAGATGACGAATACCACAAAGGGATGATACACTGACCATAACATCAATAAATCAAGAGTAAAAACAACCTAAATATTTATGATTGAATTAACTTACAAAAGTGAGGATTAAAACTTATAAATATTTATAAAATGATTAGATAATTTATGATATCCTAGGACATTCTACTGAATAGCAGGAAAACAATTATACCTTTCATTAATCATGCAAATCGACTGTTTCTCCTTCAACAACCGCTCTCACCCAATAAATATCTTCTTCACGTTGAACAATGGTATGTTGATCAAGTTGTTGGTAAACAAATGGAATAGTCTCGGGTTCATCTTCTTCAAATAAAAACACTCCTCGCCGAGACATTTTGGCAACAACTTGCCAACTTGGATCCGAAGGCAAAGTAACGAAGAATACTTGTTCCGCTTGTGATGTCAAAATGAAAGGTTCATTCTCAACTCATTCATTATTTCTGTATAACATATAGTTAAAATTCACCAATGAAAACTGATATTGATCGACTTTACATCCACGCACTGGATCAACCCAATTACACTTTAACAATATGTACTTCAATCCATGTGTGTATACAACTTCAATGCTGTCTATCAATTGACCATAGTAATAACCAGAATCGACAAAGGGACAACCGATTCCACTATTTTGTGTTGCTCATTTTTCGTCAACATCTTTAATGCGAAATCGAAAACCATTAGCATCAATAGCTTTATAACGACGAGCCGTTATAGATGGACCCTCAGCCAGTTGGATAAATACTTCAGGTAGTGTGGGGTCCCCTAACTCCCTCATCTTACGAACCTACATAATTTATAAAAATTAATACTGATATATGCAGAAAGAATTAGTATCATACTTCACTCATAATGAAAATCAATTTATACATACATAATCCTTGAACCAATCATGAAATGACGCATAATGAGATTGTTGAATTTTCAACTCAGTCGCACGATGTATCTCTTCTTTTATCTCATTAATGTGTTTCCTGCAAATGATAACGCGATGTTTAAAATATAATCTTATGAAAACAAATCATGTAAAAGTTATACAAGCACATTGATAAGATACGTACTACATTAATGGTGCAACTGGTGGAGTATTGAACAAGATATATCAATGTGATTGTATCCACTCGATGTTGTCCATATCAAATGTGGTTCCTTCTCCAACTGAACCATCATGAATACGAGAGGGATTATGTAATTTTTTTTCAACATCCGTAATATATTATGCACAAAAGGTAGTATACTCATCCATCAAATAACCATTGGCTATTGATGCCTCTGGACGAGATTTTTTGCGTACAAATCTTTTCAATGTACTCAAATACCGTTCAATAGGATACATCCACCAGAATTGCACTGGACCAACAGCCATTACTTCATCAGTTAGGTGAACTGTCAAGTGGACCATAACATCGAAAAATGAGGGGGGGGGAATTTTCTCAAAGTGACAAAGCGCAAGTACAATTCGGTCCTACAAAATTTTTAAATCACTCATTCGTTGATTTCTTAAACAAAGATGTCTAAAAAAATTACTCATCTCAATCAAAGGCTGAACAACATTGGGGGATAAACAATCACAAATTGCGATTGGAATCAACTGCTGAAGTAATATGTGATTGTCATGACTTTTAAACCCTTGCAATGTCTTTCTCGTCAGATTCACACACTTTGAAATATTAGAAGAATAACCATCAGGCACCTTTACAATCTTCAAAATGGAATGAAATGTTTCTTTCTCCTCTGTAGTCATCGTATACTGTGCAGCAGGCATATATGACTTGTTTGCCTCAACTAACTGTAAATGCAACTATTTCCTTAAACCCATTTCTTCAAAATCACGGCGTGCATTAACATGGTCCTTTGATTTTCCACTGACACCTAAAATGGTCCACAATATGTTATCACAAACATTTTTTTCAATGTGCATGACATCCAAATTATGCCTCAACATGTTAGTTTTCCAATAAGGAAGACTATAAAAAAAATACTTTTCTTTTTCCAATTGTGACTGCACTGCCAACCCACAGCACGAATATTACTTACTGGAGGAGCCACCAAATCCTGAATTTCATATACTATGCGAATGTTTTCTTCCTCAATCTACGATAACATTTCAAATCCTGTCATGATCTTTTGTGATGGGCTGAACTCTCTACGACCATCAAATGCCACTCTGTCCTTTCTGTATCTGTGCTGAGGAGGGAGAAAACGCATGTGACCCATGTATGCCCATTTTTTGGAATGTTTAATCCATACAGTTTTTTTACTTTTATTGCAACAAGGGCAAGCAAATTCCCCTTTCGTACTCCAGCCTGATAAATTAGCATAAGCTGGGAAGTCATTGATTGTCCACAATAATGTAGCATGCAGTTTGAACATTTCATTCGTTTCGCAGTCATAAGTCATCACACCATCGCCCCAAAATTCATTCAACTCATCAATCAATGGCTGAAGGTAAACATCAATCTTATCCCCCAGACTTTTAAGTCCATCAATAAGAGTGGAAATTAATATAAATTTTTGCTTCATACAAAGCCACGGAGGAAGATTATATGGAACCAACACCACAGGCCATGTGCTATGATTTGCACCAACGATAGACTTGAATGGATTGAAACCATCTACTGCCAATCCCAATCAGACATTACGAACATCTTTAGCAAAGTCGGGATGTCTCTTATCAAATTCCTTCCATGCATGAGAGTCTGCCGGGTGGGTTAACATATCACTTTCATGAACTCTTTCTGCATGCCATCTCATTAAATTAGAAACATTAGATGACATAAAAAATCTTTTCAACCTCGGTTTAAGGAGAAAGTAACGCATTTGCTTTACGGCAATCGGTTTCCCCTGTATCGCAATCTGACTTTGATGAGTATTATTTCTCCTATTCTCTTTCCACCTGGAAGCACCACAAACCGTACAAATATCCAAATGGGCAGTTTCTTTTCTAAACGACATACAGTTGTTTTCACATGCATCTATGGTCTCATATGTAATACCTAAGTTCTCTGTCAACTTACGAGCATAGTAATACGACTCAAGAATCTTAGCGTTGGCAGGAAGAACTTTTTTCAATAAAACCAAAAGCATGTCGAATGATGTGTCTGACCAATTATTCAAAGTCTTCAAATGCAACAACTCCATGATAAATGACAGTTTATTGTAAGAAGTACATCCAGGATATAATTCTGTTTTCGCATCATCAAGTGCTTCATAAAACCTCCTCGAATCACGATCTGCACCAGAGTGAAGATTTATCTCACCGGTCTCAAGATTCTGGATGTCAATGCCTTCAGGATCAAACCCACATACCATTTCAGTAAGCATTTCATGCATTGGATCAGTCATCTTGCATCAACATCCATCTGAGCTGCATCTGTATTTTGACAACGAACATATTCTTCTCCATGACGAGTACAACTCTTATAATTTTCAGAAATCCATTAAAGAAAAGGTTCTCCCTCCCAGTATCTCGTGTGAATTGATATATGTTAGCACATTTTCTACATGGAAAACTAATATAGCCACTTCCAAATCTTCTCGTGAAGTCAATAAACTGCATAATGCCCTTGAAATATTCTCTAGACATTCGATTTGGAAGATCAATCCAACTCTTATCCATAATTATATCTGTATAACAAACATTTACACAATACTTATTACATTTACATTTTTCAAATCAACTATATTTAAAATAAGAATTAATCATTTGTTTATGACAAAATAATAATTTAACTAAAAGCCCATGTTACCTGATTGAGCTACAAACCTGAAAGGTAGGGGAGCCGAAGGCGGTGCAGCGAGAGAGAGGAGGCAGCAAAGGGGAGCCGGAGCCAAAGGCGGTGCAGCAAGGGAGGGGATGGGCAGCGGCGGCGGCGGGGAGCTGGAGGAGAGGAGGCGGTGAGGGGATGGGGGACGGGCAGCGAGGGGGGGGGGGGGCGTCCGGGGTGCGGGGGGGGGGGGGGGGGGCTGTCCAGTGTGCCGGAGCCATCCGGGGTGGGGGGAGGGCTGAGGGGGCGGAGGCCGGAGGGCGGAAGGCGGAGGGCAGATTGCGGAGGCCGGAGGGCGTGCGGCGGGGGAGGCCGGGAGGCGGGGGTGGGGGGGGGGAGGCTGGGAGGCGGTAGGGGGAGGGCGGCGTGGGGGGCGGCGACGGGGGGGGGGAGCGTGGGAGGCAGGGCGGTGGGGGAGGCCGGGAGGCGGGGGGGGAGGGCGGCGTCGGGGCGACGGGGGGTGGGGGGGGGGTGGGGGGGGGCGACGGGGGGGGGGGGGGGGAGCAGGGTTCGATCGAGAGGAGGGCGCGGGGGGGGGGGGGGGGCAAAAAGGCTCGGGTTTTTTTATCAAGGCCAGCGACCGCCATTGGAGGTCGCTATTAAATATCTATAGCGACCGCCAATGGTGGTCGCCCGATTCTGGGGGGCTTCAATGCCCCCTTTTCTAGTAGTGTTTACAAATATAATATTAATGTCATTATCAAGGTAATATAGAAACAAATAAATATAATATAATTTTATTATGTATATGATCGAATTAAATACATAAAATGAAATAAATGACTTTTATAGGTTGGATTTTATACCTTATCTCATTGTTTTATCCTTATTTTACACTTTTTACACATACTGAAGTGAAAAATATTTAACACTTTCTCTATTCATAATATTAAAAAATAAAAGATATGTACGAACAAAATATTATCCTTGTGTTTCCTTATATGATATTAAATTTTCAAAATTAAATATATATTATATGAAGAAATATATTTAGACATATATTTGTAAAATTCTATGAAAAATTGGTTTTATATGAAAATGACTTTTAAGCCTAAAAACTATCTAACTTAAAAATATTGCATTTTTATCATTTAAACAGAATTTATTAGATTATTAAAAATAAAATAGATCACAATTCAATTTATTACCAAATGAAAAATATATTGGGACATCAAAATAACTTTATTTAATATAAGTAAAAGATAATATTTGAAAAATCAGAATTTCTAAATATTCAATAAAAAATAAACCCTTTTAGAAAACCCTTAGAAATTAACCCATTATAATTCTAATATAAATATTTTAAAAATGGTTTTAATTTTATAAAAATAAAATAAAAATAAAGGAAACTAATTATGATTTTTCATGAAAAAGATTTAGTAAATATAATTTTTGAAAAAAAATGTTAGTTTGAATCAAAAATGACTTTACTAAAAATTGAGTTCTTATTTCCTAATAATTAATGAATAAATTTTTTTTCTGTAAGAATTATTCAAATATTTCATAATTCAATAAATTATATTCATATACATCAATTCAATGAAAATTTTATAAAATGAAAATTTGAATAATAATATTCTTATAAAATATTCCAATTCCCTTAAAGAGCAATGTTTTTTGTTAAGAAATGTCTCGAGATTATAATTTTTTAATAGTTTGATTCCCCTAGAAACCAGACACCATTTTTATGAGTGTGGAGGTATTATATGGTCCTTATTTATGTAGATTCATCTTATGACCAATTCATAATCCAATTGAAACCCTACAATTTATTCATAAGGGAAACAGTTTCATGAACCGGATAAGTAACTAGTGAAATCTAAGGTATGGACTGTTATAGTAAGAGGTAAAAATATTACTTACTTATATATGAATATTTTATCTAATATAGGTTTCACTCGATATTTTATATCATCTCATTCTATAAAATCTATGAAATTCCTTACCAGGATGATATATTACATTATAAAGACATCCACACATCTAAGAAGAATGAGAAATCAATTTTTTCGGTACCACTTATGTTTTATCAATATATTAGATGTTTACTATGTGTGGGAATCCATGTCCCTGAGAAAGACATTTTTAATATAATTTTTATGATATACTAGTTTATGGTATATATTTATAATATCAATTTTTAAAAATAGAGAGTTATTTCCATTATTTTTGAAGAGAGCACTTCTGTATTCTACGGAGAATAGGACCCATAGTATACATGAGTAGGAATTCTTCATCCAAAATGGGTTACACACATATTATAGGTGTCCTCTCAATTTAAAAAGATAATTAAATATTTCTAGAAATTATTTACCTCCAAGAATTAAGAAATTTTATAATGTATTTCCAGATGATTTCCCAACCTTACACATGATGTTGAGTTTATTATCAATCTATTTTTTAAGAGTTAGCTAATATCTCTTCCCTTATACTACATGGATCCCATAGATAAATTCAGTTTAATGATTTAGATTAATTCATTATAAGAAAAGGAATTCATCAATCCATGAGTTTCCCCTTTGGATACATCGATTTTATCTAAAAAGAAGAGAATAATTAGTCTCTTTCTATTAGATACATTAAGTCGATGAGTGTCATGATAAATAATTAATACCTAGCTCCTCGTATATTTGAATTATTTAAATTAATGAAGTTAGAAAGGTGGTTTTTCATGATCAATCTTCATTTTGTAAATCCCTAACTTATGGTAAGATATTCTGATGTAACTAAGACCACATTTCAAGGAAGGTGTGGATACATTAAATACATGGAGTTTTCTTTCATATTTACCAATGATCTTATATTTTCATCATTCTTATGAATCAAATATTAAATAGATATCTTGACACCTTCATCGTGGTATTTTTGGATGACATTCTGATTTATTCTATGATGGATGACGAGCATGCAGGTCATTTATGGACAATCCTCTGAATATTGAACAATTCTCTTATCCTTTCAATGTATATAAAAATAAAATTTATGGATACATGCCCTCATGTTTATTATTCATGTGGTATCAAAGTATAGTATTTTGTTCCATCATGAACAAGTTAGGACATTGATTTATTTTTAAGAGATCATTAATGTATTTAAGATTAAGAAATTATTGGGACTTGTAGGAAACAAAAGATGTTTGGTGAAATAATTCACTTAGAAAACATCAACCTTGGAATCACTCACCTAAAAAGTTGTGACGTTAATATAGATATGATATCCTTATTTTATATTCATATTTTGATACGTTTCTTCATATGAATTTATTTAATATTAATTTATTTAATATAAGATAAGTGCCTAATAATAATGTTCTATGTATTCTTATACAAGGATGAAATTTGGAGAAATACAAATGAAAGCACAGACATTTATAAACATAAAGGCACATAGAATAACTAGAATCGCCCATTTCATAACACTATATTTTTTAGGATTATCAAGGATCACTTTTAGAGAAACAAAACTAAGACGAAGGATAAAACTGGGGTTACAACTCTAGAAGTTGAAGATACAAATTATGTGATCTTTTTAGGACATGAAAATCCACACACATTACACAATGATAAATTCCCCAATAAGATCTAAAAAATGGAGATCCCATTGTATCTTTGATGCTGGATTTTTGGCGGTGAATATTATATGACCAATAATTATAGTAACTTACCCTATGGAACTATATAGACGACCATGAGGCTAACAAAAATGATATTTTTTCCAAGAGAAATATTTTATATTCCATTCTGGAGGTGTGTATGATCAACCAAAAACATACACTATACCACGCCTATGAATTTAGTACGGACTGGGATAATTTAAATTTCAAATTTTGTCCATCCATGGTGAAACTAATGACTCCTTCAAGCCCATCTAGAGCCCCGATTTTCAGGTGTCCTTTGACGAGATAAAGTCGTTCGTTACTTCTCATATCATTCTAATTTTACTAGAGTCCAGTAATGGTTATGGGGTCTACTATGAAGCATCAGGTATAGTAATGGGGTGTGTTCGTAAGTAGTCCCACTATGTGGTGGAATATGACTCTCTGCTACACTTACAAACATGAAAATATCTACAGGACCGAGACCAAAAACTCACAGTCAAGATACATTCTGTTATGTGTTTTTCCCACTACATATTTAGATAAAGGTTCATAGTAATTTTGAATCATAATATCATAAGTTACATCATTTCATCAATGAACCTATACTATTTATGGTGGAAATTTTTTGAAAATCTAGAGGGAATTTATTTCTACATTTAATTTATGTATATAATGGGAAATTTGGATTCCAATTCCAACAATAAGAAGTTTCACTCTCAGGTTCACAATGAGTCTAGTGATTAATTTAGACTAAAGGGTCACTTAGAATATATTCATATGAAGGTCATGGAGGAGAACGAGAGATTTTTTTACAAGTATCTTGTTGATAAACTCTACCCTTAAGCATATTCTATGATAGAAATCTAGTGAAAAAGTATTATAGAACATTGGGAGATTTTCAAAAGGTGGTGATAAAACCAGTGAGTGGACTTTATATCCCAACGGTTTTTTCAGATAATGCTTTTATGTCATCATGTTATTAATTAGTAATATAATAATACAAAATTTTCATCACTTAAACATCTATATTTTCCTTAGTAAGACCAAAATGTTCTATTACCTCATTCATATATTCAAGTGTCTATGAATATAAAGGGATATAAGGGATTTTTTTTGATGTGAATTTCTTTATATCAGATAAAATTTGAACAATATAATCCCTTGTGTCCACATAAACTAATTATTGTACCTACATAGAAGAATTATAAGGTGTTTCGAGTCTTCATTATTAATATTCCTCAAATATCTTGAGGAATGAATGTTAAATGAGGATTTGATAGTCTTAATAATAAGCCATCCCATTTTATTCCAATTAGGGAAAATGATACGGTAGACATTCTTAGTAAGTTGTATGTGTATAAAATTTTGAGGATTCATATTTTATTTAATTCTATTATTACCAATAGATATCCCCATTTTATGTCTCATTTCTGGAAATGACATAAGGAGACAATGTTGTCCAGTGGCATGTCGATTATGGATTACTATCCACAAACTGATGGTCTGATGAGCTATTAGATATGTATTCTAGAGGATACGATTCATGATTGTCTACTTGAACATTAATAATAACGAGATAACCATTTCTTAATGGTTGTATTTTTATGTAATATTTTTCATAATTAATCAATTAGAATGGAACTTATCATTGATCTATGTGGTCAATCAAGTCATTCTCCCATGTATTGGAAAGTGTTTAGAGAGACCCATCATGTAAGGTTGATGATCAAGTGAAAAATACCCTTTTATTATTATTTTTAGAAAATGATATGTGATGAATCAGGGTCACCACATGTATTATGCATATTTCTGGCATCATGACATGGATTTATTAGTGGGTGAACAAGTGTTTCAAAAGTATTCTACTTAGTTATGACATTGAAAACTCCGGAATATTGGGATTCATTATAAGATGGTTTTTAGGCCCTTTGAAGATGTTTAGAAAATTTGGAAAGTGTCATTTTATTTTATATTTTCACATTATGTATAATCAATATATAATTTTACCTATGTTTTAAAACTGAGAAGGTATAATCTGGATCCATTTTATATATTCAATTGAGAGGATCTCAATTTGGATGTTGTTGTACCAATGAATGAGCAACCTATTTGGATTGTTGAATCCAAAGATAATGTTATTTGTGAGAAATATATTTATATATAATGATTTTTATAGAACCATTAGAATGTTATCACATGATATGGGAAAGATAATCAATTATGAAGAAGCAGTCGCCTCATCAATTCATTTTTCATGCTTAGGGGTGACTTATAGCGGAAAAAAAATTAAAATTTCGATGAGAATTATCACACACGTGATGTCATTTTTAGATTTTTTCCATTGTTATTTAATTTTTTTAATCATTATACATTTAAGAATTATTAACTTTAAATGTTTTATTCTTTAAAAAAACATACATAGTGTCGTAGTGTTTCGTGAAAAATTAAGGGAAATTACATGGAAATAGTGAAAATTAGGTTTGCAACATAACAATACAATATCTCATGGTTAGTGCATGGTTTACCAAACTACGTAGACCAATTTTGGAGGTTCCCATGTAAATCAGTATAGCCTTTATCGTCTGAATACATTTTAAAAAACAATATTACCAGACCATGAAACCTACCCATAAAAAATACATGAAATTACCTCACATACATTGATCAATTTTAACCCTATTTCCATCCTCTATCCCCCACTAAATTTTTCATCCTTGTGTGCCTGAAAACACATCCTCCTCCTCCTTGGGTGGATTTATATTGTATTATTATTCAATATCATCGATAAATCATCTTTTGAGTCTCTTACCTATCTTCTTGAGGTTACACCCCCCATTATAATGGTTTAACAACATGAACATGACCATGATGTCTAAGGGATTTTTTAATATGAACCAAATGATGTGATTTTTGGTTTTGGTGTTTTCATATTTCTTCTAAAGGTTCCCCTGTCCACTTTTATTATGGGTTCTATCTGATTCCAAAAGTTTCAGGATTTAATGGTCAGCTTTTTCATGTTAACAAAACATGATCACATTAATTTATAAAGCTTTATTATTAAGTTTAATATATAAAAGGGTATTTTTAGAAACATATGGTTGTGTTGGGTTGGTTAAAACTAACTATCATTTGTAATTTAACTAGAAATGAAATGATATATATTTTAATAATGTAAACTATTTTGAATAGGAATAACACATGTGAAAACCATGTTCCTATTTAATAAGACAAAGACACGTGTGGCAGGATATGTTCCACCATACCTATATTTTAAACTATGATAAACCTATAAATTTCAAATTTATACTATGGATTTTGTTATTTATGGGATATTGAATTTAGAATCATATTTTTATTATATAATAAAATAGTTATGAATGGTTTTGTAACCTAGAGTGAAATAATCATAGGATGAACCATGACCTTTGTTACCTTATGGTCAAACATAGGGTTTTGTATTTTCTAATATTTTTTTTATTTATCCTTTTTTTATTTCAAATATTAAAATAAATTTTTATACAATACTTTTTCCTAACTATGATGTTTATTTTTTTTAACAACATTTATTCATGGATTGATTAGTGGGACCCTATTGTGATATCTTTCTAATGCCATAAACACACCAAATGGGTGTATATAGAATGATTATTTTCTATCTCTTGTAAAATCATGGTATAATAGGAATGTGTCAGGTATGCTTTCATGGGTTCCTTGGATGGGTGATTATGGTGGCTTGATAGGAGATTGAACCTCATGTGATGTGGAGATGGGTGACTTAAATTTGTTTTTTAGTTCTAGTAATAGTTTAATTACCCTCTTTTATATAACATATATTGGATCCTAATACTATTCAATATATATAAGGGTGTTGATTTTCATTTATTATTTATAAGGATTCTAAAATTTATATACGGATTTTTATATTTCATTTATGTCAATATTTATATTATTTGTTTATTTGTTTGTGAATATCAACCCTAAGTTTCATTATTGATTCCAAAAAAACATTTTTCAAGACCATTGGGCTTGGGAACATACTTCATGACTTTCCCCTGACGAAATTTGGTACCCATATCATGGGTAGCATATGTTGGTATGCAATGTAATGAAATTCGATCCATCTCTTTAGACACTATAATATTTGGGATGTCATGATAGGATAGAGCTAGTATTTTAAAGGCTCAAGTAATGGGTGTGAAGATGTATCTATATAATGCTATTAATATTCTCCCATTGTGTTACGCCAGTCTATGCGAAATTTGGTATTGGATTTTGATTTATTTTATGCCTCTTATGGGTACAGTGCATGTGTTATATAAAATTCACAAATTATTTGTTTCATAGAAGTTGTAAGTTGATACTATTCTTTTATTGGGATTTATTCTAGTGTTTAATAAATATATTAGGTTTTAAATAACGATTTATTATTCATATTGATGTTTAATCTCTTTTAATAGATTTCATGTACTCTGATTATCCCGTGAAATAGGAATGTGAATCCTTAAGAGAATGTTGTGGAAAAAATTCTATGATTAAATCCACTGTTTGATAAAATCCCCATCGGGGAAATGGTATAAGAAAGTTGATATTTTGATTAGGAGGTGGTTTTGGTGCCACTCTAGTTAGGGAAGTTCATCTATCTCCTGATAATGGTTGAGATTTAGAATATCTTAATCACAATCATCCTTCTTTTCTAGTGGGAAAATTCCCAATAAGATTATGAGTATCTATAGAAGACTGAGTGAGTCTTTTACATCATTAAGAATTTAGAATCTATCAGGATAAATTGTACTAACTTCATAATTGAAGGACATACTCAGAAGTGTTAGGAGTTAATTATCAAAGAAATGTAACATGATAATCTAGTGTTGAAGTATCTCAAGGAAATATTCACCTAAAAGTTATATCTTGAAACCATAGAATTTATTAAAGCTCATAAATTCACATGCTTTTATCCATGAGATGAACTGTTTATAGAGTATGAAAAACTATTTATTTATTTGGTTCTCTTTTCTCCTAAGAATCTATATAACGAGGTGGGGAATGATAATTTTTTTGATATGGGTATGTGACATAACATTAGAGAAAGAGGGGAATGGAATTGGTAGAACTGTGTATATAAGAGTAATAGTGACATGTTGGGCAAGGTTATTTGTAATAGATCAAGGTAGCTTCCTCAACGCTCATTATCACTAGCTGGTAATGGTAGGGGTCATGTGTATTCCTCCGAAGTGGGAAGCATAGTCATATATGACATTCATGACTAATGGAACATAATGAATGAATAATTTGTTGTAATATGGTTCATTTAAATAGTTTTTATCATTATTACCAACCATCTAAGAGTGGTTCATGATCTTTCTCTCTTAGAGGATGAATGGTTTAGTCTTACACCTCTCAGGTTTCCAAACCCCATTCTTATTGGTGTTGAGGTGGTCAATCATTAATGTATATGAAGATTCAACATAGAAATAAGTCTCTAGATATTATAAAATATTCAATTCATTCATCGTGGAATCATTGAATGGTGTGGATCAAGTTCTAGTGAAATCATAGGTCTGGCATGATCCAGTAAGAGTTACTATTCATGTCGCTTAGAGTATGACTAGTATATTATTTGATATAGTTGAATTTTAATAATTTTCTTCTCTACATATAATGAAATCATTGAATATACCACACTTGATTAGTTTTCACATCTTGGATATAGACACACCTCATGGAATAAAAAAATATAGGGGTTTTGGAGCACAGCTTGTGTCATCCCACTGTCAAATGTCAAGTTAGTGAAGGAAATCCATTTCATTGGTATTGAATGTTACAATGTAATTCCTTGGAAAACGAGATTTAGACTACCAAACTAATATATGTTGTTTCAATAAAAGACTAACATTCAACATAACCAATTGGATATCTTAGGTATTTTAGGGATAATGGGTCTAGCTCTCAACGTGGGTGGGTGTTCCATTCTGTATCTAGGTAGACTCATCTACTAGGTGACATTTCTATTTTGGAGGTTAATTATGTAATTTTTGTGAGTTTCTTACCTATATAGATTACATAATTTATATGTTTATTATCTAATAATTTCATAGGATTACCCCCTGAGTGGAAGGTGGAGTTTATTACCGATATTGTTTTAGGTATTTAGTTGATATATGTCCTATTATACTATAGAATAGAGACTGTTAAAAATTATGTTGGATGACATAGATGAAAAATGGCTTTTTCATTTGGATTATGTCCCCTTTTCCTACACTAGTTCTATTTTCGGAAAATGTAGATTAAACCATTGATTTTATATCAAATAAAATAAGTAAAACATATATATGGTCATGAATAAATGTCCATTACAAAAAAATTATGATTTATTTTATTAGAAAAAAAGATATAGGTGGTTTCCAAAGATTTAACTCCATTTGATCTAAAATCAATTTTCAGGGACATATATTATTGTACCTAAGACTAATTTTAGAATCCATATGGTCACTTGAATTACCTAGTGATGTATTATGGTTGAACTAAAGATAATGTAGTTTTAATGTAACCTTTGGATGAGATATTAAATTGATATCTCAACCCCTTCATCTTGGTCTTTTTATAAAATGATCTTCTTTACTCTAATACAGGAAAGGGTCATTCAATTCAATTGATAATTCTCTATAGAGTCTTTCATGATAACTACCTCATTGCTAAGCTATCAAAGTATTGTTTTTTGATAAATGTGATTACTATTATTATTCATGCGGTGTTAGAAAAGGTTCCTTAGTCAATCCAAAAAAGGTAAGAGACATGACATCATGGGAGTAGACCCCAAAATGACTTTTAGATTAATATATTCATTAGACTGGAGGGATACTACGGAAATCTTTTAAAATATTCTTCTAACATGAATCAACCCCAACAAATATCACTTGAAAATAAGTTATGTTCCAACGTAGGCGAGAGTGTTATGTTTTTTATGATTTAATGAAGTGGTATAATTTTAAACCATTTATAATTTTACCAAAGTCTTGTCAAGGTTTTGTGGTTTACTATGATCCAGCATGTACAAGTCTACGGTGTTTTCCCATTAAGGGGAAAAATATAGTGAAATATGTCTCTCCCCTACCCCAACCACAAAAAAAATACCTCTCTAGACCATGTCATTGAACATGAAACTATGATGGACTATTTGAATTGTGTGCCCCACTACCACATTTTTGAAGTTATCATGGTCATTTACAATCAAAAGGGATTGACCTATATCTATTTACAGAAGGATTTGATCCTTTAGCTTTAATTATGGTGAGAATATATTTAGAGATTTTATTTCTCTAATAATTATAAACTAAAAAAGGGAAACATAGTTTCGATAACCTCACTCAGATGTCACCCTCGCATGATCTATGTGAATATAGTGATGAATGATATTTGATAGGTATCTTTCCTCAAATGAATCTAAATCAAGGGTAGATAATTATATATTGTATCATTATAATAACCAACTTACTCCCTACCATATTGAGTTTATTCTCATATTGAAATATGGTGACGAGGGATTACATTATATCAAGACATTTTTGACGGGTGAGGAGATCACCAATGAGTGGTCTTGATATCTCAAAGATATCATTTTCTTATAAAATTTATTGGTGGTACTATTATTGATAAGGATAGAGGAACTATATGATTTCCATTTCTCTTAGTGGAAGGTTAACCCAAGTACCTCCAAGATGTTCTATGATCCTTAACATATGTTATGTGTTTCAGTTAATAGAAGGGATATATTAGATTTGTTCCTTGTTACTTTACATGTAGAAGACAAAAAACATTGAAATATACTGTGTATACCTTAGTTACATTCTATAACCAACTGGAAATGTGATGAGGTTATAATGGAATTCTTTATTGAGCAACCAAATACACCTTATGTGAAGAATATTAAATTCTTCATCATCGATTCTAAGTGTATGTCATACCATTAAATTCCTATCAAGGAAAACATTTAGGTGTAGGATATTTGTTTTTCATATATGAATGAAATTAAATGTTTTTATAGGGTGACGACTAATATCATCACTATTAGTAACCCTTATTTTATTTCCCATTTTTTGGGAAGGACTCCAAGAGAAAATGGGAACTCGTGTCAAGTTGAGTTTATCATATTATCCATTATTTGATAGTAAAATAGAGAATGTGATTAGGATCCTAGATGATATGCTTCATGCATATGTCATAGAAATTATAGGATCATTAGATAAATATTTAAGTCTAATAAACTATTATTATAATAAAAATATTAGTCATCTATTATAATATGACATGTTAATAATCTTAATTGTTAACCATATAATTATCCCTACTACTGGATGGAGGTGAAATGGATCACTCTAGTAGGGAAGAGCCTTGACAAAGTGATTAAAAATTTGTTTCAAATTATTATGATCTTAATAGTGATGGATTAGAGTCACCACAAGTCTTATTGGATTTTTGATGTTTTACTTTGGAGTTTTCAATGGATGTATATGTGCTCCTGAAGGTTTCACCTTGGTTTAGTCACCTATAACTCAGGTTGTAGGGAAATATCTCTCCATGGTATCTCAAGACATTTCAATTAATTGAGATCATTTGGAAACCGTAAAATCATTTAGTTTTCCTCCACAACAAAAAACTAAATAAAATTTCATATGTGATTCTCAATTCTAAAATTACAGTCTAGATCCATATTAAGTCTTGAATTGAGAGGATATTGAGTGAGAACCCACTATTTTGGTGAACAAGTAGCCGGTTCATATTCTCAACTCTCTAGAGAATGTTCATTATTGGAAATATAATATGTTAGTATTTGTGTTATGGAAAAAATGCATGATGAGTATTTTGAGTAGGAATCACTAATCAAGATGTAATGGCCTCATATATTTCTAGCTCGTGATTTGGGATTAATTTTTGAGGAGTAAGGAAATATGGTGGGGGAGAATTGTCAGATCCATGCTATTATTTTAATATATGTTTTCACCTTGTCTTCTTATTATTTTTTTTTTATAAGTTCTAATAATTTTTAATTTAATATTTTTAAAATGTTTAAAAGAATTGGTTCTAACATATTTTAGAAAACAATTAGGGTTAATCAAATGGAAAACATGAAAACCCAGTTTGTATCTTGACTGTTCCATTTTACAATGTTGGTATATCATTTAGTAGAGTTTGTGAAATGACCATATATGTGTCTAGGTGAAGAATGATTACCCACATGGTTTGTGCATAGTTTATAAAACCTTTTATCTAAACCATTAGACTATCCCAAAAACTCAAAACAAGAAATAATATCCCTGCCTTCACTCCATTTTAAACATCCTTCCATTCCCTCTCACTCCCACATGATTTCTCTAGAATTGGTGCATGAACCCTATTCCTCCCCAACATCCTTGGGATAATTTATATTTTATTATTATTTTTTTTGTTTAATGAATAATCAATTAGGTCTCTATTCTCCATTTTCTATAATTATTTACCTATTATCCCATGGTTATCTCCTTCCCCATGTCCATGATGGACTAAAATTTGTTGAATTTGAAACTAATGAATTGGGTTTTGGTGTTTATGGGTTCTTCAATATTCTATAGGGTTTCCTCTTTTCTAGGCTTTTAGTTTCCATCATTTTATATGGATTTTACGTGTTAAAGTTAATTGGTTTCAAGTTAGTACATTATTTGATGACCAATAATCCATTTCCCAAATTTTGAATGTTTATAATTATTTTGATGAATCGAAGTGTATTTTTGAGAACCATGTGTGTTTTTGGGTTTTTTCAATACATTTTACATTTTTATTGAATTTTAATTGAAATTATATGGCATGATTCACTAATAAAGTTATTTTTTTTAATATTGGAATAACATGGGGGAACACATGTGCCATGGTGGGATTAATGGGACTCGTATTCTAGAAAAATGTCTTCCATCCCCAGCCTTTGGTCTATGATCTATGAAATTTTTACTAAGGGTGAAATTAACCCTAAGAACATGGATTGGGCCTCCATAGTGTATCATTTATGGGAGTTATTATTAATGGTTCCATCACTATTATTAGACATCCTTACCTAACTCACTCTATGAATTATAGCCAGACTAGTTTTTAATGTGACCATAGACACACCTTCGCACATGCGAGTGGCTGCCAACTAATGGATGGGTTCTAAGGTTGTATTAAGAGAAGAAGGTACCTCATGGATTAGAGTGTTCCAGAATACATATATGACTAAACATACACCATAAATATAAAATATCCATCAGCATATGTGGAAGAAAATAAAAAATATATAGGATATTTCATAATAAAATTATATGAATAATAAAGTCATATAGAAAAACTAATTACGCATTAGGATGATCAAATATACATATAAATAAAAACACTAATTCTTCACTTTCTTTATAAGACATTCCATCATCAAAAACTCTTAATACATACCCAAGCTACCCTTCTCGGTCAACCGAGGCAATGGACAGACCAGTATCAATAACCAAATGAAAGTCTTCTCAAATAACAAAGTGAAATAGAGGATCAAAAAATAATTTAGTAAAATTCTCAATAGGGTACCACCAATGTGGTCCCATAAGAACAAGAATTTGTAGTGATATGTTCATGTTACATTATTGGAATAAATAAATATATATATCAGAAAAATAAGAAAATAGAAAACCATTATCAATAATTAGGTTTATTGCACTGATAAAACATATCTAAATCATCCATTATTGAGGTGTCTTGAAGAATTTCATGATGAGTATTCCAACCAAGTTATTTTTTGACTCCATTTTCATGTTTTACTCATCAGTATTGGCATGAATCCAGGGTCTCATCCCACAAAAATTCTACATCTAAGATCCAAATATATGGATGCTCGAATAATATAAAACTAAAAATCCATGGTATCTCATCCATATCCTCATGAACCCAGGTGAACATCCAATGATATAAAAATTCCCAATATCCAAATCCATGTCCACTCCAACAAAATATATCTTAAAATACATGGTAGCCCATTCATATCCTCAAGACATCGGGGTCCCATCCAATGATAATTTAGTATCTATGCCAGAAATATATGGGACATACAATAGTATTGGTCTCTTAAACCATGGAAACCCATTCATATTCTAATTACTCTGGGTTCCCATCCCATAGTAGTGCAACATCTGATCTCTAATTTTATGGTAGTTTTAATAGTTTTCAGTTCCAAATCTATAGTATCCCATTCACATCCCCATGAACCTAGGATCATGTCCATTGATTTTCCAACATCTAAGATCAAAATACATGTTAGAACCAAATGTATATCATGTCATCCTAAAGGATTAATTCCATGAACAATAATAAAATTAAATATATGGTTGTCTAAATTCTGAAACCCTTCATCTCAATTCATAGCCCAAAACACTATTAAGGTTCGGCCTACCATCGAGGTAGATACCACATTCACTTTATTAATCACATAGACTGAGATACCCCATAGGGGTCCTAAAAAACATAACATGTCTACCATCTCATAACCTACCGCTTATCTAATGACAAACCACCTCGGAAAGGTCATAGTCATAGTCGGGCCTCATATTCCACATGGATAAACCCACTCATTACGATCGTGATTGATGGATGAAGGACTATCTATAAGTCCAAGGGCACCCCATGCCATTCAATTCACCCACCCAACCCAACCCTTCAAAGTCTTTTACACCTTGGTCTAGTCACATAGGATTATATAGAATCATTCAACCCACACTCATCTTAATAACCCAACAGCTTGAAGTCACACAAGGGGACTTCTGAGGTCCACCCATTAGAGGTCCTATTAGCACAGACTCACCACTATATCATAGATGCTTCAAGACCCTATACATGGTATAATAAGTCACAATAGGTCTGGTCTCACCCTTTATGTTGTATGGGAAACACCAAATGTCTTTAAGGTCAAACTAAGTCCTCGTTGTCTAGTTATCTCAAGACAAAACACTCTTCCTTCCTGGGATGGACATGAACTTCTACACTAGGACCACTAAATCTTCTCATTCCAATTAACTCTTCTTAGGGGTATGGTAGTCAAAAGTCGTAATATGGTCTAGGTATTATCCTTTGGTGGTAAAGGAATCAATTAAGATCACTAGAAGCACCATGTCCTCGGGACTTCGGTTTTCTCATCAATATCATTCTTTAGATCAAGACAATTGATTTAAATTATACATTTGAAATTTAAATAAACAATTTAAATCAATTATGTTAAAAGTGAACATCACCGTTATTATATTTCTAAAATACCCACATGAAATAAAAATATATTTTGGAAAATTTTGGGATAGTACACAAGAACACTTAAATATACTGAAGATTCTCACATTTATTTTTAAGGTGTGATAGCTCTTCCAAGGCCCTTCCAAGATCAACCTATCCAGATTATGATAAAGCAAGATCATATTAGACTCTCAGGATTTTGACTCAATCCAATAATCAAAAATTAATTTATTTAAACATTTATAATTAATAATACAATATAAATAAATTTTGAATAACTGGCCAAAACCTCACCACTTCACCATGCCACAATGGAATAGAAGCCAATAACCTACATATGGTCAATATAAAACCCCCAACACCAACAATGGATAATACATTAAGCACCAAAAAATTTATATAGGTAAATGAATATATTTTAAAATAAAAACATAAAACTGATTCGTACGATAGAATGCCTTATCTCGAAAGACAAGACATAATAATTAAATAATGCTGCAAGTTATGAACTTCCAAGGAATAGTGAAATTCCCAAAGTTTCGAGATGATTAAAACAATATCTGATGGAATATTCATTAAATTACGAATTTAAATACCCAATTTTTGTGGTGAAACAATAACTAAAAAATAACAATGAATGAATGGATTTCATTACCTCGATTCTCCTTTGAAAGACAACCAAAACATCACCAATTAAAGGGGAATGTGTGGAGGCAATAAAGGTGGTAGATTAACAAAATGGAATCCCCCACATACCCCCTTCACCTTCAAAACAATTATTGGGTGTTTTCAATGATTACTAACCATTCCCACTTAATAAACACCTAGGAACTGATTGGTTATCCTTTACTAATCCACCAACAAGTCAAATGGTGCAAACTGTAGGCCAAATAACCCATTTCCCTTTTGAATCCCTTCTATTTCAACCTACCATGAGATGGAATCTATTACATGTATACAAAAAACTATATATATTCCAAAAACATTAATAATTTCATTTTGATGTTTGGATAAAAATCCAACTCATATGATAATTTAAAAAATAATATTTTTCTTCAATTTAATGACTCTTTTTTATAGATAATAAATGTAAACTCTATACTATAACACTTATTATTCCTAGATATCATTCCAAGAATCTTATCTTCTATTATGAACTATTTTAAAAACCAATTATTGTTCATATAACCTAGTTTGTTTCTTAAATTCACAATTAACCTTTAATGAGGAACTCCAACATAAGATTATAAACCTACCAAAACAAGTTCCACTACTCAAATCTATCATCAAAACATCAAGATGAAACATACATGATCCCTTAAATATCAAGACATGAAGGTTTCAACATCAAATTAGTCACTCAAACCTAGGTGATCTTCAACATAGTAATTTGTCCACAAGTTAATTCCAATGAATGATTCCTTCCCACAATCAAAATTTACTAATTAACCACAATCCCCAAGTTATTATAACAATCCCAACATGGTTTCTTATATCAATACCCAAAATATATATATCCATTATTGAAATAAAATTACAATATTTCATTCCTCATTTTCTAAGAAAATACACCTAGTGTCCAACATCTAGGTGAAACATAAACCCATCACCCTCTCTTAAAAAAAACTCAACATATTTAAAAAAACTTTTCACAACAATATATATATATATACCCAGTACTATTGTCATTTAGTTAACTCCAATTTCATTTATAATAACTTGGAATACATTATTAGTCTGACATGTGTCAAAACACTCAGTTCCAGTGGCCAATGCCTCACTAATTACCCAGTCCTGATGCCTCTACCCCCAAAGGTAGCCTAATATCATTCAAATAAATTCACATTTTAGGTGATACCTTAAGTATGGTGAAATTACATATTTAAAACACTAACCATTAAAAACAATACATTTTCCCCTACCATACCATGAGAATTTATGTCCCACTTATCCATACCCTTTAGTTCATCTCAATTTTATGGAACTCAAAAACAAAAAATTAGACTCTACCAGATAACATACATAAATAAAAACCCAACATGAAAATGAAATTAAGTTGAATATATTTCCATTTCCTCATGATCATTATAATTCAATAATGAATATCCAGTTGACCAACTCACCAATCCATGACTCAATGGGCATAGTGTCGAGTCACATATGAGAAATTGATGTCTACCCACTATAGAAGTCTCTTTATCATACATTAAATTGATAAATTCCTTGACAATCATCGACCACACTCCATGCATACCCATATTTGATGACTATATTGGGAAAAACATGATCATACTTGAATAATGAGAAGAGAATCATTTCATACTAATTCATACATTTTTAAAATTTCATTTACTAAATTATTCAATATATATTCCCTAATGAGGGGATCCCCCTCCAAAGTACATTGGTGCACTATAACCATAAAGATTCAATTATTCCACTAGTCTATCATAACCCTATGATGATCCCTTTCCAAACTTGTTTATTGATCCTCCCTATCCATGCACAATACTTACAACCTCCTTTAATTTTTATGTCAAGGTCCAATTTGGATCAGTCGTATTTCTATAGTTGAACAATTTAATGTAACACCATTATTTATAAAGACACCCAATTCCCACCATAAACTTCCAGACACATGTCCAACAACCAAACTTCATACCACATTAGTACTTAGCCAACTCACTACCACTCATTGATCCACCATTTGAAAATATTTCATGAATAAAATGCGCACAACCTAAAAACCAATAAAATGTAACAAGTATATCCTATCATTCCACCTAATCAACTACTTCACTATGTAACGCCCTTTCCCCCATGGTATTTTCAATACTCAGTAGTTTCATATACACATGTAACACATTCATAAATCAAACTAATACTCTCAAGAGTTTCAACCCTGAACTAATATCATGCAACAAAACACTGACCATGGTCAACTTTCATGTTAATATCATCTCACCCGAGTTCCCTAGGAACACATCCTCAAAATAAGACACTTCAATTATTCCTTGGTATTACAAAAAACATATCCACCACTCGATAGTGTTCCATGACATGTGTGTCCACTCACACTCTCCTTCATGTAAGTCTTGCTTATAACAATTGGTTCATGGACACATCTAGTGACATCCCCATTGTCTAACCTCAACCCCAAGGCACTCAAAATTACACACATTACAAAGAGGTATCACTCAATGTAAAGAGTCCCTCAGAAGGCCAATCAAAATCATTCCAAACCATGGAACCTGTTGTGCATCAATACCATACCCCAAATAACCTAACAATTCTTCCCATCAATAAAGAAATAATATAATATGGGCTGACCAATCACATATCAAAACCCACCATAACACAAAAATACAAAGTTCTAAATGGTTATGGTCACTAGGCCTGACCACTTAGCCCACATTTCATGCCTCTCACTATTGTCACATCTCAGGAAACGTCATACATGCTCATGTATCACATGATGACACACATGAAAAAAAACCACTATAAGGTCTCACAAAAACACTGAAGATCTCATGCCTTTATTATCCTCCCATAAGTGCTCTTCTTATCTTGATAATCCACACATGAGACTACCCATGGGGAATTTCAACTCATTGATCTCCACCTCTACAACCAACTGCATCATATAAGGCATTTAATTTAAAAAAATTCCAATACCATGGTTTAGTTAGATATAATTACATTCCACGATACATAGTAAGATATCATATAGGTTTTTTCTATATCATTAAATAATAAAACCTATAAAATAATCACCGATGATGGATTCATTGTCATTTAATCAAATTCCTGTATTGACCTATATGTGACATCACAAATCCATGAAACTAATGGACAATATAATATCCACAACTATCAATCAGATCTCTAATGGATTGACCTGTTATGTCCTCATAAGTAAATGTATATAAATTTATATCCAACTAAGTATAATTCCATCATGTATATAGAGACCCAAGATTAAAATATATGAGTATCCAATCATTTTAGATGAATATGCATCACATTATAAGAATACATCCTTAAAGTCTGTAATAATTTTTTTTATTTAGAAATTTAGAACACATTTTTATAATTTGGTGAATTACTTTCCACATCTCCCTTAAATATATCCCCCTTTAGTACTTCAACAAAAAACTATTTTTCATAACCTATATAAAGGAGACATATGAAAGGGCTGAACTAAAAATTTTTAGTTACTATATGTAAAAGAGATATGTAATACAAACATAAACATAAGGGTGTGAGAACATTAGTAAAACATTTTATTATCATAGCCTACATATGAAATATCATAATCATGTGACATGTAGTAATGATTGGATATCATAACAAAATTAATCATAAGGGTGATAAATCAATCATGAACTATATGCTCATATCATATATTTGTGGAACAATTATAAATATATAAAACCATTTCATGTGTCAACGTTAATAACCAAGAATATAAATATAGTACATTAGGACACACCTATTTCCCTTTTTTGGATCAGGACATGCCTATTTCCCATAATGGATCAGGAGACTCATGTTTCCCATTTTGGATCAGGACACACAAGTTTCCCATTTTTCATCACAATAAACATATTTACCGTTGTGGATAAATCCTTTTGACATATTTATCATCATTATCTCATCAAATATCAATCATTACCCAATGCATTGGTGAGATATATTGGTCCTACACATCACATAATAAAATCATACATACATGTGACATAAGATCATAAACATTCATCAAATCATAACCCATGAAATTAAATGGGTATCAAAAACATTTCATCATGTTATATACTTTGGAAAATAGATAGGTTTCATAATAATTTAATCATATAATAACCGATGAATGGAAGCAGGTTTCATAATCATTTAATATTGGTATAACCCATGGAACATAAATGAGTTTTTTAAATAACATGACATATTAAAAACAAACCATTTAGAGAAAAAAAGGATAATGTTTTCCTTAGATCATATCTACAGTAAATCATAATCTATATTAAATGATGTTATATTAATTGGGGATTATTTTGAGTTATAACATGGAGAATTTCTTAAGGAAAATAAAAATTTATCTGAATATCACTTTTTATGTAATAATACATAATAAAAATAATTTTATAGAAATACAACTTTGAAAAAAAAATATCTTTAAAAATTCATTAAAAAAATTTCCTAAGGAAATATATACTTTTTTCATTGAAAAAATATATAACATAAATCCTTTTGAAAATGTTTCCTTTTAAAATAACCTTGAAAATAATAATGTATGAATGAAAACATTTTGAAAAACATTCCTTTGAAAATAGCATTGAAAACTTATAATGGAAGATTGAAAAAAAATTAAAACATTTTCTTTAAAAATAACTGTAAAATATATAATGGAATTTGGTAAACCTTTTTAAAACCATTTTCATTGAAAATTATTTGAAACCATATAAAGAATTATTGAAAATATTCTACTTTTTCTTCTTGAATTGTTATAAAGAATATTAAAAACATTTATATCACTTTTAAAACATAACTAGTTTTTTAAAACCTTTTTTGGAAAACATTGTTAGAAAAAACAAAATTTGTCATCTGAAGAGACATATAATATCATATTTTATTAAAAACAGATACATAATTATCATAAGTAGAAAATAGTGGAATAAAAATACCAATAAAGTAATATATCATAAATAACCATAGGAGAATAAAATTCAGGATTTTTCTTTAGAAATTTATCATAATATTTCATCTGGGGTATCATAATCACATAATATGCTAATAAATGATGAGATTCTTGAAGAAAAATATTACCACTTAGTAAATTTGACTCATAATAAACATGAGAGAATATAATTACATGAATCATAAAATATAATAAAGGAATTATATTTTTTATATAACATGTTAATGAAAATTATATACACCACATAGTAAAAAATACGTGTATAACATGGCATGCATGTAAAAGAAACAAATTCATACAAAATTACTTTACTAATTTTATAGATTTTGAACCATAAACCCCATGAATGAATAATTGAAAAATAAATATTAAAATAAATATAAATATATTTATAATAATATAAAAATAAAATAATTGAAAGTATATACACCACCCAAAATAAACTTGTGGTCAATAATTCATAAGTCTGACATAGATAAAAATGAGACAAGAAAACCCTTACCTTATTTTGTGACATAATTAATACACATTAAATTTTCATTTATAATAAGTATAATTTATTATAAATATTCCATAGAATCATATTGTCATATTTAATTGAATATATGACTTGATTATGAATTTGTATTACCCCTTTTATTAAAAATTTCATCTTAATGTTTTGTTTAGTGTAATATCTACTTAATTTTTCATTTATGTTTTGATATGTTATTCATGATCCTCATACTTACAATATTATTTACTTACCTAAAAAATGTTAAAAAAATTTTATATCTCATATATATTCAGTATATAAATATTTATAATAGTATATAAAATATAGAAATATGAAATGGAATAAACTGTTCATGGAGACGGTAGGTCGTACATATTCATGAACGATGTTACCATTCTATTATTGTATTGAAATAAAGATACAAAATGACAGATATATATATATATATATATATATATATATATATATAATTCTAGAAGAATTATTATTTCATTTATTTAATAATATTTTAGTAATCCTATTCCTTAATACATTCTATGTACGGTGTGAAATAATCACATCGCATTGAGGAGGTGGTAGTCCACATGACCACAAACGAAGTTATCCAAATTTCAAAAATAAATAAAGAATGAAGATATGTTTTATATAATAATTATAGAATAAAGAATAAATAATAAATATCATTTATATCATAAAAACATAAAATAATTCATTATTTCAAACATTTATATTTTTCAATGGAATAATGAGTGACATCAGTTAATGATGTGGTAGTCCACCATACACATAAACGTTGATTGTGTATCCCATTTGATGGAATTTTGTGTGATTATAGGTTGAAAAATTAATATAAAAACATTTTAGTAATTCTAGGATTTTGATTTTATTATATAATCATTGAATAAGAATAATTTGGTGTTGGAGAATGAATCTAAAACATAAGATCTTGTGGTTGGATTCTCTATATTCTCTGGGTAACTCCTTTTGGTTTACACCCAATGGCTTCCGTTGATGGATTTATTGAGAAAGAGAGGATTATAAGATGATAGGAGGTATTTTTTTATCTTAGTTTTATAACTTATGGATGATAAAAATTGTCATTATAGGTTTGAGGAAGTGAGTTCCCTTTTATAGTGGAGGAGGAGTGAAATTCTTGTAAGTATAAAAAGGAAAACAATATTGAGAGGTCCCCATTACATACTTTTACTCCAATAATTGTCATTTTTAAAAAATATAGAGGACCTAGTCTAAATATTTCAATAAAATTGATTTTATAAAAGTTTTTAGGTCATTAAACCTTTTAAGATTAAAGATTAACCAATATGTAAACACGTTATAACTATAAGAGTTGTAATTAATATTAATTACTTTCAGTCATATTCTTTGGTCAAAAACTAAGTTGAACTGACATGAAATTATAAATTATAATGATTAAAAATATTTAATCCATTTTTTCAAACTTATGCACAAATAATATGAAAAAAGTAAATTAATATTAATCCCCAGATGTGATGAGACGATAGGTTTTCACCGTGAAAAAGTCCAATAGTTTGAAATGATTTTATACACAATTTCAATTTGAAACAGGTTATAGTGACCAAAATTGGATTACGATTTTTATAATTGATATAATTGTAATTTATAACAAAATTAAAATAAAATTTAGATATATATATAAAGAATACGGGGAAGATGTTTTGATTAAAAATTCATTATTATTCACTATTCATCAAAATTTGAATCTTCATTGAAAAATACAAAAAATTCCCCATAAGTAAAATTTGATATCCTCATTTAAAAAATGAAGATGATTTTTCAAAATGAAAATTTTAACTATTTCAAAAATTACATTTTATATGGGTTCACCATTAAATGGAGGTAAAATTCTATTTTTGAAAAATAAATATTTTTATTCAAAAAATGGTTTTATTATAATATTATGCCAATAAAACATATAGGATTTGTGTAAAAAATATTATTAAATATATAATAAATAAATTTTATTAAAAAAATTCATCAAAAGTGGTTTGTTTATTTAATTGATATAAAATGGTGTTTTTACATATAAAATAGTTATATTAGAAGAAGAACTTCTTCATTTCCAAATGGTTCTTACTTTTATTTAAAACTGTTGATAATGAAATGATTAATTTTTTTTGCATTTTTAGATCATATTTTTAAAATTTATTGAATCTTATTCATAGAATATATTATAATGGCTAAGTGGTAACTATTATTATATTTTAATAATACTATTAATATTATAATTTAGTTTGGTAAAACTCATCCTGGCATGTAATGAAATATATCAAAGACACTCTGTATTCTTTGTAATATAAGCCATATAAAGGGTTTCGAGTACTAAAAACCGGTCTAATTGTTACATGTAGTTCATGATTTACATGGTGTTTCACATATTTCTAGTAACATTTAGTGCTTTTGTACAACAAAAGAAATATTCAATGTTGTGTGAAATTAAAAATATCAAAAGATTAAATTAATTCAAATAAAAATCACAAAATCATATGGTGTTACATTCCTACCCCATAAAATGAATTTATTCCACAAAATTCATTTGTGTTATCAATTGTTTATTACTTTAAATTTAATTTCACAGAAACCCACATCGTAAAATTGAATACTACAACATTCATTAAAAGGATAATGATAGAAAAATAAAGGTTACCTAAATTAACTCAAAAAATTGGATTCCATATAAGATAACATAGGATAGGAGTACAGATTTTTCATGTATGAAAATCATAAATACTTTTAAAGGGTGATAAAGATCTCTGACCAAATCAAAATGGCTAATCCAAATTTTTTTGACAATCACAAAACCATAATCTCAAAAAGCACGAAAGAGGTCATTGATATCGTCAAAAATTATGATAATAGGAAAAATATTATTTAAAGTCCCTTTTTTCAAAATTTGATGAACATTCATTAGAAGATATATGTACATGATTTCAAGACAATGTCACCCTTTGTTATGCCTTATCATTTTCCACGTCATCTCTTTTTCTAAGAAATAGTGGTGAATTTATCAATCTTGAAGCATTAACAGGTCATGATATTGATAAATAGAATGAGAAGTGATTCCCTATGTATTTTTGGATCAAAAAAATAAATAACATGTTATCATATATTAATAAATCCTCATATGGGGATATAATACATTAATCTCTAATACAACTTCTTAAGTTTAGCATAAATAATTTGACAAATGGTTATCCTAATTATCCTTCCAAAAGATAGATGTCAAAAACTCAATAAAAAGGACACTAATTTACACAAAAATATCTTATCATTGATCTCCTGTATACCGTAAATTTTCTCCTGTTTTTCATATACCAATCAAGTGAACACCTTCATCATTTGTTCTCTTTAAATGTCATAATAACTTGAATTTCCATAAATACTTATTGAAAACATGAATGTTTAATTATTCCAAATAGTATTTGATATATTCCTTAAATCGAAAAATGTTATTAAATTCCTCAATAATAGTATAAAACACTTTTCAATAAATCATTAATTAGTTCCAAGGTAATTAGAACTATCTAATTTTCTTATTAATATAAAAAAAATCATTATCTAAAAATAATTATATTTAAATAAGAAATTTACTAAGGGTCATATTTATTCTAATAACATGTTTCCCATGAAAATCACATATCCTTCATATCGCTTTTCTAATTCATCATCACCATTAAACATATACTTTTCAATCCTTAATGAAACACTTATACTTAAAATACTTATATATTTCATTATTCAAATAACATAATCATTTAATTACAAAATATATAGACATAAATAATCCATCATTACTATTAAAAAATTTCTCCGGAATTATTATCTTATTCATTAATACCTATTTCATATAATATGAAATTTGATTCATGTATTACGGTTCATAAAACACAATATAATCATTCTTATTACCTTAAATGTAATCAATACAGTTTAAACATCCCATACCTTTGACAAGTCATTTTTAGTCTCTTTATCCTCCGTAGAATAACAAATAATAATACTACCTTCCATGTTATCATCAAGATATTTAAACATAGAAAATATATTTATATAATTCCCATACCTTCCACATTTTAAACATTCAATGTGAACCCAGTTTCCTCTAGTTACTACAGTTAACATTGACCAAAAAACATAATGTGATAAAATATTATCATAGAAGAAAAAAACTAATACTGAATAATTACTTATAGGGTGACTAAATATTGAAACGAATATTTTGGTCTATTACAACATAAGATTATGTTTATTGATATCAAAAAACATATCGCTATAAATATCACTATGGATCTTAATAATGTTTTCTCATCCTAGATTCCAAATGCCCACTAAACATTTCCATTAATGCCAACTATAGTGACATATGCTTAACAGGCATGGATATTACATCCATTTTTATGAATATTCATAACATTAAAAAGTACATTCCTGAGGACCATAATATTTTAGTGTCTTTGGACACAAATAAAACATTCATATAATTTGGTGAAAGATCGTCAATATTTCTCTTAAAGATCATAATCTTTAGTACTTATACATAAAACATTTCTTCATAATCTAGGGAAAGGAAACACATGAGATGGGTGATATCAAAATCATAATAAGGGTAAATATGGAAGATACATAAGCATAACTTGAACATAAGGGTTTGATAACATGAGAATAACTTTAAAAGATCATACCCTATATATAGAACATCATAATCCGAAGACATGAAATAAATATGGGAAGTTCATAAGTCATTAATAATATAGGAGATAAGACATTATAAATCCATCATTAACCCTAAGATAATGTCATGTATGTTTTAAACCATTATAACTATATAAAATCATTTCATTTTTCATGGATAACTACCATGATAATCAACATAGTGGATTCGAACACTCTTATTTCCCATTTTTTAGATCAGGAAACACATGTTTCCCATAGTTCATCAGGACACACTTGTTTCCCATTATGGATTAGGACACAATTTTTTCCCATTTTGGATAAAGACACACATTTTTCCTACTTTTCATCCGGACACACATGTTTCCCATTTTAGATTAGGACACACATGCTTCCGATTTTGGATCAGGACACGCCTATTTCCCATTATAGATCAATCTTGGAAACTTGATTCCCATTATTATCTCATCATACATTAATATTTACCCAATGAATTGAAGGGAGATATAGGTTCCACTCTTAACATAATTAAATCATACATACATGTTCCACAAGATCATAAAAAATATTAATATCATAACCTATTAAATGAAATTGGTATCATTAACATTTCATTATATTATAACATATATAAAATAGATATATTTCATAATCATATCATTATAGAATAACCCAATAAAGGAATCTGGTTTCATAATAATTTAGAATGGTATAACCCATGGATGAAAATTAGTTTCATAAATAAACTGACATCATAAACATAAACCATTCAATAAAAAATCAGAATGATGTCCTTAGATTATATCATTGTAAATCATAAACTATATCAAATTATTTTGTATTAACTAATGAAGGATATTTAAAGATAACATGGGGAATTTCTTATGGAAAATTACCTTTATTTGAATATCAATTTTATGGTATCAAAAGTCATCAAATATTCTTTTCTTTGAAAAATAATTTTAAAACATATCAAAAAATATTTACAAATAATTAAAAACATATCTTTAGGAAAATATAATTTCTGATTTGAAAAATAATTTTTAAGATATAAAATCTTTTGAAAACGTTATCTTTGAATATATAGTTGAAAATTTATAAAATAATCTTAAAAACATGATGAAAAAATTTCTTTGATAATAAATTTGCAAACATATAAGGGAAACATTGAAAAAAACATTAAATATTTTCGTTAAAAATATCATTATAAACTTATATGGGAAGCTTGAAAACATTTTTAATTTTTTTTTGGAAAATAACATTGAATATTTATAAATGAATCTTGAAATCCTTTTGAAAACTTTTTCTTTAAAAATACATGGAAATTTTTTAAATAATTCTTGATTTTTTTAAAAATATTACCCTAGAAAAAAATATTGAAAAATGTAAGGAATCATTTAAAAAAATTAATTTTTTAATATATTATTTAGAAATCATGGTTTTGAGATAACACAATTTTATGACGGGAGAGAGAGATAATGTCATATTTTCCTAAAAACAATTTCTTAATTATAATAATTAAAAAAGAGTGGGAAAATAGTACCTATACATGAATATATCATGAATAAACATATAGGAATAATCTTCATGACTGTTCTTGAGATATGGATCAGAATATTTCCAAAAGGGTAGTATAATCCTAAATAATCATAAAAATTGATGAGATTGTAGCAATATACTATTACCACATTGGTAACATTGATACATAATAAAAATGTGATAATAACATTATAGGAATAATAAAATATCATTAAATAACGGTATTGAGGATATTCCATTCTAATATGTATTATATACATGAAATCTAAAAATATAGGATTATAACATGGAATGTATCTCAATGAAAGAAAATTGAGACAAAATTACATTACTGATTTGGTAAATTTGGAACTATAATCCTGATGAAATAAAGATCATAAAATAGATATTTCAATACAAAAAAAATTAATTATAATAATTATATAATATATTCATGTATTTTATATTTACCAAACAAAAGATATGGTTGGTGAATAAGTTATAAGTCTCACAGATATAAAAGTGAGATGATAAAACCCTTACCTTAAGTCTTGAATTTCTTAATACACATTCAAACCTATTGTATTATAACTATAAATTTATTATAAATATAAAACATAACCATATTATCATATATAATACCATATATGATTTTATTATGACTTTATTATACCTATTTTATTAATAATGTCATGTTAATGTTATTTTTTTGGGTTATATATGGTTTATTTTCCATATATGTTTTGACATGTTATTCTTGATACTATTACTTATATAATTATTCATCTATTAAAAAATTTTAAAAAATTATTTTCATATAATATATATTAAGTATATAAATATATTTGACAATATATAAAATATATAAATATACAATGGAATGCATCATTCATAGAGACGGTAGTCCGAACATACGAATGAACATTGTTTCCATTTTATTTTAATATTTGATGATAGTAAATAGATGGCATATATTTATGTATAAATAGTATAATTAAATTAAACATAATATTTCATATATATCATACAATTTTACTAAACACATCGTTTACACTTTCCATGTAAAATGTGGATGAATCACATCGCTTAGAGTAGGCGGTAGTCCACATGTCCAAAAATGAAGTTATTGTATTTACACAAAATAGAAATCATGAAGGTATAATTTATATATTTATTAAATTAACATAAATAAATAATAAATACCATATATTTCATATAAAAACCTAAATTCAATAATTATTTCCAACCTTGAATGGTGTAAATGGAGGGACAAGTGACATCGGTTCACGAGACGATGGTCTATCATACCCATGAACGATGATTGCGTATCCAATTTGATCAAATTGTGAGTGATTGTACATATAAATATTAAAATAAAAACATATATTTTTATTTATGATACATATATTGTTATTTTATCATGGAATAATAATAATTTAGGTTCTTGAGAATGAAAATAAAACAAAAGTTTTTTTGTTTGGATGTTACCTCTACTTTGGGATACTTTTTTTGGTTTCCACCAAATGGATTCCATAGTTTTCTTTATTACCAAATAGAGGATTCTAGGACGAGATTATAGATATTTTGGGATTATTTTTTTAGGTTTTGTGTGAGCCAATATGTATTTATATTTGGGATTAAGTGAGGTGGTGAGTTTTCTTTTATAGTGGAGGAGGAGTGTCATTGAAGTAAATATAAAAATGAAAACACTATTGTGAAGTCTTCCACACATCATGGGCCTCTATTAACTTTAAATTTTCTATAAAATAGGGTAATTGGACAAAATATGTTTATATAATTATCTTTGGACAAGTTTTTAGGTCATTTTATTAGTATTAATGTTTAACTGTTAAGAAAACACATTTTTACCATAGTCACTGTAATTAATTTTAATTACTTTCACTAAACATTTTTCCAAATAACTATGTTGAACATAGATGAAATTATAAATTATTATGATTAAAAATATTTAATTAATATCATAAGATTATTACCACGTATGTGGATGATATTAGTTTAAAATCAATCCCATAGATGGGTTGAGATGATGAGTTTTAAAGAGAAAAGGTTGAAAAGATTTAGAGTTTTTAATATAATTTCAATGTGAAATTGGTTCTATTGACCTAAATTTGATTAATTGATTTCTAATTAATCTATTTATACATTATACCAAAATAAAATAGAATTTAAATATATAAATAAACTAGACAAAGTAGTAATTTTGAATTGAAATTCAATATTGTTCACTATTTATCGAATTATGAAACTTCTCCAAAAAAATATCCCTAATTATCTCAAAGTAAATTTTGATATACAAAATTATCAAATGATGTTTATTTTTTCAAATAAAAATTAAGTTTTTTTGAATTTTATATTTAAAATGGATTCTCTATTAAAAGGCGATAAAATTATCTTTTTCAAAAATACAACTTTTTATTCATAAAATTAGTTTTATTATGTTATTATTCATATTAAATTAATTTAATGAGTGTAAAAAAATAAACAAATATATAATATAAAAAATAATTAAAAAATAATAATAAGTGGTCAGTTTAATTTATTGAGATATAATGGTGTTTATACATTGAAATTTAGTTTTCGTAGAAAAAGCATTTCTTTGTTCTCAAATAGTTCATACATTCATTTCTATCTATTTGATAACCAATGTATTCATTTTATATACATGTGTAGATAATATTTTCACAATTTAGTAAATATTATTTGTAACTTCAATTCCAATGGCTAGGTACTAACTATAATATTATTTTAATAATAGTATTAATAGTATATTGTAGTTCCACAAAACTCTATCATACCTGTAACAAAAGTTAAAGAAGGGATTTTTATTTCTGTGTAACACAAGAAAACATAGTATTGAGTGTACCAAATTAAAATCTATATGTTTTTTATAGTGAAATATTATCTTAGTATTGTGTATAATGTAATAAAAACATAGTAATATCTTATGAGATGAGTAATATTTATTGTTTTTTGAAATGAAAAATATCAAAAATATTAAATTAATTCAAAATAAGTCACAAAAATATCTGGGTGTTATAATTTACATATAAGGGAAACTGTTTTATGGTATTTACCAGTACATTAACTAGTTACAGCTATTTTTAGTGGCTAAAAATCACCATAGAAATCCCATACATGGAATGTTAATAGTACATGTTCTAGATGATTCATGCACATATTTGTCTTACTATAATGAATTTGAGATTAATCTAGCAACCAACAACTTATCAATGGGACAAGATAACAAAACCAAATAATCAAAAATCATAAACCCCAACCCTTGTGTGCATTATTCTAAGTTTAAATTACTATAACAATAATCTAAAAATCTAATAACATCAATCTCATTCCCATGGAAATAGAGAATTACACTAAGAAAGGAGTTTCTGATGTACTAGTTTGGGTTCCATCAGAAGCTATGCCACATTATTATTTCTCATATCTACCTAATCCAGAAACAGTAATAGAAAAATATAATCAGTGTCTAATAACACTTTGTAACATATCATCCCCAGTCACTCTATGAGTAGTAGATAGGCTAGTTTTTCTAAAAGACCTCAGGAACACATCCTCATATGAAAAAAACTGTTGAATACTACCTGGGGTATAAGGTTTTAATATGAGTAGACTATAAACCCTGAATTACAGTGTTCTATCATGAATAAATAATCAAATGAAAACTATCAATAGAAAACATATATATTGAGAATATAGAAGAAAGTTAATAAAGTAGATTGAACAATATTAAATTTATATAGTATCCTACAATCATATTATAAGACTGGCCACCCACTAGTTCGATCGATAAAGCAAATGGATGAAAAAAATAAATAAAATAAACCAAGGCTCCACTATCAATTTGATATATACCCTCATCCCAACCTCCAGAAACATGCTCGAGCAACCCCACATGATAAACCTGGGTTATAACCTGACGTATTCCTAAATCCAAGTGAGGGTATACATAGGTAACCAAATTAAATAGTCACCTAAGAATTGTGTGAGTATAAATCTCACTTGGAACCACCAAAACTACCCCATACTAACAACTACATGTTGTCCTATGTGAATTTGATATTATTAAAATAAATAAATTCACATAAAAAATTAGAAATAAAAATTATCACTCTCTAGTTTTGTGGCCTTAATCGACTATACCATCCTCGAACAATGTTGGGGTTTCTATGAGAATGCCTCTATTACTTTTCCAACCATATACCCTCCGGGATCAAAAGCCATGTCAACCTCATCCATATCTTCATGACTCTAGTATCCCATCCATGGGTAGTCCAACATCAAAGCTTTAATTATATGGATTCCCCAACAATATATTCATTTAAATCCATGGTAGCTCATTTATTTCATCATGGACATAGGGTCTCATATCATAAGAGTACAATATCTGATCTTTGAAGACATGAAGTCTCCAATAGTATCCAAATCCAAATCATTGGTAGAACATCTATATCCTCATGAATCCAAGGACTCATCCTAGTGATGTTCAACATTTGAGCTCCAAATCAACGGTATATATAATAATATATTACTCTAAATCCATTTTTCCCATTCATATCATATGAACTCTGGGGTCCCATCCTATGATGGACCAACATCCAAACTATAAGTACATAGTAGATCAGAAGTATCTACCTTCAAATTATTTTCCACCCATCTGTGTCATTAAAACACAAAATTTTAATCCCTTTATTTCCAAAATACATGATACAAATCCATGGTAGATGTAAAAATGTATCACATCATCCTTGAGGGAAATTACTAGCGCAAAAAAGGAAATATTGGTTTGGAAGTACTACTTAACACACCATCACTATCAATATCCCAACACACTCACAAATTGTCTACCAAGACTCAGGGAACATACCATAGTCCCACAGGTCATAAAAACATAGAGGAACTCCAAAATGTTACTTAATACTATCCCAATACTCTTAGTTAATAATAGATCCCTCATAGTACATGTCATTCCGTTGTTATGTTTATAGTCATAGCTCATCCTCATAAGCCTCATAGAAAATCACACTTGTGAATGTATCAAGAGATGGGTCCATGATAATATATATGTATAGGGTCATCAAAGGTCAATCATCTCTCCCAAATAGTCCAACTAATCTATG
The DNA here is from genome assembly GCA_963277665.1 of Viscum album. Taxonomy (NCBI): domain Eukaryota; kingdom Viridiplantae; phylum Streptophyta; class Magnoliopsida; order Santalales; family Viscaceae; genus Viscum; species Viscum album. The sequence continues at coordinate 1,058,634,618 of OY728135.1, read as the reverse complement.
GTATATCCACCATGGCATGGGAATATTTTACTAGAGAGTCACACTCAATCCACACTCATCTCAATTCCTAATTGTTATATGTCACACACAGGGACTCCTAATGTCCTCTACGATGACACTCACATATATTTTGAAATCATCATAAGTCACTATGTGTTGGATAATAACTCATATTAGGTCCATCCTCACCCACTATTGGGTCTAAAAGATGCCAAGTATCCTATAGGTCCCACCTTTCCCTCTTGGGATGGTCGTCTTAGACCATAACACTCATCCCTCGGGTCCACATAGTCGCATAAAGCCTAGTAACCCCCTTCAAGTGATTGGTGGTCACAAGGTATAGTATGGTATATGTCTTGGCCTTTGGTGGTCAATGTACCAAGGAAGTGCATTAAAAAAATATGACCTAGACTCTTTTTCCTTCTTATCTACAATATTCTTTAGTTTTAGACAATTTTAATAAATTAAACATATGAATTTTAATTAATACATTTCATACAATTATGTTAACCAGGTGAATCACCCTCAATGGAAATCCCAAAAATGCACATAAAATATATCTAGAATTCATAATATTTATGGTTAGTATGTGATACCACCTACTATAATCAAAGATTTTAAAATTTATTTAGAATGTTTTGAAATATCTTCTAATTCCATTTAAGCTCAAACAATTCTGATGATAATCAATAGAGCTTTTTTAAATATACCAATCTCTTAACTCAATCCAAAAAATCAATAATTAATTGATCATAATATATAAAATTAATAATACAATTTAAAATATTTTAAAATAGTTTCTGAAAACGTTACCACATCACTAGGACACCACAAAACTGCATCCAATATCCAAGAGATATTCTATAGTGGACCCCCAACATAATCGTAAGAAAAAAGCATAATAATTGGAATTACATCCATAATTAGAAAAATTTATTATTGAAATAAATAAATAAATAAATTCACATCATGACACACCTCAACCAGAATGATGAGATACCGCATATAAAATATGTTATAGGTAACAATCCTCCAAAAGATAGTGAAAAAATTACATCGTTGGGATGATTCTGACATTATCCATTTGAATCATATGCATATTAAAAAATTAATCCCAAAAAATTAGTGGTGAAATAATAAGGAAGGAAGTGTGGATAAATAACATATATCCTTAACCTGATTCACTATTCAAAGGCCACCCAACCATCACACCTTGAAGGGGATTCCAAGGAGGAAAATGAGGGGGTGTCTTGATTGTATCGACCCCCTGCATACCCACATTCTATTAAAAACCCGAAGGGATTTCACCTCATAATAAAAACAACCAGGAACCCATTGTCTAGTCGCTGGCACATAAATTAGGATATAGGCCATTTCTAGCTCCTTTGACTATATAGGGGGTTGGTACCACCTAGCCAGTGGGTATATACTATATCATATCTAGACTACAACCATTTAGAATACATTTCACTTTTTTTAGCCACCATTATTCTTACATTTTATGTCCAAAAACACATGATTCATCTTCTCAAACTCCCAAAATTGTATTATGAAGGTTGTAAAAATATATTTCAATAAATTAATTAAAAAAATAATTTTTTCATGAATTTAAACTCCCAAATGTACACAAGGGTATTTTAGATTATCGGATGAACCCTATCATTGGATACCTTAGGGGTTCCCATAGTGCATGGTTTTGTCTTGTTTACTTTTGATTCAATATATTCTTATTTTAAAATTAAAAATAAAATCCTATTTAAAATGGTTATCAAACTAGAATTATTACTTTTTCTAAAAATTTCAATTAATGGAATTATTGGTGACACCCTACATGGATTTCATTATCATGCCATACATACACCCAATGAGTGAATGTAGAAATTTTTTTTTTCAAAACCATGTTAAAGAAAGGTGTTGTATGTATATGGAAGTTAATATTTGTAAGAGAACATGGTTGAGTAATGGTTTTGAAATGGTGGGTTATTGAACACATGTTATATTGAGAATGGTGGCTCATTTATGTTTTTTTATTCATGGTTTTTTTAAACATACCCACTCCTGTATGAGATTTTTTGGATCCCCATAATATTTATTTTGTATTTGAGAATTCTTGTTAATTTTAACTACTTTTTTATTCCGCACAGGTAATGTACATTTATTTGGATATATAATGACATAAATTACTTTTTTATGTATTTATTTGGGTAAATCGTTCCCAGGGATTATTATTTATTCCTAGAAACGTGTATCCACCCACTAGGGATTGGGAATGTGCTATGGTCCTGGGCACAAACTAGTTCAAGTGTCAATATATGTAGAAACATAGGGTGGTTCATGGCATAAAAATTAGTCATATAATTAATAATATTACATTGATAAATATTAAGCATAAATAAATATACACACAATTATCTAGAGTTCAGTAAATAGGTGCACTACTGATTTGTGAAAATGAGTTTTTCAAAGGATATTGGTGAGCTGGAACATTTATTCAAGTGATATAAGGTGTTTCGGGATGAACTAAACTAGCTGTATATCTAGGTACCATTCCCAATTTAGTTGTGAACATGTGATGGGCCCTCGGTGAATAGATAGTTCTCCTCTTGTGACCCTTATCTTCATCGTATCATGGTTTTCAACCTTTTTTAAAAAGGGCCCCCATAAATCTCCCAGTCATAATTGGATCCAAATAAATAGTGAGCATATAATTAATTGGTAATATGACCCTATAATAAAAATTACATAAAAATTGAGATATATTATTTTTGGTTTTAGTAGGGTGTGACATATGCATTCAAAATAAAATTTTTGTGCTAGTTGCTCGGTGATGCACTGAATTTTCAAATGGATTCTATAATCACACTGAGGGGTTGGGGAATTAGGTGTGACTTATTTTTTATAATTAATATATTTTTAGTTTACCTCAATTTATTTCAAACCTTTATAAAATATTATGATGAATGGATCCTATATGTTCTCATAATACATACAATGATAAACGTTAAAGAAGCACAACACATTGTATTTACAATGTATGGTCAAAATAAACTCTCCTTGATGTAGCCAATTAAATCCATGGTTACAAATTCTTCATTATATTCTATTTTTTACATCCAGATAAATTTATATGAACATTAGAACTAAGTCCCATAGTGTTCACCCTCTATTGTACCACTAAATATCACAAGTCCCCACTTATACAAGAAATCAATAGAGTCCCACAGTTTCTTCACCTTCTCAATAGTTCCACTAAAGTCTTCCAATTCTCTTCAAGGTATGATCCACAATAATAATGATCCTTATACTATTTTGGTTTCTTATACGCTATATCGATATAAATTATTCCTCAAAAATCAAACTAGATCACCTGATATATTCATTTAATACATTAAGAACATCGACAAAATACTATCAACTGCTTGATATTTCTCACAATCCATTGATCTTAAAATGATCTATAAATTATTATTTCATTAAATAATTAGTTATGGGTGTTATATTATGATTTAATCACTTTCATAAAATTGGTCCAAAAATTTCAAATGCTTCTTCGTAAAATGTATCTCATTTCAATAAAGAATCTCATCCCCAATCACTGACATAAAAATAATATGAAAATCCATACATGTTCAATATGGTTTAATCTTATATGCACATTTAATGTCACATTTATGGTATTTACAATTATTGTTCAATATACTAACTCAATATTTTTTATCTCAAAATTTTAGCATCATTAAAATGAAATCATGAAACATGTGTATTCACTAATTTTTTACATTTCATAAACTAAACACCTTCATACAAACACACACACAAAAACATAGAGTTATCTTATTCACATTACAATAATTTGTTTTGTATAACCAAGATCATCAAGTGACAATCGTACATATATTACTTCTTAGAACATCCTAATTAAACCCCTAGGTTTAAAAATAGTTTTATTAAACTTCCCAAAAGATGTGAGTTTTGGAATAACACAATCATCTCCATCTACAGACTATACATGAGAACGTCTTCTTAGTGAAACAAAAAAACATATCTACAATAGATCTTTGTATGTATTTGTTTGGCATGGTTCTCAATTAATTCCCAAAAATATGAAAATATTAATAGGATCTCGAGTGTATAAATTTAATTGGGTAGGATACCTTCAAAAATATCAAAGAGAAACAAAAAATAATATCTACATTAATTAGTGTAGCACAAAATGTGTATATAATAAATCATACATGAGAACATATCATGTCATTGTATGATATCTCAATATTTCATTAAAAATTTCTTACCCTCAAATATCTCTAATTATAGAGAGACTACACACTCTTTCCCCACATTTGATTGCAAACATAAAATACCAAAAAATAAGAAGAGATGGTCAATAAAATTGAACCTCTAAATAACTCAGTGTTACTAATATATGCATGTGTTTATCCTTCATCTTATTTTGGAAAACATTACACTAAATATAATTTTTTTAAAATTCTTTGTTATATTCTTTACATATTGATTATATTATCATGTACATTTATTAATGAATATATGAAACACCCTAAAGAAATAAATAATGGATTTTTGGGCTTGACATTAATCTAAAATGGTGTGACATTATTTCATTATTAAAAGATATTCAAGTATGGAAATACATCATCACAGGGAAAAAAGGATTTATGTATGAACATCATATTAACATTTTCTCTCAATCTCTACATGCCCATGGTAGTCTTAGAATTGATCAATCTTGGAGAGTTATGAATAATGGTTCAAACATAAACCCTTTTTAATTTAAAATATGTAGTAAATGATGAAACATATTTAGAGGTTCTAGATTACATTCGACCAAAAAACACTATTATATTCATAGAATATTAAAATTTGTGTGTAGTGGAACTAATTCATTGGAAAACATTATGATATTGAATAGTAATCACTCTCATTAATAAGCTACTACATGGAATAAAGACTCAAAATTTCAAGGGAATTATGAAATAAATACCCAAAAAAATCATAGAAACACCTTCCACAAATTTTATTTACACCCCATGATATCCACCTACACCCATGAATACTTTCATGTACACCCATACCTACACATTCACCGTATGAGATACTCAATCCTAATTGTTGTCTATGATGGCTACTTAAGCTAGATCATGAATCTTTGTTGTGGATCTAGATCCTGGATGGCCACCTAAGGAAAAATTTTCCATTACGGAACACTCATAAAACAGATTATAAATAGTATGCAACATGAAAAACCAACTCAACTCATAAAATAGTCTCCCACACATCTTTTTTAATTCCAATTCCTCTCATAATTATTCAAGAAAACATTCCATAAATTTTTCAAAAACATTATCATGAAAAATATATTTCACATGGTTTTCCCAGAATCACATTCTCAATTATTAGAATCTTCTAAATTTTGGTAAAATAAATTAAATTTAACACACTAGTGGAACAGGCTATAAAAAGAAAGAAGATATAACCAATCTAAATAATTAGAAAAAGTTTATTTTCTATCATCAAAACATATAAAAAAATTAAAATCTAAAAAATACTCCTTATGTGGGGTTCTTCAATATCCCCCTTTGGAATTTTTTTAATTAACATTTTTTTGTAAATTAAATGTTTCATTCTCCCCCACATTTAAAATACTTGAAAAGAAAAATGTTTAAAATGAATTCTCATCTTTATAATTCAAATTTTGAGAATAAAATATTCTCTAATCCAATCACTTATAGTCTCATTTACTCTTGTGTATCTTAATGATTTCTCTATTTTACTATTTTTCTCATAAAACATTAATTTGAGAACAATCATCTCATATTCAACTGAATTTAAGACTTCTTATCATTGAATCTTCATCTTCTGAATCTTTTCTTTAGGAAGATAATTTTAATTAATTAACATATTTCTATCATCATTAATTAGATTTTATTTATCATTCATATATGTATTATATATATATTATAGTTCATGGATAACTCCTATAAAAAATTAAATTTCATTATTCTCAAACAAACTCAATTTCAATTATTCTACAATCAACGAAAACTTTATATTGAAAAGTAACAGATATTGTTTTTCTTCTTCAAACACAATGACTCTTTATATCTATAATATTATATTATATTCCTTAAATATATCATGTTTTATTTGAGTTTTGTATATATGAACATTTATAGCTATTTATTCTTCCATTTCATCATCTTCCTCTTCTAGTTGTGATTTGATATTAATAAGTTCCTTGAAAACTCTGACTATACAAGTATCCAATTATTTAGGAACCTTTATTAAATGAAATATAATTTTACATTTCACCACATATTCATCAAGGAATTTACTTACTTACCTATTATTATAATAAATCAATTTTTTTGAGGAATTAAAACATTGAGTGCCTTCAACTAGAAGTTGATATTCTTCCATTTTTTTAGTTCTTCTTGAATTTATTTTATACTCTTTTCTTCTTATTTTCCACATATTTTCTTAAAATTAGACAATATTTAAATTACAAATAGATCTAGGATTTTTAATTAGAAAATATTAAAAAACTTCTTTAAATAAAAATATTCACATTATATATTCCTAATAAAAAAGAGAAACCATTAATATGGATCCAACCATTGGTGGAACCTACCCTTGATACCAATTAATGTTACCAATGGAGAGTGCAACCACACTAGGGGGGATCTGGGGTGAATCCTGTGTGACTTGTTTTACTGAATAATTTTTTTATTCCCATTTGATTAAAACCTATGTACTATTTTTGGATTAGTACTTTATATAAATTATCTTAAAATAATAAATGAAAAAAGTATGTGAAGAATAATACACAATATTTACATGCTTATACAAAAATTTATACTCTTTAAAACTATTAGAGAATCCCCTAGTTATGTAATTTTAACCATGTATCGGTGGTTAAATCCTGAGAAAATATAATTCCCATAAACATTGAGTCCCACAATGTTCCCACTCTAGAGTACTACAAGAGACCATAATTCTTCACCTATAATGGTGATCAACGCATAGTTTCACTGTGTCTTATACTTCTCTAGAGTACCATGAGAGTCTTGCACTTACCTTCAAAATATGATATGTAATAAGGAAGATCTTTTTCAGATACTAGTTTATTTTACAAAAACATGAGATGAAAAACTATTCAACAAATAAACAAGTTCACCAAACCTATTTATGTAAAGCTTTAGGAAATTTTTAACTAAACTATTAGTAGATCAATCATTACCATTTTCCACTAATCTTCAGATTACATATACATTCTCAATTCATTTATTACTATGTTATGAGCATTCTTTTATAATTTCAACACATCCCCAACATTGTTCTAAAAATGTCCAATTCTCAGGGATAAAGAACATATTATGTCAATGAAGAATACTGAACCTCAATCACTATATTTATATAATAATGTTGATTCATAAAATATCACTATTTTCATCATGATTTAAAATTTAATACCTTATCCGTGTTGTTTTTATTTTATTTTAAATATTCTTACTTGATATTTCCTATCTCTCATATATCACTTCATGAAGTATAATCATGAATCATTATTATTCTCTTCTTCTTCACATAGTCTTAGTTCAAAACCTTAAAAAACCACAATATCATCTCTTATTCCCAAAACCATTAATGTATTTGTGTCATTTAAAGGTCTTAAACTGAAAAAGGTTTGCAGATTATTCCTAAATTTTTTTTTCATAAAATCTCAATCTTTCAGAACAATTTAGCTTAACATAAAAAAAGTGTGGGGATTCTAGATATGTTTATATTATTCATATAGAAATGGAACATATCAAATTATTATTTATGAAACAAAAAAACACATATCTATAACATAATGGTGTGTTAATTTCTTTGGGGGTGAATCTAAAATCAATTCATGAAATATTTAAAAGATTCAAGGGATCTTTAGTGAATACATTTTCTTAATCAAGAGACCTTTGAAAAGGGAAAAAATAAATAAAAAATAAATTCTATAATGATTAGTTTCAAATATGAGTATTTATTGAACAAATCCTATGTAAAAATAAAGACTCCCCTTATCTTCTATATCTATATTTCATAAAAAAATTATTGGAATCAATCTATCCTCTTTATACATATATTTTTTACTCTGAAAAAACCTTTAATCACTAAATTAAAGTCTAAAAAATAATTTCATTGAATCAATATATTTGAAACTCTAATGATATCAATGTTATAGATCATTTTACATGGGGTTCCTTTTTCTTATTTATTACCACGTGACATTAAAGAATAAGTTGATTATTTTCCACATGATCATCTTAATTAATAATAATATTATCGTGTACATTTTTTTATGAATATATAAAACACCTTATCAAACTATTACATGGAATCATGATAATGTATTTGATCTAGAATTGTGATAAAGTAGACCATCCCACAAATGTAATCTTGTATTAATATAGAATATATCATAAAAGATAATTTTATGAGTAATAATTACATTAACATGTTTTATGAAACTCTAAATTTCCATGAAAATGTCATATTTGATCGTGCATAGAATAATATGAAGAATGAGTTCGTAGATAGTATTCATTATTTGATGGAAAGAGATGATGATGTAGATAATTGAGAGGAATCGTATTGGTTTTTATGGAGATAAATTTTTATATTCAAACTTTTTTTAAAAAATGAATAGTTTCACTATTTTGTAGTCCCACATTGATGGATCACATGTTAAATACACTGAGTAATATGACACATTGTGTAACCAAGGAATTGAATCTCCAAGGCAGCGGGGGATCCGTACCCACAATACTAACACATAGAACTACAACACAATGTAGGGACATCTCATGATACCCTCCATAACCCATGAATAACTCCATGATCACACATACCTACACATGTTCCTTGTAGAATACTCAATACTCATTCCTTTCTAAGTTAGTAGGTTAAGCTAGAACCTGTCTCTTAGGGTTCGATCCAGTTCTTGGATGGTTGAACTTGGATATTTATTTATTGAATTCCCAATAATAAAACATATTATAAATATTAAGTAGCATTACTGAATGACTCAAAACATAAAAAAGAAATAATAATTCTTTATTAATTCCACTAGTTCTCATAATAAATAATGTAAATATTAACAATATTTTCTCTTAAATTAATTGTAGAAATTATATTTCACATTTTCTTATTAACTTTATATTCCTAATTCTTCACATATTCGTTTTTTGGTAAAAAGTATATAAATTTTAATAAATAATGGAATATGTTTTAGGAATTAATAATACTGAAAAATCCTTCACTATTAGAACACTATAACTTTTCATCTTCAGAACTTATTGAAAAAAAATTAACACAAAAAACATCACCATAAAGTGGGTTCTTATTGCGCCTCAGTCTGTGCACACTGATAGATGAGAGAACAATACATGTTTTCTTCTATTTAAATTAGTTATGTCTATGAGTAAATTGTTCCAAAACATCCACATACACATTTTGATTGGGAGAACCCTCAGGAATTCAATACTCAGTTCCCTAATGTAGTTCATTCTACCTAAGGAAATAATTTACCCCTTCCTCCTCTACTCTTCCCTTTGCATGATGGTCACAATTAGTTATGATATTCACATAAATCTTTTAGTCTAGAGAATTTACCTACAAGAAGATAATAGGTAAAGATACATTCATAAAAGGAACTTGATTTATGATGAATTTGGAAAAGATACCGCAGTGAAGCAACCTAGGCACACACAAATGGGTGAAAAAAATTATTTTCTTAAATTTTTGACCAGTTGGATTTATGAATTTATTATATAAACCATTAAGATTTATCTTATATTCTTTATGATTTTTTTATATAAAATTTTCAAATTATATTTCTTTCTTAATCATGATGTCTCATATATTATATTATATTTCAAATTCTAATGTTTCTACCGGTAAAGATAATATGATTGAGGATGTTGAGCTCAACTCACATAAAATTGTTATTCCATGTTATGAATCCATAGAAAGTCTCCTTAAACAAGGGTATCCCAACTAAAAACAATCAATTGAGGTATATATATATATACACAGACTTCTGATAGACGTACTAATTCTACAACATAATATTAATCTTTCATTCATGCACATATTATCACCAATAGAATTCTTCAAAACCAATATCTCATTCAAATGGGAATTTTTTTTATCACTATAATAATGATGGAATACATTATTTGACCCATTATATGGTGGTTATGAGTGATGAATCAATAGTTTATTCCATAATCAATCAATTTTACTCATTGGTATAGAAGTGGTGTTGCCTATAATGGGACTCAATCCTATTGGAAATTTTTCTGAGGAGTTGTCATGGACCTATTGATTAAACCAATCCAATGATAAATATTAATAATCTCTAAAAGATAATAGAATATCATCATCTGTATTGTATTCAAAAATAATTTATTCATCCATCTGTATTAAATTATATTTGACTTGATCAAAAGGTGGTAGTCTGAGGCCAACATGTTTCATTTTCCATATAGGGATGTTGGTATTATCCTCATAAAAATTTCTATATTATAGGTATCCCAATACATGGTGACATTTTTGATGACTTATTCCCACATAATATATGTTTAGGTGAAAAAATGTGAACTTATATCTTGAAAATGTGGGAACTATGAATAGTTGTGTAGGATTTAAATAATGAAGTTCACCCATCTCGCAAAAAATCTTTTATCTCTTGGATCCATATATTATTACAACCCTTGGGTCCAAAACAGTGGGAGAAAGAGCAAGAAAATACTGACCATGGAATACTAGTAGGATATCAGATATATATAGGATTATTCTTGATAGTTTTTTATACACAACATGTAGTTATAATGTTATTTATAGATGATTTTCGACCTTCTATTGTAAGGAATTATGGTTATTTTCCTCAACATGTTGTCGATTCCTCCTTGGGATGTTTTTACTACAAAAATAACCATAGGGGAACATATTAAAATCTATGTTCCAACACTGGGTAGGCCATATTTAATTATAGTCCAAGGATAGCATGGGATAACTAGTCATTAGTCATAAAACCCAATCTAATTTCTTCATAGATAGATGTCATCACACATCATTTCCTTTGAACTATGGATTATGATATTTTCTCCATAGATTACTAATACACCAATAGTGTTGGACATTATGGGAATGTAGAAAATAATAATGGAGGGTCATGGTCAAGACCATTTTTTTGGGGACCAATTATGTATCATCTTCATCCCCTATGATGCTCTCACTAGTTCACCTATGAGAAATATTAATTGTTACAATGATGTCCACTCATATTGGATTGTTTTGTAGGGTATAATACTCATTAAGAAAATCAATGGGATCTGTATCTACAAAGATTACATTCCAAACAAGATTTGATTCTAATTTATCTATTTTAAAGAAGTGATCCCACCTCTCTACTATAAAATACATGGGGATATGAATAATTTGAACATATAACAAATCCTACTCTGGTTGATGAATATAGATAACATCCCAGTCAATCTACCACTGCATGGAACTCTAACTAGTTTGGATATGGGGTATGCATTTTCAGGAACATAGCATTACCAAGGAATTATAATAAGGTGAATCATTCTACACATTCACTAACCATAATTTTTAAATATAAAGAAGTTCCAAAAAATTATGATGTTATCATTATATATTTCTTAACTAATGAATGAGATACCTCAACAACCAATACTAGCATCAAGTTCAATGGGATTATAGATAATTATTAACATGTATAATATATTGAGTTATTATAGAAACCTAAGAAGAATATATCAATAATTTATATAATTATCATAATTTAAATATTATATATTTAAATAATATCACAGAATATATAGACCATTTTGGTTTAGTGTCTTTGAGGACCAGTTAATTAGGCAACTTATTTTAAAAAAAAATGTGATCATATATCCATTATTGATCCAAAAAATTCTCAATTATGAATTACCATTAGTTATAATCATCTTCATACATTGGGGGATGGAAATATAAGGAGTGACATGAAATTTTTATTAATTGAAAAAACTCATCAATATGTCATCAAGGGTTAAATCATAAATATTTGATAACATATATCTAAAAGAGACTTTATTTTAAAAAGAACATAAAAAATAATAGTTTTAAATTAATTATCTTGTAAATAAATGTAATATTAAATAAAAAACATTCAATACGATATAAGAGTGTGATATAATCATGGACACGTGTCATGGAAAAATGTTATCATAAGGTCGTGTAATAAAAATTATGAAGAATTAATATAATAAAAAGTTCATAAGAATAGTCAGGGATCACCACCAAGACTACCATAGTAATCATAGTCCAATTCTGGATTGGGTTCACACCATATTATCATAACCATATTAGATATAGTCCCTTTGTGGATTGGGTTAACTCAATATTTATGTAAATGTAGTGTAATGATTCCCATGATGGATTGGCATAACTCATAACTCCCTTTCATATTATCTCATGAGATATAATGATTTAGCTGATGTGTTATAGGGATATTAATTCTTTTTCCAAAAAAATGCAATGTAAATAATAATTTTTTCGTGAATATGTGTTCCATATGATGAAAAGAAACTCTTCAAGAAGCATAATCGTAATAAAACTTGTATAAGATATATAAGTTTCATATTATTGTCTCAATGAATCATTATAGATTATATAAGAAGTTATAATAAGATAAAAATAGATTAAGAAATTTTGGATGTTCATATTTTAATAAATAAACATATTTATTTAATATTGAGTTCAAGTAGAAGAAAATTCATGATAATGATCAAGGGAATGTAAGAATGAATAAGAATTTCATATGTGATTCTTATCAGAATGAGAAAATGATATTCTAAGGATGGAAAGGGGATATTATTTTACATTTAAATAAAATTAAACATATTGGGTTTCTATAAAATAAGTATTTTTTAAAATATATCCATGATAAAAAAATATTTTATGTTGGAGACACGTGTCATGAACTAATAAATCAGATAGTTCCCTTAATTCATGTTTATTTATAAGTGTGAATTTCGAAGGGAAGATAAAACATGTATTATCAAAAAATTAGTGGTAAATTAGGATTGATATATGTATATACATATATAATGAATATAAATATATTTAATATTTAATAAATTTATGAAAATATTATTGAGGGAAAAGTAGAAAAATAATGACATCACGGTTCTCAAAAGTAATGAGGTGGTTTGAAAGATCCCTTGACATAGTTCCAAATTCATTTATTTGTGCACTATTAACATAATTATTAATAAAATTATGTTTATTATAATCATTCTTGATAAACATTTTCAATTATAATTCTAAATAAATTTTTTATCTATAACAAATTATTATATAAATTGTTTTCATATTTTTTACTTGAAGTTGTCCAGTAAATTTCTTTATAAATCTTTTGGTATGATGACTATTTAATGTTGTGTTGTTTGATGGATTATTAAAATCAAAAATAATATTGGTGTTTTTTTATTATCAATTCACCACTAAAATTATAAATCTACATAGGTATTCCAAATGGAATCAAATTTTGAAAGTGGATCAATAAGTTACTTTTATACGATTATGTTTAATATGACTATTTATTATTGAAATAACCTATATAATGTGTAATATTAACATTAAAAAATATTAATAGTTTAATAAATATAATTTTTATAAATTATATACAATATTAAACACATTTATTTTTGGAGGTAATGGAAAAATGAAATCTTCCAATCATTTCATAGAGGTGGTAGTTTCAACGTACTCAGACAACAATTTAAATTTATATAGAAGTGGAGGGGGTATAAAAATAAAATAACTTATCATTTAAGAATATTATTAGTGTTAAATATATTATATTTTATTACTAAATAAATATTTTTAATCTTCCATGTTAGGAATTTATGAAAAATAAATCACATCAGTCATGGGGACAATTTTCTACACAAGCACTTTACAACGTTTTCATTTTTAGAATAGTTTTATTGGGAGGTAATAGTGTGTTATTACATTATGATAATTACATTATGAATACTAAAAATAATAATTTTGACATAATTTCATTTAAAAATAAAATATTTTGATGTATAGGTTGATTTAGATTAAAATACTATAGAATAATAATTTCTCTCATAGAGAGCATGAACATTCTATTGAAAGTGTTTTGAAAATTTTGGGCATAGGATTATTTATGGAGACAAGTGTATTGATATTAGACTAAATAGGATAAATACCATGAGAGGGGGATGGGTGAATTAGGTTTTGATACATTCAAAAATCCACCCCTTATGATCTTATTTTTTCATTAATGAAAATAATATTCTCTCCATTTAATGTCACAATGTATGATAAAAAATGAAAGCATGCATGAGACATAGAAATTGTCATGAACCAACTCAGGTACCCCAGTAACCAAAAACATGAGATGACAATGACATAGCTCAAAGGGTGTTTCTGATCCCCATGGGCCGGTTAATAGTACCTAGCGTCATACAAAATGGAGGTGGGAATATATTTTATGCAAACATTGTACAATTAAAAGAAAGAACTACATTTTAATATCCAATAAAACTCCATTGGGAGTAATGTACTATACGTAAAAAAAGAAATAAAGACCAAATTACTAAAACCAAAGTACCAAAATATAGAAAACATACCCAGTCCCAACTCAAATTTAACTCACCAAGACCAAGGTTCAACTACTACATCCAACTCCTAGTGATCCTTTACCCTTGCTAGAACATAGAAGGGGATAACCTACAAACACCTAAAGGTAATATTAGAGAGTGATCCAAATCTAGTATGATTTTAATAAAAGATTCCATAAATATATTCCAATATTTAATTTACCAGGAATGAGATTTCAATTTTAAAACAAATAGGTTTGGCATAATAAAAGCATATTTAAACAATTCATGCATTATGTTTTAAAATATGTAAATCCATTATCAATTCATTCTTTAGATTTCAAATGATGAAAATAAATTTCAAAAGATTTTATTTTTCTTTAACCATTAGTTTAATTATAAAAAAATAAATTTTCACATTTTTTTAAGTAAACACTTTTATATAAAACAGTTTATATAAATTAACAAGGAACGTAAAATAGTTTACAATAATAAAATATATATATATTTGAAATAAAAAAACTAAGAAACAAGTTCATGAACCTAATAAGGTAGGAATGTTTTTGGCTATAAGGATCCCACACTAATTTTGAATGTAAAATATATGCATACGCCCCTTTGAACATAACCCAAATATGACTCATCACCATTTTCCTAAGAGATATGATTTACTGATATTTGTTTTAGAATGTTTGAAGTCATAAATTACTATCCATATAACTTACTAATTACCTAAGTCCTTCATGTGATAAATTAATGAACAATTATGGGACGTTTATTTAAGACTACTTAAAACACAATTAGTTTCATTATTTATTTCAAATAATCCAATTTTCACTTACAAAACAATAATGTTTTTTAATAAAAAATCATTTCGTTTCACGAAAATAAAACCATGGGGATCCTATCAAAATATTTTAGTATTTTTCACATACATAAGGATTTAAAACCAATTCATGAAAATCCATAATCCAATATTACAATTAAATTAATCAATTTGATTTTCAAATTGTTCCATTAATTTCATCAAAACCCCAAAAATCATTATAATTTAGTTTTTTCACCGTTTTTCATCAAATTAAGTTCACAGTTTAAATTAACAAATTAAAACTTTTCCAATTTTTATAACAACTCTCCAATTGACTGGAATAAGAGGTTTTCCAATTTCATAGTAAAACCCCATTTGAAAACCTAAATCCACAGGAATTGGTTTTTCTCTGACAAACCATTTGAACTAAATTTTAGACATAATCAAAAAAATTTATTTTAATATAGATAAGGCATCAAGATAGAACAACATACCTTTTTCTAGGAGAAACACAAACCCTTTAACGTACCCACTAACAAAATGAAGATTCATAAGTTATCACAACTCAACCAATAAATAAGATTTAACATGATTATGTTTAAGTCCATTTATTAAATGATGATCTATCAAAACACAAGTATGAAAATATAAATAGATGGAAATATAGGGAGAAGTCTTACAAAATACGTTATTCCAAAATTGTAAAAATTACCAAACATTGAATAAAACCACTTAGAAGGTTTTGAGTCTCTTAAGATTCTTAGTAAACAATCTAGGGTGAGAGGAAGATGTTTTGGAGAGGAAGAATAATATTTCCATCTAGGATACCTGTTTAAAAACAAAACTCAAGGTTTTTAATTGCATGCTACCCAGTTAAATGTTGTTAAATTGAAAATTTTCTTATTCCCCAAAAAACTAATTTCCTTTTTCTTATAGAAGAATTATTTTCATTTTTTGATTTACACTACATGTAAATAATTATAATTCTACAAAAGCGACTGGTTAATGATATGAATCCCAAAAATCGATGACATAATCATTATAGTTATTCCCCCAATTCTTTCTTGAACCTATTCAAAAAACTAAAATGGAAAACTACAACAAGGTGAAATCTGTACCAGATAGATTAGTAAAAATATGTTACAACCTCCCCGCCATAAATAACAATTTTCCCTCGAAAAGCCTATAAAGAATAATCCCTACCAAAAACAAAAGTCAACTAAATTATCATTAGTACCTAACTTTATGAAATCTCTTGAAAATATAAAATATATAGACATATCACTCGAACCAAAGGTATCATCATCCCATGACGTACATTGGTTTGAAAATCAACTACAGTGACTAGTCACTCAGTCAATGATAAATCATGTTCAATCTCAAGATTAGTCAAACTAAAAATGTGAGATAGTTCAGAAATATACTTCAATAGTTGAGATACATAGAACAAATTATCCATCATTATCACCTTCAATTGAATTACTACCAAAAAAGTAAACTTTCCTAACTACTCCACAACCTTGAAATGTTTCACAAAATGAGATGAAAATTTTCCTTTCTTCCCAATCCATCAATGACCCAATGGGGGTGAGACATTTAAGAAAACTATGTCCTAAACTAATAATTCCATAGTTCTATAGAAATGAGTAACATATGATTTATTTCGGCTATGAACCGTGAAAATTTTCTAAATAATGAACAGAATCATTGTCATCATCTCATGAACCAATCTTGGTATAACCAAAAATATTCCACCAACCTATGACCAACACTTAGGATATATTCATGGATAGAAATTCATGGTGTAAAAAGGTTACATTATTATTCTGGAATGGTAAATATTGTTATAAGAAAACTCAACCATCTCCAAATAGTCATCCCATCCCCCATAAATGTTGGGAACAAAAGCACAAATCATATCCTTATGAATCTATATAGCGCTTTCTATATGGTCATATGACTGTGGATGGTATGTTGATCTCAAATTATTATAATATCCCAATTCTTCATGAAGGCATCTCCAAAATTGATAAATGAAATGAGGATCCCTATCAGAGATTGTATCAGATAGATCTCCACATAATAAAAAATATATATTAAAAATAGATATTCTGAACTCCTAAACATTTGTTGAATCTCAAATGGGTATAAATTTATTCAACATGGTCATTATTTCAATCACATACTATATATAATTATTTTTTCTATAGGTACATTACAACCCAACTAAAAATTACATTGAGATCCCATCATACTTCCTTGTAGGCGCTGGTAGTTTCTGAATAAAATTTGAAGGTTTCTAGTGGAATGCTTTCACCTAATATCAGGTATAGAAACATGAGAAGAAATAAAAAATATACCATCTCATACATGGCCACAATAACATCCATCACATTTCATAGAACATCATAGTGGTTTCGAGGCTCACTTGTCATTCGGTGTTATGGAAATCTCCCATCACAACTTTTCTTACCGATAATGGCACTATAAAGCGATTCAGATAGAAAAGAATACCCTATTAACAGAAAAAACATTGGGAAAACTTTTACCCACCATAAAGACAATATCTATTGTTATAGTACTCAAAATCAAGTTGCTAATACTGAGAATAATTTTTAGAGGAGTGGATTTCAACTAAACACTAGCCATGAATACATCATCCCTAGATTCTGGAACTCCAATAAGATTCTTTACAAAGATATCCATCAATTTTTAATCTTCTAAAGATGAATTCATGTCATGGTTGGGATGTTTCCTACATAAAGAATATTCAATGAAATTCCATTTCCTAAAGATATAGGTAATGTATAAATTTAAGGAATGCAGGTATTCTAACCAACACCTCTATTGGATATTTAGATATTTTTTAGGGAATATATAACTTCAGCTCTTGTTGTATAAAAACGTGAGTAATCTATATCTGTAAAGGTAATTCCTAAAACTCTTAAGAATGTGAAACATAACAGCAAGTTCAAGATCATGGGTCTGGAAGTTCTTCTCAAGTGGCCAAAGATAATGAGATCCATATGTAATGACATGATTACCATTCATAAAAATGCATCCAAATCCTAAACTAGATGAATCACAGAAGATCATGTACCTCTTATCAACCCCTATAATTGTAAAGACTGGAGTAGTAATAAAAACATTTTCAGATCAACAAAATAATTCTGACATTTTTAATCATAATAAAAAATTAATCCCTTCTGATTTAGTGCATTCATTAGAGAATCCAACATTGAGATGTCCTTAAAAAACTGATGATAATAACTATCTGGACCAAAGAATATTCATATTTCAAAAAGAAATTGTGTTTGTTCCTATATCATTACGGATTATACATTTTTAGGATCAAATGAAATGCCATTTGCGTTGACCGTGTGTTCCTATAATTTTACATCCCAATTCTAGATGTTTCACATCAAAATATTGGCATAACGTTGGTGATTTATCAGCAATACTTGAACTATTCTGAGATAATGTGCATGATCCTACATGGATTTATATTAAACAAGTATAAAATCTAAAAACACTACCACAAATGTATCTAGATACTCAATGAAATTCATTGTAATTGATTCCATAAAGACTGCAAGAGCATTTATTCAACCAAATGGGATTAAAGGGTACTCATAATGACTGTACGTACTTCAAAAGGTGTTTTTCTGAATGTCATGTTCTTTTATTCTTAATTGATGGTACCAAGAGAAAATTTCGATCATCAAGAACCACTTTCCCCTTTCAACTTATCAAACTAATCATTGATCTATGGAAACTAATATTGTTTCTTTATCATAATTTGATTGGGATTCCGGTAACCAACACACAGGTGAAGTGAACTATCCCCTTTCTTTGCAAATAGAACTGACACTGTCCAGGGTGACACACACATTCATATAAGTCATTTCTCTAAAATATATTCCAAATGGGAATTTATCGCATTTAGTTCATCTGGTTTCATGCGGTAAGATAGAATTAAATTCTATTGAGTACCAAGAATTAAGTCAATGGTAAACTTAGCCCTATTTACCAATGGAAAACCATAGATGTAAAAAAGAGACACATCAGGAAACATGATAAAAACTATATATAGATCAAAAATCAAGGATTACTACTCTAGATCAAAATAAAACATAGATATTACATTCTTTACCTCCAAATAATATGTTCCAGGTCTTCTAATCCTTGGGACTCATTCTTCTTGAATGATAAGAGACACACCACAGTTTATTTCAAATTAGACCCATTGAAGATAAAAATAAATATGTAATTTACTTGAAATGTTCCAATCCATTCCAAAAATCACATCAAGTGGTTTCATTTCAAGAACAGGAAAACTCCAAGAAAGCTTGAAATCTAATGGAGAGAAGATACAAGCGGGGTTATGGAGACTCTACTCTCTCTTCGTACCATGTGGTGTAGTATTATACATTGTATAAGATAAGGCTCTACAGAATGATTTAGAATATTAAAAATATTGGTTCAAATAAATGAATGAGATTCTCTAGTTTTAAATAGAGCAGCCACTAATAAATAAACTATAGTAACGGTACCTCTCACATTCGCGGGACTAGTTTTTTCTAACTCAGGAGCCTCATCCACTATGTGATGTAGCGTTGTTATGGATTCCTATGGTTGGAACCTTGTTATATGTGAAACATATAATTTCCCCATAGTTTTAATATGATCTGATTATCCTATTCCACTACATGGTGTAGAATACATATGTTAGAATCTATGAATGTTCCCTTAACATCCACATGATTCATAGTTCTTGGGTGCCTCAATGCAAACCCTTTTTAATGTCTTGTCTTGACACACTCGAAAAAATTAAATAACATCTTCTATGAATGGAAGGATTTCTATAATTACCATTAAATCATGAACTACCTTAAGAACCATTATGTTTTGGAATTCCTTTAACGGAACTCATGCTTCTTCCATAAGACAAATGACCTTTTGATAATCCATGACTTTTATCCATTTTCATCTTGACTATCAGTGCTCTATACAGTGCATTCACATAAGAAGGAAGAATTATAAAAAAAACATGAACTAATATCCTAATAAATTCCCTAATAGAAACTTTGAGACTTCATCATCTCATTCAATAAAATCTCAGGTGTGAGATGCCTGATTTCTGAAAAACGGTTTGTATACGATGAAATGGTCTTACCATCATACTCAATATTGAAAAAATATGTATCATTGGATAATAAATTCTACTATGGGTAGAACTATTTAGTGAAAATAACATTGATGTACTTCCACTGTAATACCTCATGCTTCTTCACTATTATAATAGTGTCCCACCATCTCTTTCTTTGTCCTTCTAGTATAAATGTGGAACACATCAATTTGATTTTGTTGGGTGTGTCCATGAAACCAAACAATTTCTCCATATTGCTCAAATATTAATCTTCCAAATGAGGATCCTTCAATCTATTGAATGGTGTTTCATTATGGTGAAGGAACTCTTGAGAAAATATCTTGAGATTTTCCCTCCAAGGTTCGACAACTGGATCCTAAATGGAAACTAGAGGTTGTGCATGTCCTAGATCTTGGATAGTGTGCACAATCACATAATCTAGATTCAGATCTCTTATAAGAATCACATGTTTAGGTTTAATAGAAGTCTCCATCGGGTCTAATTTTCATGTCTTCATAGATTCATGATTCTACACAACATCAGTAGAAAAATGGGAGGAATCATATTACATTAAAATAGACCAATAATGGATAATAATACCAACATATAGAATAAAAAAGATTTTGATTTCACTATATCAAAATAAATTTAAAGAAATATTTTTTATTGATTAATTTTTCACAAACCAACTCAAGTAACCTAGTAACCCTATAACCAAGGACGAATTTACACAGCCCAAAGGGATTACCAATACCCATGGGTCGGCGACTAACACCTTGAATCATAAAAACTTATTGTGCTAACAGTTCTTCCACAAAAAAATGTTGAAGTAAAAAAAACTTAATAGTATGAATATCCAAAGAAACTCCACTTTAATTAATATTACATAAGTCAAACAGGCATTAAATCACATATTACAATAGCCAATTTATCAAAATTTGGAAAACATCCCATGTCCCAACTCATACGAATCTCACAAGTTCTAAGGTTCAACAGCTAGATCAACCTCCAAGATATCCTTTACCCTTTCTATAACTTTGAAGGAGATAATCTAAAAACACCTGAAGGCACAGGTAGGTTGTTATCCAATTCATGGTAGGATTCCCCCCAATTATTCTATTACAAGATTCCAATATCGAATTAATGAGGAATGCACGTTCAGTTTTAAATAAGTAGGTTTGGAATATAAAGATTGTATTTATAGAAATCATGATTTATATTTTAAAAAGACAAATATATATTATAAATTAATGGTTCACATTTCAAATGATGAAAATATATTTCAAAATAAAGAATTATCATTTAACCATAAGTCCCTTTACATGAAAGGCATGTTTCATAAAAATGCTATAAACAAACAATTTTATATAAAATAGTTTATATAAAATCTCAATGCATGTAAAATAGTTTACAAAAATAGAATATTTACATTTGAAATACAAAAACGCCAGCAAAATGGTTATGCACCAAATAAGTTATGAAAATACTAGGATATCATGGATCCCAAAATCATAGTGAACAGTAAATATGTATATACACCCCTTTGATCTTAGGCCAAAGAGGACTCATCACCATCGCCTAAGTGATGTGATGTGCTTATATGATACATTAGAACATTGTAAGTCATAAAGTATCATCCAGATAACACACTAACGACCTATGTCTTGCATGTTCTCTCATACAAAACAATGGTGGGAAATTTATTACAAGAATTATTAAAACACAACCAATCCCATTCTCCATTTCAAATATTCCAATTTTCCGATTAAAATGCATAAAATGTTTTTAATCAAAAAATGTATTTCCACCATGATATAACCCAATGGTTTCTATCAAATCATTTTAATCCATTTTTCATAAATAAGGATTTGAAACTAATTTATGAAATTATACATTTTAATATCAAAATTATGTTTATCGATTTAATTTTCAAATAAATTCCATCCATTTCATTATAATCCTCCATATCAATGAATTTGGGGTTTTATAATTTTTCTATAATATTGATTTCACAATTTAAATTAAAAACTTAAAAAAATTCCATTATCACACCATAATTAACTACAATTTGAGGTTTTCCAATTTCAGGCCAAAAACCCATTTCAAAACCCTAATCCAAAGGGATTCACTTTTTCCCAAAAAATCAATTGAAATACATTTTAAACAAAAAGAAAAAAATAATATCTAACTCAAATAATTAAAATTAAATACAAAATTTTAGGTTAATATAAATTGGGCATAAATATGGTACTAACTACCCTTTTCTCATCAAAACACAAAGTCTGCGACATACCCAGCAACCCAAAAAAGGCACAGAAGATCGAGGAAGTCAATCTAGAAACAAGATTTTACCACTTATAATTTAGATACGTAAATTCATTGATGATATATCAAACCCCAATGATGAAAAGATAAAGAGACGGAGAGACTGAGAGAATGCTTACCCTGTGAGTTACTCCACAAACTCAAAAATGACTGAACGTTGAACGAAGCTACCAGGAAGGGTTTGAGGGCTCCAAATTTTCATGGGAAACCCTCTAGGTTTGAGAAAAAGAATTTATCGACAAGATCAATAATATTTTTATAATAGATTCATTTTTAAAAACAAATATTGAGGTTTTAAATGATGTGTAACCCAATTCTATGTCATGAAATTGAAAATTTTCATATCCACTAAAAAACCCATCACTATTTACCTAAAACGAATTATTTTCTTTTTAGGATTTATATGATGTGTAACCATATTAAACTATGTGTAAATCAATTATAGTATTCTAAAATGTATTTTTAATGATTAAAATCCCACAATTTTATGACTTCGTCATTATATGTATCCTGCTAATTTCGTCTTGTCCCTATTCAGACAATGAAAAATGAAAACCATAAAAATGAGGAAGAATTACCATACAGATCAGTAATGTTATGTTAGAAAACATTTATGTGGTTCTACCACCCTAAGATGTATTTAAGGATAATACACAATAAATGTGACTATGAAACAAATCCAATAAATCACACTACTATTAAATTTTTTTGGTTTAGAGTCATTATCCCGCCTGGTTCACTAATATTAATAATTTGAATGCTCACAGATCTATCAACTCATGTGTTGTCACTACACC
The DNA here is from genome assembly GCA_963277665.1 of Viscum album. Classification (NCBI taxonomy): domain Eukaryota; kingdom Viridiplantae; phylum Streptophyta; class Magnoliopsida; order Santalales; family Viscaceae; genus Viscum; species Viscum album. Next base: position 1,058,610,843 of record OY728135.1, on the reverse strand, counting down.
ATAAAAGAATATTTTATTATTAACTTGAATCAATATTTTTTAGACATAACTTAGTGAGTCATTAATATCTACATTCATCAACATTATAAATAACTCATTACCTCATAAGTTCTCGGAAAATCATTTTGGTTTTCTTAAGATTCACATTCACAGAACCCTTTTACATATTTTATAAAACATCAAAATACTTCATCAAAAACCTCTCATTCAAAAACAATTTCACTTTTTTGAAAATGTAAATATTCTATGAAACTTTCTTATCATTCATGAAATCTCATTTCTTCATGAAAATAAATTTTTCATTCAAGAAAAACATCTCCAAACTCTTCTATGAAGATAGAGAGTTTGGGTCTTCATTAAGGATATATATATTCAAATGAAGGGTATCTAATTATTTAGAGAAATTTATTTCCCATCAAAAAAATTTACTATTTCCATCTATTTTTCAGGAAACTCATCATTCATTTTAATAAAATTCCCTTTATTATTGATGCTTTTGGAAAAAATATCATAGTTTTGATATTGATCATCTTTTATAAAAAATGCCTGGAACTTCTGTAGGCATGAAAAATACATCAAATTTCAATAGAAAATTAGTAGTCTTTAATGGTGAAATCATTAACAAATCTCCAAAACTTTACAACACCAATGAATAAATAATTACATTCTTTTACATATTTTTAAAATGCATCACTGAAAATATCACTTTTTGAAGAAAAATTGGATTTTTTTTCTGAAGCTTCTATACAACTTTTTTGGAGATTTATCCACATAGTTAGTCAATAATAAATATCAAACTTCACAAATAACCTTGTAAACCTACTTTTTCAACAAAAAATAGTTATCCCTAAAACACAAAAAATTTTATTATGGTATTTTTTTACCAAAACTAAAATAATTTTATGAGAACTATTGGAGAGGTAAATTTGTATTAGTATAAAGAAGAAAATACATAAAATTCCTTGAGGTGTTAGTGAGGGGGAAAATTTACATGTGGTGTAAAATAGAATTTCTATAAATACTCATTACATCTCAATGAATCCATAAGACTATTCATGGGTCAATTACTCTAAAAGTGATACATAATTTTATAGGTCGGTGAGTGGGTTGAGAAATACTCATCCATGCCTTTTTAAGATTTTTTTATATATTTTTTGAGTCAAATAACATTATATTTTTACCCATTACCACTTTCAATTTTACATTGGTAAAATATTTTTAACTACGTAATATATGTTTTAGTAAAAAAAATAAGATAACCCTTTTTACAAAATTTGTGTGTTCTAAACTAAAATGTATCCTCTCTTTAATCTAACCTATTTTATAAATATAATGAAAATTTATTTTAAATTTATATGTATAATATATAGAAAATTAATTTTTTAAAAAATGATTTGAAAATTAAGTGTTTTTGATAAAATAAAACATTAATCACTAATTCTAAAAATTTCACAAAATTAATAAACGAATTCTTTGCAAATAATTTTTTTTTCATTATCATGGAAATTAATATTAATCTTAGTAACCATAATTTTATGTATAACAAAATTAACCATATAAAAAATATAATTACTTTGCCTTAAAATTTACAAAATCCTGAGTTTTTTTCATGAATTAATTCTCATACATTTTATGATCTATTCAGGTTTAGAGTTTTAATAAATTTGGTCATAAATTATACAAAACATAACAATATAATACAAAGGAGAAAATTCATAATAGTATATATTTTTATCATATTATAATACTTTAAAAATAAATCATGATTTCATTTCATTATAAATCTTTACTACTATAGACATGAATTCTTAATTTCCGTTACCCATCCTTAAACCCTATCAAAAAAAATTCAAACATTGGATAAGAACAAAATTCGTAGAAAGGGATATAAAAACAAGAAAAATGTTAGTCTAGTGAAAAACATGAAAAATAATATAATATTAAACTTTATTATAAATGTTGTTTTATTGTATGAAATAAAAATTTCACATAGAGAACAAATCCACATTTTTCTCATATAAAACCATTAAAACCCATTGAAATCAATTAAAATACACTTTGAAAACATAGAGAATCTTATTAAAAATACCATTTCAAAAAAATGAATAAATAAACAAAAAAATTAAAATATAATCAGTACCCAATGTATTGGAGGGATATAATGGGGAACAACCTTTATATAATTTATATCGAGTTTACCAGTGTGATACAATGGGCCCAAAAATGATATATACTATATCAGACTTGGATATTTTCCATGACAAATAACAAGGATCAACCCATCATATAAGATATATCGAGATCACCTATTTTTCATATAATTATCTTTTACCATATTAATAAAAAATTTATTCTTTCACTTTTTCACCATTGATCCCTTTTTAAAAACTCTTTTAAACCCATGTAAAATCACTTTTTGGATATCCAAATACCCATTTCTTTTAAAATCAAATTTGTAATACCAAAATACCAAAATAAAAGGAAAAAAGATTTTTAATTGAATAAAACATGAATTCTAGTAATGGAATATAGAAGTAAAATAACTATCATAGTGGTAGAAATTGTCATTGTCACTGTATATTTTGAAAATAGAATATTACTTTTTTGGTTTTTAAAAATGTTCCTTATAAAACATGTCAAAATATATTATTTTAAATATAATTAAATAATTTAAAAAAATAGATAAAATGTACATTAAAAATTGTTTCTTTATATATATATCATTCATAAAATAATTTTGAAAACATGTCAAAGGAATATAAAGAGTTGGAAGAAAAACAATACATAATGATTTTTAAATAAAAAGTACCTTATCACATGGGAAAAACCAGAATCATGAGACTCATGAAATAAGTACATTATATGTATGTAATATTCTTTATAAAATACATAATCTTGGATTAATTCAAAAAAAATTACTTTATTTTACTTTGAGGATATTTCTATTTGTGGAGTTTTAGAGAATTAGATAATAACTCATATAAAAATGACCATAAAATACTCAGTGGAAACATTCAAATAGGATCCATTTTTACCATAATATAAAACTTTTAATATTAATAGTTATCTATTTTATGGATTTCTTCATGACATTCAACATTAATTATTTAAATCCCTTAATCATACTTATTTCCTATTGAAACATTAGAAATCATGTGGTGAGAAAAAAAAGAATACTAAGGGATGTAAAAAGAAAATAATGATTAGTTCTTTGATAACCATTAAATCCAATGAAAACTTAACCATAATAAATAATTTTATCCCTAAATAGGTACTAAATACTTTCCATTGAAAATAATTTCATTTCATACCGCCTTTCTAATCATAACATTACCATAAATTGAATAAAAATAATAGAAAATACATTAAGGTATCTTGGTATGTCATTCTACTTTTCACATTCATAAATAGAATAACCATGTAGTTGACTTCTATACATATCAATATTTTAAATTAAATATCCAAATGACTGAGTTTCACACCCAATGAATTGGAGGATATAATATAACCACACATCCTTGGTCTATCACAAAACCACCCATAATTTGATTATCATATAACCACCCTTCAATTATCCAGGTACTATTATATAACCATAACACATAAAAGATTGAAATATTCAACATTATAATAATAAAATATCATTTTCAAAAATATAAAAACATTTCCTGTTATTGAAATAACCAATCCATTTTCAAAACTTATTTTAAACATTTAAAAAGTTATTTTTAAATCAAAGAGTCTCATAACACTTTTAAAAATTTTAGAGAAAACAAAAAAATAAAATTCTTAAATATTCATGTCCATATTAATACATTCATAATAACCATTTTTAAAACATGGACATGGGAGAGAATAAATTATAATAATAAATCTTTAAAACACATAAAAATATGTTTTAGGCAAAGAGTCCATTAAAATTATCAGATCACTAGTGTGATCATTAAAAAATTTGATTTTTTTATACATATTAAATGATCGTAAAAACTGTGCATACATCATAATATATTCAAAAAAAATTAACACATAATCTTATCATGACATAATCAAGAAGTATAAGTTAGAACCAATGAATGAAAATTGGTTTACGAATTATCTTAATAATTTATAATTATAAAATATTATTCTAAATGAATGAGTAAAATTCAGGAAAACAATAAATATAATGAATATAAATAAATTAATTATGTATCATTATAATGTAATGTTATATAAATTAAAAAAATAGGTTCATAACATCAAAATATGTCCCAATGAAAGATAATTAAAACGAAGTGTCATACCTTGAGTTTGATTCATAAAATATGTTCTTTATCATCTGGAATAATAAAGTTATATAAATTCATTACATTATAGAGAAGAAATTCCAGTTTATTATTCCTTTTATATCACTTAATATCACATTGTAACAATTAATTATTTATAGAAGTTCTCATCAGACATTTCGAGGATATTCAGTACATGAGCCAAAAATGAATTATTTATATTGTCAACTGTCAAAGTCCCCATAATTAAATAATCTCTAAAATAATCTTCATAACATAATAATAAATTTATATATCAAATATACAATTAAATCCTTTCATTATATATGGATATTAAAAATTAACTATGTTATATCGTGGAGATGATAGGCCATACATACACATAAGTAACGTTTTAATTTTTCAATGGTTTGTATGGAAAGAAGATAAGTATCCTATTCCATTTAAATAACGATAATAAAAAAAATTTATATAAAATTAATAATTTAAATTACTTATATATATCACCCATTTAATGTGGGGATGAAAAATGAATAGCATCACTTCGTGGATGTGATAGTTTACATGTACGCACGAATGACATTATCATTTTATCATGAATGGAAATGTATGAAAATAAATGATATATTTTTATAATGATATATATGTCAATAATATCATATATAATCATTAATTCTATTATTATAAAGAATTTTGATACATGATTTTTGAAAACAAATTATATCGGTTCATAAGGCTGTAGTTAGTTTTACACTGGAATGGTAATTCATTTCCCATTTGATGGAATTGAAGATGGATTAAGGTGGTGATATTTACATAATAAAATATTATAGTATTTTGTATACATTATTAATTAATTTATCAAGGTTGATTTAGATTTTAAAAAATTGTAATAGGAAAATAAAGTGAAATAATTAATTAAAAATGATAGTTCTTCTCTAGGTGATCTCCATCGATTAACACCTTAACACCTATAAGGGTGGTGTTATTCCTAAAACAAGGGATCTAACATATGGGTAAGGATTATAGAAAGGTATTTGGGTAGATATTGTAAAAATAAAATAGTTGTTTTATATTGAATAAAATATTATAAAAGGTTTCCTTTTATATGAGAGAAGAGGGTAACTATTGGAATTCATCAAAATATAAAATTTATATAATTTTTCTTCTATTTAAAATAGATCAATACTTATTAATTTAAAATATATGATGATTTTGGTTATAAATTAAATCATCATATTATATAGGTTTTGATTATTTTTCATTCCGTATCTTTTTTTAACCCGTATTTAACCTCTTTAATTTTTACCGGAATAACATGTGATTTTTCTCTTTGATGGTTAATATAGTTACTATAAAATGACAAAAAAACCACAATTCATTCATTGATAAAATTATGAAGCATATCAATTTTTTTACAATTTTTATTTTTTTACTAATTTTATATCAATTGATAAAATATTATTCATTTTAAAATATCATTAATGTCAATTTTGACACTATTCAATACACTACTTTTTAAAAATATCATAACAACATGATTTCATCAAACCAACTCATTTTAAATAACAGTAAAATGAAAAAGTAGTCTATAAAAATTTTCTATGAAATTAATTATAACATTTTAATTTTTAATTTTTTTTATCATTTATTTTAATCTTTGATTAGTTAAATATTTACTGCATCATCATTGTGTCACAATTTTAGATAATTATTTCATCATAAAAAATTATAAATTAATTACCATGATGTAGATAAATATCTTAAATTTCCAATTAAAATTTATAGTCGAACATTTCATCTATATTACCCCATATTAATATATATTTAACTTGTAATAAGTAAAAATAGGACGAGTTTGACATTTCTTTGAATAAAATAATATAAAGGTTATATTCTCATAAAATGGACATTAATGGTCACAAAATAGACCATTTAGTTATTAATGATATAAAATACTCATCAAATATAACTATTACATGTTTTAGGGTAATTTTATAATATTTATGATATATGTTTTACAATTAATTACTTGATTTATCTTTTACCGTGGTAATAAAAATTTGCAAAATTACTATTCATATTGTCCAAATATAAAAGTTAAATATTTAATAAATTTGGATATTATGATTCCAAATATGGAATCCAATTTCAAATATTAAATTCACATAACTTGTAGAAATTAATTAAAATGTAATCTCGCATAGGGGAAGAAACAACGAGTTTATTAAAGTAAAAATGTTGAAAAGTTAACAATGTTTTTATATCCATTTTACATTTAAAAATAATTAAAAATGATAAAATTGGATTAAATTGTATAAAATTGTTCAAATTATTTTTTAAACCCAATCAAAAATATAATTGAACACTATAAATTATTTATTCAAAAAAGTTGTTTTCAATTAAAATTCAAAAATTTCATTATTCATCAAAACATGAAACTTATCATAAAAGTATGAAAAATTAAACCAAAGTAAATTTTAATATTAATTATTAAAATAATAAGTTTATTTTTTCAAATATAATTTATAAAAATTTAAAATAATATATTTAAAACAGGTGCACCCTCAAAAGGTGACAAAACATTCTTTTTAAAAAAATAATGCTTTTAAGCCTAAAATTTAATTTATTCTTATATCATGTGTAGAAAAAACATAATATGACAATTAATAATTATATTCAATATTATATATATATATATCATATAACAATAGTTTTTTTTCATTTATTGGTATAAAACACACATACCCACATTTAAATAGTTTTTTGTAAAAACATTTCCTTTTATTTTAAAAAGGGATTTACATTCAATTATAATTAATTAGTCAGATTATTATATACACATGTGTAAAACAAATCCAAATAATTCAATAAATCATGTTCACACACACCATTCTAATGGATATTTTTTAATAGAAACTTTAAAATAATAATATTTAGTTCTTTGTTTAAGATCTATGTGGAGTATCATATACGCTATCGAATGTATTGTTTATTTCTAAAAATATTGGGAAGATAAATTAAAAAAATAAAATAAAAATTTATTAATTTTTTAAATTAAATTTCAAAGGGGATGTAGATACACCTTATAAAATAATTAAGGTGCATAAAATTAAAATAGGCCTTAATGAATGGATATTGAGACAAAGTCCCTTATATTGTGTCTGAGTTATCTTGTGTGTCTTCATTTTCCGAAATAAATTTTTTTTGTTATTTATATTATTAATTTAGATAATTTTTTAAAATTATTGTTATTATTTCATTAATTTATTACCATTTTATATACATGCACTTAATCAATTTAGTTTACGATGGGTGTTGTTACTATATTCAACATATGTGAAAAAATGGCTTTTGTAGGTTCATTATGGTCAATGATTTCATTAATTAAACATGTAAAGAATAATAATAATGAAACTTATATAATAGTTATACCTCCATTATAATTTTATTTCCAATCATGAAATATTATTTTGAAAAATGAAGTGTGTTAGAATAATGGATGTATTAGGTTGTACGTTAACATAAGTAAAGTTTCCATTTTAAAAGGATAATTATTAAAATAAGAGTAGTAATAATTGATATTTAATTAATTATCGTGATATAATATATGATATATTTTTCATTTAAATATACTTATTTATATTATCAATGTGGTGTGGTGATGAAAAGAGAGTCACACTATTTTGTGAGGGAAGTAGCCCACATGTTTAAGAACGATGTTATCATTTTTATAGCTTGAAAAGGTAATGTATAAAAAGATATATTATTATAAAATAATGAAAAATATTTCATTAGTATCATAATTATATAATTTATATCTTGTATATTCATTATATTTACCATTATTAGCTTCCATGTAAATCATTTGGGAAAATGAATCACATCGTTTTGTGGGGTGGTTGTCTGTCGTACACATGGGTGGCGTTATAGTATCCCCAATTGAATAAAAAAAATTTATATATGACATAATGAATCAAGTTTTTTAATTATGATATGAATTTCAAATATATTTTTTATATCCATCATCAACACCAACCTGGATATGTGGTAATCAAAATTCAAAAGGCATCGGTTTGTGAGGTGGTTGTCCTCCGTACACATAAATGCTTATTCCATAACCCCTTCGATGAAACTGAAGAAGGATTTAGGTTACTAAATTAACACAATAAAATATGATTATATATAAGATATTGTTTTTATTATAAAATTATGTTTAAAAAGTTGTTAAAAGGTGGTTGAAGAAATAAAATAGAAATGCTCATTGAACAATGATACCTCTTATTCAGATAAATTCATTAGGTTTTCACCAAAGACCTTACATGGTTTTCTTTCTACCCTAAAAAATTATTCTAGGATGAGGAATGTGATGTTTTGAAATTATTTAGGTAGGGTTGGTGGATCAAAATGGCTGGAGAGGTTCGAATAAGTTAGTGTATTGAGTGCCCTTTTATAATTGAGGAGGGGTGGAATTTTTTTAAATAACTAAATTTATTTAGTTTGGGAGGTCAATATTATCTAATATGGATCCAAAATATTTAAATAATGGATTATTGGACTTATATGGTCAAGATAAATATCTAATACAAAAAAAACATATGTTTGAAACATTTATTTCCTTAACTATGAAGGTTCGTTAATTTACTAATTTGATATTTTACCATATTGAGTTTCATTTTTATCTATGTAATATATTATTATTAGTATAAATAAAATGATCCTTATTATATAATCTATAAAAACTGGTTCAAATTATTTTGGTGGGCATTTTTTTGACTATGCTTCCACCGACTGGGATGCAGGCAAAGATGGAGGAGAAAAATTCAGGGCCTTAGCATGAAAGATCTAGGGTGATCGATGACCTGGTTTTTTGCTATATGATGGTTTTGTGTGTGACAATGTTGTTTTTTTTACATTGTGTAATGTGTTTGTTGGTGGGGGGTTTTTTCTTTTTGGACCTACAGTCTGCGGTAAAAGGGACTATGAAACCATTTCACCCATAGGAGGATGCTCCGGAAAACTTTTAGATCATTGATATCTCACTAGACCATTATTATCTAGATTTAGAAGTTTGAGAGGGAATGTAAATTTCCATAGGTACCAGGGTCATGCATCCCCGCATGGGATAGCCTGCTAAGTAGTAATGAAAAGGTATAATATTGTATGAACTATATTGATGCTGGGGAGGGCCTTTTGTTTGTATACTTGAACTAGGTTGTTTTTTTATCATGGGATTTTGGACCGTGGGGGGCATGGTTGTTGATTTATATCCTTGATGTCGTGTTGTGTTCCCCCTCATCCCTAAAAAGGGGGTTTAAGTTAATAAAAATAAAAATTCCTTGTAATCAATATTGCAAGGTAGTTTTAATATTATCAATACAAACATCCCTTACATATTATATTTATTTAAAAAATAAAATTAGTTAAATATTTTTTTCTTATTGTATTACTTTTGAAAATTTTATAATTTATAAATTTATTTCCCTTTAAATTAAATAATTACAGAATAAATCTTTCAAAAGCTTTTATGATACTTATTTGATCTCTAAAATTTAAAATTATATTTCAGTGATAAGTAAATAATACATCTCTCAAATAATAATTCATAACCTAATATTGGTTGTACTTTTCCTTATCCTAAATCATTATAGATGTTAAAATTAAGGAAGGTTCTTTTTTTTGTCATTTTATTAACTTAACTTTTTATAAAGGTAATTTTTATTGGGAATTGGAATGATGTTTCTACTATTTGGATAATTTTATGTTTAAAATATAAAAACACTAATCCATTAAAATTATGTCATATTTTTCATCGTTTCAATCGATATCATCTATTTCTAACCCCTAATAAACCAAATTTCCATTTAACCATGGTAAAAAATTGTTTGTGATTTCACTATTAAATAGAGTGAAATTTTAATTAGACATTACTAGATAATAAAAATTAATATAATTCAAAAATAAGTAATTTAGTTTTCCAAATTCATTTCACTAATGTTAAAAAAATTAATTTAACATTCATCGTACAGACATGATGAGAAAATGGGTTTCAAAAGGGAAAATGTTCAAAAGATTACAATGTTTTTATATCAAAATTCATTATTAAAAAGATTTTAAATAACTATATAGGATTAATGAATATAAAACAGAAATAATTTTACTTTAAAACTAATTTAAAATAAAATCTTATTTTATAAAAAATATAATTTAAAATGTTGGTTTTAGTTAAAATTCAATATTATTCACTATTCATCACAAAGTGAATGTTTTATGAAAAATCCAAAAGAAAACACATCCTAAGATAATATTGATATTACTATTTCAAAAATTAAATTAACTTTATAAAATTAATTTTTTAAAATTTACAAACATTAATTATAATATTTCTATACAAAAATAAATAAAAATCATTTTTGAAGAAAACCTATTTTTGAATAATAAAAAAGCGTTACCAAAAGTTGATTTACTATTTACTAAGAATGCATCAATAATTTATTGAGTAGGAAATATATATATATATATTTCATAATGTAGTAAATATTATCCACACCATCCAATGTACTATCTAAGTTATAACAATTATTTATTTTTTGTGTCGTCTATGATCAGTGTTTCATGTCTTGCACACTATTGAGAATGAAAATATTAGGGTTTCATGTATAGAAAGATATTAAAAAGGATAAATTTATTAAAAAATTAAAACAGATTAAAATATTCTAGGGTGTTATATTATATTCTATGCTTGGTGTTGTGTGTCAAAAACACAATCTAATGTATTTACCTTCTATGAATATCTCAGTGTGTTACATCCACACCTACTTTAATTAATTGTTTCCTTGAAATTTGAATAGTATCTCTATAATAACCAGTTGGGTATATGAAAATACCTTTTTTGAAACCCACATAGTAAAAAGGGTTAAAAATCCTCTTAATAAGATTGAAATGAATGTACATATGTTATCAATAATACTTCATAACTAGATTTCCAAGTATGATAACGTAGGTCGAAAGTGAAGATATAGAAAAGCAATAAAAATGTAATGTCTAAAGTATGATGGAGAGTTATAGAGATCATTAATAATAAGATATTTAATGTCATATATATTGTTAAGGGTCTTAAAATAATAAAGCTATACTAAGTTTGAAGACCATTTGATTCATCTGAAATGAACATAATAAAATATAATTTTCATTTTAATGATATTTTTTATTATAATTCATTATTTCTTTAACCATAAAGACTGAAAACATAGTGAAATATAGTTACATTAAAAGTATATTTTCCTCAATTAGTACATTTCCACCACACTCTCAATTTTTTTCCTATTATGAGTATCCCTGATAAATTCATTTTTTATACTTGATACACTAAAATAAAATTATAACAAATCACATAATTCAAAAGTACAACTAGATATTTCTCATATCTGTATACATTAACCAAAAATAGAATGGTTATCACAAGGTAATATGTTTCAAAAAGTTATTTTTAGTCCTCTAATGAAATAACATTAATCACCAAATCAAAATAACTTTTTAGTCCCATAGTTTCCATTATGATAAATAATTTGTTCTGTAAAAAAAACATTATGATTATATTTCAAACAATTTAATTTTAAAATAATTATTTCATAATAAAAAGGACTCCACCTAGACTAGTTTTAGGCATTTCATCCTTATCGACATTCAGTTGTGGGTTCAAGCCCAACAACCTTCATAGTTGTTCCTAGTAGTCACCCGGCCTATGAGTGGTCATTTTTCAAAAAATAAATCATCCCTGTAATGTTCCATGAAATAAAATTAACATCCTTAAAAATAACCTTAACTTAAAAGATAGTATAAACCCTGGTGGTTATCAATAAAAAAAATACATGTCAAAAATAATGTCATACTTCACATTAAACTAAATCTCTATGTATATATCAACCCAATAAAGTGAATCTAAACATATCATTAATCAATTTAAGATCACTTCACTTAAAGACTCAAAAGTAGTGTCCAAAAATTTGAACATATAACTAAACATCAACAAATACCAAGCTCATTGGTGCTGAAACCACTTCACCATGTTTCTAAACATGAATATGATAGTAGCGAATGATTTTTATACACCCTTACATTTCTAATCAGGTTCATTTCCACCCTAAGTAAGAAAATTTGGACACACATTTTCATAATCACACAACTCTTTGAAATTAAAACAAATCACCATCAGATAGAAATTGATTACCCTATTATTCTGTTGTTTATGATGCTTTTATCTATAGTCGTGATCCCCATAAATGAACGTAGAACAATAAAAACACTTTCTATATCCTATAAAATGTTTCCCAAAATGTATTTTACCCTAATTGAAATAATATTTGGGATTACTTATAACTTTATTAATTGGATTTTTATCTATTTATTCCAAAATTTAATATTTCTTAATCTTATCATCTTGTGGAATATATATGTTAGAAAACACCATATCAAATTTCACAAAAAAACCACTTTCTCATAACATTTTAATTATCAGGAGGCCATTTCACTTTGAAGAATCGGTTTCAATCTTGAGTAAAATTGATTAATTTTCTTATCTGTGTCTCAAATAAATTATAAAAAATACCTGACCAATCCTGTGAAACATTCTTCATGTGAGGTAACTGAATCTTCATAATTGTTTTCAATTATGAGAATGGTTTCTCTATCCTAATCCAACAATTAGTAGTGAAATTGTTATCAAGGAATTAATTATTATATGGTTCACATTATATGGCATCAAAAACATATTTCTCTCTAGTATTCTAAAAAAATTACCACCATCGATCAACTTTTCCTTCAAAACAATAAATAAAAAGGGTTACATTTTGATTTTATAAACATCTCATGACATCAAATATATCCCCTAGAGAAATGATCTATACTTTGACTACAACTAGGTCAGAAGATCCATTAAATTATGGCCATGTTGTATCATAAAATGATCTACTATTGATATCTTCTTTCATGGTAGATCAGGTTCCTCTCAATTATGGATACCACCTCAATTAATATCTTATTTCATATGATCCATAACAAAAAAGTACTATTGTATTCCAATTTAAACACTCTTTGGAAGTATATATGGAAGGAAATTTCCCTTTCTATTCCTTCTAACTATAAATTATATTTTTCCTATATAAGAAACCATTCCTAATAGAAATACATTATATGAAGCAACATCGTAATAATAAAACTCTATATCATATCAATATATCCACAAGGTTGAATCATTTGTGGGTGTGATAATAACATGATCATATCCTCCAAATTTATTTATATTGTTCACTGATACCAATTATAAGTACCTAACTTTAAACATTACATAATATTGAGTTTTATGTCTAAAATTCATTCTCTTACAATTGAGGTTCTATTTAGGGTCTAAGATTTATAGAATTAACTCATAAATGAAACATAACAAAAAAATATTATAAAGAGTGGAAAATTATTATTACTATCCATTTTTAACATAATATTAAACATATAAAAATAAAGTATGATTTCTTTTCATGATAAATCTTTTTGATCTTCAATTTGACTTCTTGCTTTCCCTTAACCATCCTTATACCCTATGAAAAATATTTCAAAATGTAGGATGACTATAAAAAGATCATTAAGGGAAATAAAATGAAGAAAACCTTTAATCGAGTGAAACATGAAAAAACATAAAATGTGTAATTTTATCATCAATGTTCATTGAGCATATGAAATATAAAAATTCATATGAAGAACACAGACACGTTTTCTCCCAATGATATATATTAAAAGTCAAAGACAGTAATTATAATTAAATTTTAATAACATGGATCATTATCTTAAAAAAACTATTTCTAAACCCTTTTAATTGAAATATATATATAATCGACTTATAATATAAATATTACCTTATTTATTGGATATCATTAATGGGGAACAACCTTCATTTAATCTATATCGAACACACCCATGAGCTACAATGGTTCTCAAACCATCGTATAATCTATATGAGGCACACATATTTTTATGATGTATAATAGGGATCAGACCATCATATGAGACTTATTGAGCTCACCCATATTTTAATGTTAATCTCAAGTAAAATTTCATGAATAAGACACTTTCTTATTAGTTATTTTAATTATAAAACCCTTTTGAAAAACTCATTTAAACACATATAATAAGAAACATTTTTATATAAAATAATAAAGTTTTATTTTAGAAAAAACATTTTCATTACCAAAATCCCAAAAAAGGAAGTATATTTTTTAATTTAAGAGAATGTGAATTCTTTAAAAAATATCTGTAAATCAAATAATGTTCATATAATCATAAAAGTTCATTGTCGCTACATATGTTAAAAATAGAACATTCCTTCTGTAGTTTGGGAATACATTTTATATAAAACATACAAATAGATTATTTTTAAAACAATTTAAAGAAAATAAAAAGTATAAAAAATGTACCATATAAATGTTTTATTTTTGTATAAAATATATAAAAAATCATTTTAAAGACGTGTATATGGAAGATAAAGAGTTTCAAGAAAAACATTAATATAATATTTATTAAAGTAAAAGACTCTTATCACTTTTGAAATAATTGAATCATAGTAACCATGAAAGATTATCAATAAAAACATTATCTACCATGAAAAAATATTAATACAAGATACAAAATTTATAAAAGGATTTATATATAACATATATAAGAATAATGGTGCATCATCAAAATTTTCCACAATGAATGGAAATTGAGACAAAGTCCCTTACCTTGAGTCTGATATGTCATGTGTTTTCTTATATTCTTGAATAATAAACTTATTTTAATTATTTAATTTCTAGGTAAAAATTTTAAAATTTATTATTAATTTAATTTTACTTAATACAATTAAATATACCCAAACATGATCAATTTATTTTACATTGGGTGTTTTGACAATATTCATCTTATGTGTCAAAAATGTCTTTGGTAGGTTGGCTGTGATCAAAGAGATCATTATTGATACATATAAAAAAATAATCCTAAAAAATATATCATATTTATGTATCAATAATACATTTACAATTAATCATTACATATGTTTTAGTGAAATAAAGTATGTTACAATCATAGGGATGGTAGGTTGTACGTATGCATGAGTAATATTTCCATTTTCCAATGATCATTATGGAAAATAGGTAAGTAATATGTTGTCATTATAGAATGATAATAATATCATATATACCATATAATTACATTAAATGTAGTTATATATATCATAAATGTGGTTTGTTGGTAGAAAGTGTGTCACATCACTTAGTGAAGGTTTTAGTCCACACATTCATGAATAACGTTATAATTTTTCAATTTGATAAAATGTAAGAAACCATGAGATATATTATATTTTGATAATAAAAAAACAACATTAATAGAATAATTATTACATTTTTATTAAGTATATTCATTATATTCCCCCTTATTACCTTCCAGGAAAATGTTTAATGAAAACAAATCACATTGTATTGTGAGGTGGTAGGTTATCGTACACACAAGTGGTGTCAATTTATCCACTATGAAATGGAAAGTAAAAAATTTTATTTTTTCTATAATGAATCCATATATATAATAATTATATATATATATATATTTTTTAATTCCATCATCATACCCAAACATGAGAGGATGTATGGGAAAAATGAATGACATCATCTTGTGTCGCGGTAGTCCACTGTACACATAAATGATCAATTGGTAACCCATTTAGTAGAATTATAGAATAATTTAGGTTATTAAATTATAATAATAAAATTTATATTTATTTAATATACTTATTTTGTCATATATTCTTGTTTTAAGAGTAATTTATGTAGGTTTCAAAAGAGATTAAATAGAAATAAAAATTGAAGAATGTTACCTCTTCCTCGGGTAACTTATTTTGGTTTTCAAAAAATTCCTTACATTGATGGTTTTATTTAAAATATTAGGATTATATAATGAGATTAGGGAAGTTTGGAAGTGATTTTTTAGTTATTTTTTGACCCAAATGTCTTGATATTTTGGAAAAATTCAAGGGAATGAGTTCCCTTTTATAAATGAGGTGGAGAGGCAGTTTTTGTAAATACACAAATGTGTTCACTATTGGGAAGTAACTCTAAACTAATGAGGATCAAAAAATGATAATTATTATAGTTTAGAGATGATATGGTCAATAAATACCTCTAATAAATAAAAAAACATTTTTAAACATTTTTTCCTTAACCCGTAACATTCTGTACTTTTACTATTTTTTATTTTACTATGGTAATGAGTCTTTTTATTTATGTAATTTATCTTCTAAGACTTTAAATAAAGTGATAATGGTTAGAAAATTTGTAAACATTGATTCAAAATAATAAATCTAAATTATAAAATAAAAAATCTATTTTTCTGTGAAAAATTATTTGTCACACAAGCGCTTAAAACCTGAAAACCAAGTTTAATAGTTTACCATGGAAATTATGTTGTAACTATTTGTGGGTCAATATTGTTATCGGAAAAAGACCATTTGTAAATTATTGGAACCTAATATATATATATATTTATTTATTTATTTATAACATGGTAGATGGTAGTATTTTTTTAAATTATAAACTATTAATTAAAATATTTATTTTTATAAAATATCATCGGTGTCAATATTGACACTATTCCTTTAAATTGAACTTAAGAAAATCATGTAAATAATGTAAATTTAATATAATATATATAAACATCCCTTAGATTTTTTGATCTAAAAAATTAGTGGAAAACAATAATTCATTCAAATTATAATACTTTTAACATATTTAATATCATTTATTTTATATTACATTTAAAAAAGTAATTACAGCATTGATGTAGCATATAATTATAGGGTAATAATTTAAAATTTAAATATATTAAATAAATTAGAAAGAAAAAAAATATGTTATCATTCAAATAATTATTTATAACAAAAAATATGATGTCTTTTCACTATCCCTGTAATACCCCGGAAATTCCATATAATTATTTTTTAAATTATATGGGATTATTTTGAGACTTAATGCTCTGAAAAAACCTAATTACATGGCTTGGTGAGCCTAGAATATATTTTTTGAACCTTTTATAGTTTATTTAAATAAAAGTGTGAGTGGGTTTTTATAAATTTTAAACTGGTGCTTCGTTCAAGAATTTAAATGGATAGTTGAACTCAGAACGGTGAGATTCACCAAAAATGGACCTAACCACGACTCGCGTAGATCAACAGAAAAATTTATTTTTAGGATTTCTTAAATAAAATATTAAAAATAAAATAAACTTGTTTTATATTGTTTTTATTAATTTTCAACCATTGCAGCAAAATGATGTATAACCAAATGAAACAAAAAACATTGTTTAAAAAATTGAACAACGTAACAACTTCGTAACTAAATGTAACTGAAACTTGGCTTCAAATTTTTTTCCTTTAATGGTTGAGAAAACAACACAACATTGTTGGAAAAATCATAGTTCATCTATGAATATCTGGTGGGTGATGAAGACGAATGTCGATGACCACCAAACAACAGATTGTGGAGCAATGAACGACAAAAGTGTTCTTCTTACACTGTTAAAATGTATCATCACCAATTAACGATTTACTCAAGTAGTGGTTTATTGTTTTTTTCAATACAATATCATGTTATTTTCTCTAAAAATTGAACATAGTTAAACCCATGAATAGGTTCATCCAAGGATCGTATGTTCTTACGAGATAGATGTTTCAACATGGAAAATTTTAATTGGGGTGTAAATTCATTAGTTTTAATCCCAAAACCCCATATTAATTCCCTCTCTGAAACTCTAATGTGGAGGGTGCATGATGACAATAATGAGTCCTGATCCCATCTGTCATGGGTTTTCATGTGCGTTCATCCTGGAAGCACCTTCAAAATGGAATCAAAGACGTTCCAAGAACATTATAAGAAAGGAGGAATCCCATGTAGTGCATGGGCACAGATGGCCCAAGGAATGTGCCACCGGAGCAGACTCGATGGTCTTCAGAAGGAGCCATCAGTGGGGGAATGTGGCGGCGATTCCATATAGGTGGAAATGCACCTCGAATGTTTTCGAAGAGGGGGGACATAATCGGCTCGGGCTGCGGAGGAGCTACAATAGCCAACAGTATTGATGGCGGTCGGTGAAGGCGAATCCTGCCGGGTGGCCGCATCGGTGGAGTGTGTTGCGGCTCTTGGTCGTGGTGGGGCAGACACTCAATCAGCAGACCGCATGCGGTTTATCTAGGTGGTGGGGTATAACTAGCTGGGTAGAAGCATGCCCGGGCTACGGAAGGAACTAACCTACACTAGTGGGTCAAGCATGAGGCATGTCGGGTACGATCCAGACTGGGTTAGACTCGAGTCATGTCAACAGACCCATGTCGGGTCGGTGGTCCCAGACCCATTCAACCCATTTTCAAAAAAGAAAATTCTATAAAATTGAAACCAGGAGTTTGATTAACGAGCTTTTTGTGGTGTTGGAACCTTTGTGAAGAGGCAGTTCTTTTTGAATTCTCTAAAGAGACATTAATTAATTTTTCCATACAATGATTATCTTGAGTATTATATCCTCCTGGATTCCACCACAATTCATGCAGGAATCATTTGGTTGGATGAGACTCGAAGGCTAGAAACCATCTATGGACTCGCTCTTAAAGACCCTATGTAGAGAAGCCCCTAGAGACCCTAGGAAGACCAACTCATAGTTACCCTATGTAGAGAATCTCCTAGAGACCCTATGTGGACTAGCTCTTAGCAACCCTAAGTGGATCCTCTCCTAGATACCCAGTTGGGATCAGCTCCTAGAGAACCTGTTTGGATCAAATCATAACAACCCTATGTGGATCAGATCCTAGAAACAATTTGCGGTCCATCTCCTAGAGACACTATGTTGATCATCTCCTAGTGACCCTGCGCTGATCATCTCCTAGAGACCCTGTTTGGATCAGCTAAAAGTGGATCTTTGTTACATAGCAGACCCACAATACTTATCTGGGATGAGTACCTAAATATTCCAAGGCATTCAGTGTTATGATACAAAGTCTTACTTTCCGTACATTATATTATATGTGTGTGAGCTGTATTACATCGTGATCATGCTTCAGTGTTTTCATGTGGATTTTTTCATCTTTTATTGTTGCATTGGGGTCCCTACTAAGTATTTTGGTAATCACCCTTGCACGGGCTTTGCCCACACGTGTTAAGTATGATGCAGATAACCAAAGACTTGGTGGAGAAATTGGTTTCCCAATAGAAGGTGGTTTCTGGTGATATTATACAGGAAAGACGCGCCTCTATAGATTTTGGCAGCTAATCTATATTTACCCATCAGGTGTGGTTTTCAGTAGATGACATTCCATCGATCTCGTACCTACTCTTGTTGCATTTTTCTTATGTTGGGTTATTATTCTGGCTCATTTACTTCCATCAATAATTTTACTCTCATTGGTTATTTAGTAGCATGAAGGTTCCCTTTTTTATTTTTCTTGGGATGTGGAAGTGCGTGTGTGTACAGGTAATCCCGAAAATGCCTCCCACATTAATGTTGACATCTTCGGCAGTAGTCACCAACCTCTAGGATTCATAATGTGTTCTTGGGGGTGTCACAACATATGCCCCAGGGGATGGTTAATGACAATGTGGTATCATCAGTGGTTGGTTCTGCCTCTTGGAAAGGGAGTTAGTTGTTTTTTTTGCGAAACACTGTTAAATGTTTTGACTTCAACATTCAAATTCAAGGAGTCCACTGTTGGTTCGGCACATGACGTATCCACACACTAGGACATTGAATTATTCATTTCAACTCTATACATAAAAACAATGGTTGCAGGGATTATATAGGAATTGAAAGTTCCTAATGTTCCTCTTGAATTATAATCAGTAAACCCGGTATAATTTTTGGACTATAATACATCTTGACTTGTTTCTGTATTCCACCATTCAGACAACCATCAATGTTTCTGATGCGTGACTGCGAACATATCCAGCCTAGCGATGAGGCATCGGTTCAAGGACCCATGCTAGAGATGGCCCCACCAGGTGGTGAACCAACATTACCACCACACGTTGATCAGCTATTACTACCAGTGTTACTGATAGTGGTTGCATGGAAGATTAGTTCCTTACATGAGTTCTAGAGACATAGATCTTATAGGGTCAAGAGAGAGACATATCCTCAGTCCGTTGAGGACATACTAGTGGCGGTGATGCATGTCTTTCATCTAGTGAGGACACCACTTAACCAGATGGAGATCTTAGCAATGATCCATCTTCAGGGATCATAAGTGAGATGGCGGAGGTTGATGATGCAGACTCATGGTGAGGCTACCCACTCTTGGGATTTCATTGAGCCACATTTCTGGGAGGGGTTATTCCCCATGACCTTACGCTTAGTGTGCATAAAGTATATACTTCACCTGTAGTAGGGTAGCATGTCAGTGATGAGTACTCTTTGTGGTTTATAGTCCTCTCCTGCTACTCTATGGATATTTTAAGGGACCCTTTCTCCAAGGCCCAGATATTTGAGAAGGGAGTCCGATGGGAGATCAGGGCATCGAGTATTTTCTGCAGCATCCTCACTCTGGCTAGAGTTCTAGAAAAAAATTTACTAGTAGAGATATTCCTTGCAGAGAAGGAATCCGTAGTGGGAGCTACCCCTGGGTGATAGGTGTCTAAGTCATCCATGGTGACCAGCCGACAGATGACGTAGAGTTCTGAGTGGGCCAGACCTTCTGAAGGGAGACCCCAAGATACATGATCAATGGTGTGAGGCCAACAAGTCAGTGAAGGTCAGTAAAGAAGTTGTGTATCCAACTTGTTTCGAGTCCAGGGACACATGGCCCGTGACTTCCTAACTCACTGTGCAGACGATTAGTGGGTGGTCAAGGGTCTTCCAAGTAATAGGCATAGATTCTCCCAGGGAGGTCCATAGGGCAGTATATGTGGCAGAGGATAGGGTTTAGTAGCAGGTGGTGGGTGACGATTCGATGTACTACAACCACCACCACCAAGTGGTCTACCATGGACTCAGGGAGAAGGTGGAAAATGGAGAGCTTAACTTCAGGCAGTGGATTCCAATGTCCATAGTTCTTTAGAGAATATTAGAGGTATGATCTATTTCTTCTCCACCATTGGTTCAGTTATTATAGACACATGTTCCAGTCACTCTATCGTGGACACGAACCTCGTTTGATGCTTAGAGAGTCCAGAAGAGCGGTTGGCTCGATCCTTATGATTGGAGACTCCCATGAGAGGGGATTCTGTGATTACACACTGGTACCGGCATTGTGATCTTACTCTTGGAGGTGAGAGCTTCAGCTGTGATATTCTAGTAGCAGTGTTGAGGCCTTAAGACATCTTCTTGGGTATGGACTGGCTATCCATAGATTTTGCTCATACTGAATATTTTTTGAAAAGAGTGTTGTCTTTCCACAAGGATGGGACCCAATTTTCTTACAACAGCGAGAAAGAAACTCTTACAACACGGGAAAAACATTCTTCATGGAGGGTGTACCTGATCAATAACCAGATGGCTATCCTCACCCTCAGTGTGGTGGATGGTAAGAGTAAAAGATTTCCTATAGTAGTGGATGAGTATGAAGACATATTTCTTGAAGTTGTTCTTGGACTACCTCCATGTAGATAGATAAACTTATGCATCGATATATACCCCAGGCTATCACTGATACCCATGTCATCATATCGGATGGATCCCACAGAGCTTCGTGAGTTGATGGTAAAACTGGAGGACTTATAGGATAAGGACATCCGAAGGCCCAGGGTTTCACCATGGGAATCCCCATTGTTTATTTCCATTAAGGTAGACATATTCATGAGGTTATGAATGGACTACAAGAGACTGATCCATGTGACCGTGAACAAAAAATATACACTTCCATGAATTAAGAACCTTATAAACCAACTAAAGGTAGAAAGTTGGTTCTCAAAGATAGGCCCCAGATCTGGATATCACCATCTTCGAGTATGATAAGAGGATGTACAGAAGTCAACCTGCAGATGCTGGTATGACCACTACGAGTTCTTAGTGATTCCCTTCGGCATGACTGACTCCTCGGTAGTGATCACTAGACTTAGAAATATGATATTCCAGCCTTACCTCGATCATTTATTCGTGGTATTCATTTATGAAATCATAGTTTACTCGGTGTTAGAAGAGGATCATGTTACACACTTATGAATAGTCCTAGATACAGTCCAAGAGTATTAGATTTATGGGAATATCTTGAGGTTCTAGTTCTGGATTAGAGAGTTACACATTCTAGGACTCGTAATCTCATAGGGTATATTCATAGTGGATCCAATGAAGATAGAGGAAATATTGGCATGGGAGCCAACCTGTAGCATGACTAAGGTCCATAGTTTCTTGGGTGTTGACTAGATAGTACTAGAGATTTTTTCCTGAGTTTTCCAAAATAAAAGAACCCTTATAGGCTTTAAAAAAGAAGGGGAAACCCTTTGTGTGGACATAGAAGTGCTAGTAGAGTTACTAGGATCTAAGGTGGAGACTGATGAGTTCCCCCATCATGAGACTACCAGAGGTGGACATTGAGTATGTAGTATTTTTTATGCATCAAGGGCGGGACTGGGTGGTGTCCTGATGCAATTGCGAGTAGTGATCACCTACGGTTCATGATAGTTGAGGCAGTATGAGTAGAACTATGTGATGTAGTACATGGAGTTAGTAGTAGTGGTCTTTTCTCTAATGATGTGGTGGCACTACTTGATGGTTGAATAGTTTACCATCTACTCCGACCACAAGAGTCTCATGTATATCTTCTACCAGAAGAACCTGAACAAGAGATAACAGTTATGGCTGGAGTTCCTTTAGGACTATGGCTTAGAGATAGTCTATACTCTTCGTAAGGGGAACATGGTGGTAGACTCTCTCAATAGAAGATCCAGTTTGCAGCTACTAAGTGAGGTGATAGGGCAGCTAGCTGTGATGAAGATATCCTTCATGGATGATGATGGAGAAGCTTTACTTTAGTCAATGACTGTTACTCCACCACTCTTATAGCGTGTTAGGGAGGCATAGATTGTTGATGTTTATTGTGAGGCCTGATATGCACATTTGTTTTTCAAGACAGGCCTCAAATTGATTTTTGATAGGTGTGGAGAATGTCATCCATTTTAGAGGGTTCATTGTAGTACTAGTAGTGTTATGAGAGAATATTTTTATGGAGTTATATACCACCACCTTGTAGGTATATCTGGGAGTGGAAAAATAATTACAAGGATCTCCGACATCAGTATTGGTGTCCAGAGATGAATAAAGTGATGGCGGAGTTCATTTCACGGTGCCTCACTTGTTAGTAAGTTAAGGCTGGGCATTAGGTTCCAGCAGTCTTGGCACAACCACTTGAGGTACCAGAGTAGAATTCATATTGTATATAGTTAGACTTTGTGACTAGATTACCAAGCATGTCTATGGGAAAAAATTCTATCTGGGTGATCTTTGATCAACTCACCAATTTGGCTCACTTTCTACCCATCAAGGAGCAGGATTCGGTAGAGGCCTTAGGACTCCTCTACATCCATGATATAGTGTGGGTTCACGGGGTTCCTTATAAGAATGCCTAAAACTGTGATGATCGCTTCACATACCAGGAATAGAAGTGATTGTAGGAGGAATTTGGGACTCATATGTTCTTGAGTACTACCTTTCACCCAAAGACTGATGGCCAGATAGAGCGTAAAATATCGATATTGGGGGATATACCATGTGCTTGTGTTCATGATTTTTGTCATGGTGGGGAGTACCACCTACCACTAGAGTATTTTTCATAGAAGAATAGGTATCACTCCACCATTATCATCACACTGTTAGAGGCTTTGTATGTGTAGAAATGAAGATCACCTCTACACTGGACAGAACCAAGAGAGTCAGCACTCCAGACACTAGAGATGGTATGGGATACCATTGAGAAGGTTCAAATAATCCAGGAGCGGATGGGGGCCACACAGAGAAGCTATAAGTCTTATACAGAAAGGATATAACGACCATTGGAGTTTGAGGGGGGGGGGACTTTGTATTCCTTCAAGTCTCACTCTGATGGAGATTTCAAAGATTTTGTTGGGGAAATATGTTATCTCTGAGGTTCATCAAACCTTTCCAAATTCTTGGAAGAGTTGGAGAGGTGGAATACCGCCAAGCTCTCCCCCCACAGATGCACCAAGTACACAATGTTTTCCATGTGGTGAAACTGAGGAGGTATGTACCTGATCAATCACACACCGTCGACTAGGGTTTATAGGAAATTGATGATGGGGGAATGTTTGTGGAGTTCATGGTGGAGGCAGAGGATCAACATGAGTGATCCTTCATGGACAGTCGATTCCTCTAATTTTCATTTAGTGTTAGCACAATAATCTCCAAGAGTGAACATGGGAGTAGGAGGTTCATATTTGTTCTTAGTTCCACCAAATATTTGTTTAGAATTGTTTTGGATTATGGGGAATTCATTTCCTAAAGGTTCAGGTAATGTAAGGTCACAAAAATTCTATGTATATTTTTAAATTATATGGGATTTTTTTAAGAAAAAACACTCAGACCAAACCTGATTTCAGGGCTAGATGAGCCTGAAATATATTTTTTGAAATTTTTCTATTTTATTTTAATAAATGTAAGAGTGGATTTTTCTATATTATAAACCAGTTCTAGGATAAAAAACGTGAGGGCACCATTATACTCAGAATGGTGGGATTATCCTAGAATAGACCTAACCATCACCAGTGTGGGTTAAGGGAAAAAATTGTCTTTCAATATATTTAAAGAAAATGTTTATAAAAATAAATGTTTTTTACTTTATTTTTATGAATTTTCAAAACATTTTATAAAAATGACTTATAATGTAATACTATTGGAAAATATATTTCATAAATGAAATAACATATAAACTTCCTAACAGAACATAATTGACACAATGATTCATGTTTCATTCTTTAATGATCGATCAAACAATGCAGGATTATCGGTACAATATTGGTTCTACTCTAAAGACTTGGTGGGTAAAGATAACGAATGCCAATGAATTCCAAAAAATGGATCATGTAGTGATGAACAGTGGATTTGTTCTTCTTCCACCCTTTGAATGGATCATCTCCAACATAAGAGTAACTCTAGTATGGGTTTATTATTTTTTTGAATTACAGTATCATGTTCTTCTTTCTATAGAACAAACGCTGGTCAACCAACAAACATTTTGATACATAGATCGTATGTTCTTATAGGAGGGATTTTTGAACTTTTGTATTTTATTTGCGGTGTAAATTCAATTGTTGGAATCCCAAAACCTCCCTATATCAATTATTTCTTTGAAACTCTAATGTGGAGGGTGTGGGCCGACACAAACAAGGCTCAAACCCCACTGTCTTGTGTGTTCATGTGCATTCTTCGTGGATAGACCATAAAAATGGTGGAAATGAGGTTTCGTGGCCTTAGCAAGGAAGGTGGAATTCTATAGAGGCCATGGGAATAGAAGCCATGAGGAACAGACCCTGAGAGAAGACCCGATGGTCCATGGAAGGAGGCACTGGTAGGGGCCCGCATTGGCGGACGCGAAATAGAAGCAGGAGCTGCTGGCCATGCGGGAAGTTGGTGAAGGAGAACATGGCTGGGTGGCTACATTGGTGGAGTGTCCCATGGATGTGGGCTACGGAGGGGTTGGAACGCGGTCAGGGGACTGTGTGCTGGTTTTCTGTGCAGCTGAATTTGATCAACTGCATAATGGTGCTCCCTAGACCCACTATGCGGCTGGGCTGGGGAAGGAACCGACCTACACTAGCAGGCTGGGCAGGAGGTGAGCTAGACCCATGGCCCAACGATCTAGGTTTTCAGAGCCAGACCTGACTGACCCCTTTTCAGAAAAACAGCTATAACATTCAAACCATGCGTCTGATAATCAAGTCATTTGCAACATTGGATCCTTAGTGGCGATGCAGTTATCTTGTACTGATATAAGAAAACTTTATAGTATATTTAAATATGAAGATTGTATTGAGGATTATATTCTATTAGAATCAATTACACTTCATGCAAAAATCCTACAGCTGGTTGAGACCTGAAGAGTAGATACCATGTGTGGACGAGCTCCTAATAACCCTGTGTTGATGAGCTCCTAGTGACCCTATGTGGACCAACTCTTAGAAACCATGTATGGAGCATCTTCTAAAGACTCTATTTGGATCATGTCCAAGCTACCCAGTGTGGATATGCTCATAGAA
The DNA here is from genome assembly GCA_963277665.1 of Viscum album. Classification (NCBI taxonomy): domain Eukaryota; kingdom Viridiplantae; phylum Streptophyta; class Magnoliopsida; order Santalales; family Viscaceae; genus Viscum; species Viscum album. The sequence goes on along the minus strand of OY728135.1, from coordinate 1,058,584,316 downwards.
ACCCTATGTGGATCATCTCCAATTGACCCTCTGTGGATCATCTCCAAGTAACCCTATGTGGATCATATCAAAGCGACCTGGGGTCAATCAGCTCCTAGAAACCCTGTGTGGATAATACCCTAGTGACCTTATTTGGATCAGATCTAAGGGACCCTATATCAATCATCTAAAATTCATTTTTGTGACTTATCATACCCACAATACTCATTTCAGATGAGTACCTCAATAGTCTTAGGTGTTCAGTATTGCGACTAATAGTCTTTCTTTCCATACATTATATTATACCTGGGTTATATGTCTTTCTTTGTGATTATGCTTCATAGTTGGATTGTGAATTTCTTTGTAGTAATTCACTATGGTCATGGGGTCCCTAATTAGTATTTTGTTACTGACCCATGTACAGGCTTCGCCCACACGTGTTGTGTCTAGTGTAGAGGACCAACGACTTGGCAGAGGATTTGGGCGGCCTATGGCTAAGTGGTGCCCAGTGTGATCAAAAAGTCAGGATGTGCATCTAATGCTTTTGGAAGCTACTCTGTACTTAAACATCAGGTGGGGGTTTTAGAAAACGAATTTTCATCAATCTCATTCCTACTCAAGTTATCATTTTCGTCTATTGGTCTGTATTCTGGCCCATTTACATTCAGTTTTACTTTTAAACTCAATAGTTATTTAGTAGCATTCATGTTCTCTTTTCCAATTTTTCTAGGAAGTGGTTGTGTGTGTGTGTGTAGGTACTCAGACAAATGTCTCCCACATGATGGTTGACACCTTCGGTGCTAGTCTCCAACCCCGGTCCTTTGGGAGGTGGGCTTCGGGGTGTGACAGTATGGCCCCCTGGGGATAGGTTATGACAATCCCAAATCATTATATATTTTAAATGTAAGGAATGTTTCATTATTCTCTTTTCTTTACCTCACATACTTTATAAGTCATTTTGAAAGAAATATAGAAATAAATAACCATAGTTTATTATTATTTATTGAGAAGGTTATACAATAAAATTAATACATGTTTTGGGACATTTCAATTCATATAATTTTATTATAACCCCTAGAAAAACCCATTTTCACCTTGATCATGGTAAAACATTATCATTGATTTTATTATTCATTATGGAAAAATATTAGGTTGAAGATATATTTATTATATGAATTATTATGATTTAAATATGAAATCCATTTTTTCCAAATTGAAGTCACCAAATTAGAAAATTTAAATCAAATATTAATCCTATAAACGCAACAAGAAAGTGGGTTCTTAATGTGAAAATGTTCAAAAGTTTACAATGTTTTTATATCTATATTATATATACAAAATATTACAATTAACTATATTGTATAAATTGAAAAATAAATAAAATAATTTTACATTAAAACCGATTTAAAATATAATTTTACATTTTAAATTTTTTTAATCAAAAAGGCTGTTTTCAATTAACACTCTGTATTTTTAACTATTTATTAAAAAATGAAACTTATCGAAAAAATTTAAATAATTCCCCATAAGATACTTATGATATGAAAATTTAAAAAAATTATTTCATTTATTCATATAATATATCCATTTTTTAAAAAAATAATATTATTTCTTTAGAAAAGTAATAAAATTCATTTTTTATGAAAACATATTTTTGAAGAATAAAATAACTTTACTTAGAATTGATAAAATATTTAATAGTAATTTATCAATAATGTATATTTTTTATGATGTATATATATATCATAATGTAATTAATTCAATTCATTCATGTCAACTTGATGTCTCCTTTAAAAGAGTTATATATTCTTTATGTCGTTTCAACATAGTGTTTCATGTGTTTCACACAATCAAGATTAAAAATCCCAGAGTTGTGTCTACTAAAAAAATATAATAGATATTAAATTTATTCAAAAATAAATATATATAAATTTTATTGGGTGTTATATTTTCTATTATCCTCAGTTTTGTGTGTCATATATGATATCAAACAATTTTTTTCTTTTAAAATAAGGAGGTTCTACAACAAAATGTAAACATGTCAATCAAAAATATTAAATCCACTTTAATATATAAAATTTCAAAAATTGTTAAAAACTCAATTTTAATATAGGGGAATAAAATTTTTTTATAGTAAATTATTACATATGTTCACCAAATAATAAACTTGGGTTTTATAAATTCTACATAGAAATAATAAATGAATAATGTTATTTCATGATAATATATATTTTTTGAAAAAAATTTCAATAACATTTAAGTCATTCCTGTATTTATAAAATGTCATAAAAGTGATGATTTTATTAAAATAAGTTTTTCCCCAATTTATAATAAGGTAAATTATTTCATAAAAATTCCAAAAAACCACTATAGGATAATTTTGATATTTGGAATTAATTTTTTTATGAAAATAAAATCGTAAAATTTATAAATTATGATTCAAAATTATGTTATAGAATATAATTAATTTATTTTATAGAAAATACAGTTTTACAATTTTTTTTGATTTTAATCTTATTTCACATAAATTATTAATTAAATTAGTGTTAATAGATATTAATAAAATAATAAGTCATATTTTAACCATAATATATTTACTCTATTAGAAAATATCATTACACAATAAATGACATTGTTTAAAAAAATACAGTTTGATGAAAAAATGACCTAAATCGAAATATAACTATAATAAATTATTTATATACTAATAATTTAATTTTGTTAATCTTTTAATATTAAAAAAATTCGTTGGATTTTTTATATATTATTTATTAATAATACTTTATGTTGTAAAATATTTTAAATATATATTATATTAGTATGTTTTGATCACTATTTATAAAATATATTTTTCATCTCATTATTAATGACAAATAACCCCATTATACATGTTTGACACATGTATATCCAATGACCATTTCTCAAATGAACTTATTTGAAATGAATATATATTTTTTAGTTAGATTAAAATTCTAAATATTGGATTACTAAAATAATTTTTTTTTATTTTTTCTTATCAAGTCACACATATCATTTTCATAGTAGTTATTTTAGATCTCATAACATGATTTCTTCGTTTGGGGGTTTTCTTTCTCATTTTTGGATTATTTATACTTGTGGAGATTATAAAATGCAATTGTGATCCATGAGTGTTTATAGTTATAATGATATCACACTTCTAAATTTTTTATCCCTTTTTAATTTTTGATGATTTATTAGATGATGTAATCCATAATCTTTAATAATCCATTATATGTGATACAAGGTTACAAGAAACTTCATTGAAATTTTACATTATAATTTAAAAGGAGTTATTGAATCTCAGTTCATAACTTGTTTGTCCTGACATCTAAACAAGTATTAAATATTATGAAATAATAGAGAAAAATAGTTATAAATAGAGGAAAAATGTTGAAAAACTATGGATGTTACATTCTTCGCCTTAAATAAATTATGTCCATGCATTTTTAGTTATGACATAATATTGAAAATAGTTAAGGGAATATATATTATAGTCATTAATAAAGGTATTAATTCAGAGAAATATAAACCTTACAGACATAGAAAATAGATATTTTCATCAGAATAGGTTTATCGCTATGATTAATATTTTCTCCAATCATTTTTTCCAAGAGATTATATTTAATCATTCCTACAATTATAGACTTTTGTAAGTAGATATAAAATGTGATTTCCTTATTCTTATGAATAATTTATCCTCTATGTAGGGAAAAATTTTCACTCCGAAAATCGCAATAAATTTACCTAAATTATGGGTAATAATACATGAATGAATCATAATCCCAAAAACCTTCAATAAGACTCACATACAATGAACACAAAAATGATTCCAGCAGTTGTTTTTATTTCAATAGATAATACTTTTTGAAAAATTACATGATGTCTAAAATCCAAAAATCTATTGTAATGAATAAATGTACCTATGTTATGAACCAAAATCTACATACATACCCCTCCGAGGTCAGTAATGAATGAAGAGAGATAATCTCCCCAATTCCTTCCTCCAATAGGCCCCAGGTTGGAGACGGGCAACTATGATAGAAAAATATCACATATGGAAGTCATTTCCCTCTAAAATAATATTTGACCAATATAATGGGTAAAAACCACCAATAAACTAAAGAATATTATATAAAAGTAATCAAAAAAATGTTCCACAATTAATTAATATTTCCAATACATAAAATAATGGTCTCTAAGTATTTAAAAAAAGATAATTATAATATCATCAACTAAATGATAAACCTCCAAACCCCATGCTAGATATGACTATATTGGTCCCAAAATTCCTCTTGTGAATTAGAATAATAGTTTATATATGCATAGGGTGATCATGAAAGGTATACTCGGTAGGATCATGCCCATGGTCTCAAGTGAACATTTGAAAAGTTAATACTGAAGTGCAAGTGAATAAACATAAGAAACAAAAGGAACATAAACAAGAAAACAAACCAAACCCATCCATGTCGTGGACCACTAACCATATAACGCATTCAATATTATCATAGTGTCAAAAATATATAATGTTTTCCCTACTGCTGCTTCCCAATTTATTTTTACCTCGCATCCAACATCAAAAATCCAATGCTCCAATCCCTTCCCATATATATCCAATCACATAACCAACCATCACTAATGGGGGTTGGGAGGCATCCCAACCTACCCCACCCTTTCAAGGTCTATAATATGGTGATAGCATTAGTCACTGTCACATCATAGCAACATCACATCCAATTACTGCCTCATTAAATAACATAAAAACCGCATCACATAACCATGGATGTAGGGTATCATTAATGTGAAGGATGTCAACCTCATTACCCCCCCCCCAACCATGACCCCAAAACATATCACATCCTCATCAGTATGAGAAATCTATAAAACCAAAAAATATCATTAATGATGAATGAGGTGTGGGGAATAGTGTAAATCTTTCCATTCATATCACCACCACCCTAGATTTTTTAAAAAACATCAGGAACCCAAAAATCGTTGGTAATTAGTAAGGCTATGTAACCTAGGTGGGAAAATTATTGAAATTATGTTAAATATATGGTATATTGATAACACAAAATACCCATCCTATGGGTCCACAAAAACTACAATGACATACTCCACACCACCACCACTTCACTACTCTACATCTTCCAAGACAGATGCCACCACTAAACGCATCACATCACACAACCATAATATAAATCCACAAAACCCAATTTCAATTACAAATTCAACATGTTTCGATACATCTCATGTTTCCACTAACACCCATTTACTAGTCCATTTCATATCACATATACACATCCAATTCATTAATCTAATAGATTAATTTAGATTATTTCCACATTAAAATTCTAATCCATTCTTATTAATTTACAAATCCATTTTTATTATTTTTCTATCCAATGTAATTTTGTTTCAGTATTATAATTTATTCCATTTACAATTGAGAAACAAATATATACACCCCACAAAATATCTCTCCCATATCATGTAATACATTAGCTACAACCCCACACACAAAGAAAACATCTCACCATAGAAACCACACATCAAAACCACCAAACTTCACCACCAACCCACAAATTCTTATATCACATCCCATTCCAATAATCCATTGCACCACTACCCACATAAAATTCATATCCCCAAAAATCACCACAACCACCACAAATCATCCCACATTTCACAAGTAAATACAAAAAGACTAACCACACAATGCATCATATTCGGGATACCTAATTTAGGTTTAGGGACTTACATAATATTACATCATTATTTTTCATGTGTATTCTCCCACAAACCATATTTCCCTGTGAACGAAATTCATAATAAATATATTCATTCTCAGCCTTTATATATAGGCAAACCTCATATAATCAATAATATAAGGGTTTTAAAAATATGTCTACTACAATATAAGAAGGGACCCCAAGAGAGGCAATTTTCAGGAAAAAAACTTGCATACATAAACTCGTCAACGATATCTTCAATGAAAAAAATACATTTATCCCCATTCAAATAGATTTCCTATTTTTTTAATAAATTATATTTACTAAAACTGAATTTAATATCCACACAATGGATGTGAAAACATAAAATCCCCACACATTCACATAAAAATAGAGATAATGAGGATACCCTATATCAAAGAATCATTCTAATTCCTTTCACATAATAAAGAAAAGGATAAACAACCTTGAAACCAAAACATCATGAGGAAAATCACCAATAAACCCAAATCGCATCATAGGATCATAAAAATTAAGAAAAAAATATTCCCTAGACCTAAACCACATCACTCCAACTAATCACCACATAAAAATTATATTAAAAATAACAATTTTTTCTTAGATTTACAGGGATTAACCCCTAAAACATAAATATTGAAGCACTAAGAAAAGGGTTTTAATATCATCTAAAACACATTGGTATTTTCTAATGACATAAATTTAAAGAGTTCTTGGGAGAACTTAGTCCAACCCATATATTTATAAGCCTTTATTAATTAACCACATTCATGTCCTGAATTACATATTGATGACTTGAATTCTCTTGTAGCCTAGTAATTCAAGGCAAGTGACTGAATATGGACATGAAATCCTAAATTATCAAACCCAATGAACTTACAATGAAATTAATAGTTCCTGGATACAATTTAATTTATGTTATGAATTACCCTTTGGTTTGTGATTTCGTTTTTTCACATAAATATTAACCCAAACTCGAGTAGTGAACTATGATCCACATAATCCATGAATCATAAATTCTCATATTGAATTCCACTTTCATATCATTAACCACATAATATAGAAAAAATTTGGCTATAATCTCCACCAAATTCCCCTTCATCCAGATCCAATCACCAGAAACTCAAAAACCATTAATTTATTTTTTCGAGATAGAATGTATAGTTACATTATATTTCTATATAATTATTATCAACCATGAAAATCATAACTAATACCAAAATTATAGAGAGAACCTGAATAACCACCCTGGGATATACCTATAAAAGATATTGTTACCTCTAAAACACCACCACCATCTTAACACACCATTCCCAATTATTCAAAACACACCTCGTATAACTACATCAACATCCCCCACCAGGAACATCACCACATCATCTAGCACTACCCACTAGCCACACAGTTAAATAAAAATTCAATGTTTGAATAACCTGTGAAATTAACACAATCTATATAGATACTCATAAATTTCTAAGATATTACATCTAAATAGATTTATTTTTTTACACAACATAATGATCCGCACCAAAATCATATAGGTTTATTACCATTAGAAACATGGAACCAAAAAAACTAGTTCGTAAAATATCTTCAGCATCCCCCAATTATTTCATCATAACTAGAAACCTTATTAGACATATCATACTTAATAAATTTCTTTATAAAATATAGAAAGTATACATAACAACGGTGTGGCCAGCTGCTTTATAAGTGAAAAGAAAGGAGATATCAATGATCATATAAGAATAACATGAACATAAGGCTATAATAACATCATATTAACTATTTAAAATCATACCATAATATCAAAGTTAATTTTTTTTATATCATGGCACAAATCATTTCATATCATAAGTCATGAATTATATAAGAATCATTGAACATAAACCATGTAATGACCCGCAAATTCCCATTGTCTTGAGATCTCAACAAGTCATTACTAGGCCTTAAGTGACATCCCCAAGGTGCCAAGGGTTGGAAATAAATGCCAAAGTGTTCAAAAATAAGTGGGGGATGATTTAACTTTTTAGAACATACCACATAACCAAAAACCACAACCAAACTAATCAACTAAATGATGCATGATAAAAGCTAAGAAAACTCAACCGTTTAGTTTATCATGAACCAACCAAGAGTGATACAGAGGAAACCAACACTAAATCAGAATAGACAGTGGAAAGACAAAGTAAAAGACTACAAAGAGACAACCCAACTCCATGCTCCACAAGCTCCAAGATCCAACGTCATGAACCCGCCCAAGTATCATGATGTAGTGCTTTAAACATGTGATACTTTACCTTTACCAACATCCCGGTATATGACATCTGCAAAAGCACCAACGTGGCAATGCAAGGGGTGAGTAATGAAACTCAGTAGGTTCTCCCTGATGACTTCCGAACCCATACCTCTACAATAAAACATGTTACCACATTTATATAAAAAAAGTTATATAAAACAATTCCAAAATAGTTCACAATATAACACGATCCATGTCAAAACCATTTTCCAACAAAAACCATCTTTCTCAAGAAAAAAAACCAAGCAATGTTTCCAATCGAATTCTCATTTCCATTTTAGCACATTCATTCCATTTCAAAAATCCACACAACTAACCAAGAATGCAACATGGACCTCCCTATACTCGTGAGTGGTGAGTTATCCTTCCACTAAGCCGTCACTTAGTGGACTACCTTGACAGGGGTACTTCACGCCCTAATCCGTCCCAACCTTTTGATGGGGGTACTTCTCGCCATTATCCATCCAAAATTTTGATGGGGGTACTTCATGCCCTTATCCATCCCAATGAATATGAACACACACCACAACCCATGAAAATCAATGCCAAAACAAAGTGTGTTAAAATGAAATTCAATAAAGCCTCAAACCTTTTATTGAAAATAATTTCTTTCAAGTAGAAAAACCATAACCAGTTTAAAATAACCATTTTAAATTCACTTCTACAAACACTTTAAAAAAACACACAATTTCCATCACCCGTTAATTAAAAGGGGTTTCAACCAATCTTTCATAGCAGATAAATAAACCAATTCAATCAAGGAAAACAATTTGAAACTAATCATTCATGTTCTAAAAAAAGGAATTGAGATTGAAGCCACCTATCTCAACAAATTAGGCGAAACCAAAAAATGGATGAAGAATGACAAGAAACGGAGTAAACTACTCCCCGAAACTTCCTTAGATTCCTTCCCCTAGTTACAAAAAAAAGCAAAACCAGACTTAAAATTAATCCACTACCTTAGATCAACCAACCTTGGGCATAGATCTAAGGACCCATCAAGAGGGAAGAAGGAGATCTAAGAAAAATAAAGGAAACAAGACTTACCTCGATCGATTAGCCTCTCAACGACAAGTCAAGCCTCTGGCTCAATTCCAAATTACCTGGTAAGTGTTCTCCCACCTTCACCAGAGATAAATCCCGAGTTAGGGTCATCTAGGAGAAAAAACAAGTCGGTGTAATTATAAAATGGATTAGATCCTTAAAAATAGGATCTATGTTGACCTCGCGCATGGTTAGTTCGCATAACTGGGAAAATCATGTGCTAACCGTACGGTAGCCACTGCTTGGAAGGGGCGCTCTGCATGGCATCCTCACACGGTTTTGCCAAACCGTGCGCACACTGTGCGGGCTCCTCTGTCCAAAGTGACCACCACCTACATGGCTTCTGTACAGTTTGGGAAAACCGTGCGAAGCCCGTGCATCACCAATTTTTGCCCTTTTTATACTTTAAAAGTCTCCAAACGTTCCCAACCATTTATCATATGATTAAAGTACATAAAAATCATAAAAAAGGGTTACTTACCAGAAAATGAGGGTACTACATTCTCCCCACCATTGGCCTTTCTGTCCTCGGAAAGTAGAAAACCATTGCCTGCTTGAAAGAGTTATATCCACTCCTCTTTCATTTCTTTCTTGAATTCCCAAGTCTCTTCCTGAATCAGACCATGCTGCCATAAAAACCACACTAGAATGATGATTTTTCCATGCAATACTTTCTCTTGCCTATCCACAATCCGTATCGGGATATGTATCAACGAAGCATCCTGCATTAGGTCAACGTGATCCTATCTGATCACATGGTTATGTTCAGGCTGATACTTCTTCAACTGAGATACATGGAACACATTATGCACTGCACTAAACCGTGGTGGTAATACCAGCCGATACGCCATGTTGACAACCCGTTCCAGTATATCAAAAGGGCATATATATCGAGGAGATAATTTTCCATACTTCCCAAAACGACGATGTCCAAGACTTGGAGAAATTATCAAAAAGACATGATCACTCACCGCAAACGACAACGGTCTTCGATGATGATCCACATAAAATTTCTGATTACTATCTGCCGTCTCCATCCTCTTTTTTTTCAACTGAATCTTCTCCATTGTTTCTTGGACAAGGCTTGGCACAAAAAGTGAAGTCTCACCTGTTTCGACCCCACAAAGTGGATATTGACAAGGATTCCCATACAATACTTCAAATGGAGCCTTGTGTATCAAGGCCTGGTAACTTCTGTTATATGAGAACTCCACTAAAGGCACATACTCTTCCCACAAGCCACCAGAGTCCATTAAAAAATCCCACAACATGTCTTTAAACGTCTTTATTGTACTTTCAGAATGTCCAGCCATCTGAGGATGATACGTCGTACTCATATTCAACTGAGTTCCCAGGGCTTTCTGTAAGGATTTCCAGAAATGAGATTTGAACCTCAGATCTCTGTCTGACACCATGGAAACTGGTACACCATGCCTATTTACCACTTCTTGGATATAGATTTTTGATAGATCTTCCTCTGTATGAGTTTCATGAATATGGATGAAATAGTCTGACTTGGTTGGATGATCCACAATCACCCAAATGGCATCGTGTTTCAAAACCGTTCTTAGAAGACCTGTAACAAAATCCATTTTTATCTGGTCCCATTTCCACATTAGGATAGGTAAATATTGTAACATACCAGCCAGTCTCTGATACTCTGCTTTAACCTGCTGACAAGTTAAGCACTGCAAGATGAACTCGGCCACCTTCCTTTTCATGCTGCTCCACCAAAACTGCGCATTCAACACCTTATACATCTTCTGTGTACCTGGGTGTACATACCATCTTGAATGGTGGTAAGCATTAAGTATTTTTTCTAGAAAAACCATAGTTACAACCATCCAATATCTGAAACACAAAACAAACTCCCATCCACCTTACATCCCTCAACAGTCTCCCCACCATTAATTTTTGAACTCATTGCAACACAGTATACATTAGATTCATGTACCTCCTTTACTATCTCTACCAAATTAGGAACAGGTGAAACTGGAATGAAAACTGCAACATCAACTCTGTCTTCACATTCCATACGCATGTCGGTCAGGACTGACATCAACTGCCACTCATCAGAAGCTTCTTATGCCAACTGAGCATACAACATTATGCTTAATGCATCGTCCACCAAATTTCCCTTACCCTCTATATATATCAAGTCAAAGTCAAACATTTGAAGATACTCCATCCATATCCTCTTCCTATCTTGTTGTGATAAAATATGCTTCAAACTCTTAGGCTCTTTAAACATAATGAATTTCTCATAAAACAGATAATGAAGCCATGTCTTCAAGTAATGGAAAACTGCCGCTAAATTCAAATCATGTGTTGGGTAGTTGTTTTCATGAACTCTAAACTATATGGAGCAATAAGAACCAACATAGTCTCCTTTAATGATAACACAAACCAACCTTGTTATTAAATCATCCCAATACACCACATACCCTTGTCCTAATTTCGGAAAAATCAAGATGGCTGCTGATGTTAGGAGAAATTTCAACTCATGAAAAGATCCTTGAAAATTCTCAGTCCATTGAAATACACTGTTCTTCTTTGTGAATGCTGTCATAGGAGAAGATATTCATGAGAAGTCATGCAAAAAGTGTCAGTAATAACCAGCAAGACAATGAAAACTTCATATTTAAAAGACATTCTTCGGCAGTTTCAAAGAAAGAATAGCTTCTATCTTTTCTGGATCCACTAAAACACCTTTCTCAGAAAAAACATGGCCCATAAAACGTACCTCTTGTATCCAAAAATCGCACATTAATAATTTGGCATACAACTGATAGTCTCTCAAGATTTTCAACACTATCGCCAAGTGTTTCTCATGCTCAGCCCTTGTTCTTGAATACACCAATATGTCATCCACAAACACCGCAATAATAGAATCCAGATATCGCTAAAATATCTGATTCATAAATTCCATAAAGATATCTGGTGCATTCATAAGGCCAAAAGGCATGACAACATATTCGTAGAGTCTATGTCTGCTTTTGAAGGCTGTCTTCAGAATATCCTCCTTCCAAACTCACAACTGGTGATATCCTGACCAAAATTCAATCGTAGAGAACCACTGAGCTCCCATCAATTAATCAAACAATCATCAATTTGTGGAAGTGGATATCTATTCTTTATCGTAACTTGTTCAAATTTATGATAATACACATATAGCCTCAAAGTTCCATCTACTTTAATTACAAACAAAACTAGTGCTACCCACGGAGACACGTTTGGCTGAATAAAACCTTTGTTTTCCAGTTCTTCCAACTGCACTATCAATTTATTTAACTCTGTTGGTGCCATCCTATAAGATTGAAGTGATATTAGACTAGTCCCTGGAAGGAGATCAATCATAAACTCCACTTCTCTTACAGGTGGTAACCCTAATAATTTTTCAGAAAAAAAACATCAGGAAATTGATCCGCGACAGCTGAAAAAATGTTATTGGTGATCTCTTCCATTGATTCCAAGTTTAACACAACCAACTGGTAAGAGATCGTTGCCACTACTGGTGACAACATGCCCGTTGCACCAAACTTCACCACTCTTTCTTCTCTAAAGAGATGCTCGACGCCATCTTCAATCGTGAAATTGTCTATTCTGCTTTAACAGTTGATGTGTGCCCTGAACTCTATCAACCAATCCATACCCAGTATTATATCATAGACATCAATCTCCAACACAAATAAATCGAATTTCAGCTCAGTTCCATCAACAGTTATTGAACATTATCTACACATGAAGGTCCTACATTTTCTTTCACCGAGAGGAGTTTGATGTTTTATCACAGAAGGTATCATTTCATGTTTTATGGTCAGAAAATCATAAATACGAGAAGAAATAATGGAATGTGTTGCACCAGTATCAAACAACACATGCATGAGGGTAGAATTCAAAAGAATCATACCTCTCACTGTAGATGGTCCAAACTGGTCATCCACAATCACCCGTTCTGCTCCATACAATTGCTTTGTTGCTGCACTTTGCTCCTTATTTCCGTGTTGAGATTGCCTTACGTGAAGTGTCATGGTATTCCTAGAATCACTATAACTAGCTCCGTTCTACTGGCGAGACTGATTTTTTTGTCCTCACATTGTCTAAGCATAAGATTCTTGTGACACCTGAGAAGTGTCATGAAGACCCGACCGTGCAGCACTGTGATAATATCACTCAAGATGCCCAATCTTGTTGAAATTGTGGCATGCTCTCGGTGGTTTTGTACATTCTCGTTTCATGTGATCAATCGAGATACATTGAAAACATCTGACTTTCATCATGGGTCATGGAGGAAGATTCACTGATCCAGCCGTCTGATTCTGATTCTCACTCCAACCTTGGAAGTATGTGTCCCTCTTCTGCTTGTTCCCAGTGTTATATTTCCATCCCATTCCCGTGATTATCATCATACTTACTCCTCCCATAACTTTTTAGATGTCTCTTTCTACTAATGTTTCTCTTTTTACCATCTCCGTATAATCCATAATACCGAGTAAAACTATCTTCGAGCGAATCTCTTGTCGCAACCCTGATTCAAAGGTGCAGGCCTTCAGCGCCGCGCTTGCATCAACTTCAGGTGAAAAGAACACTAAATTCATGAATTTAGCGACATACTCCGTGACAGAGAGAACCTCCTACTTCAGGCTGAAGTGGTCTACTGTCCCCTAGATCATGAACATGTGAGGATAGAATTGATTACTGAATAATTCCTCAAATTCCTCCTAGCCCAGGACTTGATCCACCTTGGCCTGCACCACATTCTCCCACCACTATCGCGCAAGATCCTCCATCATATACATAGCCAACATTACATTCTTTTCTGCTAGTGTGCTGATGAAATTGAAGATACGATTCATCATACTCACCACACCTCCGCCCTTTTTGGTTCGGAATCACCCCAAAAGATGGGTGGATTATGCTTTTGGAACTAGATGGAATGGTCTACATAGCTTGACTCATCCCTCTGATTCCTCGTTTCCACATCCTGAAATTCTTGAAATATACTTTGGACTTGGTACTGGTTCACATGTGGCTTAGGTGTGACCAAATTCTCCGCATCCTCTTTAGTTTGGTTTCTACGACGCCTAACAGGTGCCATTTTCTATACAAACAATGCACACCATTAGTCTCACTTCCTAGCAACTGAATTCTTAGAATTTCAATATCTCTCACATCACTATCACAATATTGGTTTCCAAACATCCATCTTTTGCCCATTTACCCATTTCTGAAAAATCATTTCTTTCTTTTGAAAATCAATCCATTTTAAAAATATATCAATCATTCTATTTTCAATGTCTTATATATGGAAACATGTTAATTTTTTTTTTCAAAAATCATGATTTTGCATCAAGTCATAATTCATTTCTAAAATGATGTATTCTCTCCTAGAGGGAAGTCATTTTTATAATGCATGTCATGCTCATCTCATTGGCTAAACCCATGACAATGAGATGTGTTATCCTATAAGTGTCTCCAAAACACTTATGTACCCAACTTCCTTGTAACTTGAAGTTCAGCATAAAAAGGTTAGATACGTCTTTTTATTCTCTACATTCCATGTTCCGACAATCCTACTCCTTCCAAAGATGACCACTCAAGGAATAGACACGGAAGAATTCAACGCCAAGAACAACAAGAACTGATGACTACTTTTTCCACAAATAAAGGAAAATGCTGATTTTATATACCCCAAGGACTGATCAAAATGATACCATTTGTAATGACCCACCATTTCCCATTGGCTTGAGAGCTTAACGAGTCATTACTAGGCCTTAAGCGACATCCCCAAGGCACCAAAGGCTAGAAATAAATGTCGAATAGTTCCAAAACAAGTGGGGTACGATTTACCCTTCTAGAACATACCACAGAACCAAAAATCACAACCAAACTAATCAACTAAATTATGTAGGATAAAATCTAAGACAACTGAACCATTTATTTTATCATGAACCAACCAACAGTACCACAGTGGAAACAAATACTAAATCAGAATAAACAGCAGAAAGACAAACAAAAAGACTACAAGGCGTAAACCCAACTCCATGCTTCACAGGCTCCAAGTTCCAACGTCCCGAACGAGCCCAAGTATCACGAAGTAGTGCTATAAACATGTGATACTTTACCTTGGCCAACATCCCGGTATATGACGTATACAAAAGCACCAACATGCCAAAGTAGGGGGTGAGTAATGAAACTCTGTAGGTTTTCCCTGATGACTTCCCAACCCATGCCTCTTGGATAAAACATGTTTTCACATTTATATAAAACAAGTTAAATAAAACAATTCCAAAGTAGTTCACAATATAACAAGTTCCATGTCAAAACCATTTTCCAACAAAAACTATCTTTCTCAAGAAAAGAAACCAGGAAAAGCTTCCAATCAAATTCACATTTCCATTTTGGCACATTCATTCCATTTCAAAAATCCACACAACCAACCATGCATGCAACCTGGACCTCCCTATACTCACAAGTGGTTAGTTATTCTTCCACTAAGCTGTCACTTAGTGGAATACCTTGATGGGGGTACATCATGCCCTTATCCGTCCCAACCTTTTGTTTGGGGTACTTCTCACCCTTTTCCATACAACCTTTTGATGGGGGTACTTCTCTCCCTTATAAATCTCAAATCATATGAACACACACCACAACCCATATAAATCTATGCCAAAACAAGTGTGTTCAAAACCTTTCAATAAAGCATCAAACCATTTTTTGAAAACCATTTCTTTCAAGAATCAAAACCATAACCAGTTTAAAATCACCATTTTAAATTCACTTCAACAACCACTTTCCAATAACTCCCAGTTTCCATCACCTGTTACTTAAATGGGGATTCAACAATTCGTTCATAGAAGATAAACAAACCATTTCAATCGAGGAAAACAATTTGAAAATAAGCCTTCAAGTTAAAAGAAAGGGGAATCAAGAGTGAAGCAACCTACCTCAACAAATTAGGCAAAACCAACCAACGGACGAAGAACACCAACAAAACTGAGTGAGCTACTCTATAAAACCTCCTTAAATTCCTTCCCCAAGTACCAAAAAAAACAAATCCCGACTTAAAAGTCATCCATTACCTTAGATCTACCCACCATGGACGTAGATCTATGGATCCATCAAGAGGGAAGAAGTGGATCTAAGAAAACTAAAGGAAACGAGACTTACCTTGATCAACCGGACTCTCAACACCATGGAAAGCCTCTAGATCACCTCTAAAACGTCTTGTAATTGTTCTCCCACCTTCACCAGAGAGAAATCCCATGTTAGGGCCATCAAAGAGCAAAAAAGAGTGTGTTAAATTGTAAAAGGGGTTGTATCCTTAAAAATAGGATCTATGTTGACCTCACGCACGGTTAGTCCGCACGGCTCGGAAAATCGTGCGGTAACCGTGCAGGAGTCACTTCTTGGAAGGGGCACTCCACACAACCTCCTCGCACGGTTTTCCTAAACCATGTTCACACTGTGCGGTCTCCTATGTCCAATGTGACCACCACCTGCATGACTTCCACACAGTTTGGGAAAACCGTGCGAAGCCCATGCATCACCATTTTTCCCCTTTTTACCCTTTAAAAGTATCCAAAATTTTCCAACCATTTATCATATCCTTCAATTACTTAAAAAGCATAAAACAAAGGTTACTTACCAGAAACTGGGGGTACTAAAAACCGTGAGAGTATAATATAGGCATGATGAGTGTATTTGTCGCATAAAAGGTAACATTGAAATAATTTACATAGTAGTAAATGATCATTTCAGAGGTTATCATATTAGAATAAGTTCACATCTAAAACCATCATAGTGGTCACGTATAACTCCCAAGACTGTCATTATGGAAAATTTACCTTACTGAACTGGTTTCACTGCTTATTTGAGTCCAATTTTTATCATTAGAAATCATTTTTACCCAATACATTAAGGGATAATAAAGGGTCCACCCATCACATAATGAAAATAACACATATAGGTTCAAAAATATCATGAATCATTCATCATATAATAAAAAATTTAAATTCTCTTCATAATAAATTCATCATAGCACAATCCTTGAAAAAATAAGGGTTTCATATAAATTATGTCATAAGAAACCTAAACCATATAAAAAAATAATATGGATGAAATACATGGTTGATATCATGAGTAAATTATAAGAGAAATATAGGGTCATTTTAATTTATGAATATATAAAAAATTAAAATTTCATTAAAATTTTATTAAGGAGAATAAACATTACATTTTGGAATCACATAGTTTTTTCACAAAAACAATTTTCCACATAAAAGTGAAAACCATTTCTTTGAAAAGAACCTTGCAAACTTATAAATGAATTTTCAAATAAAAAAATGTCTCAGGATGGAAGGAAAAATACTCATTCCATATAAGTTAGAAAACATTTCTTTCACACTTTTTACTAAGTTGTTAAAATTTCCCAATTTAGTAAATGAAAACAAAATTCCTTTCAATCAATTTTGTAACAAGTCATACATTGGTAACAATGACTTTAAACAATCATAGGATAATATTAAAATTACATTATTTTTTTAAAACTAATCCTGAATATAGAAGAGAAATATTCCATAATAGAGAGTTAAACATGAAAATTCTCAAATATCAATGATATTGTGATGTAAAACTCGTACCATGAGTTCTCCTTGATTCAAAAATACATTAACAAACTCTTATTTGAGACGAATCCCTTAGATGTCTTATTAACGGTTTTATGGTTGGTTTTTAACGCTGAAAAATTATCTATAATGAGCCTAAGGAAGATTATAAGAAAACCATTCAGGGTATTGTGGAGATATATTTCTCAATATAGTGTAAATAAATAACATAAGAGGTTCCTTTTAAAAATTTAGATAAGGAGAAATTTTAATATTTCTTAAAAAAATACGACTATAATAGGGCAAAAAACATCTAAATGTTCTATAATTATATCCAAAGGTAGGATATGGTTGAAATATCATCATTAAATATGATTTTTATGGGTTTAAGTTCAATTTTAGACCATATATTTTGGATTAATACATTAATAAACCTATTTTAACATTCACTATTGTAACATATTTTTCATTCTAATAGGGTTATGATTTTACATATATGGTAAATATTAACTCAAAATTGGATAAGGTATGAAATTTTAGACTATATATTAACACATTTTTCTTTATTTATTTTTTTATTATTTTTAAATAACCTAACAAATACTATTTTCATAAATTATCATTATTGTCAATTTTTACACTTTTCATTACATTGATTTTTAATAACAACAAGAGAATGCTAAGATTTATAACCAATTGTTTTAAAACATCTCCAAAATGTAATGGGAATCCAAAAGAAATGTACCAAACTTATTATCAAAAATTATATTACATTTAATATTTTTAATATCATTTATTTGATTTTTTCCCTTAAAAGCATTATTATTCTATCACCGTTTTATGGAAGTTTGAAGGGATATTCTCTTTACTAAAAATTAAAAATAAATTATCATGATAAAGATAAATATTTTATATTTAAAAATAATATATTTATGAAAACATATCTTTTAGTTTCCCCCATATTAAATATATTACACTTATTAAAAACAAAAGTGTGACATGTTTGACTATTCTTGAAATAAAATATTATAATGGTCAAAATCTTATCAAAATTTCCCCAAAGGTAATTTAATAGAAATTTGGATGAGTATGGATGACATGAACTTATAAAAGAAAATTTAAGATAGTATTAGGGTAATTGAACAATATTTTTCATTTTTAACCTACATTACCTAATATATTGTTACAATGGTAATAAAATTTATAAATTTACTATTCATATTTTCCAATAATAAAAGGGTAAAATTTACCAAATTTGAATCTACCATTTCAAAAATTTTGACAAAATTTTCAAGATTCCACTCACAAAAGTGGTAGGATTAATTTTATTATTAAACCATAAATACTCAATAAAAAATAATTTTTCTGAAAAATGCCCTTTTAAGATTAAAATATTTTTATAATAAATTCTATTGTGAAATGAATTTTTAAAAAATAAAATTTGATTTTTTTGAGTCAATATAATATAAATATATTTTAACACTAATTAAATATAAAATTTTTACTTTAAAAATATATTAAAATAAAACACATTTTTTAATAAAAAATTTTATTTTTCACTATTCATTGAGAAATCAACATATCATCAAATTCTCAAAAAATCATAATAAGATAAAATTGACATGTTGAATTAAAAATGTGTTAAAATATTTGAATTAAAATTTATTTAATTTATATAAATTAATTAAAATATTTACTCATAGATTGAAATAAAATCCTATATTTTTTGAAAGTGTATTTATGATGAATAAAATGATTATTCTATTAAATGAGATATTATTTTATAGTAATTTATCAATACATTAATATTTTGTTATAACATTATATTTATTTCTTAATTCATTCATTCCATTTTATACCTTCTTTTTTAGAAGTAAGGATATAATGTACACATAATATTTTAATAATGTTAATCAGTTCATCTAGACTCATTGTTGAATGTAAGGAAATATATGGATGAAATAAAATTATTTTAAGAGAAATATTTATTAAAATATTTAGGTGTTACATTATACCCCCCCCATAAAATAAATTTTTACCAAAAAAATCATCACCCTTATAAAAACATTTGAGGATAGTTATGCATTGTCACATCATTTAGATCCTGCATAACTTCTTCAAATCATTGGTTTTACAACAAAACATTGATCATGTGAGTCGTATTGTTTTGTTGAAATGTAAATCAATGATACTGGATATATACTTGTTTTTATTCATTAAAATGATCTTACTCCATTGGAATGACCTCTGAATTTAGTAAATGTGGAGGATCAGATATATACTTCTTTATTAGAGAAACATGGAACATATCATAAACTTGAGAGAGATTTAGTGGAAGCACTAAATGATAATCTAACATTGTTATATTGTCCATAATTTAAATAGGACAGTTATACCTAGGGCTTAGCTTACCCTTATTTCAAAATATCATCACTCTCTCCAAGGGAGATATTCATTGGAATACCTTATAAGGAACTTCAAATTCTAGATATTTCCTATTATTTCCATTTTAACCTATTTGATGACTCTAAGAATATCTTATGGTATTATGAAAATATATAACCTTATTTTCCATTTTGTTATCAATTTTAGGTACTAATTGATTTATTTATCCAACATCATTCAAGAAAATTGGAGTTCTGCAATTCTTATCATATAGGGATTCATATGGATCCATCTGAATGATGGATTGAACAATATTACTACTATAAAATTTCACGAAAATAATTTTTTGATCCCAAAAACCATAAAAACCAAAATATAAATCTATCAATATATATTTTAAAGTTTTAATGGTATTTTAAAACTATCAATCTATCTAAGGATGATAAGTAATGCTAAAACATAACTCTGTATCTAGATTTTCCTAAATACATCTCTAAAACATCAAGGTGAACCTTAAATCATAATCAAATAAAATAAATAGTGGTACACCATTAAACAATACCACTTAATTAATATATAAATGAGTATGTTTATCAAGAGAGAGATCTTCTCTTATGGAAATGAAGATTGATGACATCATCAGTTGATTGAATAAAACCCAAATTACATTATTCCATTTAGATGTTTTTGGTATCCTGATGAAAAATTCAATCATTGTGTTTTACCATTTCCATTCTAGAATGGGTAATGGTTATGAAATACCATTTGACTTCAATATATCGTCCATAACTGGCAGACATACCAAGCACTAAGAAACATACTGTGATATGTCTCTCCCCATGACATTGCACTAGAGATAATTTTTCATATCTCTATACATCTTCATACTTATAAGATAAATAGAGTAGGAAGATATAGCATGCCTCCTTTTTATCACACCAACATTCATTACATTTTACAAAACCGAGTATCTTTAAGGTTTTGTGTCTTAGAAACCAGGAACATAAAACATGAAAACATAAAACATTTTTCATATACAATTTAATGGAATCTCCTTATGTTCATCCTAGGTTCATTACTACATCTCATAACCTAGGGACATACATAAAAATAAAGGGTGATAAGAAGGCCTAGTAAGGGAATCAAGGGGAAACATTTAACATGTGAACTTGAGATACATCAACAATGTCATGAAAAAGAACATTAAGGAATGAGAAAGAAATCATGAGGAATATCATAATAAAAATAACATATTTCATAACATGAAGATGTGACTACAACATTTAATATTTACAATAATTTCCATTTCACCAAGGTCCTTCCCCAAGGTGTCATTAAAAATTACCATGGTTATTCACCAAGGTGTCGTTAAAAATGGTCATCTATAGAGATTACTTCATTACCCAATGAATTGGAGCGCTATCAGGGCACATACATAAATTTGTCTTTATTATCATGTGAGAAACATATATCATCATCAAACATTTTATAATAACCCATATAGCATAAAAAGAATGGGTTTCAATTCATAATCATAACGTTTTAAAAACTTCTTTAAAGACATGATCTTTGTGTCACTTTAAACCCATGGAAAAGGAAAGTGGGTTCATGTATGTAAATACCAGAATTTAAAATATAAAATTATCATATATATGTGAATACCCCTTTATAAGAAAGAGCTTTGATTATTAACTTAATAAAATAACATAATTGGAGAAAAAGAGAGAGACATTTCGAGACAGAAATCCGGCAGCATAACAGCTATGTTGCAGGGTTTTAGAAAACATTGAAAAGAGAGGGGACATGGGTAAACCACTCATAAATGATCCATAAAACAGTATAGGGAAAGAATATAATGGATTTAAGAACATTTTAATGAAATTTAAAAGATATAGCATATGAAATGAAGAACATAAAAGGAAGAAAATATAATATTTCTCTTATGAAAATTCGGCATCTTAATGACGTCACTTAAACATCAAAAAATGAATTGACGAGATCAAATAGGGTCTCTCATCATATGATCATAAAATATCAGTATGATAGATATAGAGATCATACCCCAACATAATAAAGAGGAACTTGAAAGACTTGAAAAAAATAGACCCTAAAAATGAGAAGGGTGAAATAATCCCTTAAAAATTCGGTAGCTTAACTGCGTCACTTAAACTCCAAAAAAATTAATTGACGAGATAAAATAGGGTCTCTCATAATATGATCATAAAAGATTTTTATGATAGATATAGAGATAATACCCCGACATAATAAAAAGGAACTTGAAATACTTGACAAGAAAATAGAACTTGAAAACGAGAAGTGTGAGAGAATCCCTTAAACATTCGGCAGCCTAACGGTGCCATTTAAACATTCATAAAATGAAATGATGAGAGAAAGAGGGGGTATCTCATCATATGAACATAAAAAGGACAGTATCATGAATATTAAAGAACATATTCCAACATAAGAACATGGATCATAAATGATATGACATAAAAGAGAGAACTTGGAAAGAAAGTTAGAGGTAGGATCACTTACCTTAAAACGTAACTCTTAAAACTCAAAGGTTGGGACCTTGAGGGATTGGGGGGACCTTGGGAGGACTCCATGGGAGGTAATGAGACCAGATCATCATTGGGGAGATTTTGGAGTCGAATGGATGAGAGGATGGCTTGGTATTTATAGGGAATGTGAGGGGACAAGGCATTAATGGCCAAGGGACACCTCATTGGTGGTTTTGGAAAAACTATGGGCTTTACCATGGTATTTTCTCATGGTATTGGACACTTGGGAAACCTCATACCTTATCTTATTATTCATAAGTCGACCATATTGATTACATACTTAATACATCATTTAATGATGTCATTAAACACCCGTAACTTAAAAATTGTATCTTCACTATTCATCGAAAATTCAACTTTCTCAGAAAAATCCAAAAATTTCACCTTAACCAAATATCAATGATCTGATTTCAAAAATAAACTCTATTTTATAAAAATAATTTTCTAAATATTTTTAATTTAATTTTTAAATAAATACACTATTCACCAAAAATTCATTTTTTTCAAAAAAAATACCCAAAAAATACCTTAAAATAATATCCATGCTATCAGTTCAAAAATGAAATCCATTTTATAAAAATAATTTTCTAAATAATTTTAATTTAATTTTTAATTAAAAAACATTATTCACCCAAAAAAACTAATACTTGACTCATAATTTATGAAACTGTTATTTAACCATTTTATTGAATCACATTACTTAATCAAGGTGTCTATATTATATTAATACTTTATTTCTATGAGATTACTAATCCATTTCGTTACATTACTAATCTGAAGTATAAAATCACTATTCATAATTTACTAGTCATCAAAAATTATGTTGATCTTATTAGACTCTAAATTTTGTACATAACATAATTGTAGAAGACCATTTTTTAAAATCATTACACATTTTAAATTATTTAAGGATTACATAAACAGTTTTTAAAATATCCTTTCTCTAAAATTCACAAAAAATATGCATACTATATTTATCCGGACATTTTAAAATTCATAAACATCATCATAAGAAGAAATCAAATTTTTTATTTAATACAAAGGATTGCAGAAGGCAGTTACGGTCTGCTAACATAGCCCCTTATCACACCAGCATAGGACCTAAGTTTAAGGTGTTCTAAGGTGAGAGAATTCGAGGGAGGCTCGGCCAACATCGCACGAGTAGTAATTTCTATCAGTTTGAACTTTTTGTGAAGGCAATTCCGTTCGAGCTTCACAAGATGATGTTCGGCTTGGGTTTGGTCGAGAGCAAAGCCCAGTGGTCCTACATCCTTCCCATGTTCTGTTAAATGGGCTTCGATCGGTCCAAGACTACTGGGTGGGGCCATCAAATCTTCTTTCTATATTAACCAAGATCAGTTGTATTTAGAGACAATAATCGAAACGTTTAGTTTCCAGAAGTCATATTGACCAATGGCCATATAACATTCAAACCCCAATGGTCTCATTTTAATTATACTCATGTTATCAAATGAAACAGTTTTGTTTAGTATAACAAATAAAATAACACACTAAATTTGGAAAAAAGATTTATTCAAAATTTCGGGTCGTTACAATCTTCCCCCCTTAAGATATTACATCCTCACAATTTTTAAAATTGGGTTTTGAATTTTACTTGAAAGTCCCACATCGGAAAAGGAGTCAGTAAAACTATTACTTTAAAATAAAGAAAGGGAAGTACAATGGTCATCCAAGTTAACCCACACTAGGAGTCCATGTAGGAAAAATAGATATGGAGGAGAAAACAAAGTGCCAAGTTCTGAGGGAGAGTGATAGAAAACAAGATTAGGAGAAAGTTAACCATGAGAAAATCCCAAACTTATGATGTGTGTAAACGGTCTTTGATTTACTAGTAGGAAATGTAAACCAACAATGTTTTTGTTCTACGTTCTTTTTCATAATTTTGAGGAATTCATTTACTACATAGGACAAAAACTTAAGGAAATATACCTACCTTCATGTAGAGTTTCATCCTTTAATAAGTTTCTACCAAAACTAATCTTTTCTCCAAACTATGAGCATTCAAAAACACTTGGTCTCATAAAACACAAGAATCATATTCTTTAGAGTCATGTAATCCAAAAAATATTAGATATCAATTTCTTCTATCTTTAAACATTATCCCAAAAATAGAAAGGGTATGATAAAACAACTCTTCAAAAATAAAGAATCCCAAAAGAAGGGAAACTACTTTTAAATCTTCAATGTTCCATGGTACTAACCAAAGTTCATCATAGACCATTCCATAAATAATTGTCCTTAAAATTCATCAAAATAAATCAAACTAAGATTGAATCCCAATTATAAGAATGATCTCAAAACATTTTATTCCAAGATACAATTTATCATTCATCTTCAAACAACATCAACCAATCTTATCATCTTATAACAAAAGTAACTAACCTAATCACATTTTCCCCAAGATAGGTTAATCATTTCCATATGTAACCTAAATTACTATAAATCTGCCTTAAATTCATCGATTCTTCAAAATATAAGTCAACCTTTACTCCTCTAAGAAAATACTGTAGTAATCTATTTACCTCGATCAAATAGGGTTCCCAAAATAGTGAACGTCTTCCAATATAATAATCATCTTTTAATCCCCTAATCACCCCTTTTTTTAAGAAGAACAACTTCACTATATCAACATGTAGTACATAATAATAGATGTTTTCCTTAATGATATAAAATCATCTTAGGTAGTGACTCTATGATCTTAGAAAACATAAAAGATATTCTCATAGAGCACGAACTAAAATACAACATGACATAGAAAATTATTGTGAAGAAGTTACATGTACTTCAGTCATCATGATCCATCTCAGCATAGGAATCACATTGTTCCCTTATCCTCAAAGATTGTTGATGCTCATCATGCTTCTCATCTATTCCAAGAGAGTATTGTCTGGGATAATGTCTAACATATCCACATTTATGACATCTAAATGTATAAGGTACATTATATATAACTTTATCTCCATTCATCACATTATCCATTTTTTAAAGAAATTGGATACTTTATGCCCTATCTTCCCTCACATAAAACATCTCCCGGTTCTATTTTGACATTCTCCTTGGTGCCTCTTCCCACACTTTTTTGCAAAAAAAAATAAATTGGGTCTTCTTTCCCTTATCAAATTTACCAGATGAACATATTTGAGGCTTTTTCTTCTTCTTCCTTGATGAATTTGGGCATTCAACTAGGTACCAATTATTAATTGTGATTTTTGATAGCTGGTTTGGCATAATCACAATATGTTCAACTTGAACATTCATCATCTCTGTCACATTAATAGGGAAATCGTCAAATTTACTATCACATTAGTTGTTGGGACATGCTCTTCCATTTCCCTCCATTAACTAAGAAAAGAACATATAATTAGGGGGCTTAAATACATAGAAAATAATCATGAAAAGGAAACTTAAATCATAGAAGGATAAACATGTAGATAAAAAGTATACCCTAACTTGTGATCCCATAGGCCCCAATCTAGGTTATCCATGATCATATATTCTTATGTGAATCTGTATTTAATTTTATCTTTGTTCATTTAATAATGGTTTATACAAAGCTTATGAATTTATCAAGCATATCCCCCGGGAGTGTCATAACCAAGAGTGCAGCAAGGCCTGTTGTCGTGTACTAGTTCCCGTTCGAGTCTAGCTCAAAGCAATGATTTCGGGTTTTACCCCTATGTACATCTGTGTCAGATCCACCTCTACCTGCTCGTATCAGGAAAAGGAGGTATTTGCTTGGAAACCCCTTACTCAATACTCATCAAAATACCAGGGAGATTTATTATATTTAAACTTTTCTATTGGTTTCTTTCTAAAGTTTTCATATCCTAATTTCCACAAATAACTAAACCATACTTTGATACCAACTATAGCATCCCACCTTTTATCACATAATCTTTCATTACAGTTTACAAAACTATGGATCTTTAAGGTTTAGTGTCTTGGAAACCAGGAACTAAAAACATGAAAACAAAATACATTCTTCTTAAACACTTGAAAGGCTTATCCTTATGTTCATCCTAGGTTCATTACTGCATCTCATAACCTGGGGACATACATCAAAAGAAAGGGTGATCAGAAGGCCCAGTAAGGGAAACAAGGGGAAACATTTAACATGTGAACTTGAGATACATCAACAATGTCAGGAAAAAGAACTTTAAGGAATGACAAAGAAATAATGAGGCATATCATAATAAAAATAACGTATTTCATAACATGAAGATGTGGCTACAACATTTAATATTGAAAATCATTTCCATTTCACCAAGGTCCTTCCCCAAGGTGTCATTAAAAATTACCAAGGTTATTCACCAAGGCGTCGTTAAAAATGGTCATCTCTAGAGATTAAGTCTTTACACAATGCATTGGAGTGATACCAGGGAGCACCCTTAAATTTTTCTTTGTTATCATTTGAACCACATATATCATCATCAAAAATTTCATAATAACCCATATAGAATAAAAATAATGGGTTTCATTTCATAATAATAACGTTTTAAAAACTGATTTAAAGACATGATCTTTATGTCACTTTAAACCCACAAAAAAGGAAAGAGGGTCTCATATATGTAAATCCCAGAATTTAATGGAGAAAATTTTGGTATATAGGAGAATACCCCTTTATAAGAAAGATCTTTGAGTATTCACTTAATAAAATAAAATAATTTGAGAAAAAGAGAGAGACATTTCGAGACAGAAATTTGGCAGCATAACAGCAATGTTGTAGGGTTTTAGAAAACATTGAAAAGAGAGAGAACATGGGTAACCCACACATAAATTATCCATATGACAGTAGAGGGACAGAATATAATGGATTTAAGAACATGTTAATGAAATATGAAATATATACCATATGAAATCAAGAACATGAAATGAGGACAAAAATAAGATTTCTCTTATAAAAATTCAACAGCCTAACGACATCACATAAAATTCAAAAAAATGAATTGACGAGATCAAATAGGGTCTCTAATCATATGATCATAAAAGAATAGTATGATAGATATAGAGATCATACCCCAACATAATAAGAAGGAACTTGAAAGACTTGACAATAAAATAGAACTTGAAAAATTGAAGGGTGAAAGAATCCCTTAAAAATTCGGCAGCCTAACGGCGTCACTTAAACTCCAAAAAATAATAATTGACGAGATCAAATAGGGTCTCTCATAATATGATCAGAAAATATCAGTATGATATATATAGATATCATACCCCAACATAATAAAAAGTAATTTGAAAGACTTGACAAGAAAATAAAACTTGAAAATGAGAAGGGTGAAAGAATCCTTTAAAAATTCGACAGCTTAACGGTGCCATTTAAACATTCATAAAATGAAATGATGAGATAAAGAGGGGGTCTCTCATCATATGAACATAAAAAGTACAGTATGATGAATATGAAATAACATCCTCCAACATAAGAACATGGAGCATAAAGGATATGACAGAAAAGAGAGTACTTGGAAAGAAAGAGAGTGGTGGGATCCATTACCTTAAAACGTAACTCTTAAAACTCAATGTTTGGGACCTTGAGGGCCTGGGGGCACCTTGGGAGGACTCCTTGGGAGGTAATGATACCAGAGATTCGTTGGGGGAGAGTTGGGAGTCTAATGGATGAGATGATGGATTGGTATTTATAGGGAAAGTGAGGGGACAAGGCATTAATGGCCAAGGGACACATCATTGGTGGTTTTGGAAAACCCATGGGCTTGCCCTTGGTATTTACCCATAGAATTGGCCACGTTGGAAACCTCATACCTTATCTTACTATTCATAAGTCGACCATTTTTATTACATACTTAATACATCATTTAATGATGTCATTAAACACTCGTAACTTAAAAACTGTATTTTCACTATTCATCGAAAATTCAACTTTCTCAAAAAAATCCCAAAATTTCACCTTAACCAAATATCGACGCTCTGATTTCAAAAATGAACTCCATTTTATAAAAATAATTTTCTAAATATTTTTAATTTAATTTTTTAATAAATACAATATTCAGCAAAAATTCATTTTTTTTAGAAAAATCCCCAAAAATTACCTTAACATAATATCGATGCTCTGAGTTAAAAAAATGAAATCCATTTTATAAAAATAATTTTCTAAATATTATTAATTTAATTTTTAATTAAAAAACAGTATTCACCCAAAAAAACTAATACTTGAATAATAATTTATGAAACCGTTATTTAACCATTTTATTGAATCACATTACGTAATCAAGGTGCCTAGATTATATTAATACTTTTTTATGTGGGATTACTAATACATTTGGTCACATTGCTAATTCTAAGAAAAAAATCACTATTCATAATTTACTATTCATCAAAAATTAAGTTGATCTTATTAGACTCTAAATTTTGTATGGAACATAATTGTAGATGACCATTTTGTGAAAATCATTACACATTTTTAATTATTTAAGGTTTACATAAACATTTTTTAAAATATCATTTCTCAAACATTCACCAAAAATATGCATACTATATTATCAGGACATTTGAAAATTCATAAACATCATCATAAAATGAAATCAAAATATTTTTTTAAAACAAAGGATTACACAACGTAGTTTTGGTCTCCTTACATAGCCCTTTATCACAACAGCATAGGACCTAAGTGTAAGGTGTGCTAAGGTGATAGAATATGAGGGAGGCTCATCCAACATCGCTTGAGTAGTAATTTCTATCATTTTGAACTTCTCGTGTAGGCGATTCCATTCTAGCTTCACACTATGAAGTTTGGCTTGGGTTTGGTCCAGAGCAAAGCCCAGTGGTGCTACCTCCTTCCCAAGTTCTGTTAGATGGGCTTCGATCGGTCCAAGACTACTGGGTGAGGCCATCAAATATTTTTTCTATATTAAACAACATCAC
This sequence comes from Viscum album, assembly GCA_963277665.1. Taxonomy (NCBI): domain Eukaryota; kingdom Viridiplantae; phylum Streptophyta; class Magnoliopsida; order Santalales; family Viscaceae; genus Viscum; species Viscum album. Next base: position 1,058,554,774 of record OY728135.1, on the reverse strand, counting down.
TTGTATTTAGAGACAATAATCGAAAAGTTTAGTTTCCAGTGGTCATATTGGCCAATAGTCATATAACAGTGAAAACCCAATGGTCTAATTTTAATTATACTCATTTTATCAAATGAAACATTTTTTTTGAGTATAATAAATAAAATAAAACACAAAATTAGAAAAAAAGAATTATTCAAAATTTCGGGTTGTTATAGAAGAAATATAATCTATATCCATCATATCCTTTTTCATATCTGGTAGTAAAGATAAACATACACGGCTCTTTAACTTCATTATCTAATAATAATCCTGATTTAACTTATGAAGATATCCCACCATTTTTTAGCTCTACATATTCATTCTACGCCACTTTAATCTTCACATGGATAGATGTTTAATACTTAATTAAGAAATATAATATATCTCTCTTTACTTCAATATTTTTAGATCCACCCCTTCCATATCCAAAAATATTGGATACTTTTGGGATCCAAATCATAAAAAATATAGTATGCTCCTTTCACCTTTAGGAATCTACCGCATTTCATTCATTCCCCTTGTGGAAATGTATTGAGAAGTCCCAAAAATTAATCATATCAAACTATATTTGTTTTTGCATGATCATCAATTTTTAGTGAACAAATACTTTAATGTATTTTGATTAGTGTATATTTCACACACTTCTCAATATAGATATTACATCCATTTTCTTAATATGAAAACTACCATAACCAACTCCAAATCATGATTTGGGTAATTTTTCTCATAAATATTCAGTTATTTTGAGGCATAATCTATAACCATGTTATTATTCCTGTGGTCATATCCTAGAACCTTCTTTGATCTACCACTATAGATTAAAAACCCTTCTCTGTATCAGGGTAGTATAAAAATAGGTTCACTAATTATCCTTATCATCAGTTCATTTAAATTATATTCACATTCACTTATCCCCATTATCTTATCTCCCTTCTCAGTTAACATCATCAGTGTATTTAATAGAAATGAAAAAATACCCAAAAGCTCCGTTAATATATAGACAAATAATGAAATATTTGGATCTCAATCATAGTATTTGGTTACTCCAGTGTTCAATAACTTATGTGTTTAATGGATCCCACGATATACCCTCACTTAATATTATATATCCTGCTAAAAAAACATTCTGATGAAAACAATCATACTTGGTAAATTTTTTATAGAGTGTTTGCTTCCATATGGTCTTCATCAAAATTCATATACAATCTCCATCCTCTTAATTTCCCATTTAAAAAATATTTATATAATCTATGGTGAATACCGTTAATTTATCAAGGTAATCTGTAAATACCATATACACTAAATCCATTCAGATCATTTGGATATTAGTCAGACCAAATAGGATAACTATAAATTCGTAGTGTCCATACATTTAATGAAATGATATTGTGGGTATATCTTCCATCTTGACCATCAATTGATGATATCCATAATGAAGAGAAATCTCAAATATGTATTGATCTCCAAGAAGTTGAACAAATAATTTATCAAAAATGTATGATGATACTTTATCTTGAAATTAATCTTGTTAATTTCATTATAATCAATGAAAACTCACATTGGTCCACCGTTAATTTTAATAAACTAAATAGTTTCACTTGGATAAATGGATCCCTTATCAATATTATCTTGGATTTTTTTATTAAATTCATATAACTCAATTGGTTACACTATATATGGTTTCTTGGAAATACATATAGCACAACATATCAGTTATATATAAAAATCAACTTCAAAATTCAGTGGAATACTAGGAAATTATTTTGGAAGGACTTAAATAAACTCCCACACAATAATCATGTCTTAAATATTTATTTTCTCCAAAAAATATAAGATGAACACCAATTTTTAATATGAGTCATGACCCATACAGTGGATGTGATTTCCATACAATTTTTACATTAATCATCTCACTAATAGAGGATCATAGGTTGGTTCGATACATCAAAAGGATCTTACATTAAATTGAAATTGATGTTATATTTACGTAAATAATTCTAATATATGCCCAAAATGACATCTAAGTCCACAAAATAATGAATAAAAAGATTTATTTAAAGCACATTTCTATAAACTATAACTGCAGAAGAATATTATACATAGGATATGATCATTGTACCATTTTGGGTTTCTACTACTAATTCAATATCTAATAATTGATGTTTTAATTTTGTACCCATATAAAATTAATTGGATATAAATTATTGGGTAGATACATAATTAAATAAGACATTATCATATCCATATTGGATTTTAATTGTAACTCTCACTATGTTGTTATCATACCCCCTCCAAAATTTGTGATCACATTAGATTTTACTTTTTCACTAACCATTATAGGTTATTTACATTGATCGTCATCATTAATCATTGTATATGAGAACCCATTGTCATAATTCCCATACTCCTTGAATTTAAAACACTAGAGTGTTGGTGGTGCATTATTTTCCGATTTTGTCTACTCACATCGTTACTAACATCATTAGTTATCTTCTACCATCACATTGACATTATATTTATTGATGACCAACCATTCCACACATTAAACATTTACCAGTTCCTTAATAAAAATTTCCTAATCATTCCATCCACATTTTTATCTTAAAGGTAAAATCAACTTCTTATCTCTATAGTTTTTATAATTTTTTTGAATTTCATATTTCTTTTATTTTGAAAATCATGATATTGAGTGGTCAATTAAATATACATCTCCACCTTGAGTGTAGGTAAAATGATTTAGTCATACCTTTAATTCCCTTTATGAATAATTACTTTTAGAGAATTGGTTTTAATCTAAGAAATAATTTAAAAACTATAATTTTAGTTTGGATGATATTACCATAAGTGTACCTAAAAATTGTTTTTATACTTTCCTCATAAGTACCAACATATTAATCATTCTTCTAAATTATCATTATATATTATTTATCCATTTTCATAAGAGGAATTAGAGGAATATAATTATTGAAAAACAATATTTTATATTCATCCCAATCCATATATTAAATTTATTCTTATTCTCACATATTCGTGATAAGTGTAAAATATTGATTAGATTAACCTTACAAATGATAAAAAACTAGAATAAAACTCTCATTTTTTGAACACTCAATAATAGAAAATATCCTTACAATGGTACTGGTCCAATTATCAAATAATAATGGATCAGTGGACCCTATATAATAATGTAGAAATTGCATCATGAAGAACATAAATAATATTTTTCTCTCTATTGGTAATTTGTAATATCAACATGATTCATAGAAGGAGATTGTTTTTTGATCATATAAACATGATTTTTCATTCCATATCCTATAAAACTTCATTTCTTGAGAGAAAAATCGATTATTTTCCAATCATTTTCAGCATTAACATTCTTTTTTTTGGGTTTCATCCAATTACTGAAACCAAAAAGAATAGTGTGAGAAATGATATTCATAGTGGAAAACCGTGTAATCATTACAAATAGTTTATAGGATTTATAAATCGTGAAACCTTTTCTATGATATCATAGTATTATCCTAGGATATTCATGATTAGTATTTTAGAATTTTAAATTATACATAGACTTATCTCCAGGGTTATTACTAGTGATTTATCATCACTATTTTTTATGTTAAATTGAATATTGATCTGATATGGACTACAAAAACTATTGAACTTAATATATAATACATCTAAATAGATGAATATTATTTACACAACATAATGATATATGATAAAATCATATATGTGTAGTGAATTTGGGAACTAGTAAAACATAAACAAAATATTCATAAAATATCTATATCGCCTACAACTTTTTTCTTCATAACTAGTATCCTTATTAGACAAATCATACGCAATACCTTTCTTCATAACCTAGGGAAAGGAAACATAGGAAAATGGTGATCTTAAATTCCCATTACAAGTAAATAATGAAGATATCAATGATCACATATTCATAAAAATGTAATGGTATAGAAACTTGATCATAACTATTGAAAATCATGCACTAAAAATCCAATATAATAATCATAAATCTGCAATAAATAATAGAAGTCTGAATCTTAGGTATCATAAGGTAATAAAATTACATTAACTATGAGATCATAATATAAATATGCTAAATGAAATTGTGTCATAATATTTTTTCATAGAAATCATTTCATTTGTATTTAACGATTTTTTATAATACAATCAGAGTTGAATGTGTTTAATATCCAAACCTTAAAAGTAGTCAAGATTCACTTTCATTACAATCATGTTGGAAAAGATCCCCAACTGTACTAGGTTCACTCATCATTCATGTATTGTTTATCTAAAATATATCAATCTTAACCCAATTCACAAAAAAGAGATATCGGTCTTTAATGTCACATAATTAAAATAATAGATATGTGTTCTAAAAGATGATAAATAATTCATCGTATAAAACCCCATTAAAATAAATGTGTGTCACAAAACTTTTATCATAACATATCTCATGGAATTAAATGTGTTTCATAAAAATTAACCACTCAAAAAGATAAATTATCCATAGAAATAATAATAATGGAATCATTGAATAATATTCCTAATAAAGTATAAATTAATTCAAGAGTTTTTATTTTTTATGAATATAAATTTTTTAAGAAATCATTAAAACATTCTTATGAAAAATAACCCTTCCATTTTGAAATTACTTATTGTTTATTTTTAAACTATACACATATAAATGATAAAATTTTATTTGAAACAAACCTTATAATCTTATAAAGGAAGTCTCAATGAAAAAATTAGTCATTATAGTGGGAAAATATATTCGTGAATGATAATTTAAAAAACCATTACTTTCACATTGTTTATTAAACTTTAAAAAGTATAACTTTCATAAATTGAAAATAAGATTCTATTCAAACTAGTCTGTAATAAATCAATAATGTGTAAAAATTAATATAAACAAACATAAGACAATGTTAAAAATATTTTTGAAGACAATTTTTTATAAAACATGGATATGGAACATAAATATTCCAAAGAAGATACATAAATATAAAGAACCTGAATAATTATGATATTTTGAAATAAAAACTTTACCTATAGTTTGAATTTCTTTGAAAACAATTTAACAACCTATTCGTTGAGAAAATGCAATGACCTGGTATCTCCAAGAAGAGGGAGGGGACAAAAAATAGTAATAAATTTCCTTTATCAATTTGAAGGAGAGATAATGACCCCTGAGTCCCACGTTCAGATGGCACTAGAGTGACGAATAGAACCAAGGGTATAAAATATTACGTAATATAGAAGGAATTAATCTTTTTTATTTAACAAGATTGGGAGATAATATGGTAAGTCCAAAAAACATCAATAACTAATAATAAAAGTAAATAAGTAAAATCCACCTCTAAATATATGTTCAAAATAAACAGATACAAGGTACAAGAAAACTCTTAAGAAATGTTCCAAAAGAAAGAAAAGTATCATCAACAACTATCCCAGCAACTGATCTAGTATTGTATGAAACAGTCCTCAAAATCCTCCTGGATACCTGAAAGCAGTTTTATATATGTAGGGTGACTATACAGGTATACTCAATAGGGAAACCAAAAGTTCTTTTTCAAAATTGGGGAGACATTCTAATGTCGTATGAGAAAAAGAGCTAACCAAAACACCTAGCATGGAAAAATAGCCACCCAACCTCACCAAGGAAAAATCCCCAAATAAATAAAGTCAGGTAAAAATAATAGTTATATCACAACAATATATGAGTACCCCACACCACTTTCCCACTAGTTATATTGAAAATCATACGCATCAGCCCTCCCCCGCAAATCCCACTACAATCCCACTTCTACCCCCAACAACAACCATATAGGCCATCCTAACTGCACGATTATCCTGCCTACAACCACACCAGCAGACACATGTGCGTAATAACCACCACCACGGTCGAAGAGACATTGTATATAAAAACCACTACAATTCCTTAAAGGCACCTGGTTCTCATACCAAAGACCATTGGGAACTATCCAGCCTGCACACATCTGGGATAACAGACCAAATACACCCTGCCCAAAGTGTCATGGGCTATAATGAACATCATGCCATCATAGCATGCATGAAGAATTTTTTTCCACATGGGAGAGGGAGTAGAAAAAATCTAATAACCATCCACTCAAAGGAATTGTGGAAAAAACACCCTCCCCCAAGAAATGGGGGTGTTCAAGATGATGTGATGATCATGGGTGGGGTGTGTATAAGAAACAAAATATCTAGATTCTATACATCTAGGTAATCAATCACGCATCCCAACCTAAGGGTATTGAAACCAAAAACCAGGCCACACTCAACCACTCTTGCTACTTCCCCCTACATGTACAAGTACACAACCACCACAACCAGAGCATAACCCAATTCTAGAAAATAGTTACACATTGTACCCATTTTTGTTATAATGATAAACTGATTCCATTTAAATATCCCTTCACAATCGGGCAACTAATAGGCATATCAAAAATCCCAAAAAAATAACTGAATTAAAATATCCAAGAATACATTTAATCATTAACTTCCAATTCTCGTTTAAATAAAAATATCAAAATTGTATCGGTATGATCCCTTGAAGTACTAGAACCAAAACAAGACCCTAACTACCAGGTCTAAACCATATATCATGGGCTCCACATGACCTAAAATTCACAATTTGACATCCTCTCAACCAGAGATTCTATTGCACTATATTTCACCCCATAGACATTAAATATAAGAACCACTCATATGACCAGAATAGAGAAAGGGAGTTTTCAGATTTAGACAACAACATTTTTTATGTTCCTTCTTTTCATTTGGTTAATCGAGGTGATCATACAAGGGTTATTATCCATTGGGGATCCATTTAATCAACCAAGTTTATGTGATTAATCAGATTCCATATTATAGTCATTCAATAAAAACAAAATCTATAAAAACTGAGCTTCATTAGTGTGCAACAAAGGACCACCAATAACCACTATTTTTAGTGGACATGAGCCAATATAAATCACAACATAAAAATTAGGTTAAAATGAAAAAACATCATCACCATCCCCACCCTTTCATTATTTCAATGTCTATTTATTATCTTCATTAATGTTGGTTTCATATATGTCCTAAGAGAACATCATCATACCCACCTTGCATGATGCATAGTAAAGAGTGATGAAGGAAGAACCCCTACTGGGATAAGGGAATGAATTTTTCTCCTTTTGCTAAGAACTGGGGTTGCGTGATATGAAACCCCAAGAAGAACCAAGTAAGAGGGTCTCACACTGGCACAACCCATCTCTAGAAGAGGGAGTCCAAGAGCACCAAGGGAAAAGAAAGAGACCAAGGAAGAAGAATGTATCTACATGATAAATGCCATGATCCTAGAGTTACCGAAGGTGAAATCTCCAGGTGTTAGAAAAGAGGATAGTTGTTTGACTACACGGCTGGGCAGTTTCACACATCGGAATTAATTGATATTTAATAATAACCTCAGAGAAAGTGAGATAGACAATCTCATGGATGAGAGTTGATAGGTTACATTTATATCATGAAAAACTCACAACAGGGGCGTAAAATAAAATGTAAGAATGATGTGAAACTGATAAAAGGGCCCAAAATTTTAGTATGTGAAGGATCTACCCACTTTACGGGATTTATGATATCCTTTACCGGCCTTAAAACAGTCTTAAGAGGTAATAAAACATAAAAGAGACATTATGGGAAAAATGGGGGAATGAAACCCGACACCCCTTGGTGGTACTGATTGGAAAGACATGGATCGGTGAGACACCGATTGGGGCTGATTTGTGGCACCGATCAGTGATACACTGACCGGGCCGTTCGTTGGCATCCATAGGTGACACCATAGTGACACTACACCACTAACATTGATGCCCTCCTAACTCACCGTTGGTTTCTAGGACACCCTAAACTACATAATTAGACAATGTAATGTAAAAGGAAGGTATTTCTCATTACATTATATGCCTCTCAAACTATTATCATCCTAAAAAATTAAGAATAAACCCAATAAGGGTGGCATCCAAACAACTACCTTGTAAGATACCTCTCAGGGATAAACGACCCCGAGTTTCTTGAAATCGGGAATAAAACCTTGACATCTAAGACCGCATCCTTATAGTTATCACCCCAAAACACCCAAATGAACCCTAAGGATCACACTATCAAGAAACATGGATTAGTGAGTTCTTTTCCCCATGTATATATACTATCTTCTTTGGGTGGCACTGAATCTACCACACATGTTTAATCGAATCTCCACCAATGCATCTTGATTATTATTTTGGTCCTCCCTTCCCCATAGTCAAGATGTCTCACATAAAATAGAGAATAGGAAAAAAATTATCATACAACAAGCTGGGTCAAACATTACAACTGAATTATGGAACAAAATCAAAACCTAAGGGAAAATCTCAAAACAGCTCTGGGTACTCAGCATGCATCTGTGAATCCCATTCCTTGGTACTATCCGTGAGGCCACCATGCCTCTACAACACACGAACCAAGGGAATAGTCCATCCATGAAGCATCTTCTCTTTATGATCCTCAATTCGCATCGGCCGCTCCACGAACGTCGCATCATCAAATATATCCAACTCTCCCCAGTCGAGGATATGGTATTAATTGTGTAGGGATCAACAGTGATGAGATACTTGTAAAATGTTGTGGATCTTCTCCAGCATCAGTGGTAATAATAGCTAATATTCCACCTCTCGGACTCATCCCAAGACCTCAAAGTGTCTGATAAACCAAGGAGAAAGATTACTACCCATGCCAAACCGCTTCTCTCTATACTGAGTGGAGACCTTTAAGAACACGTGATCCCTAACCTCAAACTCCATGGGTATCCTCCTATGATCATAATATGACTTATGCTAGTCCTAAGCTTCCTTTATCCTTTCACGCACAAGCTGAACCTCCACGGCCCTGCCATGCACTACCTATAGGCCAAGAACTCCTGCATTCCCAACCTCTATCAATCACAGGGGTGAACGACACAGTCTTACATACAAGGATTCGAATAGTTCCATGACAATGGGAGAGTGATATCGATTGTTGTTTCCAAACTCAACCAAAGGAATGTGTTGTACCCATGATCCTCTAATGTCCAAAACTCACGTTCACAACATATCCTCCAACATCTGGATGGTCCTCTCTATATGACCATACCTCTTGGGGTGGAATGTAGTGCTACGACATAGATGGGTTCCAAAGGCATGTTGTAATACCTTCCACACTCATGATGTAAAGCGTGTATCCTAATCTAAAATGATGGTTTTGGGAACTCCGTGCAGCCGTAAAACTTCACCCACATACTTCTGTGCTAGGGCATCCACTACGATCGACTCTTTAACAACAAAGAGGAGATCTGAATTCATCAATTGTTCCACCACTCCCTAGAAGGGATCAAAAATTCACTCATCCATATGTAGTCTTTTGATTAAATCCATTGAGACATTGTCCCATATCCACTCAGGAACATCTACGATCTGCAACAGACCACCCGGAACACGGTGTTCAGCCTCCAACTACTGACACATGAGGCACCTTTCCACAAACAGCCACTGTCCACTTTACTACAGGCCACAAAAACTGACCTCTCAATCCCCATTACATCATTTGAACTTCCGGGTGTACCACCGTGGGTGAGTTTTGGAACTCACTAAGAACTCACTCGTGCATCGTCTCTGGAAAAAAAAACATCTCAGGGAACATCACCAGATTCTGGCTATCCATGGAACATACTTCTAGAGCATCACAAAGCCTAAAAGGATAATGAATCACTTCAATCTCTAAGTCTCCCCACTGATACTACGCAACTTGTCCTACCAAGGAAGACTACACGATCATCTGAAACATACAACCTCCATCATCCTCTACTCTAGTGCATAGTTGCAAATCATCCAACTCCTCCATTGCCTTCCAAGAAAATACATACTCTCAAAAACATCCTTCCTTGACTTATTTCTCTAGGAATCGGCCATAAAATTCCCCTCTCATGAGTTTTAAGAGTTCTCCAAATCGCACTCATAATGAAACTTCATCCACCTTCACTATATCAAGTTCAGGTCTCACTATGATAAGATGTAACTCAATATTTGTTGATCTGTAAAGGCCACGAAGTGTTCCCCGATGAGGTAATGTTTCCACAACTTCAGCACGAATGTAGCCACTGTAAGTTCCAAATCGTTGGTGGAATAGTTATGTTTTAGAGGGAATAACTACTTATACACATAAGCGTTCACTCAACATTTTTATATTAGCACACACCAAAATCCTAAACATGAAGCATCACAGAAAACTTTAAACATTACCCATTCCTATGGAAATCTATGAACCAGGGCATTGACCATCTTCCCTTTTAGATAACTAAATGATTCCTAGCATTTCTCACTCAATAAGAAAGCCTTGTATTTTCTGGTCAAGGCCGTAAAAGGAACTACAACTCAAGAGAAGTCAAGTAAGAACCTACAATAGTAACCTACTAGTCCTAGGAAACTACGAATCTCTTCCGTGTTTTAGGTGCTTCGCAAGAAAAAACTTCTTCATCCTTCTATGGGTCCACATCTATTCCCCGCTAAGACACCACGTGTCCATGGAAGTGCACCTCTCATGTCCAAAACTTGCGCTTTGAAAACTTCTCATAGATCTAGTGATATTGAAGGACCTACAAAACTGCCCCTATATGATTGTTATGGTCCTCCTATGATATATAGTATATTAATATTTCATTGATGAACATGACTATCAACCAATCCAGATACTTACAAAAAAACAGAGTTCATGAGTCCCATGAACACATCTGGTGTGTTTTTTAATGCCATATAAAATGACTATGAAATCAATGTGCATGTACCTGCATCTAAAAATTAGTCTCTATGATGTCATAGTCATTCCCCCTCATCTGGTGATATCCAGACCAAAGGTCAATATTAGAGAACAAACTTTCTCCATTCAACTCGTCAAAAAGGTCTTCAATCATTGGGAGGTGGTAACAGTTCTTGACTGTCACCAGACTCAATATTCGGTATTCTATGAAAATACTGAGACCAAATTTTTAATTCATTGCAAATAATATTGGATCAACCTATGTTGATATGCATGGTTGGATAAAACCTCTCTTCATCAGGTCATCAACCTAAATATGCAACTCTCATAATTCAGAAGTTGTCATCTAATAGGGAGCCATCGAAATTGGATGGGCACCGGGTTGTAAGTATATCTTGAACACAACATCATGATAAGGGGGTAGAGTCATGCATTATTTGGAAAAGTATTCTGGGAACTCACTAAAAATACCCAGAACTTCCACAATCTCAAAGTCTTCCAATTCCACTAACAGCTCGGCTAACAAGGAAACAAGGGGCCCAACATGCCAACCACCAACCCGGAAACCCCGATCTCTATCAAAAGATACACAATGGACACCCATATTTGAGAAAACAACCATTCTCTCGTAGTAGTCGATAACATTGATCTTGGAAAATAGCCATTCTATGCCTAGGATTTCATCGTATGGATGGATTTTCAAAATAAATAGATCCCCACTAGATTGATGTGGGCCCCAACATCTGTATTCGTCCTCAACTAACATCAAATAGATTTTTCTAACTACCAAGTAGAATGATCAGCACTAGAGGTATGTAAAGCCTTTCTATATCTAGGAACAAGGAATGGGCTGGACTTAGTGAAACAAAGGAGTGTGAAGCTCTTGAAGCAAACCAGGCACATGCAAGAGTACTAAACATAACGATCGTACCTCAAACAACCAATGGTCCTGCTAGAACCGATGCCTATACAGTGTGAAACATCCCACACGAAAATCCTCTACCCCTCTACTTTCAGCCACCTCCCTGACCATGCCCTGGTTGAGGTCCCTGAGGATCCCCCTGAGGCCGACCTCTTCCTGCAACGTCTTCTCTCGGAGGGGCTGGGGGCTGCTTCTATTGCTGAATGGGCCGGGCTAGAAACTGTTGCTGCTGAGGTAGGCAATGAAAATTCCCACCGCCACTATTATGAACATAGATATGTAATTGGGTCCATTGATTCACATGGATTCCATAAGTAAAACACCTTGTTCATAGGCCCATGGAGAAAGGGTTAGGACTGGGAGATCGGAACTAGAACTACTAAGGTCTGCTCCCCACCAGTCAAAACATGGAAGAGCTTGATGCTTGAGGCCTACTGCTAATGGCCTTTCCCTTTGACTAACTTAACTGTATCCCCTCTCGTGATATGAATACTAGTGTTTTCATCCCCTCCACTAGTTCAGCCTTCTTTTGAACCTCCATGTACATTGGTAGAGTGAGGGGAGTTACAACATACCGAAGACAAGGTCTGAGTGCCTCCCCAATGTGCCATTTCCATAACTCCTCATCTATAGAGAGGTCCAAAGAAAAATAATTGATATCCTTCAACTTGATCCTTAGTTACCTCACCATCATACTCTCTTGATGGAGGAAGAGCATCTCTTGCCTATTTTCATCTTTAATCGAGGAAGAAATGAATTCGGTCCAGAAATCCTTCTCAATGACATTCCACAAAAACTCAGCTTCCTTCTTCTCCTTGAGATAAAGCATCCACCACTGTCCTAGTGCTCCCCTTATCTAGCCCACAACCATAAGAAATCAGTACCATATCAGATCCCAAATCAAGTTGAAAGCAATCACCGGCTCCTCGAGACATCTCTCTATTTCCATGTCTGAGACACTGCCATCATACATTCCCAGAGTCTTTTGCTGGAAGGAATTATTCCCCTACTCTTGATCATCCCTTCTCAGATCAAGAATATTAACCTGTTGTGCGTCGACATCCCATACCACTCAGGGACGATGTCTGGGTGCGATAGCTGAAAGCAGAAACAATTAATTCCTATGCCCAAGTAGTGTAAGATATTCCTATAAAAAATTATAAACTTTTTATTTATTTTAAATTTCAAAAACACCCAAGCCACAAAAAAAACAAGTCATTATGACACATGTACCTTTCCGAGGGTCTCTACCATGGAATTAGTGTAGCTTAACTTGGTCGTTCAGTAGGTCTAGATTCCTTTCATCAGATCACAGGGGTCCTTAAAATCTCGTGTCATAACAAGTCTTCCCTAGAATATATCATGCACCATGATTGCCTAACAAAATTTCCTTACACTCCCAGGAAATCCTCACTATGCCTAACCCATAAATCAATCATCTCTATCAACCATCACCTCTAATACCATTCTATCACAACCCACCTTCTCCATGTTGAGGGAAGGGATATCAATCTAAAAGACCCTTCCTTTTTCATGTTGATGGAGATATAATGACCCTGGAGTCCTTTCTTCAATAGGACCTATAGTTTCGACTAGAACCAAGGGTATATAATCGTATGTAATAGGGAAGGAGTTACCATTTTTATTTAATAAGATTGGGAGATAAGATGGTAAGTCCCAAAAACACCAAGAACTAAATATATAAGTAATGAAAAGAATCCATACCCACATGCATGTTCAAAATAAACTGATACAAGGTATAAGAAATCCCTGAACGAATGTACCAAAAAAATAAAATGTATTAGTATAACTATCCTGATGCCCGAGCAGTAAGGCCTAGCACGATCCTCAATGATCTATTGTTTTCCTAAAAGTAGTTTTATATATGTAGGGTGAGTATATAGGTATACTAAATAGAGAAACCAAAATCTCTCGTGCACAAATGGGGAGTCATTTTAATGCCATGTGAGAAAAAGAGGTGACCAAAACACCTAGAAAAGAAAACTATCCACCATGCCTCACCAAGGAACAATCCCCAAATAACGCATGTGAGGTAAAAATTATAGTAATAGAACATCGATATTTGGGTACACCACACTGCTTTCCCACTGGTTATTTAGAACGTCCAAAGAATCATACCTCCCCCAAAAATCCCACTATAGTGCCACTATCTCCTCCAACAATGACAATATGGGCCATCCTAAACAGATGTTTATCACACTTACAACCCCCTGGGCCACCGCAACCTCACAAAACTATGACTGTAAGAACCTGTGCTTCAACAACCACTACCATGGCCAAATCCACCAGGGCCTCATCCAGATGACACTTGGGAAACAAACTTTCCCCCACACACCTAGGCCAACACACCAAACACACCCAGGACAAAAATTCTTGGGCCATAATGAAACTCAGACCATCACAACCTACCCTATGAATATTGGGCTACCTGGAAGTGGGAGAAGAAATGTGCTAATAACTATCCACTAAGAGGAATGTTCATAAAAACACCCTCCCCCATGAAATGGGGGTGTTTGGAACAAAGTGCTCAATATGGGTGGGGTGCGTATAAGAAACACATGAACTAAATTTTATAAATATAGGTAGTCAAGAGCACATCCCAACCTAAGGGCCCCAAAACTAAAAACCATCCCACAAACATTCACTATCGCTTCTAACACTACATAAAAAAGTACACAACATCCACAAATAGAACACAATCCACTTCTAGATAATAATTCCCCATTATAACTATCACCATTATCATTCTATTGTGATTACATTTAAATATCCATCTACTACCGGGCAACTGAAATTCATAACCAAAAACTAAGACAAAAATTGAATGTAAACAACCAAACATACATTTAAGCATTCAATCCTAGTTATCTTGTATGTTACCACATAAAAATGGGATCTGTGAGATCCCTCAAAGTACTTGATCCAAAACAATACCCAACATACTAGGCCAAGAACACTTAATGTGGGCTCCACATGGACTCATATTTAAAAAATGAAATCCTCTCAACCATTGATTCCATTCCCCTCTACGTCACCCCACAAACATTAAATATAACAACCATGCATATCACTATAACTGGGTAAGGGAGTTTTTGGATTTAGCGAACACCATTCATTAATTTCCATTTTTTTGGTTAACCAAGGTGATCACACAAAGGTTCCTATCCATCATGAATCCATTTAATAACCCATGTTTATGTGATTAATCATTTTCCATATTACATTCATTCAATTACAAGATCATCCAAAAAAGTAGTGCTTCATTAGTGTGCTGGAAAGGACCACCAATGACCATGATTTTTAGTGAACATGATCCCATACATTTCACAACATAAAAATGAAGTTAAAATAAAACAACAACATCATCTTCCCCAACCCTTCATTCTTTAAAAGTTCATATATTATCTTTTTTAAATTTAATTTCATCTAAGCCCCCGGAGAACATCCTCATACCCACCCTACATGATGCGTAGTAAGGAGAGATGAAGGAAATAAAAAATAAGTTATCATAATGAATTTAAGGTAATAATTTATTCACTAAAAATATAAAATTAATTATCATAATATAGATAAATCTTTTATATTTTTAAAATTTTATTTCTAATTGAATATATCCCCTCATTAACCCTATTTTAATAAATTATACTTGTTAAAAATATGAGTGTGACATGTTTTAATTTTCAAGAAATAAAATATTATAAAGGTCATAATCTCATCCAAATAAAAAAAGGTCATATAATATTAAATTAGATATTATGTATATAAGTAGCTCAAAAGTTTTTTCACGTTTTGGGGATATTTAATAGTCCTTATAATTTTATGTTTTACAAAAATTAATAGATTTACCATAACTATGGAAATAAAAATACTATAGTTTCTATACATATTGACCAAAAATAAAAGTAACCTATTTTAAAAAAACTATACATTGATTCAGAATATGGAATCCTTTTTTCCATATTCAACCCACCTATGTGGAAGATTTTAATCTAAAATTAAACCGGCAAATAAAAATGAAAAATGTTTTTTATAATAATTCACTTTAATGTATAAAATGTTTTTATACTACATTCAAATATAAAATTGATATAAAAAATAATTACTTTATTATTTTATGTCAACATTAATTAAATAAAAAATAAAACTATTCCAAATAATAATTTTTTCTTAGTAAATTTAATAAATTAAAATATAGTTTTCAATAAAATTTAGTACATTCCATTATTCATTGAAAATGAATATTTTATAAAATTATAAAAACTCACTATATGATAATTTTGACATGGTGAATTCATATATATAAATAATTTTTCCAAATAATTTTTTTAGAAAAAATTTAAATTTATTATAATATTTAATCATAAAAATAAAGAAATAACTATTATCAAAGATACTGTATTTTTGAAGAATAAAATTTCATTACTAAAAATTGTGTGATTACATTCTAATAATTTATCAATCTAATAATATTTAGTTATAAATTTATATTTATTTAATAAATTATATATTCCAATTAGTACACACAAATTTCATGTCTAGGTTATGAAGACACATAATATTTTAATAATTTTACTTGGTTTGTTTAAATTCATTTTTGTGTGTAAGGCTTGATTTAGAATAAATAATAATATTTTATTGGAAACATTTCATAAAAATAATGGAGTGTTATAAAAAAAACTATCACATAGTACTTATTTTAAAAAAAATCATGGAAACAAACCTCCCGTAGTATGATATTGTCCACTTTTGGTAGCACTGGATCACCCAGATGGTTTTAAAAAATGTTGTAATATAATTTTTCTGGATCAAATATGTGTTTTAACATTTTCATGCATGTGAATCCATAAAACATATACCAAAATGTTAAAAAATACATATCTAAAAAAAATATTAAATGCTCAAACAACACATAAACTGTAACGCCCTGACCCTAGAATCCCATATTCGATGATTTATTTTAATACATTAGAATGATTACAATTAATCATGTCCCGAAGGATTGATAGGTTTAGCATTCCTGGAAAATAGATTGCATATATGAATGTTACATTACATTATAAAATGAAAAACAACAACAACATTGTCTTCATTGAAAATATTCATATCACTTAGACTATCCCAGTAGGTTAGTTATAATATACTTCTTCATCTCTGGGGAAAAATAATATATCGATATGGGTGAGATCATATGCTCAGTAAGGATAAAAATATAGAGGAAACATTCATCAATAAGCTTAAACATTTAAGGAAATGTATAAAACTAAAACAAAATCCTTTTATACATAAATTTTACCATATAATGGAAAAGATAAATCGAAAAATTCAATTTACTTATTCACATGGATATTCTACTAGTCGAATAATCACATGTAATATCAATTGCTAATTTTGTAATGATGGAATGCATAATTCCAGTCTTCATAACCACATAGTCAATGCCTTTTTCCACGACTACAAATAAGATTTTTTCAAGCCCTTTTTCCATGAAACTAGTTTGTCTCATTAGACCTACCGATGCATCGAGGATCTATAGTGGGCTGCACCCCTCACTTACTAAGTCCAATGCATTCCTTATATGAAATTTTTTAGACATAACATAAACATTTATATTAAAACTAGCATATGAGATGTCAATACTCTATCCATAAAACATGAATGGTATAAAAATGACACATCCACAGTAAAACATATCACAAAACCATCAATAAAATATGAAATATTTGTATCATAATAAATCAACCACAATCAAGAATAATATCACGTAAAGGATGTTGACATAATTGAAAATGATCAGAAAAAATCTTTGCGATAAATATTCCTTTTTCATTAAATCGTTTAAAAGTCATATAAAGGAAGACATTTAAAACATAGATTTGAATAAAAGTGTCCAAAACCACATTAAAACTTTTTAATGGAATTAAAATTTTAAAAAATTCATGTTCATATAAAAAATCCTTAAAATCATTTTGAAAACATTGATATTAATGATAAAGGTTTAGAAGAATAAATCATTAAAACATTAAAAAAATGTTTTAGTAAAAATTAAATTAAAAAGAATCCTTTTGAAAACTATTTTATGAAACATGTCTATGGATAATAAATGTTTCCAAATAGATACATATGTAAAAACAATCTCGGTTAATAAAGAAATTGTGAAATTAACCCTTACCTTGCACTTTCCTTTGGTCGATGGTACATTTAACCTCCTATATAATGACCATAGTATATTATTAAATTATACCTGAACCATATTAATATTTATTATATCATACATGATTCATTTATGACTTTATACTGGCTATTTAATAATGATTTATATGTTAAACTAACATTTCAGGTAAAACTCGCTTTTTTTATTGTATGAGTTTTAACTCGTAATTCTTGATCGTATCACGTATATCATGATTTAAATAATTCCAGAATATAAAAAATGATTTATATATCATATATATAATATAAATATGTTTAATAGATAGACATATGAAATTGAAAACACCATTTATGGAGATGGTATGTCGTACGTCCACTTAACAGTTGTTTCCTTTTTCACATCGTTTTGAACGAAAGTAAGTGAATAAGATATATGTAATAACATATATATATATATCCCATATAATTATTATTTCATATATTAAATAATTATTAATAATATATATTTTTATAATCATCGATTAATGGTGAACGTGGAAATGAATCGCATAGCATCGTGGAGACGGTAATTCGTACATACACACGAGTGAAAACATCATTATATTTATGGTGAAACCATATGTAATTGGATGGTATAAAATAAATAGAGAATAATTTTCATGTTATATTTATTATTCTCATAAGTTATACTCATTATTATACCCATTTAAAAAATGATGTTTTTGAATAACAAACTACACCACGACGTGGAGATGGTAAGTTGTACGTACGCACATATGGTGACTTAGTCATTTATAGGATGGATAGATTAAATAATATGGTTTTAACATATTTATAATAACATAAAAGTATTTAGGAGGAACTGTAATTATTATATGCTTATGGAAAGAACAAATAAAGAGGAAGTGGAAGAAGAAAAGAGCTTGAAATAGGGCGGTGAAATAATTACCTCTTCTTCGGGTGTTTCCTTTTTAGTTGATCAAAAAGGATCCATTGGTTGGCATTATGATCAAATTAAGGGCTCTATATTGATTTTAAAAAAGTTGGTTGGATATTTGTGCTGGGTTTTTCCGAGCTAAATGGGTTTGGAATTGTGATTTTTAGAGAAGGAGAAGTGCCCTTTTATAAGAGAGGTGTGGGTCACTTTAGAAAAAACATGAAATATTATTTTATAATAAAATAATTTTAGGTTTCTAATGGATTAAAAATGAATTATTTAGAGTATAAGGTGGTTATGGGTCTAAATGATCTCAAACAATAGGTTTTAGACAAGTTTTGGTACCATTTTAACCTTATCTTTTAGATTTAACTCTTAGTTAAAAATTTTAAATTTTACCGTGTCTTCTAGTATTATTACACTATATGGTTAAAAAAAGTACTCTAATCTTTAAATATAACCTCAAGTGGTTAATTAATAAGAAATATAATATTATTTAATCCCTTTGGAGGAACCATAGAGTTTTAAAAATATTATATCATCCAATAATATTGTATTTGTTTTAAATATTAATATATGTCAATTTGGACATTATTTGGTATTTGGTTTTGGTGAAAGTCATAACAACTTGATTACTTATAACACAATAAATTTAATCAACCCTAAAATGTCATAGTCATATATAAAATTCATTTATGTCATAGAAAATTTGAAATTTTATTTATTTTAATATTTATAATACCATTTATTCGATTCTTTCATTAATAAATTAATTATTGCATCATCATTATGTCATAAATTAATTTGATTATTTAATGTCAAAAAATTATAAATAAACTACCATGATGTAGGAAATATATTTGTCTTTATAATGAATATTTATAGTCGATTTTATCTTATGTACAACCTAATATTAAAAAGGTTTTATTTATTAATCTTTGGATTTAACACTCTTAACACTTCTTTAAATAAAATAATAATAAATGTCCTAATCTAATAAAAGTGGAACTAAAGGATCATATTTTATTAATAAGGTTTTTTTGTGGAATTAAACTTATCCAATATATGTAGGACATGTCTTAGTGTAATTATAATATCATTTTTACCTTTAATTACTCTATTTACTTTTAACCGGGGTAAATAAAAGTCAAAAGTCACTATTCACCAAAAAAATATTTTCATCTTATTGAACCAGATTTTACTTAATTATATCAACCGTGTCTCTAATATTTTTGGAATTCAACTCAAGGAAGTTGTAAAATTATGTTTTATGAAAATTTGCAAATGCTCCTAGGAGGGTAAAAGAGGTTAAAAAGTTCAATAAAATTTTATACATCTAATTTATTTATAAAATGACTCCAGTGAATTAAATTAAACTTATATAGGTATTATATAACTATTTTTACATAAAATAAATTTAAATAAAATACATAATTATTTAAATAAAAAGTCAATTTTAAATAGTAACGAAGTGTTTTTCACTATTCATAAAAAAACTACACGTTTTTAGAAAAATACCAATAATTTAACCTAAGATAACTTTGATATTTAAAATTACAAAATGATGTCAATTTTACCAAATTAAAAATAGAGAAGTTGTATATATTAATTTACAATTAATTCTTGTTGTCAAATCCAAAAAAGCGGGATTTTAAAAAAGTAAAAACTACCAAAAGATTGACATGTGTTTGTGGAAAATTTAAGTATGAATTTACATAAAATGACCTAAATTGTATTAAATGATAAAAACATAATCTAAATATACAACCATACAATTCAATTTTATAATTTAACACTTTAAATTATTTCAGTTAAAAAAGTTGTTTTCAGTTACAATTTAGTATTATTTTAGTATTCATCAAAATATGAAAGTTATCATAAAATAACCAAAAATTTATCCAAAATTAATTTTTATTCTCCAATTTTGAAGAAGAATTTAGTTTTATTAAATTTAATATATAAAAGTGTCAAATATTTGTTTTAAAAATTATTCTCTATTAAATAAGTGGTAAAATTGTATTTTTTTTTTGAAAAATACTTATTTTGTCTTAAAAATTGACTTTGTCCTAATATTATGTATAAGAAACAAAAAATAGGAATGTTATAATTATATAGGATATATATAAATTTCAAAATGCAGTTAATACTATTCATAAATTCTTTTTCAATGGCTAGTTTGGTAAGTCATGGTGCACTCGAACTTGTTGTTGCGTGTAGCGCAAGTTATTGATTTACTTTGAAGAGATACCATACTATTAAATCATGGGGTGATACATTATCACCTACAATAAATTGAGTCCTCACAATTTGAAATTTTTCTTCTAAAATAAAAGGTTTAATATTGAAAAATACCTTTGTAGAAAACCCACATTGGAAATTGGTTCAATAAAGTTTAGTTTTAATAAGAGGGAAAGGGAAATGAAAAAGTAACCACCAAATTATGATCACTATTACCAGAAAATTTGTGGAAATTAGAGAAAAATAACTAAAGGAAAAGCATAAATATTTATAGGGTGTGATTGAGTTCATCAATCACAAACAACTGTAAAATTAAGGACCATAAAACCATCAATCTAAGATTATGTAAAATATCATCGGTTCAACAAAACATAAGGTATTAGGATAACAAATTTTTTAGTTTAAGATCCATTTCCTAATGTTTAAGAACTAATTTATTCATAGAATAAGAAGAATACATATATATACATGACAATTATAGTTTTATATTTCAACTAATTACTACCACAAAATCATCTTTCACACTAATGGATAATAGAATTCAAAAATATTCTATTTATCATAATTTTATAAGGTTTAAAAAATGAATTTATAATTAAAATATCAGACCATTTTAAAAAACTAAATTATATAAACCATTACATCATGTAGGGTAGTGGTAGGTGATGCACCCTTGTTGCCCTTCGGTTGTAGGTTCTAGTCCTGCGGCCTTGCCAGACACGACAGGTTGTTACCCGACCTCCATGTTGTTCCTTTTATGAGAATCGAAAAATAATCTCAAAAATGATTTAACATTAACAATAATATCCAATGTCCAACTTAATCGATTCCAACCATTAGAATTATCCAAAATAATTCTGTCCAAACTCACTGTCCAAAATTTATAAGGACGGTAAACACAATGAAGATCTTTTTTTCCACGTAATAACATGTTAAATGTTTCATCATGTATTATTTTAAAACATCGTAACACCCTGAATTACCATAAAAACTTATTAATTTCATCCATGCTTATTTTTTAATTATATAATACTGAATATACTCCTTTATCAAAAAATGTTTTAAACTCCATCAATGGTGGAATATACGAATTATTAATCAGTTTCAAGGTAGTCAAGAATATTCAATATAATGTTCCAAATCAACCATATATTATTCCAAAATCACTACCTCAATATCAGGACTATATTATGGTTTATCTTTCTATCAACCATATATTTTCTAAAAAAATTAACCTATTATTAAGTCACATTTCTTGGCTCCACACAATCTCAAGTCCTTAATGAAATAGTACAATAGTACAGTCCTTATGTAATCTATAATTATTATAACATGTAAATCATTAATACAATATTCAAATGAAACAATACATTAATAACAAAATAAATCCTATAATCATTATACTTCATATTTAGTGGTATCATAACATGATTATTATCCATTAGAAGTATTTGGGGTATACTCTGATGATTTGGACATTGATTCACGTTGTGTCCCTACTCCTTGCAATGAAGCATTGTACATTTGAAACCTTTTTCTTACCCTTGCAATCACGTACATGGTGTCCTTTTTCATCTCACTTATAAAAAACTCTCATACACTTAATTAATTTACTAAGGTTATTATTTCCACGGTTATCACATATGGGAAAACCTACTTTCCCCTCTACCCTTTATCCATTTTTCTCTCTTCCATCCCTTTCTTCTATTGTTTCCGCTCAAATCCATAAGACTCGGACAATTATTTACTTATATTATTAGCACATGATGTTATTTCTTCATATGATGATAATATGTGGGAGACTATTTCCTTTATAAATGTTGGCTTAATCCATGAAATATATGATGCTTCTTAATCATTGGATCATACAAATTGTTGGAGTTCTCATTCCTTCTAATATGAACCATTTCTAAAAAATGGCATACACTATGAATGTTTATGAATCACAATGCATAATTCAAAACTTGAAAATAAAAAATTTAATTTGAAAAGATTAATCATAGAATAAATAATCATAAAACGTTTTCTTTGAGGAAGTATGTACTCCTCAATCCTTCATAAAGGCGTGTAATGAAAATGTGAATTATCCTAAGCATATCTCCCAAGATTGTCGTAACCAAGAGTGAAAAAAGGCATGTTGTCATGTACCAGAATACCTTGGGTCAAGACCAAAACAGCTTGTCAGAGTTTTCACTCCTAGGTACATCGGTGCGTGAGCCGCCTCTACCTACTCGTATCCAGATAGGGATGTATTGCTTGGAAAATTCCCAAAATCTCTATGTTACCAAATTTATAGGAATTTTTCTATACTAATCCTAAAATTATATCTTTGGGTAATGTTCTCTAATAAGAGTTTTTATAAATATATTTTCCATGGTTATTGTTAAACTTCCTCTGATACCAAATGTATTTCCCTGAACCAAGAAGCCCAAAGTCGGTGCATTATTTTAATACATTGGCATGATTACAAGGAATCATGTCCTGAAGGACCGATATGATTAGTAATCTAGAAAAATAGATTACATACAAGAACATTACATTACATTATAAAATGAAAAACAACAACAACATTGTCTCCTTTGAGCACATTCATATCCCTTATACTGTCCCTGCAAATAAGTAATAATATACTTTTTCACATCCTGGGAAAAACAAAACATAGAAAGGGGAGAGCTCAAATGCCTAGTAAGGATAACAATATACCAGAAAATTTCATAAATAAGTAGAAACATTTAAGGAAATGTATAAAAATCAAACAAAAGCCTTTAATACTTAAAATTCAGCATAATATGGAAAAGATAAATCATATAATTCCATTTAATTATTCACATTGATATTATACTAGTCGAATAATCACATGTAATATCATTAGCTAATTTCGTAATGATGGAATGCATAATTCCAGAATTCATAAACACATAGTCAATGAATTGGGCCAAGACAACAAAAAGATTTTTTATGGCCTTATTATAAGACACTAGTTTGTCTCATTAGACTTGATGATGCATCTTGGAGCTATAGCAGGCTCCACCCGTCACTTACTAAATCTAATTAAATCCTCATATGAAAAGGTTTAAACATAATATAAACATTTACATTAAAACTAGCATACGAAATGTTAATAGTCTATCCATAAACCATGAATGGTATATAAATAACACATAAATAGTCAAACATATCACAAAACATTCAATACAATATGGAAGATTGGTATTATAATAAATCAACCTTGATCAAGAATAATATCTCATAAAGGATGTTGACATAGTTGAAAATGATAAGTAAAAATCGTTGAGAGAAATATCCATTTTAAATGAAATCATTTAAAAGTTTTATAAAGGAAGTAATTTTAAAGATATTTTTAAATCAAAGTGTCCCATACCAATTTGAATCATCTGAAACAAATTAACATTTTAAAACATTTATGTCCATATAAATAAATCCTTAAAACCATTTTGAAAAAATGGACATTAATTAGAAAGGTTTAGAAGAATAAATCATTAAAGCATTTAAAATTATGTTTTCCTAAAAAGTACCTTAAATAAAATCCCATTTAAATCTCTTTGATGAAACATGGACATGGACAATAAATATATCCCAGAAGATACTTACATAAGAACAATCTCAGATAATAAAGAGATTGTGAAATTAACAATTACCTTTCACATTCCTTTGGTTGAGGGTACATTTAACCTGCTCTATAATGACCATAGTATGTTATTAAATTATACCATAACCATATTCATATTTATTATATCATATATTATTCATTTATGACATTGTACTATCTATTTAATAATTATTTCCATGTTAGATTAACATTTCGGGTAAAAATTGATTTCTTTATCGTACGTGTTCTAACCTGTAATTATTTATCGTATAACATAGATCATGATTTAAATACACCCAGAATATAAAACATGATGCATATATCATTTATATATATATAATATAAATATTTATAATAGATTGATATATGAAATGGAATACACCATTTATGGAGACAGTAGATCGTATGTACGCATAAATGTTGTTTCCATTTTCATATCATATTAAACAAATGTAAGTGAATAATATATATGTAAGTATATAAATATATATATATAAATATCCCGAAGAATTATTATGTCATATATTACATACTTATTAATAATATATATTTTTATAATCATCGTTGAATGGTGAACATAGAAATGAATCGCATCGCGTCGTGGAGATGGTAATCCATACATATGCATGAGCGACAATATCCTTATATTGATGGTGAAATAATATGTAATTGGATGGTATAACATATATACATAATCATTAACATGTGATATTTGTTATTTATATCTGTTATACTGTAACACCCCGAACTTTTATGTGAAGGTTTCTTTTTAATTTCTTTGACGTCTTGTGTTGTACGCTACACCAAGATTATCTTGCGCGATACGCATCACTGTACTAGCTTGTAGTATATGCAAACACTATTATTGTCTTATGTTTCATGCTAGATTGACCTTCCTCGATAGCGTATGTTATACGCAATACTGAGTTTCACTAAACAACGATATATTGTTAGAATATTATTATGAACTAGCCGTTATGAATAGCAGTAACTGCATTTTAAATTTTATGACATTATAATTAATCTTACACATATTATATAAATTTGTAAGAGAACAAAATAAATATTTCAGGTAAAATATGTATTTTTTAAAAAATACAGTTTCACCGACTTTTGATGGAATACCCACTTTAAATATAGTTTTTGACAAGTTTATAAGTTCATTTTGAAAAAATAAAATTCTTCTTTGGAATCAGGATATAAAAAAAATTTGGATAAAATTTTCATATTATTCTGATAACTTTCATATTTTCATGAATAGTAAAAACACACTTTTTTTAATTAAAAACATCTTTTTTCATCATAATAATTAATATGGTTAAAATATAATATTGAAAGATTTTAAAGTATGAATGGAATATATTATTACCATTTAATATATTGTATATAATTAGAATTGATTTTACATTGAATTCATAGGTAAAATATTTTCAATCTTTTGCAATGTTTTAACTTTTAAAACACGTTTTCTTAACAACGAGATTAATTTTAAATTATTTTCCGAAACTTCTGTGATTTGAAATTGGAAAAATGGATTCCATATATGGAATCAGTAGGTCAAAATTATGTTAATAGGATACTTTATATTTTTGGGCACTAAGAATAGTAACTACGATAAATTTTATTCACTATAGTTAAAGGTAAATCGAGTAATTAAGGGTAAATATAATATTATACAAATACCATAACACTTGTATTAATATAATTGGATGATTATATTTCGTCCTAAGGAATATTTGGGTCGAAATGGAATCCATTGGAACCCACTTGGATGTGATTATGACCTTTAATTTATTTTATTTTAAAGAAAGTGAAATATGTCTCACTCATACTTTAATAAGTAATGTATTTTTAAAATAAGGTTATACAAAATATAAATTTGACTATAAATACTCATTTAAAAGCTAAAATGTTTTTTTTATTTTTATGTTAATTTATTTTTAATTTTTAATAAATATTTAATTACCTTAATAGCTTATACATTAATGATGCAGAAATTATTTACTTAGTGAAAAATAAATAATATAGTTTTTATTAAAGTAATAATACCCATCAAAAGACCTGAAAACATGACCAAAACTTATTGGTAGAGTATATATATACCATAAGAATCCAAGGGTCTTCTTGGGGACCATTTGGAGCCGTATAAAATAGATTTGGACATTTATATTATTTTATTTTAAATGATGTCAAAGTTGTCACTTTCAGAATTTAATAAATATAACAATTTATATGTTGTTATTTTAAGATGATAAACTAAAGAAAAAGTATTATTATGAATGATATTATATTTATATTCATCATATTATTTTATTTTTAATTTTTATGCAAAAATAAGTATATTAAATAATTATACACAAATGTTGTAGTAATTATTTCATCAAGAGAAATATCAAACAAATGTTTTTAAAAATATTAAAATAAATATTATATGAACTAATTATTTTTATACACAAATTTTCTAGATGAATATGAAATGTTAGGAGTATATTAAATATTTTGTTTCTAATATATCTTCTGTGTGGAGTTTATTTAAATTCAAATAAATGAATAGTGTCAAAATTAATACTATTGTTATTTTATAAAAATAACATATTATTAAAATGTTTAAAAATAAAAAAAATATTTAAAAATTATAAATTGAAATTTATATGTTCTATGATTTAATAAAGTACCCAATTATGGATAATTCACAATAGATAAGTAATTATTTATATCAATTTAAAATTTAGAATATTATTACCACTAATAAAATAAAATAGATTAAATAAGGATAAATCATGTTCATAAGGTTTAAAATAAATTTAAAACACGTATAAATTTTATTGGTTTATGAGATTACAAACCTATCTCATATTTGATTTTGATTTGAGTAATTTTGGATGTTTTTAATTAGGGTTATAATTTATATTAAATTAATATTTTTGAGGATTCCAAAGGTACCCCTCTCCTCCATTATAAAAGTGAACCTCCTCCCTCTCATCTCCACAAAACTTTTAACCTTCAGGCTCAGCCAAACCCTAACAATTTAACTTATACACTTCCATATAAACCTACTAGAAGTCTTGGTCTTCTTTAAGGCCCAACTTTAGTGCCCTAAGAGGAGGTTAAGAGAAGGTGTGTCGAAGAAGAGGTAATCTCTTCTACCGATTCTTTCAAGTTTCTTTATTCTTCTACTTCCACTTCATTATTTGTTTCATTATAAAGTAAAAAGATTAGTATAAATAATATACTGATATGTTATTATAAATATGAAACAACCCTATTTCACCTTCAATCCATCCTACGAAAAACAAAATCATCGTACGTGTGTACGTACGGAATACCGTCTCCACGACGTGGTGTAATCTGTTTTTGCACCACCACCTTACTTGGATGAGTATTGTGGTGTAAAGAATAACTATATATGGATATTATAAAATCATACTGATTCTGAGATATTATATCATCCAATCCAATTTCATTCAATAATTATGGGAACAATATCTTCACTCATGCGTACGTATGGATTACCATCTCCAGGACGTAATGATATTCATTCTCTATGTTAACCATTTAAGAATAATTATAAATTATATATAATGAATTATAATGATATATATGACATAATAATGCTATTGGATATATATATATATATATGTCATCTACATACTTCCATTCAAGTCAACAAGTAAAGGAAAGCAGCGTTCATGCGTACGTATGGCCTACCGTCTCCATAAACGGTGTGTTTCATTTAATTTATCTATATTATATATATATATATATACATAATATATGTGATATATAAATCATGTTTTACATTTTTTATGTAATTAAATCATGATATAAGTAATAATAATATCATGAAAAAAATTCCAAACCCGTACGATAAATGTAACAATTTTACCCAAAACATTGCTTTAACATGGAATTGACAAAAGAACAGGTAATATAAATACATAAGTGAATCATATATGATTTCATAAATATTATTATGGTTCTTTTACAAGTTAATAATATGTTTAAACCCACTATACAGGAGTCTCGGACACATACGGTGGAAATTGGACATAAGGTAAGGGATAATTATTCCAATCTCGTTATTATCTAAGATTGTTTATTCGTAAGTATTTACTGGGGTTATATTTTCCATCAATGTCCATAAAAATGTTTTTAATAAATTATTTAATATTCATCAATGTATGTTTAAAGTCATTTTTACCCCTATTTGACTTTTACAATGTGTTATGGAATGAATTTACTTTTGTTTACCATATGAGGAACTTTTTGACTTTTTCTTTAAAAGTACGAGGAGAATGTTTTTTTAACTTATATGGCATGAACAGATTTTTATGTTTTCATAACACCTAATTTTCATGAAGATTAATCTACAAGATTTCATTATTATTTTCAAAAAAATATTTTTCTTTTAAAATTAATTTTCATTTTTTGAAAAGAAAATGATTTTGAAGAAGAAAGGATATTTTCCTCAAGAATTCAATTCAAGTGTTTTGTCAAAACTATTCTCCATCTAAGATGGCATTATTTAGTATTATTTTGTTTCAACTATAATGTATCTATTATTGAAATTGTTTTATTATTCTTATGATTAAATGATATCCATTTGTTTTATATGGATTACATTAATATGGGATGATGTTTATGAAACCCATTTTATTCATTAGGTTATGATGAATGATTTTTGTTTATTATGTGGCACAAGAACGAATGATTTTATTATGAGATAGGTGAATACTATATCTCCCTACAATGAATTGGGTAAGGATTTATATCTCATGAGATAGATATGGTTGGAACGTCAGCTTAATCCGGTTCAGTGATACAGGACTGGAATGAGGAGTGAACTCGATTCAGTAAGGGACTTTGTCCACTACAATGGTCTTAGCAGCAATGCCTTCACTACTATGGAAATCATAACATGTGCTTAATGGTTTCCAAAATTACATGTTTTATTACCATTCTATTTTATCATGGATAATGTTCATTTATGATCTATGCCTTATCCACTGCCAAGATTTATGTCATTACTCATGATTTTGATGTTTTATGTTCATGTTCTTACGTTTAAATGTTCAGGGATTGTTTTATGTTCTCCATGTTTACCCTTACAGAGTATTTGAGCTAACCTTATTTATGTTTTCTTTTCCCGGGATGTAAAGAATGGTTATATGTAAGAAAACCAAAGTATAAGATCTTTATCGGAGATGTTGAAGATCTTTCACCATGATTAGAAGATTATGTTCTATGTTTCCAAAGACACTAAACTAATACAGTATTTGGGCGTCTGTTTTTGTCATGTATTAAGTATTCCGCAAAAGTAATGTAATGTCTATTTACGTCAAGAATGGGTCTCTACAGTTGGTATCAGTGTGAAGGTTTAGTCAACCTTTGGAAATTAGGATGTGAAACCATTATTGAGATCCCTAGAGATATTTCTAAGGTATGTCTAGGGATGTCCCTAAGGTTATGTATTAGTATAGGTTATAGTCATAGAATTACAGTAATGATCAGATAATTAAACCTAAGATCTTAGATATTTATGGTACACCCCCTTTATTATGTTGTTTTGCTAGCATGATTTTTTCCTCTCACATTATTCTTTTTGGGTTTTAGAAAATGGATGCAAACATGAAGATTCATGTTAATGGAGAATATGATGGACAATGGAATGATATTCTTCATGAGCTACCAAATAAAACGGTATTTGAAAGGAAAAACCTATTTATTATGACTAATCAATAATCTCATAATATGGTCAATAATCTCAGCTTTGGTAAGATTCCTAACTCATCCAATAAGATAAAGATGGAGCTTCATGATGATCATAGAGGAAAGAAAGATCAATTTCTCTCATGTAAGTCATGTGGGAAGAGGCATCCACGAGAATGTTTCAATGGAATTGGAAGATTCTTCGGGTGTGTAAAAGAACGACACAATGCTAGTAATTTCAATGCAAAAGGTTCAGTTAACACAATGGACAAGGATACTGGTATTGCTAAGACATAAACAAAGGTTAATTGTTTTAAATGTGTAATGTATGGGAATTATGAAAACCAATTGCCAAAGGGAAAATCTCATGAAGATAATCATCACAGTCGCATGGGTAGTATTTTTTATTATCATGATGAAGACACTACAAATGATATATGAGATGAAAGAAGTGTTGAGGAATAAAATGATGAAGCCCGGTCAATGGTTTGAGAAGGTAGTGGAATGATTGAATGTTTATCAAGAATAATTTATGGAACTATGGAATAAAGAAAATCTACGGATTTTTACACTGTTGTCTTTCCTTGATTATTTGAAAGTATATGATGAATGGTACCAGTAAGCATGAAAATTGATTGAAATATTTTTGAAAAGAAGATGATATGTGCATAATTAATGGATAAGGAGAACATAATATGTTGGATAGTATTATTGAGCTCATTACTGATATAAGGACAAAGTGATATCATGGTTTGAGTATATAGAAATTTTGGGATTTTGGTATGTGGAATATGTTAACTTTTTAAAACATTCATGTTTTCACTAAGGTTTAATGGGTATTCATTTTTAAAGAGAATTCATGATTAAGGTATTCATATGATTGGAATGTGACCAACAAGATATATCGTATGATAGATGATGGTATTCACAGGCTCGGTAGATGAAATTTCTTGTAATTAGACAAAAGTAATTTTGATATGCCTAAAGGTTGGAATGGATTAATTTAGACATAAAATATTATTTCTTAAGGCTATAACTTTTTGATTTTATTTCTGAAATGTTATACTAGTATAGTTTTATAAAAATACAACTTGTAGGATAGGAGACAACCCGTCGAGTCAGACAAGGTTTTGAGAATCAAACCCATAACCGAAGTGCGACAGGCCTTTATCGCCTACCACTGGCCTACAGTAAGTCCCTGGTTAGTAGAAACTACTTTTATTTTATTAAGAAGTATGATAGATGAAGTATAAGTCCATTTTTAGAACCATATATGATGAATCTCACCATCGATGGACTCATGTATATAACATTTTCTAACATTATGTTTGAGACAGATGGAATGACCTATCATTTTATCACATGATCTACTAACACTTCGCAGAAGACAAATTCAACTTAATTTATTTAAGAGATGAAGTTGAAATTGTTCAAGGAAAAAACAACAGTGATATTGTACCAAAATCAGGTAAGTATTTCTTTTAATTCAAAAATTCTTCAACATTAGGGAAATGATCCTGAAAACCAAAAATGTTGTCATAATTCCCTTATATCTGATGAATCAAATGGTACCTTAGATCATCATAAATTTATGGCCTTGTGATTTTTGGATTTTTCATAACCATGTTCTCTACCGCTCTCCATCAGAACATGACAGTTAGATTTCTCTTCCATATCCATATTTTAACCTATGTTCTCCTATGTGGAAACCCAGTGACGAGTTAATTTGGGTAATCGTTATGTTTTGTAATTTATTTTTTAAAATTAAGTTTTAGTATTCCTTTTTACGATGCGGGATTCTATGAATGAAACTTCCCAGTAGTAAACCATTTATAACCCCAACAAATTTAGATGGCGAAATTCATTTTAAGGGGGGTAGAATGTAACACCCCAAATTTTATGAGAAAGATTTTTTTTAATTTCTTTGATGTCTTGTGTTGTGCGCTACAAAAAGACTAGCTTTCACTATACGCAACACTGTACTTTCTTGTAGTATACACAAACACTATTCTTGGCTTGTGTTGCATGCATGAGCGACCTTCGTCGATAGCGTGTGTTGTACGTGATACTGAGTTTCACTAAACAACGATATATAGCTATAATATTATTATGAAATAGCTGTTATGAAAAGTATTAAATAAATTTTGAATTTTATGACATTATAAGTCATCTTATACATATTATAGAAATTAGTAAAAGAACAAAATAACTTTTTCAGCTAAAATAACTATTTTTCAAAAAATACAGTTTTACCGCCTTTTGATGGCGCACCCACATTAAATATAGTTTTTGACATGTTTATAAGTTCAATTTGACAAAATAAAATTCTTATTTGGAATCATGATATAAAAATTTACTTTGGATAAAATTTTCATTTTATTCTGATAACTTTCATATTTTAACGAATAGTAAAAACACAGTATATTTTAATTAAAAACAACTTTTTTCATCATAATAATTTATATAGTTAAATTATAATATTTAATGGTTTTAAATTATAAATAGAATATATTTTTAACATTTAATATAATGTATATAATTATCATTGATTTTACATTGAATTCATCGGTAAAATCATTTCAATCTTTTGCAATGTTTTAACTTTTAAAACTCGTTTTCTTAACAACGAGATTAATTTTAAATTAATTTCTTCAACATATGTGATTTTAATTTGAAAAAATGGATTCCATATTTGGAAACATTAGGTCCAAATTATGTTAATAGGCTGTTTTTTAATTTTGGGCACTATGAATAGTAAGTGCGGTAAATTTTATTTACCATAGTTAAAGGTAAATCGGGTAATTAAGGGTAAATATAATATTATAAAAATACTCTAATACTTGTATTATTATAATTGGATTATTATATTTCCACCTAAGTCATATTTTGGTCAAAATTGAATCCATTGGATCCCACTTTGATGTGATTAAGTCCTTTAATTTATTTTATTTTAAAGAAAGTGAAATATGTCTCACTCAAACTTTAATAAGTAATGTATTTTTAATATAATGTTATATAGAATATAAATTATATTATAAATACTCATTTGAAATCTAAAATTCTTTCCTTTGTTAAATTAATTTATATTTTTTTTAAGAAATATTTAATTACCTTAATAGCTTATACATTAATGATGCAAACATTATTTACTTAGTTCAAAATCAATAATATTGTTTTTATTAAAGTAATAATACCCATCAGAAGAGCCAAAAACATGAAAAAAACTTATTGTTCGACTATATCTATACCATAATCATCAATGTTCTGACTTGGAGACCATCTGGAGCCGTATAAAAGAGATTAGGACATTTTTATTATTTTATTTTAAATGATGTCAAAGTTGTCACTTTCATAATTTAATAAATCTAAAAATTTATTTGTTGTTATTTTAATATGATAAATTATACTAAAAGTATTATTATGAAATATATTATATTTATATTCATCATATTATTTTATTTTTTAATTTTTATCCAACAAATATGTATATTAAATAATTATACAAAAATGTAGTAGTAATTATTTCATCAAGAGAAATATCAAACAAATGGTTTTAAAAATATTAAAATAATTATTATATGAACTAATTAATGTTCTCCACAAATTTTATCGATGAATATGACATGTTAGGAGTCTATTAAATATTTCTTTTTAATATATCCTAGGTTTGGATTCTATTTAAATTCAAATAAATGAATAGTTTCAAAATTAACACTATTGTTATTTTATAAAAATTACATATTATTAAATAGTTTAAAATCACAAATAATTTTAAAAATTATAAATTGAAATTTATATAGTCTAAAATTTCATATAGTACCCAATTATGGATAATTGACTACACATAAGTAATTATTTATAACAATTTAAAATTTAGAATATTATTACCATAAATAAAATTAAATATATTAAATAAGGATACATCATGTTGATAATGTTTAAAATAAATTTCCAACATGTATAAATTTTATTGGTTGATGAGAATACAAACATATCTCATCTAATCTTTGTATTTGAGTCATTTTTGAGGTTTCTATTTGGGGGTTTAATTTATATTAAATTAATATTTTCGAGGTTTCCAAAGGTGCCCCTCTCCTCCCTTATAAAAGGGCACCTCCTCCCTCTCTTCTTCACAAATCTTTGAGCCCTCAAAATCAGAAAACCCCTACCCATTTAACTTCTCAACATCCATAGAAACCTACTAGATGTCCTATTCTTCTACAAGGACCAAGTTTAGTGCCCTAAGAGGAGGTTAAGAGAAGGCGCGTCAAAGAAGAGGTAATCTCTTATACCGATTCTTTAATGTTTATTTATACTTCTACATCATCTTCTGTAGTTGTTTCATTATAAAGTAACAACATTAGTATAACTAATATACATATATGTTATTATAAATATTAAACAACCCCATTTCACCTTCTATTCATCCTACAGAAAACGAAATCACCGCGCGTGCGTACGTACGTAATACCATCTGCACGCCATGGTGTAATCTGTTTTTCCACCACCACCTTATTTGGATCGGTATAATGGTGTAAATAATAAAAATAAATGGTTATTATAACATCATATGTATTCTGATATATTATATCATCCAATCCAATTTCATTCAATAATTATGGGAACGATATCATCGCTCGTGCGTACATACAGATTACTGTTTCCACGACGTGATGAGATTCATTCTTCAGGTTAACCATTAAAGAATAATTATAAAGTATATATAATGAATAATCATGTTATATATGACATAATAATTCTACTTTATTTATTTATATATATATGTCATATTCTTACTTCCATTCAAGTCAATAAGGAAAGGAAAACATCGTTAATGCGTACATACGGCCTACCATCTCCATGAATGGTGTGTTTCATTTCATTTATCTATATATTATATATATATACTGAATATATATGATATAAAAATCATGTTATAAATTCTATATGTAATTAAATACTGATATAAGTAATAATAATATCATGAACAACAAGTCCAAACAAATTCGATAAATAAAACAATTTTACCCAAAACGCTGCTTTAACATGGAATTGACAAAAGAACGGGTAATATAAAGTCATAAGTGAATCATATATGATATCATAAATATTATTATGGATATGTTACTTGTTAATAATATGTTTAAACCCACTATACAAGATTCTCAAACACATACGATGGAAATTGGACATAAAGTAAGGTATAATTATTCCAATATCATACTTATCTGAGATTGTTTATTCTTAAGTATTTACTAGGGTTATATTTTTCATCAATGTCCATAAAAATGTTTTTCATAAAGTATTTAATATTTTTCCATGTATTTTTAAAGTCATTTTTACCCCTCTTTTAATTTTACATTGTGTTATGGAAGGAATTTTCTATTGTTCACCATATGAGGAACTTTCTGACTTTTCTGTTGAAAGTACGGGGAGAATGTTTTTTTAACTTATATGGAATGAATGGATTTTTACGGTTTAGTAACACCTAATTTTAATGAAGATACCTATACATGATTTCATGATTGTTTTCAACAAAATCCTTTTCTTTTAAAATTAAATGGAATTTTTTTTAAAGAAAATGATTTTGAAGAAGAAAGGATATTTTCCTCAAGAATTCATTTCAAGTGTTTTGTCAAAAATATTTTCCATCTAAGATGACACTATTTAGTATTATTATGTTTCAAGTATAATTTATCTCTTATTTAAATGGTTTTATTATTCTTATGATGAATTTATATCCATTTTTTTATATGGATTACATTAAGATGGGATGATGTTTATGAAACCCATTTTATTCTTTGGGTTATGTTGAATGATTTATGTTTATTTTGTGGCACAAGTAAGAATGATTTATTTATGAGATGGGTGGGACCTATATCTCCCTCCAATGAATTGGGTAAGGATTTAAATATCATGAGATGGACATGGCTGGATTGGAAGGTTAATCTGGTTCAGTGATATAGGACTGGAACGATGAGTGAACTCAATTCAGTAAGGGACTTAGTCCACTATAATGGTCTTTGCAGGAATGCCTTGGCTTATATGGAAATAATAACATGTGATTAATGGTTTCCACAATTACATGTTTTATTCTCATGATATTTTATCATGGTTAATGTTCCTTTATGATGTATGCCTTATGAACTTCCAGGATTTATGTCATTAGTCGTGATTTTTTTGCTTTAGGTTCATGTTCTTACGTTCAAATGTTTAGGGATTGTTTTATGTTCTCAATGTTTACCCTTATTGAGCATTTGAGCTCACCCTTTTTAGTATTTCTTTTCCCATGATGTAAAGAATGGTTATAGTTAAGAAAACCAAAGTTGAAGATCTTTATGGGGGATGTTGAAGATCTTTCACCATGATTAGGAAGATTATGTTTCGTGTTTCCAAAGACGCTAAACTAATACGGTCTTTGGGCGTCTGTTTTTTGTCATGTATTAAGTATTATGAAAAAGTAATGTAATGTCTATGTACATAAAGCTTTAGTCTCTACATATACTCATTATTATACCCATCCAAATAATGAAGTCTTTTAATAAAAAAACTACACCACGATGTGGAGACGGTAAACTGTACGTACGCACGTATGATGACTTTGTCATTTATAGGATGGGTAGAATAATGAATATGATTTTAACATATTTATAAAAAAATAACAATATGTAGGAGTTAATAGAGTTATTATTTTATTATGGAAACAAAAAATATAGAGTAATTTTAAGAAGAAACAAACTTGAACGATGGTGGTGAAATTATTACCTCTTCTTCCGGTGTTTCCTTTTGAGTTGATCAAAAGGGCTCCTTCAGTTAGAATTAAGATAAAAGTAAGGACTCTATATTTATGTGAATAAATATGGGAGGATATTTGGGCTGGGTTAGGCCAAGACAAATGGATTTGTGGTTTGATTTTGAGAGATGGGGAAGTACCCTTTTATAATAGAGGTGAGGGTCACTTTAGGAAAATCTAGAAATATTATTATATAATTAAATCATTTTAAGTTTTTAATGGCTTAAAAATGATTTATTTCAAAGATAATATGGTTATGGGTCGATATAATATCATCCAATATGTTTTATACATGTTTATGTAACCATTTTACCCTTACATTTTAGATTTCACTCTTAGTTAAATATTTTAACTTTTACCATGTCTTCTTGTATTCTTACAATATATGTCTAATAAACATGATCTAAAATTCCAATAGAGCATAAATTGATTCATTAATGACATATATAATATTATTTAATCTCTTAGGGAAAAAATTAGATATTTTGAAACATTATATCAACCGATAATATAGTATTTGTTTTGGAAATCAGTTTATTTCAATTTTGACATTATTTTGTATTTGGTTTTTGTGAAAGTAATCACAACATGATTAATTATAAAAAAATAAATTTAATCAACCCAAAAAATTTATATTCACCTATTAAATTCTTTTATGTCCTAAAAACTTTGAAATTATATTTTTTAGTATTTATAATAACATTTATTAGATTCTTTCCTAAATAAGGTAATTACTGCATCATCATTGTGTCATAAATAAATATAATTATATAATGTCTAAAAATTATAAATAAAATACCATGATGTAGTAAATATTTTTATATTTTTAATTAATATTTATAGTCGAATCTATCTTATGTATATCCCTATATTAAAAATTGTTTATTTATTAAACATTGAATTTATCACTTTTAACTCTTTTTTAAATAAAATTATAATAAATATCCTAATCTAATCCAAGTGATTATAAAGGATAATATTGTATTCCTATTTTTTTGTCGAATTACACTTATCCAATAAAATTAAGACATTTATTTGGGGTATTATAATATCATTTTTACCTTTAATTACCATATATACTTTTAACTGTGGTGAATAAAGGTCAAAAGTTAATATTCACAAAAAATTATTTTCATTTTATTGAACCAAATTTTAATTACTAATATCAACCATTTCTCTCATATTTTTTAAATTCAACTCACAGAATTAGTAAAATTATGTTTTATGCAAATTTCCAAATTCTCCCAGAATGATAGTAAAAGAGGTTAAAAAGTTCAATAAAAATTTATACATCTAATTTTATTATAAAATGACTCTAATGATTAAATTGAAATTATATAGGTATTATATATCTATTTTTACTTAAAATAAATTTAAATAAAATAAATATTTATTTAAATAAAAAGTTGGTTTTAAATAATAAAACAATGTTTTTTAGTATTCCTCAAAAATTGAATGTTTTCTAAAAATACCAAAGAATTACCCAAAGATAATTTTGATATTACAAATTCAAAATTGAAGTCAATTTTACCAAATTAAAAATAGAGACCTTTAATTTATTAACATAAAATTAATTCCCATTGTCAAAACCAAAAAGCGAGTTTTAAAAAAATTAAAAACTATCAAAAGATCGACATGTATTTAGGTCATATTTAAATTTGAAATTACTTATAATGACTTAAATTGTATTAAATTATTAGAATATAAACTAATTATACATCCAAACCATTAAAATTTAAAATTTAACACTATAAATTATTTCTATTAAAAAAGTTATTTCCAATTAAAATTTAGTATTTTTCAGTATTCATCAAAATATAAAAATTATCCGAAAAGTACCAAAAATTTATCCAAACTATATTTTTATTTCAAGGTTATAAATAAGAATTTAATTCCTTTAAATTGAAAATATAAAAGTGTTAATTTTTTTTAAAATGATTCTCCATTAACTAGGCGGTAAAATTGTATTTTTTGAAAAATAAATCTATTATCCAAAAAATTGAATTTGTCCCCATATTATGCCTAAGAAACACATAATATGAATTTTAAACTTATATAGGATATATATACTTTTCATAACATTTTTTTAATGGATAGTTTGGAAAGTCATGGTGTGCTCAAACTCATTGTTGTGTGTAGTGAAAATTATTGAATTACTTTGAAGAGATAACGTACTATGAAATCCGGTGGTGTTATATAAACAAAGAAATACAGAGCATGGAAAATATCAAAAAACATTGGGTGTTGGGAATTCATATAACTCTTACATTCCAAAGTAATATTCTCCAGGTCACCATGCCTCCACAACAAGTGAACTGAAGGTGTGAATCATCCTTGAAAAACCTTCTATTTATGATCCTTGTACTCCACTGATCTATCTAAAAATGTTTCACCATCCATGATATCTATCATTATCAAGTCAATATTGTGGGTTTCATCATGATGGTGATGAAAAATATGGTATTTATAGAAGATATTCTGAACATTTCCATCCATGGTGGGAGTTTTAAAGGATATGTCAACTCTCCAACATGCCCCAAAACCTAAAAATGTTTGATAAACTAGGGATAAATATTATTCCCCCTTAAAACCTCACCTATAACTTTTGTGGTTAAACACACAATAACACTCAATATTTGACATCACCCTATAGGGGTCCTATCAAATGATCAACATGTTTCCTTTGACAATTATGGGAAACCCACATCCTATATCGGAAGAACTGGATCTTCTCAATTGTACTTTGTACTACATCAAGATCATGGATCACTAAATCCCCAAAATACATTTATCAAAACATTCAAAAATATGACCACCCATATAATTCCTTAAATGGATCCATGTGAATGGATGAGTGATAACTATTTTTGTTTTCAACTGCAACTAAAGATAGATTCCTTAACTGTGATCCACCAAATTACAAGATGTAAGTTCGCAACATATCCTCCAGCATATCGATTGTTTACTCTATCTTATTATCCATAGAATAGAGTAATTTAGTAAGGGGAAAAACTTCAGTCCAAAGGCATGTTTCAATCCCATGTATAAATGTGATGTTGAATAAGTATATTGATTAGAGATGATAGTCCTCAGTACCCTATGATTCCTAACCAAATCATCTATATTATCCTCACCAATACATACATGACACTCAACTCATGGATCACCATAAAATTATCTGGCAATGTCAATTGGTCCAATATCACCAAATTTGCATCACATCCTCCATGAGAACATCCTCAATTGGATGCACCAATAAATGTGATCTTTAAAACTCATAGAGAACTTCCTCACACATTTTCAATAAAAGAAAAACCCTCCTATAAAACAAAATCTAGTTCTTTCCAACCTCCAACCACAACTTTGGAGCATCACCATGACCAACACATCCATGAATCACCTTTTCCTAAGAGTCTCCCTAATTGGTATCTTCTACTTACGACATTAAAAAGACTCTATAGACATTTGATAAAGAAAACTCAACCAATACTCTCTTGATCATTAAGATACATCATTAGAAGCTCACTTATCCCATTCCATACAATTGTAGATTACAGAACTACATCTTCTCTAGAATTATTGAACATATCCTTGAAAAAATATCGCCATTCATTAGGGTATTGTAGATCATGAAATTATATTCCTTGAGAAAATCAATACACCACCACTAATGTAGTTTCAAATCCTTCTATGTGAGCACTAATTTTCATGATTTGGTGGTCCATGAAAACTATGAATCACTCATCAATGAGGTAATGTTTCACATATTCAGTGAAAAACACCACTTCATCCTACTCCATATCATGGGTGGACTAGTTATGATTATGGGGGGTCTAACTTCCTAGACCCATAATAGGTAAAAACTCCCTAATGTATTGGGATTCATACTAAGACCAAAGGTAGAGTTTCAAAGAAAACCTCAAAAATCACACCCTCACAAGGATAATTAAGTACTGTAGTATATATCATATTATTGTTTAGGTAACCAAAAACTTCCTTACACTAATTATTACGTAAAAAATGACAAACTAGGTTGGATGGAACCCTTCGAAATCTAACCATCCACCTACAACATAATGAATCTTAGCTCCATCGATTTCATTTGATAGGAATCCATCAACATCAGAGATGCTCCTTGTTGCACCTCTATCTTGAACTCGGAGTCATGTTAAGGGGTAGTATCATAACCTCTTCTAGGAAATAATCTAGGAACTCCTACATAATCATATTAACATCCCTTATTAGATCCTTCACTGACCACTCCGCCAATTGTGTGTAAAAGAGGCTCAACCTGCTTTCCACCCATCAAATAACCTCTCTCACTAATGAACTCCACTCCCTAGCCATCCACATACAAAAAGGAAAATCTCATACCTAAAAAATTTGATGACTTCAATTAAAAAATATCTGTAATCCATGCTAAAAAATCATCATATGGATATACCTACAATAAAATGAAGTCTCCCATAGAATGGTTTTTCACTATCATCAGTCTATATCTTTGGAACGCATAAAAAAAGTGGATTGGCCTCCAAAAAGAATAGATAACACTCGGAAAAATGAAATTATATAAAAATACAGTACGAATTCATATAGAAAAGAAAATGAATCAATGTATTTTGAGGCTTCTAAATAAAATCATGCACAAAAAAGTGTAGATGATAAATTGACTATACATGAGAAATCCTATGGCCTTGCTAGTGTTTCCACCTCCAAAACATTAATATAACAGTGTCCAACTAATTTACCTTTATGATATAGGCCTCCAATACCATGATCCAACCTGGGTCCCTATTTCCATGGTTCATAATGAGGATACCCCTACCAACACTAGCTATGATTAGCTGTTGAACATCCACCAATGATCACTACTATAGAAACTGCCTTAGAGGAAACTATTATTGCTACTAAAAAGGGAGATGAATGCCTATATGAAACCAAACTCCCAAAGTGTTTGTACACTAATACTAAAATTGTGAACATCACTAAAAAATATTTCTTCAAATTTTGAATTCATAAAAAGATGGTTAGAATCCACCTTACCTAAAAGGACAGTAAATGTTTTTCCATGATCAGTTATCCACTGGTTGAAACATCGACTACCAAAATGTCTACAATCTACTACTTAAGAATCTCTTCCTTGATACACCATATTATCCACCATATTAAGTTTAGAATCATAGATAAAATATAAAATC
The DNA here is from genome assembly GCA_963277665.1 of Viscum album. Taxonomy (NCBI): domain Eukaryota; kingdom Viridiplantae; phylum Streptophyta; class Magnoliopsida; order Santalales; family Viscaceae; genus Viscum; species Viscum album. Next base: position 1,058,512,336 of record OY728135.1, on the reverse strand, counting down.
CATAACCTTAACCTTATTTTTCACTTGAAGGTATGTTGAAACCATAAACAGAGTGACTACATACTCGATCATAATACACAAATCTCCCTATAGATATCACACTCGAGACACTTAATTTTGAATGACATTTGTGATGAAGTTTAATAGGTCCTTGAACTTCATCCTAAACTATCGTAAACTCAACCGTCTATAATGGACGGAGATAAAATGATTTCACTTTTCTAACATTATCATCAAAAATAAGAATTCTAACCCAAACTCATTTTAAAATTCTGGAAACAACACATCCACCACCTTGATGTAACCTTGTTATAGTACCCACCATAGATGCATTGATCGCCACATCTTAATAACTACCATTGAAACCAACAAATCATCCCAAAATTTAATTAAACTAAATGTGATATCGAGCACCTATAACCAATATTTTATCTCTATATCTATGATCCCCCCCCCTCATAAATCCCAGAACTCTATAGCTGAAAGGCTTGAATGGCCCTATTTGATTTCTCATCATCCTCTATTTGGTTGATTATCTAATGATAAACCAAATTATCCAGAAAAACCTCAATTGTCTAAAATACTCAGGGATGATTAACTATAACTATTCTTGAAAAGAAAATTTTAATATTAATTCTTCTTGTACGGAATTTTATCAAATACAATTAAATTAAATCATTTTAATTCACCCAATCACCCTCATATGACACAAATTAAATTAATTATGATGCATGTACATCCCCTTGGTTTTTATCCTATAAATAGGTCCACAACATATGGTAATTAAATAATCTAATATTCCTTATATCATATCTCGATGGGCCCTACAATCCTAGATCCTAGCTAGTCCCCTTGGCTTATGCCATTTACTAAGATCAAAATGAACTATTTCCATACCAACCCATGCATTATTTGTAGCTGCTAACTCCAAACTCCATCAAACCACTCAATCAAAACCATTGAAACCATTCTATCATTACCCCGCCCCCAAAAGTACCCCTGTATGGCTATAATATATGTTAGAGGGAAATTTACACCTATGTCTCGCATCCATTATGCCCTAGTTTGGCACAAACAACATGGGTATAAAAATATCATACATGGGAGACATTACCATATATTATAGTATATGATCGAGAGATAAGATAAAAAATAACCAAGAAATTCCAACAAATAATTTAAAATTAAACCCAAAACCATTCCATATTGAATGAATAGTTTTATAATATACAACAAATTTCTTGAAGTAAATACAAAAATATAATTTATACGGTAGTGACTCAACAACAGCTCTAACCCCCAAGCTAAAAATTTACATCTCAGTCCCCAATGTCCTCATGGAAACCTGAAAATATCTTATATATATTTCATGTGATAATAACATGTACACTTAGTAGGATCATGCCCATTGTATCAAGTGGACTTGTGAAAAGATCATTCCAATTCACCTGTGAATAAATAGAAGAACCAATATGCACTTAAACATATCAACCAATCAAACCAGACTCACCATTGGTCACTTAGTAAATCCTACATTATATAGTGTCATAGAATCTAAAATAAAATAAAGGCACCACACTAACTCTTCCACAATTATTTACCACTCTCACACCCCAACATAATTCATCATGTGCTTCCATCCCTTCCCATATGTATCCCATCACACAATCACTCATCTATGATTTGGGTTGGGATGTGTCCATACCTACCCCACCCTCATATATTTTATAATTTCGTGTTATAATGATTGATCATCACATCATAACAACATCACAACCATATCACATCACATCATCACCTTGTCAAATAACTAGAGAAATAAGGTATCATGAATGTCAAGGACATCAAACTCATGCACTTCCCCCATCATGAATGACCCCCACCACATATCATATACTCATAACTACTAGTTAATCTATTAAACCAACACATATATGAAATTCTAAAGTATGAGCGAGGAAGAGGGGGTAGTTATCCATCAACATCACCACTATTCTATATGATGGGGGAAACAACCAAAACCAAAAACCATTTGGAACTGAAATTGTATCCATATTATGTGGGGAATTTGGAAAAACAAGATAAAATACATGATAGATAGAAACCAGAAAATACACAACATATGGTCCCACAATGAATACACTAATGTACTATGCACCACCACCAATGCACCAAAAAGACATATTCTATGATTTTTTCAGATACAATGTGAATCACACCACACAACCACCATAAAAATAAATACACACCAACATTAAGTTATATAATCCACCCCTTCTCAAACATAACAAGTTTCCACTAAATCCCATTTACTAATAAATTTCATATCTTATTTAGATATCTCATTAATTTATCATATATTTAAATTATTCATATTTATACATGATAATTCATCCCCATCCATAATAATTTACCAACACATTATTATTAATTGATCTATACATGTCATTTTTTTCAGTATTATAATTTATTCCACAGCTAACAGAGAAACTATCACATCCACATAACACAACATATAAACCATATCATGTCTTACATTAGATTACACACCACACATGACCAATCCATCTTACAATGAAAAACACACATAAAAATCACAAAAAATCACTATTAACACACAAATTCCCCCATCTTATTCCATTACATCTATCCAACACACCACTAAAATATTAACATCCACATCCCATCTGATCACCACCATCACCACACATCTACCCGTATAATGTAAGAAAACAAAAAAAATCTTAACCACAGGACTCATTACAGCCAAATTCTATAATTTATTTTCAAGGGTATAAATGAACTTACTTTATAATTTAGCATGCTTATTTCCATACAAATGATATTTCTATGGGAAGAAATATCATTAGACAAATATAGATTTTTATTCTCTTAATTTAGGGAGGAATAAAATAATCATATATAAAGGGTCTCAGAAACACATAATCTATATAACAAGAATGGTTCTTAAGATCCATGAATTTAAGGAATGGAAATAAACATACATATAATCCTTTAAAATATTCTTAATGTAGTAAAAATTTGATTAATACCCATTCCATTAAATTTCAGAATTATCCAATTCATTGTCTTTATTAATATGACCCTTAATATCCATCTAATACAAGTAACAACAATGTAATCCCTATAAATTCACACAAAAATGGAGATAACAAGAATACCCTACCTTAAAGAAGCTTTATAATTCATTATGAACACTAGTACAAAGGGGATTCAAACTGGAAACCACAACCTCTAAGAATCATGAATAAACATGGATAACATCAACAGATCATCAAAAAACATCCTAAATGCATCCCAAACACAATAAATATCATTTTCATGAATACTTAAAGTAAAAATAAAATAAAATAATGGAATAATGATAATAAATCACCTCATATTTCCAATAATAATCCTTCATAGGTGAAGGTTAAATGAAGAATGAAAGTTGATGGGTGATCCTGAAAATGCATAGGGGTTTCCCAAAATCTGAGAGGGAAAGGGTTGGACGGGAGAATTCAACCAAACCCTCATATTTATAAATAGGTTAAAACTCACCTCATCCATGTCAAGAATTATATATGCATGATGTGAATTATTTTCTGTCTTATAAATTTGGTCTGTAAAATTAATCCAATCGATGAAATAATCAAATATTAAAATTGACAAAAAACAAATTAATGGAAACTCAACCTGATTTCATTCATGTTTTAAATTTATATTTCACATCATGATTTATTTATATAAATAAATTATCACTGAAATTTATTCAGTAATGGTGATCCTGATAAGAAAAAAATCATAAACTCACATCACAAATTGAAAATTTACATTGTGAACTATCTTCTATAGTAAAATTGAAGCTAAAAAATCATATGAATTCTCCTCAATCCTCCACTAAACTCCACCAAATTTTTGACATAAAAATTAACACAATGATAAGGAATATAATGTTACATCCTAATTTCACTTAATAATCAGGTTCAACTTAAATAGTTGTCATTTCCAAGAATTTCATTATTCCCATGGTTCATAAGGTTGTTTCTTTCAATTTTCATCTTAATCCATTGGATTAGTACACTGTTTGAATAGTGTATAAATTCCTCAAATCTAAAATAGTTAATTAGTATTGGATCATTAAAAAGAACATTATTTTTACCCCTTGGGGTAACTAAAGACTTCTTTATTCCTTATTAGCTTAGTGATCAATGCCATATATTACCATAGATCAAACTACATCTTGTTCCTTGGTGTTGTTCTTCCATATGTCACTTCCCTCATTTTTGGGATAAATGAAATTTAATATTCATTCCTTCATCATCTTCAAAAATTGAACTTTCATGCGACTCCATTAATAACTTGATTGGTTTGTTTGGAAACATATCAATTTCTACACCATTATTCCTAATACCTAACATCTTTTTTTCTTAATCATAAGGTTTCTCAATCCATCACTTATACCATTAGGTTATTCATTGATAAAATCTCTTAATATTCCATGTAATAAATATTTAACTTGAATCCTTCAGGATATATCCATTATAGAAACAAAAAGGTCTTAATTCAATGGATAAAAAATTAATAGAATAATACAATAATGATAAATTCTCTCATAAAAAACTCCACCAAGATATGTCTTACTCATTAAATCCTCACATTGACTTTTAGTTCAACATAAAATACTCTTGGTCCAATAATGGTTTATTTATGTTGGGTTATATCATACTCTTGGACCCAACTATTACACGTAAATATTTTTATATTTGATTTCAATTAAATTATGAAGATGTGCTTTATGTGGATGAAGAATTAGGTGGGGGTGGTGATCCTTGACCCTCGATAGAAATCATGGATGAAAGGGGTGGGTTCGTCGACCAAATAATGAAGACAAATAGGGGAAATAAGTGTTAGATACCCAGGTTCAGTCCCAAATGAGGTCAAAATAGGAGGAAACTGCCACAAATGAAAATCTGATTAGATGAATGAGAGTGTGAATTTTTCTACAATAATAGGCCTCAAGTTGTACTACATGGATATTTTCCTTCTAATACTAACTACAAGTTATATGCTTTGGAGATTAAACTAATCATCATCTAGGGTTGTAATTCTATTTTGTGTATGGTCTTTGGGCCTTCTGTGGACTTGTATTGGACCTAATGCCTATTTGACTATGGTCTATTTAAGGTTTCCATCAAACCACTTAAAAAGGTTATTATCCAAAAATTAATAATAATAAAGGCCTTAGGCCATTCAAGAAGAAAAATGTGTTCGATAGCTTCCTGCACAAGAAACAACATACAAAAATGAATCCATGATTTATTTAGATTAAATAAAAATATATTAGTATAATCATTAAAACATAGCTTCTAAATTAGTTTGAATTATATGTATTAATTTCATTATGAAATATATGAATAAATAAAATTTAATATACTTGTAATATGAATGGAATTCAATTAATTTAATTAAAATGACTAATAATATCATTTATTGATTACTAAAAATATATAAAAACTTACATTTAGTATGATATGTATTCCAATTACAAGGAACATATGAATGATGATGATACATTATTTTAGATATTTATAATTTTTTAGCACTTAATTAGTTGTATAATGAAATGAAATAAGAACAATGAGAGGTAATATTTGAAAAAATTAGTTTTCTAATAAAAATTATTTTTAATTATAATTTATTATTTATATCATAAATTGAAATTATAAATTTCAAAAATTGAATTTGAAAAAAATGAACATTATTGTTTTATATTGAAAAAACTTTATCTCAAGATGAATTCTTGTGATTTTTCTAGAATAATTGGTTTGTAGGTGAATAGTAAAAAAGTACTAATTTTTCTACAAAATATCACATTTATGAAATTATCATAACACGAGAATTAATTAAATGTTTTTAAACCATTTTATATAATATATATTTATAATTAAAAAAAATATTTTTTTCAAAAAAAACCTTTGTATATCATTTCAGAAACAGAAATAATATTTAAAACTAAAAATTATTTTTATTCACTCATATTAAAAATTAAATTTCATCATTTTTAAAAATAAAATATGAATATGGAATTAATATTTTCAATAAAAATGTACATATTTTTTTACAAGGTCAATTAAAATATTTTGAAAAAAAATATGATTACTAATATTTTATTTAATGACCATGATAATGGAAAAACTATTATTTTTAAAGAATTTATTTATTAATATTGTGATTTTTTTATATAAACAATTAAATAATTATATTATGAATTATGACTACTAATGTATTTTTAATGTTTTATATAATTATTTAAAAAAACAATAAGAGTAAATAATTTTTAAATTCACTTTTTTCTATAAAAAATTCCTTTATATATAAATAATTTTAATTTTAAAGATTGTTTTAGAATATATAGAAATCAAATTAAATTAAGTGGATATAAAATATCGGTAGATAGAAAAAAAAAATTAAAAAGAGGGGATAATCCATATTTTTAGTAATACATAAATTTTGTATTTAAAAACTAATGAGGATGGAAAAAAATGATAAGTAAAAATATATAAAAAATGACTTCATAAAACCTAAAACAATAATTATAAATATTTTTTGAGACATTATATGCCAAATATCACCCTAAAACCATTATTTATAACTTTTATATCTTTTTACCCTTGAATGGTGTAATTATATCATGGAAAATTAAAGATGTATTCAAATAATTTCCCTTTCCTTCAATTATAAAGGGTACACTTTCTCCCCTTCAGGTCACACCCATTCCACATGATTAAATACTTAAAAATATAACAATTTTATTATAATATAAGACTATATCATGTTTTTAATCCCCTATTATAAGTTATTATATTAATCCACTCATTTATAAGGATGCTTTCAAGAGAAATTCCAAGGTTCCAAATTGAGTATTTCCTACCCCTTACAATTTATTCAGATTATTTCTCTTCCATAACTACCCTAAACATTGTAATATTACTAAAATATTGTATTTATATATATTTTGTTTATGTAATTAATCTAAAAACATGTATTTATTCATTTCCATCCACATATAAAATCAAATGAACAATAATTTTCCGAAAATAAATATTTTTTCATTTTTTTATATATTTTATTTTTATTTTAGAATACCATTTAAAAATATTATTCGAAAACATAAAATATTATATATAATATCATTATTATTCTCTTATAATTATTTTATTCTCTTTTTTAAAAATACTCACCCATAGATATATAGCATGTCCGTGTTCGGGTTTGTCTAAGTACCTAATTGAATAATGCTATAAAACACTATCATGGATATCTATCGGAACAGAAATACTAATAATATTATAATTTAAAAATCAATTATATAGTTTTTTAAAACATTATATTATATATTAAAAATATTATTAAAATATCATCTTTGATTACTAAAATCACCAAAATAATCGGATATTAATTCAACGTTCCCAAAAAACATAAGAAAAGCATATATTATAAATAAATATAAAATAATAATAAATTTACACTATTAAATTGGATATATAAAAATAGTTACTAATATTGTATCCAATGAACAAGATTTTATTATTTGGGTTGTTAGGGTCATGATCGTAACTGATATGAAATAAGGTAAGGGTTTTCCTCTCACATTTATCTCTTTGCGGCATGTTTGGTATTATGGATCTAATTCAGTTTAGGTGGTATATTTATTTACTATTTGATATATAATATTATAAATTATATTTTAATTATTTTATTTTATGTTAAATCACAAATCATGTCTTTTATAGGGGTTTGATTAAAATATTACTCAAGCTGCAAGGTATCTTTGTCTGAAACATTAATTCCTTGAGATATGTTTATGTTATACACATTGTTTTCTTATTGATGGTGTATTCATCACAAATTGATGTATCTTTATCATATATATATATATATTAATTTATGTGAAAACTGATATAAATTATTTCATTTTTAACAAAATAACTTCACTCAATTATTATCATAGTTTAAGGTTTTTTTGTAACTCAATATTCATTCATTGGGCTTTGACCGTCCTCTTATCCCATGAAGTTGGGTACATTATACCAAATGATTATATTATGTGGTAATATATTTTTTTAGTAGAATTTAACTTTTTAGCATATAAGAAATGTTATACCCATATATTTTATGACATATTTATTGTTATATTAATTTAATTTCTTTGATCAATTCCTTTACACTAGGTAATATGTTTAAATGAACAATAATACACTTTTATGATGTTGTTATTAAATTTGAAAATTATGAGAAATACTAGTTAAATTATGAAAAATAATCATTATTACATATTTTTATCAATAATTCATTATTTTTAATTATTTATAATTGAAAATAAAATAATTTGAATGTAAAAAATCGATATTTTTTAAAAGAATGTTTTTTATGGGCATAATGTGTTTTCTTCATAATAAAATAAATTAATATATAACAATTATTGATTTTAATTAAAAATTTTGTTAATATATTTCATAAAATATATTAATATTCTTATAATATATTTTACAAATAATTTGTTGAAGGTAAACTAAATTTTATACTTCAAACTCATTTTTAGTAAAAATGGTTTTATTTTGTTTTACACACTAATTTTCAATTGAGATTTTAATAATTTTATAAATTAAATAAGTAAAATGTATTACCTATTTGGAATCATAAAAATATTTTTATTTAATATGGTCAACATAATTTTTATGATAATGAATAGTAAGAGTAATAAAAAATTGCCACCACGGTTAAGGTTAAAATGTGATTACTAAGAGGTTAATTAAAGAGATAATGTTTAAAATATCAATTTTGTTTTATTTTTTGATGATATTTTGACCCTGTAATTATTATATTAAAATATATTTCATTTTTTCACCACATGACATGAGTAAGACAATAATATATTTTAATATTTTGAAAATTTTCAATTGCGCCTCTCCCTTCATTTTAAAAGGCACCACATCTCTAAATTTCCTCACAATTAATTATATTTTAATTATAGAAAAATGATACCCTTATTCCTTTCTAACATACACCCATATAATATTTCATAATCTGATTAGAATTTATTCCTTTCATGTATTAAGGTGTAATTCTAAGGAGGTTTGCTAACAAAGAGGTATAACTCTCAACCGATTACATTCAATTTTATTTTTTCCTATACTTCTTATAAATATATGGTATCTATTATAATGTAATTAATTAAATATATTATATGTACCTAATTTTTATTAGGATTATATATCAACCATTTTCCACATTTTTTGCATCAAATGGGTAACTAAAGTATCAATCATTCATACGATTGGACTACAACCACCATTTAGTAAAAAGATTCATTTTCCACCACCCATAGTCATGTTTGGTTATTATAATGGAGTTAATGTTTATATATTATTTTATAATATAGTCAGTATTCTATAATATTAATATATTATATATATTTTTTACCATCTTGTTCTTTTGAAAATGGCAATGTTTCTCACGTGTATGTGTGGACCACCACCTCCATGATGAAATGTTATTTTTTTCATTTCCATTTTATGTGAATGGTAAAAAAGATAAATTTAGTGAATTTATAAGAAATTTATGATATAATAATTATTATATAATGGTGAGTTATTATTTACCATTATTTTTTTATAACCATCAAAATGTGGAAATAACACTCTTGTGTATGTACAGACTTCCTTCTCCATGAAGTGATGTAATACCTTTTCATCACAATATTATAAAAAAAATAAAAGTTTATATAATGAATAAATATGACAATTACTACCTAATTAATATTTTTTAGATGATGATAGCAGGATCAAGGTGCATGTACCAATGAAATTGAACTGAAACATTCACGGAAAGAGGGCTAATTTTCCCTCGAAAGTCTATTTAAAGAAACAACTGTCAATAAGAAGGTAATTGCACATTATAAAAAATTAATAAATAATTAATATATGAATATTGTTATATAATATATTTATAAAAAATAAATATTTACTATACATGTTAATTTAACATGTGCAATGCATGATACGACTTTAGGTAAGTAGTTTATGTTGTAATCTCACTTCTCATAAGACTGTCTATGTTAAATTTTCATTGAGAGTAATTATATGTCTATTATCATTTAAATAAATATATTTTATTCTCTTACAATTATTCAGGTAATTTTCAATATAGTACAATTTTCCCTTCATTCTTACTTAAAATGATTGTTATTTTTTTTAAATAAAATCTAACATTTTTATTTTCTTACCAAAAAATGTTACTCTTCCATGTCATTGATCATAAAAATTATTTTTGGAAGTTCATACATATACATAGAATTTTTCAGAATTTAAATATTTACAAACTTTTAATTTTTTTCATAATAGAATAATGTTAATCTTTTTAATAATGTTGTTTTGAACAATTTACTTGTTATTTTTTATAAAAAAGTGAAAAGAAATTTTTTAATATATATGGAATTAATGGGGTTTTTCCATCATCCTATCCATTTTTTGATTTTAAGGTTCTATTACTGGTATCCTTGGTTATTTTCAATAAAATAGATATTATCAATATTATAGGAAATTTTAATCTGAGCAATGGAAGGAGTATTTTGACATGTTTTCAAAATAATGTTTCAATGAACATTTTAACGTATTTTTCAACTATAAAAACCTCCTTTAAGGTTTTTTATTCAAAAAAATTTATATGAACTTATGATACTATCAAATTTTTTTATCTTTAAATATCTTGAAATTGATGATATGGGTAATATTCTATGAAACCTGTTGATTTCCATTTGGTTGATTTGGTTATGGTGAAAATATGATGAAACATGATTTCTTTTCATGGGATATGATATGATGATATATTGAATATTTTATGAACTTGTTGAAAACATATATATTATTTTCATTATTTTATATATTGTCCCATAATTTTATATCCCTATAATGTATTACGTAAATATAAATAACTTATTAGATAATTTTTTTACGCATGAACATGATTTCATATTTACAATATATTTTATAGACCTAGTATCTTTTCAATAAGTTTATATATAGAGATGGTTTCAGGTCCATAAGTTGATGTATGGTCCTATTTTAATATCCACATGTCTATTCATCAACTTGATTTCATGTCCATAATATATTAAGTAAACCAACTACTATTAACACACAATCAAAATATTGTATTATTATTTTTTAGGTATAAATATTCTTATGATGTTCTCTCATCGATCACGATTGATTTATTATTACCGCACACTATTAAGAATATATCTTTTTTTGTGATAAATCCTTATTCTATGACTCGTGTTTAATGGTATTAACATATTATATATGAATATCTTGTGTTATGATCTTATTCTCACACCCTTGTGATCATTTATGATCATTGATTGATTTATCTTATGATTACACTTACAGAGCATCTTGGAACACCCTTTCTTATATTTCATTCTAATAAGATGAATAAATGATTCATTTATGGAATCTCTAAGATGTATACTATGTGAGAATATATTTATACATTATGTTCAATATATTATAAGATATGATATTATTATGTATCTAGACACCAAATACATGACCCTTTATGGTCCTTAGGTGTGTATTATTGTTTTATGTATTGAATTTCCATATATAATGATGTGATATTAATGTATTTAATTATTTGGTCACATCAATCGGAATCATATGATGGTTTTATTATTTTTGGTTTTGATAAATAGAGAAATTTTTTGAATCCCATGGGGATAAGTATATGTATTAGATGACATCTTGATTATTTGGTAAAGTAGATATTGTATGGTTTTCCTAAAAAATATAACTCTTTCTAAATACTGTAAACTATATGTGAATATGTAATATATTCACCAAAGAGTAATAACAATTCAAGGCATGGATTGATTATTAAATAAATCATCAACAGAGTATGATGAGTGGGCCTAAGACTTCATACCAGGATAGACGCTACTACGAGATATTATTAAGCTATTTCAAATTATATTTATGAACCATTATAAATTATTTAACTAGATGATGACCATATATACCCTAGTTTAAAACTAATGAGTCAAGGTTTGTAAAAAAATTCATAATTTAGAAGATCATAAGATTGATTTTTCTAATCATATGACTGCTTATGCTAATTATTAAAGCATTATGATCAAGATAACCATTTTGGTTTTATCAGGGGGATGAAGATTTAATGATTAATTTGAGGGGGTGACAGGAAAGATAAAATATATAAGTACCTTATTTGAGCCTAGTATTTTATGTTCTATTATATTATGAAAATTATATAAGGATTATAATTCATATACTCAATGATTATTTATCATGTTATTAGTATCATTTATTTGTTTATGATGATAAAATCTCAATTATATATCTCCTCTCCAATAAAATTTTGTGGGAATGAGCTTCCTAAAAATATTAGGATTCTCTATCTAGTAATATTTGATGTGATTTAGGGAATGGATTGGATCCCTCTTAGTATAAATCCCACAAAAATATTTAAGGAAGTAATGTTACAATCTATATTCCAAATAAACATGAGATTATCTATTAATGAGAGGAAAAATAGATCACCTAGTTGAAATTTGTACGATCATATTGGTTTTAATTCCTATTAAAGGGGGATATTTATTTCAAATGGTTTGGGAGAAACTGAAAATTGAAAAATTTTCTAATATTTAGAAGTATGATAATTTATTTTATGATTCCATTCCAAGTCTACTCCCAAATCATGAAGCAGATTTTAAATTGAACTCTTACAAAATCAAGCACTAATTTTATATAATCTATATTGAATGTAAAAAATTATGTTATAAAAAATAGAGAATAAACTCTAGGAAAATAGAGATATGAGATTCATTCGGCCTAGTGCATCACCATGGGGTACACATATTATTTTTGTTAAGAATAAGTATGGTTCAATGCGTCCTTTCATTTGTTATCAAGATCTTAATTGGACAACTATAATGAAAAGGCATCATTTACCCGATATGGATGTTCTGTTTGATCAATTATATGGAGCATGATTTTTTTACAAGATTTATATTATATCTGGATATAATCATCTATGTTGTGATAATTGGTTTATAAAAAATAATATAGTTTTTATGAGTTTCTATCATTATGAATTTATATTAATTCCATTTATACTTTCCAATTCTACTACAATCATAACATATTTAATTAATAGATTATTTAGATACTATCTTGATCAGTTTATGGTACTCTTTGTAGATTTTATTCTTATATACATGAATATTTAGGAGGATATTGAAAAACAATTATATATTTTGTTAATGACCCAAATAAAATAAAAGTTATTTTATAAATTTACCGTATGTCAATTTATAATATATAGTCACTTTATTGGGTCTTGTAATCTCATGTAAGGGTATGTCAGAGGATCCTTTAAAGATAGAAGTTATTGAGAAATGGACCAAACAAACCATTATAAAAGAGATCCAAAATTGTATTAGTATTGATGGATACTAATGAAAAACTAATCTAATCCAGCAATCCTATTTACTTAGAATGGAGAAAAGTTCCCTAGGATAGAAGAATTTGAGGAAAATACCAAGGAGATGAAAAAAAGGTTGGATAGGGAACCTGTGATTAAAATATAATGAAGTGAATATGTGTTTGTGATCTATAGTGATGCATCAAATAATTTAGTATGATTTTTCTCCTAAAGAAATATATGATGATATCTTAGGCCTTCTCCCAATAAAACACTCAGAAGAAAAATGTCAAGACTTGTGGAATTTTTATGGGAGATATTTTTTTGTGTGTTGAAAATATATAGGCATGATCAATATGGTTAAATATTCTATATATATATATCATAATAACATTATTTATATATTCATAATGAAAGAGTTAAATATTCACCAAAGTAAATGCGTGGAGTAGATTAAAGATTATAATTGTTGAATACACTACCACTATGGGAAGGTGACCAAGGTGGTGGATACTCCAAGCAGAAAATTCCATGCTATATTGGGAATTATGAGGATTTAAATTGATCCAATATTTATGTATTTAAAAAATATAGAATTTTAAATAACATTGAAAAAGGATCAACTCATATTATTCCCATATGAGTGTCCGAAAAACCATCCCTGTGAGGATAAAAGAGGTATAGAAGGAGGATATAGAACTTTAGAAGAAGGTTAGAAATTTTTTTTTACTTAATGATGATTATGATTGAAGGATATTTTTATATAATTGAGTATGTGCCCCATCATTAATAGGTTTTAATAAGGAGATATTTGATAAATCACATTGTTTATTATTCTCTCTAAATCCTAAAAGTAAAAATATGTATAGAGATATAAAAGTGTATTTATAATGGGATTACACTAAAAGGGATATTTTAGAGTATGTATCTTGATGTTTGCTATTTCAACATGTTATGGTTTAGAGGTATAATTAAATGATTATCTTACAATCATTACCCATACCATAATGTGTATGGGAAATCAATACCATGGATTTAAAAGTTAAACACTCCAAAACAACTAGAGGGAAGATTTCTATTTGTGTTGTTGTATACCACCATGTGAAATTATAAAATTTAATGGGAATAATATAATTTTAATATCTTGCTCAAACATAAAATACATAAATTAAGTAAGTGTCATGGTTGAGTGGATTGCAACATTTTATTGTATCTGGTCATGATATGTGATTTACCTTATTGTTATGGAGAATTATTCATCATTATTTTAATACAGAGTTGAACATTAATGTCATATATCATCCTCAAATATATGATAAATATGAGAGGACCATTCCAACCCTATAATATGTTGTATTATCTGATTCTATTGATTTTAGAGGGGTTTGGGATAAAATCCTTCATTTGGATGAATTTTCTTATAATATTGACTTTCACTATAGAAATCAGAAGTGTCATTATCAATCCCTCAATAGTTGGAAGTATATAACTCTAATGTGTTAGGTTAGAATTTGAGAAATGAACCTGTTGGGAATATATTAGCTGATGAAATGGAAGAGAAGTTTATAAATATTCAATAGTTCATTAGAGAAACTAAGTGTTTACAAAAAATTTATACTGACAATCTCCATAAAAATGTAGTGTTCAATGTTAGTGATAAGTTATTTTTAAATATATATATATATATAGAATTTGGTTATGATATTTTTAAAATCTTTATATTTGATAAATTGTTATATTGGTCCCTTACATATCATATAGGGATGGTAGCTTATCGCTTATCACTTCAATCGAATCTCTCTCAAGTTCAATATGTGTTCCATACATCTCTCTCGTGGATGTATATACCTAATATTTCACATGTATGGATCTCAGAGGTCATAAAATTGGACAATGAAATATCTTATATAGATAAACATATGGATATTCTAGATAAAAAAGGTAAATTTCAAAAAAAAAACATGACCACTCACCTGGTCAATTCTTTGTTATAAAACCAAAAAAATGTTGTAAGCTACATGGAACCCGAAGATGAGATGAGGCAAGAAGTATCATTAGTTTTTTGTATCATAGTAATAAAACATAGAGGGATAAATTATTAAAATATCATAGTTTAACACACCAATATTTTATTATATATTTCTCCTTATATAAATATAATTTCAATGATTTATTCCTTTACACTGAACACTGACTTTAAAAGAAACACGATATACTATTAAGAAATTATTATACAATGTATTTTTAATATAATATAAATTCTATTGGATTATTTGAATAGGATTAACTATATTTTTAAAAAATATTTATTAAATATTTATAAAATCATAAATTATTTTTTATTGGTTATAAATTAAAATAAATTTAATTGAATGTAGGAAACAAGTGTTTTCAGAAAAACACATTTTTTTGTACATATTGTTTTTTATCATAAAATATAAAATAATATATATTAATGAATTATTTTAGTTATGATTAAATTATATATTCAATAAAATATTTTAACATTTATTTAATAGTTTTGACATGTAAATGAATAAAGTTAAACTCAGTTTTATGATTAAAAAATGATTTTTCTAAAAACAATTTTTTCATATTTTGTCAATTTAATATAAAATGTATTTCTACTAATTATAGAAATAAAATATTTTAAATTTTATTTTAAATTTTTAATAATAATAATTAATATTATGAAAAAACGTGAACATAACTTTTTTTCATAATGAAAAGTAAAAATAGAAAAAAAAACTTACAAAGGTTAAGGTTAAAACGAGTATTTTTTGGGTTAAATAATGAAAAAAAAATTAACATAGCACCAAAAATAATATAATTTTATTTTTTGATTATATATGGATACTAAAATTATTATATTTTAATAGTTTACATTTTAATCTACTATAATTGACTAATACATCAATATGTTTTGGTCTTTTTAACACATTTATGTGTATCCTCTCCCTTCCTTATAAATTGACACTAACTCTACTCTATTCCCAACATTACATAGCCTTCTAAATCATCCAAAAACATCCATAATCCATTGAAAAAAATTCCTACACACATCATCTGGGTCCATTTTTCATTATAATATCGTCCTTTCAAGGCATAATATGTTATCCAATGGAGGTATCTCAAAAAACAGGTCTAAACCCCAAATAAGAACATTCAATTTTATTTATTATTATTCCTCCACTAAATATATTTTATTAATTATAAAATAATGAATTTATTATTTTTCAATATACATATTTATAATTATTAGGATGTATCGCCAATTTTCCACCTCTTTTCCATCAAATGGGGAATGAATTTAATGCTTGTATGTACGTGTAGACTATTACCACCATATAGAGATATGGTTCATTTTCCACCACAAAATTTAATGATTCATTATTATGATGTATTTAATTTATTTTATGTTATTTATTACATAATCACACTTTTGTAATTATAGAGTCTTATCCAACTTTTTTTCATTGCTTCACTTGGAAAATGAAAATGTCGCTTGTGCGTACATGTGAACAACCTCCTCCATGAAAAGATGAAATTATTTATTCATTTCAATTTTAATAGTTTTTTAATAAGGATATAATTAATGAATATATATGATTTTATATTATATAATAATAATTATTTAATGGTAATTTATTATTTACCTTTATTTCATTCCAACAATCAAAAAGCAGAAACGTCACTCATGTATACGTATGGACTACTATCTCCACTAAGTTATGTAATTCATATTTAATGACATAATTATATAAATATATAAAAAAAATTTATCTGATGAATAAATATTATACTTACTTCATTATTATTATTTAGTATATTATGAAGCATTGACTAACTTGTATGTACTAGAACCCTTGAACTGAATCCTGAATGGGAAACCAACCAGTTCTAACAAGAGTATCCATTTTAAGGATGAATTGTAAATAAAAGGTTAATAAGAAATTATGTAGCCGTGTTAAATTTTCATTTATATAGTAATATAGTTCTATATTATATTTATAATATTTCTATATTTATTATATAGGATATATGAATATTAATGAAGCAAGATAAAACTTGAGGTTTGTGGTTTATGTTACAGTCTAATTTCATTTCGATATTTTCTATGTAAATTTATGTTGAGGGAAATTATATGTATATATATATATATATTACTTTATACAATATATATTTTCTTCACCGATTTTTATTCATGTAATTTTCATGTTATTGTAGGAATGTCACCACTTTGGAACTTAAATTTATCTATAAAATGTTTTTAAAGTAAATTTGATCGTATTTTAGTTTTGGTCAATGATATTTTTTCTTCAATGTCCATGATCTTGAAAATAGATTTGTTAATATTATTTTCTATTCTAGAAAAATTTTATTATGTTTATTTTCACCATATTTTTTATTATTTACAAATGTTTAAAAATATATTATTTAAAGAAAAATCTTTCAAACAATTCAACTTCGCATTTTTAAAAAAATATGAAATGATTTTTTATAATTATATTGCATGAAGGGATATCCCCAATACTGAATGTTCTTTACATTAAATCAAAATTTACATGCTTCCATGGATATTTTCTACTAAAATTATTTTCTCAATAATCTAATAATTCTTAATGTAATCAATGGAAATAAATATTTTATTTTGTGTTTTCAAGGAAAAATTAGATTTATCCTTTAAATGTATTTGTCATCTATATAAATATTCTTTGAGGATTGTTATTCTTCACTGGGGTTATGATATTATAATTCAATCCACCTTCTATTAATATATAACATTTGGTTAATATGATTTACGTATGATTCTATAAACCCATTTCATTCCCACAATTTAATTAAGTTATGATAAAACCTTTATAAAACATGTTTATTTTATATAGTTTATTATATGATGATACAAATTATGTTTTATGATCTTATATAATACATATGTATTTTTTACATTATGTGATGGGTGGGATAGAAATTTTCTATACCTCTAGTAATTTTCATTAAGATATATCATTCACGAGATAACTATGTTATGTGTGAAATTGATTTCATATTGACAATATTATGTGTGGACCTAGTTTCAAATATAAATGTTTTTGTATGGACCTATTTTAAGGTCAATGTGTTTTTTTCTGGATTTGGTTTCATGTCTACAAGTGTATGTGTGGAACAAATTTCATTTCCATAACCTAATGAGTGAACCTGTTACTATTTTTACATGTTCATGATGTTATAAGATTATGTTTTTCCACATTCCTATGTTTATAATCTGATCTCGTAGATCATGAATGAGTATATATGATTCGTCACTATTATATGCATTGTCTTTTAAAAAAAATTATTATATGAGACATATTTAAAGCTATTTAATTTATTTTATGACTTTATTATGTTATAATTATGTTTGGAAACTCTTATTATCACTTATAATCCATGACTAATATCTCTTATATTTACCATTAATGAGAACCTATGACCTCCCATTCATATGTTACTTTTCCCAATTTTATGATTAATGTTTTTAAGTAGGGTATGTCTAAGAAGTGTACTATGTGATAATTTCGTTGTCGGTGATTTTTGGGATCTTTTCTGAAAAATAATGATTTATTATATAATCTATAAGGACATTAAACTATTATGGTTCTTGGGCATTAACTATTTTTAAATGCATTAAATGCTTTTCTAATGTTGTTGAATGTTAATGTATGTAATTCTAAAAAAGCCTTATTTTGTATCAGAACATTGTTTAATTAATTTTAGATATTTTTATTATAGATATTTATTGAAACTCCTTGAGAAATGTCTATGTATATGATGAAATCCTTTTTTTTTGAAAAAATAGGGATTTGTGGGTTCACTAGAAAATAAATCCAATTCTGGATACTGGAATGTAAAAATGGAGAAGGAAAAGATTCACCAAAGGGGAATAACTCTAAAGTAGAATATGGAGTATTGCCTTAATCATTACCACTGTAAGATGAGTGGTCATAAGATTACATAGATGGATAGACACTAATTTTGGGAATTATTTGGATTAATCACATATTAAATATGAACAATATTAGGGATTTAAATATTTTATGACCATGAATGGTCTACATTAAACCGAAGGTGTCATGGGTTGAAAGAAGGTGTCATAATTTAGGACTCAAAATAATTATTTTTTATAATCATATGATAGTTTACCCTAATTATTAATTATTTATTATAATGATAATGATTTTGTGTTTGGTAAGGTAATTAAGATAGGAAAATTATGTTTAGGTGGTGGCAAGAATGCTTAAATATACAATTAACTTATTTTTAGTCCTATGAATTACTTTAAATAATGATTATTTTTAAGTTATGTTCATTCATATCCTCAATTGATAGATGTTGAGTCAATATTAAAATATTATAATGGTATGTGGATCCCAACTTAAGTCTATAAGTCCTCTCTAATAAAATCTTATGGGAACATGCTTCATGTAGATCTTGTGAAATTCCCTCTCGTTAAATATGATTTGACTCTTTAAATGGATTTTCGATTTATCATTATAGAGTCCATTTCAATTATGGGGGATGGGATGTTAAATATGATATTCAAAATAATCATTAAATCATCTATTAGTGAGATGATAATATTGAAATCCCAATTGTAATTACTTATATCATATTTGGTTTATTACCTATTCATAAGTGTTTTTTATCTTATGTGGTTAGGGAGAAACATAATATTTAAAATTTTACTGTGGTTCATGAGTACGCATGTTTATTTACTATGAATTTTTATGGTCCTCCCCCAAATCATGATGTTTATTTTTTCAATATAACTCAAACTTGGTGCTAAAAAAGTTTCACAGAATCTATATAGAGTGCCACAATTGAGTTAATTAAATTGAAGAATAAACTCATTGAGAATCCAGATAAGTGATTTACTCAACCTAGTGATTCACCATTGGTTGAACATATTTATATTTAAAGAAGAAATTAGGGTCAATACTACCTTACATTGATTATTTAGAAGTTGAAAAGATCACTATTAAGAATATGTATTCTATACTCCAAAAAGATAATCCGTTTGGATAGTTATAAGGAGGTCAATAATTCTTCAAGATTAATCATCATTTGTGATATTACTAGCTAAAGGCCAAGAAGAAGCATGAACCCAATTTATAATTTAGTATTATGTACATTATGAATTTATAGTAATTTCATTGGTAATTTCCAGTGATTATTTTATCTTCATGGTTATAATGAGTATTTTCTGTAGATATTACGTTGATTAGTTTTTTTGTAGTCATTATAGATGATATTATTATAAATTCAATGGGAAATAACTTTCTTGAAAAACATATTAGGTTTTTTCTGATGACACTGAGTAATGAGTTTTTGAATGAATTTTTTTTTAATTATGAATATTTACAATATAATATCACATTATTATTTCATATAATCTCAAATGAGGGTATATTAGTGGCCCATTCAAAGGGGAAAGTTATTGATCCATGGTCCAAAAAAACACAGTAATAATGAACTATTTTTTTCTTGGCTGGGATGGATACTATTTATTATTTATTAAGGATTTCTCATGGATATATAATTTAACAACCAATCTATATTTGGAGTGAGAAAAGTTTTTTTATATAGATGGATGTGAGGAAAATTTAATGGGGATGAAAATAAGTTTGGTAGTGGACATATTCTTACACATCCTTGAAGTGGAGAATGGTTTTAGATCTATAGTGAAGAATCAAATAAGGTACTCAGATTCATTATCATTTAGATTCATTTGGTGATATCTTATGCCTCATTTCAGTTAAAAATTCTTGAAAAAATTAATAGACTCATGATTTTGAGGTTGTATTAGTAATTTTTTCATTGTGAATATAAGGGTAATATATTTATGTGGAATGTGTTTATATTTATATATATACATCATAAAATATATAACTATATATTAATATATAAATACTTGAATATGTTTCAAAGAAGATTTTTGTAACTGAATAATGATTATGATTCTTAAATAAACTACCACCCTAAATGGTGAGAATAGTTTATAATGGTTTGACTTAGAAAGACCAAGACAGTTTTTATAAGTTAAGGATTTCAAGAGATCAATGATTTATGGACATTCATAATATGATCTTTTAAATCACGATGAATGAGTATAAATAATATCTTTCCCATGTGACTGTTCAACCATCCATCCATTTTATGATTACATAGACATAAAAGTTAGATGTTGAACTATAAAAAAGGTGAGAAATGTTATTGTATTAAACCATGATTATGATAGAATGATAATGGTTATTAAATAAATATGTGTTCTATCATTACCAAACATGAATAATGAGCTATTATATTAATCCCATAATTCATTGTTCTCTTTCCACCATAAAATTATACAAACGGATAGATATTAAAAAGAGTATTTCTAGTGTGATATGATGAAAATTGATACTACATAGTATATATCTCAATGCCTAGAATATAATTAATTTATGTTTGAGAGATTTAAAACTTTTTTTATTTTACCATGATTACATATTCTATAATGGAAATGTAAAAATATCACAAGATTTTTTTTAATCTGACTCTCCAAAACGTCTAAAGAGAATAAAACTATATTTCTTATAGTCAATATCCTTATTAAATGAGGACCATTAATTTTCATCATGGAAGAATTATCTCTTTATAATCTTTGTAGGATATGAATAATCCATGTTTCAAGGTTCCACATTCAACTATATCATATTGCTATTTGAGGTTAACCGTGATTATTTTAGAAGTAATCAATAATATTTAACTAGAGAGAATAAATTTAGGAATATATATCATCCTAAAAATGTTGGTTAGTTTTCAAGGAACCTTTAAAACATAATTTACATGTTTTGATCCTTTTCTAATTAATTAGATGATGGCAGGTATCAATACCAATATTTAGCTTAATTTTCCTACAAAAACAGATTTCACTTGAGCATTAAGATGGATTGTTATAAATCCCTAAATGGAAAGAAGTGAATAACTCCATCATTTTGGGATGGAATTGTATAAAGAAACATATTATGACCTGTTATTTGTGAGGAAATAAAAATAATGATGGATCTATTCATAATAATTATAAAGAATCTCATAGAAAGTGGAAAATTAATGCTAATAATGATTGTTAAGATATAGATTTTTGGATTTAGTGGAAAGTTATTTTTAAAAATATATAAAAATGAGAATAGATTTAAGATTTTTAGAGAAGATAATGATGTTGCCAATAAATATTTGTCTCTTATAAATTCATTATCATATTGGGATGGTTTCTTACCTCATATCACTTTCATTGATAATATTTTATGTTAATGATGTGTTACATGTATAACCTATGATGAATTACATAAATGATCATTCAAATGTAATAAACAATTATGTCATACCACTGGATCATGATCTCCCTTATGAAAAAAAACTAGTTAAGATTTTTTATTAATGATATAATGTTATATTATACAATACCATCGACATGGTCATTGTTTTTTACTACACCCATAAATTTGAGTAAGATCTGTTAGAACCTGAAGATGTGATGAGGTAGATGTATGCTCGGTTCTTTATAACTGAGTATCCTAATTTCAAGGGGGGAATTATTGTAATGGGTATAATGGAACACAACTAATTTTTTTTGATATATTTCTATTTATATAAATTTATTGTTTTGATAGATTTATTTATAAGGAACATTGAGTTTAAATGAACCATAATAAAACTATAAAATACAATTAGTTAATATGAAATGTATCCCAAAGACATTTGATTGGTGGGAATTAATAATACTTACAACATTATCTAAAATTATTTATTACATATTTATAATATAAATATATTTCTTTTTTATTGGAATTAAATTAATATAAAATCATTAAGAGGTAAAAGGATATGTTTTTCTAAAAACTGGTTTCACAGACACGATGTGTTATTAACTTAATAAATTAAATTAAAATATTTGGATTTATTATTTTGATTTAATATTTTGAGAATATTTTTAATGAAATATTTTATCATTCATATAATAGTTTTCACATATAAATGAATAAAGGTAAAATAAATATTAACCTACCAAATTCATTTTATTAATAACAGTGTTGATGTGTTTTGAAAACTAATTTGGAAAATATTTTCTATAATTTAATGAAATTTAATCTTTTCAAATGTATTAAATATCTGGAATAATAATAATTAAAATTATTTTATTAGTTAAACATACTTTTTTTCATAATTAATTGTAAAAATAGAAGAAAAAAAATTACCATGACTAAGGTTAAAACGGGTACATAGGTGGGTTAACCAAAGAAAAAAGTATCAAAATATAAAAACAATTTATTTTATTCCATTGGTTCAGGATATTTCTACCTTATAATTTTTATCTTTTAATATTTTTTACTTTTGAGCCCCATTAAATGAATAGAAAATAATATATTTTAATCTTTAAAAAAATTCAATGTGCCTCCACTCAAACCTTTTTAAAAGGACACAACTTATACTTCCATCCTATATAATGGCTCAAATTTTTCATACATAGTTATTAAATTTTAATAGATTAATATTTATTACATAACAAAAAAATTCCATGTCATAAATATCTGTGTTTAGGGTATTTGGAAACATGGGAACATAAATAACTAGTTCCTAAAACATCTACATCATCTCAATCTTATTTCATTATAACTAGTACCCTTTGTGACATTTCCTACATAATAAATTTATTTATTTAATGGGTAAAATAGACATAAGAATGTTTTGAGATAATATGATCAGTAAAGTTAAACAAGTAAAATTTCAACCATAACATCATCATAAGGATATAATAACATGAACATAAAATTTCAAAAATATACCCTACATATCAATGATCATAATCCAAATTCATGGAATAATCATGACAATTCACAATAAATGAATCATAAAATAAAATAAAATATGACATAAAAATATATAGAAATCAAATTATGGAATGCACATAATAATAGAAAATAATTTCCTTGGTATTAAAGGAACTTTTCCATAACTATCATATTGGAATGGGTTCACTCCCCAAAACATCATAGCAGTCAAAATTCTCAAACATGAACTTGTTTCACTGCCCGTTTCAGACCAATTTGATTGATTAGATATAATGAATTACCAAATGCATCGGTGGGAGAAATAAGTCCCACCGATTACATAATTAGAACCATACATATTTTTTCTAAAAGAATATAAATATTTCATCATATCAGAACCTATGAAAAGAATGGGTGTCATAAACAATTCATCATATTATAACCCATATAAAAGAAACTAGTATTATAAATATCATTCCATAATAAACATATACCAACTAGTGGATTAAGGATGGTATAAATGGATCATATTTATAGTAAAACAGAAGTAACATAAAATAATTTTATCTTATATGAAAAAATATTTTGAAAGATCACTTGTAATAATTCATGTGGAAAATAACCATTCTATTTTGAAATTATTTCTTAAAATGTCATGAAATTATTTAAGAAAACATTTTCTTTGAAAATAACATTATAAGAATCTAAATTAATATTCAATTTATTAAGGAATAATGAAAGAAATAAAATTATCACAAATCGTACATGATAAAAAATATTCCATTAATTTTTTTTCAGAAAAATAAAAAACTACATTGTTTGTAAACCCCCAAAAAATAATTTTAAATTGTTTTTTAAAGAGTTCAAATAGTGATAAAAAATCTTAAACAAAATTAAAAACCTTTTTTAGAACATTTTTCGAAATCAAGTACATGGAAAAATAATTTCCCATTGAACACTAAAATATAAATAATCCAGAATTATTATGATATTTTAAAATAAACCCTTACCTAAAGTCTCACCATTCCTAGTACGTGTTCAAACATCATCTTCCAATAAATTACTCCTTTAGATCTCCCCTAAATGGATCTTGGATTATTAAATTGAGAATTATAGAACCTATGAAATGTTTTCTCTATAATTGGATAATAGAATTTTGTATAGTCTTGTCAATATAGAAATTTCAAAGATGTGAAATGATGTTAGGTATGAGACATCCTTTTATAGTTGAGGTGAGGGCCACATTAGAGATTCCTCAAAATAGTAAAACATAATTATACTAATCTAGAGTCATATTCTTCAAAATATACTATAACTGAACCAAAGATGCTATTTTATACCATATCATATCTCATTTGTATTTATTTAATATTTTTATAATTTACAATTATTAAATAAATATTAATTTTCTTAAGATATCATTATTGTCAATTTTGATACTATTCATCACTATGACTTAAAAAAAATAAAGACGACATGTCAAATTCAAACCAACTATTTTATTATTTACTAAATATGTCATGGTCATCTAAAGAATTTAGGGATCACATTAAATACCTAATTTTTATTTATTTTAATATTTCTATTATCATTTATTTAATTTTCCAATTTATCTAATAATTACTACATCATCATTGTGTAAGAATCAATTTCAATTTTTTATACCTAAAAAATTATAAATAAATTTCTATGTCGAAAACAAATATTTTATCATTAAAAATACTTTTATGTTTGAACATTTATTCTGGAAAACTTCATATTAAAAAATTTATACTTATAAAAAATAATAGTGTGATATCATTGAACTTTCTTTAAATAAAATACTATAAAGGTCTTAATGTCAACCAAGTGGCCCCAAAAGGTAATATATTCGACACATGGATGATTTGGGTTGATAATTATTCATCCAATAGTATTGAAAAAAGTGTTAGGAGTGTTTCCTAATCCTTCTCATATTATTTTTTCCTTAATTAACTAAATTACCCTCAACCATGGTTACAACAATTAATAATGTTACTATTCATATTGAAAAAAATAAACAGGGGATTATTTAATAATTTTGTAATTAATGATTATATATATAGAATCCATTATTCAAAATTTAAAACATATAAGTGCAAGAAATTAATTTAAAATTAAGTCATAAAAATGCAAAGAAATTTTTTTCAATAAATACCATTTTACGTATGAATTGATTCTATAATGTATTCATGTATAAAATGAAACTAATAGATTAAAAATAGATTAAATGGAGAAAAAAATTTAAACTAATAAAAAATATAATTTTACCTTGTGAATGCTTTAAAATTTAAAACAGTTTTCAATGTAAATCTATATTTTTCACTATTCATTAACAATTCATGTTTTTTGGAAAATTATAAAAAACTCATCCAAAGATAATTTTGATATAATCAATTCAAAAATGATGTTTATTTTTTCAAATAAATTTTCAAAATTTTTCAAAATTAATTTTATTTATTTTATCATAGAAATAATTGAAAATAATATATTGTTGAAAACTTATTTTTGAAGAATATAATGACTTTACTAAAAAATTAAGTGTTTATTTCCAAATAATTAATAATTAAATGTTTATTGGATATAAAATTCACATATTGTTTATAATATGGTAGTTTCTATTCATAACATCCAATTTAATGACTCGGTAATAGAGGTCATTTTAGGAAAAGACTATTTTAATGGTATATTGTAGTTCATTTAAAATCAGTGTTAAATGAAATGAAAGATATATAAAAAATAAGAAAATTTATAGAGAAATATTTCATAAAAATATTGGGGTAACAACTTATACATTACATGTATTATTTTTAGATATTATATGGAATGATTTTGATATCGGGCGGTGAGATGACAATCGATTTCAAGGCTTGGGGTGCCTGGAATAATTATTTGGAAAATATTAACCTTTTTAATAGAACATGCTTGCATTTTTTATGAAAAATTGTAATTAAACTTAAATGGGTCCCTAGATAGGAAATATCTGTGCACCATTGATCTTAAAATGGTGACATTACCCTAGGCACAACTAAACATTGGTTGGCGCAGGTCATCTGTAGAAAAAGTCACCAAGGACGCAACAGTAAAAAACATTATTAAATAAAATTATTTTATTTTCAAATAATATTAACACATAAACAATTACTAAAATTATAAATCTAAGACACCTATTGAGTTTATAATTTGGGGTTTTCCCTAGACACCACTTAACATTAGTCGACACAGTTCATTTCTGAACAAGATGTCATGGGGTGTGACGGAAATAAAGTAATTTAATAAAAAATATTTTGTCGATGAATCAGTTGACAATATTTATAAATAATGATATGGAGAATCAGTAGGGTTAGTTTTATATCCCTATAAACCTTGGAGAACTGTTGGTGTGAGCATTGAGTATTCTTTCTCATGTGATGGTGATTGATCATGGATCGATGAACGACACACCTCAGATTCAAAGGATCTTGCATATGGCAACGAAACAGGGACCATTTTTCATCAGTGAGTGATCCAAATCAAGGTAGGTCATATATTTCAATTTCTTACCTCCATTTTCTTAATTTCTATAATTAATTTGAATCAATGGAGAAACATATTGATTCACGGAGCTTGTGTATTATGGGAATGGAATTTTCTTTATGGGGTTTTAATGGGAGATTAGAATTTGTGATTATTTGTTTATTCGATTATCATTCCAATGGCGATGGATAGATATCAGCATGAAAATAGATTGATTTTTGTTCCTCTCTTTGGTTAGTTTTCTTTTCCCCCTTGATTAATCATTCCTCATAGGCATCCTTTGTTTGGCTCGCAACTCGACACATCCCGATCAATTGAACATTGTGCACTAAATTCATAGGAAACAATCTTATATCATAGATTTTAGTTCCACATGGAATGATAGAGGTGTGATAATGGAGAAAAATCAATTCAGATGATGGATGATTCCCAAAATCGCATTCTTTAGTGTTATTTAGTACACAATAAAGAACAATGATTCAATCCATTTTACGAGATTATTGGAAGATGAAATGTGTTGATCTAGAGACGACATGACTGCATGTGAATAGATTTGCAACCATTTGGTTTTATATACAATATAGGAGGCCCAAAGGTCTGTAAAAGTTTCCACTGATGCGACAATGACGATATGTGGAGATGGTCGTGGGAGATTGGGGTGGCCACAGCAATACGGAGGCTGCGAGCCACAGGATGTGGCGGGTGACCATGTACATAGGTGGAAGTCGTAGTAGGAGACCTTGTGGAGTGCATACAGGTCATGACCAGGCTGAGCGGGCCTATCCTAGACAAAGTGGGCTGGGCCCAAGTGGGTCAGGATTAGCAGGTCAGACCCGGGGGGACCAGGCCGAAGCTGGCCCACCGTCGACCACGACAGTCGACAGTGAGCCATGGTAGCTCCATTTGTTGCATGACAGCGGCGGAAGGGGGTGGATGACATGGGCACAGACCACAACACTCACGACACGGCTGGCCTGGGTGGTAAACCATGAATGTTGATAGCCATTTTCGGTCAATAGTCCCATTGAAACCCTTTAAATTTTTTTGAACAACAATAACTTTCAATTGGTATATTCATTTGAAAAAATATCTTCGGATTTGTGAACCACATGTTGAAATGGTCCTTTGAGACAACTGGTGATTTTTTTGTTTGGACTAGTATAGTATGAGAGCATTCCATTGGTCCTTTCCCTAAACAGTCAGTATGACATTACATCCACATCACTAGATTTTAATTCCTTTCTTGTAGCACAGTAATAGATAGATTACTGTATCCCTCTTTGGGACTGTGGTGATATCTTCTATCACCACTAGTGGAGTTTTGTGGAATCTACAAAACAACTGAGAATTAGGTGTTGGTCCTCCTTCTAGCAGGCCACATAAGTAGGGTTAGTGGTATTCCACAATATGTCTGGGAATGATCTTCTATGTGTTGGGTTGATATAGATTGGTTATGTGGTATTCCCCAATGGTTTTGGCTTAGATCCCCTCTCTATAAATTATTATCTTACAAGACTAATTAATTTTCTTTGGGTGGGGACCAAATGAGTTATATCACTTTGTGAGTGTCTATAATGATATCACGGCTCAAGGAGTGATTTTTTCCCGAAACCAGTGATCTTTGAGAAGATAACTGTGGCGGGTAATTGGTTGTGGCTTACATTTATTCATTGTATATTTGATTGAGTCAATATGTATGTCCCTATTATATGTACTTTAGAAATGTACCAGTGTAGTGATAACTGTACAATCCTTTATGGTAATCCTATGTGGTATTCTATTGTGGTATTCCATTATGATAATCATGTGTGTTATTCCTTTGTGGTAATATTTTATGGTTTTCCTTTCTGGTAATACTGTATCGTAATCCTATGTTGTATTCCTTTGTGTTAATCTTTTTTGGTATCCCTTCATGGTAATCATGTGTGGTATTCATTCATGGTAATCCTATGCGATATTCCTTAATGGTAATCTGTTGTGGCTTTACTTCATGGTAATCATGTGTTATATTCCATTGTGGTAATATTATGTGGTATTCATTCATGGTAATCCAATGTGGTATTCCTTTGTGGTAATCCTATGTGGTATTCCATGGTGGTAAGCCATTGTGTTAATCTTGTGTGGAATTACTTTGTGGTAATCCTTTGTGGTAATCTTATGCAGTATTCATTCATGGTATTCATTTTTGGTATTCTTTTTTGGTATTCCTTTTTGGTATTCTATTGTCATATTCATCTATGGCAATACTTTGGGGTATTACCTTTTGGTATTACATTTTTGTATTTCTTTGTGTTTTTTCATTATTGTTTCAAGGTGTCCTAATAAGCATTATTATATTCACGACTGAATGAAATTTTCCCACATTTGTCATGTCTTGTGTAGATGATTGAACCTTTGATGGAGTGTGTGGATAACTAGGAATGGATGGTGTTTAGTGATGTCGTACAATCCTAGGTGTGTTCTTGCGGTTCAGAAAGTAGTCCCACCACCTCTTTTCTTACATTATGGAATTGTGTTATAGAATCATTTGGATTGATTTTATTCTAGTTCTATTTACTTTCTAGTACTTTTACTTTTTTAATCCTGTTGTTGGATATAGTGGTTTGCATACTTTTTTACTTAGTTTTTTTACATGTCATCATTTTTTGCTTAAAGATGTGTGCATGCATACAAGTACATTTGGCTAATTACTCCCTTTTTTCAAATATTCCTACTCAGTGTTAGTCACCATCTCTTGGTCTATTAGAGCTGGTATTGGGGTACTCGTGGTATGGGACCCTATGGGATGGTTTGTGAAATAGTTGTACCATATGAGGTAGTTTATACTTTTGGACTAGGAGTCTTTGAGATTGGTTTCCAGTAATAGTGTTAAGTGTTTTGAGTTAATCTTTCATATCAGGGACTCCAATGCTGGTACGATAGCCGACGTATCCATACATCGGGACTCAGGTTAACTACTTTTTGACTAAATACATAAAAGTTTTGTTTGCAGGAATAAAAAATTGTACATGCATAATATAGGAATGGTTGTGTTTTCCATGTCCTACTAAAGATATCTCTCCTTATATACTAAGTTTACCATTGTACATCTTGTTTTATTTTATGATGCCTCCTCATAGGAAGCTATGTAGGATTTGAACGTGTGATCATGAGGATGATACACTAGGTGAAGAGTCATTGGTATAGGGGTTTTTACCAGATATAGAACCCACAGGTGGATCACCAACTATACCACCACCTATAGAGAAGTGCATGGTACCCAATGTACCAGCGGATGAAGTGAGCCAGTTGAGCGCACGTCACTAGTTAGAGCAGTAGAGACACATCTTGTACCATGGAAACCCATAAACATAGTTTTTTGGGGACTATCTTGAGGCGATAAACTGAGGTTTCCATCAAGTCAATTCACCACCAAATCAGATGGTGGTCCTAGTAGCAAGACTTGTACACAGCTCAGCAGGGCGATGATGTGATTTTCTTACCTAATCATAAAATGAGGTTACTCTTCTATTGATAGAGTTTGAGATCCTTTTCATAGAAGAGTTCTCACCTTATAATCTAAGGGATATGCATATCCGGGAGCATCTACAGCTCTGAAAGAATTACATGTCAGTATCTGAGTATTCATTGAGGCATACCATCCTCTCTAGGTACTTGATGGATATGATACATGATCCATACTTCGAGGCTCAAACCTCCAACAAATCTCTATGGATGGAAATATGAGCCTATGTTATCCCTATGATAATTCTTACTTACAATGGGGTGTTTGAGCAAGATTTGGTGGTAAACTGTTTCTTGGATAATAGGACATAGCAAGTGATTATCAGCAGTGCAAAAGTAGAAGAAGAGACCTCTATATTAGAGAGCTGTTGCTAGTCTCAGGAACATGGAAATATAAGAGGTTTCAAGAGGAGTTCTGATGATAGAGGATCTATATTTTATGGCTTATAGTGTGGTTCCAGCAAGACAAGAGATTGGTGGTTTTATTCATGTGACGGTAGGGGAAATATCACCAAAGAGTGTCCAACCCATCATACTAATGATAGGGAGACTTTAGATAGACCACCATAGAATAAACAATGATAGGAGCAGATAGATCTATAGGGCGGAGGATATAAAAATGAACCAGGAGGGTGGCATGAGGTGGTCAACATTTCTACATTTACCACCACCACCCTAGGTGGTCCAGAGAAGCATTAGATATCTACAGGACAGGGTTGGGGAAATATTCATGCGATCGAGGAATATGTCCTAGGGGATCCATTAATTATTTAATGAATGATCTGTGTATTTTCTACATTAACTACCATATTGATATACATTGGTAATATATATTCTTCTTAATTCATGGATCTTATTGA
The DNA here is from genome assembly GCA_963277665.1 of Viscum album. Classification (NCBI taxonomy): domain Eukaryota; kingdom Viridiplantae; phylum Streptophyta; class Magnoliopsida; order Santalales; family Viscaceae; genus Viscum; species Viscum album. The sequence goes on along the minus strand of OY728135.1, from coordinate 1,058,480,085 downwards.
ACACTTGGATATTCCGATCAAACCATTGACTCAAGCCACATTATTAAAGACTCCTACAGGAGGAGACCCAACAATCACAAACTAGTGATAAATGTGTGACCAGACTCTTGGAGGTGAGAGTTTTTTTTTGGTATATCATGGTTTCAGCATCAATTCCTTGCGATGTTAATATTGGTATGGACATGTTGTCCAAGGATCATGCTTATATTTACTGTTTTATGTGATTATTTTGGTGTGTTTGTAGTGGTGGAATGATGTTTTTCTTTTTGGGGATAAGAGAATCCCGAGAATCACATGATGGACTCAAACAAATGATGGCAAAAATGATTACTCTTCAAATATATTTACTAACCCTCTGTGAAGTTGATGCAATGAGTCCTCAGTTTCCTGCAGTGGTGATTGAGTTGTATTGGATCTAGTGAAGGTTTATATTGAGGAATTGGATAAAGTGCCTCCAGGAATATGAATATGATATTTTCTATACTCCTAGGAAGTGGATTTTTGTGGTAGATTCTCTCAGCATAAGATCTTGATTATTGTTTCTGAATGAGGAAGAAAAGTAGTTGGCCTCGTTTCAGTTATCCTTTGTGGATGGGTATGGAACATCGTACCTATAAATGTTATTATTCATATTTGGGATGCCAATTGTGATACCCTACATGCAGAGATATCTAATGGCCATTCTATTTATGAAAATTTGAAATTTGGAGATCAAGTCGTTCTTTTCAGAGGATGCACAGTAGTGCCAATGGAATTATGGGACAACGTTCTAAGAGATTTTAATACATCCCCAGAGGTGGTACATATAATTGTGTAAAATGATATACTAAGACTTTCGACATCAGTTCAGGTGGAAAGGGATGATGGAAATAGCTGTAGAGATCGTCTATTGATGCCATACATTTCAGCGTGTCATGGTTGAGCACCAGGTTCCCATGGGTTTAGCTCAACACCTTGAGTTGCTAAAATGGGAGTGGGATAATATATAGATTTACTTCATGATAATTTTACTACATATGTACAGGGGAAGTTATTCCATCTGGGTGATCGTTGATCAACTCACTAGTTCATCCACTTCCTTGTTATCTCCGATACTAATTTACCCTTTTAAATTTTTTCATAAAGTTGGTGTGGTGGTGTAACGCATGGATCTACCATCGTTGTTAGATCTGGTACATGATATAATCCTAATGTCTTAGGTGAGATGATATATGTATGACCCATCACACATCATCGACTGGGGAGAGATGAACATCAAGAATTGTGTGACTATTTTTGAATACTCGATGGAGATCAAGGATCATTGGGATAGGATCCTTCAAGAGTGATCGATTTCTTTATTATGTATTTAGTGGTAGCATAAGAATATCCAAGATATCATATGAGAGTGGGAGGTTTAGATTCAAACGCAGTAACCTCCTATATTTGAGAATATCTTGTTTTGAATTTTGGGATATATATCCCTAAGGGTGGTGAATGTAATGCCTCAAAATTTCTATGTACTAATTTTAGACAATGTATGGATTGATTTGATGAACATGTGTCAAGATTTCATGTGATTACAACCCAGAACAATTATTTGAAATATATTATACTTTTTAGTAGTTTTGTGAAAGGTTTTCCTAAAAAAGTGGAATAACTCATAAATGGGTTCCCGAATCAAAAATATAAGGGAACTATTGAGCCGAGAATGGTAGATTTACCCTAGGCGCGACCAAAATTTTGTTGGAACTTGTCATCTATAGAAAAAATCACCAATGAAGTAACGATATGTAAAATAAATAAAAAAAATATTTTCTTTTTAAATCATAATAACTCATGAACAGCGACATGGATTGGAAATCCCATACCATTATTGAGTTCATAATTTGTTGGTTTCCCTTGGTGCGACTTTACTTTACACGACGTGGGACGTTTCTGAAAAATTTGTCACGATATATAATGGGAACAAAATAATTTAATAAAATTTATTTTTTTTGAAATATTGGCTGAAATTTTTTAAAAATTTGGTTGAGGATAATTTCTTGTGTTATTTTCATAACCTTAGAAACCATAGGGAACCATTAGATAGAGATTTCAGGTTTTTATCTTAGGTGACAACAATGGATCAAGGACCGATGACCAATGCACCTCAGATTTAAAGGATCTTGCCTACAGAAATGACACAATGACCATTCCTCATCTGTGTGTGATCTAAATCATGGTATGGAATTTGTTTCAATTTTTTATTTCTCTATTCCTAATATCTATAATGAACATGAATTAATTGAAAACATATTTATTCATGGATCATGTATATTATAGGAAGGGAATTATGTTTTCAAGGTTTTTAAGGGAGATTAATCTCAGTGATTATTTGTTTATTCGATTGTAGTTTTACTAAAGATGGATTGAGATCAACATGAACATCAATCAAGGTTTATTACTCTATTTGGTATTTGTTCATTTCTCCCCGGATTCATCAATAGTCACCATCATTTTTCATTTGGGTTGAGACTCAACACATCTCATTCAATTGATCATTGCACACACAAATCATGGATCAATGATTTGATATCATAGGTCTAGGATTTTCATGGCATGATGGAGGTTCCAAGATGAAGAAATATTGATTCAGACAACATATGATTCCTAGATTCACATTATTTTGTGTTCATCGGCACACAATGAAGAACGGTGATTTGATCTGGTTTTTGAGTAGATTGGAAAATAGAACAGGTTAATCTAGAGACAACATGACTTAATGAGCTCAGATATATGAATTTTCTATTTTTTTGGGAATCATAGGATGCCTAGTGGTGTGTGGAATCAACCAATAGCATGGCACCAATGACAGGCGGTGATGGTGGCGACACGATGGTATCCACGGGAGACAGAGGATGAGATAGTGATGTAAAGGCGAAAAGATATGGGATGTAGCAGGTTTCTATGTAAGGAGGTGGTTGTCACTAAAAATAACCACATGGAGTATACCTAGTTTGGTGGGCATGGGTAGGGCCTAGGTGGAGTATGGTGAGCCTAAACAAAGTGTGTCGTGCCATGGTTGGCTGGGCCGACTGGGTTGGACCTAGGTCGAACCTGGGGAGATTGGGATATAACTAGGCCATGGTCGACCAACGAGATTGACCATAATCTATGGTTGATCTATCTACCATGCATCTGTGGTATCTAGAGGTGGTCGACCATGGAGGTATACCACCATAGTCAATCCACATGTCCAGTGACCCCCATTTAAAATATTGACCTTCCATTAATATTTGAACTTGAATCTTTTTTTCATGTATGGGTATTTTTTCAGGATGTTTTGTGGAAAAGGTAAGAAAACAGAATTTTTCTAAGTTCACACCATGCACTTTTGAGTACACACCGTGTATATAGCTTGATGTATACAACATCATTTTGACTATGTAATAGCCGAGTACCCAGCTAGGTGGTGACCTAACATACCTGCTTAAGTCGGGGTCCGGTTGAGCCTAATACATGGAATTTAGTCTTAATTACCACATCATGTACTCTTTGTTTTATTTTATATATTGGATTGAGGTCACATCCCCTGTTTGAAAAAACTATTTCTTCTCATGTTTCTTACATGAGCACTTTGGAATGACGATAAAAGTTCAATCTTTTGTTTCTCCATCTGATCTCAAATCGCGACATCGTTAGGTGTGTTAGAATCCCATCAGTGAGTTCTCAAACCTCTTGATCTCTTCTTCTCGATTCATTGTCTCTCATGGGTTATTCAACGTTTGATATTTTTAACTTTTTTGTAGATCTACACCAATCTAGGTCAATTCTGGGGTTGACATTCAAGTATATCGATTGTACGACATCAAGGATGGTGGTTTATGCCTCTTGTTTTAGGTATTCGTATTATATAGGATACAAGTGTTGCATGCCCATGTTTTGGGTATTAAATGAATTGGAAAGTGGTCCTATTGTTACCTTTCATGGTTTGATTGATTAATAAAGGGTTGTTTCTTATGTGTGAGGTTTGATACCATGTCTAAGGGACACCCCATGTTTTTGTTCCCCTTGTTTGATTGTTCATGGCTGTTTATTCTAGGTTTTCTATGAGTCATACCTTGTTTTCCATTCCCTGTTTTATTAGGATGGAGTTTTATTGATTATATGAAATTTATGTGATATGTGTTGTGAATGTTTATCCATATAGTAGTTCATGATTACTTGAGATGCTTTGATATAATATGTGCACTATTTTTCTAATGGACTATGAGATCCTTGGACTCGTAAGATTGGGGTGACTTCCAAAATATTTTATTTCATATGATATGCATGCTACAATATTTTTTCAGTGGACCATGAAAAACTTGGACCAGGAAGACTAAGGGTACTTTCAGATTATTTACATAGGAACATGATAGCCTTAGTTTAGATGATTGACTAGAAGGGAATAAAAAATGAGGGCTTTCCCATAGGGTGGTAATTTATTTAATTGATGATATGTGGGACTATAAGGGTTAGACTATGAGATCTTTCCTAGAGGGTCATTTTTGAATTGTTGAATGATTGTGACTCATCTACCAAGACAAAGAAAAAGCTTGGATTTAGACTTACTTGAATATTTAGACGGTCTTATGAGTTGTCAATTTTAGTTAAATTATATGTGGGATATAGGGAATAGGATAGATATTTGGGTTACATGATTCAAAGGATGAATAATAAATGTTAAATGAAAATAATAGAAAACTGTATGATTGATTACTTTGAGTACTTACTAGTTTATTATTTCATTCATTTATATTACCTGCTATAGATAATCACTGATTGTTAGGCACATGTATTTTTGTGGTTAAATACTAGGATTCATCTCACACTATCTTTGGTTCATTGTTTTTTAACCAAATAGATTATATGATTGTAGGTGTAGATAAGGTAATGTTTGCTTCTTCATCAGGTACTTGATTGTTGTTCGAGCTGGAGAGTATGGGACCAATCTCGAGCCTAAGATGATATTGGAGTTTACTTTATTATCCTATATATTTTATTGTATTGTATTTCCATCTTTGGGACCTGTTTCAGCAGCTTTCCTAAACACATATGACATTCATAATTTATATATATATTCTCTACTTGGTTCATTACTATCAGTCATATATGCTTTAACTTTGTTGTACGGTATTACTACTTCTGCTATTGTTTTATTATTATAAATTATTTTGTATGTACTCTTCCAAATATGGCATATTTTCCCCATTATCAAATGTTGTCCCTCGATACTAGTTGGAAACCTCTCGCATTTAAGGAAATTCTCTTGAGGTCATGTGACAAACCAAGCACGGGGTACCCTTGGGTGGCACCTGGATCTGGGACCGTACAAAGTGGTATCAGAGGGGTTTTCAATTTTGGATTCTCCTACTGTTTGGAGACATTAGAAATGGATATTAAGGAAATAGATTTTGGAAATTAGTTGTTCCGTGGAGTAGATACCTTGTGTACAATGGAAACCAAATTAACTGAAATTGAATTGTAATTTTTGGATTCCTAGAGATTATAGTTGATTCAATTTAATAGTTGGGTAACACACTTGTTTTTTCTTGTATGTATTGATATAATTGTGGTTTTATTTTTTGAAAACCCATTGAGATGAGGGTATTCTATCTCATTCATCATATAGTCACTTTTTAGAAATCACATTACATGCATTCTTGCAATGACATTTAGTTAGAATTAAGGATTTCATAATGTTGTGATAATATGTATTATGTTTTGAAATATTTTTTGATTGAAATACCAACAATTTTAATAGGTTGTTGGTATATGTAATGTTAAATCTGGATGGATGGAAATATTTTCCCCCTGGGGTGTTATAGGCCCTCTTGGAATGGAATTGGTTGGATCATGTTTGAACATTAATTGATTTCTGTTAAGATATGTTATGAATAATGATTAAAAACATTGATTCATAGGGAGTATGAGCTCTCACAGATCGGAACATGACATGCCTTGGCCAAATTTTGGGATTTTGAGGGTTCCATATATGTTTCATTGGATCATTGTTTGGAAAACCCAAAACATGTGGCATGTGACAATATGAACACATGATATGAGGTCTTCTGTTCTAGAAGAAATGAATTTTCATATGTACACACTGTGTACCATATGTAAACATCGTGTAGTTGTTGATCATGTGACTGACTATGTGAGTAGTGACACAGGGTTGGTAAACTTTTGGTAGAACATGTTGTGTACATGGAGTACACACCACACTGTATTCGACAATGTATCCATCATTGTGACTAACGAAATAGGAGGGTAGAACTTTTTTCGTACACACTAAGTGTATAGTGTTCATACTATATAGTGTTACACCATTAAAATCATTTAAATTTATCCATTTAGAAGTTCCTAGGAAGGAGGGAATATTCAAGTACACACTGTGTCTTAGGAAAACATGCTAACTGTATGGGGTGTTACACGGCCATGTTAGAAGGGGTACACGCCCATGTTAGTTTTTAAGCGAACACACTGCGTAGTGTTTCTACAAGCCGTGTGACCCTATTTTTAAAAACATGAAAGTTTCTCTTCACTTATTCCATTATTTCGCTCAGTTTTAGTTTTTTTAATCTTATGTTGAGGTGTAAACTTTACCTTGTAGAGTCTTTCCACCAAGACATTCTCTGGTTGTATGAAAAGTATATGGTGATAATCGGACACCAGATATGGTAGATCAAGGAATGTTAATAAATCCTCCCGTTTTCCCCAAATTGGCACCAACTATTATACCGGATGAAGGTGTTGATTCATATTTCTCTGAAAGATATATGAGAATGATTCATACCTTTAAGAGAGCACCACATCTTGGATCGACTATGGAAGAGTTGATGTGGGTGTTCCAGTAGCAGCATCCTCCTTGTTTTTAGGGGATAATATTTCATAGGCTATAAATTCAGGGTTGGAGGCCCTGATTTATTATCTTTGAGTATATAGATATTCCTCTTTAGAGTATGGTTAACCTAAAGACTTACATTCTACTTGGTTTCACTAAGAGTTTGTGTGATTTTGTTTCATAGGCAAAAAATCATTAGGGTTTGGTTTGGGAGATATTTTAGAGGACTTTATATGATTAATTCTACCCTGAGGTGTTGAGGGATTACCAAGCCCAAGAGTTCATGAATTTGGAGTCGGGCACTCCTTTTGTGATGGATTACTCTTCTTTCTTTATATACATCATTTATTCCCACCTATATTTGGGGTGATGTGTTATCATTGGCTAGGTGAGTTGAGGATTTTCTCAGGTACTACATGTGATTGTAGGTTAATTTTTTCTTGTTGACTTCGATAACTACTATGGTAAACCATGAAAATATTATCGAGCACAATATGAGGGGGTTTTGAGATGCGAGCTAGGTCATCTCAATATCTAGGGTTGGTACTCCTTCGACTGATAGCATAAAGAACAACAACAAACCTTTGGGAGATAATTCTTGTAGCAAGGATGTATCTTTAGGTAGCTAGGTTAGGTGCTACCAGTGCGAAAATATTGTGCATACGAGACCATAGTTCCCAAGAGACCCTATTTAGTTCTAATCTTTCGTAAATATGGGTTATATTCAACATTTTTGTAGGATGTTGTCACCATCATCAAGTGATAGGGGATCTGTAATGACTCCACATACTGGAGTGGGGCCACCGGTTCCTCATCGATTATAGAACTATAGTTTTTCAGGACATTTAGGCTGAGGATGTGGTCATGGCCATGGTATCCAGAAGATAGTTTTTCAGTGATAGTAAGGTGTTGAAGCTCTGGGTATCTAGGCAGTGTCACAAGACTATGGTATAGGTCATACATTTTCGATAGAGTAGACCCAGCCAGAGAATGATCGCAAACCCTCTACGGTTATTGGTAGAATTCTAGTAGCCTTGGTTTTAGCTCTTACTCTTTTGTATATGTCAGATTCCCATAGTTTTATATCTTTTTCTATCCTGGAGAGCCATGGTATCTGCATCTTTAGATATTATTATGTTATAACTCTAGACACTCCATTGGGGATTAGGAATCCTAGTGTAATTTACTGAAAGGAGTGCCCTTTTGAGGTTGGTGGGTGTCATATCATTTGGGATCTCTATGTATTAGAGATGACATGAATTTATGTCATTCTGAGAATGGACTAGTTGGTCTCCTTTTATGCCTTTGTTCACTTCTATAGTTGTAGGTTAAGTTTCAAATCAACAGGGGGAAATTTGTTTCTTCACAAGGGAAAATGGGATGTCTAGGTGAGTCTCGATGGACCCAAGCATCATGGGTTGCGATGAATCATAGACCAGATTTCTAGTTTATATCTGGTTGATCCGGGAACCTCATAGATGGATTTTCTTCTAGAGGTGGATCGTTTCAAAGAATGCCTTTCCTGAAATTTTTTCTCTTTATCATCGAAGAGATATGTGTATTTCTCTATTGGGCTTCTGCCAGGAGCAACACCAATGTTCACTCCACCTTATAGGATTGCTGCACCAGAATTATAGGAGCCTAATAAGAAGCTAGAGGAGTTGAAGGTGAAGGGTTTTATCCAAAATGGTAATTCTCCTTGGGGTTCTCCTATACATTTTGCGAAGAAGGTGGATGGTATCCTCAGACTTTTTGTGGATTATCGGAATCTGAACCAGTTGATGGTCATGAATTGACATCCCTTACGAATTATTGATGATCTATTTCATCATCTACAAGGATCTAGAGTATTCTCAAAGATTAACTTGAGAACCAGTTATCATCAGTTGCATGTTAGACCATCACATATACCTCTTACATCCTTTTGGAGCAGGTATGGTGTATACAAGTATTTTTTTATGCCATTTGGTCTCGTGAACATGCTGGTATCTTTCATGGCTCTGATGAACCATTTGTTCTATCCTTACATGGTTTATTTTGTGGTAGTAATCAAGGAAGATACCTTGGTGTACTCTCATGGTCGACATTACCATGCCACTGATCTTGAGATCATTTTGAGTACATTGAGAGAGAATTAGTTATATTTAAATCTCTAAAAGTGACACTTTTGGATAGACTAGATTAATTTCTAGGTTCATTTAATCTCAGAAAAATGAGTTTTAGTAGGCCCAGAGAAGTTGAGAGCAGTAGTTTCCTAGGAGTAGTTGAAGAACTTATTTGAGTTATGGAGTTTTCTAGGGCTAGTTGGTTTCTAATGATGCTTTATTCATGACTTTTAATTCTTAGCAGTGCTATAGATTTTACTGACAAAGAAGGGCACAAAATACTTGTGGATAGATTCATGTAATTCATCTTTCCAGGAGCTGAATGGGATGATGGCATCAGCACCAATTCTGATTTTTCCAGAGTCAGGAAAGAGTTACATTGTGTACTGTGATGCATCAGGTATCGGGGTGGTAGTAGTGTTATGTAGGGGGATCAACTTGTGGTGTATGGGTCTCACTAGTTGAGGCCATATGAGAGTAACTAAACAATTCACAATCTCGAGTTAGTCACAGTTGTGCATGCATTGCACTATTGGATTCATTATCTTTTGGGAGATCATTTTGTGGTATAAACTGACCAAAAAAGCCTCAAGTATGTCATTACTCAATGAGATCTGAATTTTAGACCACGATGGTGGGTTGAGTACCTCCATTATTTTGACGTTGAGCTAGTTTACATGCCATGGAAGGGAAACACTATGGCTGATTCTTTGGGATGTAGGACATAGATATAGGTAATTAGAGAGCCCATTAGTGAGTGGAATCTTATGGATCAATTTTTTGAGATTCATTTGGAGGCACACAAAAACATGGGAAGGGGTTTCTTTCTATTATAGATGTTGCCTATACTCTACTGGATCGAGTGTGAATGAGGGAGCTATTAGTTTCGGAAGACCTAGTCCTATAGGAGAGTGTGTCAGTCGAGAACCCTACTCTTGGGTGTACTTTAGGAAAGGATGAGGTTTTTCAATTTAATGGGATCATATGGTTGTTGGCAGATATAATTGAGAAGTTATTGTGAGATTTTCATGCCTCAGTATGGGTAACTCATCCTGGTGTCACCAATATGTGTCGAGATCACCATCATCAGTATTAGTGGATAGTCATGAAGAGGGATATATCTTGTTTTATTTGGATATTTCACACTAGCAAGTAGGTGAAGGAGGATCATCAGAAACTGGTAAGGCTATTACAGTAATTACCCATTCTTAAGTGGCAGTAGAATGATGTTGTGATGGATATCATGATGGGTTTACCAAGGCCTCCATGAGGAAATGATAATTTATGGGTTTTGTTGACAGACTCATGAAGTTTTCACATTTCCTATTGTTCAATGAAACCTTCAGTTTTTATGATCTTAAGAAGATGTTCATCTGATAGATTGTAAATTTTCATGGGATTCCACACTCTATTGTTTAAGAGAAGGATGTCCAATTTACTTCTCAAGTATTTCAAGGAAAATCGAAGGATTTTGGTACACAGGTACTTCCGAGTACAACTTACCAATCCCAAACATATGGTCAGTTTGAGGGCACAATTCATGTTTTGGAGGGAATGCTTTAATCATACGTCCTTAATTTTTGGGGCTCTTGGGAGAGACATATACCCCAAGTGGATTATATATAAAATAGTAGTTTTTAGGTAATGATATAGAATGATCCTTATGAGGCATTGTGAGGTAGGCCATGATGATCAGACCCTGTGTTGGCTAGAGGTAGAAGAGACAACTATGATGGGATTTAATCAGGTCCAAGAGACCACTGAGCAGGTGGACTTGATTAGGGAGATGATGGCTATTGAATAGTCTCAACAGAAATCTGATGATGATCGATGAAGACGACCTCAGGATTTTAACATTGAAAATTAGGTTTTCATGTGTGTCACACTGATGTTAGGACGCAATAGGATTATAAGACACGAGAATCTTTCACCAAGATATGTCAGGTCATTTGAGGTTTTGGAGAGAGTCAAACTAGTTGACTATCAATTGCAGTTACCTTAAATGTACCGGTATATGCATGACACCTTTCCTATTTCTCACCTACGACATTAATTTTCTGACCCTTCTAACATTGTTTAACCTAAATAGGTCTATTTGGAAGTGGATTCATCTTTCAAGGAGAACCCTATTCATATTTTGGATCGCAGCATGAAGTTTCTCCATGGTCAGTATGTTCCTTTGGTATGGGTGTTATGGAAGTATGGACGAGTGCAAGATGAGACATGGGAGAGGGAGGCTGATGTGTGATTGTAATGTATGGAGATATTTGATGATTCTTCTTCACCACCCATTTGAGGGAAATTCAGGGTTAATTTATTTTGGGGGGAAGTTTGTAAGAACGCTGACCTTATTTTTAGGGATAGATCATGTTTTTGGATTGTTTTGACGAAAAAGGTGGAAATGATAATTTTTTCTATGTACGTGCCCTGTACTTTTGAGTATAGACTGTGTACCTATATTTCTATGTACATCCACATTTTGACGATGTAATGGCTAACTATATGGTTGTTTTTTGACCAAGCAGAACAGCGTAAGCCGAGGTCCAGTTGAGGCCAATACACAACATGTAATTTTAATTAACACACCATATATTTTTCTTTTTATTGGATATATCAGTTCAAGGTCACATCGTAGGATCGAAAACTCCTTCTCCTTCTTGTGATTCTTACAGGAGTGCTCCAGAATGACTAACAAAGTTCTATCTCGCGATTCTCCATCTGAGATCTGATCAAGACATCGTTAGTTGCGTTGGAATCCCACCGCTATGTTCTCAAATACTCTTGATTATTTTTTCCTGATTCATCCTTTCTCAGGAGTTATTCAGGGTTTGTATTTTTTATTCTTTTTTATATCTATGATGATCTTGGGCAATTCAAGGGCTGGTGTTCAAGTATATCAATCGTACGAAATTGAGGTAGGTGGTTTGTTCCGTTGTTTGTTTTTCTTTGCATTATATATGCTAAAAGTGCTGCATGCCCATGCTTTGGGTATTGTATGAATTGGAAATTAATCATGTTATTGATTTTTATGATTTCATTGATTGATACAGGGTTTTGCTTATGTGTGAGGTCAGATATCTTTTTAAACGGACATTGTATAGGTGTGTTTCCCCTTGTTTGATTATTTATGGTCAATTAGTTCAGATTACCTATGAGACGAACCCTGTATTCCATTCCTTGTTTGATTATAATGGCGTTTTATTGGTTTTATGAAATGCATGTGATATGCACTGTGAATGTTTATCCATGTAGCAGTTTCAGATTACATGAGCTTCTTTGATATAATATGCACACTATTATTCCAATGGACTGTGAGAGCCTTGGACTTTGAAGACTGGGGTGCGTTCCAGATTATTTTCACTGATATGATATATGTGATACTAAATTTTTCCAATGGAGCGTGAGAGCCTTGGACCCAGAAGACTTAGGTTACTTCAAGATTATTTACACAAGACCATAAAATCCATGGTGTAGCTGATTGACAAGAATGGAATATATTGTAAGAGCTCTCCTAGAGTGTTGTTATTTATTGAACTGATGTTATATGGGACCAAAGGGGCTAGACTGTGAGAGAATTCTTAGAGGGTTTTTTTTGAATAGTTGAATGATTGTGACGTTTTTTCCTAGACATATAACAATCTTGGATTTGGTATTACATGGTTGTTTATATGGTCTTATGAGACATATATTTTGGTTAATTTACATGGGGAATACATATTTTAGGATAAATACTTGGTTTAAATGATTAAAAAGATGAATAATACATGTAATATTTTTGTAATTGAGAACTATATAATTATTTACTTTCAGTTATTCCTAGTTTGTTACATTATTCTTGAAAATTACATATTATATTTATTCACTGATAGTTAGGCATAGATCTTTTGGTGGTTCCCTAATGGGATTCATCTCACACCCTATTTTGGTTATGATTTTCGACCCAAAAACATTATATGATTATAGGTATAGATAAGGTAAAGCACCCTTCTTAATCAGGTACTTGACTACTGTTGGAGCCGGAGAGCATGGGGCCAAGATCAGGCTTTGGATGTTGTTAGTGTTTTAGAAGATTTTTCTTTTATATTGAATTGTATTGTATTTCCTTCTTTGGTACCTATTTTGGCTGATTTCCTAGACACATATGACATTCATCATTTATATATATACGTTAAATTTTTTCATTGTTGTTAGTCATCCACTGTTTACTTATATTGTATGGTATTAATGCTTTTTATATTGTTTTATTATCATTAATTCCACTGTATATACTCTTCCAATGAGGGAATAGTTTCCCTAGTATTAGAATGTGTCCCTAATTGATAGTCGAAAGCCTAAAGTATTTTGTGGAAATGTGATTGAGGTCATGTGACCAACCTGGCATGAGGCGCCCTTGGGGGACACCCAGATCAAGGAAATTACAAAAATATACAAATATAATTTATGTTTGAAAAGACATTTGTGGCATTGATACCCAGACATTGAGATGGTCCTTTTGAGACAAGTGGTGATTTTATAGTATGTACTAGTATAGGATGAGAGTGTTACCATGGTCCTTTCTTCGAGGGATTAGTACAAAATTACGTCCATATCAATATATTGTAATCCCCTTTGTAAGTAAAGTCCTAGATAGAGTATGATATCCACACATGGGACTAATGTATGATACTCTATCACCCCTAGTGGAGTTTTGTTGAGTCAACATAACCACCAAGAGTAGGGCATTGGTCTTCCATTTCGCCGGACACATCAATAAGGCCAATGGTATTCCACAATGTGTTTGGGCAGGATCCTCTATGTTGCGGGTTGATCAGGATTGGGTATATGGTATTACCTATTGTGTCTGGGAAGGATACACTCTCATTGTATCATAGTCTTCCTTGACCAATACGTTATCTTTAGGTGGGGACCAAATTAAATAGACCACTTCGTGAGTGTCTTCGATAATATCATGGATCATGGAGTTAGTTATACTAGAATGTGTGTGCTCTGAGTCAATTCTTGTGTTAGGTAATTGGTTCTGGATTATCTCTAGACATTGTGTCTTGGATTGAGTATATCTTAATTTAATTTTCATATGTGAATTAAACATATACCAGTGTATAACTGACTGTACATTATTTTGTGGTAATCCTATGTTGTATTCCATCGATGTAATACTTTGTGGTAATCATGTGTGGTATTCCTTTGTGGTAATCTTTTGTGGTATCCCTTTGTGGTAATCCATTTCGGTAATCCTATGTGGTATTCCATTGTGGAAATATTGTATGGTATCCCTTCATGGTAATCTTATGTTCTCCAACTTCATGGTAATCGTGTGTACAATTCCTTCATGGTAATCATGTGTGGTATTCCTTCATGGTAATCCTATGTGATATTACTTTGTGGAAATATTGTTTGGTTTTCCTCTGTGGTAATCATGTGGGGTAATACATTGTGGTAATCATATGTGGTATTCCTTGGTGGTAATCCTTTGTGTTAATCATGTCTCGTATTCCTTTGTCGTAATCCTTTTTGGTAATCTTGTGTGGTATTACTCTATGGAATTCTATTGCAGTATTCTTTAGTGGTATTACTTTATGGAATTCCTTTTGGGTTTTTCATTGTGGTTTTTTCTATTTCAGGGTGTCCGACTGAGTATTTTTATACTCACCCCTACACAGGATTTTCCCGCACATTTAGTGTCTTTTGTAGATGATCGACCATTTGACAGAGTGATTGGAAGACCACAACAGGGTGGTGCTTAGCGAGGCTAGATAAACCAAGGTGTGTTCCTGTAGTATAGACAATAATCCCAGTACCATTTTTCTTATAGTTTGGACTTGTGTTACAATCACTTTTTGGTGGTTTTGTATTCTTGCCTAATTTACTTTTGAGTACTTTCACTATTGTACACTAGTTGTGAGATATAATTGTTTTCATGCATTGTTTTCTTTGTGTTTTTTAATTAAATCATTTTTGGATTGGATATGTGTGTGTGGATATAAGTAATTTAGGATAATGCGTCCCATTTGTGGGATATGCCTACTAGGTGATAGTAACCATCCCCTAGTATATCGGATACGGGATTGGTGGTAGTCAACACATGATCTTCTCAAGGATTGGTTATGAAAATAGGGGTCTTACATTCTACCCCCACTAAAATGAATTATGCCATCAGAATTCATTACTCACATACAGATAGATGAGGATACCTCTGCCTCATCACAACATCAGATTCCCATGTGGCTTCCCCAAATTTATAGTTTCTCCATAAAACTATAACCAAGTGATAGGTTTTATTTCATATTATTCTCTCTATATGATCCAAAATATATACCATGTTTTCTTCATATGATTGATATTTCTCCAATAGTATAACCTATGTGTTTAAGACATATAAAGAATCATGTATTCACTTCCATTGGAGTGATACATGGAATAAATTGTGAAATTGTGAGATATTTTGTGGAATCTACAATAAATATTCTATCATATAGATATAATCATGGATTTTAGAAGGACCAATATACATTTGTCTTAGCTTTCCCCACTTTTGAAATCTCATCAACCACTTCTAGGGAGATATTTATAGAAATAATTTTTAACCAAATTTAAACTGAATATCATTATGATGATTTTCAGCATTAATTTTTATCAACTACGAGATTATATTATGTGTTTTTAAATTTATATAACCTTAAATACAATACCCACACCTTGATAATGTTGTAAATTTTTTATTTCACCAACAACATTATTACATATTGGTGTTTAACACTTCATACCATAGAGGGCACCATAGACTACTACCTAAATTCTTGAATAAAACATATTATTGTCAGAAAATTATCTCAATAGAAGGTGTTTTCCCAAAAAAATTTAATCTATATTGAAATTTCCCAACATGTATTCTAGAGTTTGAATCATTCTCTCAGACTGACCATATATACAATGATGATAATTAGTGTCGAAAGATAACTATGTGTCCAAATCTTGCTAAATAATTCACCAAACCATTGACATAAACCTTGGATCCAAATTAGATACAATATAAATTGATACTCCACTGAATATTACCACATAATAAATAATAGGACAATTTGAACAAGAGGGAAACAATATCTGAAAGAAATGATGTGTGCCAACATCATAAGTTAGCCAACTATAATTCATATATTATAATATTCTTTAGTTATTTTGATGATTCTGAGAAAAAATACATGGTGTTTTTCCCATTTTCAGTAAGTTATGGTTAATGGTGGTGACAAACCCTTAGACAGTTGTCTCTGGGCCATACTCTGCTGACATACCAAGCACCGAGAAACATACAATGCAATATATCTCTTCATTGCACAACACTCAAAACACACCTTCATTTATCAATACATTTCTTTACATCCCAAATAGATATATAATAATGAACTATGACCCTTATTCAACAACCCCTTCTTCAAATATGGTCTTGGTGGAACACAAACACGATTCCTAAAATGTAACAACCCCAGATTATATGAGTTTCTTTGAAAAATCCAAATTTATTTGATTCCATGAATTTCATGACACATTTATATAGTCTTCCACTTCATCAAACACCATATTTTCTTTTGTAATACATGAAACTATGTTTTAAAAAAACAAGGACATATTGTTAATATAGTCATTTATACACAAATGTTAGAATATAGCCATTTAAAATAGTAATATTAATATTAATAAATTATTTTTAAATAATATTTTTAGTGGTTTTATATAGATAAAACATTTTTATAAAAAAAATATATAATTTTCATTAAAGTCTTTATATGATTCAAAAATGATATTTTCTTGAAAAATATTTTAATGCCCTTTTGGTAACAATAATACAATTTATTTCTGATGATTTCAGAATTTTTTTTATATTAAACTTTATTTTCTAATTAAAAATTTCAAAATTATCTTAGGTTATATTTTGTGATCTTTTCTAAAAATTTTCTTTTTTTGATTCATAGTGAAAAATACTGAATTTTAATTGAAAATTTCCAAATTTTAATTTAGTTATAAAGATATACTATATTTTAATTGGTTTCAAAGAAAAACAAGTTGAATTATGCATATTTTAATCCAATTTAATTCATTGGAATTAATTTTAATAATTAAATTGGATATAAAAACATTGTAATCTTTTGAATATTATCACATTAAAACCCAGCTTTCTCATCCCATCTCCATAATTAATTTTAAATAAAAATAAACCAATTATATGAATGTAATTTGGTAAAATGGATTAAATATTATTAATAATCATAATATATAATATATTATGAGTTTATTTTATTTTTTTATCTCATTTTTTTAATATTATAAAATTAATTAATAAAATTATCTTTAAAATAGGGTTTTGAGAATTACGTGTGTTTTTATAAAATTTAATTTTACAAAAACATTAGTGATTTATTAAATGATATAGAATTAATATTTAGAATCATTAAATATAATTTTTTTAATCAATTTATTTTTAATTATACTATTAAATTATAAATTTCCTAGGTAAATTAAAATATACAAGTTGCATCGGTAAAAACAAGAAATATAAAATTATATAGTCATAAAGAATAAGGAATAACATGAAAAATGTATTTATCCTCTATTTAAGTGGTATTTTTCATCACATTAATCCCTCCCCTGCAATATTGATCAATATTTAAGGCACATGAAGTTTATGAGATTACCCAATAGTGAATTATTTTGGGTATTTACAAGAATACAACTCATCCTTAATTATAAAAGGTAATTCACTCTCCCCACATCTTCACACCTCTAAAGCAATTTGGATTTACCACATAATGAATCAATAACTTCATATGAATCCATAAACCAATCCTATAATATTTCAATTGAAATAACTAATTCTAATTATGCTCTTTGGAGAAAACCAAAATGATGATTTGAAGTAGAGGTAACATTCATCAATTATTATTTTTGTTTATTTCTTCCTGAAACACATTAATTTATTTATCTAATTATTATATTATTACCATAGTATATTAAATATAATTATATTTTTTTAATTTAACATTATGAACTAAAAACACCCACACTTCCATAAAATGTATTATGAAATTATAATCCATTTGTACGACGGACTAACGACTCCTGAACCGATGTCATTCATTATTCCTTGATCATTATTCAAGGCTGGGAATAATGATGAAAATAATATTTATATTCGATATATATAATATTTATTATTTCATTATTCATATAGAATTAAAATATAACACATACCTTTATGACTTCCATTTTTTGGGAATATGATAACATCGTTGGTAAGTACGACAATGTTCAGCCTCGCGAGGCAATGTGATTTGTTCACACTTTTGTGGAATTTATTAAGGATGAATTTAATAGACATATTTTTTGTATATTACATTAAAATTATACTCTAATGATAATATACATATATATATTATTTTCTTCTCAATCTTTTAATATGATAAAAATGGATGCAACATTCATGCGTACGTACAACCTACCATCTCCATGAATGATGTATTTCGTTTCCTATCACTAAATTTTATGGATTACTATAAATACATATATATTGAATATATATTATATTTATATCTTGTTTATAATTATTTAGATAATAAAATTAATATTTATGTAATATAATCAATAATATGAAAAATCAAATCTTTTATGAAAAACAATGTTTTCCTTACCTAAAACATAACCTTAATATGGAATAGTTAATAAATGGGTAATAAAGTATCATATTTAAATAATATATGATATTATATATATGAATTTTTTTATGATTGATGTATAATAATTTTATATTTATTATACTGGATTATTGATTGTATATGAAGGAAGTAAAAACTTAAGGAAAGGGATTTACGTCAGACATTTTACTTTTGTGAGACACATTCTATATTCACCTTCTCATTATTATATATGATTTTTATACTACCTGTGAGTGTAATTTATGATTATTATAATTAAAATCATTATTATTTACATATCGATTTGTGTATTTATCTTTCATGAGGTTAAAATTTAAATGTTACCAAAGTTGTAAGGGAATTTTGTTTCAATTTTCCTTATTTGAGACACATATTATGTTATTCACCAATATACTTTTAAAAGGATTGTATTTTTCCCATTTAAAATGTGATATAATGAATATAATTTTTTGGGAAATTATAATCTTCCAATAGTGTTATTCTCAAATGTTGATTATGATTCAAGGTTACCAAATTTGTAGTGATTTTATGTTGTACTCTCACTGTTTATTTGGATTATTTATTATTATGCTTACATTGATGAAATATTATGATCCATATCATAATAATTATAACAATGTTTCATCTCGTGTGTTTATTCAATATATATTCATGTAATGGTACAATTTTTTCACTCTTTTTTTCTTAATATAATTATGAAAATATTTTTATTAAAATTCGAATTTGTTTCTCTATTTGGTTAGATATCTATTTTTTTCAAAACAATTTTTAAAAAAAATATTTACAAAAATGTTCTAATATTTTCCTATAATATTTAAAGTAAGTTTTTACCCATTTTTTAACATTTTAAAAAATGGTTTTAAATGGATTATTCTTGTCTTTTTCTGATCAAGGCCCTTTTGACATTTTCTAACAATGAAAATTGAATATTTATTATCATGTATACATCATGTACGGAAATATATGGAATCATGACAACTTCATTTGTTAAATCATAATTTATAAATTTTAAATAATATTTTCAAAATAAATGATTTTCTTAAATATTTTGGAATGTTTTTATTTAAAATTTACATTCAAGTAATGTAATTTTGAAAATGTATTATGTTTAAAAGTGTTTTAAATTATTTTCAATGCATTCATTAATAGTTTTAATAGGTTATTTTCATAGAAAATGATTTCATAAATTATTTCTATTTAAAAAGTGTGTAAAATTATTTTAAAATCATACTTCATATGTTTTTAAGGTTATTTTCAACAAAAATAGTTTTAAAAAGGTTTAATACTATAAAAAGAAATTTCCAAAGTGGAAATTTTATTTTCTTAAAGAAATGTTTTAAATTAATTTTCGATTATTTATTTATAAGTTTCCAAGGTTGTTTTCAATGAAAATAATTTTGAATTTTATATTAATGTGATTTATCCAAGAAAGGATATTTTCCATAATACATGTTCCAAGATATCATTTAAAATCAATCTTCATATAAGATGATCGAATTTGAAAAATTTATTTCTTATTGTGGATATGATCCATGAAGATCATTCTTATTCTTTCTCTGAATGGTTTGTTTTTATGATGAAAATTTGATTATGAAACATGCATCTATTCCATAGGATATTGCATGATCTAATTCCTATGAAACCATATTCATTTTATGGTTTATTTTATAATGATATTATTATGAAATATGTCTCTTTTACATATATTATGATATGTTAAAATTTTTTTGATACCCATTTCATTTCTTGGGTTATGATATAATGAATGTTTATAATCTTATGGAACACATATGTTTGATTTTATTATCTTATTAGTTGAACCCGTATATCCCTCTAATGCATTGGTTAATGATTTATATCTCATAAGATAGAAAATACTATAACGGGGAGTGATCTTTGTTGAGTAATACATGTCTAGAATGGAAAGTTTACATAGTTCAGTAATACAGGGATAGAATGGAGATTTTCCCATGATCATTAAAGGTCTTTATCTTCTATGATGTTATTGGAAGTGATACTTGGATAATATAAAAATTAGTATCTATTCATAGTGGTATGGTACACGTTCAATGTATTATTCAGTAATAGATCATGTTCTTTGATTCACTCATGTTTCATTTATTATGAACATCTAATCATTATTCCTTGACTCTTGAATATGATATTTGATATATATGGTATGATTTTAAAAAATATAATTCTCATGTTTTAATACCCTTATTTTCAAGTCATTCTTACATATATACATTGATTATCCTAACAAGGCACTTGACCTCTCCCTTGAGTTTATAAAATTTAATAAATATTTCAGAAAAAAAAATGTAATGTTTATGTATGAAAAGCCTGGGTGGCTATAGTTACACTAGTGTAGAAAACGTTTTTTACGGCGGTTATTTATATTTCTTACATTGTATTTTTTCTAGAGCTATTACAGGAGATGTTATAAACATTGTTTTTTTGTAATATATTTTAAAACATATGTAAAATCCAAAAATATGAAGCGTTATTCATGTCTATTCCTAAAAAATTGACGTGGAATACTCTTCGGAGTCGTGATTTATTATGCCGATTTTTAAAAAACTAATGTGGTATATAATTTTCAATGTAATTTTTTATATAAACAACATCCAAAATCATGCCTATGAAGCATTCATCACATCAATTATAAAAATAACTGACATGATAAACCAGCTTTCCAAGCTGTTTTCCATGTTTGATAAATAATAACGGACGTGAAAACATATCTAATACGTCTGTTATTTGAAAACCGATGTCAAAAACTATTCCTATATATTTATTACGTCAGTTATTTAATAACTGATTTAAACCCCATTTCTGAAACATTTGTTACATCGTCTTTCAAATAACCAATGTTAAAACCAATCCCCATGCAGTTTTTATGTTGGTTATAAAATCACCGATGTAAAAACCAATTTTTTATAAAATAAAACTTTTCAACCATAACTAAGCTCTTCCGAAAGAAGACCTGAAACAGAAAAAAAAAATAGATCAAAACCAAATGAAAATCCCCCCTCCCCACTAGACTTCCCCCCCCCCCCCACACCCCACTTGATACCCCCCACACCCCTGGACTACACCCCCCAACCCTCCTGGATATCCCGCCACCCCCTGTACAGCCCCGACACCCTTGGACAGCCCTCCCACGCCGCTGAAAACCCGACACCCCACTGGACATCCCTCCCACATTCCTGACCCCCACCCCACTGAATGCCCCCCCCACACACCCTAGACCCCCACCCCACCCCACCCCACTAGACACACCCCACACCGCTGGACTCCCCCACCCTCCTGGATAGCCCCCACCCCCTAGAGAACCCTCCTACACCCCTGGAAAACCCTCCCACACCCCTGGAACCCCCCCACCCCACTGAACAACCCCCCCCCCCCCCCCACAGAACAACCCTCCCACCCTTCGGGACACCCCCCCCCCCATGGAAACCCCACACACCCCTGGAAAACCCCTGGGAATTCCCCCACCCACCCCCACCACCCCTGGACATCCCTCCCACCCTTCTTCATACACCTCGCCCCCATAGACACCCCTGGACACCCTCACCCTCTTGGACATCCCCCACCCCCTGGACAGCCCGCACCCCCTTGAACAGCCCTCCCACCCTCCTAGACACCCCCACCACAATGGACACCCTAGACCCCACCCCCCTCCCCCACACCCTTTGATAGCCCTCCCACATCCCTAGAAACCCACCCACCCTTCTGGACACCCACATCCCCATGGACACCCCCCACACCCCTAGACCCCCCCACCCCCCCCCCCCCCCGAACCTGCTGGACAGCCCCCACCACCCTAGACAACCCTCCCATCCTCCTTGACACCCCCACCCCCATGGACACCCTAGACACCCCCTGGACACCCACACACCCCCGAGACCCCCCCCCCCCCACCTTCTTGGATAGCCCCCCCCCCCCAGGACAGCCCGCCCACCCTTCTGGACACCCTCCCATCCCCATGGACACCCTGAACCCCCCCCCCCCCCCCCGCAATGGCACGCCCACACCACTGGACACCCTTGGATATCTCTGGACACCCCTGGATATCCCTCCCAGTCTCCTGGAAGCTCTCCCATCCCCCCAGACACACCCGACATTCTGGGATATCCCCCACACACTGGAAAAACCCTCCCACCCTTTTGGACACCCTCCCACCCCGAAGGACACCGTAGGCACCCCCACCCTAGTAGACACTCCCATACCCCTAGACACCCCTTGGACAACCCCCACTCCCCTAGACAGCCCTCCCACCCACCTAGAAACACTCCCAACACCCTAAACTACACAACCCTCCCACCCTCATAGAAATGCTCTGAACCCCCTTGACTCCCCCCCACCCCCATGGACACCCTAGACACCCCCACCCCACTGGACAGCCCTGCAACACCCCAGGAAACCCCCCTCACCCCTCATGACCCCCCCCCCCCCACACCCCTGGGCACCCCCTGGAAAACCCTCCCACCCCCCTGTAAATTCTCCCACCCCCTGTACTCCCCGCCCCACCGCCATGGACACGCTGGACATCCCCCACCCCACTAGACACCCCTCCCACACCCCATGAAACATGTCACCCCACTAGAAAACCCTCCCACAACCCTAAGAACCCCCAACCCTACTATACACCCCCACAGCCCTGGAACCCCCCCTCCCCCAAGACCAGACTCAATACTAGAAAAATCATCATAATTTTAACAGAATAAGAATTAAAACAAAATTA
Source organism: Viscum album (assembly GCA_963277665.1). Classification (NCBI taxonomy): domain Eukaryota; kingdom Viridiplantae; phylum Streptophyta; class Magnoliopsida; order Santalales; family Viscaceae; genus Viscum; species Viscum album. Next base: position 1,058,456,682 of record OY728135.1, on the reverse strand, counting down.
AACATTCACATGTGTAACATTCAAAACATACAATGTCAACTGAAAAAACAAAAAATCAAAGTTAAACTACTACCAAATACACAATTATAAATAAATATTCAAAATTACATTTTACACTACAAACAAACTAAAATCAAATCAAACCTATAAAATAATTTTACCATTCCACTTGTAAGTGTTTGACCTCTTGAGCACTATAGGGTTTAGGGTCATCAAATAGATACAAATGAAATGGATAGTAGTTAACATGTATAATGAATAAATCAAATGAAATACTATGGAAAAGTCTAAAAGAAAATCATACCAGGTCAATGTTCACAAGTGTTCCAGTTGTAATTATTTCATACATAAATCTTAACAAATAATATCCACATTCGAAGATGCCTTATTTTTCATGAAAATTCTTTTTTAATGGGTGTAAATTCAAAATAATATTTTTACGTAATACATCAAAAAGTACAAATTATACCTGGATATTTACCTTTACTTTTACATATTTGATCTTCACACACCTTTTCTTTGTTTTTTTCGAAAGTAGACCCATCCCCTGTTAGAAAATAATACGAATGTGATAAATTTAAAATTCATTATAATATATAAAAATATTAAGAAATTGAAACATAATTTTACAACATATTATTAAAACTTTCCCACACATCCCCATGGACAGAGCAAATAAAATAAATTATTTTACCCCTTGTAAAAAAACATCCATTGATCAATGATAAAAGAAAATTTAAGGTTAGTCTTTGTATGTTAATACATAATGAACTCCTTTCCAGAGATATGTTTCATTCATGTCACAAAAAGTCATCATCTAACACTGTGTGATTTTATTCAATTCAAAAAAATTAGTAATACAAATCATTCTTTGATCCTCATCCAATTCATGTGCTTAAGGGGAAATAAAATGTTAGTCTATGATTCTATATACATTTGTCTTCTCATTCTTCTCACAAATGTTATAATGATACCTAATACAAAAAAGACATAAGTATACATTTTTAACAAATATAACGTAGGGAAAAGGTGTTAAGACTTACATGGAATATATTCCACCATATTGATGCCCAAATTATCTCTTATAACAAGCTCCATGATAGCAGTTTTCAAAATCCCCACGTTTATTGCACATCTGAAAACATGAGCTTCCATTGGAAACTCATAATGATCCCACAAAAAATTGGAATATCATTAAAATCATTCAAGACTATTAGAATCTGTATCTGATGTCATAGCCATTTTTCTTTGTTGTTGTCTATACAGTATTTCATTACCTTTGAAGTATTCCTGTAAAAATAAATAGAAAAATATATTAATTTTCAAATGATAAAACAACTTTAATAATAAAATAAAAAAGAATATGTAACCAAAAAAACCTCTATGGTAATGAGTTACAGACGTCTGGTTGGACAAATTAAAAAATATCTGATATTATATCCAACTGTTGTCACCTCATCTGTTGGTAATGGTACTCGAGATGATCTATCCATAATATCTTATATAGTGAGCCTATGATGATCTACCACTAACTTTTGATGATGAATTGTATCTCCTATACAATATAACAGCCCATGTGGAAGTATATGATGTTGAGGATTATTAACATACAACATGCAATAAGTAGGAAGTGGCAGCGGAGGAGTAGGAAAAAAAATTGGGTCTGTGGGTTGATGTGGGTGAGTAAGAGCTTCTAGAAGAGGTGTAGGATAAATAATGGGGTCTACAGGGGGATGTTTGGAAGTGGGAGGTAATGTTTGAAAATGTCTTTGTATGTCTTCAAAAATAGACTGTTATGAAGCTCTAAACTTTTAGTCCATTGTCGCATTAATATTATGAGCTTCAGACACCAAGGATTTTACTTTTTTATAAACTCCCTCAATTGAAGAAGTTTAAGAATGAGGAAACACTTTTCCTACCGATACACTCGTAGGATATCCTCGTACAAGGCTAGGATGTTTGGGATTTTCCAATGCTGCAGATAAAATATCGTGCCTCCCAGTAGTGATAAATACCCCCGGTGAGATCTTCTCCTCAAGAGAATCCTATATTAATTAATAGAACATTTCTGCAATGATTCAAATTATATGAAGAATATGTTTAACTTAAATAAATAAAATAAATATATTATAATCCTCTCAGGTATGATTCTCAAATATTCTGAAATATATTGTCCTTTTTTCCCATCTGATATCTCTTCCATTTTTCATACCTAGATGGAGGGGATGGAGGGGCCGCCCCTCCAAAGCTTGAAGACTCAGCTCTTAGGTTTGGTAATTTTTCCACAATCAATTGCTTTCCAATAATATAAACCATCCACGAGACAAACTATGTGGGTATACTTTTTGTATTGGAACTCCTAATGATATTTCCTTGTGTTCGGTAAATTAATAATAATAAATCCTTTAAAAACATTAATAAGATCATTTATATAAGAAATCATATAAAATTTTTCATTGACCTTTCCAAAAATGAATCTTTTCTTCTACTTTCAATAAACTGTCTCCATGTTTCTCCATCTATAAAAGGATATATATGACAAGGATTGTGATGACTCCTATGACCAAAAATGAAATCAGATGTCAGGGTTGACTTGAAATACCTCTATCTCCTAAAACCCATCGATAATCATTTCTTCATAACTCCTCTATTTTCAGGAATATCAAATTTCATCTGATAACGAAGACGTAAAACATATTATACTAGAAACATTTAAATAATTGGCATACAATAGAAAAAGGTATTACCAAAATTTTCTCCCAAAACTGAGATATTATTGCTTTTTCTACACTCCTCCATTCATCATACATAATGGTTAATTTTCCCTTACCCTGATCTGATACTGAACTCTTAAAATCTTTTTCATTTGGACCTCTAGGAATATAATTATCATCAAAATCAACTAGTATCCTCTAATCCTACGTATTTGAAAGTGATAATTTTGGTAAACGTGTGCATCCATGTTTACTAACTATTGAAATCTTTGTCATTATGGGAGAACAGGAAGAATATTGGGGAATATCAAGAGAAGAAAGTGAATGTTCCTCCCTATAGGTAGGGTCATAATGCTCATCTCTAGAATCATGTGGTTGATCAACTGATTGATCTGTCATTATTCTTAAAATAAATAAAACAAAAATTAGCTCAAAAAAATACAAATTCAAATATTATAATAGTAATGTAAACAAAATATGGAAAATTGAACATAGTTACATAATAGTAATCATGGTTAATATTGTAAGCTTGCTAAACAATGGTAAAGATGGTAAACATGGTAGTGTAATTTTCATTCAACAAAATCAATAAATACATAAGTTATGTAAAGGAAAACTATGGAAAATAATAATATACTATGGTAAACATGGTAAACAGGGTAAACATGGTAAATATGTTAAACATGGTAAACTAATTATCATTCAAAAATAATAATAAATATATAATTTATGTAATGGTAAACATGATAGTATAAACTAAACATAATTTAAATAAAAAAACATTTACTTATTTTTTTAATACGCGTTTTAATAAAGAAAAAAATTACAAAATCTAACAATTTATAAAAATAATAAATGTAAACAAGAAATAATCATATGTTACCTATTATATTAGGAATTTAAAAATGGATCGTTTTCCCAAATTCCTTCGTCATGATAATTCCTTATGGAATAAAAAGTGACTTCAACATAGTCATCATTATGTTCTTCTATTCATTTCATGGAAGTAGGGATCCCACATAAATTAGCATCTTCATTATGTTGATCCTCACAAAAATATTTTTTCCCTTGTATAACAAAAGGACACTACAAAAATAGAAAATTTATTTTTAAATTAATCAACTTCCCATATTTCTTCAATGACTCTATAATATGCACTTGATACAAAAATTGGATTTTTTTTCTTTAAAACTCAAAAAATGCATTGCTTCTGTAAACACCAATACACCACTATTCTGAACAGCACTTCTATTGTCTTGAGATTTTATATGAAATGTATAGACATTAATGTCAAAACTAGTCCATGTATCATGTTGAAACATGGATCAACCACTACCCATTTTAATGTCTCTAATACATCTGATATAATAATAATGTTCTTTCTAAACCATCAAAAAAAATGTTTTTTTGTGCTCATTCAAAATCAAAATTTATTTCTTCTTTAGATAACATTGTTTCAACTAATTAATAAGAAATGTGATATAAAATTGAGCATCAACAAGGTTATTCAAGTTGAATAATTATATCTTCTTTATCTGTTCAGCTAACAACAATTTTAATTTCAATCAATGAATCTCCTTTCCCTAATTATTAACTCATTTAGGGTGAAATGGAGGCAAACCTATGTGCTCCGCTGTAGCCAAGTAGCTCGTAAAACACTCTGAAAACTCCTCAGAAATATACTTTTCAATAATGGAGGCTTCACGTCGATATGAATTCTTAAAATAATACATCAATATTTGCAAATACCTTTCAAAAGGATACATCCAAAAAATATATACAGGTCTATATAGATATATTTCTTAAACCAGATGAATCATTAAATGCACCATTATATCAAAAAAATATGGAGGAAAATACATTTCCAATTGAAAAGGTATTGAAATGTCATCATTTTCCAAAATTTTCAAAGCATTCACATCAATCACCTTATTACATATTGAATTGAAAAAATAAAATAACTTCATTAAATTATTTCTAACATATATGGGAAATATTCCATGCAATGAAACTGGAAAAAGTTATTGCATCATGATGTGAAAATTATGATATTTCATATCTATCAACTTCAAATCCTTAAATGAGACCAAATTGTTTACATTTTCAGAAGAACCTTGAGGAACATTGATATCATTAAGACACTGAAAAAAGCTAATTTTCTCCCTCTTGGATAATGTATGACAATCTGGGGGAAGGATTTTTCATCTTCCATTAGGAGTGGTAGAAAAATCCAAATGTTGTCACATTGATAATAAGTCTAATCTTGCTTTAAGCCCAGGTTTTTCCTTTCCATTAATATCTAACAGTGTTCCATTCAAACTATCATATATATTCCTTTCCACGTGAATGACATAAATAGTATGTTTAACTTCAGGATATATACAATATGGTAGCTCAAAAAATATTGACCTTTTCTACCAAATATATCTATTATTACCAAATTTATGTGTCTTTCTTAATGTCAAATCACGGTTCTCCACCCTCTCAAAATACACATCAGGGGATAAAGTTTTTGGAGAAATATCCATTTCTTGTGAGCCATTGAATCCTTTTTTTAGTTTTCTATAATAGTGATCTATATTAAAAAACATGCAATGACACATGTACACTATTTTCTTCCCATGAGGCTATTGACAATATGAAGTCTGTTGTTGGAAAATTGGACATGCTTTATTCCCCTTAACACTATATCCAGAAAAAATTTCATATGCTGGGAAGTCATTTATAGTGAACATAAGCACTACATACAGTTTAAAAGATTCCATTTTATAATAATCATGCACCCTAATACCATCCTCCCATAAAAGTTTAAAATCATCAATAAATAGTGATAAGAAAACATCAATATCATTTCCTAGTTTATTCGGACCAGAGATCATTATACTCAACCTGAAATATTTGAGATTTAAACAAACTTCAAGAGAGAGGCTGTAAATTACTAATAAAATAGGTCATGAACTATGTGTGCTACTGAGGGTTCTATATGGATTAATTACATCTATGCATAACCCTAGTATGAGATTTCTAATTTCCTTTTTAAATATAGGATACTACTCATCAATTTTCTTCCATTGTGGACAATCAGATAGATGAAATATTTTTCCATCACATATTCTCTCCTTAGCATTCAATCATAACCTTTTTTCATCATGTGAATCAGAAAATAAACATTAAAAATGATGAATTATAAAAAGATACTAAAATACCTTAGAATGGATCTTTGTAATATGTGCATCAGCCTGTCATTTTTCTTTCAACTTATACCGTGATGTCCAACATTTAGGACACTTTGAAAAAATTAGAATTTTTTCGATATATAATATATTCATTTGAACATGCATGTATTTTATTGTATCCCAATCCCATCGGGCATAATATTTTCTTGGACATATAATGTAAATCTGTAAGATCATTATCTTTTGTAATAATGTCTTTCATCAAATGTAGCAGCTCTGTAAAACTTCTATCACTCCATCCATGTTTCGATTTTAGGTTAATCAATCTAAACACCCCCAAAAAAACATTAAAATCTGTAAAACCATGATACAATGGTTTTTCAGCATCACCATATATATGTGGAATAGTCGGTTTCACCACAATTTGTTCTGCTGCAATATCGTGAATAATTTATTAAATTCCATTGGAGTTACCATCTTGTGAATCGTCATCATCAGTAGATTGGACATTCTGTCCAGTTTCAGCATTCCAAATCCAAGGGTTTTAACTCAGATTAAATCCATGGAAAATTAGATGATTATTTATATTTCTACTTTTACACATCTTTATATTCAAACATTTCAGTCATGGACAGAAAAAAATGTCACTGCTTGGAACAATTCATTAAGAAAATTCAAAAATTTCATCAACACCTATCTCATATTCATTACTCATTCAATGTGCCATAATCCAACATTGACTCATTATTACATATAATAAATATAAATTTTATACATGTTGTTAAGATAATGAAAATATATATTTATATGAAATATATATCAATTTCACTGTAAAAAAATTTTGAAATATAAAACAAATGTATTGGTATTTTAAAAACAAATATGCGTAATAATGATTTTAAAAATAAACTATAGTTAGATATATCATTTTAAAATTCATCTTGGATCCTTTATTCTTAAGGTACACAAAGAATACATCCTGGTGCAACTGGATAACAAATTCACCTTTCCGTAAAAATGAAATATGAAGTATAAATAATAAAATATTTATACATTCACTACTGAAAACTACACAGATCCCAACGATTTGAAACCTCTATACATCCCCCACCCTTCTACACATCCCCCACCCCTCTGGATAGCACCCCACCCATTTAGACAGCCCCCACCCCTCTACACAGCCCCACCCCCCTTGGACATCCCATTCATCCCCCTAGACACCACCCCCATGGACACCCCTACCCTCTTGGAAATCCCCCCACCCCCTAGGACACCCCCTGGACACCACCGCCCCTACACACCCTATACCCTTTGGACACACCATACCCCCTTGGACAACCCACTCACCCCCTTGACACCACCTCCCACCTCCTGGACACCCCCACCCCTCCTGGACACCACCTCCACCCCTACCCCATTGGACACTCGCTAGACAACCCTCTCACCCCCGTCGACACCACCCCCACCCCCCTGGACACCCCTACCACATTGGAATGCCCCCCCCCCACCCTCATATCCCCCCATACCCACTTGGACACCCCCTGGACACCACCACCCCCTAGGAGAGACCCCCCCCCCAACCCTCTGGATAGCCCCCACCCCCTTAGACATCCCCCCACCCCCTTGGACAACCCCACCCCTGGAGATCCCCCCACCCCCTCGACATCCCTCCCACCCATTCGGACAGCCCCCACCCCCTATACTGCCCCCACCCATATAGACAGCTCATGCCCCCTTGGTCACCCCCTGGACACCACCGCCCCCTTGGGCATCCCCGCCGCCCCTCTAGATATCCCCCTCCCCCTAGACAGCCCCCACCCATCTGGATAGCCCCCACCCCTGGAAACCCCCCCACCACCTAGACACCCCATACCCCCTTGGACATCCTACTCACCCCTAGACACCCCCACCCCTCTAAACAGCCCCCACCCCCACCCTACCCCCTAGGACAACCCTTAGAAACCACCACCCCGTTGGACAACCCTTCCCCCCCCCCGGACACCCCTACCCCTTAGATAGCCCACTCACCCCCTGGACACCCCCACCCAACTGGACACCCCTACACCCTTGAACCCCCACCCCCACACCCCCCGGTAAGCCCTTAACCCCTATATACAGCATCCACCTCGTAGATACCCCATACCCCCTTGGCCAGCCCTCTCACCCCTTGGACACCACTCCCACCCCTAGACACTCCCACCCCTACTGGTACCACCCCCACCCCGACCCCCTTAGACACACCCTAGACACCCCCACCCCCAAGAAAACTCACCCACCCCTTGGACACCACCCACACCCCCTTGGACACGCCATGGACACCACCACCTCCTTGTAAAGCCCCCCCCACCAACTTGGATACCCCCCTAGAGACCCCATACCCCATGGATAACCCCCCACTCCTCTAGATATCCCCCACCCCCAGGACAACCCCCACCCCTCTAGACATCCCTCACCCCCTTGGACACCCCATGGGCACCACCACTCCCTTAGAAAAACTCCAAACCCTCTGGATAGTGCCCCACCCCTGGACATCCCCCCCCCCCCCACCCGAACCCTCTGGACAGCCCCCCACCCCTGGACATTCTGCCACCCCTCTGGACAGCCCCCACCCCCTGGACAACCCCCACCCCTCTGGACAGCCCCCACCCCCTAGACACCCCCAGTCCCTGGACACCCCACACCCCCATGTACAACCCACTCACCCCATAGACACTACACTCACCCCCTGGACACCCAACCCCTTGGGCGGCCCCCCTCACCCGCTGGACACCACCCCCACCCCCTTGGACACTCCCTACACCCCATGGACACCCCCACCACCTTTTACACCCCCTGTACGTGCACACACACATGATAAGACACAAAAAAATCATAAACTTCCATGATATCACTTCCATGGTTTCTTTTACGAGAAAATAATTTCTCATGGTATAAATGAACACAATGACACATACAATTATATCAAGAACATAGATAGAAATATAAAATCTCAAAAAATTAGATTAGGGCATCTAGAAAAATAAAAACTGAAACCAAATCATGTGATTCTTACATGGGTGTTGCAATTTGTCCTAATAGATCTGGGGACAATAATGATGAAGAATGATGTTGGAAAAATGAGGTTGGAGGGAACGACATCGAAGAATCCTTTCATGGGTTTCTGCGTGGGAGAGATGAGTCGCCGATCACCTAATCAACGAAAACAAAATTACTAAATATGGGGCATGATAAATCATTTAAAATCATTATCACATCGATTATTTAATAAACGACATGATAAACTAATTTTTCTATTTTTATAATGTCTGTTTTTTAATCACCAACATAGAAAATAATTTATCATGTCAGTTATTTTATAATTGACGTCATAAATGGTTCTTTATCACATTAGTTCTTTTTATAACTGACATAATAAATTGTCGATATTTTCTTTTTCATGTCTGTTATTTTATAGCAGATGTGATAAAGCACCCAAATTAGATTTTCAAATCGGTTATAAAATAACCACCGTGAAGAAATCTAAACACAGTATTTTGTACTTTGGTAATTTTGTAACTAACATAAAAGATGGATTCACATCAATTTATCACTTCAGTTATAAAATAACTGATGTGATAAATCAATTTTTACCACATTTCACATCATTTATATAGAACCAATGTGAAAAATGATGACGTGTTAAACATTTTTTCAACTTGTGTTATTATCAGAGAAACATTTTAGTTATCCTTTCCAAACTATGATGAAAAAACCATAGTGAGACCCCTAAATAAATTTAATACGATAAATCTAAGGATGATTTAAAGTATAAGAAAATATCTTGGAAATTTGGTAAAGGATAGAGTGAGTGATTTCCTACAAATACATACATATATGTATACTATAATTGGATGTGTAATTGGTAGAGATATACCTAGGGAAAACCACCCCAAAAACACCGTATTGACTTACACTTAAATGGAAATGAGTTCATGATATGAGGACTTACTCCACACCTAGTTTGAAACTTCCTCGGGATATGCTTTGGAAACTCACAAACTCTTTACAACCCATAATTATAAATTTTACTAGAATATGACTATGAATGTCATAGGATAAAACTTTGGTTTCATAGATTAAATAAGGGTTCATGTTTTGGACATCCTATAAGTGATTATTCATGATTATGTGGATCCCCACTATGATTAGTATTTCCCAAACTATACCTTTTGTTTTTGCTAATTACTAGAACTATGAGAAATCGGGTTAACATTGAATTTAATGGATAAATAAATGATTATGAGAAACCCAATTGGATTATTACTATAGAGAGACATATTTTTATTATGGTTAAAAATCTATCCTGATATACGATTAAAAATGTGATCTTAAGTGAGATTACCAATACATCGAATAAGAGGACAAAGAAAATTTATGATGTTCATGTGCTAATGAACATAGAGGAATGAAGACTAAGATTTCAACATTTAAAGAATTTGAAACGAAAAAAATATAAGAGATATCTCAAATTTTGGAGAAGATGTTATATATCTTTAAAAAAGTGTCATATAGTAGGAAATTGTCAATGAGTTCAATGTATTATCTATGGAGAATAAGAGAATTACCTAGCTCAATGACCTTACCCAAAAATTTACATCATAAAAATTGAAGGATATATTCCATTAAAATCATTGAAGTGGAAGGATATAAGTATTTATGTATTAGTATTAATGAATTATGAGTATTGAAATACATAAGGATTTTTAGTAAATAATAATTTCATTAAGAATTTGAAAGAATATGTTGAATTATATTGATGACCTAAAAATAGATTTAATGACATGGTTATATATTATAAAAAATAATTAATTGAAGGTTACCCATAATAGGTTCTTGAAATTGATAAAATTGTGTTTATTTTAGATAAATAGATTTTGGATGGAAAAAATTAAACTAGATAGTATTTTTGACCGTATAAGTGATATTGGAGTTAATGGAAAAGTGGATTGTGTTATCATTGATTAGGTTTACAAATAATTTTTATTTAATTAATATATCCTTTACTATATATAAATAATAATTAATCATGATTATTTTTAATAATTATTTATGGTAATTCAGGTTATTACAATATTTCATGATATTCTTGAATAAGGTATTCACATGTTATGCATGTGACAATCTGGAGGCCCATTATAATGTATAGAAGATCAATGTTAATATTATTTTGAGAAATTTAGTGACCCACTTTCAATTTTTTTGGATTTTATTATTTTCTAAGGGCTAAAAGGGTTATCCATTTCTAAAATATGTTATGATGAACTTTTAATAAGGTTTTAGAGATTAATTTTTTTATATAAATATTTACTTATATTAGGTAACTTGTGCTAACCATTTTGTTGCGATGATAACTAAAGATAAATGGAATAAAATATAATTATATTTACAGAACTTATGATCCATTAGGGTTTTAGAGATAAATTATTCACCTATATTTTCTAGATTAGAATATGAATTGTAATTTAATCAAGGGATAACCTGTGGATGAGATTTTTCATATGAAATGGAATGAAATTAAGTAAGTAAATATTCATAAGGAAAATATTCAACATTTTGAAAAAATCGTGGAATAAAATTGATATCGTAGTAAATTCATTTATGATGAATCAAATAGACCCCTAAATCGCCACATGTTTATGTTTTTGTGGAAATTAACTTTCCATAGATCAACTACTATCTTGGGATCGGTGAACTCTATCAATGTCTATAATTATTTTCTCTTTTCTTCCATGTCTAAATAATAACTTCCCACCTATGATTGGATATATGAAATCTAAGTTATGAGTTAATATGGGTAACAATTATGTTTCCAACATTAGAGTTTTTAAGGAATATTTAGTATTCATTTTAATGATGGGGGTTTCAATGAAAGGAACTTTCATGTCATAAAATTTTGATTACCTAGATGAATTTATGGGTAAAATTCATTTTAAGGGGGTAAAATTTAACAACCCAATTTTTATGAACATTTTTTAAATAAAATAAATATATTTTTTGGATTTTATTTCACAATATACCAGGATAATCTTAAACTTTCAAAATGCTGACTTATCTTATGCATCGCGTAACTCTATGTTTTAATAAAACAATGGCATATTATTAATATAGTTATTTAAACAAAACCATTTCAACATATCCATTAAACATTTATATTTGAATATTAATAACTACTTTTAAAATATTATGTAAAATTTGTATATATATGTTAAACATTTTTAGAATAAAATACATAATTTATTATAAAGAATTTATATGTTTCAAAATTGTTGTTTCCTCAAAAAGTGTTTTTTTGTCATTTAGTTAACAATAATAAAATTTATTTTTGATGATTTTATAAATCTAAGTTGATAAATAAAATAAATTTTTTAATTCCTAATTCTAAAACTATATTAAGTAATGTTTTAGAATTTTTTTGAAAAATTTCATTTATTGATTAATAGTAAAAAATAATGAATTTTATTTAAAAACTCCCTTTTAATTTAATTTATTTAAAAAAATATATTTGAAATTGAGTTTAAAATATAATTAGTTCAAATAAAAATCTATTAATCTCTATTATGTCATTTTAATCCATTTCAAATTGAAATTGGATTTGAAAACGTTATAAATTTTAAAAAATATCACTTTAAAACCCCACTTTCTCATCACATATGGGAAATTATTTTTAAATTAAATTATGCCAATTTTCTGAATGTAATTTTGATAAATGAAAATAATATTTGAAATAAGAATCATTTATATTATATAATAACATAATGTAATATTTCCCCATAATTAATAGTAAAAATATTTAAAAATAATTAAAACGATTACAGTTAAAACAGAGTTTTCCACATTTCATGTGTTTTTATCAAATATAATTTTAAACAAGGATTTGAATTATTTGTAATTAATTATAAAATAATATTTATAATTATTAGGCTTTAATTATCTAATAAATATATTTTTTAATATAATCTTAATGGATAAATTACCTTGGTAAATAATTAGATACAACTTAAATATGTAAAAACTATAAGGTTAAATTTTAGATAACATGATGGTTATGGAATAACTTGATAGAAGTTTATTTATTTGGTTTTTGAGGTTTTAATATAAATTTTCATCCCAAAAATACATTATTTTCCAATTTTTTAGTCAAATTAGGTATAAGAGACATCCTAATAGTGAATACATTTGGGTATATAAAAAATTCCACTCCTCCTCATTTATGAAAGATAATTCACTCTCCCCACTTATTCAGAACACTCATGCCATTTTTATTGACCAAAACCTTCTAGAATAACTAATTAGATAACCCCTCATCATCCTATAATCCTTAATTTTAAAGTAAATTCACACATAGAAGGCATTTGGTGAAAACCAAAAGAATATACCTGAAAAAGAGGTAACATTCATCAAAAAACATTTTTGTTTTATTTCTTCATCAAACCTATTAAATTAATTATATATCATGATTGTATAAAAAATAAGTATACTAAATATAAATAAATGTTTTAGTTTTATTGTTATGACTTAAAACCGATCCTACCATTTAATTGGATATGAAATCACTATTCAAGTGTATGGTAGACTACCACCTCATGAACCAATGTCATTTTTTTTCATTACCACCATTCAAGGTCGGTAATAATGATTGAAATACTATTTATATAATATATATGTAGTATTTATGAGGTATTTAGTCTTCTGTAATTATTACATAACACACACCTTCATGCTTTCCAATTTGTGGGAATATGGTAACATCGTTTGTGTGTACAACGGACTATCACCTCGTGAAGTGATGTGATTCACTCATTATTTACATGGAATGCATTAAGGATGGATTTATTATAGATATGTGACTAATATAAGATAAAAATTATTATGTAATGATAATATATATATACATATATCATTTACATGCCTTCATATGATAATAAAATAGAAACAATGTTCATGTGTTGGTTTGGCCCGCCATCTCCAAGAATGGGGTGTTTCATTTCCCATCACTAAATTTTATGGATTACTCCAAAAATATATTTTGAATATATATATATATTATTTATATAATAGTTATAATTTTTGAGATTATGAAATAATGATTAATTTAAGATAATAAAAAAGGTATAAAATCATAACTTTTATGAAAGACAAAGAGGTTATTACCAAAACCATAACTCTAACATGAAATCGTCAATTAATGGGAAATAAAAGGTAATAAAAAAATCATATATGGTTATATATATATGAATATTTTTATGTAAAATATGTATAATAAAAGAATATTTATTATAAAGTATTTTTGAACGTTAATGTATTAAGTCATGACATATGTTAATGGATTTACGTCTCACTTTTTTACTTTTGTGAGATATATACTATATTCCCCACTTCTTTATTCTATGTGGTGTTTAAAATACCCATGAATATAAATTTTGATTATTTGTCTTAAATTTTTTTTATTTACCAATTCATTTGATGATATCTCTTTAATGGGGTTACAGTTGCAAGGTTTCCAAAGCAGTTAGGTAATTTTGTCTCAATTTTCGTATTTTCAGACACATGTTATGTTTTGCACCAATTAATTTTTGAGAATTGAATATACTTAGCTTTATACATGTTATATCGTGAATACCATTATTTTCATGATATTGTAATCTAGATGTTATTTTATTCTTTGATGGGGATTATTATTCAATGTTACCAAATTGGAAATATTTTAATGTTATAATCTCATCTTTTATTTGGATTATTTCTGATTATTCTTTTATTGATGAAATATTATAACCCATATCTGAATATATCTCATGATGTTTCTTTTCCTTTAGTTATTCATGATATCTTAATGTAATGGCACAATTTTTCACTCTTTTTTACCGAATATTATTTTCAATTTTTTTTCTATGAAAATCCGTTCTTATTTCTCTCTTCGTTCGGATGTCTATTTTCGTTCATGACTATATTTTCAAAAAATGATTTAAAAAATTCTATACTATTATAATATGATTTTAAAAGAAATTTTTTAACATGTTTTACCGTTTTACAATGTTATTTTAAATAGACGCGTCAAGTCATTTTATGACTAATACCCTTTTACTTCTACCTATAATATGAAAATAATCTTTGTTTTTATGTATATGTCTTATATGAAATTTTCCACCATTATAGAAACCCCATTCATTGAATTTTACATTATAAATTTTAAATAATATTCTCAAAAAATATGGTTTAATTAAATATTTTGGAAATATTTTTATTTTTAGTTTATTTTGAAAGAAGGTATTTTTTAAAATATTTTATGTTTAAAAAATGATTTAAATGATTTTAAAATCTCCCTTTACAAGTTATAAATGGTTATTTTAAAAGAAAGTAATTTCAAAAATGTTTTTGTAATTTTTTTTAATTATTTTCAAAACGCCTTTTATAATTTCTTAAGTATATCTTCAACGAAAATGTTTTTAAAAAGGATTTATGTTTTAAAAATAATATTTCAATATGTAATTTATATTTTTGTCAATAAATTTTAAAGAATACTTTTAAAATATCCATTTCTAACTTTATAATGTTATATTAATACAAAATTATTTAGAATTGTTTTATGAATGCGATTTTTAAATAAATTTTATTTTCCTTATGAAATGACCCAAGTGATATTTCAAAATACTTCTCTATAAAAGATGAAATCCATTGATATAATTTATGATTTACTAGGGATGTGATCCAAGTATAACAATATTATTATTTCTATGAATTTTTTATTATTATAATAAGTTATTTATAAGACCCATTTATCTTCCACGGGATATACAATGATGAGATAATTATGAAACATACATATTTTCATGGGTTATTCAATGATGAAATGATTATGTAACCTATCAATTTTCCACATTCTTGGATATGATGGAATATTAATGATTCCCATTTCATTTCCTGGGTTGTGATATAATAAATGTTTAAGATCTTCTGATACAAATATGTATGATTTTGTTATATGACAGATGGGACATATATCTACCTCCAATGAATTGGGTAAATATTTATATATCATGAGACAAATAGGACTAGAATGGGGAGTGAACTCATTTTAGTAATACATTGTTGTAATGGGAAGTGATTGTTGTTCAGTAATATAACGATGGAATAGGGAGTGAAACTGTTTCAGTAAAGGTATTTTCCCACAATCATGTTATTGGAAGTGAACCTTAACTAATATGGAAATTATTTTAAATGATTATGTGTATAGAACGAATTAAATGTCTTTTTCTCCCATAAATGATATTATTAGTTTCTATTAAGACTCATGTATTTTGGATATTCAATATTTAACCCCTAACTCATGAATATAATCTTTGATATTTATGGGTATGGTTTAAAAATATTATTTTCTTGTTCTCATACAATTATATCCATGTTATGCTCACGTATATCTCATGTTAACCCTTACCCAGCTTCTATACACACCCTTTCTTATATTCCCTTTCCCCAGGTTATGAATATATGTATTATGTGTGATATTTCTAAGAAGGGTTGTTTTTATAAAGAATGTTGTGGGAGATGATGTAGCTAACTTGTAGTATAGTGTTTATATTTCAATGTTACAAGAGGTACTAATCATTTATGATTCTTGGGAGTGAGTTTATATAATTTAATAGATATTCCAAAAAAATGATGTAATTCCTATGAAAAAAAAATCCTATACCGCTATATAAACATTATTATTCCATCATAATCAAGGATGAACTCAAGACCATTTCTCAATTACTTTTTCATCTCTACATCTTCATACGGTTCCTCTTTAATATTTATCTAGATAGAAAGTTGAGCATTCATTTAATTCAGATAATATTTCTCACATTACTTTAAGGTTTATTTGTCTATCCATTATAAACCAGAAAATATTTGAAATTTTTTATCATCACCATAGATAAACCAGCAATATCCATTCAACTAAAAGCATCTTCCACCTTTTTCACTTTCCCATGGTTGTAATTTATAGATCAATAATAATATTTAATCACCTCCAATAATCCTATTTGGTCTATGTTTATCTCTTTTTAAGTGAAAATGTACGTAATTTTTTTGAATATTATATATTTCACATTTTCTACATAGAGATAATTCCTCCATATCATTAATATCAAAAGTATCGTAGATAACTTGAAATCATTACTTCAATAGTTTTTCTCAAGGACCGTCAATTGGTCGGAATAATAGGCTTCCACCACATAATCATGTATAAGAACACATCATATTCCCATACTTAATTCATTAATATGTGTCACAACCCCTTATCCAATGTAGGGTAGTGTGAACATAGGTGCACTGACTAGCCTCATTTTTAGCTCCATGAAATTTTCATCACATTACTCCATCCATATGAACTTAACTCATTTTTGAGTCAACTTGGTAAATAGATAATATAATCGTGATAATTGTTTTCACAAAAGACATTAATATCTATCCAACCTAAGATATCTATGGATTTCTGTTACCGTGGTTGGTTTATATCATTTATAAAAAGCTTTTATCATTGAACGATCTATAGATATAACGTCATTTGAGATTATAAAACAAAAAATTTAATCTTTATAAAGAAAAATCAATCTTGGTAAAAAATTTATAATGAATATAATTCCTCATGGTATTTATCATAATCCATAAGTTGTCTCTTGTTCTCACTTACTCATTGAATATACAAGAAGTTCATCTATAATGAATACTACAAACTGATAAAGATGTCTCTAAGTACTATATTCATTATATACATGAATATAACATTGGTATTATTATGAAAAAAAAGGTTTCAACATAATTTCATGGTGTCTATACCTCTTATGGAATATATTCATGTGTTTATCATCCTTATTTAATCTTAAATTATGATATTCTTAATGAATTATAGTCTTAGAAATTTATTGTGCTCTGTGTAGTTAATCAAATAAGTCCTCTATAGAGGGAACTAGATACCTATTCTTGATACTAATATTTTTAATTTCTCGATAATAAATTTAGAGTCACATTGATACATAATTATTCTTTATATATAAATGGTCCATCCCAAGGTAATGTACAATAGAGTATGAATCTCTTATCAATATTATCATGGGGTTTCATCTTCAAATCCCGCAACTCAATTTCAGACATTCTATAAAGAGTCTTTGAACTAGGAATAGCCCTAAAAATGAGTTTTGTAGAAAACTAATCATCATTATTTGATAGATGTACTATAGTTTTTTCTAAATACATTAAAAAATCGCATACAATAGGTTCACCTGTAATATTGATTTTCTCAAAAATCGTATGAGAAAGAAAACCTTTATTTATATGAATTAGGACCCACATGATGGAAGTTACTTCCCTTGGAAGTTCACATTTATACATGGATTGATAAATTATCATGGGTTAATTCATAATATGGAATATGAATTCCATTCCTTATAAATTAATATTATCCCCAAATAGATAAATCCAAAGCATTCCAAGAATCACATCGAATTCAACTAAATGTATAATGAGTATATTTTCTAGAATCACTTTTTGACAAACATCAATCGAAGATGAAATATAATCATGAGATGAGAACGTTTCCCAATTATGAGTATTCATATCTAATAGAAAGATGAACTATTATGTCGATATGTTGGTACTTAGAAATGTTTTTAGAAATAAAAGTTTTGGTGGATAAATAATCAAATAAGACATTAGTTGTTCGAGTGTAGAAGATAAGTGTTAATTTAACCACATCATTATTATAAACCACTTTACCAGTCACAATCACATGAGTTTTCCCTTTTCAATATGAATTAAACATTATTGAAATTATTCATCAAAATACTTCATATTCATATGGCGATGATATTTTTTCTCATAATCCTTATATTTATAGTATTGGATCATGGGTGGTGCATTATGTAGAGATTTTTATTTACTCACAACATTAGAAAAATTATTCCCATAACTTGTACATTAGTTTCCCCAATGAATATCCTTTGTAAAATTGAAACAGTTACTAGTGACCTTAAAAAAATTTCCCAACGATTCCTTACACACTTCACACAAAATAAGTAAAGTATAACTTCATTTCCCCATGGTTTTTTGAATTTTTGTCGAATTAATGTTTTATTTTCTTATAAAAAACACGATATTGATGGGTAAATCCAATCACCATCTCATATATGAGATAACATCAAACAATTTCATCATTTATGTTGAAGTCCCTTATAGATAAATCCTTTTAAAGACTTAGTTTTAATCCAAATTAATGATTGAAATTTCTTTCTAGTCGGATGATATTGATAAAAGCATACCTCCAAAGTCTTGTAAAATTTTCCTCATAAGATCCATAATATTCATCATCCTATTTATTTAACTCATGTAATTCCTTGTCAATTTTCATATGATGAATATGAAGGAAGATCTTATTTGGAAATATGTTCATGAACTCATCCCAATCCATGGAGTAAATGTTTTCCACTTTCCATGTATTCTTTATATGATTACACCATTTTTATGCTTTTCATTCTTGATGATAAACAACCATAATTAATTTCTCATGTTCTAAAAATTGGATAATATATAATATCTTTTTATTGTTGTTGATCCATATAACACCCACTAGTGGATCATAAGACCCACTGAATGATGGTGGTTATTGTCTCATGAATGATTCGACATAATGTTTTTCCCTAATTTTATCATTTTAATGTCCATAAATAATCATATATTAAGAAAGTTGTGTGAGTATAAAAATAATATTTTCATTCTAGGTCCCATAACATTCAGTTTTTTTAATTGTAAAATCATTTCATTTATCGTCACATTTTGAATTAACAAGATACATGCAGGTTCCAACTATTAACCATAAACAATTTGTGTTGGTAACACTAATCATAATGGGGAAATTTCATAATTAAGGAATGTTAATTATAAAATTTCAATATATGACACATTTGTTTTATCCTAGGTTAATCATTTTTTAAGACAAATAGTGACAAGAATTGGTCACCTGATTCATTCCCCAATGAAATTTCTAAAATAAAAAAGTGTTATAATAAATGTTCGAGGATTAATGAACATACACCATCATGAAATTGAGGGAGATACATGATGAAATAATAACAAAACTGAAACAAAATTTCACAATGCATCAATACTACTTGAAACGTCCATCCTTTAAGAATGAAATAACATCATCCAAAAATGGTAGCAGCTTCAAGATAACACTAATACCTCATAAGATAATATTTATAGTCTTCAAGAGACATATTAAAGAGAACTAAAATAAATAAAAAGGATAGAGTGACAATATAAAATATGTACAGCAAGTGTTAAATGTGATAGAACTGCCAAGAGAAAAAAGAAACTGCATACAAACAATTTAGACTCTCATCAAGTACAAGATAATATCTTCTGTAAAAAATGAAATAAAATAACTACAATGAATAAAAAATAAGAAAAATAAAGAAAAGGGGGATCATATTAGGTCACTTACAGAATCATGAAGAAAACTCCATAAGTTCATCAGACTTTACAAATAGCATTTTTTTAGTAAGATTAGTTTCCTTTGTAGAATTTACTAAAAACAGGAAACAACCATCATTAGGGTTCTTAATAATATTGTCTCATAAATGTTTCCAAAGATTATCTAGATCGTTTTTTTGATACCAACTATAACTATCCAGGCTTTTCATACATGCTCATTACATCTATAAGAATGAATATTCATTACATAACATAATAAAATTATGCAAAAGCCAAATGTGTTTAGTGACTTTAGAAACAAGGAATCATAAAAACCCATTTCATAAAAAATATACATCAACTCTCTCATATTTATTAATAACTATAACCATTTTCAATGTATCATATTTAATACCTTTATTCGCATCCTAGGGAAAAATAAACATAAGAAAGGGGTGAGATTAGATGCTCCGTATGGGTAGACAAGGTAGATATCAACCATAACCTGAATATAATGGTACAAGAACATGAACATAATGTTTGAAAACTATACCATGTATTTAAATGATCATAATTACAAGTCAATGAATAAATCTCGATGGTCCATAATACATTATTCATAAAAATACATGAACATTTAGAGAATAACATAAGACATGGAATTGTGTTATACAAATAAGCATAGATTGTAATTTCCTTAGAATTCAAGGCACTTTTCTAAGACTATCATAGTGAAATGGGTTCACTCTCTAAATATTCATCATATGCATGGTTCAATTCCAAGACTTTCAGGGTGGTTAAATTCCCTTATTGAACTTGTTTCACTTATTTTTTTAGTATTTTTTTATCTAATGAGATATTTATCAATACACAATGCATTATAGAGAGATATAGTTCTCAACCATAAAATAATAAAAACCATAAATATGTGTGACAAAATAATATAAATCATTTAGTATACTATAATCCATGGAATTAAATTGTTTTTATCAACATTTCATCATAGAATAACTCATGGAAATGAAATAGGTCTAATAAACTTGATGCTTATACAAATATTAATCAACCTGAGAATGAGTAAGGACAATATCATTGGATAATATACCCAGTCAAACATAAATAACATCAAATTATTTTATCTAATATAGAAAATTATTTTGAAATATCAGTTGAAATAATTCTTTAGAAAGATACCATTTCTGTTTTTATAATAATTGTTTTTAAATGTCATGGAATTATAAAAGAAAAAATATTATTTGAAAATAACTTAGTATAATTATCAAAAAAGTTTTGATACATTATAGTGTCATGAAATATTGAAAATATTCTCATTTAATATATGTTAAAAAGATTTCATACGTATATTTATTGAAAATTTCCCAATGTACCTTGTTTTTATAATGAAAAAAAATATTCCTTTCAAACCGATTGAAGAAAGGATAAAAATTGGTAACATGATTCAAAAAAATATACAAACCATTTTGATTTTATTTTACAATATATAGAAATTGAATATAAATAGTCCCTAATGGAGATATAAAAAACAATCTCAAAAAAATATGAGATTTTGAAATAAACTCTTACTTAAATTCTTGCATTTCCTCATTTATGTTCAAACCTAATATTCATATAAATGACCCCTTTAGATCATCTCTTAAGGACCAAAGGTTGGAAATTTCAGATAGAAATCATCTATAGATTATTTATAGGTATTTTTATAAGGTCATTTATAATATAATAGATTAGTTAGAAGGCTCAATGTTGTGAAATGAAGTGTGGGGGGAGATGTCCTTTTATAGTGGATCTAAGGTCTACATTAGAACTGTCTCAAAAGATTAAAATATTATAAGACTACTCTAGATATAAATGCTTCCCAATAGACTATAAATTCATTGGATAAGACATTATAAACAATATATTTTCACTTTGGGCCTTATTTAAGATTTTTATATTTTTAAATAATTTAATAAAATATTAATTTCATAAAAAATCATTATTGTTAATTTTTATACTATTTACTTCCATGACATTAAAAACTTCAAGAAAAAAAATAAAATTAAAAACAACTATTTTATTATATCATACATATTTCACGGTATTCTATATAATTTCTACATCACCTTAAATACCTCAAAATTTTATTTATTTTCAAATACTTCATATCATTTATTTGACTTTTCAAATAATTTAATATTTACTGCATCATCATTGTGAAATCATTTATGGAAATTATTAATTCCCTAATATTTAAAAATAAATTACTATGATGAAGAAACATATTTTATAATACTATTTATTGACTAAAATATATCCTAGATAACAACATATTAAAAAATTGATACTTATTAAAACAATATTGTGACATTTTCACTTTTTATTAAACAAAATACTATATGGGTATTATTATAGATGATGTGGCTAAAAAGGATCAAAAATTATACCCATGAATGATTATGGACAAAAATTACTCATCCAAATGAATTTGTTAAGTATTTGGATCAATAATTTGATACTTATCATATTATTTTTACCTTTAAGAACTTAATTTACCCATAACCAAGGATACCAAAATTACTAATGTTACTATTCATATTGACTAAAACTAAAATGGGTATATTTAAAAAAAATTATAACTCTTAATTCCAAATATAGAATTATTTTTTCAAACATAAAATTAAATGGAATAATTTAATGTTAAATTATACTAGAAAATGAAAAAAAACTATTTTATTTTTAAAATGCCATTTTGAAGTATAAAATGTTTTTATACTAAATTCAGGAATAAAATTCAATTCAAAGATAAAAAAAGATTTAAAGGAACTAATAAAATCATAAAAACAAACTAAAATATATAAATTTTCTACAATATTCATTTAAATAAAATATATTCTTCAATATAAATTATTATTTTTCAATATTCATTGAAAATTCAATCATTATTGAAAATTAAAAAAAAAATCCATCAAAAGATATATTTGATATGGTGAATCTAAAAAATGTTTTTTATTTTATAAAACAAATTTACTATGATTTTAATTATAAATTTTATTTTTTTCTCTTCGAAAGAAAAAATAAAATTAAGAAAAACATATTTTTGATTAATATATTGTCTTTTCTGAGAAAATGATTGCTTATTTACCAGGGATCAATATATAAATGTGTATTGGATATTGAATTCACATATATTTCATAATTTTTTTATACCTATTCATAGCCTCAAATTCAATGTCTATTTTATAATGATCGTGTTAAATTAATAATATTTTAGTTATATATCACGGTTCATTTAAACACACTGTTGTGTACAATAATAACAATCGAGGAAATCAATTTAATTAAAGAGAATTTCATCATAAAAATCTTGGGGTGTTACATACTAACACATAATAAGACTTCTAAATCATAAAATAACAATACTAATCCCTTACTAACATCACTCTTTCTGTCCCTCATGTTCTGGTGTAATAAAAATACCATCCATTCAAATATTAAGTTGTATTCTAAAAGTGGTTCCTCAAAAAAAGATGTATAACTTTCAAAAGAGTGCTTTCAATTTTATTTCATATTCTACCTCTAATATATCTCTGGAATCCATTATAATTACCCATTTATATTAAAAATAAATATTATTTATTTTTATGATCGATTAATCATTTTACACCACATTTCCTTAAAGTGTAAATGAATTAATTACACACATATACATGTAGATTGTCACATCTACGTAGAAATATAACTAAATTTCCATAACCATATTTCATGTTTGGATATCCTGATAGAGTTAAATTTTATATGTGACAGTTAATAAATAATTTTTATTCTTTACTTATAATTTATTACCTATATCTTTCTCTTTTTCTCTATAGAAAAAATGATAATGTCACCCATGCGTATGTGTAGACTAAAACCTTGAAAAAGTGGTGTCATTGATTTTTTAGTTCTATTTAATATTTTATGTAATAATCATATATTTAATTAATATATAATATATTTATGATATATTAATTATTCTATAAAGGTGTGTTATTATTTTACATTTTTTATTTTAACTATCGAAAATTGGAATCATCACTTGTGATTAAGTGTGGGCTATCTTCTTCAAGAAGTGATGCGACTCATTTTTCATCACCTATTTATATTAATACATAAAAAATTGTATATTTTGAATAAATATTATACATATTTAATGATTAATATAACGATGATTTTAAAACCATCACCATTGTGTATATATCTGAACCATCAAACCAAATTATGCATTGAAAACAGACTAGTTTTCACCCAAATGTTTATTTTAAAGAATAATTATAAACAATTATGACTATATATTAAAAATTAATGATATATAGAAATTTATGGTTCTATAAAATATTAATAATAAATATATATTTACTATATAGGATAATTGAACGTGTATGAATAAAAACAAGACTTGAGGTAAGGGGTTTATGTTATAATCTGATTTATTTTTAGGGTTTACTATCATAAATTTATAATGATATAAATTATCTAAATCTTATCCTTTAATCCAAATATATTTTCTTTTTGTATCTTTATTCATGTTATTTTCAAGTAATACTTCCATTTTACGAAAATTATCTCAAAATTTATTCTGTGATTAATAAATAAAAACTATTTTTCAAAATGAATATATTATTATATTTCATAATTTAAGTACATGGATGGAAAATTATAAAATAAATATTAATTTTCATGTAATAATACTGATTATTATATATAAGACTTGTACATGGAATTAAAAAATAATAATACTGACCACTAAATAGTGCACTTCATAGGATCTAACTCTACATGGAATGGTATACATGCCATGAAAATTGCTAAAAGAAAAGAGGAATGTTAGGAATATAATATAAATTATCAATAGATTTGTAAAAACCATTGGTAATGAAGTAGTAAATTTTGATGATTAGTGGTAAATGTGTAGGATGTAATAAAAAATTTGACTTTTTTGTATGATTAGTACATTAGCATTACTGGCCATTTTTGTAAACTGATCATGGGCCAATATGACTGTTGGGAACTTTGAAAATTGATAATAGTTTTTTAATTAGAATTAGTGTGTATAAAGGGATATGATAAATTATAATTTATGTATAAAACATAAGTAATGCTATTAACTAGTAGATTCATGTATTTTGAAGCCTACTTTTTAAAACATAGGACTGATTTAGAATAACTAGGGTTCAACCTTGATTGATCTCATGTAGAGATTCAACATGAATGTTTTGAATGAAATCACCTAGCAAAAATTTTCAAATTAGTGGATATCACCACTTGGTCAATGTTAGTTGAGCCACTCAATGAAACAACAACCATCACACACCTTTCCATAAGGAATATGTCGGCGTAATAAGGGGTTATATATCTCATCCTTAGTATCATAAACCCTTTATATCCTTTTTATAAATGAAATATATATATCTTCATTCTCATTTGTAGTATTATTTTACTAAAATATAAGTGAATATAAGATAAATTTGAAAAATATAATTGTCGATTAAATAAAGAATAATAGTATTTATAAAAAATACATAAAATTTTATTATAACTTAAAATATTATAAATAAAATTTTATTTAATACAATATTATTTCAAAAAAATAATTATTTAAATATAAATGATAATTTATTTTAATAATATCCTATAAATTTTTTATAAGTGTGAGAAAGTTGATTATGTCATAAACCCTATATTATTTCAATAGATAACGAATTTTTATTTAAAATTTAAATTTATCATATACATAGAATTATTTTTATAAAATAAATTATATATTTTAAACCATTATATTTAAATTTGGTGAGGGTGAGAATTTTATAATTTTCTAAAATACATTATTTTTCAGTGAATAGGAAAAATATAGTTTTATGTTTTTAATATGTTTTTTAAGATCATTTATATGTAATATTGATTTAATAATTAATTAAAATTAATCTAATACAAGAATATGTTGTTTTATTAAAAATATATATTTTAGTGTATTTAAATCAATTTCCAAACCCATAAAATACTTTTCAAAGTCTAAAATTAAAATTATCATTTAAAAAACTACATTTTGTGGAAAAAAAGTCATGTCAAAAATAATATTATAGAATGGATTTAGTTTCTAATATTTTATTATATTGTTAAAAATTAATCTACTGTCATAAAATATGAGAAAAATGGGTAAAAAATGGTTCTTAATTATCCATAACCTAGAATTTTATGACCTATATTAAGAAATTATTAAAAAATTCCTCCTATTTTACTATAAATAGAAACCCATTACCCCATTATTCTTCACTCAAAATACATTAAGCATTAATTTAATGTAATTTACCCACCAAAATTTTTTTCCATGGATTCTCTAGGATTCTAATGTCTCCTACTCCAAGGACTAGGAGGTTACTTCCTGAGGTAATTGAATTCTCATGTTCTCTCCCATTTATGTACCTATTCTGTATCATACCATCGAAGTAATGAATAAATTTATTTTCATACATATTTCTTTATTAAATTAATACCAAAATAAGTTTCTATTAATGAGATACCTTTTTTACTCTCATTATTCAATTTCATTAATTAACAGTGTACATATGTTATGTTGCTTAATTCATTTATGGAAATTCACTATTTTTTATGAAATATTATTATATTGTGAATTCCCAAAACCCATCCATGTTTATGGGTATTCATAAAAACAATAACATAATATATTTAATGAAAATTTATTTCTATAGATTTCATATTCACTTTTCATCGATTAAAAATGATATAATGTTCAATCCTTTAAGAACTTCCACGTTTAGTGCTTTTATATGAAACTCGTTAATTATTCTCCTCAAGTTATTTATGAAAGAATTTATTATTATCATTGGAGATCACATTAATTAATATATATGAAGGGTGAGTCCTAATAGTGATCATGTTCAATGTGTTAATAAATAATATATTTATATGGTGTGTTTTAAGATACCATGGGGGAAAACCTTGTAAATTACATTTTATGAAACGTTGGTAATAAACCATGATGATATTATCATGATTTTCTCATATTTATAGATATCCTAATTTCCATTTAATATAATAAGTACTTACGATAATTCTATCATGTTATGGCTAATGATTTATCTATCATGATCACTCATATTCTATTTCAGTTTTGTATACCTTACTCAGGTATGTGAACAAATTATCCAATAGACATATTCCCCCATAAAATTACTTGAATTAAGGTGAACATGTATAAAATAACAAAGGATTTTTTGAAAAGGACTAACAAATGATTATTTTTATTTTTTCCTTAAAATTCATGTAGTATATACCTATTTTATAATATAATAAAACTCAAAATATTCAACAATGTAGTTAATATAATATTTTTCTATGTAATTATATTAAAATTCATGTATTAAAAGGAATTTATAACATAGTTTTTGTCAAAGGAAATTTATATTTATTTTTCAAATTTTTGACTATAAATAAAAATTATTATTAAAAACCATAGGAATAAGTCTATATATAAAAAATCTTCTAATTTTGGTGAATTATAATGCTAGTGGTTTCCATGAAATGGAATCCTTAACTCAATACTTTAATTATATATTGATATATAATAGTTTAACCTAGTGGTAATGTTATTCGAAAGTGGTAATTGGGTGTTAAAATTACCATCACCTTGTTCAAAATAACTAGGACAGACTCTAAACCTAGCTTGACACTCTCATGGGATATGCTTTGGTTAATTAGAACATTTTTAAAAACCATTATAAAGGATATAAAGATAAGGTAATTTTTTTATACATATTTATATTATCCAAGAACCATGTTATTTTAAAATTTTATGGTTATGGTTACCTTTATATTTATTATTATAATATTCCCAAAAGTAAAAAATTTCTCACTTAGGGTTTCTTATACTAGATAGATTGGATTAAACTGGAAGGACTAGTGCAAACAATGGGTGCAATGGAATATGAAATGGATACCTTACCAATATGTGTGGAAATGGAGTTGGAAACATTATGATGATGATGAATCAGTTAACTATTATCATGAATAATAACTCAAGACATGGGGAGTGACCAACATCACCAATGAAGGTACAAATGGTGTTGAATCCTTCAGGTGTTAATGAACTCCTATTTTTTGTGGAACCTCTGATCTCGAGATCATATAAAAATGGATTAGCACAAAAAAAATATATTCCATGATTATTAGTAATATAATGTTTCCTTGGAAATATATTATGTAGAGGGAGAGGCTGATCAGTGTTAAACATCTATCAAGAACACAAATTCCTTGTATAAGGTGAAATCAATGGAATAACAGTACATAAAAAAATATTTCATCTAGTATATTGATCATAACCAAAAAACGGAGAAATAAAGGGAATACCTTGAACTAAAATAAAAATAAATAATTTAGTGGGTAATTATGAGATGTACTTTACAGGGATTTCAAAGTATTATTTACCCTTTTTATTGATTCTGACATGAAGATTTATTGATACATTGGAGGACTGGGACACCTATTCTGGAAATATTTAGCGATATGAGACTTTGGTAGTTATAAAGAGATATTATGATATTAAATCAACGTTAAAAATAGTTTTTATATGCCTAATGAACTAAAGGACATATTCATAAGAAGTGATCTATAGTGAAAAAAATAGAAAGAATACTAACATGAAGAAAGTATTACATCCCAGGGGGAAAAGTGAAAAGAATAATCTAGGGTAATTTTATGCAAGGAAGTGTAATTTTCTACATGTGTGGAAGATATGGACTTATAAATCAAAACTAACATGAAGATTCTAGGCCTCAACATCTGAATTATAATGAAAAAGAAATATGGTGAATGAAAAACCATCTATGTAATGATTCAAGTATGGGGACAATAGACACGTCACTAATAAATTTCATAACTATAATATAATAGAGAAACATACCTGTAAAACCCAATAGAGACAATGGGATAAAGGTTATGATTGATAATGACGATGACTAATGTACATGCTATAAATTATGATTTGATAGGTATACTCAATAAACACTCAAATATTGATATTATATTGTTTGATTTCAAATACTGACATTAATATATTTTTTTCATACTTTCAAAAAGAATCTTTTTAATACTTCAACTACTAGGGGTAGATTATACAATAAATATAATATAGGAAAAAAATCAGGATTCAACGATATATACAGATTCCCCTATTAACATTGGTGACTAAAATCTACCCACAAGACTGATTTGTCATTCTGATGCTGTAATTTAACATAATGATTAGAATATATTGGTCATCAATGTATAACTCCATGATTAATTTTAGAATCTAGGATATTTATTTTATCTTTAAGGGACAACCCATTTTTTTCTTTAAATGATAGATTCCAAAACCTGTGTCTCAATAAGTAACACCTCATATTTACATCATTATGTAAATGATTAGTGAAGAATGAGAAGAAAGATAATTTATAAATATTTTATATCTACAGATTATTAAAAAATAAAAAGATGTAATTCCTCTATATTTAATTATACCACCCTATAAAGAGATGAATAGTTCTTAATTAACCACATACCTAGATCAAACACAACCTCAATGACCCCATATAGGTGGAGATATATAGATTTATAGTAATTATAGATATAGCTACAATGTCTTATGAAAAAAAAATTAAATAAACAAAGTGTATCTCCTTTTGGAGCATCAATTATACTTGTGAAAATTAAAGATAGTTCAATGTGGCTTTGAATTGACTATAGATAAATTAATGTGATCATAGTGAAGAATAAGTATACTCTTCATATTATGGATTATTTTTTTTACCAACTTCATGGGGATCAATTATTTTACAAGATTTACCTCCAATCAAGGTATCATCAGTTAAGGATTGCGAAAGATGATATATCAATGAGAACCTTCATGAAATGATTTGGGAAATGTGAATTTATTTTTATACCTATTATACTAACTTATTATCTTTCTATATTTATGGATTTTACAAATGGAGTATTTATGGACTATCTCCATAGGTTTTTGGTGTTCTTTTTTATGATATTATAATATATTCATAAATTCATGAAAAGAATAAAGACACACTAAGGGTTATATTTAACACTCTATGAAAAAAATTGTTTTTGTAAATTATGAAAATGTGAGTGTAATTCACAATATGTTACAATCATAGGAATCATTTGTGAAAAGATAAGGATTGTGAGTGGATTCATCAATTAAAAGGCTATGGAGGAGTGGCCACATCCTGTAATTTAACTAATATTCTTTATATTCATAGTCTATCAGGATACTATAGAAGGTTATGGAAAATAAATCATGGATTTCTAATACACTACAAAAGTTAACTTGAAAGGAATATCATTTTATTTAGATAATGGAGTATGAATAATGTTTACAATAACTGATGATGAGGTTTGTTAGTGAACTTGGGCAAACATTACCCACAATCAGGGAAGACATTTTAATTTATAGTAAAGAATCTGTTTATGGTATTTGATGTGTTCTTATTAAAAATTAAAAACTAATTTCTTATGAATCATATAAATTATTGAATCATGGATATATTAATCTTACACATGACCTTGAGTTAGATTTATTTAATTTTTATCGAAAGATTCAGATATACTATCTTTATAGGAAAAAGTGTGATATACACATAGACAAAAAATATTGAATTATATATTAAGACAAAAGGAACTAAACACGAGATAAATTATATTATTTGAGATTCTTATATACTATAATAATTTAAATAATTATAACCCCAGAAGAGAAAAAAAACCAGATTCTTTGAGTTGGAAATATCCTATTATTCCTAAAATTATGAGATTTGAATGTGATCTATTGATCACGGGTGTATTAGGGTTTTACATGAGAATCATAAGGGATTTGAAATCATAAATCCTATTCTTACTGATTTATGAACTATCACTACTAGTGAAATTAAGAAAGATCATAGTGTTCTTCAGTTGATGAAAAAGAGTATATAGGATTTAAAAAATGTGAAGTCACTTGAATTAAATATTAATGATGAATGTTTATAGAAATTTTGTATAAAGATGTATATTACATGTATTATAAATATAATGAATAACTTTATAGATGAACCTCATAGATTTACAATCTGAACACATCTAGAAATCATTAAAATGTATGTAGACAATTATGCTGATTGTCAGTGGTATAAAATAAAGAGGGATATTTATGATTACACTACATGTTTCTAGGTTATTCAATAAGTGAAGGTGCAGTGAATAATTTATAATGGTTTATTAAAACAATTTCACATACCTCTATAGTAGTGGACCAACTTCACTGTAGACTCTTTCAGTAGTCCTCATATGATATACAAGGGAAACAATGCTATATGTGTAATCATGAATTAATTAAAAATGTTTTCCAATTTTATTTTCATATTAGAGGAATTATCCCTTAGGTGCATAGATCTCCTCTATATTCAATATGAATTGGGGCTCAATGAAGTATCACTATCAATTGTTTTTGGCCCTGATCAAATATTGTCTTCTTAATTTTGGAGGATTTTTCTGATGTCTATTAACATAGAAGTAAACCTAAGCACAACCTATCATCCTCTAACAAATGATTAGTCTAATAAGACTATTAGAAAATTAAATCAATTTTTATGGGATGGATACCATGATTTTAAATTAATTTGGTACCAATATCTTTATCTTGATGAATTCTTCTATAAAAATGTTTCCCCATGATAATTCAAATGGATCATTCTAAAGAAATCTATACAAGAAGAAGTATACGTCCAACATGCCAAGATAATTTTATATAATGGAAAATATTGGAACCGGATATTTTGAGGGATACCACATAAATGATACATGTGACACAAAAACACATCAATGATTCTTAGATTATATAGAAAATTCATTCTTAAAACTAGAGTATGGTAATATAATTTCATGTGGGGTATCATTTTTTTTTCACAGTATATCTTAATGAAAGGGATTTATAAGATTTGGAAAGAAGGTTAAACTAACAATAAATTACATTAGTACATTTTAGATTCTGGATCATGTTATAGGGGTTTCATATTAATTATCACTACAACCATATCATTCAATTATCCATTATATCTTTAAAGTGTCCATATTGAGAAATTATATGTTTGAACCATCACATATACTTTAAATTAATGGTATAAATGTGAAACGTGACATGTATTATGTAGAGAAAACGATCTAGATTCATTACATAAGTGAAAAACTATCGATGAAAAATAAAACAGGATTTTTCAATTTCCTATGGAGAAATCACAAGTTTGAATAAACTACTTGCTAACCTAAAGAAATAATTAAGGAAAAATACATCCACTTGTTTTGAGGATATAGTCAAATTTGGAGGATGAAATTTTTTAGGGGGGATTTAACTATCAGAAAATTCATTTTTATGATTAATGAAAGAACTATTTTTTCATAATGAATACATTAATTTATAGAAAGATTAATATAAATGAATACCCTTTTACAAAGAGAATATTACATACCTGGTATTAGTATTGTTTACTATATCTAAGACTAGTATACATCTATAAAAACCCAAAAATATGAACTAGAAATTGGTGTGCTCCATAGGATCAAACTATACAAGGAATATTAGACCATCTATGAAAACTATTAAAAGAAAAATAAATATTATGCATATAATAGACATTATCTAAAGAATTTTAAAACCCATTGGAAATAAAGTACTAAAAGATGATTATTAATGGTAAATTTATAATATGTAGTTGAAATGTGGTTGTTAGGATATGACCATTATATTAACATAACCTAAACATTTTCTAATATTACTATTAGAAAATATGATTATTGGTCACTATTAATATTGGTAATAATGATACAATTAGTCTCAATGTTTAAAAATGATATTGAAAAATGATAACTAAAATCCAAAGGAGAAACAGTTGCCACAACCAGTATATTCATGCCTTTTGAATCAAATTTTTCTGAATATTGGATGGAGTTAGTGTCCTGGGGGTTTAACCTGGACCAATCCAAATAAGGGCATTAAAAAGTGATTCTTGACAAAAAACCATCATATAATAGAAGATAAGATTAGTGGACATCACCACTAGTTCAATGTTAGCAAGGAAACCCCTTGAAACTACCATCATCACACACCATAACATTATAGTGCTTGTATATGTAATATGTGGTTATGTACCAAGAACTTAGTTTCATAAAAGAT
This sequence comes from Viscum album, assembly GCA_963277665.1. Classification (NCBI taxonomy): domain Eukaryota; kingdom Viridiplantae; phylum Streptophyta; class Magnoliopsida; order Santalales; family Viscaceae; genus Viscum; species Viscum album. The sequence goes on along the minus strand of OY728135.1, from coordinate 1,058,423,053 downwards.
TAATCTACTTTATATAAATGAAATATTTGATTTAGAAATCCCATTTTTATTATCGTTTTAATAAAATGAACATAAATAAAAGAAAAATTTCATATATAGATTTATAGATATAAATAAAATATATTATTATTTTCAGATAATATATAAACTTTTATTATATAATCACATATTCTAAAAAATTAATTTTCATGAAATATATTTTTTAAAAAAATTATGTAAATATAAATTATTATATAATTTTATAATTTCGTTGGAAATTTTTAAAAGTTGCATTAATATAACTATGTTTTAAAAATAGTTATTTTTCAATGAATGTGGATTTTTTATTTAATATTTAATATTCTATTATATGTATAATTATGTTGATTAAATAAATATTATATTTGAAACCATTAAGGTGAATTTAGGTTTGGGTGAATTGTTTTAATTTCTTAAAATATTATAATATATGTATAACTATATTTTGTGTGTATGGTATGTTTTATGAATTATTATATATTTAATATTGATTTTTTATCTTATTAAAAATTAATACATGAATAATAATATTGTATTTTATTAATATTATGCATTTTAATGAGTTTAAATTAATTTCTAAACCTATAAATGACTTCCCAAAGCATATAATGGGAATTCAGATTTATAAAAGATATTTTGTAGAAAGTCTACACTTCCATGTTCAATGTAACATTAAAAATGGATTTTGGTTCTAATGGATAAAAATATTATAAAACATTAATCGAATATCAATGACCGTGTAAAAAACTATGGGTAAGGAAATTGATTTTAATTTTCCACAACCATAAATTCGAAGAGCTATATTTAGATACTATTGAACAATTCCTCTAATTTTTCTAACATTACCCACACATTCCCCCATTATTATCCACTCAAAATCCCTTAATCATGAAATTATGTCCATGTCCCCTTTGAAACATTCCTTCAAGGTGTATAAAATGACCACATGATTCTATCTCTAAGCATTAGGATGTTACTTCCCATGGTAAGGTAATTATCTTCTTCTTTTTCATTTATGTACCTTTATTGTTCTATACCTTCAAAATGTTGATTTACATTATTTTAATACACTTTTATTTATCACATTCGATCCAAAATAGTGTTTTATAAATGGGAGACCTTAATTAACTTTTATTATTAACTTTTTAATTCATATCATATATCTATCTTGCTACTGAATTAATTTCTTGAATTTCCCTCTTTTATATAAAATAATCTTATATTATAAATACCAAATCCCTTTTTTATCAATGGGTATTTACCTAGATTTTGATAATATTTATATATTGGTTTTTTATATATATGAAACAAAAATTCATTTATCAATGTTTAAAAATTATTTCATGGTCATGTCATTAAGAAATTATATACTTAATGATTTTATATGAAACCAATCATTATTCTCCTTGGGTTATTAGTGAAATTATTTATTATGATCGATGGGAGTCACATGATTTGGTAGAAATCCAATGAATTTGTTCAATAATTAATATTTATAGCTAAAATTCATTGCAATACCTTCATAAAAAATATGGAAATCATGTTTTATGGATCCTAGGTAAAAACCACGGTCATATGAATTTAAATGCCACATTTTTTGATTTTAGAAACATTTTTATTTTATTTATCTAGTAATTTTTATTATGAACACATTTTATTCAAAATGTTTTATCCAGGATGACCATTCATATTCCATTTCCTTTATTTATCCCCTAATAGGAGTTATTATCACCAATTCATATTGATGTATATCCCCAAAATATTTCATATATTTATGTGACCAAGGATATAGTAAAAAAATTGGTTTTCAAAAGGAATAAATAATGTTTTTTTCTAATGTAATTTTTTTATTTACAAATTTTCCAAGACACCGGACATCAATAGATCTTTATGTGTTATTAATATAATAGTAAGTAATTATGTAAAAACCCATTTATTAAAAAGGAAGGATTCTATATTTCCAATCTTTGTAACTTAAAATTATAAGGTAAAAGTTTTTATGTAAAATTCAACATTATATTAATTTTTTTAGGAACTCTTTTTCTATTTTTTATTAACATAAAAATTATCTTATAAATTTACAAAAATATACATGAAGTGGATTAAAATTTTCATTTTCACTGCCTTTAACATTATTTATAATAGTGTAAAATGAATATTTTTAAAGAAAAAGTCTCTAGAAAAAAATTATTTTTTCAAAAAAATTTAATGAATTTTTTTAATTTATATGAAATTAATAGATTTTTCCCCATCCAAACTGTTATTTTCATTGAAGGTTCAATTATATGTTTCCTAGATTATATTCAAATAAAACTATTTTTTTTATATTCTATTAATTTTTAAGTTTATAAGAAAAATATTATTTTCTCATTTTTTCAAAGAAATGATTGTACGATTATTTAAATTTAATTCTTGTCTAATTAAATATCCTTTAATTATTTTAATGTCATGCTGGGTATATGATCTTATGATTCCTTATTATTTCATTCTCTAGAGAGCTTATCATAATGATTAATGATGGATGATTCTATGAAAAATAGTTATCTTCCATGGGTTATGATTGTATGAATTGATAAATGTTTTTTTTGGTCTTGTGACACACATATGTAGTGTTTTCATTATGCAATAGTTTGTATTTCCATTATATATCCCTCTAATTCATTGTGTATATATGGATAAATTATTTGATAACCAATTTATACACAAACCTGATTTCATATTTAAAATTTTGTCCATATACATGGTTTTATGTACATAAGTTTAGGCATGGACTTGGTTTCATGTTAATAAGTTTTTTTACTTAGTTTCATATCTATAAGTTTATCTGGGGACCCGATTTCATTCCCTTAACATAATGAGTGACCTTATGACTATTTATACATGTTTTAAAAAATTTAAGCTTATTTTATCTCTTCATTCCTATGTTTAGTATATTCCCTCATGTATTGGGATAGAATAATTATGATTATATACATTTATGACATTTTTATTTTTTTATGAAAAATAACATTAAAAAAAATATTTCAATATATTTTATTTATTAGGTATGACTTTCTTATGCTATAATCATTTTCTCATACCATTATTCTCACTTATGGTAACTAATTAATATCTCATGTGTTTAACCTAACTAAGAATCTAATATCACCCTTTATTATGTTCCCTTTCCCCAGTTTATTAAGAGTACTTTTATGTATGATATTTTCTAAGAAGCATACAATGTGATAATATCTTTTCTAGAAATGATTAAGATATTTTAAGAGATAAGATGATCATATTTCCAGTATCTAAATATAATAAACCTATACGATCCATGGGTGTGTATTATAATGAATGTTTTTGAATATTCATATAAAATTATTCGTTATTAATATTGTTATTATTGGTTCACCTCTATTGATATTTTTTAAATACTTATTACTTAATTAAGTATGTAGATCATACGGTATATTGATAACCCAAATCCCTTTTACTTGAATGATATTTTTAAAACATATTTTTTTCATTATTTGGTTATCCCACACTAAAATTTTATTATATTTTATTTCTAGAACTCTTTTGGATAAAAATATTTTAATATAAAGATGATTTTATTACTCTTTTTGTAATGTGGGTTTTAAAAAATGGTACTTTCAATGTATTAAAAAGGTCTGTTTAATATTCAAATGTTTTATATTTGGCGTATCAATTCTTAAATAAAACATCATGTTATTTTACATTATCCATTTATATAGATAATATTTAAAAGTAATTGTTTTTTTAGTCATTCACGCCACCATTTTAAAATTTTCCATTGAAAGTGTCCTTTTAAAATTTACTTTAGAGAAATATTAAAAATGATTCAATAAATCACTTTTTGTTTTTTCTCTTTCATTTACATTATAATTTCAAAAATGATTTAAATTAATAGGTTTTATGTTTCATGATTTATCCTCTAATATATATATATATATATTATTTCTACAATTGAAATCATGATATCAAAAATATCACTTGTTGATCCCATCTTTTGTGATACCATTCGAATCATTATTTTATGAGGGTGTTTTTCTTTTATGTAAACTCCCTTCCATGATTCCTTTGGTTCAATGAGGGTAGTTATTTTTCCATCATACCACTTCTTTATCTAAATGGTTTGTGATCATTTTATTCTATATTTTACTGAAGAATATACTTATTAACCCATACAATGTCAAAATTCAAATTTAAAAAATTCATATTAGAGTATGTTCACATAGAAAAAAATCTATCTATTTACTATAAAAGTAATGAAATTATTGAAGATTATTGATATCTAATATTTTTTGAATATGTGTTGACATCCCATTATTTTTATATTGGGATAAAAAAAATTCTTAGTGAAATGTTCCATAGATAATAGTACGAAAAATCTTATTACCTCCTATATTGAATGAATTAGATATAATCAGGTGTTGGGTGGGGCCCTAAATTATATAAAACCTCAACTAATTGAATGGTTTAATGAGAAAAATAAAACTTGGTCTTTGTTGTATACATCTCACCATATCGGTATAGTGTGTTGAAATAAGTCTTCAAAAACATTTTTTGTTATCTGACATTATGGATTATATCATTATATGATAAGTAATTATTATTTCCCATATTATAATTTATTTTCATGGATATAAGATTCTCTCAGTATCAATTGTTTATGGGGTTATGATGATTACTCACTCCTATAATATTTATTCTATATTTATGGATTGACTTCCACTGTTATATTTTTTCCCTTACTAATATTTTGAGCTGACCCCTACATATAATACAATTTCCCCAAGAAATGTAGAAACAATACACATGATTTATCTAATATGATATCATGTGTAGAGATTTTTTTATATATTTTTAATACTTTATATGGTTTTTTAGTTTATTATATTGGAAAAAATGTTCATTATCAATGAATGAAATATTAATTATTTTTTTATATTTTTTATAATTCTCTAATTAAATAACTAGAATATCTGTAGAAATAAATGAAATAAAAAAATTTCTTTATGTCATTTATTTTTATGATAGTTATATCTGAGAAAATAAAGTTGGTATCGAAAACTGTATGTTAATTATTTGTATTAGGCACCATATTAATGAGTATGGGTCTGAGGTATTTCAATTGCTATTAAAGAATGTTTATATGGACTTGAGGATTTAGATATTTGTTGATGTTAATATAATGCTTGATAAATTAGGGTTTTTCATAAATTCAAAGGTATAGAGAACCCACCAGTGCAGTATATGATTTAACATTAACATACTAATTCACATTTTGTTTTGGTATTATGATAAGATAATTATAGTAAAAATCTTAGGGAAAATTCATTTCTTGAATTCTATGTATAGGATTACATCGTGATGTTTTAAAAAAGTAGTCATTTTGTAGTTATCCTATAAATAAAATCCTTTTATAGATAAATTATCTAGGTATAGGCTATGACATTGAATTCCCTATGTGAAATAACACCAAAATAGAGGATTTGGTATTAATGCAATAACAACCTAATTCATGAAATATATCCTAAACACACACTTGGTTTAAAACATTCTGTGGATATTATTTTAATGATTCATGTTATCTTTATAAACCATTATGAGTTGTTCGATTGTTTTTAGGATAAATATACTAATTTGTGTGTGATCATAGATACCATAGATTGAATTAATAGATTCATATGTTATGTTACATATTAATTAATATTTACTTTCATGGATAAGGGATAGGTTGGATTTTGAGATAATTGTTTTCAAAAAATAGGTTTATATTATTTTAATAATGTTCCTGCTAATTTTGGATCTTTACTTTAAGGATTATGTCAGTAAGTATGAGATATCCCATCTAAAAGTAACCTAGGTTAACCCATGAATGATATAAGATAAACAGATGGTGAACAGTTTTAAACTGAGTCTAATACAAATTTATTTTTAAGAATATTTGGATATATGGATAGTATTATAATGTTATATATTTTGATGTTAATTTTATTTGTTTTTTATTATAATTCACTATAATATACATCACAGTTGTTAACTTTTTAGGCATTATCGAATCATGAAAGAACCAAGTTATGAATGGATTACATGGACAATATAAAAAAGGTCCCAACGAATAACCTAATTGTTTAAAAGATAGAGTGAGAAATATTTGAATCATTTCAAGCCATATATCTATAACTACGACTAGTTATGTAAATGTTGTTAAAATTCCAAAAACACACGAAAAATAGAAGGATTCAATATCCTAAAATTATAGGGAACAAATATGATAAAGGAAAGAATATTAAATTCCCTGCAAGTCATGAATGTGTGAATAATCTCGATAGAATGCTCATAAAGGGATATGTAGGTTCTATAAATGTGGAGATAATGTAAATTACACTAAAAATTTTAAGGGAAAGAGGGAATCAATAAAAATATTCTTTTTTAATTTTTGTATAGTTATAGATTATGTGAATCAATTCCCAATTCCAAGCACTAATGAAAGAAATAATCACTAAAACCCATGAAAATAAGGAAAGGCCTATGAAACTGCTACTAATGTAGTGGATGGTGAGTTATCACTCAATATTTAAAAGTCTCCTATTGTCACGACCCATCCTTGGGGCCATGTCGTGACTAACCCAAACCCGCCATCCATAGGCAAGGGGCTGGCGACAAGCACCAAAGGCGTAATTCCCGATAACTGGGAAGGCATTGCCTTTATAAAAGTAAACAAAACACCACAGAGTACAAGCAGAAGTAACACACTACGTACAAAAGGAAGTGCGGAAAAGTAAATGGGACAGAATACAAACCCAATCGAAAGTACAGCTACAACTGAACAAAAGAATGACAGAAAAAAGAAAAACAGCTAGAAGAATGGAAGCAGCTCATGGGTCGTCCTCCTCGGATCCTACCTAAATGGTAGGTACAGATAGCACAGCTCCTGGTTCATCCACCATGGATCCTTCCTAATGGGTAGGTACAAATAGCCTCCACAACGCTCTCACCCATCAACATCCTCCGAGTATCGTCTCGTCGTGAAATCCACCTATGGATACTGACTCGTCGTGGGGTCTACCTCCGGGTATCGTCCAGTCCTCGAACAATCGGCCGCTGTCAGCGCTACCCGACGTCTGAAACCAGCACAAAAAAGTGCGGGCATAGCCCGTTCAAGGGTGAGTATACGATACTCAATAGGGACCCCAAGAACCTTGAGGTCTCACTAAATCCAACAAGGATAACTACAAAGAAGGATTTCAACAGATAACCCTTACTTAGGTATATGCCCATACATATACCTAAGTCATCAGTAACCCATATCAAGCATGAGGAAAAACAAAGGTTATGAAATCAACGGATAACCTCTACTTAGATATACACCCATACATATACATAATTTATCAAGTTACCCATCTCAATCATGAGGTTAACACCTAGGTCATAGATTAAACTCAAACCAAGATTTTATTCACGATATCGAAACCACAGCTGCTGGGGAACTCCTCCTCTGTCGAGTACAGTGGGTCTTCCACTACAACCAAGCACGTCCCACTAATCTTGGACTGATGAAGTGCTTCACTTGTCGAGTACTGTGGGTCTACCACTGCTACCAAGCGCATCCCACCATGGGTCTACCGCCACAACCAAGTGCACCCCCTCAAAGCCTATAGAGGTACTCCTTCTGTCCAGTATCGCAGGTATGCCGCTACAACCAAGCGCACCTCTGTTGTGGGTCTTCCACTACAAACAAGCGCACCTCCGCCATGGGTCTACCACTACAACCATGCGCACCCCACCGGGCTATCCGAAACACTCTGAGTCGATCAATAAGCAGTCGTCAAGTCACAGTCAGCTACTAGGTCTCTGCACTCTGCTAGCTCGTCTCTGGGAGGGTCCGCTCCACGAGATACCGGTCAATACTCCAATTATCACAAGTCCCACGAAGAATTATCTCAAAGGACCACCCCGTCATAGGGGTCTCAACGCAACAGACGACGCGTCAATCGGGCGACAGGTCTGTGAGTTATTAGCCTTTTTGTCCCAGGGGCCTGGTTGGTTTCGTGTGCGAACCAACCCAGCCGTATCTCAACCGTACCCCAAACTCTCATAGGGTATTCAACAAGATCACAAAGGCCGCTGACAGTTCGTCAAACGGACGTCCGATCTGAAGGTTATCAGTTTTCTCATTCCAAGGGCCCGGTTGGATTTCGGGTACAATCCAACCTGGCCACTATCCAACAGCATCCAAAACTCAGGCGAAGCATGCCAAAGGTTTCGTCACATCATGAAGAATCCAACAAAGTCTACGGCATGTCAATCGGACGTCCGGAGCCCGAGATATAAGCGTTTCCGCTCCGAGGGCCCAGTTGGTTTCGTGATAGAACCAACCCGTCCATATCCAAAGTTTCTGAAACCCTGAGTGAAATTTCTTAAATGACTATCTTGATCCAAGGATCACTTCTCAACTGACGGTGCATTGATCAGAGGACTGTATCCCATGATATGGGAAAAATACCGGAAGTGATCCTAAAATGCGGGTTTCGGGCCCGGACCGACCCGGCCCGAGACCCCCTGGGTCGGCCCGAACCGGGTCTAGGTCAAGCCCGCTTGGGCACGGCCCGGCCCAGCGCGCTAGCACGGTCTGCTGGCCATCTCGGCGTGACCGAGCTTGGCAGACAAGGGGGGGCACACTTCCCACCTGTCTAATTAAATGCGCCCCACACATGGGGGGTCGCTCCTGCTTCCCACCCGAGGGTTACGAACCCCCTGTTTCTCCCCTGACTAGTCGGCCCGCTCCGGCCGGTCGGCTTCTGCGACCATGGGACCGGAATGGTCCCTTCCCCTTGCTCCGACGCCGGCGGCCGGAAGCTGGTCGCTGCTCCCTACTTCGCCGCGGCCTAAGGCCGCGGCCTTGGTCCGACCAGCACGGCGCGAAGGCATCACGCCCCTCCGCTGTGGCCCCACTCCGGCTGTGGTGTTTTTGTGATTCTTCGGAGCCACGCGACGGCTCCGCGACCTTGTTCGACTTCAACGGAGTGGCGTGAAGGCTCCACACATCCTTTCCGCATGATCCCATGGGGTGCGACGGCACTGCTCCATCTCCATTCCAAACCACAACAAGGTCAACAACAGAATTAAGGGAGGAGGGTCGACCGTGTTTGTGCGGTCCGACCCCCTCCTGTTAATCGATAGCAAGTGGATAAGATTACGAATAACGCTCAAATATTCATGAACATATATTCAAACCCCTACCTCGTGCGTAGTTGAAAGAAGGCTCATTGCGGAATTGTACGTCGCGGAAGAAGGCGTCGCGGAAGAATGTTCCGCACACGTTGACGGAGATCGTCCAAGGAGGAACGGTGTCTCCCTTCCTTTGACGCGGGAAGAAGGAACGAAGGAATGCGCATTGGGCCGTCGATCTTTGAGGAAGGCGTCTCTCACCGTCGCCCGTCGTCAGAGGTCGGCGTTCTTCACGTTCTTCGTCGATGAAGAAGAACTTCATGACTTTGAGCAAAATATCCCAAGCCCTCACGCACAACGAACCCATTAATAAAAATAAGACTTGTCTTATTTTATTACCACACAAGCCAAACATTTTTGAAATTCAAAAATGAATCAATCAATTAATTGAATTAATTGAAACGTTTTAACCGCCCAATTAAAAGAGGCGTTTAATATCTAGTTAAACGCAAAAGTTGACTTCATTTAATGGGGGTGCGGGTGCGTTACTTAATTAAAGGAGGGGGGTTGAAAAGGTTGGGCTCGTGTGGGCCCCACCCCACAAATATCTTACCTAGTGGAGTATGATATAGTGGGTCCCACTCCAACAACTTAGTTTAGGTTAAACAACTTAAATAAAATAAAAAATTGGTCGCACCATTTTTATTTTATTCCTTTACTTAACCCAAAAATTTAATAACAACACCTGAGAAAACGCAACTCCGGAAAAAGTGTTTCTAAGAAATAACCAGCGCTGTGATTCCATCGGTGTCCTCGGATATCGATTCCGAGCAATGGTTCAAAAGTTAGGAAAACCTGCTCGTTCATTCACTGAACATACCCGATCTAAACTTCGGAAAATTATTCCGGGCACACCGGGCCTCGGAATTAGGTTCCGTCAGAAACTGCATTCTTGTAAAATCCCAATGAATATTAAGAAAAAAATTTCCTTGAAATTTTTGGGTCTTTAAATTACACCCACATTAGGGATTTATGTCCCTATAAATATTTAACACAACCTAGGGAAACAAAAGTGTTACTAAGCACGCATCTGAGCCTTCAGCTCCCATGTGCTCACGTGGAGGTTCTCGTGCAGTCAACGAAAGCGCACAAGAGGAATCGACCGTCCTCATAGGACCCGCTCCTATCAATCCTTGATCTCTACTAGAATCTTCACGTATGTCGCCCTGTCATCGACGCCCAACTCCCTAAGGTCGATGTTGTGTGAAGGATCATGCACGTATCTCCTCAGCCGAGGTAGGTGGATGATTTCATGCAGCCAGTGCAACTGAGGTGGAAAGGTCAGGTGGTAAAACACATCGCCTACCCTTCTGAGGAACTTGATGGGTCCGATGAATCATGAAGATAACTTGCCACCTCATCTAAATCTCCTTAATTCCACATCTAGGTGAGACCCGTAAGAAAATGTGGTCGACATCCTCGAAATCTAGTGGTCTATGCCTGTTGTCAGCATAAGGCTTCTGTCGGCTCTGAGATGTCCTCATCCGCTCTTGGAGGACCTGGACCATCTCTGTCATGGCCTGGACCATCTCTGGTCCCACAACAGCTGGTATGATTTCTTCTTGCCAATAAGAGAAATCTGGTCTCATCCCCTGGATGAACCACGTTCTTTTCCTAATACAGTCAATCTGGACATGAATGGTGTATTCATGCCATGGATGACGTCGTAAGGCATCGACGTTACTACCAAGTGATCCAACCGTCACTCTCGCCTCCAAGGGTCGAGTCACACTGTCGGCATCAGCGTGAGGTAACTGGGTCTCCTCAAGTAGGAATCTAAAAAGTGAGGGTCAAGTCAACAGTTTAAACCAGAACCTCTTAGTACACAAAAAAGGAAGGAATCAAATGTCACAAAGTTAAGTGTCTTTTTATTATTACAACTCATAGTAAAAAGACACAAATGTAACAACAACATGGAACATGAAGTATGAAGAACAAAAGGAAACCACTAGTTACACTCCTGTACACTTGCTTCCAGAGCTCTATAGTCATATGCTTCTGCTACCTGAAGCTGAGCTCTCGCATGTCCACCTATTCCCTGTGGTCGGGGTGGACCTCCGGGTGGTGGTTGTGGCAACACCTCGAAGCGTCGTCCACCTCTAGCTGCACATCCATCTCCCCTCCCTCGGCCTTCTTCTCCTAGAGGTACGCCTCGATCGAACCTCTACCTCTGCCTGTGAGGTTCTTCGTTTAACTATTGGTCATCAACATGGTTTGTCGGACAGTCACAAGCCATGTGTACAACCCCACCGCAGGAGTAACACTTTCCGTGCATGGTAAGTCGTTCCCCACCCCGGGTGCCTCGCACACATGATCCTGTGTCATGCGGTCGACCACCAGTAGGTCTTGTCCTCTTGGACCTCTGCGTCATCTGTCTACTGCCCGCTGTAGAAGACTCTGCCACATGCCGGCTAGTGGTGGGTCCAGGAGCTGGAGACTGCTCAGCAAGGAAACTCTCCACTAAGAGGGCTCACTCGAACACCCCTGTCTACGTCGGGATGCTGTGAGAAACAACAGAATCTCTAATCTATCGCCTGAGCCCCTGCACAAAGGTTTCGGCCCTGATGAATGGGTATCGTACCATATCTATGGAGTAGCATGAGAGGTCTATGAACCTTGCTGAGTACTAAACCACCGTCATGATACCCTGCTGTAGATGTAGCAGATCCTATATACGCACCGCTCGAAGGGGGGCGGCTACAAACTCTGCCCGGAACAGGTTCTCGAAGTCTGCCCACAGAAGTGTCACCTTGTCATGCATCTGAAGCATCAGGCTCCACCATCTGTCTGCTGCTTCCTGAAAGAGGCTGGCAGTAAGGATCATCATGAAGTCTGCTGGCGTCCCCACTAGCCTGAAGACTCTTACCACAGCCTCCATCTAATCATCAGAATCCTGCGGGTCCTTCTCTCCCCTGAACCTGGGTGGCCTCTGGCGCTGGAACTCGTGCAGTGCGCTCAAGAGACGTGCACCCTCTCCTGCTGGGGCTGGTGGCATCGGTGGGCCAACGGGTAGTTGTGCCGCTTGTGCCTCCGCTGGTGCCTCAACTGGGATAGGGCCTTGTACTGAGGCTACGTCGCTCGGAGGGCTGTCAGTACGTAAAACTCTCGGGGCTCTAGCTGGTCTTCCACAGGGAGACATCCTGATAGAAACAAACGTGACACAGTCAAACGATTTATACCTGGTGAGCTGACCTGGTTTGAGCTGTTTTAAGGGAAAACATTTGAAAACACACACACAATCAGTGTTTTCGTGCCCAAATTTGGAAATCAGATGTCAGGGTCCTGGTGTTGGGATACATCGGCCGCTCGTACAAACACAGGACTCCCTGAACTGAAAACCACACTTGGTACCCTTAAAACTATTGCTTCACAGAAGAAAAAAATATCAGAGTTATAAGTTCTGCGGTAGAACCGACCCCTCTTATACTAATTTGTCATGACCCATCCTCAAGCCCATGCTATGACAACCCCAATCCCGCCTTCCATAGGCTTGGGGCTCGCGACTAGCACCAAAGGCGTAATTACCGATAATTGGGAAGGCATTGCCTTTATAAAAATGAACAAAACACCATAGAGTACAAGTGGAAGTAATTCACTAAGTAAAAAAGGAAGTACTGAAAAGTAAATGGGCCAGAATACAAACCCAATAGAAAGTAAAACTACAACTGAACAAAAGAACGACAGAAAAAGACAAACAGCTGGAAGAATGGAAGCAGCTCATGGGTCGTCCTCCTCAAATCATACCTAAAGGGTAGGTACAGATAGCGCAGCTCCTGGTTCGTCCACCACGGATCCTACCTAAGGGGTAGGTATAGATAGCCTCCACAACGCTCTCTCCCGTCAACCTCCTCCGAGTGTCGTTTCTTCGTGAAATACACCTCTGGATACCGACTCGTCGTGGGGTCTACCTCTGGGTACCGTCCAGTCCTCGAACACTCGGCCTATGTTGGTGTTGTCCGACGTCTGCAACCAACACAACGAAGTGCGGCATAGGCCGTGCTGGGGTGAGTATACGATACTCAGTAGGGACCCCGAGACCCTTGAGGTCTCACTAAATCCAATAAGGATAACTACATAGAAGCATTTTAATAGATAACCCTTACTTATGTATATGTCCATACTTATACCTAAGTCATCACTAACCCATCTCAATAATGAGGAAACACAAAGGTTATGAAATCAACGGATAACCTCTACTTAGATATATGCCCATACATATACCTAAGTTATCAACTGACCCATCTCAATCATGAGGTAAACACCTAGGTCATAGACTCAGCTCAAACCATGATTTTATTCACGATATTGAAACCACGACTGCTGGAGAACTCCTCCTCTGTCGAGTACAGTGGGTCTGCCTCTACAACCAAGCGTGTCCCACTAACCTTGGACTGCTGAAGTACTCCACCTATCGAGTACTGTGGGCCTGCCGCTGTAACCAAGCACATCCCACCATGGGTATGCCGCTACCACCAAGCGGACCCCCTCATAGCCTACAGAGGTAATCATTCTGTTGAGTACTGCGGGTCTGCCACTTCAACCAAGCGCACCTCCGCCGTGGGTCTGCTACTACAACCAAGCGCACCCCACTGGGCTATCCAAAAGACTCTGAGTCGATCGATCAACAGTCGTCAACTCTCAGTCAGCTACTAGGACTCCGCACTCTGCTAGCTCGTCTCTGGGAGGGTCCGATCCACGAGCTACTGGTCAATAATCCATGTATCACAAGTCCCACGAATAAGTATCTTAAAGGGCCGCCTCGTCATAGGGGTCTCAATGCAACAGACAGCGCATCAATCGGGCGCCCTATCTGTGAGTTATTAGCCTTTTCGTTCGAGGGGCCTAGTTGGTTTCATGTGCGATCCAACCCGGCCGTATCTCAACCGTACCCCCGAACTCTCATAGTGTATAGTCATAGGGACCATTTCTCAATGAGATCACCAACGCCGCTGACGGTTCGTCAAATGGACGTCATGTCTGAAAGTTATCAGCTTTTCCGTTCCAAGGGCCCGGTTGGATTTTGCATACAATCCAATCCTGCCACTATCCAACAGCATCCAAAACTCAGGAGAATCATGCCAAAAGTTTTTTCACATCAAGAATAATCCAACAAAGTCGACGGCACATCAATCCGATGTCCAGAGCTCGAGATATAAGTGTTTCCACTCCGAGGGCCCGATTGGTTTCGGGATTGAACCAACCCGGCCGTATCCAAAGTTCTCCGAAACCCTGAGTGTAATATATCAAAATGACCGTCTTGATCCACGAATTGCATCTCAACTGACAGTGCGTCGATCAGAGGTTAGTAGCCCAAGATATGGGCAAAAGACCGAAAGTGATCCGAAAATGGGGGTTTCGGTCCCGAACAGACCCGGCTCGAGACCCCCTGGGTCAGCCCGAACCGATTCGACCCGAACCGGGTCCGGGTCTGGCCCGCTTGGGAACGGCCCGACCCGGCTGGCACGGCCCGACCCGGCCGGGGCGGCCTGGCTAACGCGGTCCGCTGGCCAGCTCGGCGTGACCGAGCTGGGCGGACAGGGGGGGGGGGGGGCGCTGCCCCACTATCTAATTAAACACGGCCCCCACGTGGGGGGCAGCTCTTGCTTCCCAGCCGGGGGTTACGAACCCCCGGTTTCTCCCCTGACCGGCCGGTTGCTGCCGCCATGGGATCGATGCGGTCCTGTCCCCCTGCTCTGATGCCGGCGGCTGGAAGCCAGCCGCTGCTCCCTGCTACGCCGCAGCCTCCGGCCGCGGCCTTGGTCCGACCGGCACCGCGCGACGGCGCCGCACCCCTCCGCCGCAGCCCCGCTCCGGCCGCGGTGTTTTCGTGATTCTTCGGTGCCGCGTGACGGCACCGTGACCTTGTTCGACTTCAACGGCGCAGCGTGAAGGCACCGCGCATCCTTGCTGCATGATCCTGCGTGGTGTAACGTCACCACGCCATCTCCGTTCCAACCCACAACAAGGTCAACAACAGAATTAAGGGAGGAGGGTCGGTCGTGTTTATGCAGTCCGGCCCCCTCCCTTTAATCAATAGAAGTAAGCTAAGTTTACGAAGAACGCTCTAATATTCACGAACATATATTCAAACCCCTACCTCGAGCGTAGTTGAATGAAGGCTCGTCGCGTAATTGAACGTCGCGGAAGAAGGGGTCACGGAAGAAAGTTCCACACACGTTGATGGAGATCTTCTGAGGAGGAACGATGTCTCCCTTCCTTTGACATGGGAATAAGGAACGATGGAATGCGCGTTGCGTCGTCGATCTCCGAGGAAGGCGTCTCTCACCATTGCCCGTCGTCGGAGGTCAGCGTTCTTCGCGTTCTTCTTCGAGGAGGAAGAATTTCAAGACTTTGAGAAAAATCTCCCAAGCCCTCACGCACAACGAACCCCTTAATAAAAATAAGACTAGTCTTATTTTATTAACACACAAGCCAAACATTTTTGAAATTCAAAATTGAATCAATCAATTAATTGAATTAATTCAAAAGTTTTAACCGCCCGATTAAAAGATGTGTTTAATATCTAGTTAAATGCAAGAGTTGACTTCATTTAAAGGGGGTGCGGGTGCGTTACTTAATTAAAGGAGGGGGGTTGCAAAGGTGGGGCTCATGTGGGCCCCACCCCACAAATATCCTACCTAGTGGAGTAGGATATAGTGGGTCCCACTCCAACCACTTATCTTAGGTTAAACAACAAAAATACAATAAAAAATTGGTCGCACCATTTTCATTTTATTCCTTTACTTAACCCATAAATTTAATAACCACACCCGAAAAAACGCAACTCTAGAAAAGGTGTTTCTAAGCAATTACCGGCACTGCGATTCCATTGGTGTCCTCGGATATCGATTCCGAGCACCGGTTCAAAAGTTAGGAAAACTCGCTCGTTCGTTCATTGAACGTACCAGAGCTAAACTTCAGAAAATGATTCCGGGTACACTGGGCCTCGGAATCAGGTGCCGTCAGAAACTACATTCTTGTAAAATCCCAAAGAAAATTAAGAAAAAAATTTCCTTGAAATTTCTAGGTCTTTACACCTATGTCATGTATTTTTTATCAAATATTGTATAATGAGATACAATTAATAACCTTGGGTGGTATGATTATCAAATAAATAATTTTAAAGGTGTGTGGGAATTTATTATTTATCAATCTAGAACCTTTTAACATTGTAAAACCCCAATTTAAATTATTACTTTTACCACTTAATAAAGTGTTTATAATAATTTTTTCATATTGATAAATATGATTTCACATTATAAATAAACTAAAGATCATCATGTTGTGCATGGTTAGTTATGACTTCCCTATAGAGATTACAAAAATCATATGATTAAAATTCTGAATACATAATTCACTTTGGGGGGTAACACCAAAATATTTTAACATATGATTTTCTTTTAAAGGAAAAAATATTTTCTATGTATTTCTCCACATGTAATAGTGATCATAAACAAAACTATAATATATTTAGATAAAATATAAAAAGAAAAATATGACTATTAAACATAACCAATAAAATAGAAGGAATGAGTACGAGTAACCAAATTATGAAAAATATATACAATGATAATAAATTATTTTTTTAATATGAATGAAATTCTTTTTTTTCCAATATTACTAGTAAGATCTTTTATTGTGAAGAATTAATTTTTCAAAAAATTATGTTCTTTTGTGATATGCATTTCTATTTCAAGAAACATATGATTATTGATTATAAAGTATTTTATACATTAATAGATGTTTAACACTTATTTAGTAAGTAAATGATATTTAATAATAATAATAATAAATTATATATTAAAATTTATATATTCTATAAAAATAGAATATCTGTGTATTTTTTTATTTTAAAACTAGATTCATAAATTTTATAAATTGAAATTGAAAAAAACTGTAATCATTTATGGATTAATAATAAAAAAAAATTTAAGAATTTTCTTTATTTTTTATAAATAATTGGTTTTTGGGAGAACAGTTAAAAATAATGATTTTTCTAAAAAATGTCACTTTATGAAATTATCTTAATAAAATAATTTCATAAATATTTTTGAAATAGATTTATATTATTGAGATATATTTATATGTAAAATATATAATGTGTCATGACCCGTCCCTCGGGGCCCACATCATGACTACCCCAAGCCCACCTTCCATAGGCTAGGGGCTGACGACTAGCACCAAAGGCGTAATTCCATTAAACTGGGAAGGCATGACTTTATAAATTGTAAACACACACAACCATAGTACAAGCGGAAGAAAAAACTAAGTAAAATCTATATAAAAAGAGTGCTGAATGTAAAGGGAATCCAGAATACAAGACCAACATTAAAGTACAAATACAACAGAAAACAAGTACAACTGAAAAGGGGACAAACAATTGAAAGGTGAAAGCAGCTCTTTGATCATCCTCCGGGGTTCCTACCTGAAGGGTAGGTATAGATGGCCTTCTCAACACTCCATGTCTGTCAAACTCCACCGTGTATCGATACGCCGTAAGGTCCTCCTTTGGGTACCATCTAGTCCGAGCGCTGTCGACCTCCATCAGCGATGTCCGTTGTCTGCATCTGACACAATGTGGTGCATGCACAACCCGTGCAGGGGTGAGTATAAAGATACTTAGTAGGGACCTAGAGACCCTCAAGGTCTCACAAAATACAACAAGTATAAACCACAAATGAAATATACAATCACGAAGTATCAACCAAACCTACTTAGGTATATGCCCATACATATACCTAAGTTACCATTCATAGTCCGGCTCCAACTCTCGAGCCCAAGAACAACCCAACCCACAAAGTAAGTAAAGTCAATCACCTCGATGATAATGATTGAATGAAAAGACTCAGCTCACACAGATATACAACACATGAAGAGGGGTAGAGATGATTAGATATATCCTCTGAATCATCTCCTCTTTCAAACCCACGTAGGATCCTGGAACAATATTAGCGTTGTGGAGCCCATGGAGGATCCCAGTACAGAAGTCATCACTGTCGAACCCACAGAGGACCCCGGTACAGAATTCACCGCTGTCAAACCCACAGAGGATCACGGTACAGAAGTCATCGCAGTCAAACCCATGGAGGATCCTGGTACAGTATCGTTGCTGTCAAACCCATGGAGGATCATGTCATCTCAGTCGAAGCCATCCATAGGATTTTCACACAGAGCAAGCTCGATTTCGATAGGGTCCGCTCCTAGAGAAAAATAGTGATAGATCAACTATCACGAAGTCTTCATATGATGTATTTCATAGTTTTGTCTTGTCATAAGGACCTCAATGCCATAGATGGTGCATCTATCGGACGCTCGGTCTGTGAGTTATTGGCATTTCCGTTCTAGGGACCCGGTTGGGTTTTTAGGTTCAAACCAACCCGATCATACCCCAACTATGTCCAATCCTCAATAGGGGTATGACAAAGGGATTTTACTACTCTAAGAATTAACTCTCCGCATACGATTCATCATTCAGACACCTATAGCCCAAAATACAAATGAAATGGTGATTTTAGGTTAAACGAGTCCGGATAGGGGTCTGACATGGTCCGTGGGTCCAACCCGGTCAGATGGAGTGGCCCAGCCCAGCTGGCCATGTGGCCCACCGTACCACGCCATGGGGGGTGCCCCCCCCTACGGCTTCTGAAGAAATCCTGGAACCCTTCGTGTAACACCCGAGACTTTTATGTTATATAAATCATCAAAGGAATCTTTTTCTACACAACACTTTCTTGGCTTGCTTTACACGCAATCACGACCTTCCTCGATAGCTTGCGTCGTACGCAATACCGAGTTTCACTAAACAACAATATGCTATTAAAACTAGCTGTTATGAATAGTAATAACCACTTTTTGAAATTTTATAAATTTTATTTTTCAAAATGGACTTCATTTTTGGACTCAGAATATCGAAATTAGCCTAGGGTGAAATTTTGGTATTTTTCTGAAAACTTTCAATTTTTGATGAATAGTGAAACCACTAAGTGGTAGGTTAAAAACTGAATTTTGCATAAAACATAATTTTACCGCTTCTGTGAATGGAATTTCAAAAATCCGACAGACACGGTTGATATCAGTAAGTAAAATGTGGTTCAATGAGATAAAAATAATTTTTGGTGAATAGTAACTTTTAACTTTTTTTACCGCGGTTAATAGTAAATAGGGTAACTAAGGGTAAATATGATATTACTATTACCCTAAAACATGTCCTAATTATATTGGATAAGTGTAATTCGACCAAAAACAACCTTATGAATAAAATATGACCATTTAGGCCCACTTGGATTAAATTAGGACATTTATTATTAATTTATTTAAAGAAGGGTTAAAATAGTTAAAATCAAAGTTTAATAAGTAAATCATTTTTAATATGGGGTTATACTTAAGATAAATTAGACTATAAATATTCATTAGAAAGATAAAAAGATTTCCTACATAATGGTATTTTATTTGTAATTTTTAGACATTAAATAATTTAATTTATTTATGACACAATGATGATGCAGTAATTATCTTATTTATGAAATATTGACATAATTGATGTTAGAAACACCAAAATAAATGTAATTTGAGACTTTTTATGAATTACACTAATTTTCTAGGTTACTATAATATATTAATCTTGATTTAAGTAACTTGTTTCGAACATATAATTCTGTTATGACTTTCACGAAAATCATATATCAAATAGTGTCAAAATTGACACAAAATAGTTTTTAAATCATATATTATATTATTAATTGTTATTTTATTTCTAAAAATCTAAGGTTCGGCCAAATGACTTAGATAAGGATATATATATATATTAATAATAAACAATTTGGGGTTCGTTTGGCATGTTATAGTATGTGTATTAACCATATAGTGAAAGAAAACAAAAAGACACGGTAAAAGTTAAATTATTTAACTTAGAGTTAAATCTAATTGATAAGGATAAAAAAATACCCTAAACTTGTCTAAATCCTATTGTTTGATAGGATTTCGACTCATCCCCACTTTAGCTTCTAAATAAGACCCTTTGGAACCATTATAAACCGATTTTGACTTTAATATAAAATAATATTTTGAGATATTCCTAAGGTGCCCCTCTCCTCCCTTATAAAAGGGCACCTCCTCCCCCTCCTCCTCACACCAATTTGAGCACTCAAGCTCGGCCAACCCCTGCCATTTTCTCCTCTACACTTCCCTAGAATAATCCTAGAGGTCCTGGTCTTCTTCAAAGACCAATCTTAGTTCCCTAAGTGGAGGATTCAAAGAAGAGTTCCAAAGAAGAGGTAATATCCATTACCGATCTTTTCAATTTCTTTCTTTTTCAACTTCTTCTTCTTTAGTTGTTTCATGATAAAGTAATAACATAAGTATTACTTACATACTGATATGTTATTATAAATATGAAACAACCCTAATTCACCTTCTATCCATCCTACGGAAAAATGAAATCACCGCGCGTGCGTATGTACGGAATACCGTCTCCACGCCGTGGTGTAATCTATTTTTCCACCATCACATTACAAGGATGGGTATAATGGTGTAATGAGTAACTATTTATGATTATTATAAAGTAATATTGATACTGAAATAATATATATATATATACTCCAATACAATTCCACGATCATAGGAACGATATCATCACTCGTGCATACGTACGGAATACCGTCTCCACGATGTGAAGCGACTCGTTCTACATGATCATCATTACATAATAATTATATAAATGAATTGAATGAATAAATATGATATATGTTGCACTAATACCATTATGGATATAAGGTATCTATAACCTTAAAATAAGAATAAGAATTTATTCGGCAAAACACGCATAAGAACAAAAGGCAATAAAGACCCGAGTAACAAGTAACAATGAAATATTACTAACAAGAAGCTAAGAATATGACCATATATGATATCATATCAATATGTATGATTCTGGAATAAGTCAATAACATTATTTAAACCATTATACAAAAGCTTCGGACACGTACAAAGCAAATCGGACCTAAGGTACGGGAAATATCACAATCTCATTTTTATCCGAGATTGATTATTCGTAAGTATTTACTGGGGTGTATTTTATCATCCACATCCATGTTTCATCAATATGTAATATTATTTCCATCCACATACAATTGTTTAAATCCATTTTTACCCTTCTGTGAGTTTTTAGTAATATATATGAAAGGAATATTTTGTCGTACGAGGTACTTTTTGACTTTTCCGACAAAAGTACGAAGAATGTTTTTTTAACTTATACGGCATGAATGGATTTTTAAAACATTATTTCCAAGAAGATTACTTTACAAGTTTTCAAGTTTATTTTTAATCAACTTCTTTTAGTTTAAAATTGTATGACATGTTAAGAAAGGAAAAGTGTTTTTGAAGAAGAAAGGATATTTTCCTCAAGAATGGAGTTCAAGTGTTTTATCAAAATTATTTTCCAACTAAGATAATAAAGGGTTCTGTTTTTATCCCTATTATTTAATTGATTTGATTATGTTGTGATGGAATTATTTTTATGAATTCCTTTATCTTATATGATTTGTTTTATGATGCCATGATGTTTCAAGAATCCCATTTTTGTTACATGTGTTATGCGATGATGTATGATTTATGATTATGTGGCACACATAAGAAAGGATTCATTATAAGATGGGTGGGACCTATATCTCCCTCCAATGCATTGGGTATAGATTTTATATCTCATGAGATAGACAGGGCTGGAACGGTAGGTTATACCGGTTCAGTGAAACAGGACTGAAACGAGGGTTACTCGATTCAGAAAGGGACTTTGTCCACTAAGATAGTCTTGGCAATGAGTCATGACTAACAAGAAATGATTTTCCATGATTATGTGTGCATTCCACAAAGTTTCATGTTTCATGTTATGATTATGGTGATCTCATTTTCAATTCTATTATTTATTCCATGTTAAGATATTATGATCTCTTTTGCAGGTTATGATTTTCAAAAAGATATGATATGATTTTTAGTTCCTTTATTTGCCCTTGCTGAGCATTTGAGCTCACCCTTTTATGTTTTCTTTTCCCCAGGTCAGGAAGATGGATATTAACTAGAATATGCTAAAAGGGACCCTAGATATGATGAAATAAATGGGAGACACTGTAGAAGATTTATAAACTAGTTGTTTATGTTTCCCAGTTTCTAAAGACACTATACCTATACGGTCCTTCTTGGTTTTGTCATATGTTGTAATAAGTGTGCTTCAATTTTGAAGTATTAACAATGTATGTAAAGTATGGGTCGTTATAGTTGTTATCAGAGGAAAGGTATAGTCAACCTTTGGAAACTAGGATGTGAAAGCCATAGTAAGAACCCTAAGGATAAGTCTAAGCGTAGAACAAAATCTTAGTGTTTTAGAAATGGCCATGAATACCCTAGGATAAAACCTTAAGTGTGAAATTTTATCATTGATTATGTGGTTTTCCTATTATAATTAGTGTTGCTCACACTATTCTTCTTGGTTTTAGTCAATGGATGGAACCCGAAGGAACCGTGTTAATGCGGAATGCGATGGGCAATGCAATGATTGTCCCTCTGAGCAACCAAACGATATGGGAGATGGAATGCAAAATCTTGTCGCCATGCTCATACAACTTTCTCAAGCTATGAATTATGCAGGACTTCCAAATGAGCAAAGGAAGGAGAAACATTCTGTTGAATCCTTCATGAGGCAGCGTCCACCTTCTTTCAGTGGGTCTACTGATCCATTAGTTGCTGAACAATGGATTAATACTACTGAAAAGATATTTTCAGTTCTTCAATGTTCTGAACATGATAAAGTCATCCTAGCAGTGTATCGTTTGGAAGGAGATGTTAATCAATGGTGGAATCTTATTAAGAATACGAGGCAAAGGGATGAAATTGAGTCTATGTAATGGGACGAGTTCAAGAACTTATTTTTCAATAAGTACTTCCCTCGTATTCTCCGAACAAAGATGGAGAAAGAGTTTCTTGAATTGAAGCAAAGGGATGATGAATCTGTTGGTACCTATGAAACTATTTTTACAAGACTTGCAAGGTACGGTTCTGGTATTATTATCCAACCTAAGAGTAAGATCGATCGATTCTTTAGTGGCTTAAAACCAAGTCTTCGAAGGGCGTTAGCCATAAGGGACTTCAATAGCTACGAGGAAATCATTCGATGTGCTCTCAAAGTCGAGATGGATATTGGAGTAACCCATCAGTCACATGGGTTTGATAAGAAGAGGAAGATGGAATTCAAAGGAAAATCTAAAGAGCACACTGAAAAGAAGATGAACTTTCCCTTATGCTCAAAGTGTGGAAAGAAACATGGAGGGAGTTGTCTTAAAGGGACAAGTAAATGTTTTAAATGTGGAAAGGAAGGTCATCGGGCATTTGAATGTCGCGATAATGGGAAGAAGATGTCTAATGATGCAAACAAAGGAAGGGATACAAAGAATGAACCTACTACACTTCAATGTTTCAAGTGCAAGGAGATGGGGAATTATGCCAATCAATGCCCAAATCCAAGGGTTGATGATGATGGTCGACGTCAAAAAAATCTTAAGGCTAAAGACAAAGGAAAGTCACATGAAATTTCTATCAGCGATGTGGAGTACGATAACGAAGTGGTGAAAGGTACACTTACCGTCCACTCTAAAGTAGAAAATGTTTTATTTGATTCTGGATCCACCCACTCTTTTATTTCTAAAGAATTTTCTAAGGGAATCACCGTATTACCTCAATAATTAGATGTTGAGTTAGCTGTGACAACACCTAATGGAACAACAGTCGCATCAAAAGTTTATAATTCTTCTCCAATCGAAGTTTGTGGGAAAGTGCTTCCTGCAAATCTTGTGATCCTTCCTTTAGTAGAATTTGATGTGATTCTTGGCATGGATTGGCTTTCTCTACATGGAGCTCATATCAATTGCCAAAGAAGGGAAGTCACATTTCATATTCCAGATCAATCTACGATCGTATATCAATGCAAGGATGAACATAATCTTCTAGTGGAAATATCTTCCATCTTATGGGTCTTGATTCCACTAAATGAAGGTTATTTATCTCAAATGGTTGGTGAGAAACTCATGATTAAGAATATGCCCATTGTATGGGAGTTTGATGATGTCTTTCCGGAGGAATTACCGGGTCTTCCACCAAATCGTGAAGTTGAGTTTTCAATATAACTCGTACCGGGCGCTTTTCCAATTTCAAAGACACCTTATAGAATGGCCCCAATTGAGTTGCAGGAATTGAAGAAGAAACTCCAAGAGAATCTTGATAAGGGATTCATACGCCCTATTGTGTCACCTTGGGGAGCACCTGTTCTATTTGTTAATAAGAAAGATGGATCAATGAGACTCTACATTGATTATCGAGAACTTAACAAGATCACTATCAAGAACAAATATCCTCTCCCATGCATTGATGACTTATTTGACCAAATACGCGGAGCTCAATACTTTTCCAAGATTGATCTTCGTTCAGGGTATCATCAATTAAGGGTCAAAAGGGAGGATATACCAAATACGGCTTTCCGTACAAGGTATGGACACTATGAATTTATAGTGATGCCATTTGGTCTTACTAATGCCCCTACTATCTTCATGGATCTAATGAATAGAGTCTTTAGAGACTATCTTGATCAATTTGTGGTACTTTTTATAGACGATATTCTTGTCTATTCAAAGAGCAAGGAAGAGCATGAAGATCACTTGAGAATTATATTGAAGACCCTGAGAAAGGAGAAGCTTTATGCCAAATTTACCAAGTGTGAATTTTGGCTTCAAAAAGTTGCATTTTTGGGTCACATAATCTCAAAAGAGGGGATATCTGTGGATCCAGCAAAAACAGAGGTTATCGAAAGATGGTCAAGACCAACAACAGTAACTGAGATCCGAAGTTTTCTTGGTTTGGAAGGATATTATCGATGTTTTGTAAAAGATTTTTCACGATTATCTAATCCACTCACCAAGTTGACTCGGAAAGGAGTTAAGTTTGTCTAGACAGAGGAATGTGAAGAGAATTTCAAGGAGTTGAAAAGTAGGTTATCCAGTGCACCTGTGCTCACACTGCCTTGTAGTGGAGAAAGGTTTGTGATCTACAGTGTTGCATCCAAGAAGGGATTGGGGTGTGTTCTTATGGAAAATGATATGGTGATAGCTTATGCCTCACGATAGTTGAAAATCCATGAGAAAAATTACCCAACACATGATTTGGAGTTAGCTGCGGTAATCATTGCATTAAAGATTTGGAGGCATTACCTTTATGGTGAAAGGTGTGATATTTATACTGATCATAAAAGTTTAAAGTATATTTCCACACAAAAGGAGATGAATATGCGTCAAAGAAGATGGTTGGAGCTGATTAAGGATTACGACTGCTCAATCCATTACCACCCTGGGAAAGCAAACAAGGTGGCAGATGCATTAAGTCGACAAGACCATGCTAGTTTATCCAAGATGAGGATCACAACGGATCCAATATTTATGGATTTACAAAGGATGGATCTTGGAATTATAATGGAAGGGGAAAAATCTTATCTTTCTCAAATGAATGTTCAACCATCTATACATGTGAAGATTAAAGAGGCACATAAAGAAGATGTCGAGTTACAAAAGAAGGTGAGAAATGTTCCTGAATTCAACCTTGATTGTGATGGGATAATAAAGTTCAGGAATCGGGTTTGTGTTCCTTCCATCCCCGAATTAATGAAGGAGCTGCTGGATGAGGCTCATAGTTCTTCATTCTCTATTCATCCTGGAAGCACGATGATGTATAGGGACCTGAAAGAGTACTTCTGGTGGGATGGCATGAAAAGAGATGTTGCTGAATATGTCTCTCGATGCTTGGTTTGTCAACAAGTTAAAGCTGAGAGACAAAAGTCTAAGGGGATGTTACAACCATTACCGATACCCGAATGGAAATGGGAAAACATCACTATGGACTTTGTCACAGGACTTCCTAAAACATCCAAAGGCAATAATGCTATTTGGGTCATAGTTGATCGTCTTACAAAGTCTGCACACTTCATTTCTATTAGAGAGGATTTCTCTCTAGATCAGCTTGCCAGGATATATGTAAAGGAAGTGGTAAGATTGCATGGAGTACCACTTTCTATTATATCTGATCGAGATCCGAGATTTACCTCGAAGTTCTGGCGAAGTCTTCAGCATACTCTGGATACAGAGTTGAGTTTCAGCACTGCTTATCATCCCCAGACAGACGGTCAGTCTGAGAGAACAATTCAAACCCTAGAAGATATGTTTAGAGCTTGCTCTATGGATTTCATAGGAGGTTGGGATCAACACCTACCTTTGGTGGAATTTTCTTATAATAATAGCTTTCACTCCAGTATTCAGATGGCTCCTTATGAAGCTCTCTATGGAAAGAAATGCAGGACTCCAACTTACTGGGATGAGGTTGGGGAAAGAAAGCTATTAGGACCTGATCTCGTGGATGAAATGGCAGAAAAGGTTAGATCTATTCAACAACACATAAGTGAAGCTCAGAGTCGACAGAAAAGTTATGCCGACAACCGAAGAAAAGTCCTAGAGTTTGAAGTGGGTGATAAAGTGTTCTTACGAATATCTCCCTGAAAGAGGGTAATGAGATTTGGAAAGAAGGAGAAGTTGAGCCCTAGATATATCGGTCCTTTCGAAATACTGGATCGTGTTGGGAAGGTAGCTTACCGATTGGCGCTTCCACCGAATCTCTCTCAAGTTCACGATGTGTTCCATGTATCTCTCCTGAGAAAGTACATACCAGATCCTTCACATGTACTCATCTCAGAAGTTGTACCGCTGGAGCAAGATCTTTCGTATGAAGAACAGCTGATAGAGATTCTGGATCGTAGCGAAAAAGTCCTACGAAACAAGACCACTCGATTGGTGAATGTTTTATGGAGGAACCACCAACTTGAAGAAGCTACATGGGAGCTTGAGGATATGATGAGGGAGAAGTATTCTCATCTGTTTGTTACAAAGTGACGAATTTTGAGGGCGAAATTCTTTTTAAGGGGGGTAGAATGTAACACCCGAGACTTTTATGTTATATAAATAATCAAAGGAATCTTTTTCTACACAACACTTCCTTGGGTTGCTTTACATGCAATCGCGACCTTCCTCGATAGCTTGCGTCGTACGCAATACCGAGTTTCACTAAACAACAACATGCTATTAAAACTAGCCGTTATGAATAGTAATAACCACTTTTTGAAATTTTATAAATTTTATTTTTCAAAATGGACTTCATTTTTGGACTCAGTATATCGAAATTAGCCTAGGGTAAAATTTTGGTATTTTTCTGAAAACTTTCAATTTTTGATGAATAGAGAAACCACTAAGTGGTAGGTTAAAAACTGAATTTTGCATAAAACTTAATTTTACCGCTTCTGTGAATGGAATTTCAAAAATCCGACAGACACGGTTGATATCAGAAGTAAAATGTGGTTCAATGAGATAAAAATAATATTTGGTGAATAGTAACTTTTTACTTTTTTTACCGCGGTTAATAGTAAATAGGGTATCTAAGGGTAAATATGATAATACTATTACCCTAACACATGTCCTAATTCTATTGTATAAGTGTAATTCGACCAAAAACAACCTTATGAATAAAATATGACCATTTAGGCCCACATAGATTAGATTAGGACATTTATTATTAATTTATTTAAAGAAGGGTTAAAATAGTTAAAATCAATGTTTAATAAGTAAATCATTTTTAATATGGGGTTATACATAAGATAAATTAGACTATAAATATTCATTAGAAAGCTAAAAATATTTTCTACATAATGGTATTTTATTTGTAATTTTTAGACATTAAATAATTTAATTTATTTATGACACAATGATGATGCAGTAATTATCTTATTTATGAAATATTGACATAATTGATGTTATAAACACCAAAATAAATGTAATTTGAGACTTTTTATGAATTACACTAATTTTATAGGTTACTATAATATATTAATGTTGATTTAATCAACTTGGTTCGAACATATAATTCTGTAATGACATTCAAAAAAATCATATATCAAATAGTGTCAAAATTGACACAAAATAGTTTTTAAATCAAATATTATATTATTAATTGTTATTTTATTCCTAAAAATCTAAGGTTCGGCCAAATGGCTTAGATAAGGATATATATATTAATAATAAACAATTTGGGGTTCGTTTGGCATGTTATAGTAAGTGTATTAACCATATAGTGAAAGAAAACAAAAAGACACGGTAAAAGTTAAATTATTTAACTTAGAGTTAAATCTAATTGATAAGGATAACATAATACCCTAAACTTGTCTAAATCCTATTGGTTGATAGGATTTAGACCCATCCCCACTTTAACTTCGAAATAAGACCCTTTGTGACCATTATAAACCGATTTTGACTTTAATATAAAATAATATTTTGAGATATTCCTAAGGTGCCCCTCTCCTCCCTTATAAAAGGGCACCTCCTCCCCCTCCTCCTCACACCAATTTGAGCACTCAAGATCGGCCAACCCCTGCCATTTTCTCCTCTCCACTTCCATAGAATAATCCTAGAGGTCCTGGTCTTCTTCAAATACCAATCTTAGTTCCCTAAGTGGAGGATTCAAAGAAGAGTTCCAAAGAAGAGGTAATATCCATTACCGATCTTTTCAATTTCTTTCTTCTTCAACTTCTTATTATTTAGTTGTTTCATGATAAAGTAATAACATCAGTATTACTTAAATACTGATATGTTATTATAAATATGAAACAACCCTAATTCACCTTCTATCCATCCTACGGAAAAATGAAATCACCGCGCGTGCGTACGTACGGAATACCGTCTCCACGCCGTGGTGTAATCTATTTTTCCACCATCAATTTACAAGGATGGGTATAATGGTGTAATGAGTAACTATTTATGATTATTATAAAGTAATATTGATACTGAAATAATATATATATATACTCCAATACAATTCCACGATCATAGGAATGATATCATCACTCGTGCGTACGTACGGAATACCGTCTCCACGATGTGAAGCAACTCGTTCTACATGATCATCATTAAATAATAATTATATAAATGAATTGAATGAATAAATATGATATATGTTACACTAATACCATTCTGGATATAAGGTATCTATAACCTTAAAATAAGAATAAGAATTTATTCGGCAAAACACGCAAAAGAACAAAAGGCAATAAAGACCCGAGTAACAAGTAACAATGAAATATTACTAACAAGAAGCTAAGAATATAACCATATATGATATCATATCAATATGTATGATTATGGAATAAGTCAATAACATTATTTAAACCATTATACAGGAGCTTCAGACACGTATAAAGCAAATCGGACCTAAGGTAAGGGAAATATCACAATCTCATTTTTATCCGAGATTGTTTATTCGTAAGTATTTACTGGGGTGTATTTTATCATCCAAATCCATGTTTCATCAATATGTAATATTATTTCCATCCACCTAAAATTGTTTAAATCCATTTTTACCCTTCGGTGAGTTTTTAGTAATATATATGAAAGGAATATTTTGTCGTACGAGGTACTTTTTGACTTTTCCGACAAAAGTACGAAGAATGTTTTTTTAACTTATACGGCATGAATGGATTTTTAAAACATTATTTCCAAGAAGATTCCTTTACAGGTTTTCAAGTTTATTTTTAATCAACTTATTTTAGTTTAAAATTGTATGACATGTTAAGAAAGGAAAAGTGTTTTTGATGAAGAAAGGATATTTTCCTCAAGAATGGAGTTCAAGTGTTTTATCAAAATTATTTTCCATCTAAGATAATAAAGGGTTCTGTTTTTATCCCTATTATTTAATTTATTTGATTATGTTGTGATGGAAATTATTTTTATGAATTCCTTTATCTTATATGATTTGTTTTATGATGTCATGATGTTTCAAGAATCCCATTTTTGTTACATGTGTTATGCGATGATGTATGATTTATGATTATGTGGCACACATAAGAAAGGATTCATTATAAGATGGGTGGGACCTATATCTCCCTCTAATGAATTGGGTAAAGATTTTATATCTCATGAGATAGACAGGGCTGGAACGGTAGGTTATACCGGTTCAGTGAAACAGGACTGAAACGATGGTTACTCGATTCAGAAAGGGACTTTGTCCACTAAGATAGTCTTGGCAATGAGTCATGACTAACAAGAAATGATTTTCCATGATTATGTGTGCATTCCACAAAGTTTCATGTTTCATGTTATGATTATGGTGATCTCATTTTCAATTCTATGATTTATTCAATGTTAAGATATTATGATCTCTTTTGCAGGTTATGATTTTCAAAAAGATATGATATGATTTTTTGTTCCTTTATTTGCCCTTGCTGAGCATTTGAGCTCACCCTTTTATGTTTTCTTTTCCCCAGGTCTGGAAGATGGATATTAAGTAGAATATGCTAAAAGGGACCCTAGATATGATGAAATAAATGGGAGACATTGTAGAAGATTTATGAACCAGTTGTTTATGTTTCCCAGTTTCTAAAGACACTATACCTATACGGTCCTTTGTGGTTTTGTCATATGTTGTAATAAGTGTGCTTCAATTTTGAAGTATTAGAAATGTATGTAAAGTATGGGTCGTTATACTTCGGGTCCAGCATTCTGGAGCTCGGGTGGCAGTCGGCTCAACCAGCTACCCTCCTTCGACCGTCGCGGCCTTTGGCTGCGGTCCTTCTCTGGTGCGGCACGACGGCATCGCACCCCTTCGTCGCAGCCCACCCTGGCCAAGGTTCCACACCTCCGGCGCGGCACGGACCGATGACTCCGCACCTCTTCCATCCGCCGTAGCCCACCAGGCCTAATTTCTTCTCCAGCGCGGTGTGACGACACCGCGCCCATCCGAATCCGCCACAGCCCACCTGGTCGCAACTTTTGTTTGCGTGGTGCGACATCGTCTTTCCCTTCCGACGGTCCGGCGGCCCTTGTGCCACCGGCTTCTCCAGCGATCTACCTCCATCGTCAATAAATTAAATAAGATCAATAAAAGGTGGAGGTTCGGGCCATGTTCGTGCTGACGGAGCCCTCCTCGTTATGTTGATACAATTGTCATCAAAAATTAAAACATACACCGAGGAAAAGAGGTTATAACTCATACATAAAATAATTCAAATCCCCCTACCTCATATTTGTCGTCCGTTGAAGTTGTCGGAAAAAGAGTGGACATCGATTCGTTTATGATGTCGAAGATGACGTCGGCATTCCTCGTGGGTGTCGTTTCCCTTTCCTTGCCTCGGCTGAATAAGGAAGAAGGCGACGTTGATTTTCATTGGTTGGAGTGCTCTTCTTCTAGAGAGGATGAAGTTCTTCCAAGATTTCTCCAAAGCACCACCAAAGATAATCACCAACCAAAATAAAATAATAGCTTTTCTATTATTTTATTGTTTCTATGAATTCAAAAAATATTTAAAAAGTTTTCAAAAAGATAATTAATTGTGGTTATTAATTGATCTTTAGGTGTGTTGGCACCATTAAGGGGAAGTTCAAGAGTTTCCACCATTTATGGGAAGATCAAGGGGTTTATAGGGGGGTTAGAGGAGTTTAAGGTTTCAGGTGGGCCCCACCTAAAAATATCCTCGCAAGGGATGTTAGGGTGTGGTGGGCCCCACCACTAATCTCTACTTGGCGGTCTTAACCACCAATCAAATAAAAACATTTACACAGATTTTTATTTTGTTCATTTAGAAAACGCCCAAAATTAACTTCTACTCTTGTTAGAATGCAAGTGCAGTGAAGGTCTCACTAAACAACCACCGATGCTGCAAGTTCACCGGTGCCCTCATATTTCAATTCCGATCACCGGTTCAAAATATATAAATTTTCGCTCGTTATTTTACTGAACGAACCCAAAAAAACATCAGAAATTGATTCCGGGCACACTGGGCCTCGGAATCAAGCGTCATCAAAAACTGCAGACTTGTAAAATTCCCATGTATTTTAAAAAAAATCCACAGAAATTATGGGTCATTACATTCTCCCAACCTTAGGGATTTACGTCCATGTAATCTAGAACTCACACTAATGAAACAAATGGGGGTACTGAGTATGCATCTAAGCCTCCCGCTCTCATGTGCTCTCTTAGGGGGTTCTCGTGCTGCCAGGGAACACGCATCAGAGGAATCAACCGTCCTCACAGGACCCGCTCTTGACAGTCCTCAATTTCCACTAGAACCTCCGTGAATATATCCCCGTCATCAATGTACAGCTTCACGTGGTCGATGATGTGGGTTGGGTCATGCACGTATCTCCTAAACTGAGATACCTAGAAGACTTCGTGCACCATGTGCCACTGAGGTGGAAGAGCCAAGTGGTAAGCCTCCTTGCTTACCATGTTGAGGACCTGTAAAGGTCGATGAATCGTGGAGATTACTTGCCTCCTCGGCCAAATCTCCGTAGACATCATCGAGGTGAGACCCGTAGAAAGACGTGGTCACCATCCTCGAACTCCAGTGGTATCCATCTCCTATATTCATAGGACTTATGCATGCTCTGTGTAGTCATCATTCTCTCCTGGATGATTTGCACCTTCTCTGTCGTAGTCTACACCATCTCTGGTCCTACCGGTGTTGACTCCCCTGGGTCAGTCTGGCACATAGGTGATATGCATGGTCGGTTGTAAAATGCCTCGTAAGGTGCCATCCTGATGGTGGAGTGGTAGCTGATGTTATACGAAAACTCTACCAATGGTAAGTGATCCTCCCAACTGCGACCAATGTCAAGGATGCAAGCACGATGCATTTCCTCGAGAGTCTGAATGGTCCTATCAGTCTGAAAATATGTCTGAGTATGGAAGGCGGTGCTCAAGCAATGTTGCGTCCCGAAAGCCTTCTGCAACCCCTTTCATATCCAGGAAGTGAAACAAGCATCTCAATCAGAGACGATCATAAATGAAACACCATGAAGCCGTATGATCTCCCGTACATAGAGGCATCCCAGGAACTCTACTGAACCCTACTCTCTAATCGGTAGGAAAATTTCTGACTTGGTGAGTCGGTCTATGATCACCTAGATAGAGTCATGTCCTCTGGATGTATTTGGAAGTCCCTTCACAAAATCCATGGATATCATGTCCCACTTCAACTCTGTGACCTCTAAGGGCTGAACTAATCCTGTTGGAACCTGGTTCTCCATATTCATTTGCTGAAAAGTGAGGCATCGAGAGACAAACCTTGCTACAACCTTCTTCATACCTAGCCACCAGTGCTATCGTCGAAGATCCTGATACATCTTTGTCACTCCTAGATTTACTGTTAAAGGAGACACATGGAACTCCATCAACACTTCCTCCTGATGTGAAACTGGTACCATGGTACATCATCTTAAGAGAATAATGTTCTCCCCACCTACAGAAAATCTATCAGGTGCCTTCCCTGCGGATATCTGTGCACATTGAACCTCACTATCAATATCTCCATGCTACGCCTCCCTGACTCTCTGAAGAAGTGGAGGTGTGACTATAAGAGATTTCAGAAAGGCTGCTCGATTACTATGCACAAAGCATATCTGCAATGCAGCCAGCTGCTTCTTCACCTCACCTAGAAGATGAATGCATGATCTCCTACTGAGAGAATCTGCTACAACGTTTCCTTTTCCAGGAGTATAGACTATCTGGAAGTCATAGTCCTGAAGGAACTCAAGCCAACGACACTGTCTCAGGTTCTGGTCCTTCATCGAGAAGATGTACTGGAGACTCTGGTGGTTAGAGTAGTCTATAAAGAGTTTGCCCATAAGATAGTGCCGCCACATCTTCAAGCCGAAGAACACTGCTGCTAACTCCATGTCATGGGTAGCGTAGTTCTTCTCATGATGTCTCAACTGTCGAGATCCATACATGAACATTTCTTACTCTTGCATTAGGAAACACCCAAGTCTGGTCCCTGATGCGTCACAGTATACTATGTGCCCAACAACCTCCTCTGGTAGCTTCAAGATGGGAACACTAGACAACCTCTGCCTCAGCTCTTGAAAGCTCTGCTGGAATTTCTCTAACCACACAAAGGGTTTTCCTTCTTCGTCAATAATGAAAGCGATGCTAAAACTCTGTAAAAATATGGAACAAATCTTTGATAGTACCCAACCAGTCACAGAAAACTCTGTACCTCCATCACAATCCTGCGTGGCTCCCAAGCAAGAACTGCCTCAATATTTGCTGGATTGACTACAACTTCAGCCTCTGAGATGACATGTCCCAGAAAGTGAACCTCTCGAATCCAAAACCGGCACTTTGATAGCTTAAGATAAACATGGTGCCCTCAAGGTGTATACAGTAATACCCGCAAATGGTAGGAATACTCCTCCTCATTATTCGATTAGATCAGTATGTCGTCGATGTAGATTATGACAAAGCGATCAAGGTAAGCTTGGAAGATCCTGTTCATGAGACTCATGAGAACTGCTGGAGAATTGGTTATGCCGAAGGTCATAACCAAGAACGCGTAGTGGCCATACCGACACCTGAAGGACATCTTTTACACATCCTCATCTCGAACTCTGTGCTGGTGATAACCTAAAATAAGGTCTATCTTCGAGAACAATCGTGCTCCCTTGAGCTAATAAAAGAGGTATTCAATCCTCAGGAGTGGGTACTTGTTCTTCACGGTCACCTGGTTCTGGAAATGATTGTCAACATAGAATCACAAGCTCCTATCCGCATTCTTAGTGAACAAAATCAGAGACTCACAGGGTGAAACACTGGGTCGGATAAATCCCTTCCACTGCAAGTCCTCCAGCTATACCCGTAGCTCACAAAGATCGGCGGGAGCCATCCGATATGCTGGAGTAGATATATGTGTCGTCTATGGGTAAAGGTCAATGTAAATGTACACCTCTCTGCAAGGAGGTAGTCCTAGAACATCATCAGGGAAAACATCTGCATACTGATCCACCATAACAAGAAAATTCGGACTCCACACATCAACTGCTCTGAGTATTAGACTATCCAACTGATGTGTGATCGGTTTCCCCCTCCTCTGGGTAAGTCCATCCTACACTGCAGAGGCTCCCTTCTCTTTGGTGAAGGTAAATCTCATCCCATAATCATGAACACACCACACTTTCCACCTAATACAGTCATTCTGATCATGAACTGTGGATAACCAGTCCATACCCACGATGACGTCGTAAGACCACGACGCCACTATGAGGAGATCCCACCCAAAGATTTATCCTTATAGAGTAAGCTCAGACTTTTGAAACCAGTGCGTAATAATCGAGTTCACTCCTGTAGGAGTCTCTAGTTGTAATGATTGAGCCAACGGATCCTTCGGAATCTCCGAGCTCCGAACGAGGGCAGTGGAAATAAAAGAATGACTTGGACATGTGTCTATAAGTATTGAAGAAAGGGTGGAGTAGACACATATAGTACCTCGAATCATCTCACGTGTGCCGTGGTCATAGGCCTTGACTGCCTGGAGCTGATCCCACCTCTTTCCGCCAGATCCCTGTAGCCGGGGTGGACCTCCTGGTGGTGGTGGTGGTATGGCCTTGAAACGTTGCCCACCACCAGCTTCTCAGCAAGCTCCTCTTCCACATCTGCCTTCTCCTGGTGGACCACCACGGTTGAACCTTTGCCTCTGCCTGGGAGGTCCCTCTATAGTCTGCTGCTCATCTGCATGGCAGGTCAGGCAGTCACGAGCCATGTGACCCTACCTGCCGCATGCATATCACTACATGCTCCTCGTATGGCTAGCTCTATCTCGTGTACCCTGCACAACCAAACTTGTATCCTGGGGTCTCCCATCTGATGGCTTGGTCCTGTTGGACCTCTTAGACATCTGTCTACTACCGGCTACAGAAGTCTCCACTACATGTCTCCTTATGGTGGGTCTCGTAGTTGGTGACTTCTCAGCTAGAAAACTCTCCACAAGAAGGGCTCGCTCCAGTACCCCCACCTACGTCGGGATGTTGAGGGAGATCATCGAAGCCATGATCTCATACCTGAGTCTCAACTCAAAGGTATGGGCCCTGAATAATGGGTACCACACCATATCTGTGGAGTAGAGAGAGAGTTCTGTGAACCTCGCTGAGTAATGAGCTACTATCATGCTGCCCTGCTGCAGATGAAGTAACTCATGAATCCGCACCGCACGAAGGGTGGCTAGAACAAACTATGATCGGAAGAACCTCTCGAAGTCTACCCAGAGTAGTGATGCCTCGGCATGCATCATGAGCATCAGGCCCCACCATCTTCCTGATACTACATGCAGGAGACTCGTGGCAAGGATCACCATGATATCGACTAGTGTCCCTACCAATCTGAAAACACTCACGACAGCCTAGACCCAATCCTTAGCTTCCTGTGAGTCCATCTCTCCCTGGAACCTAGGCGGCCTCTGGCGCTGGAACTCGTGAAATTCACTCAGATGGCATGCACTCTGTGTAACACCCCGATCTTCCACGATACGCTTCTCTTTGAATAATGCAATAGCTTGCATTGTACGCAAGTTCGAGATTCTAACACACAGCGACCAATCAAAGTAGTAGTTATGAATAGTAATAGCCACTTTTTGAAATTATATATATTTTATATTTCAAAATGGACTTCATTTTTGTATTCTTAATATCTAAATTACCCTATGTTGAATTTTTTGTAATTTTCTAAGAACTTCCAATTTTTTATGAATTGTGAAAATACTTAAAAACAACTTTTTTAATAAAAACAATTTATATTGATAAATTATAATATTGAGTGGGTTTAAAGTGTAATTAGAATATATTTTTACCATTTTATCCAATGGTGGTCATTAGAATTAATTTCAATTTGAAATTGGACATAAACAATTGTCAATATTTTGATATATATTGTTTCTTAAAAACACGCTATTTGTTGTGACAGCGGGAATTAATTATAAAATTAATTAATGAAACTTATATGTTTGAATTTTTTTAAAATATATATAATTTTTTTATTCGGAATATCAATTATAGCTTAGGGGGAAATTTTGGCATTGTTATGAAAAACATCAAGTTTTGATTAATAGTGAAACCACTAAGTGGTAGTTAAAAACTGATTTTTCGTTTAAATGAAACATTACCACTTCTGTGATTTGATTTTTAAAAATCCTACATACATGGTTTCCATTTGGAAGTAAAATTTGGTTCAGTAGGATTAAAATAATTTTTGGTGAATAGGAACTTTTATGTTTAATTAATCGCGATTAAAGGTAATTAGTTAAATTTAAGGTAAAAATGATATTATAAAAATATGAAAATACCTTTACACTTGTCCTACACTTATTGGATGAGTCATGGCCGACCAAGACAATCCATGGGTCAACTTGGGGACTCCATGGAGCCACTTTGGTAGGAAAATTACATGAAAAACTTTTTATTTAATGTTAAAATAAAAATGTCACAAACATGAGTTGTTTTACTAAAACAATTTTTAAATGGGGTTATACAAGTCATATTTTTGACTATAAATAATCATTATAGAGATAAAACGATTTACTACATCATGATATTTTTTTTATAATTTTTAGAAATTATATAAATTAAATTATTTATGACACCATGATGATGCAGCAATTACCTCATTAATTAACGATTTTAATAAAATGGAAGGATAATGTAAAATCTAAGAATTACACTTGTCCAAATCCTATTGTATGACTAGATTTCGAACCCTTATAACCTTATCCTTAAAATATATATGTTTGGGACCTTTAAAATCCGAAAATAATTATATAATAAAGTAACATTTCATTAGTTTCCAAGAGTGCCCCTCCTCTCCTCTTATAAAAGTCCCCCACCACTACCACCATATTCACACCATAAAAGCCTTTTGGCTCGGCCAAACTCTGCCCAAATACTCCCTCAACATCCCTCTATTACTCCTAGAATCCTCACTTTGGGAAGAATTCTTTCCAAGGAAGCCTTTGGCTCAAATCAAAAAAGAGTTACCCAATTTTAAGGTAATGTCTTCTCTTATGTTATTTTGTTTTATTTTGATTCTCCAACACCATAAACTCTTTTTATTATTTTATTTTGTAACAAAAAAATTATCTCCAATAAACTAGGATGTTTTTATGAGAAATATTTTATTTACACTTACACACACCTTCGTCTAATGGTTAAAGAACATACTGTTTCTGTGGGTGGCGAATTACTGCCTCACGAAACAATGATTGTTCAACACTCATATAACACCTTCAAAGGTGGCCATTAATATGTCACTATATTTATATATGATATATAATATGTTTATGTTTTACATAAGCTTCGGTATTTTTCATTTATGGCATACCTTTATGGTTTCCATTATGGGTAAACGCGATATTTTCATTTTAGGAAGTGTGGACTACCGCCCCCTCAAAGTGATTTGAATCGTTAATGCCATATGTGGGATGTATAAAGGATGGAGTAAATGGTATTATATCAATTAAATTATACTGTAATTATAGAATAACTTTATATAATTATAATTTCATTCCATTAAATATGAAATAGAAATGAAAGTAGCGTTCATGCGTACGTATGGCTTACCGTCTCCAAGAACGGTGCATTCCATTTCTTACCTCTAAATGTTATTTAATATTATAAATTCATGTATATATTGGATATATATGATATATATGATATCTAAATTATGAATATAATTCTTGATATAATGGATATTCCACCACATGAACAACTTGTAATTATAAGAAGGTTATTTATGACTCAAGTACCAAAGATCGACAAAATTACCGTTATTAACATAAATAATTACATAATGTTCATAACATGGTAATAAGTGATATAAAAGGAATAATGAACATGTAAAAGGTTCTTAACCAAAAATAAATTAACTCTAGTTTATTATTCAGGATGTTAAAGAACGATCGAGTCAAGTCAGACACAAGGTAAGGGAACTTCTTAACCCAATTTCCATTCTCTGGGTTAATCTCCTACATTCAAATTATGTCATGATATTATTATGTCTTATCTTGTATTTATACTTTATTTATATGTAAATATAGTGAATACACATAATAGATCTATTATATTTAGAAAAAGTATCTTTGTAAGGGAACTTCTTAACCCAATTTCCATTCTTTGGGTTAATCTCCTACTTTCAAATTATGTCATGATATTATTATGTCCTATCTTGTATATGTACTTTCTTTATGTGTACTTATAGTGAATACACATAGTAGATCTATTTTATTTAAAAAACTAATTTTAAGGGACTTCGTCTCAATCTCCTTTCATTGAGGCAAATTTTGTTTTATACACAACCTTCTTTTATACGGTGTATAAACCCCTTTGACTAATACGTTTATTCAAAAGGAATCTTTTTATACGAAGCGTTTTACTAAACGACAAATGGAATGTTTTTTCTTACATATGCGGTGACAACAACTTCTCCACCGCCGTGACAATTATTTGAGTTTCGGATTCCTCTATAAGCCATAACTTTTTTTAAATGAAAAATAAATACCAAGATTTAATTTTCTTTTATTTTGGTATTGAAAATGGTTTTGAAACTGTTTTTTATTATATCAATGTGTTGTATTGATATCTTGTGATTGAAATGTGGAAATGTTATGTTTAATTTATGCCTGTTTTATGTTATACGATTTTGTTATGGTTTATGATATGTTTAAACCTGTTCATATGAGGAATGCATTGGACATAATAATTGACGGGTGGAGCCCGCTATAGCTCCTTGATGCATCGGTAGGTCTCTTGAGACAAACTAGTGTCTTGGCACGAGGCCTTGACAAAATATTATTTGTGGTCTTGGCACGAGGCCTTGGCTACATGGTTATGATAGTCTGGCATTATGCATTCCATCATTATGAAAGTGGTTATTGATATTGCATGTGATTATTCGACTAGTAGAATATCCATGTGAGTATGTAAATGGAATTATTTAATTTTACTTTTTCGATATTATGCTGAAGTTCAAGTTTAAAAAGGCTTTTGTTTTAGTTATACATTGCCTTAAATGTTAATGTTTATTTATGAAAGCTTCCGCAATATTGTTATCCTTACTGAGCATCTGAGCTCACCCCTTTCAATGTTTTAATATTTTCCAGGATGTGAATAATTATTTTATGAATGACCTGCAGGGATAGTCAGAAGAGGATATGAGTGTGGACTATGTAGACTTTGTTATTGTAGTTTTTCACTTTATGATGTAATGTAACATTTATGAATGTGTCTAGTGTTTCCAAGGCTACTAAACTAATCGGTCATTCGAGACATGATCTTTTGTGATCATGCCAATGTTACGAATTAATGCACCGACTCTGGGTAACTGGGGTCAGGGCATTACAGATGGTATCAGAGGTAGTTTATTACTATCCTTGGAAGCTAGATTTGGATAAACTCTGATTAGAGGACATAGCCTAAAGATAGAATTTGAGGATTAATATAGAAGAACTTCCTAGAATTTTGGTATTAAAGAGATTTTGTGAGTTTTCTGAGAAACACATCCCTGTCTGGATACGAGCAGGTAGAGGCGGATCTGGCACAGATGTACCTAGGGGTAAAACCCAAAAACACCGCTTTGAGCTAGACTCGAACGGGAACTGGTGCACGAAAATGGGCCTTGCTGCACTCTTGGTTATGACTCTCTCGGGGGATATGCTTAGAATAATTCTCATTTTCTTTATAAACCATTATGAAGGGTTTATGAGTATATACTTCCTCAAAGAAAACATTTCTTTTTATTATTATGGATTATATCAATAAATAGTTTAATTTATGTTAAGTGTTTTACAGGTATGGAATTATGTATTTTAATTCATAAACTAATCTAGTTTATGCCATTGTTTATAAATGGCACCTTGTGGGAGGAATGGAAACCATATAAATACACGCACTCCATGTAGGGATTTTCCTCCTGTTCAAGATAATTATTGTGGAGCTGGAGATACAACTGGTGATAATCAACTTATTACCATACTAGGACAACTCACTCAGGTTATGAATAATAACCTTACTCTTATGGAGCACCCTGATCCGCAACGTGGAGGATCAATGTTAGACCGCTTCATGAGGCAACAACCGCCAACATTTAATGGGGTTAAAAATCCATTAGTAGCTGAGCAATGGATAAACTCCTTAGAGAAAATATTCCACGCCTTGGGGAGTAGCGAAAGGGAGAAGGTTGTCATGGCAGTCTACCACCTCATTGGAGATGTCGATCAATGGTGGTCGCTGATTCAAAACACAAAGGAAGATGAAGAAGTATCAAGTATGGAATGGAGGGAGTTTAAGGAAATTTTCTTAGAAAAATACTTTCCACATGACCATTAAGCAGATATGGAAAGGAAATTTCTGAGTCTGAGGCGGACAGAGGATGAGAATGTCGCAAAGTATGAGGCTAACTTTACAAGGTTAGAGAGGCATGTTTCAGATTATGTACGTAACCCAAGAAGTAAGATCGATCATTTCTTTGATGGGTTAAAACCATTTCTTCGTCGAGCATTTGTCTCACAGACCTTCTGGTCGTACGAAGACATTGTCTCATGTGCTATAATGATAGAAAAGAAATTATCTAAATCTTATGACAATAAAGTAAAACAAGAGAAGAATAGAACGGTGGAACAAGAGACAGATAAAGGGAAAAAGGGGAAGAAGGATTTTCCAGTATGTGATAATTGTGGGAAGAATCACCCTGGTACTTGCCTAAAAGGAATGGGAGTTTTTTATAAATGTGGATAAAAAGGTCACCACGCGTGTGATTTCAAGGGAAAGAAAGAGGATATCAATGTTGAAAGTTACAATTGTAGGGAAATGGGGCATTATGCAAATTAATGTCCTAAGCGTCAGGGAAAATTACCTCAGAAAAGGCCAAGGGATCAAGGCCAATATTATGCTGTGACTACAGTTGAAGCGGAATAATTAATGTATTGGTGCTTTTGGACTCAAGGATTATATTCTGGTTATAAGAATAATGTGATATATATAAGGATTGTACTGCAGTACTTGTTGTTTTCATTAAGTTTTTAATATGATAAAGGTAATCATATTTTAAGTATGTTACAATAAGAGAAACTTTACTTTGTTTTGGGAATCTGATGTTACAATTGATTTTGGAATTTAGAGACCTTTTAGAGAAAGTCTGGACGGAGGTATTTTAGATAACTACAAAGGATTGAATGGATTAAGTTGAACATTGGATAGTATTTTTTAAGGTTAAAACATTTCTTAAGATCACTTTTGGAATATTATAATACTATATTTTTAGGAAAAGGACAACCTGTAGGTTGGGGGATAACCCGTCGCGTTGGACAAAGCTGCAGGAATCGAACCCACAACCATAATGAGACATGCCTTTATTACCTACCACTAGCCTACAGGAAGTCCCTGGTTATTACAAAATATTTTTCCTAATCAAAATGGTATGTGGTAATATTTTAAACCTTGTACGATTAGGATAAATATAATATTTTTGAGTTCTGTTACCATTTAGAGTGAAAGATGGGTTCGTGGTAAAAATTTATTAATGAATGAAAGCCTAAATTAAAAGTAAGTATATTTCCTTACATTCTTAGTGAATATCTTAAATAAATTCCTCGACTTTATGAAAGGTAACTTAAAACAAAAACGTTGTCGTTTAACTTTTCCAACTGGGGATTCAATGATCGTTTAACCAATCACAAGTTTGTGATTTTCTTGTGGTTAACTTTTTCCTAATCCTATTTTCTACAAATCTCCACCAGACCTTGATGGTTTTTTTTCTTCCATATCCATATTTTCATATAATTATAGTATGGGCTATTTCGGGTGACCTTTGTACTTATCTTTATTTCTTTTAAAGTTATATTTTTATTAAACTTATTTTCGATGTGGGTTTTACACAAAGGTATTTTCTATTTTCAACCTTTTATTTTCAAAGAAAAATTTCAAATTTCGAGGACACAATTTATTGAAGTAGGGGAGAATGTAACACCCCAAGCTTCCATGATACACATCTCTTTCAATAATGCAATATCTTGCATTGTACGCAAGTTCGAGATTCTAACACCCCGTGACCAATCAATATAGCAGTTATGAATAGTAATAGCCAATTCTTGAAATTAAATAAATTTTATATTTCAAAATGGACTTCATTTTTTTATTCGTAATATCGAAATTACCCTAAGTTAATTTTTTTGTAATTTTCTGAGAACTTCCAAATTTTTATGAATAGTGAAAAATACTTAAAAACAACCTTTTTAATAAAAATAATTTATAGGGATAAATTATACTATAGAGTGGTTTTAAAGTATAATTAGAATATATTTTTACCATTTTATCCAATGGTGGTCATTAGAATTAATTTCACTTTGAAATTGGACATAAACAATTGTCAATCTTTTAATATATATTGTTTCTTAAAAACAGGCTATTTGTTGTGACAGCGGGAATTAATTATAAAATTAATTAATGCAACTTATATTTTTAGAATTTTTTAAAATA
This sequence comes from Viscum album, assembly GCA_963277665.1. Taxonomy (NCBI): domain Eukaryota; kingdom Viridiplantae; phylum Streptophyta; class Magnoliopsida; order Santalales; family Viscaceae; genus Viscum; species Viscum album. The sequence continues at coordinate 1,058,379,386 of OY728135.1, read as the reverse complement.
TAAATCATTTTTGAATTCAGAATATCAATTATAGCTTAGGGTAAAATTTTGGCATTGTTCAGAAAAACTTCAATTTTTGATGAATAGTGAAACCACAAAGTGGTAGTTAAAAAACTGATTTTTCGTTTAAATATAACATTACCACTTTTGTTATTTGATTTTCAAAAATCTTACACACATGGTTGTCATTAGGATGTAAAATTTGGTTCAATGGGATTCAAATAATTTTTGGTGAATAGTAACTTTTAAGTTTAATTAATCGCGATTAAAGGTAATTAGTGAAATTTAAGTTAAAAATGATATTATAAAAATATGAAAATACCTTTACACTTGTCCTACACTTATTGGATGAGTAATGGACGACCAAGACAATCCATGGGTCAACTTGGGGGCCCCATGGATCCACTTTAGTAGGAAAATGACATTAAAAACGTTTTATTTAATGTTAAAATAAAAATGTCACAAACATGAGTTGTTTTACTAAAACAATTTTTAAATGGGGTTATACAAGTCTTATTTTTTACTATAAATATTCATTATAAAGATAAAAAGATTTTCCACATCATGATATTTGTTTTATAATTTTTAGAGATTAAATAAATTAATTTATTTATGACACCATGATGATGCAACGATTACCTCATTAATTAACGATTTTAATAAAATGGAAGGATAATGTAAAATCTAAGAATTAAACTTGTAAAAATCTTATTGGATGAGTATATTTAGAACCCTTATCACCTTATCCTAGAAATATATAAGTGTGGGACCTTTAAAATCCTAAACTCATTATATAATAAAGTAACATTTCATTACTTTCCAAGAGTTTCCCTCCTCTCCTCTTACAAAAGGCCCCCACCACTACCACCTTATTCACACCATCAAATCCTTTTGGCTCAGACAACCTATGACTAAATACTATCTTAAATTACCTCTCTTACTTCTATAATCCTGAATTTGGGCAGAATTCTTCCCATGGAAGCCTTTGGCTCAAATCCAAAAATAGTTACCCGATTTTAAGGTAATGTCAGCTCTTATGTTATTTTGTTTTATTTTGATTCTCCAACCCCCTAAACTCATTTTATTATTTTCTTTTGTAACAACAACAATATCTCCAATATACTAGTATTTTTTATGAGAAGGATTTTATTTACACTTACACACACCTTCGTATAATGGTTAAAGAACATATTGTTTCTATGGGTGGCGAATTACTGCCTCACGAAACGATGATTGTTCAACAATCATATAACAACTTCAAAGGTGGCCATTAAGATGTCACTATATTTATATATGATATATATTATGTTTATATTTTACTTAAGCTTCTGTATTTTTCATTTATGGCATACCTTTATGGTTTCCATTATGGGTAAACACGATATTTTCGTTTTAGGAAGTGCGGACTACCGCCCCCTCAAAGTGATTTGAATCATTAATGCCATATGTGGGATGTATAAAGGATGGAGTAAATGGTATTATACATTAAATTATACTGGAATTATAGTATAACTTTATATAATTATAATTTCATTCCATTAAATAAGAAATAGAAATGAAAGCAGCGTTCATGTGTACGTACGGCTTACCGTCTCCATGAACGATGCATTTCATTTCTTACCTCTAAATGTTATGTAATATTATAAATGAATGTATATACTGGATATATATGATATATATGATATCTAAATTAGGAATATAATTCTGGATATAATGGATATTTCACCACATGAACAACTTGTAATTATAAGAAGGTTATTTTTGACTCAAGTACCAAAGATCGACAAAATGACTGTTATTAACATAAATAATTACATAATGTTCATAACATGGTAATAAGTGATATAAAAGGAATAATGAACATGTAAAAGGTTCTTAACCAAAAGTAAATTAACTCTAGTTTATTATTCAGGAGGTTAAAGAATGATCTATTCAAGTCGGACACGTGGCAAGGGAACTTCTTAACCCAATTTCCATTCTTTGGGTTAATCTCCTACATTCAAATTATGTCATGATATTATTATGTCTTATCTTGTATTTATACTTTATTTATATGTAAATATATTTAATACACATAATAGATCTATTTTATTTAAAAAATGATATTTATAAGGGATCTTCTTAACCCAATTTCCATTCTTTGGGTTAATCTCCTACTTTCAGATTATGTCATGATATTATTATGTCATGTCTTGTATATGTACTTTCTTTATGTGCACTTATATTGAATACACATAATAGATCTATTTTATTTAAAAAATGTTCTTTGCAAGGGACTTCTTCTCAATCTCCTTTCATTGAGGCATATTTTGTTTTATACACAACCTACTTTTATATGGTGTATAAAACACTTTGACTAATACGTTTATTCAAAAGGAATCTTTTTATACGAAGCGTTTTACTAAATGACAAAAGAAATGTTTTTTCTTACATATGAGGCGACAACTACTTCTCCGCCGCCGTGACTGTTGTTTGAGTTTCGGCTTCTTGTATAAGCCATAACTTTTTTTAAATGAAAAATAAATACCAAGATTTAATTTTCTTTTATTTTGGTATTCAAAATGGTTTTGAAAGTGTTTTTTATTATATCAATGTGTTGTATTGATATCCTGTGATTGAAATTTGGAAATGTTATGTTTCATTTATGCATTTTTTATGTTATACGATTATGTTATGGTTTATGATATGTTTTTACATGTTCATATGAGGAATTGATTGGACTTAATAAGTGACAGGTGGAGCCCGATATAGCTCCTCGATGCATCGGTAGGTTTCATGAGACAAACTAGTGTCTTGGCACGAGGCCTTGACAAAATCTTATTTGTGGTCTTGGCACAAGGCCTTGGCTACGTGGTTATGATAGTCTGTCATTATGCATTCCATCATTATGAAAGTGGTTATTGATATTTCATGTGATTATTCGACTAGTAGAATATCCATGTGAGTATGTAAATGGCATTATTTAATTTTACTTTTTCCATATTATGCTGAAGTTCAAGTTTAAAAAGGATTTTGTTTTAGTTATAAATTGAATTAAATGTTAATGTTTATTTATTAAAGCTTCCACAATATTGTTATCCTTACTGAGCATCTGAGCTCACCCCTTTGAATGTTATAATATTTTCCACGATGTGAAGAAGTATTTTATGAATGACCTATAGGGATAGTCAAAAGAGGTTATGAGTGTGGACTATAGAGACTTTGTTATTGTAGTTTTTCACTTTATGATGTAATCTAACATTTATGAATGTATCTAGTGTTTCCAAGGCTATTAAACTAATCGGTCTTTCGAGACATGATCTTTTTTGATCATGCCAATGTTACGAAGTAATGCACCGACTCTGGGTAACTGGGGTCGAGGCGTTACACTCTCTACTACTAGAGATGGTGGTATAGGTGGCCCATCAAGTAGTGGTACCATTGGTACCTCCGTTGTGATGGGGCCCTGCACCAAGGCCTCGTCGCTCTGTGGGCTACCATCTTGTACGAAATTCAGAACCCTAGCTGGTTGCCTTCATGGGGCCATCCTAGAAAAAAAGTTGTGCCACGGTCAAAACAATATACCTGGTGAGCTGACACAAAGTAATCACGAAGAAATCGTTTTCAAAGGAAACACACATACAATCAGTGTTTTCACGCACTGAGTCGGAAATCATAAGTTATAGTCCTACTGTATGGATACATCAGTCGCCGCACCAACACCGGTTTCCCTAAATAGATAACTACAACAAAAACACTTAACAATATTGTTGTTAAAAGAATCAGAGTCCATGTTTTTCTGGTATAAATGACTCCTATGATACCAATTTTTCATGACCCATCCCCCGGGGCCCGCATCGTGACTAACCCAAGCCTGCCTTCTAAATGCCAGGGGCTGGCGACTAGCACTAAAGGCGCAATTTCCTAAAACTAGGAAGGTATTGCCTTTATAAATTGTAAATAGATACAACCAGAGTACATGCGGAAGAAAACACTAAGTAAAAGAAGTATCACAGGATTACAGAAAGTAAAGGGGGGCTAGAATACAAGCCCCACTTTAAAGTAAAATACAACCGAAAAAAGTACAACTGAAAGAGGGAAAAACAGCTGAAAGGTGAAAGCGGCTCTGGGATCATCCATCAGGGTTCCTACCTGAAGGGTAGGTACAGATGGCCTCCTCATCACTCCACGTCCGTCAAACTCTACTGTGTTCCGATACATCTTAAGGCCCTCCTCCGAGTACCGTATAGTCCTGGCGCTGTTGGCCTCCTCAGCACTGTCTGTCGTCTGAATCAAACACAACAAGGTGCGGGCATAGCCTGTGCATGGATGAGTATAACGATACTCAGTAGGGACCCCAAGACCCTCAAGGTCTCACAAAATCCAACAAGGATAAACCACAAAATAAAGATACAATCACGATGTATCACCAAACCCTACTTAGGTATATGCCCATATATATACCCAAGTTACCAGTCACAGTCAGCTCCATCTGTCGAGCCCAAGCACAACCAAGACCACAAAGGAGGTAAAGTAAATCACCTCGATGATAATGATTGAATGACCAGACTCAGCTCACACAGGTATACAACACATGAAGAGGGGTAGAGATGATTTTATGTATCCTCTAAATCATCTCTTATGTCGAACCCACATAGGATCCTGGAACAATATCAGCGCTGTCGAACCCAAGAAAGATCTTGGTATAGAAGTCATCACTGTCGATCACACAAGGGATCTTAGTACAGAATTCACCACTATCAAAACCACAGAGGATACTGGTGTGGAAGTCTTCACTATTGAACCCACAGAGGATCCTGGTATAGTATCGTCACTGTCGAACCCACAGAGGATCATGTCCTCTCAGTCACAGCCAGCCATAGGATTTCCGCACACAACACGCTCGATTCTGGGGGAGTCCACTCATCGAGCCAAATGTCGATAAATAAACTATCATAAAGTCTCGAGATGATGTATCCCGTGGTTTCGCCTCGTCATAAGGAACTCAATGCGACAAACGGAACATCAATCAGACGCCCGGTCTATGATTTATTGACATTTTCGTTCTAGGGGCCCAGTTGGTTTTTAGTTTCAAACCAACCCGATCGTACCCCAACTACGTCCAAACCTCAAGTGGGGTATGCCAAAAGATTCATCCTTCTCTAAGCCGTATGTATATGCAGACGGTTCATCGTTCGGACACCAGTACCCCAAAATACAGATGAAATGGTGATTTCGGGTTAATCGAGTCCGAACAGGGGTCTTACCCGGTCCGCGAGTCTGACCCGGTCCAATGGAGCGGCCCGGACTGAATGTGGCCTGGCCTGATGGTGCCCTGGCCCGGCCTAGCTGGCCGCGTGACCTGGCCCGGTTGGTCGCGGGGCCTGTCGGCCGGCCAAGAGGCCGGTCTGGCCGGGTGGCCTGGCCGGCGGGCCACACTGCGGGGCCCGACTAGCCACGTCGTGGGCGGTTGCCCCTGCCTTGCGAAGAAACCGCGAGACCCTTCAGATCCCGCCTTTTGGAGTTTCGTTGGCGCCCAGCTCATCCGACCACACTCCTTCGACCACCACAGCCTTTGGACGCTATCCCTCTCAGGTGCGGTGCGACGGCACCACATCCCTTTGTCGAGGCCCACCCTTTCCTCGGTTCAACACCTCTGGCGTGGCGCATCACGGCGATGCCACGCCTCTTCCGCCTGCTATGGTGCGACGACACCGTTCCCTTCCGGCTCCGTCGTGGCTCACCTGGCCATGACTATTCTTTGCAGGGCGCGACAGCGCCATGTCCTTCCGGCGGTTCATCGGCCCTTGTGCCACCGGCTTCTCCCGCGATCCGCCTCCGTCGTGAATAGAATAAATAAGATCAACAAAAGGGGTAGGGTCGGGCCATGTTCGTGCGGACCGATCCCTCCTCGTTACATTGATAACAATCGACATCAAAAAGTACAACATACGACAAGGAAATGAGGGTATAACTCATACAAAAAATAATTCAAATCCCCCTACCTCATATTTTCCGTCTATTGACATTGTCGGAAAAAGAGTTGATGTTGATTCATTGATGAAGTCGAGGAAGACATCAGTGTTCCTCATGGGCTTCACTTCCCTTTCCTTACCTCGGTTGAAGATGGAAGAAGACGACGTTGATTTTCGGTGGTAAGAGCATTCTTCATCTAGAGAGGATGATGTTCTTCCAATAGTTCTCCAGAGCTCCACCAAATAGAATCACCAACCAAAATGAAATAATAGCTTCTCTATTAATATATTTTTTCCATTCATTCAAAAAAATCTCAAAATTTTTCAAAAAGATAATTAATTGTGGTCATTAATTGATCTTTAGGTGTTTTGGCACCATTAAGGGGATGTTCAAGAGTTTCCTACATTTATGGGGAGCTCAAGGGGTTTAAAGGGGGTTAGAGGAGTTTAAGGGTTCAGGTGAGCCACACATAAAAATATCCTCCCAATGGAGGTTAGAGTGTGGTGGGCCATACAACTAACCTCCACTTTGTGGTTTTAACCACTAATCAAATAAAAATATGTTACACATATTTTTATTTAATTTATTTAGAAAACCCCCAAAATTAACTTCCGCTCTTGTTAGAACGCAACTGCGATGAAGGTTTCACTAAGAAACCACCGATGCTGCGAGTTCAATGGTGCCCTCAGATTTCAATTCTGAGCACCGGTTCAAATGATATAAAATCATGCTCATTTTTTTACTGAACGTACCCGAACAAAACTTTTGGAATTGATTCTGGGCACACCGGGCCTCAAAATCAAGCATTGTCAGAAACTACAAACTCTTAAAATTTCCATGTATTTTAAAAATAAAATTCTATGGAAATTCCACGTCATTACAATTTTTTTTTCTAAAACCCATGTATATCATTATGGAATCTTATGTAAAATTTTACACTGATTATTTTTGTTCGATTGCATTAAAATTTCGTTCCATCTATTGTATAATACAAATCCAAAAAAATGTAATAAAAATTTTAGATCAACATGATAATATAATTTATTTTTGTAAATAGTTATTTTTTTATAAAATTATGGTTAATATTGTTATGTTTAATGACCATGATAATTGTAATCTTTTATTTTCTTGGAATTTTTTTATTAATATTGTTTTAATTTTATCCAATAAATTAAATTAATATATTTTAAATGATTACAATAATAATATTTTTAATCACATATATAATTTTAGAAAAACACATTTAATTTATCACTAATTCTAAAGAACACATAATGGTTTAAACCCCATTTTCAACAAAAAATTGATTCTATATATAAAGAATGTTTTAATTTAAAATTTAATTGTCGATTATTTGGAAATTTAATAATATTAAATTGAGGTAAAAAATAGGTTCATCATAACAATATTTTCTATAATTTGTTTTTTTATATTTTTAATGAAATATAAATTACATAGCTATATACCATTTACTAGTGAAAAAACAGAAAAAACTAACTATTAAATACCTAAGAACAAATGGCTTAAAATGAAAAAAAATGATATTATATGCATGGTTAAGAATTTATTGACCTAATATCACCCTAAAAATACATTATTTCTACAATTTTATTCCTTTACCATTTAATAGTGTTAAGATATTACTTAAAAGTAAAGGAGTATTCATAAATATTACATTTTCTTAAATTATAAAAGGAGACAATTCTACCCCAACATTCCACTCCCATTATATGGAAATACAACATGTGACACTAAAATTGTTCTCCATATAGAATATTATCTCAATTTCATCAACCACTAGTGTGGATTAATTATCATAATCCCTTTATTTCTTAGGGGACTTTCAATAGAAATTTGAAGGTAATAAGTGAGTATTACCTACTCCATTCCAATTATTCTCAATATTCCACTTCCATAACAACCCTAATCATGATAATATTATAAACTAATTGTAATTATCACAATGATTTATTATTATATTATTTTTAAAATATTTATTTATTCATTTCCATTTAATTTTAAAACAAAATAATATTAGTTATGAATTGTGTAGGCTGCCGCCTCCACGAAGTAACATTTTTTACATTTTTCATATTAATGTTATTTGTCTATCCAAAACACATAAAATATGATTAAACCGTAAAATAATAAAAAATTATAACACTATTATTCTATTATAATGATATTATAAACTTCCTTAAATATTAACCCATTGAGATATAACATCTTCATGTTTAAGTTTGTTTAACAACAGAATTATATAATGATATAAAACTATATATTGGATGTCTACAAAACCTAGACAAGCATATTATTATATGATAATAATCTATTAAATATTTTTTTTGATTATATAATGGTTTATTTAGTATTTAAATTATTATTAAAATGTCATATTCGATCTCTAAAACCACATAAATAAGATCACACCAATTCAATTTTCAATCAAAAATAAGAAAACAATTATTTAATAAATAAATAGAATGTAAAAATAAATTTTCATATTGAATTAATAATATAGGAATAATATTCCCAATATTTTTTTTAATAATATTAATTTTACTATTCATGATGTTTGGTGCCCAGGTAAAATAAATTTAGAATAGGGTGAGTGTTTTCATCTCCGATCCCTTTATTTAAAAAATGATTTGTACTGTGAACCTAAATTCATTATTATGATATATATACATACAAATTTAAGTATAAAATAATTATTTATATTTTAATCATGGTATTTTTCAGAAAATTATTTCCCACTCTTTCATGGGGTTTTGGTTGAACTATTACTAAATTCGCAAGGGTTCTTTTTCTCAAACCTTAATTCATGTTTATGTTATACACCTTGTTATCCTTAAAATGGATCATTAAAATTACATGTATGAAAATTTAACATATTTTTTTATTCATTCTAAATACTAAATTTAATCCTTTACATTTCATCAAATCGATTTTACTCATTTCTTACTGTGGATGCAAAGCCTTTGGTAACTCAATTTACATTCATTGAGTTTTATCATCCTCTTAGACAAAATGTTTAGTACATTATACTAGATGATTATATTATATTATTATCTATTTTTAATTATAATTTACATTTATACCACATAATAATCCTTTTTAAATATTTCTTACTTTAATTAGTATATTTATTGTAAGGGATATTAACAACTAATGTCTCTTTTCCTTATGTTATATTGATTCATCATTGGATTATTATTTTTTGTGCTTTGGTTCTCCATAAATATATTTTATTTTATTTTCTATATTATTCCATGTAAAAAGGATGTCTTATAACAAATAATCTTTTATTACACTTTTTTCAATGTTTCCTTTCAATAAAGGTATTTTATATTACCAAAAAGGTATCTCTAAAAATTAAATGTTACATATTTAGATCCTAATTTCATATAGAAAAATTTATATCAATTTCATGGATCCATTATTAGAAATTATTTTTTAATGTATTGGTTTTCAAAATATTTCACATCAACTTTTAAGAAGATAATTTTGAAATTTGCAGTAAAATTTTTATTTTACATTAATGATAAAATATTTTTTAAAATATCTCTAATGTTTATGCATCAATTTACCTTATCGTTTTTGAAAAGGATTTACCCTAATATGGTTTTTGTTTTATAATTTATCCTAATATACATATATATATAATTTTGGGGGCTTAAACCTAGTGTATCAATTAATTCGATTCATTATCACTTCTTTTATGATATCGTTGAACAAATTATTTTTCAAATGTGTTTTTTGATTTCTTCCAACACACTTATGTCCTTCCATTTTTATTTGGGAAATTTTATTTTTCCAGTAACTACCTTATTTATTTGTATATCTCATTATAATTTAATTCTAACTTTGACGTAAATGTACACTCAAAACCCTATATGATGTGAACATCAAATTTTTAAAAATTCATTAAGAATGTTGTTAACCATAAAAGAATTTTTTTGTGAAGGGAAGTATTTCCATTCTAGATGATTATTTAAGGAAAATGTAGGTTAATTATATATTGAAGTTACATATTTATAATTATATAGATATATATGATTTTATTTTTACAGTGGTTCCTTAGGGAATGGTATAAAACGTCTTATTGACTCTTATAGTGAAGGTAATATTCTCAAATAAGTGAAAGGTGGAGCCCAAAATTCTATTTCTCAGGACTCATCGGCAGGTATCATAAGTAAAAACATATTTGGATTCGGTGTATACCTCACCCATATCAGTATATTATCGAGGAATAAGGCCTTGAAATCATTTTTTTATGTATGATATTATGTATTCCATAAGTATGAGATCATTAATTATTGTTCTCCATGTTTAAATATATTTTCATTAATAAAACAATATATTAGTTTTAATTTTTATAGAATTATTATTAATACTCACTCCTACCATAATATTTATTCCTTGTTAACTCTATAATTTCTACAACTAAAATTTTCCATTTACTATGTTTTTAATCTCACACATTCTTATGATTCCATTTCCCACAGTTATAAAAAATATCATTACACATGATATGTCTTACATGGTTGATTATGTGGATAATTTATTGGAGATGTTGAAGACTTTTTTTGGATTGATTATTATATTTTTGTGAAAAAAATTTATTTGGGGAATATATTGTCTTTTTAAGTTTTTTATTTCTTATAATTATAAAAATTATTAATCCTAAAAGTTATTGATAATGTATGTAACACTCTATTTTTATTATTTCATGTAATTATGGGATAGTCATATTTAGAAATCTTTAGTCAGTATGAAAAATGATATGTAAAGTCTGTGTTTTAGGCATTAAATTTGGGAATGAATGTCTGTGGAATCATGATGAACCCTTAATATAAAAATCATTAGTTATGGAATGTAATGAGGTTATTATAAACCATATAATATTTCCATGAAGTGTCTAGATAGGTGTATAGTCATTGTAAAATTCATTGTTCAATGAGTGGAGATCTAGTTAATATTCAACCATCTTTTTTTAGTATTATTACCCCTAGGTGCATATGTTTCATAGTCATATCAATTTTCTAGAATCCATAAAAGGATATTATATCTAAGAAAACCACATACTCAAAACATCACCAAAATTTTAGGATACTATTATACACTTACACATATCCCTTAGACTTATCCCTAAAATTTTCCCAAAATCTCTCTTATCCTAATCCCCTAAAACATATTACAAAAAATAACTAATCCATCCATTAATTCAACTTATAGTGAACCAATATAATATTTTTCTTAATTTATAACACTATTATACGTTAAATATTACATCTCAAAATAACCATACATAGATCATGGAATCTTTTGTTATAGTGTCATTAAAAAACCGTTAAAATTGGAAATTATTTGAAATATATTGTGAACATTTACCCACAATTGATCCAAAATAGAATACCTTATTTACTTCTCTATTGTTATAATCATCTTCATAACCAGAGGAATGAAACCTTATGAAGTGTTGATCTTAAATTCATAGTAAGGAAAAAATAATCAATATGACTTCAAGGGATAAATAATAAGAATATGTGAAAACATGAACACTATAAAATTAATTTTTGAATATAACATATAATAATATATTTTTTCCATAAATATTGAATGAAAGACATGTATTATCTAAAGAAAAAATATGTATCATGATATAAGAGGGTGATAAAATCATAGAAATTTGAATAAGAAAGTTATATAAAAATATCATGGGATCATAAATATATAAAAAAACATAAAATAAGGAATGTTAATAATATTTCAAGTATCAATACCAATTCTATCATAGTGAATATATACCTATAATGGATTGGGATCACTCACCATTCCCATAAAAATAGTGGATAGAGTCCTAAGTTGAACTAGGTTCACTCTCCTTCCCCTTCTTTATAATCTCATGAGATGTAAAGGTTTTCCCAATGCATTATAGGACTATATATATATATATATGTTCCCACAAATTAAATATTTACATTCATAATATTTAAATGAATAAATGTTCCATGTGAGCAAATTAAACCTCACAAAAAGTATATGAATGATAAAATCCATGCGAAATAAGAGGATTTCATAATATTATATGAAAGAACCACTGAAAGATATATTATAATTAATCCAAAAAGAATAAGTAATTATATAATATTATATGTTCATATTTTAATAATGAAATAATATTTTTGAATATTGAGTTTTGATGATGGAAGGTTCATGATAGAGATCAAGGATACGTTAGAATAAAAATGAACCACATTTGTGATTATTTTCAAAAATGATAAAATGAGCATATAAGGAAGGAATATACATATTATTTTTCTGTATACCATAATATAACCAAATTTTTATTATATAATATAATTATGTGTTTTAGAATCTATTTTTGGTTAAAAACTTATATGTCAATAACTCTTATCATGAAATAAGAAATTAGAAATTTCCTTAAAGTGGTTTCTACATAAAAGTGATTATTTTGTATATAACATAAAAAATATATTGTCTCCATAATAAAGGTAAAGTAAAATTAATATATATTTATGTAAAATTTATACATAATATGAATTGAATTCATTGGAAGAATATTTTAGAAAATAGAGAAGGATAAAGGGAACATGTAATTCAAAAGTAGTAGGGGTGGTTTGAGAGATCACATAGCATTTGTCTAGATAAATTGTTTTTTTACTTCTTGAAAAATCAAAATTTTATTATTAAAAACCATAAAAACATAATTATTCTTCTATATTTCATATTTTACATTCTTTCTATATTATGTTTTTATTAATTTACCATAATGTTTTCATTCATGTTGGTTACTTGAGCTCATCACATCATTTTTTCATATCACTTTCTGCATGATGACTATTAATTTTTTGGTTTAAAATTGATTCATAAAATACTTCATTATATAAGTTTATTTATTTATCGTCAAATTAAAATTATATTTATAATGTTATATTGGTATAAATAATTGATGCAAATTATAAAATTTGCTTCGATAAGTTTATTTTAAATATTTAAGCTAAAATTGACCATTTATTACTGATATCACCTAAAGAATGTATAATATTATCATTTGAAAATATTAATAGTTTTAGAAATATCCTTTTTATTCATTAGACTGACTTTTAAATTCATTCATATTAGTTAGTAAAGGTAAAATGAAATGTGTCATTCTATGGAGGTGGTAGTCCGTATGTACACAAATGAAACATTCATTTTCCATTGAATGGGAGGGCCTATAATAATTGAATAATTTATCATTTAAAAAATTTATTATATTAAAAATATTTTATTTAATAACTAATAAATATTTCAATTCATCTATATAAATATTTTATGAACTATATATAATGTTGTTCATTGCACTGGTAGCCCACACAAATTCATTACAATGTCTTCATTTAAAGAATTATTTTTTGGGAGGTAAAAGAGTGATTTTAACAAGTATAATTTCATTAATAATATTAATAGTACTTATCTTATCATGCATTAATATACATATAATTTTTTCGGGGATTTAGTACAATTAATAATAAAAACTAAGAACTATGAATTACTGAAGTGGAGAGCTTAAAAATTCTCTTGAAAGTAATATTAGAACTGAAGGTAATATACTAACACCTAGAAAAAATATACATATAGTTATGAAATATAATTATATGATAGGTAAAATTATTATATTTTAAATAAGAAACTTAATTATAGATAATTATTATATGGGTGATGAGAGTCCCTCTTATAAGTTGAAGAAAAATGAATTTGTAAAAATACACATTAAATTTCAATGATATCATGAAACTATTCAGGGTTTACTGTATCTAAAAGCGTTCCATAATTTTTTATAATTTCATGTTAGTTGAGAAATACTCTACCAATAATTTTTACACATGTTCTAAAGCTTTATGGAGTCATTTACCATTATATTTTTATAGACTTATCATTTCGGTTTTACCATGGTTTTTGGTTTTAAACTATGCAATTTAGGTATTCCTAAAAAAATAAAAGATAACCATTTTGAAAAATTGGGATGTTATGAACCTAAATATAAATTTTAATTAATCAAATTAAATTTTTAAATATATGAAAAAAAATTGGAAAATTTAAATATATAATATATTGAAAATGTTTTTTATAAAACAAATTGACCATGAAGTGTTCTTAATGATATATAACATTAATAAAAAATTAAATTATTGATGTTATATATATATATATATATCAGATCAAATCAATTATACAGAGATGGGTACTAAGCCTAGTGGTTAAGGCTACCCAATAATCCTACATCAAATAGGGTTAAATCTCGAGACTCCCCAAATCTGATGATTTATGGGAGTCACTTAAGGTCCACAATGGTCATGGGGGATGTCTTCCATGAGTGGAAATGATACTTTAGTTATTTTTTGATAGGCACCTTCAAATGAGAATTGATGATGGTTGATCCTTTTCGTGATTGATGATGGTGGGTGAATGGCGTGGTGGCTCGGTGGATCCAGCCACGAAATCTTGGCATTTAGTTTGGGGAGTTGGTGGTTGTTAAATGGAATTAGTAGCCTCCATAGTAGTGTCATCAGTCTTTATTGGCTTCCTAAAATGGAATTTATCACATTTTTTTGGCTATCATGATTAGTGGTGGTATGTAACGTGGATGTTTGAGACTAACGGTGGAGTCAGTACACTTTCCTCAAACTGGTATCTCGAGCATGCATGATGTTGAAAAAGCACAGGTGTAATACACATAAGAAATTTAGGTGATGTAACTCTATTCCATCTCATGTGGGATTCATTCCATGATGTAATGGTATTTAATATCCACTGGTCCTATGAGTTAGTTAATGGGATCCCTCTTTCCAAAAAAAATTCTTTCCTAGTTTAATAAATATGGAATTCCATCTTTACATTTAAGCAAATATCAGATTAATTATATAAAATTGAAAACCTAATTTATTAGGAAAATAATACAGATACTAAATAAAATAATTCGTTGAAAATAATTCTATCACCATTATCATGGACATTGACTTGAATCTTAATACTCATGATTTTATGGAAAAAATGAAATTAGTCATATTAAATAACATAATAATTTTGATAAAAAATTTAATACATTTTTTATATTTAACTTATATAAGTGATGAAAATTGGGTTTCAAACCAATTGAATAAAATATATTTTAGTGTAAAATATTACACAAGTTTCCAAAATGATAAACTTCAGTTTTATAAATACATCATAGTATTTTTAAATTATTTAGTTTTATTTATGAATATGTTTTTTGTAAAACATTAATTCAAATAAATTTATTTCAGTCTTGTATTATGATAATGTCATTAATGTGATGGTTTTAGAAAAAACAATATTTTTTCAATGTGCAACTAAATATCTGTTATTTCCAGAAAAATCCAAAAAATTATAATATGATAATTTTGATATTTGGAATTCAATAATGAATTTCCTTTTATCAAATTAAAATCCTAACATGTATAAATTTATCCATTAAATTAAGAAATAAAATATAATTTAAATTTATATTATAGAATTAAATGAGTATTCACACATTATGTGTTCTTGGTATTATTTCCCAACAATTATGAACTAAATTAGTGTTAATGTAATTATCAATATAATAATTTATTTTAATTTATATATAACGTATATTTTATCTTAAAAAATAATTCTTAGTGAAATAATATTTTTTAGGAAGATAACTTTTGATGTCTAAAATGATATTAATATAAATATAATAATAACAAATTATTTATTTCATAATAATTTAATTTAATTTTCCTTTCGATATTATAATATTTAGGAGAATTTCACAAAAATTTTATTTAATAATATAATTTTTTCTCAAAAAAATTTAATAAGATATTATATTTTTCATTTTTTATTACGAAAATATATTACATAATTTAATTACTAATGATAATTAACATAGATATTTGTATTTGACAGATTTATATCTAGCAAATACTTCTAGAATGATTATATTTATAATAACCATATTTTCCATTACAATTTTTATAATGGATATCTTCAAGTTGAATATATAGGATAATGAAAATAATTCTTGGTATTCTCCCCTTCCATGTCACACTACTCATCTACATAGTTTTAATTTTAGTTCTCACAAAATGATTTCCCCTTTCATGGTATTATTTCTCAACATAGGTTTTCTAGACTAATAAAGATTCTTATTGGAGAAGGTGGTCCATGGGTGTTTCTTATCTTAATGATATTTTTATTTTCTATTCATTTACCCTTTTTTATTTTTGGAGTTCGAATATATGTAATCATCTATGTTTTGTAATAATCTGTTTAATTTAATACACGATTTCATATACCATTTATGTATTGTTCCATTCTAATTGAGTAAAGTGTCATTATCTTGGTTCATGTCTTGTATAAACCAAAATATAATCAAGTTTAAATAATAGAGGAAAATTCTGTATAGTATTGGATAGAAAAATAAATTACCCTTAAAATGTATGGCTTTATAGATATTGAAAATATCATAGGATTAAAAAGTATTTATTTTCCAAAAAAACAGGAAATATGTCTTCTTAATACAAGAGTCTTAAATCTGGTCTTACTCATATCTTCATTAGCATCCATAAATTCAATGTAAGAATTCGTATCCTAGAATGTATTTTATTTTTGAATTATTAAATGACTATATTTATAGAATAATATTCCAAAAACTAACTCAAACATGAAGGAGGTTTATTGAATATTCACTCTATGATCACACTCCCTCCACTTATTAAGATTTGGATCAAAGAAGATTGGTACCACTAACTATTTTTGGTTTTATAAACTAGTGTATTTGAATACCATGATTTAGACACTATAATTTAGTGAATCAAAATTTCTTAAGTGTAGATAGGGATCTAGGAAAGGAATCTCTACTTCTTTTAATCTATAAATATCCATGGGGAATTTATCACCAAGTAAAAAAATAATTTTTTTTATCAAAGTAGGACATCAAAAATGTAATAGGAAAATTAAAAAGGTGTAAAATGATGAAGTCTAAGAGATCCCTCTTGTATGATAACCTGAAATTCAGTGATAAAGGAGATAATAGATGAGAAAATAATGAGATTAAGAATGAAAAAATTTATAGTGTCAAAATTATCCGCTTTAGTATTCCTATATGAGTACATAAACTCCATGTCAAAATAGTAGAAAATTTTTATAGAGGCATGTATTTGAGATATAAAATAAAATATAACCATAGATATAGAGTTAAAAAATAATCATATAGTAAGAATTAAAGTATATTTTTTAATATAGGTGATCATCCGTGAAGAATTCCAAAAGATTAACCAATACTGACTTCACTAATTCTGGATGTGCATCTGTTACCTGAATTAGAATCCACCTGTTGTGAAGACATCCAGTTGTTAATCAATACATCTTATTGTGTCTTGGAAGTCTATGTCACCAAGTTAGATTGATTTTTCCATAGTTATTTTATAATTATATCCCTATTTCAATGTTGAATAGACACCCCAATTTTTGGATGTTCCTTCTCTTTTGAAAAAATGTAATGATTTATTTATCAAACTCATCCCCAATACCCTATAACAACTCGATCGTTTTTTGTATAATCGATGAAACATGAAAGCGTAATAGTAATTTATAATTATATTTTCCTAAACATTGAAAGAAACATATTTGGTCAATCATTATTCTCATATAGTTTGGTCTAAGGTGTTTCTTCTTAGACATGTGCTCTTGGATGGGTATAGCTTTTGCAAATATAGATGTATATGTACCAAATATAGACACTATAGTTAGTCTATTAAAAATTTTAATTTGATTTCCTACCATATTTGGGCCATGGATTTAGATAGACAAGACCAATATACAGGTGCATGTACCATCAACATAAACTAGAGTTAGTCTATTCAAATATGGAGGGTAATTTATTCTTAGATGTATACTTGTGGATAGGTATGGATGGGGAAAATATATAATTCTATGTACAATCATCATAAATTAGAGTTAGACTATTTAGATATTGAATGTGGTTTCCAATTGGACATATTCTTATAGATAGAAAAATGTAGGTCATATATTGAAACGTATACACCATCGTATTATAGTAGAGTTAGTCCATTCAGATATAGAATATGGTTGAAATAGTATAGTAGAAATAATGGAAGGGATAATTTATTGGAGATTATAATTTTCAAAAGGGATTGAGTTCTCTAAGGAGACTCCTTGGTGCTTTTCATATAGGCAATATGAATAGATATATTAGAATAAAATAATATTTATCTAATCATTTCCCAGGTAAATGTTCCTAGAGAGAATAGAAAATATATTTCCAAAATTATATTGAGGACCCCTTATTCATTGTGCCATTTTTATTTTAGGTTTTTAATTTCCAAATCCATGAATATGGGAGTCCTAGAAGGAAGCTATACGACTTCTACTTAGGTTTCCCAATTTATATTTTATATTTAGAAAATATTATTCCTTTTATTTTTTAAAATAATCAATATTTTTAGGTTAGGTAAAGTGTATGACTAGAGAGTAGAGACCCAAATTTTTTCTAGGATTCCCTTTATAGGTTTTTGACTTGTTGAGTATCATGTCCTTTCCCTGTTGTAGTTATTTTCTGTTCCGTCTTGACCAATGTATCAAGTATTTCTAGTGGGGTAGTTTTGAACAAAAAATGATATATTAAACTATTGAACATTATTGATGATAGTGTTTTATTTATTATCAATACATTTTATATAAGATTATTTACATACTAATATTCATGGAAAAATAATTTATTGTTTGAATCTGAAATTCATTGACTATTATAGTGTGTAGATGAAATAAATCTAGAGGTTCATAGGTAAAATATTGTAAATTTCCATGGATTAATATCCTTAATTAAGAATCATATTATGAGTAATTATATTTCTATTGATATGTGATTGAATATTTTCATGTGTGTCCCTTGAGGAGTGCATGTATCACCCCGCCACTAAGTATGTTTCATTCCACACTTTTGTATGAGTTATTCATTCATTTAATGAAAAATAGGAATAGAATTATAAACATAAGAGTCATTCATTATCAATATATATATGATATAAATACGATTATAGGTCATCTAGGAGATGCATAAGATTTATTTTATGCATGTATATCTTTCATTTAATACATAAAGAAATATGATCTTGTGCATAAAAAAAGTGAAGATTCTAGAATCTTGAATCCGATGAATTAGATTTAAAACAGATGATTATTGAGATATTATTAACAGAACAAAAAATCAAAAAGATGGTTGTTATTCTATATAATATCCCAATAATCCCATGTCTTTACTCAGTATAGATGTGGAATATGTGAAACATGAATATAGTGAGGGATGAGCCATAGTGGACTCCATCGTGTATATGAAATCAGATGTGGCATATTACCACACCGTAGAACACACCATGGTTATATATTCTTTACTAATACATTGAAATATTGAATTTATTAGATTTTGAATAGACCAACCTAGTTCAACCGATATTCTAACTTAGATTGGACAACCATAGGTCCCAAAAGCATGTTAATAATGACCTCATGATCATGATAAATAGCTCGATATCATATAATGAAAATTGTAATGAGTTCACCGTCAAAAGAAATATTATATGATATAAATATTTATATAATCTCAACAGATATCAAAGGATACATCAAATGTCAAAAAAACAAAAATGCAACATCCAATAACTAGATAACAATGTCTAGATAAAAAAACTGAATGACCATCAATATGGAACCTGGAGAAATCCATTGGTTTGTCTCCATGTGGATATATCTTACCACAATTATAATCCAATAGAAAAAAACACTATCCTGGATATCCATAAATTACATTAAACACTTCCCTTTACATGTATCCAATAATACTATGGTAATAAATTCTCAATGGAAAAAATTTTGTTGTGAGGAAAAACTTTTAGTAGGATACTAGGAGGAACATGTCTAACATTCATTCACATGAATTTGTTAGTTATTATTTATAATATATTTCTTTAAAAATCGTTAAAAATAATTTTCCCATATAAAATTATTCTCTATCCATTATTCACAAACATGTTATATTTTTAATAAAAATAAATTACACATAACATATTTAAATTAGGAAAAAATAGATGAATAACCAAAGTTTCAAAAATAAATATCTATATGAACTGGTAAAATAATAATATCATATAAATTTTCACTAATTTATCCACAATGAACCAATGTGAAAATCACAACACATGGGTGTACACAACTAAGAAAAAAACACTATCCAATATAATTTGACCATAATTTTATGGAACGTTGATCCCCAAAAAGGATACCCACAAGAAAACATGTCACCATAGGCACCTATCCTATTGTTAACTTACTTTACTAGGAATTCCATAGGTCTAGTTTCCCACGCACCCCAAGGTCTTTCTAATATTCTATTACATAATTGTTACTTTCAAGAAACTAAATCCATGTCTCATAATATTTTACATGGAAAATCAATTTCATTTTCATGCACACGTTTTTATAAACAAAATTCATAAGTTATACCACACCAATTTCAATATTAGAAAACCATTTACATTTCAGAACCCCTTATAATAAATTTCAATAATCACATTATGTACATGAAATGGTTTTCAACAAAAAATAATTTTCAAAAAACAGTTAAATATAAATAAAAGATCAAATTCAACTATTAATGATTTTAAATAATCTATTTCATTAATATTAATAAAAAGTAAATATTAATAATATAATTAATTCCAAGGGATAAATAATAGGATAGATATAGTAAGCTAAATATCAATGAAAAACTCGTTCACTTTTAGATCAGTAAGGGTAGTGGAAGAGATCAGATTCTAGGGAAAATATATCTAATGAAAAAAACACAATTATCTATGTCCATGCTAGATATTGTGATCTATTATCATAATGTATCAAACACATGGATAAGAAATGAAGAATACAAATTATAAATTATCCTACTTACTAGATTACACCAAATAGAGATCCAATATTTTTACTACTATAAGGATCCTCATATGGGAAGAAAGAGAGAGATAAATTCATTACCCATTAGCCTATAAACTGAAGAAAAACATATTATGGTAAGGGGGGAGGATTAGAGGGGTTAGATAGTTATTTTATTTTAAAATGAGATATTATAACATTGTTAAATTAATTAACAACAACATCACCATTGATCCACTATGAATCCACTAGATGGTACATGGTGAAATCATGTTCTTATAAGTCTCCAATGGATGGAATCTGGGATTCCACCAGCAGGTTGGTGGAACCTGTAGATATTCAGATATTCAACCATCCTACAATGGATAGTCGATGGCGTCAAGCTACCACCAGCAAACCAAATAAAATTACTTCAATCTATTAATGAAAAAAAATAAAAAAAAATGTTTGTATACTTGATTCCATATATCAAGGTGTAATAATTATCCCCACTATAAAATCTTTATATCCTTATAAATCCTAAATATCATAAACCTATGAAATGATAAGGAAATTACTTTATTAATATTTCCTCACACACCCATTTATAATATTTTCCCATACCATACAACCATCTCACTTGATGAAATGGGATTATCTTTCCACACATCATGTTATCCCATCATTATGCTATCTAAACGTGTCATTCAATCTTTGAGGTGATAGCTTCAATCTCAATATCATCCCAATAAATCATGTAAGACAGGTCCGGTTGATACTTATTTGATAGGGAAACATGAAACACGTCATTGAAATAATTTAAATGAGTAGTTAAGTGTAATTGATAGGCCACATTTCTAATATTTTTTATAATCCCAAATGTGTAGACATGAAAAGGGAAAAAATAACCTCTTTCCTGAAACATAAATGTCCCAACTGAGGGGAAAATATGAGAAAAACCTGATCACCTACCTCAAACTTATGAGGATGAGGATTTTTATCAACATATGATTTTGATGATGTCTAAGTTTCATTGATTGTTTTTGATGAAATGTACAACATCAGTCATCTATTGAATGATTCTCAGTCCAAACAGGGACCGTTCACCAATTTTTTCCAAATAAAAAGGTGATATTCTATAAATACCATATAAATCCTCATATTAAACTATCCTAATTGAATCTTGATAAAAAAAATTATATAAAAATTCCTGTAAGGGAACTTACATCCCCCAAGATCCACTAATTTCCAGAAAATATTTCTAAAGCATAACTTCAGGGATTTCTATGTGTTGCACAATTTGGCCATCCATTTGGGTATAATACATTGTGCTTATTTTCAAATGAGTAACCATCACTAACTACAATCCACTCCAATCCCAATATGTCAATTAATGGATATGTCCAAAATGATATTTGATGTCATAATGTGATGACTAACAATATCTCACACATAGATTTTCCAAAGATTCTATATATTCATCAACACCTTGATAGGTAGGAAATGAACATATTTTATGAGTCCATTAATAATCAACCATATCACATCCTTACAAAAATAAGTTTGATGTATCTGAATTATAAATTCCATAGATATCTCTTACCATTTCCACACTATAATGGTTAATGATTACAGAAAATAGGCATTCCTATGATTCTTCACCTTAATTCTCTATCATGAATAGAATTGAAACACAAAATCCATAATCAATCCCCTTATTCTTGACCACTAGTATTTATATCTCTTATTATGATACATCAGGGTATTTATAGGGTGAAAAAAATAATTTGATTAATTTTTATCACCCAAAAATTCTTTTCATGGGTCTATCAGAACTTTTATCCAAACTCAATAGTGAAAAACTCTGTTGAGAGACTGATAACTCTCACCTATGTCCTCCCCACCTTACTTATTTTTTCTAAAGTACTAAAAAACCATATCCTCTAACTTTCTAAGAAAAATAAGATCATTCATAGATTACAAAACTCAATAAAAACTAGAAAACCTATCCATAAACTCCCCCTTTATTCAAGGACATGTAAGAAAAAACCCATCAAGAACCACTCTACCACTAATTCCATCACTATCTGAGTTGGTAAATTTATTCTTAAAATTTTTATGACCAAATTTACAGATCCAAGGTTATATGAAATATCAAAATCAATGGTCCACAGTTACTCCACATAGTTTATTTTTCCCAATGTTTAGGTCTATTAGAGTAGATATATAATTTATAAACTTATGGCCTGGATACACTATAAACCGCTCCCTGAGGTGGCAGTGGATATATGTATTTAGATAATATATCCCTACCACAAAATAAATTTTATTAATGTTTTATTTAATATAATTATAGAGGAACAAGATAGATATATATGCTATACATGTCTCCCTCACATTAGAACACAACCAAAACCCATACTTGTCATTTCATTGTAAACATCATATCCAAAACACTACTCATAAATGATCATGATTTGAAAGTCAATGTCACATTCAACTCCTCAAAATTTATCATGAATTTGTTAATCCAAAAAAACATAAAACAATTATATGTGAACTCTATTTTAGGAGATGCAAGCTTATATAATTCTCAAATAATGTTCTTGTAATAACTACATAATCCAAAGAAACTCTAAATATTAAACACATTTTTTCCTCTCAATACATTAATTATCAAATTTTAATATATCCACTAATACACACTTAAAATAAATTATATTGCCCATAAATTTGACCTATTTTATTTATAATTGTCATTTGGATAGATTCTTATACAGGCAATACTCTTTTAAGATCCCATGAATGATATTTGAATGCTTTGCATGATACTTTTATGATTTGGAATAAACAAGGATATTATCCACAAAACACCGTGAAAGAATAAAAAAACATATGGATGATAATAATCATCAGTACCTTAAAAAACATACAAGAATTAGTAATTAAAAATGCACTAACTAGATACTAAAAATACCTATACATGCTCTGGAATTCCATCATTGAAATAACATTATCTTAGACCCTCAAATGGTGGAACCCTGATCTCAAATAAATATTTGAAAACCATGGGGATCCCTTGATATGATTAAAATGATTATCAATTCTTGTAAAGGGATATTTTTTTTAAATATCACTTGTTTTAGTTTCTAGTAATCAATATAAATCCATAGACTTCCATTCACCTTCTTTAGGAAGAGTTCTAGATATACCCATGGGGAAATTCTAGGAAAAATAAATCCTATAGAATCCTGGTCCTTAAGATGAACCCTTAATTATTGAAACTCAATGGGTTTCATATGGTATAAATATAAAATATGGGCCTCATCCCACGAATTAAGTATATAGTAAACATCACTTTACTCCGAGGGTGAAACCTAGAGAAATCACCATGAAATGTTTCGGTATACTCTCTCGCCAACATAGGAAGAGGGACACTATGATATGGTTTAGTAGTGTCAAGAAACATCTCTAAACACACACATGAGATCATATACACAGTAAATAAAAAAGTCTTTCTCCCCATTATATGGGATCACATTCACCCTAGGGAACATGAGTTGCTTCATTAGAAGAAAGAAACTAAAATTAATGATGATAATAATCTATCTGGGCTTTATAGATAATCATTAAATCCATGGAAATGATGAGATCCAAGATGATAAGATCTATAATTATAAAATCACACATGGTTTCATGGCCAGTGATCATAACCTAACACATAGTACATCTAAATCCCTAGTTTCACATCTTTCCCAAAATAGTGGAAGGAGTCATTATTAAAGGCTTAAGATTGTTCATAATCCCAACACATTGATAATCTTGGATGATAAAAATTAACAATTTTCACTAGATCCAAGTAACTACATAATGATGAAGGATACAATAAATAGTATACCTCTCCTGGTTTTTGGTTCTTCCTCTATCTCTTTTAATGAACACTATATTATGTACAGACATACACCATCATCTTTTCCATTCTCAATCACCCTTGGACAAAATATAGAATCCCACACATTGTTTCTATATCAGATAAAAACTGAGAGTTCATTGTGAAGTTTGGTACATATTTACTTCATTATGATTTTGTTTCATCCAAAGGTTTAATATGACTAGATTTCGCACAATATTGGAATACACATGGATTTTCCTTAAAATCAGGCTTTTGGTGACTCTTTCTCTCACAATGGGAATAGAAAACATGTCAAATCACTGATATCTATTTTACACTAGTTTCACTTCCTTGGTATTTTTCAAAATGTTTCCTCTCTACCCAGATGAAAAACTATCTCTACCTCCTGTTGTCACTTATGATTTAAGGAAACATGTCTTGTAAGATATATTTTCCTCAACTATAGCTGCATTGTCTACAATATGTATAAAGTTATATAGGAACATACAAATAAACACAGACATGATTTCATATCTGAAGCACATTTTAGAAGTCCACATCATGAGATAGTCATTATAAACAATATTTTGTGATAGTTTCACCAACCTAGATGACTGGGTAAAATAATCAATTAAAGAATGATCTCCCTACTCCGACATTACAGACTCCCATGCATTCTCCACTATATGTTTAATAGGATAGAACTATGTATTGAAGGATTTATTGAAAGTTGTCCAGGTGAGATCTTAATGAAAATTGTCTTCTACAGTAGATTGTTATCACTTCGTTCCTTATCCTTCATCATTATAATTGATTTAACCAACCTTTGAGTCTTATGGAATTTTCAAAATATAAAAAATAATATCAATCCTCTTAATCAATTATTCTGATTCTTAGGGTACCTTATCCCAATGGATTGTTTTTTAGTTGTAATCATGGAGTTATGAATAATATTCCCAACCCCATTCCAATTAAAAAAAATGGTGCCATGGATCAAGGACTAGATTTTTAAAACTACATTTTCCACTAACACTATGTCAACTAGGGGGTTCGATAGTGGGGATCATGATGTCAATTCCTCACTAGAATTTAGTGATGTTATTAGTTAAGGATCCATATTTTATGGAACAAGGAGAACAAAAATCATTAAGAAAAAAATTTTAATCCTTACTCAAATACATAATTTTATAGAAATGATTCTCAAATGGTTAAAATAATAAAATAATTTAAGACAACCTCATAATTACCAAGGAAAAATGTGGGTTTTCGCATAATTGATCTGTCTAGGAACACTCCCACACTACCTCTTGAGTAACTAAATTCCTAGGTAAAGACTATAAAAAAACTTGAGTACATGTTGGTGATATATATTCATGACCATATTATTTATCAATAATATATAAATTTGGTACCATATTATAACAGACCAGCCTAGTTTAACCCATATTTTCACCGGATATGGCATACCACATGGCTCAATGCATGCTCTCAATCACTATGTCCTGGTGAAAAGAACATGGGATTCATAAAATGAAAAGTTATAATGATTTAACCCTTAACAAACATGTGATAGTATAGAATCAAATCGAGTATCACATAAAATATCCAAAGATACATCATATTTAAAAATAACAAAACCATAAATGTAACATCCAATGAGGGGATAATAAGGTATATATATAAAATTTGAAGACCATCAACCTAGATCCAAAATCAACCCATATTTCTATCATTGTGTGGCCATATTCCACACCCCTCCTCAAACACCATAACGGAAAAATATATATTATTAACATCCTTTATAGGAAACTCATCCCTTCAAATATATACTACAAAACCAAGGCTATAAATAATAAATTTTAATATGACATAACAAATATCCATGGGGAATAATAAGATGATAAAACTATTTTTTAGTAATCAAACTCTATATCATGTTTGAAAAAAAATAAAATGAACATGATCATAATTTATATATAATGAAAAAAGGGGGAAATCACAACATAAGGGTATATAGAACTAAGATATATAAACACTAGCTGGTGTAGGAAAATCCTAATTTATTATAAACTCCATCCCTATAAAGGATACCCACTCACATCCATAGAATCGTATACCCATCATCTAGTGATAGATCACTCAACTATAGCTTGTATATGTCTGGTCTTCCCAATACCCTAAGATCTTATAGATGAGATACTACATCATTAATACATTCATGAAACCGTATGAATTTTGTATAAAATATTTATGAGGAAATTCAATTTAACTTTCAAGTCCATACTTTCATAAAAAAAAATCTATATTAACACAACACCACATTCATTTTTGAGAAAAAATTTCCACATCAAAATAAGATTTTAGGTATTTTGACAAGCACATAATGTGAATCAAATAGTTTTAAAATAAATCTCCCATTTTAGATATCATTTCTATAACCATAAAAGATAAAATTAACCTCTCGTGGATTTTATATCATTAATTTCATAAATCAAAACCAAAATAAACCATAATTCCATTAGGCATGATATAATATAGATCACATAATATGGACACATACCTAATGATATATGGAAACTTCATCTCCTTCTAGACTAGTGATAGTATAGGAAGAGATCATATCACATAGAACCTAGATCCAATCGAAAAAATATCAATTACATATTCCCATGCTAGATCTAGTGTTATAGTCTCATAAGGTATCAAACCCATTGAAAACAAGAGAAGAAAATATATTCGAAAGGATTACACTTTCTAAATTGTACTAAATGAAGATACAAGATTCTAATTGGCATTAATATCTTTTAACGGTTATAGGGGAGATCCAAAATCATCACCAAAGATTCTCAATATTGAAAACAAATCATATTAGGTTTGAGAGATGAGGATTAAAGGAGTTAATTTTTTTTTCGAAAAAATGACTTATTCTCACCTAATTAGTCACAGGCCCAATAATGTCAATGATGATCCCCTAGGACTCCACTATATGGATATTGGGTATAGGCAGAAATAATATACACCTAGGTCTCCACTGGGTAGACATGGGAATTCAACTAAACGTCGGTGGCCCTCACCGGTGAGTTGATGGCCTCATAATTCCACCAATGAGATGATGAAACGACTCCCAACATTAAAATGGCTTGGAATTCGAAAATACCAAAAAGATATACTATACCAAATTCTATATATCTAGGTGTAAAAATATGTATGTATATTTTTAGTAATTTTATAGGAAGAAAAATTCTATTATCATATGGCATCAAATAACTCATTCTTATGGATAGATAGAAGGAGGTTCTTGACTAAATGTAGAATGAGCATGAATGAGTAGATCAATGATACATAGATTTTTCAATGTATCCATAAAAATTATAGAAAAAATATTCACACACTATTCAGTAAATATGAGTAACAGGAAATGATGAATGGGATTGTGATGATAAATTTTAAATGAATAGAACTCATATGTTGTTGTATCAATGAAGATGAATTGACAAATAATAACAGGATATTGTTTTTATAAAAAGAGGGAAAATATAAGAATATATTATTCTTATTTATAGGATCATACATTCTTCAAAATTCATTCCTCAGAACAAGTTATTTCTTCTATTTAAATGACATTGTAATGGGTTGGTTCTAGTAGTTTTACAAGTTCAAGGTTTCACCTTTACTCAAGTTTTAAAATGGATAATAACAATGACACACTATGGATGTAGTTATCTTTTAAGGGGAAACAATTCATTAACAAATATTTTGAGTCCATTTTGTTTTGATATCATTGAGTATATTTGGAGAGTATTTCATAATAAAAATGACAATTGAATGGGTATTTAGATGACCATACACACTAATCCACCCACTTTATGCATTCATCACTACTTAGCTAATCCAATAATTGATATCAAATCATATACCCACTCTATATTTCTTATTATGTGATTGGTACAGGGAAACATAATATTATTAATAGAAAATACATCACATCATTTTAAGGAAAATCGATTCATTCATAGAAATGTAAGATGATAACTTATATTCTTTCTACGGGGATTAATGTTTTTTAATCTATGCAATACATATTCTAAACACTATATGAATCCTCATTATGGTCCCTCGAAATAAAAAATAATGAAAATAATGGGAAGTCCAACAATTCCCGGTTATACTGTTTATCAAAAATAGATGAAAATTGTCATGGGATACATAATTTCTAATTCAATTTTCAAAAACATTTATAAATAATGAAAAAAATTGAAAAATAAAAAGCTACCAATTAGTTTAAATTTTTTTGCATACTTTTGAATGTAGGTTCATGGACTAATTATGAATTCTTTTCCCTAGTAAATCTGATTGTTCACCCAATAAAAGTTTTCAGAAAAAAATATTAATAATATTAATTTGGTAAAAACATGTATGATAATACTTCCATAAAAATTTTGTTCCATGATATTATCACTATGAAATAAGGATCCTGAGAAATTCACCATTGATTAACTTCATTGAACCATTATTAATTATGAAATGAAAGTAGTAATAAAATTTAAAAGTAATATAATTTTGGTAATGTAAATTGATCTCAAAGCATTCAAAGGTTCGAATATAGTGGAGAATCTATAATAATCCAAATAAAATTAAAACTTAGAACATTATGCTAATACTCTTTCTGTTATGTCACGAAATATCATAAAAGGAATAAGGGATAAATACAAAGGAAAATATCATTTTTAATGTATTAACAATTGTAATTTTCTCCATTTCTAATCCAATTTTCCAGTGAGAAATCAAGGGAAAATAATATTGAATAATATTTCAATAACATCATTAAAGAGAGATAAATTTTAACTTATTATAAAATTTGATAAGAATCTGATTTCATATAGTTCTCTCAAATTTAACATTATATCTCTTAATAAAGGTAAATCAGATAGTGGAGAAAGGTGTGATGATGATGAATATTATCTTAGTGGTGTCTCCTAAATAATTCTCATTTCATATGATAATGAATACGTAACCCCATCAAAAGATGGGTGAAAAACAATAGTGAGTGTGATATAAATAAAATATATATTTCTAAACATATACTATATAAATGGAAATCAAAATTTTATTAAATGTAATGGAAAGTAAGATAGAAGAAAACACTCTGTCCAAACGAGGATCATTTAAACGAAATCATCAATTGGTTGAAAATTGCCTTTATCAATGAACTTAAGATACTGAAGCTCGATATTTCAAAAAAATGACAATCATTGAGGAAATAAATTCTTTAATTATCCATTTGGATAAGTATATAGATGAACTGAATAAAAATATTATAGAACTTTAACACAAAAAATAAGAAAATAAATGAAACATAAAAGAATTTGTAAAACAGAATAGTGAATTATCCATATAACCATCAATAATTACACATTCTAAAGAATATCCATTCCATTAAAATATAAATTATATATAATTTTATTTGAAATATTAGATAACTTCTAATAAAGAATCAAAAAAAAAGTTGAAATATTGAACAACGGGTTGGTCTGGAGAAAGAATATAGATATTCTAAAATAAGGAATAGAAAAAATTCATATAATTAGTCTTCAATAGGCACAAATATTCAAGATATAATTCCCAAAAAAATTATTTTTGTTGTATGTGAATTCATGGGTGTGAAACTGATCAATTATAATAACCCATTAAAATATAGTTTTTTTATCAAAATATTAAATTTTTGGTATACTGATGGTTCTGTGGTATGTTTGGACATATGGTATAAAATTTATATTATAATATTTCACTATTTTTACTAATAATATATAAGGAATCAATAAGGTACCATTATCCATAGATGATAACTCATAAAAGACATCAACATCTAGAGTATAAATTTGGGGCAAATAATAGATTTGCAAGGCTACATGAATGTTGTGGAATATATGAAAAATAGGGTAACACCTTATATATATGTTTTTATTTTATTAAATAACAATAAAATATATTTTGGTTGTTTGGAAATAATAAATGTCCATGCAGAAGAGGAAATATGAAAATTTTGTTGATGCATCATTTAAATCATGTAAATCTGATAACTCATTGATTTTTCATAGTAGGTGGTCATGTCATATAAAAGGTGATCCAAATAACATGATGTGTGTTAATAAATGTGGGGGTTTGAATCTTTGTAAATTTTGGTCACACAATGTTAAATGTATTGTAAAAAACATTGGAAAAATCAAATCAATCTAGACAATGTAATTTTTTATGATAGATTACAGCACAACATTTTGAGTGTATCACAATAATATAATCTTGGAAATGGAGTGATATTCAAGAAAACTGGATAAATTGTAAAAATAATAAAATATTTTGATTCTATAACATTGTTTTGAGAACCTGAGAAAATTTGATTCAAATTGGAGATGCATACATATGATGTTACATAAGTAAACAAGAATAAAATAATATATAACCTAAACAACATTATTATCCATTATAAAATAATCTAATATATCTTATAAAAGGATAATATATGATGAATATACCAATTATTGAAGAGGATACAATGACTATTTTAATAACTTTAATAATGTGAAAATGGAAAAAAACAGTCATACGTGAGTTATGTTTCAAACTTTAAAGCCTCTTGAACTAATTAAATCTGATGTATGTGGTTCTATTAATAAGAAGAAAATAGATGGAGTAATATGTTTCATAACTTCCATAACATGTTATATAAGTATAAATTAGAACATGTGATTGTAAAACAATTTATAGGCATTGGATAGATTAAATAGTTTCATAAGATTTATATATCATATAATAAGATTGTACTTAAAGAGATTTATATCAGATAATGGGAGTGAATGTGAGAAACTATTCAATGAATATTTTATAAAATATATAATAAAACATCAATTTAGTGTTATATATACTCAAAAATGGATTGGTTGAATGAAAAAATAGAAATATAGTAAATATGGATATAAATAAGCTAAAATTCATGACACCATATGGTATTAATAGATACAGGATCTCATAAATGATAGTATAATTTAGAATTTAATTATTATAACAACATAATTAGACCTGAATTATAATAAGATATTGTTTAAAAGAAATAAAATGTTATAAACATAATTATTTTTGGAAGTCTATTCTTAATCAAGAAGAAAGATAGCAGTGAAAGAAATTTTGACAAAAACCCAAATATATTGTCTTTCTTGGATAAAACCCAAATAAAAAAACATATATATGTTACAATAAGAATTAAAAAATAATAATTGAATCAGATAATTTTTAATTTCATTTAAAATTATGAATTAATTAGAAATTAAATCACTTTATTTGAAAATGATGATGTTTTATGTTTTATGTATATTTATGAAAATAGAGAAAAAAGACATATTTATATTCTATATTTTAAAATTATGAAAATTAATAATTTCATATAAAATATGTAAATTCGTGTATGAAAGAATATATTTATTTTTATAAATTAATTGGAGAGTAGAATCAATGTGTATAAACAAGAGAGTACTGATGTTCACCACCTATCTAGATAAATTATGAAAGGATGAACCATAGATAGTTGTAGAATTATTTATCAAATAGAGTGGTTTGAATCCATGAATGAAGATATTGGATATATTAAGAATAATTGGATATCATAACTTATTCCTAGAAGTAATGAAAATAATTTATTTATATAAAATAGGTCTTTAAAAATAAGAAGAATGTGAAAGGTTAACTGTCTTGAAGATAGGATATCATGGTTTGTAAATAGTACTCTTAAATATAAGGGATTTAATTTGAAGAAAATATTTCCCCATAATCTATACATGAATCTATTAGAATTTTCAATTTATTAAAGATCATAGAAGTTATAAATTATTCTAAATGGACATTAATTCACGTTTTTAATAGTGAGGTTAATAATTTTTTTTATAGAATAACTGGATTGTTTCATATAAGATTTATATGGTAATACAGAATGTAGGATTATAAAATCCCTATTTTGGTTGGATAAAGCTAAAAGATAATGGTTCATTAATATTTATGAGTATCTAAAATCATGAAATTTCCTAATGGTCCAGTGGAAAACCATATGAATGTGAAAAATGTCAACAACACTTAAATTTTTTTAACTATGTTTATTAATGATATAATAATTTTTAGCAATGAAGAAATATTGTTTGATTAATTCTCAAGGAACATGAAATTATTGTTTAATATTTTAATTTTTAGAGAACTGATATTTTTCTCAAGGATATATATTTTTCAAGTAGTTGGTTATAATATTGTCTCACAGGAAATATATGAAAAGGATCTATTTAATATTTTTGACATGAAGAAAGATATAGGGATGTCAACACCAATTCAGGTGAGTATAATGCTATATAAAGATGATTATGGGATGGAATTTAATGAGAAATATCATAGTTGTTTGATGGAAAGTCTTATGTATTTGAAAACATCAAGGCCTAAATTTGTATATAATGTCACCCATTGTTCCCATTATCAATATCTCTTAAGGAAACATATATTTTGGATAAAAAGAATATTGAGATACATTTCCAATATATTAAATTAACCATTGATGTGTAATTTGATTAATGGGGTAGAATTGAGAGGATTTACTAATGCTGAATGGGAAGGGGTTTTTGATAATAGGAAATTCACATCCCATAAATTATTTTTCCCTACAATAGGTTATGTTTCATGGTATTCAATGAATAAAAAATTATTGAAATGTATCTCTATTGAGGATAAATATTTGGATGTTTCAAAATTATCTAAATAGATGATATGGATGAAAACATAGTCAGATGAACTGAATGTGGAAGCTACATATCCTCTGATTATAGTATTTGGCAATCAAATTAATACTAAATTTTCCAAAATCAAGTACAAAAATCCATATCAAACCACATTAGGATAAATTAGATTTTTCAAAAGGATGGGGTTGAATAGGTTATTATGATGCTAGAATTTTTTCACTCTAAAAAACATTTTTTAGAATTTCATACCATCCCAATCACAACTAGAAAGTTGGAGAATATAAGGATATAAATGGGTGTGAAATGTACTCCCCTTATTGAGGTATGTAACTGTTTAATTTTAATCCTATGTATTTTATTATTCAATTTTTTTTGATATAACTATTTCAATGGAAAAAATGAACATTTCCCCATTTTTTAATTATATTAATGTGTGTGTTGAGTGATAAAAGAATAAAATGCATTTAAATATTGGAATTCCATTATTTTTTGTAAAAAAACCTTGTATTTACATGATTTATTTTGATAAGATATATTAGTTATTAATTTAACCACTCATGTGTTTTACAAAGTGATTTCTCACGTAGACTAGGGATGATTGATTAGTGACTCCTTTACTTTTTGAAAATCAATTTAATCTCTAATATCTATTCACTTTTTTTTTGAAAATCATTAATCGGGAGGGAACTGTTTTGTAACACCCTGAGATTTTACGATATATTCTTATTTAATAAATTGTAGTCTTTTATATATTTTTACATGCAATATTGAGTTTAAATGAACAGTGACATACTATATAATTATTACTCTTTAATTTTATGGATATCACCTTACTGTTGGATTAGAGGGTATGAATAAGACTTAATAAACTATGAAAATTTATTATTTGGTAGGAATTGAATAGGGATACTGATGAGTGGTCTCTCTCCTCCATGAGGTCCTTGATAGTGTAAGCTAGATGTATTAATGCGGACTTGTCCATGAATCTAAAGCACTAGGAGGATGAACCAACAATGAGAAATAACATGGATAGATGATCCAAACATATTATCTCTAGTTACCATCCTTAAGGGAAATATATTAACTAGCTCACTCTTTCAAATAGAATCTAACATTATATTTATGACTCCTTCATATTTGGTAATATGTGAGGGTGAGTTTTCTTTTGTGACCCCAATGTCTTTTGGATTTTTTATGTCCATTGTTTTCTATATAGAAGGAGACTCTCTGAATAGTGGAAAATTCTATCCTTAATGAGCTAGAATTATGGATGAACAACAAAATTAAACTATTTTTTATGCGAACAGGCTCTACTTTCACATGTGAATCTTTCAAGGGCATCATTTCCTCCCCTTGGAAAATATCTTACTAAATCTGTATATTAAAGAATCTCACCCTCAATAGTACCATCCTTTTTCATACATGGTGTGAAGGAAATAGAGTTTTTTATTTTCTTTATCCAAGGTCCAGTCTTGAGTTTCCCCTTATTGCCTTTTCCAATATTGGTTGCCTTCCCCCTGGGAGTGTTCATCTTGTTATTAGTGATGCAATTTGGATCCACTTCTATAGTCCTCATTGATCCTTTCAAAAACCCTACCCTAACCACTCATTTTAAATAAAAATACTATATTTATTTTTTTATTATTTACATACATATAATATGAATTCATTAGTTATAAAGTTTTTATAAATGAAAATAAAAACATTAAAGATAAAAATCTATGTTTTTTTAAAACAATTGGTTTTAAGTTAGAATTTTTTTATAATAGATTAAGTTAAATACTATTTTCGATTTGTTGTAGTAAAATGTATAGAATATATATTTAATAAATTTTTTCACATTCATATAATATTACTTACATGGAAATAAATAAAGGTAAAGTCAGTTTAATGACTAAAAATGAATTTTTGTTAAAAATGGATTTGTTGCATTTTTCACATTTATTTAAAAATTAACTTGTACTACTTGTAGATATTTAATTTTTTAAAAGCGATTATATATTTATAATTTGGGTAATAATATTATATTATATGGTCTACGTAATTTTTTTTATTATGAATACTAATGGAGGTAAAAAAATCAGCACTACAGTTAAGTTTAAAAGGGGTTAAACTATATAAATAATGGTTTAAATAAACTGTAGATTTGTATAGATCTCATTTAATGGTCATATTTAAAACCTATATGAACTAATCATGAAATATGAGTCATTTCTTCATTGTGTAAGTCATTAATATATTTTAATCATATGAACAATTCTAATTATGTCTTCTCTCTCTGTTGTAAAAGGACACCTCCTCACTTATATTACTTTAACTCCAATAGAATTTTATATCTGAATATACCTACCCAATTAATTTTATAAAGTTTTAACAACATCATATTGGTCTTTAATTGATCATAATACTAACCTTTCGTGGCTTAACGTTTAATCCAAATGAGGTATCTTAATGAGGAGGTATAACTCTTAAGAGAGAACAATAAATATTATTTCTTCTTACACCTCCAAAAAATATATAGTATAAATTATAAAATATTTAATTCAGTATATAAAATAAAAAAAATTATTATTTTTCTTATTTATAAACCATTTTCCACCACCTTTCAATCGAACAGAAAATGAAAGTATAACTCATGTATAGTGTGGAATACAACCTCGACATAGGGAAATGATTTATTTTCCATCATCATCATTTCTGGTTAAATATTATAATGGATTTAAAGTTTATATATGATATTTATGAAAAAAATATTTCTTTTAATTATATTATTTTATCCACCTTATTAACATTCTTTCCTTTGGAAAATATTGACATCTCTCAGGTGTACGTGTGGACTACCACCACAATGAGGTGATGTGATTCTTTTTTTATACTTTAAATGGATAGCAATATGGATAGTAATATGGATAGATATAATTAATTTATATGACATATATGATATAATAATGGCACTATAAAGCCAATTACTATTTATATTTCTTTCCTTCCATCCATGAAAAAGTGGAAACATCACTCCTACGTACGTATGGATTACTATGTCCATAATGTGATTTAAATCATCTTTCATCACAATATTATATGAATAATTATTATAGTGTATTTTATGACTAAAAATTATAATTATTTAATGATTAATATTCTTTATATTATGATTCCATGATCAATTTCTCAATTACCTGATCCATCGAACTATAACTAAAATGGAAAACAGATCAGTTTTCACCTGAATGTTAAATTTAAGGAAGAAATTATTAATAGAAGGATAATTTATAAAGTAATGATACAATGTATGTTAGTCATGAATATGGTTTTATAATATATGTATAATAAATATATATATAATAGGATATTCCAATGTATATAAAACAAGATGATATTTGAGGAAAGGGTTTAT
The DNA here is from genome assembly GCA_963277665.1 of Viscum album. Lineage (NCBI taxonomy): Eukaryota > Viridiplantae > Streptophyta > Magnoliopsida > Santalales > Viscaceae > Viscum > Viscum album. The sequence goes on along the minus strand of OY728135.1, from coordinate 1,058,342,398 downwards.
ATTATAATATATTTTCTTATGTGGATTATCTATACTAAATTCACAATGAATGAAATTATATAGATTATCTTATTTAAATATCTTTTATTTTTTAATTCACTAGTTATTATTTAAATTTTTCTAGTATTAGTTTCATTTTTTATCTTATGTACTTAAATTAAGAAAATATTTTTAAATAAATTTTGACATTATTTTATATTTGTCCTTCAAAATTTTTCTTTGATGACTATACATGTACAAAAATATGAATGTTATTACCTATTTAATAAATTTATGAAAAATGTCATTTTCAAATCCACTTAATTTATTTTCAAGAGGCTAATGAATGGATCATTCTAATTTTTTTAGAATAATTCATTTCAGAATTTTTGGAAAAGCATGAAAAGAAATTTCTCTTTTAACATATACAATATAAATTTATTTTTAGAATATAATAACTATTAATTACCTTGAAGATTTTTTTTTTAAATTATCCATTGTAATTTTCAAATCATATCAGATTCCCAATAATTTTTAAATTTTAAATTAAAATTATATCATGAGAAAATGATATTTTTATCATTTTTTCAAAGAAAGGTCCAACTTTTCATTTTAAGGAATTTTTCTTCTATGTAAACATCCTCTAAGTATTATTATGATTTAATAGGATTAGGATCCTATAATACCATTCGATTTTTTTTGATCTCTTATGATGATGATGATGATGATGATGATGATATATGAATTATTCTAATAAACCCATTTCTTTCCAGTAGTTTAATTAAGATATAAAGAAACCTTTATAAAACCCATATATTTTCCACTGGTTATGAAATGATGAAATGAAAAAAATTACTAAATTTTCTTCTTTTCCAGGGGATATGATTTGGTTATTTGATACATGTCTTGTACTTTTTCCCCCACATATGTATGGTTTTTAAAATGTGATGGGCGGACACAAAATTATATAGCCTCAAATTCATTGGGTGGATATGAATATATCAGGAGTTAATTTGGATTGTAAAAATAAGTGAACCCTTTTCAATAAGCTATTATATCTAAAAAGATAATATTGGGAATGAACCTTGACTAAGGAAATGATGAAATTCATAGAAAACAAAATACACCATGATAGCCATCGCATTTATCCTTGACTAAGGAATTTTTTTCCTAGGCTTATATATTTTCCAAAAACCTATAACTTTTTATTTTGATATGTTCTCATATATCATGATTGATTGTTACTGATTCCACACACTTATTACTTATGAATTTTATTATGGAAAATCCTTATTCCATGATTTATTGAAAATTATATTTGACTGACTGTGTAAGATATTTATATGTTATGTTCACATTATCATAAAATTGTGCCTATATAATTCTTTTTTGATGATAATTGAATGATATATATTATGTTTAACCTTAAAAATAATCTGATTTTACCCTTATTTATGTATCTTTTCACCATGATATGAAGACTATTATTAAGTATCGTATTTCTAATATGTTTAATGTTGGATAAGTACTTAGTGGGATATGCTAATTATATTTTATGAAATAAGATGATTATGGATGTAGTCTCCAAATACACAACTCCTTTTTATTCCCCAAGAATTTATTATTCTTATGTTTATTGAGAAATCATTAAAAATGATGTAATATTTTTTTATTTTATAATCATGGTGGCTTGGTTGTTATCATAGAATATTTTAATATTTTCTCAAAATTAAGATTAGAAAATATTTTGAACAACCTAGAGATAAATATAAGTATAGAATAACATGGAAAACACTGGTGATGAATATATTGTGTGGGTTTCCTAGAAAATACATATCTATCTAGATAATAAAAAATGGAAGTGTCTATAACACATGTAACATCCCTGACCCAAAACCACCTTCAAACAATTCTATAGTTTTGAGGGCTACTGGACCTTAAGCACACCTCCTTCAAATCCAAAGGCTTCTGGATTGAAATGAGGGTGTGAATAAGGTATATTGGGGAGGTTATACCCAATTTGGAAGATATAGTAATAGTCTGAGTAATAATATATAACATGAAATAGAAATAAAAGGCTTTGTAGACTTAAACAATACCCACCAATGGCAGAAGCACAGTCAATAACGATAAAAAATGGATGAATAATTGAATAAACAGTGTAAGTGAGGAAAAAACTAAATATACCACTTGTATCCATTTATTAGAACATGTATCTAAAATGTAATAGGTCATACATGTCAAAATAAAGAAACAAGGGTCAACAATTAATTATTTTGTCATAACACATCAAATTTATTATTTTTTAAAATTTTATTTATAGTCTAAAGAAGACCCTTGGTCTTCTCTCAAGGAGAATTAGTGGCTTATAGTGTGTATTTTTATTAATAACTACAAAACTAGGGGAGTTATTTTGAATAAAAAATTAAAAATAAAATGAATTAATAAAAAAGTTTAATAGTTTTAAAAGAAGTGGATTTTGAAAAATATATGATAAGTATGTGATCATTACTAAACTACTACACCCATTGAAAAGATACTTATTCTCAATGGATTATTTGGGTTTTTGTAATCCTTTGGTTGAGGGTTAACTTTGAATTTCGGTACCTATGAGCCTCTAAAACAATGAAATTAAATCTAAAACCTTAAATAATGACCATGTAGTAATGTTACATCCCATTAATACATTTTAACTTTTTTCAAGGAACTATGAAATCTCCATTTTTTGGCATAGGATATGATTCTTATGTTGTCGAATCGAAACACCACAAGTCGCACACATTAAATTTCACAGTGATTGTTTATAAAATAAAATGTGTTTAAATTAAATGAATCAAAAAAAATTGGGTAAATATAAAATAACAATTAAAAATAAAAAAACACTATAAATGAAGAGATTTTTTTTTCAGAACCCCCTCTTCCAATTTGTAGCCCTCTCATAATGATCATGCAATGTTTGACCCACCATCGTGAGGAGGAGGAAACTTGTGTGGAAATCCAACTTCATCTCATATCTCCCTTTGAGGACAAGAAGATCCAAATCCTCCAAATGTATTAGGTTACTCCTAGAATACTCCAAAATATCACCATCATTCCTCATAGTTGGACTTGATAATGAGGTCTCCATGGTGCCCTTTTATAGCCATATTGGGATGTGGTTTTGGGCAACCAGTCATTGAGATACCAATTATGTTTCGTTTTGCAGTTAAGAAATTTTATTATCTCGGCTTAGAAAAAGGATAAAACTCATTTTTAGTAATATTAACTGTCCACATGTAAAATTTAGTGGTTATTGGATATCATTAATGAGAGATATTTTCAAAAAACTAAACCTAACATTTAAATTCTTGATAGTAGTGTGATAAAATAAAAAGCCACAAAAATAAGTTATTCTCAGTGATCATGGAAAAAGTTTGTAATTAATTATATTAGAATAAACCTCATGGAGAAGAATGATACCAATTTGAGAAAATAATTCAAAAGTAAAAAAGGTCACTAAATCTCTAGGTATGTGTGTTATAACCATTTCATACTATACTTTCATCTTTCTATCTAGTAAATAAATATTGTTTTTAAAAAATCTCAGTTGATCATGTCCTCCGAACATGCCCAATAGCCATTGCAGTCCTATTCCAAGACCCAATCAATAATGCATTTGCAAAATTCAAACCTTAAGCACAGGACCAAGATATCTCCATTTCTTGCACATTTCATCACTCCCCTTGTTTATTTATTTATTTTTTAGTTTATATTTTTAGGGTGTACAATAGTAAGATAATAGATACACAAGTATATGTCAATGCAAAACAGTAATGAAACAGATCATATAAGGAATGAACATATAGAAAAATCATTTTGGAATGATAATAAAAATTAACTTATCTTATATCTACATTCTATTATGTAATAAATATTCAAAATTAACGGAATTGTGTAAACATTTTATAGATAAATTTAGTGTCACAATTTTCCCATAAACTACTAAAAAAGGGGTGCCATTATAATAAATGGTTTCAAAGGGATAAAACAATTTAAACTATTTAAAAAACCCTATTTTCTAGAACATTTCACACCTAAATGTGAAATTCATACTAAAATAAACAAGCTATTAGTGAAAAAAATATTAACACAACTTGAAATATTTAAATTTCACGCACATTTTAAATAATTTCCATGATTAACTGGGCATAATTTCCCATGATTTAGTGGTCATAATTTTCCATGATTTATTAGGAATCAAAAATGAATATTATGGTATAAAAGTGTGGGGGAAACAACACTATTTAGTGAGAGAGAAGGATAAAAGGATAAAAATGATGACAATTACTAACTAACATAGGAATATTTCCATCCCTCGACACCAAATGTGTGTATTACACTCAATATAATAAAATTGAATAAGGGAAAAGAGGATAAAAACAGGCGTGTTTAATTGGTTGGTTGCTTAATGAAATTGGACTTCCTCCATCAAGGACTTAAAAATGGCTTCATGAATGTTTTTAAACTACTACCTAATTAATTTAAAGGTTTTTTTGTTTGTTCATTTTGAAGCTAGATGAAACATAAGCCTTACATTAAAAAGGAGGCCATTTTGCCCAATTTTTAATTGAATATTAAGGATGAGGATGTCCTGGTATTTCTTGGTTCTCTCCTTATAAATCTAAGATTTCTCATTTGAGTGTCTTCACATTTCATCAATCTCTTGAATCTTTAACATCATTTTTTCACATACAGCAGAAAAAATATAATTTTCTTATTTAATGTCCTAATAGGACTATTGATCTCTCTCAATAGGGAGGTAAAAACTCTTCCAAAAAACTGGCCAATATGGTGACACTCTAATCAGAATTTTTTAGGTAGTGCAGTAAGCCCATAATGAATCCTCGAGTCTAAGACTCCAATATTTTCGGTTGGGTCGAACCATTTTTTCAAGAATTTGTTTTAACTCACTAATCAACAGCTCATCTTGAAAATTTGTCTATGGGTTATATATAGTAGACACTCTATGACCAACCCGTAACTCATCATTAATTGACTAAATTGTCCATTTGTTAAAATAAAACCCTGGTCAAAGATTATGATCCTACGTAATACAATCCAACAAAATATATGGGTTCTTAAAAATTACACTTCTGTCTTGGAATAATCTATCCTCATGGATTATGCCTCTACTAATTTTTACACATAATCAACTTCTATAAGAATATAAAATCTTCTAAAGGGATTTGAAAACGTCCCAATAAAGTGAATTCTGTAAACACAAAAAAAATCATGGATGATCAATGGACATTTTGAAATTTCATTAATATTAGATACAATACCCATTATTCCAAAATAATGAAAATATTTATAGAAATCATGGGCACCCCAAAATATTGTTGTCCAAAAGATACCAGAATCAATGACCTTGTGAGCAGTAATTTAGGAACCAATGTGTCCCTCATTAGAAATATTTTGTCATAACCTAAGGAGAAAATGAAACTCTTCATCAGGAACTCAACACTTATGGGATTGATCACAACATGGGCACCAATGGTATGAATAATCCCAAATGTACCAATAAGACCCATGTTTTAGATGATCATCTTGGCCTTTTTTGTAATATGTAGAAATGAAGGATGCTAAAAAATAATTTTCAATTATAGAAAAACATGGAATAGAATCTGCCACACGATACAATTTCTCATCAGAAAACATGTCATTTATGGGAATATAGGGGGATGAGTCGATGTATGAGGATGATAGGATCCCAATGATATTTTCGTCCACCACATTTGATGCTCTTTTTTATACATAATTTCCAGATAAAATTTCTAAAACATGTGAATTCATAAAATGAGATGTTGTTTTCCATATTATTTTTAAGGACATATTGAAGGGTTGCATGATATAAGAACATAATTAATTTGGACATTAAAAGGTATGACCTAAATTTATCTAGGGAAAACACAATTTCAATGAATTATTTTTTAGTTATGGTGTATATTTCATTGGCATGGTCTCATGTGTATGAGGAATATAATATGATTTGTGGATTTTGATTGAGTCGTTGTGGTAAGAATTTCCCAACTACATAACTATAGGCATCACACATGGTTTCAAATGATAAATCTCACTAAGGTGGTTGGATTACCAGTGGTGATCTGAGACTCTATTTTAATATATTAAAATATTCCTCCGTATACAGTGAAATTTTCTATGAAAGCATCCTTGAAATAATCTAGGTAATCTGAAAAATTACTAACCATGCATCATTGGAATTCACCTAGATCATTTCACGGACCAACAAGAGTCCTCATATATTCAAATATTCCAAAGGGGAAGTGATGGTCAAATTTTTCTGATCCTCTATGGCGAATATAGATCTGAAAATATCCAGAATACCCATCATGGAAATAGTAGTGGTACTTTCATGCTAACTACTCTAGAATCTGATCCATGATTGAAAATGGGAAATATTCCTTCCTAGTGTGTTGGTTTAGTTGATGATTGTCTATACAGACACACCAACTATTCTACATCAGGGTTGGAACCAATTCATTATTTTCATTTTTAATTATCGTAAGAACACTTTTTTAAGAAACTATATACACTAGACTAACCCATTGGCTATCATAGATAGGGAAATGGTTCTAGAAGAAAATAATTTTGTTACCACCATTTTAAAAACATATATGAGGTTTTGGTTCGGTCAATGTTGTGTGTGACTCATTGGGTTTTTCACAACAATTAATAATACATGATGTCTGCAAATTGATTTTCTAATACCATTATTGTCATTCAGTTCCAATCCCAAAGCTTTTTATACTCTCTCAAATGGTCAAGAATTAGTAATTCTTGCTCTAGAGGGAGTGAACTAGGAATGATGACATGAATCTTGTTTTAATTCTCAATATATGATTATTTCAAATTGTTAAGTAGTGGTTTAAGATTCCGTTCAGGTAGATTTTGGATTTATGGGATTGAATGTGAAGGTGGGAGTTCAATGATCTCATCTAACTACTCGATGGTAACATCCTCAAATAAGGAATGAACTTTTACAAGATTATCAATATCATTGATGGTAATGTGATCATTAGTGTTCAAGAATTAATCTGTTAACAAACATGCCTTACATTTTACGAAACCGGTACCATATTATATGAAAGATTAATTTCTTAATCACTTCTATTAATTATGAAAAATCTGGAAGGCTTGGAGTGGGAAAATTTTTTTTAGGGGAATTTATTACATCAATTGTGTTAACTAAAAGTGATGAATTATATTCTGAGGGGTTCTTCATGGCATCAAGGATTTTGAAGTATAAATTTTCACCAAAAAAATGATAAATAATGTACCATTATATAAATTAATTATGGTTTTTGTTGATTTAATGAAAGGATTCTCTAATATAATTAGGGTATGTCCATTCATCATATCATCTTCCATTTTAAGCACATAAAATTCAACAAGAAAATATAAAAATTTTAACTTAAAAAAACAACCTCTAACACACTAGCAGGGTGCACATTACTCAGGTTTTCAAGTTGAATAAAAATTTTTGGGGCATTTAGCTCCATAACCTTCATTAAATATAAAATGTATTGAAGAATCACATTTATTAAAACACCCAAATCAATCACAACAATAGAAAAAAATACCCACATATAGTGAAAAAATCAAGAATGTACCATGATCATTGAATTTAGTTAGAATTTATGGCTCTATCAATGATGAGATATTCCGCACTAATCTCACCTTATTATCAACACAAATATTCTTTCAATGTGTATACATATCTATTAGAAACATGCCATATCTTGGAATTTTATTCACATCATCCATCAAGGGGATGTTAAACTAAACTTTTTTTAATCATTCAAAGATTTATTGATCAAGTTAAATTTATTTTTTTTAGGTTTGCTGGTCCTTTAAAGATATGGAAGAGTAATTGTTGCTCTAGGCATCTCATTGAAAGACACACTATTTCTTTAGTGGCATTTTTCTCTAGATTATGATTTTTATTATTTGGGTCATTTCAGATGGTTGGAATGGAAGTTTCCTCTATAGGGTATGAATGTATTGGAGTGTTATTTATGAATTATAAGTTGAGTTCCACTATAAAGGGTTATGGGCCTTACATTTCCCATATCCAAAAGGTTTAAAAGTGGATAACATGATTGTTTACCTGGAACATGACTTTGTATTTCCCCCACAAATTTTTCTAGTTTCTTCAATTAGGTTTTTACATCTTGTATGCTAGCTTGGGTGGTTTATTGAAATTAAAGATTATTGGAAGCCATTTGTTTCATCGTGTTTTCTAGGCCAGTCTCTGGTTTTGGAGCGGGTTGTTTGAAAGTAAATTTTTCTGGTAGGAGAATTCTGGGAGGTGGTGGTGGATTACTAATATTCCCCAAGTGTAACCAAGAATGTTGAGGTTGGTTTATATAACCTCCTTTATTATAGGTTTGGTTTTTATTCCACTCAGATTTGGATGGATAGTATGGTTCTTTCCTAATAGGTTTGTTATGGGGGGTCATAGAAATATCCTCTCACAACTCTAAGAAGTTCCTCTCTATTGAGGGAATTATTTAGAATAGAGGGTATCGATAGAACTGATATAATAATAGATGGAAGAGGATATTTTTATTTCCCTTGTGAAAGTGGAAGTTATCAAATAAGGTCACTTACCTTTTCAAAATTTGTGTCCACCTTCTTCTTGAATTTAGTACTATTTACCTCTTGGACACCATGAATGCATACATTAGACCTAGAACTGAATTGTTTATTATTCAATGCCATGTTCTCATTGAGGTTATATATGACGATTATTGATTTGGAATCTAGATCCCCACCAGAAGAATCATTAATAATATTAAAATCAACTGGAATTAATTCTTTATTAAATAACTGTACTAAAATTTGATCACTTATTTGGTAGTGTGGAGAACATGAACAAAGACTTTTAAATATTTCCTAGTATTCATGAAGTGTTTCCCCTTATGATTGTATTATTACAAAAATTTATTTCATTATTGTATTAGTTATATAGGAAGGGAAATATTTTTCTATAAAAAGTTGTTTCATGTCATCACAGCCTCTAATTGGAGAATTAACATAATATAACCAATCCATTACATTTTCATCTTATGAGAAAGGGAATTACCTCAGCTTTAATTTTTCTTTATCATCATTAGTAGGTTTTAATACCGAACACATTTAATGAAATTATTTTAAATTCATATGTGGGTCTTCTCCAGCATGTCCATGGAATCTTTGAAATAAGTGAATTACTTCGGATTTTAGTTCAAATTTAGGTGTTTCTCCCTATATTTGAATATAAGTGGATTTGATATCAACATCAGGTTAGGTTAGCCTTTTGTGTGTTCTATTATTTTCATCCATGTAATACAATTTATTTTATGTTTTATCTTGGGTTCCAGAATAAAAATATGGATCAAGAAGAGCCCTAATGTTTTGGGTGTCCTCATTCAAAGGGTTCTCTTGTGTGTCTCAATGTCGTAGACGTAGGATCCCCTTTGTTTCTAGTTCTAAAGGTTGAACATCTCCTAGGGTAGAGCATTACATGCACAGAACCTATAGATGAAATAAATTATAACACAAAATACTTTTAAAGGAAAAATATAAATAAAATAAATATTAACAAAACAAACAAAAAAATAATAAAAAACATGCACTAAAAACCAATTCACACCTTGGAAATTACGCTAAAATTAGATTTCATTGTCGGCAAAAATCAAATTGATTATGTTTTTAAAGTTTATTTATAATCTCGGGAATAACCTAGGTCATTTCTCATGGAGAGATGGTAGTTTATTGTTTTTATTTTTTAATAAGAATTGTTAAAACAGGTTGTGGTTTAGAAAATGATTTTAAAAAAAATGACATAATTAACAAGTTTTAGAGTTGAAAAACTAGTGTATTTTAAAAAATATATATGATAATGATGTGATCATTTTGACGTTACTACAACACTTTAAAAGATCATTATTCTTAATTTATTTTTTGTTTTTTGGTGGAATCCTTTGGTTGAGGGTTGACCAAGATCTTCGATACCCAGATGCCTCTAAAATCATAAAAATAAGAATAAACCACGAAATAATGATCTTGTGGTCAAGTTTCAGCCCTATATAATCTTTTAATTTTTTCTAAGAAACACTTAAATCTCATTTTTTTGGAAATAATGTGACTTTTACATTGTCCAATCTAAAAAACACAAGCCACAGACTAGAAATTACACACCGATATGTTATGAAATAAATAATGTTTCAATTAAATGAAACAAAACAAGGTAAGATTAATATAACAGAACAACATAAAATAATAAAATACACAAAATGAGTAGAAAATTTTGTGATATAACTCACTATTCAATTTTTTATCTCCCTCACAATGATCACTCATTTTTTAGCCTGCCATCGAGAGGAGGAGGAAGCTTGTGAGGAACCATGACATCATCTCATTTCTCCCTATGATGATAGGGATCTACAAAACATACAAATAGATTAGGTTCTACTTGAATACTTTAAAATATATAAACCTTTACCAAAGGTTAAACATGAAAATTTGGTATCCATGGTGTCCATATATAGCCAAAATGGGAAGTGGTGTTGGCTATCCAATTTTCAAGATCCCATTTGGGTCTTGGTTTTGGGTTGGGAAATAGAATTATCGTGACTTGGAAAATAGGGGAAAGTTGGTTTTAGGCATCTTTATTATCTCCATAAAAATTTTGGAGGCAATTTGGATATCTTTAATGGGAGATATTTTAAAAAAATTGAACCTAACTTTGAAATTAATGAAGATTCAGCTCCCTAGAAAGATTAGTTTGGACGGGCCAACAGATGAAAAAATAAGTTTTTTGTGTCTTGCGATGAGTTATATCCCATGGAAATTTGGATTAGTGAACAAACATTCATGTCATTTGAATTCATGTATTTCTCAAAATGGCCCAAACAATTGACGTATCTCCTTGGGATTCTATGCAGCGTGGCCAATTTTCCTTCTGAATCATCCCCGACTCTCCAAATCACTTCCTCCAACAATAAAATCACTAAAACAAATAGAATTTACATATATAAAAGTTATAAAAATTAAATAATTGAATAAAATGGTAAGTCAAATTTTATATTAAATATAAAATATATAATAAAAATCTATTTTAAAACATTTTTGTAAGTGTGAAATAATGTAGTGATTCGCGGTGCAATCACACCCCCATGAAAAAAAAATTACACTCCTGGGAAAGTCACATTTTTCTAAATTTTTCATTAGGATATTTCCAACTTCATGAATATTTTACACAAAAAATTATATTCACTATAGAAATTAGAAAAATGAAAAAACCACGCCATGGAGTTATTCTTACTGATCTTTGAAAAACATGCCTCTGAAAATTTATTAGAACAAAATTCAAGGAGTTTAAGGATACCAATTTGAGAAAATAATTCAAATGTCAAAAATGTCACTAATTATCCATGTGTGTGTAAAAACCATTTCAGTCTATTCATTCCACTTCCATCCATTATCTATATGATATTTCATAATTTTTCAATTTAATTGATTATGTCCACCAATCATTCCCTAAATCCTTTGCCATAAAATTTGAAGACCCACTCACTTATGAATTCCTAGAATTAAAACCTTAATCACATAAAAAAGTATTCCCATATGTTGTACATTTCATAATTTCCCATATTTATTATTATTATTTTTATTATTTTGTTTTTTAATGTCTAAAATAGTCAAATAACTGGTACATATGCATAGTTCAATCTGATACACTAATTAAGTAGACTATATGAGGAATGAACATATAGAAAACTCATTTCAAAAAGTGGATAAATATTGACCTAACATATATTTACCCTTTATTAAGTAATAAATATTCACACTTCATGGTTTGATGAAAATGTGTGGAGAAATTAAATCCCACAATTTCCCTGTAAACTACTCACACAAAGGGTACCATTCTTCTCAAAGGTTTCAAAGTGATACAAATATTTATATAATTGATAATAAAATCATGAAATAGTAAAAAAAATAATGTAAATTTCATTCTAAAACACAAATTCTATTAGTTAAAAATAACTGATAATACAACTTAAAATAAATAAATTTCTAAATCATTTTTAATTATTTCCATGATTAAGCAGAAAACATTTTTCTTTTATTAAGTTGGAATCATTTTTATGATTATGTTGGCTTTAATAATGAATACCCTGGAATAAAAGTGAGGGGGAGGTAACAATATTATTCTAAAAGTGAAAAATAGAAAAAGGATAAATATTATGAAAATTAAAAACTAACTCTAGAATATACCAATGTCATGACATGTCAAATTGATTAAGTTTTTAAAGCTAATTTGAAGTCTAGGACAGACCCTATGTTGTCTCTCAAGGACTTTTGATGTCATATTATGTGTATTATTAAAAAATAGTACAAAAAGAGGGGGTAGTTTAGAAAACATTTTAAAAAATAATATGACTTAATTAAAAAGTTTAATAGTTGAAAACATGTGGTTTTGAAAAATATATGATAATAATGTGATCATTAATAAGTTAGTACACCCTTTGAAAATTTACTTATTATTAATTTATTATTAGGTTTTGGTGTAAAAATTTGGTTGAGGGTTAAGAAAGATTTTGGGTTCCCACAAGCCTATAAAATGATAAAAATAAGACTACACATAGACATAATGATCATGTATTCAAGTTACATCCCCTTATCATTATTTAACGTTTTCAACAAATACTTCAATATCAAATGATTGAAAAGGAATAGGATTCTTATGTTTTCTAGTCATAGAACCACAAGACACACACATATAATTACACACTGATTGGTTATGAAATAAATACAGTTTCCAGTAAATTAATCAAAAAAATTAAGATACATATAAAATAACAATTAAATACCACAAAATCAACAAAACCAATAGAAAATTATGTGATGGAACCCCCTTGTTCAAGTGTCTATCTTACTCACAATGATGACCCTCTATTTTTTCTACCATTGAAAGGAGGATTAAGCACATGTGGAACTCCAAATTAATCTTGGCTCTCCCTATGAGGATAGTGAGATCTAGAACCTCTAAAGAGATTATGGGACTACTTGAAAACTCAAAAATTACAAAACCTTTTCACATGGTTGAACATGAAAATTAGGATCCCGTGGTTTCCATTTATATACAAAATGGTAAGTGGTTTTTGGAACCACATTTTCATGAGAATTGGTTGGAAAATAGAATTATATAGTCTTTAAAAATATAAGATTTGTTTTTAGGTGTCTTTTGTATATCTATGTTAAAATTTTCGACCACTGGAAATATATAAAGGGATATTTTTTCAAAATATTGAACCTATATTTTGAACTTGGGAAGATTTAGTTCCCTGGATAGATCAATTAGGATAGGTTTGAAGATGATCGAATTGGGTTTGGGTGTCTTAATATGAGTTTTTATCCAAATTAATTTTGGATCCACTATGAAAATGTCAGCCCATTTTGATACATGGATTTCATGTAATGTGAAAAATAGTGGATATATTTCCTTAGTCTTCCATGCAGTTTGGCCCATTTTCCTTCTGGATCTTATCTGACCCTTCAAATCACCTCCTCCTACAATAAAATCACTAAAACAAGTATAATTTCCCTTATTGAAAATGATAAATATAGTGACCCAATAGTTTCATACATTTTTATTAGTTCATTTTAATGGTAAACAACATAATAGTATTACACATAGAGGATCCAAAGGTTTAGTGTCTTGGGAAAACTAGGACCATACATAACAATTACAACATCAAGAAAAAACATTTATTTAATTTTTTTCTTCTCTAGCTTATTATTGGAACTTTTCCTCTAATTAGTACATGTAGCCACCTGAGGATATACATCAAAAGGGGTGAGCTAGAAGCCCTGTAAATTTATAGATAAGAACAATATAGATTGGGGTGAGCATAATAAAAACATGGGAAAAAGATTTTGAACATGATATGAAGCATAAATATAAGACTTGAAATGTTGAAATGCATAAAAATAAAACATCATGTCTTAGTAGTTAACTACCACAAATACTTGTGAACCGAGCTAGCATATTTTTCACACGTAATTTTACATTTATTCATGAGGTTCATCACTTTACCCAATGTATTGGAGAGTTGTGTAATTATGGGTGAACCCGTCACTTTGAAACATTCATAATTGCGCTATATAATTCTGGGTGCACCCGTCACATCATAACATTATCATTATAATGCTTGACACAAGGAATATACATCAAAAGTGAACATAACTAACCCATGTTAAGGAAATTGTTTTATCACTTAATAATACATTCATAAGCTTTGGATTACCAAAATAGATATGGAACAACATATTTGATACAAGAACCATCAACCATGAATGAGAGGTAAAAGTTGAGTTCTTAAAAGAAGAGTTCTTTTGGAAACATTTGGATCGACATAAACTTCATTATAAAACATTTATATCCGAAAAAAGGAAATTAAATGATGAAAAAATGTTCTTTAAGGAGTGACCATATCAAAAATGGAGTGAAAGAGGTAAAACCCAAAGGATGAAAGTTGGGTTCGAGAATTTCTGCTTACCTTGTATCTGAATGATTTCTTCTCTTTAATGTCCTATATAATGAAATTATATTCATTAGTTAGAAATCCATAACCTTTGTGTAAATTAATATGGTTAATTATGGTTTCATTATGTGTATTTATGTGCCTTTGGATGAGTTATTGAGTTTAAAAACATTATTCAGGAATGTTTGTTTTTATGGTTTTCTTGAGTGATTCACTTGTATTCTTAAATTGATTTTTGGGTAGATCATGGGTAAACATACAGAACTGATATTACATGTTATTAATAATATTACAGAAGTTTTAATGATCTTATAATGAATTATATTAGATCCATGTGGATGAATCATTAGATAATAATTAAATGATGATTATTTGGGTTAATTTGACCGGTTTTTCGATCATAATGAACTTGTTTTAACTTATCACATAGTAATATGGTCATAAGTTTTATCCGAAACAATAAATAGGAGATAATACAAATAACATATTCTGTTTCACCCACAAAAATGGTTTCATGGCCAGATATGAAGGTAGAAATGGAGGAAGAAATCATTTCATTCTTGAAGGAGGTAAATTAACACCTCACGAACAACGTTCTCTTTAATAAACTAAAAGGAGGAAGGAAAAGGGGGTTGGATGATATAATATCCCATTAGAATCATAAAATTACATTATATGTATAATAATAGAGTTAAAATACCATTTGTATGAAGATAGGTGGGGAGAGATCAAGAAATGAACTTGAACTTGAAAGGAAAATAAAGGAGAAGAGGGAGAGAAATTACCTCTTAAATCCTTCTCTTGAGATCCTCCTTAAGGAAGCTAGGCTTGGTCTTTTGATGAGACCAGAATCTCTTGGAAGTGGGATTGGGGATAGTTAAATGGTTTGGGCAGTGTTTCAAGAAGGCTTGTAGCTTGAGAGGTGTGAGGAAATGAGCGTGTGAAGGGTGGATTTTGTAGTAGAGGGGAGAGGGGTTTCCTTAATATAAAATTCATTAGTCTATTAATTTACCCAAAGACAAGGAATAATGAGTATTGAATGACCAATAATTTTAATTTTATCATGTGATATCTAACCAAGTGTGATTACATCAGCATAACAACACACATGACTCTATAATTAACTTATTTAGCTTATTTTTGTAAATTATGGTATTTCACTATTCATCAAAAATTCAAGTCTCTCAGAAAAATCCCAAAATTTTAAGCCTACCATTTTTTGACGTGTAGAATCCAAAAATGAAGCCAATTTTTCAAAAATAATTTTCTAAATATTATTAATTTAATATTTAATTAAAATTATAATTTACTTAAAAACAGTTTTTAAAATTGATACTGATTTTATAGTGCTTTCAAAAATTATGTAGGGTCTTATAAACTTATCTAAAAACTATAATACATTGATTTGATAATTAATGAACACATTTTAAGCAAATAATTTCTCTTTTTAATTAATTTATTAATTATAATTAATTATTTATGACTTACAAAATACCAAAACTTTTACTAAGGTCGAATTGTCACTTTCTGATATGTCTAAATTTTATTTAATTATTCATGGGTAAGGATACACTTATGTTGAATGATTTAATATTAATAAAGTTCATATTACTATTCATAAGGGTAGGTTAATATTCAAAAGGGTACGTTACTATTCACCAAAAAATATTTTTTTTATTACACACCAAAATCATCTTAAACACAACCGTGTTAGTCAGATTTTCAAAATTCCAAACACAGTAGAGAAAAACTTATG
Source organism: Viscum album (assembly GCA_963277665.1). Lineage (NCBI taxonomy): Eukaryota > Viridiplantae > Streptophyta > Magnoliopsida > Santalales > Viscaceae > Viscum > Viscum album. The sequence goes on along the minus strand of OY728135.1, from coordinate 1,058,326,072 downwards.
TTTAAAGGTCACTTATCACTTAGTAGTTCATTATGTGGTGTATTCATGTTATTTTATGAAATAATTAAAATAAGGGAATTTCCATTGAAAAACTTTGGGTCGTTACAGTCTTCCCCCCTTAAGAAATTTCACCCCGGAAATTTCTCTTTACACAAAAAGGTGAGGGTACTTTTCCTTCACTGCCTCTTCTGGTTCCCATGTTTCTTCCTCAAACTTATGTTTCCTCCACAAAACTTTGACAAGATGGGTTGTCTTGTTGTGTAGAACCTTATCTCTCCGATCCAGAATATTTATTGGCTACTCCTCATAGGAGAGATCATCTTCCAGATGCACCACCTATGAGTTTAGTACATATGAGGGGTCTGGTATGTACTTCCCCAGTATTGAAACATGAAACACATTATGAACTTGAGGTGTAAGTGCAAGAAGATAGGCCACGGCTCCTATACGGTCAAGGATCTCAAAGGGGCCAATATACCTTGGGCTTAGCTTCCCTTTCCTCCCGAATCGCAAGACTCTATTCCATAGAGATATTCGAAGGAATACGATATCTCCAACATCAAACATAAAGTCCCTTAGATGGTTGTCATCATAGCTCATTTTCCAACATTGATGATCTTTGATGTGTTTCTGGATGAATTGAACCTTCTCTATTATCTCTTGAAGAAGATCAGGTCCAAGTAGATTTCTTTCTCCAACTTCATCCCAACAGGTTGGAGTTCTACATCGCTTTCCATAAAGAGCTTCATAGGGAGCCATCTGAATACTCGAGTGGAAGCTATTGTTGTATGAGAACTCAACCAATGAGATATGTTGATCACATCCACCTTTGAATTATAGATAGCAGGCTCTTAGCATATCTTCAAGTGTCTGAATAGTTCTTTAAGACAAGCCATCAGTTTGGGGGTGATAGGCCGTTCTGAAATTTAATTCAGTACTCAAAGCATATTGAAGGCTCCTCCAGAATTTATATGTGAAACTTTGGTCACGGTCAAAGAAAATTAAGAGTGGAACACCGTGCAGTATCACCACTTCCTTCTCATATATCATTGCAAGTTGTTCAAGAGATAGGTCTTCCCAAATAGTGATAAAATGCGTGGTCTTGGTGAGTCGGTCAACCACAACCCATATCACATTATTTCCCTTTGACGTCTTCGGGAGACCCGTGAAAAAGTCTATAGTAAAATTTTCCCTTTTCCACATGGGTATAGGCAATGACTACATCATGCCTTTGGACTTCTGTCACTCATCTTTAACTTGTTAACATACCAAACACCTTGATATATGTTCTGCAATCCCCTTCTTCATGTTATCCCACCAGAAGTGTTCTCAGAGATCACGGTACATCTTGGTACTCCCATGATGGATAGAGAATGTTGAGCTATGTGCATTTTCCAATAGCTCTTTATTTATCCCGGGTGATGAAGGCACACAAAGCTGCGTTCCAAACCGAATCACACCATCACCATCTATATAGAGCTCTGGAAACTTCTCGTCCTTTACTACATTCATCCTATTTTGTATCTCCACATCATCCCTTTGTGCTTCCTTAATCTTCTCCTAGATGGATGGTTTCACAATCATTTGGGAAAGGTAGGATGTATCCCCTAACCTTATGATTTCCAAATCCATTATTTGCCTATCCAGAAAGATAAGGCCTTTCTCAATCTGCAACATGGATAGAGTAGCAGGTTCTTTTCTTCATAGTGCATCACCTACCTTGTTCGCCATTCCAAGATGATAGTGAACAGATAAATCGTAATCCTTAATTATCTCTAACCATCTCCTTTGACGCATGTTGAGATCCTTTTGTGTAAATATATACTTTAGGCTCTTGTGGTCAGTGTATATGTCACACTTCTCACCAAAAAGGTAGTGCCGCAAGATTTTCATGGCAAAAATCATGGCTGCCATCTCTAGATCATCTGTTGGGTAGTTCTGCTCATGGATCATCAACTGTCATGAGGCGTAGACTATCACATTGTCATTTTTCATGAGTAAAAAACCCAATCCTTTTTTCTGTATATCACAAAACTTTCTCTACTTTTCGGTAGTGTGAGTACAGTTGCAGTGATGAGCCTTCTCTTTAGCTCTTTGAAACTTCCCTCACGTTATTTTGTCCAGAAATACTTTACCCCTTTCCTTGTTAACTTAGTTAGAGGGTTTTAAAATTGTGAGAAGTTTCTCACAAAACGTCAGTAGTACCCAGATAATCCAAGAAAACTATGGATTTCTCTGACACTGGAGGGGCTGGTAGATTCCTCAAATGCCTTTTTCATTGAAGGATCCACAGAAATTCCTTCTCTTATGGTCACATGTCCCAAGAACGTAACGTGAATCATCCAAAAGTCACACTTTCTGAACTTGACGTACAACTTATCCTTTATTAATGTCGCCAACACAAGTCTTAGATGTTCTTCACGTTCCTCCTTGCTCTTGGAGTAGATGAGAATATCATCAATAAACACTACCACAAATTTTTCTAGGTAATGTATAAAGACTCTATTCATCAAATCCATGAAGATTGCAGGGGAATTTGTAAGTCTGAAGGGAATCACCAAAAACTCATAGTGCCCATACCTTGTCCAGAAGGCAGTCTTCTAAATATCTTCCTTCTTCACATTTACCTGATGATATATAGAACGAAGATCCACCTTTGAGAAGTATTTAGCACCTCTTAACTGATGGAACAAGTCATAAATCCTTGGGAGAGGATACTTGTTCTTTATGGTGATCTTGTTGAGTTCCTGATAATCGATACACAACCGCATTGTCCAATCCTTATTCTTTACAAAGAGCACTGGAACACCCCAAGGTGATGCACTAGGGTGTATGAACCCTCTATCCAGATGCTCATGTAGATACTTCTTTAACTCCTCCAGTTCTATATGTGCCATCCTATAGGGACAATTCGAGATAGGAGTAGCTCCAGGTATGAGTTTAATTGAGAACTCCACCTCACGATCCGGGGGAATTCCGAGTAACTCTTCGGGAAATACATTGTCGTATTCCCTCATTATGGGAATTTTCTTAAGTTTGGAACTTTCCTTCGACTCATCCATTTGGGTGAGGTATGCTTCTTCATAGGGAATCAACACCCACACCATTGAAGGATTTTTCAAAGGAGATTCACGATCTTCCTTGTATTTGTAGAGGAATATGGGATGGTTCAGAATATGAAAAGATATTTCCTTTTCCTGACAGTTGATATGTGCTCTATATAACGGGAGTCAATCCATTCCCAATATAGCATCTAATACTACCAAAGGAATTATTACGATATTTTCCAAAAGAATCTTCCCACATACGCCAACATGAGAAGAGTTAAATACTTGGGTTGCAATGATTGCACCACTTGGTATTTTTACAGATATCTCTACTTCAATGTTTTGGGGATTTGATTCTATAGTTCTAGAAAACTTGCAAGATAAAATGGAATGCGTAGAACCAACATCAAATAAGAGTTTTTCCATTCTTGAGTGAATAGGAAGTGTACCTTGAATGAAATCATTATCATGATCTACTTTCGTAGTAGTGATGGCATAAGCCTTACCTTGTTCCTTTGGCTTTGCTGGCTATTCATGATGATTACCCTCGAGAACTCGAGGTTTAGTGCACTGGTTTTCATAGTGCCCAAGCTCCCTAAAGTTGTAGAATTAAACCATGAGTTTTTCTCTCCATTCATTGGCTACATTATCCTTATTTTTCATGTCTTTTCAACACTCTTGAGCATGGTGTCCTTCTTTCCCACACTTGAAGCACTTCCCCGTCCATTATAGGAAGTTCCCATGGTGCAACTTCCTACATTTTTGGCATGTGGGTCGTTGAGTTTTCTTGCCACCTTTATCTTTAGATCCATCGGCTTGAAACTCCATTTTTCTTTTCTTATCACCATATCCATGAGACCATTCTAAAAAACACCATCTCCACTTTGAGTGCACATAAAACTACCTCTTTATAACTCCCAATGTCTAGAATTGCAAGATCATTTCGACGGTGTGGTTTTAATCCACTAAATAATCTATCAATTTTGATATAATTGTTGATAACAAAACCCAAAGAGTACCTTGCAAGCCTTGTAAAATTATCTTCGTAGGTTGTGAAAGATTCTCCTTCTTTTTGATTGTTATCTATGAATTCTCTCTCCATCTTCATGCAAAGAGTTCTTGGGAAATACTTGTTAAGAAACATTATCTTAAAGTCTTCCCATTCCATCTCTTCAATTTCCCCCCTTGGCTTGGTGTTCTTAATCAAAGCCCACCATTGATCGGCTTCTCCATCTAGACAATAAACGGATAGGGTCACCTTCTCCATCTCAGAATAGTGAAGAACAGAAAATATCTTTTCCATGGAGATGACCCACTGTTCTGCAACTACTGTATCAGAAGATCCCCAAAACGTTGGTGGTCATTTCTGCATAAATCATTTGATAACCAGTTGCTCCTACATTGGTGAAGGAGGAAATTCCCCATAATTATGGTTATTTTTCATAACCTGAGATAATTGGGTTAGCATCACCATGAATTTTTGAACTCCACCACCCAAATCATTGGGGATGTCGTTTGGGCAATCATTGCATTGGCCCTCGCAAGAGTTGTTGTCCTGATTTCTCCTGGTTCCCACCATTTTCAAAAATAGAAAAGGATAGAACAAAACATAAGTAAACATATCATAAATAACGTATTCATTTAAACAATTTATACAAAAAACATAACAAATGGGATCACTATGTAAATATTCTTGTGTGCATTTTTGTACTTAGTCTCATGCTATAGGTTTTCTCAAGGGTTCACTAATCCTAATTCCCAAATTAACTAAACCTTTCCTCTGATACCAACTATAGTGACCCAGCCTTTTCATACATTACTATTACATAATTTTAATGAAAAAAAACATATTAGTATTACACATAAATGATCCAAAGGTTTAGTGTCTTGTGAAAACTATGACAATACAAAACAATTACAACATCATGCAAAAACATTTATTTAATTTTTTTTCTCCAGCTTCTTATTGGCACTTGTCCTCTCCTTAGTTCATGTATCCAACTGAGGATATACATCAAAAGGGGAGACCTAGAATCCCAGTAATAGGATAGATAAGAACAATATAGCATGGGTTGAGCATAATAATAACATGGGAAAATATCATGAACCTGAGAGGAAGCATAAATATAAGGCTTGAAATGTGGAAATGCATAAAAATGAAACATCATTTCTTATTGGTTTACTACCACACATATTTATGAACCAAGATAGCATCTTTTTCATACATCATTTAAAATTTAATCAGGAGTTTCATCACTTTAACCAATGAATTAGAGAGTTTTATAATTTCAGGCCCACCCGTCACTTTGAAACATTCAGAATTGCGCTATATAATTCCGAGAGCACCCGTCACATCATAACATTATCATTATCATGCTTGTACAAGGAAAATAAATCAAAAATGAACATAACTGACCCATGTTAAGGAATGGGTTTCATCTTGTAATAATACATTCATAAGGTTTGGGTTCCCAAAAGAGAGAGGGAATAACATACTTGATACAAGAACCGTTAACCATTTATGAGAGGTAAAAGTTGAGTTCTTAAAAGACGAGTTCTTTTGGAAACATTTGGATTGACAAAAACCTCATTATAAAACATTTATATCCTAGAAAAGGAAAGAAAATTATGAAAAAATGATATTTAAGGAGTGAACTTATAAAAAATGGAGTGAAAGAGGTAGAACCTGAAGGATGAAAGTTGGGTTTGAGAATTTCACCTTACCTTGTACCTGAATGATTGTTTCTCTTCAATATCTTGTATAATGAAATTATATTCATTAATTGGAAATCCTGAACCATTTTGTAAATTAATATCTTTCATTATGGTTTCATTAAGTGATTTTATTTTTCTTTGGATGATTTATAGAGTTTAAAAACATTATTCGGGAATGATTGTTATTATGGTTTTCATGAGTGATTCACTTGAATTCTTAAATTGATGTTTGGGTAGAACATGGGTAAACATATAAGACTGATATTTCATGTTATTAATCATATTATAAGAGTTTTAATTAAATTATAATGAATTATATTAGATCCAATTGGATGAATCATTTGATAATAATTAAATGGTGATTATTTGGGTTAATTTGAGCGGTTTTTCGATCATAATGAACTTGTTTTTAACTTATCACTTAGTAATATGTTCATAAGTTAGTTCCAGAACTTTAAATATGAGATAATTAATATATAATATTTTTTTTTCAACCATAAAAATGGTTTCATGACCTGATTTTTAGGTAGAAATGGAAGATGAACGCATTTTGTTCTTGAAGGTGGTAAATTAACACCTCACAAGCAACATTCTGTTTAATAAAATAAAAGGAGGAAGGAAAATGGGTTTGGATGATATAATATCCCATTAGAATCATAGAATTATAGTATATGTATAATACTGGAGTTACAATAAAATTTTAATGAATATAGGTGGGGAGAGATCAAGAAATGAACTTGAACTTGAAAGGAAAATAAAGGAGAAGAGGGAGGGAAATTGCCTCTTAAATCCTCCTCTTGAGATCCTCTTTAAAGAAGCAAGGTTTGGTCTTTTTACGAGACTAGAAGCTCTTGGAAATGGGATAGGGGATAGGGAAGAGTTTTGGGGAGAGTCTAGAGAAGGCTTGGAGCTTGAGTGGTTTGAGGAAATGAGGGTGTGATTGGTGGTTTTTATAGTGGAGGGGAGATGAGTTTTCTTAATATAAAAATCACTAGTTTATTAATTTCCCCTAAGACAAGGAATAGTGAGTCTTGAATGAACAAGAATAGAAATTTTATCATGTGATCCCAAATAAAGTGGTATTACATCAGCAAAACATCACACATGACTCTATAATTAGCTTATTTAGCTTATTTTTTTTATAAATATGGTGTTTCACTATTCATCAAAAATTCAAGTATCTCAGAAAAATCCCAAAATTTTACCCCTAACATTTTTCGACGTGTAGAATAAAAAAATGAAATTCATTTTTCAAAAATAATTTTCTATATATTATTAATTTAATATTTAATTAAAATCATAATTTACTTAAAAACAGTTTTTAAAATTAATAATGACTTTATAGTGCTTTCAAAAATTATGTAGGGTCGTATAAAATTATCTAAAAACTATAAGAAATTGATTTGATAATTAATGAACACATTTTAAGCAAAAAATTTTTCTTTTAAATTAATAAATTAATTATAATTAATTATTTACGACTTACAAAATACCAAAATGTTTCCGAAGGTCAAATTATCACTTTCTAAGATGTATAAATTTTATTTAATTATTCATGGGTAAGGTTACTCTTATGTTAGATGATTTACTATTCATAAGGGTCATATTACTATTCATAAGGGTATGTTACTATTCACAAGGGTATGGTACTATTCATCAAAAATTATTTTTGTTTATTTAAACTCCAAAAATCATCTTGAACACAACCGTGTATGTTAGATTTTCAAAATTCCAAACACAGTAGAGAAAAACTTATGTTTAAAGGTCACTTATCACTTAGTAATTCATTATGTTGTGTATTATGTTATTTTATGACATAATTATAAGGGAATTTCCATTGAAAAACTTTGGGTTCTTACAATAAATATTAAATAATTGAATCAAATGGAAAGTAAATTTTTTATTAAATATATACTTATGAATTCAAAACCAATTTAAAATAGTGGAGTAATGGTGTAATAAAGTAGGGAATCACAGTGTTTTCACCAAAGTTTGACCAAAGTATAGTACATATATAGAACGTTGATACAACTAAAAAAATAAAATCAAAAATCTAGTTAATAATGTCCTAAAGGTACCATGCCAACATCCCATGCAAAACAATACTATGATTCAGCTCCTGAGGTTGATCCCCTACCTAAACATAAAGGCATAATGTCTACACATGTCTTAAAGGGCCTGTGTAGGGTGTTAGAACATGTATCAGTAAGATACCACCCCATTAGGCATATCCAACGTGAGTTTTTAGAATATTTGTATGCTATAAAATGAATCAAAAGAAACAAAACATGCTTATAAATTGAAAGACATTTCACTAGTACTAAACAAACAGAAGGAAATAATAACATGTAACAGCCGAAATCAGAATCACTAGAGAGGAGAGGATCTTGGGCCCATGGCTCGAGGTATCCTCTGATGTCACAGAGCCTAGGTGAACCCTTAGGCTCCCTCTCATGTCACGTATCAAGGCACCACTTGACAATCTATATCATCATTTGTAAAATAAATCACTGCCATCTTGAGGGCATGCTCAATTTGTTACTGATCTATCAGATGCATGCTCAAAAGCACTCATCAATCCATGTCCCAAAATTCAAAGGCACATCGATACATGCCCTCAAATAAAATTCTACATCATGTCTTATCATGAAATCTAGATAATCAATGTTGTATGTTATCCCAAATCAATCCAGGCCCGTAGCCTCAATATAGTGAGCCTGAGACCCCAACTGATCGTCTCATCACCATCAACCAATGTCTCTTCACCTTCTATGTAGGTTTCTTTGGAATGAACCCCCATCAAAAATCAATAGTTGAACTATCGGGGGGTATCTCTCCACACTAGTGGTAAAAACCACTTCATCATGGAGTCAATATCTATGCACACGACTCAAATAGTTGTTTTGGCCATCACGGGTAACTGAAAATCACAAAATAAATACCTAAGATACATCAAACTAGAACCTCATACCCTTACGACCATTTCTCTCAAATATAATGGTCATTCCATCCATTATCATGGTCTATTCCCAACCTAACAGCCTCTTTGCCTCATGATTATGTCCATGATGCCCAATCCCATAATCATTAATACTTGATATATATATAATTTGGGCCAAGACCAACCATATGATCTCATCACCTCAATATCAAATGGCCAATGCCATCCCAACCTCAAAACAATCCCATCATGACCCCTTGGGTCCCATCACAAGAATCTCAATAATCAAAATATATCACAATAAATCACATATAGATATTCACATTCAATTTAACAATAAATTCAATTAAATTTAGTTTCATATCACAAAATCAAGAAAGAATATCACTTAAATAAAAATTCAATTCAATGAGATTGAATTGAACCATTTAGAAAAAATAAGTAACTCAATTAAATTGAATTGGGCATTGAAAAATAAAATAAACAAGCCAATTTATTATAAACAACTCAATTTAATTTATTTAACACCAGCGAATAAATATCCATGGTGTGATAGTCTCTAACCAAACCTTGCTCGGGTGAAAAAGGTCTGGGGATGAACAAAAACATTCCATATGTCCCATAGTCAATTTAACATGAAGAATGGTGGGTCTCACTAAATTACCCAAATATTTTCTAAAAATTGAACCACCCAAACATCTGTAAAAAAAACACAAAGAAAGGTTTGCACCACCTACCTTGGACTCATAGATGTAGGAACATCTGATATCAAGCTCTATATTGAAGAGGATATGAAGAGATATGAGTTTCTGTTCAGTGACCTGAAAATAAGGATCAATGGATCAAATGGATTTTTCATTCCATGAGGGAAAAAATAAAGAGTAGAGGGTAATGTGTGATAATCCTTAGTAAGACACATCCAACACCCTCTAATGATCTAAAATTGGAGCATCGAAGAACAAATGAGATCAATCCAGGAGGAGGAAAAAAATTTTGAGGAACACTCCACTATGGTATATGGATAAGAGAGTAGAAATAATAATAAAAATAGAAAAAATTTATAAGGGTAAAAATGTAATGTTTCCTCTTAAATGGGGTTCTAAGGTTTGCTTGTACAGTTTTTCAAACTGTGCACAAATCATGTGAGCTAAAGTTCTAAGGTACTATCCAAAAGGAACCACTCCATGACTTTCACATATTTTTACCTAACCACATGTAGTCCATCTAAAAATAGCAGAAAAACTCACATGGTCATGTGCCTCCCCTGAATGGTTTACCCAAGATGTGCGACATTTCAAAACTAGGATACACAGTTTGCTGGAAGGGGTCGCATGATTTATGCCTAATTGTTCACCCTGACCTACAAATCCAAAACAGGTCTTTCAATCACTAAGGATCCTAAAACATCTTTTGAGTACTTTAGGATTCATCTATACACATAAATATTTTAAAAACAAGATAAAAATATAACAAAACTCTTCGAATTGAGTTAAGATCAATAAAACAATTGCACCCCCACTAATTGGAAAATTTAAAATGGGAGTACTTTTCAACCCGATTCAAAAACCCAGGATGTTACCATCTCTCCAACCTTAACATAGATTATCCATATGCTATCAAAAAAAACTCAGATGGTACCAAAAAAACTTATCCCATTAAAAACAACCCAGACTGCCCCATTCAGAATAGCTATAGGTGAACACCCTTGGGAGGGTCTCCCCACCTTTGGAGTGACCTACCCTGGTCTATCTCGACCCATACTCAAAGAAAGCAGACCATCTGATGACCATTCACAAACTAAAAAGTCCTCATGTAACACATCATAACTCCCAAACATCATCAACTGCTCCCATTCCACGAAAGACACCAATTCAAGTCCTATACCACATCAGTTCCTTCCTCATTTTCATAGCTCACATGGAACCTTTGAGGCCCTACATCTCAACAGATGCACAAATCATAATAGGTTCATTGCCGCACAATATAGTACAACACTTACATGGTTCATAGATGCCTTGAACCTCAAATATGTCCCAAATTTATTCAATGACATGGTGTATAGAACATTCAAAATATGAGTCCAATGATGCTCACTAAAAAATCTGGGGCCACATACTCATATATATATATATATATCTATATATATATATATATATCATGCATCTAATATGTTCCTAACATAAAAACCAGCATCATGTTTTTTCACATATACAGCTTGTGCACATCGTGCACCAAAATAAACATGCCTCAACATAACATGACAAAATAAAGAAAAAGTATTAAGCCATACCCATTGAGCACAGCTAACTATTGTCATATCACTAGCTTTCTTAGCTCCTAAAATCTCCACAATTTTAACCTAGCATGAAGATTTACTATCTGATGCCTAGAATTCTTCTGTTGTTGTACCATACACCAGCCACAGACCCCACTAACGAGTCTTTCTATCACTTACACATAATCCACATGCAGTTGAACATCAACCTTCATCACCTAGCATATCCTCCTGAACTAACCTCATAAGCATGATTATTCTTTGGTCCATAAAAACTAGTTATTTAAGAAAACATCCTATATAACCTCTCAATATGTTTAACCTTTCCACATGATCGTCAATCCTTTGGAGGCTACTTAAATTAAGTACATAAATTTTCTAACTGTCCACAATAAATTAAAATCATAGACGATCTACTCCAAAGTTTTCTAGATGAGTCCTTGGCATGACTACCCTATTGGAACTCATCATAACCTGGTTTATTTTACTATAATGAATCACTACTAAAGTCACCTAAAGCTACTTCTTAGTTCGAGTATGACATAACCATCAGGTTTCCCTTGGATATGAGTACCCAAGTCGCCACCTTTAGGAATGAGGACAACCTAAATATGTTTACCTAAACCTAAATAGAGTGCTAAAAAAAATTGTTTAAGTGACTCACTCCCACAGTGTCATCACTGGCCATGAAGTGTGCAATACGATACAACTCAGAGAATGTTGGTGTATAGTCCATGATAAATATTTCACCCTACTGAAGGATAAATAACTCATAAGATTTTTTCACCCTCAATATATCTAGCAAAGAGTGCTCGAAGAATATGGCCTCAAAATCCTTCTAGGAGAACCCCTCATGTCCATCATACTCCACTTTCACATCCCACCAACACTTATCCATTGTTATGATCATGTTGGTTTCTGTCCCGACCCTCCACCATGGAGGCATCTCTAGCTGATTGAAAATATTTTTCATCAATTCAATCAAATTCCCAACCTCATGTGGACCAAATTTGCCCTAAAAAACAGGTTGGTGTTGTGACAAGAATTCCCAAGTTACATATTCCATAGAAGGATCTACTCGAAAATCACCCTATTTGATAAGTTGGATAACACATATCAGGGTCGCTAGAGGATTATTTTCATGACACAGACTAAATGATGTAAGATCTGGAAGCTTCACCCACCTACACCGGAACCTGCACCGAAGGCTGATCTTATCCATGTGCCTCTACCTGAGTCTATACCTACACTTCTAGACCCTCTATGGTCTGAACATGTTCATGCTCTTATGGCACTAACCCATCACCCTCCTGATGCTCCATCTGATCCATCAATGTGAAACTTTTGCAATACTATTACATGGTCATACAACCCATTACATTATATATATATATAACATAGATAAGGAAATCAATAAAATCCACTGCATCCTCACCACCCTTATAAATTCTTATCCCAACCATGTCACACGGCATCCCGACCTCATGGCCTCCTTACTGACCCACAACAGATCCAAGAATAGGAATTACACCCGGCCATGTCTGTCGTGAAAAACTATGTCACCTCAAATTGAAAATTGATTCTCTCAACCTGGTGATCAAAATCACCCCAATATATGATTTTTTCCTCTACATATAAGAGCTTTCCCTATTTAGCACATCACATGAAATTTTATTTATCGATCACAAGGAAAATAATCTTTACAAGACATTTTAAATTTTAAATAATTCATACTATAGGAACATGAAAATTCAAATTTAAAACATCCTAATATGTTCCTAATCAAATCATAAACACTCATACATGTCAAACACATTACCTCACCAGGACAAGGTTCTATATCTCACTCATTATCGTACCGAGCCAAAGTTACATGTCATAATAGAATAAAATCACATTCCCATAATACACTCTTGGTGGAAATCATATAATTTTTAATCTGATTAAAAAAGAACATAAATCCCACCCATTATAACTTTTCATGTCCCACTGAAATGGTACTATAGTCGCCCATGCACGAGCTCTAAACCCAGTTCCGATAACACATATACTCTAGTCCACTATAACCCAAATCATAAGACAGTTAGAATAAAATCAATCCTGATCTCATTTGTAGTCATCGTTATAATTCTATAAAATCACATTCAAGACTCCCTTGGATTCCACTTGTAATATCCACAAACCTAAATCCTCTTCCAAATAGTAATTTGGGCCAGAGGTCTACTAGCCTTTAAGCGTGCCTCCCCAAACATCAATGATTATTGATTATCCGGGAGGGTGTGAAAGAGGTATAGTGGGGAGAATATACCATCTATTAATAATATAGTACATGTCTGGGTAATAATATATAAAATATAATAGAAATAAATGACTCAATAGACTTAAACCAAAACTGCCAATGTGGGAAGCACAAACCATATAAATAAACAATTGAAGAATAATTTAATAATTAGTGAAATTAAGGAAAACATTCCAAACAGACAACTTTTAACCACTAAATAGAGCATGCATCCAATACATAATAGGTCATACATGTCAATATATAGAAAAAGGGTTTGTAAGGGCTAACCAAAGTAAAGTGAATCTATAGAATATTGAAATAGATAAAGAAACATAAATGGTAACTCCCACTATGTACAACATCAAGGTCCTATTCCAACATTCCCTGTAAAAAAACACTATGATCCAACTTCAGTTGTTGATCCCTTACCATAACATAAAGTCATAAAGTCGAAAAACGTCCTGAAGGGCCCATGTAGGTTGTCAGAATGTGTCTCATAATGATACCACCTAGGTGTACAAACACAACATAAGTGTTTAAGAAGAAGTGTAAACTTAAAAAATCAACCACACATGCTTATAAATAAATGTGCATTTCAATGGTTCTCAAAATTCACCATAAAAATATCACTTGTATTCACCAAAGTTGGAATCACTAGAGAGGAGATGATACTTAACCCATGGAACAAGGTAGCTTCTAATGTCACACATCCAAGGTGAAACCTCATGCTTCCCCTCAAATCACATATCTCGGTACCATGTTCCATCCTAACACCTCGTATCTCAAATAAATCACCGACATCCCGAAGGAATGCCCAATTAGTCATCATTCCCTCGAACCCTTGCTCAAAATCACTCATCATCCCATGACCCAATATCTATAAGAACAACAATACCTATCCTCAAAAAATCCTCATCATCTCTTTGCACAACATCCAAATAAACAGTGACATTTGTTCTCCCAAATAAAACCAAGACCATAACCTAGATATGAAGAGTCTCAACCCCCAACTAATAGCATCATCTCTATCAATAGAATACTCCTCAGCCTCTATGTGACATTCAATGATAAGAACCCCCATAATAAATCCTAATACACATTATAGGGGTCCTCTACCCACACAAGTGGTCAAAACCACCTCGTCACGAAGTCAGCCTATGTTCATAGGACTAAAATCAGGGCTCTTGCGATCATGGGTAAGTGTGAATCACCATATAAATACCAAATCCATATCAAACCATCCCCTTGTGCCCTGCTAACCATATTGCTCAAATATTATGGTCCTTCCATCCAATATCATGATCTATTCCCAACCTAACGGCCTTGCTACCTCAATCCATCATATCTGATGCCCAATCATGTGATCATAATCACTCAATATATATATATATATAATCTGGTAGAATCCCAACTACATGATCACATCATCTAAATTATGAATGGACAACCCCATCCCAACCTCGGTTCAAGCCTGTTATGACCCACTGGGTCTCATCACATAAATCTCAAGAATTTAAACTTATCAAATGAAATAATATATGCATACACATTTTCAATTTGACAAACAATTCAATCAAATTGAATTGTATAACACAAAATCAACTAGAAACTCATTTCAATAACAATCCAATTTAATGCAATAGAATTGAACTATTTAGATATTAAAAATCACTAAAATTTAATTGACCATCTACAAATCAAATAAAAAATAAAATTTATATAAAAACTCAGATTAATTGATTTAGAGGCCTTCTCCAAAACACCAAATTTGCCTAGGCCTCTAACCTGACCTTGATCGAGTGAAAAGAGAAAAGGGAATTCCCAATGATGTCCCATAGGGTCACATAATCAATTTAACATTAAGAAAGGGGGGTCTCTCTCAATTCACCAAATGGGTGAAAAAAATCCGCACCACCCTAACATTTGTAGAAATGAAAATGTATTCACTAACAAACATGGACTCATAAATGTAAGAATGTCTGATATTAAGATCTACCTCTAAGTGGAATAAAAGATATCTGAGTTTTCGTCTAGCACACTGAAAATAGGTAGAAATATCTTAGAATGATTTAGCGCTCCATGAGGTGAAATAAAAGAATAACATAGAGCCATGTGTGATATTCCTTACCAATATTCATCCACCACACCTTACAGAGCTAAAATTAGAGCTCTGACGAAGATATGGGAGTAATCCATAGTGTGTGGGAAAATAGAGTAACCCTCCACTGTCGTATACGGCTAAGATAGGAGAATGTAAAAGAAAAGGGGAAATGATAAAGGGGTAAAATTTTAATTTTTCTTTTTATATTTGGCTGAAAGGTTTACTTTTATACTCTTCCAAACCGTGCAGAACATGTGCGAGCTACAGTGATAAAGTAATTACAAAAAAGGCCCCCATCAAATGTCTTGCACACAATTTTACCTAACAGTGTGAAAACCATGTGGAATACATTTGCAAAAATTGTAGAGAACCTTGAATAACTATGGTCCACTCCCATATATTTTACCCAGTAAATGCGACAGTTCAAAACAAGGTTTCACAGTTAGCTGGAGTGGCCACAGATTTTACCCCAAACTATGCACCCTAACATGCAACTCCAGAATAGACCTTAAGGCCCCTAAGGCTCTTAAAACCTATTCTAAGCAACTAAGGATTCCATTAAAACTCTAAAACCATGTAATAACAAGATATAAATATAATTTAAATCCTTTAATTGAGTTACGATCAATGATAAAAAAATGGTACCCCTGCTAATTGAAAAAATCAAAATGGGAGGGTTTTCTACCCGATTCAATTACTTGGGATGTTACAAAAAAAATTTACATAATTGTTACCAATAAAAAAATGGGAGTATTAATTATTAACTCTACCATCACTAGTTCGTAATGAGTGGATGTATTATGAATCATCTAGCTTGACAATCTAGGGGTATATGCCTAGGTTAATTTAAAATTTCTTTGTGAACTAATATGAATTATTTTAATAGATGAGGACCATGAATGATCTATGTAAAACCTAAGTTTTCATTGATTTAAAATAAGGTTTTATGATTTATATTTCGTTTGAATTATTTTCCTAATTTCATGATTACTCACTATGATTATTATTTATCACACTATTATTTGTTTCTTAGTGAATGGTCTGACCTAGTAGAAAACATGGTAATAAAAAAGTTTAAGAAAAATGACATTACTCTCCCCATGAGAAACCAAATGAAATGAGAGTATGGATGTAAAATCATGGGATTATTCTCATCTAACTCTCTCATGAAATTAATTCTAATGTGGATCATGCTACTCTTATACTGGAAAAATGAAGGAACAACTCACAATTGATTTCATTTTGTAGAAACATCCATTTTACATTAATAGTTATTTTGATCCACTTATTTCTAATAAATGGATCCATTTTATAGAAAATATATTCTATATTATTTAATTATCATACAATGATAAGGTAATTTTGGTTGTTTATTGTTTGGAAGGTGTAGTTTATCAGTGGTAGACTCTTACCATTACTATAAATGATGTAGAAGAAATTGACAATATGATATGGGAAATGTATAAGAATATATTTTTCACTAAGTATTTAATTTAAAATCATTTCATAAAAATAGAAAAATGATCCATATAACTGAAATATAATGATGATGAATCCATCTGTACCTATGAAGAAATTTTCATAAAACATTCCAAGTACACCTAATGTTTTCTTATAGACTCTAAAAAATATGATCAATTCATTTTTGTATTGAGACAATGCATCTACAAATAATTGGGTATACGATTCTTTTTTAGATATGAAAAAATAAATTTTTTCCCATCATACTAGAAATTGGAATCCGAGACATTCAATGCTCTCATTGTTTTCAGGTCAAAAAGATTAAATATAATTTCTAGGAATTTCTAATAATAATGCTAATAGAGGATAGAAAATTGATCCTCTTCCATGTAAAAAGTGTGGAATGAAGCGTTGAGGAAATTGATATTTTTTGTTTTTGTAGATTTTTCAAGTGTTTAATAGAAGGCCATCAAGTAAAAGAATATATAAGTGATGTGATTAGCCTACTTAATGCAGTTGATGATAAAAAAGATCAATATAAATAACCTCTAAGACTAAAATTATGTAATTGGAAGGCTTATGGAATTTACACCAATAAATTCTTGAATATTTTGGTAAATAAGGAATTTTATTTTAGTAAACTATTATTCATTGAGATAATGTGAAATATCATGTGATCAAAACTACTATAAAACTAAAAATGTTCTATTTTATTATTCATCAACAAATTATTTTAAAAATGATTAAATTTATATATTCATAATATCACCACCACAATGATTATATATTGATTTATGAGTAAAAAATTCTAGTAGTATGATTATCACATCTTATGTCTATAGCTCCTCTCGAATTGGGAATATGCTTCTTGAAAATATTATGAATCATTATCTAATTGAATTTGATGTGATTTTTGGTATGGATTAGTAATCTCAATATAAGATCCATATCAATTGCTGAGGATGCTAAGTCATGGTTGATATTTGGAATCAACCTATGATTGTATTTCATTATGATAATGAATATTTATGTCTAATGGATGTTACTTTTTTAATATGGGTGTCACTAATAGTTTATGAGGTTTATATATCTAAAATGAATCATTATTAACTCAACATCAAATATATGAAAACTTTTTTTGATAATGGTAATTTATTTCCTAAATAAATGCATAGTATTCCACAGAATCGTGAAGTATAGTTTTCAGTATAACTCATACCTTGTGCTACACCTATTTCAAACACTCCATATAGAATAGCCCTGATTTAGTTGTCGGAATTAAGGAATAAAATCCTAGAGAATATTAATAAGGGATTCATACTCCATATTTCAGCACCATGGGATGAACCCATTATTTTTTAAGAAGAAATAATCTTCAATGAACCTTTTCATTGATATTATATAAATTAACCATACCATTATCATAAAAAAATATCTTATATACCATATTGATGACTTTTTTGGTCAAATATGTATAGGTTATTACTTTTCACTGATTGAACATTATTTTAGTTATCCTTAATTAAGGTTCAATACGGAGAATTTACCCCACACAACTTTCCATATGTGGTATTATGATTATGAATCTTTAGTGATTATGTTTAGAGTAATAAATTCTCCTTATATCTTCTTGTATCTAATTAATAGTTTCATTATAGACTACAACTACACCAAAATTAGGTTTTAGCGGCAGTTTTGTGGCGGCGGTTCACAAAACCGCTGCTAAACCTTTTGCTAAAATGGTTTCACGGTGGTTTATTATAAACCACCTCGAAACCCGACATATGTTTTCATGTTGCCGACACTCCCCCCTACCCTGACCCAGCTTGTTCCCCCGACCCCCCACGACCCCGCGCAACCTCGTGACCTCGGCGACCGCCCGTAAAACTCGGTGACCCCAAGACCCCGGCGACCCCTTCCACGGCGACTCGAGACCCCGCAGCGACCCCCTCTTCACATCCAAGGTGCTTTTTAGGTTTCTTTTTTCATTTCCCCCTTTCTCTCTTCCCTTTATCTATTTCTTGGTTTCCTTTTAAGTATTGGCCAGACCCGCGCAACCCGCGACCCCGTAGCGACCCTCCTGTTGAAGTTTCGTTGCATTCACACCCAAGAAGTGGGCATTTACCTTACTTTTCTTTCTAATTCAATCCATATGATCCTTGGGTGTTACTAAATAAATTTTAAACCATGATTTACACCTTTTTAAAGTACTTGGTTAAATTATTTTGGTGTTTTATTGGTGATATGATTTGTTAAAAATAGCTTTCAAAGTGAATCTCAAATTATGCCTATGTTTGCTTATTTCTAATGTGTGTGGTTAAATGGTAATTGGTCTTTAATAGTGAAATTGGATGATTCAAACGGTTATATACCTTATTAATGTTTTATTCAATTGATTGGATGGTGTTTGGAATTTGTTATGTGGAACATGGTGATTTTTATAGTATGGTTAAAGTGTTGTTTGGAAAGCTCTCTTAGCTTTTAAAGAAAATTGTCGGTCCTTTTGAAATTATATGAAATGGAGGAGTTTGGTTTGAAAGTAAAGTGATGATTCTAAAAATATTTTTGGGTGTCTCATGGATGTTAAAGGGTTTCATTGGATGTGGGAACATCCATGGGTTAGTAGAGGATGGTGGTGAACTTGAGGTCACATGGGGATTACGGTAGCGGTTTCGTTTGGTTTTGGTGTGTTCAATGACATAACTTTATGGTTCATATCTTATTGCATATTTTTTCATTCTATTAAAATAATATGCACTATCATATTCAAGTAACATAAGTGTTATCTTACATATTCCTAGTTGATGGGCCTATAGGGTATACCATGACTTTTTCTAGGGTTGAGTGGTGATTTCTAGTAGGTTTATTTCCTTTGAATTTATCCCTAATATTTCCATTAGCAGGGAAGTGTAAAGGACTTAGGGGGAAGAAACTTTGATTTTTCATAGTTCCCCCTTTGAAAGTTTTCAACCTGAAATTTTTTTCCTTTCAAATTTTCAGATGATCAAAATTATTCCCTATCTATACAAGATAAATATCTTGTGAGTGGAGACTTGATTTTTCCAATGTCACCTATTATGGGTTTTTGAAATCGAGAGTGCCAATTATCATTACATTAGCAGATTATGGAATTTTACGGTGTACAAATGTATTTTATTTCTACGTTCAAACATTGTAGACCAATGTGTGGTTGAGGCTTAACATTATAAAGATTTAATGAAAGTATGAGGTTTTATCTACAGTAGAAAGTTTAAGGTAATCCCAATAAGATTAAGAGCCTAATACTAATAAAAAAAGGCTCAGTTATGGGTTCACATAGATTAAATTTATATTCCTTAGCCAAAATTTTTTAGGGGGTTATAGTTTTATAGCTTAGACCGCAGAGGTGAGGTCATATATTCAACATAGAAGAAAAAATGTCCCTGCCTAAATTGTTTTTCCCCATACCAATTCATATTACCCCTAATAGGGGATTATTCACTTTGTTTAAGGATTTTATACATAGACCATCCATGGTGAATTACTATGTTTCATAATAAGGGAAAATCAAACATGACATGAATTTTTTAGGGGTCTAAATCAGTATAAATGGCCACAAAGAGAGGTGTAGACAATTTATGGTCTTTATGCTCAGACCAAGAAGTTGAACACCAGGATTCTCACCATGGGATTCTCAAACATGTTAGCAAAGATCTTCATATGTTATGAACTAGTGTAACTTACTAAATATTTTAAATTTATTATGATTGAATTAAGTATAATAGTTTGTGTTCAAGTTGAAAATTCATTTCTAAATAGTTGCTTCAAATTATCTGACCTTAGGACTTCAAATATACATAAATGTTTTGAAGTAAAAAATTGGACTTGTCCTTTTTATTATATCAAATCAAAATTTTATGGTTTACATGATTTTTTTTAATATGAGTTGTTTGAAATATTGATGATAAATTTTTATAGTACTAAACACAAAACATATTTAAGTGAAAATAACATACATCATTCATTATTTTTTAAAAGATATTTTAATGAGAATCTAACTATGTAAATCCAAGTGGATGAATTAAAATTTCACAACATAATGATATAATGAATATCAAAGGTCTCTACAAATTCCAGGAAATAAGAAACAATATCAAATTCAAAGACAGAGATAAATTCAAAGAGATAGTGAAAATATTGAAAAACATAATGATCAATGAAACATGACTAATTTTCATGAACTGACCTAGGCCACCCATAATCGAGGTACCCAAGCTTGCCTGTGATAAGTCTCAAAAGGTGTCATAGAAGAGCTAAATATTTCTAGTAATGTCGTTGTACTAATGGTATGAAAATCTTGCATCTTTGGTGTGTTCAATGAAATCACATACAATGAGGTGTTGTTTGAGGCAACATAAATATGTGATCGATAGTGTTATGATAAGTGTGTAACCCGATATTATTATGCCTCATCAATGAGGTGTTGACGCTGTCTCTTAGGGACCGAACTTGTTCGGTTTGTCTGGGCATGCTAAGTAAGTGGTAAATGTGATCAATGTATCATCTTTATTATATTATGAATACTTTATGATCAATGGGTCATCTTTATTATATTATGTTTCTTTAATCGTTCACTATCATATATATGAATCTCTTTCTATATTTAGTAGTAACTATGTGTTTTAATTTTTTACATTGTGTAGGAACATTGTGATATATATGGATAAAAGCTGGATCACATTACCGAGTAACACACCTCAGTATGTTTAGGGTTTGAATGAGTTTTTAGATTTTTCAATTTCTAATCGATCCGTTAAAGGGATAATAAAATGTACATGACCTAAATGTAAATTTAGAACATGGTTGAAGAGAGATGAAGTTTATGAACATTTAATACTGAACCTATTCTCTGGTCAATATTCATGTGGATTTGGAATGGAGAATCGAACTTTATAGAAAGATTGAGCACTGATGTAAATCCGCAGAATGAGGTCCCAAGTTCGTCGACAATGGAAAATGAAATGAAAAACCTAATAAATGATGCATTCGGCACTACAAGACACCACTATCAGAATCCAAACCCCTATCCTTCCTCTTCTTTAAATGGATGAATAAATGAAGGAGTATTGAGTTTTTTATTGGAATTGATTGATGATACATACCTCCACTTACTAAACTATGACCGATTTATGAGAAATTCAAAATAGTCCAAAAAGTGGATTTTTACATACTCCCCACTATAGGACAACTCATCCTCATGCTATACTTACAGAAAAATGAAACATTTAAAATATTCCCATAACCATACAGGATGGTCTAACAAATTCTAGAATTACATCATCAGGATTAGTTATAAACCCATCCTTCTCTCTAGAGTTAGAATATGAAATTTCAAAATTCACATTCAAACCAAACACCCAAGGAGTATAAGTTCAAAAAATCATATAACCAAACATACCTCAATTCATTACAAGTTATCCGGTCATGAAACATTAATTACTAGAATTTCATAACTTTCTTATTTACCTACACTAGGCCTTATAGGGAGATTTCATAGGTCTGGTACAAAACACTTCTATCCAAACATACTCATAAGAAACCATAGTTATACTCCCACGAATCCGTGTAATGATCATATTGAATTTGACCAACACCCACATCTAGAGGATTTCCAATTTAATAAGACCCCCCAAACCACCTCTCATCACCTGCCCCTAGGTTTCATTTCCATCTGAATTTAATCTAGAAACATTAAACCAAGTGACCCCACTCAGTCACATTAACAATGAAAACTACTTAAAGAAAAAAACACATGATTTATAGGTCCATGGTGTCATCCCACCATAGTAATTCTCAAACCACTAAACCATGAGCACTATATTACAATACATCACTTATAGTTTCACATTGACATGTTAAATCTTTTCATGCTTTATTTAAGACATATCTCACTTGATCTCACTTGAAAACTCCTTATGAAGCGGTGCCACATGAAAACTGCTACCTCCATTTACAAATCAACCATCACTATTAATCTAGTCCTAAAAATTTTAACTAAAGGTTCATAACCAAAACACACTCTTCATTATTAATATAACTTACACAAAGAAATCTTAGCTCACGACATGCACTTGTTTACTGAAATTCCAGTCAGACCGCTTTAGGTTGACCTGCTTAGAGGACATCCAAATTGATGGCCAATGCCTTTATTTGAAAACTAAATCATATTAAGATAAATTGAAAAGTTATATCATGATAATTGAGATGAAACAATCGAATTCCAAAACTGACTCGTGCTGTGATTTAATGGGTGCATACTCAACCAACCATTTCAACATCATGCTGCATTACAAGAAAATATGTGATATCAATCTATCACATTTCCTAGATTTAACATGCATCCCAAGTCTGAATATAATTTCAAAACCTGATTCAAACTCATACGTATGCCTTAAATTCAAAACCTCCCCCATGTCTGGAAAACTTGAATTTTATAGCTCACAGACTTCTGAAAGTCATTTTTACCATTCATGACTATTCTTTCTACAAACACTCTCCCAAAGGTTACATTTTCCATGACCTGTGTGATTCTCCCCACCATAGGATTTTAATATTCATCATTTTTATAAAAATAAGAATCTAATTACCATGAAAAACACTCTCTCCACCACTAAACATGGTTTCTGGATGTGAGTCAACATAATTATATCATGATCCATCACGAATATACATCCTTGGCATATGCTGAAGCTCATCTAGAACTAATATTCCATCCTTGAACAACCTATGGTTCACTTCCTACCAGATAGATTTACATCATCCACTTATTAATAAATAGAAATGGTCAATTCATAATCACATGCATTATGAAATCCTCATTCCATACGCACACATTCAATCAACATCAATAACTACATGTTTTTTTGGATGTTGTGATTTATTCTGGATATTCAGCTCTTGGTCATTGGTGGGAGGCCAGGGATGGTTTTTTCTGGTTTTATTTGTTTTTCAGGGTAGTGGTGTAGCAGAAGAAAAGAATTATTTTTTTATTCTGGGCAGCTTTTCACAGTGGTAAATATGGCCACAAAATGTATATTGGAGGCGGTTTACACCGCCTCTAAATGGTGGAAACCGCCGCTAAACGTAAAATACAATTTACGTTTAGCGGTGGTTATAACTGCCTCTAAATATGAGCATCATGGATGCCTCATTCCATGGTGGTTCCCATGACTTCAGTGGCGGTTTTTCGGCTGCTGGAATTTGAGTTCATTCACAGTGGCTATAACTGCGGTGAATAAAGTGATATCCAGGGCTCGTAAAACTGCCGATAAAATCAGAAAAACTGCCGCGAAATGAAGCATCGATGACTCTTTCCTGAAACCAAAGCTAAATGTAAATAATCACCTATAATAGATAGGAAACGCCCTATTAGGCGGCGGTTTATATACACCACTTCCAAACAATGTAGCGGTGGTTTAAACTGCCTCTAAACGACGATTCTGTTGTAGTGTACCTTGACCAATTATTGGTAGTCTGTATATATGATGTTATTATATATTCGAAGATCATTAAAGAGCATGAGTATCATTTGATTTTTTTTATGACTTTGAAGAAAGATATTGTTTATGCTAAATTTTTCATGTGTGATTTTTTGTTAAAATAATTTTATTCATAGGTCATATAATATCATGTTAGGGTATATCAGTGGATCCTTAAAAGATAAATATTTTTTATTAACTACCTAGAACAACCATAGTGATTGATTTGATTGGTTTTATTTAGATTTATGTATTCTACCAAATCTTTTTGAGGGATTCATCATGGATATGTAATATATTAACCTTGTTTTCATTGATGTGATCAATGTTACATTAGATAGATTAATGAAATGAAAATTTTTGGGTGCTAAAAAGATGGTCGGTCAGAATAGATATACTCGCACTACTATATAGTGGTGATAGGTTTTTTTATCTATACCAATGCATCAAATAATGTACTAGGATGTATCTTCTTTCAAAGTGATACAAAAATTTATTTTTCCTCACTCTAATTGAATGTTCATAATAAAAATTACACAACTCATGATATGGAGTAGGTAGTAGTAATGTTCTCATTTAAAATATGGAGGCATTATCTTTATATGGAAATATAATATATAAACATATATATACAATAAAATCCTGAAGTATGTATTCATATAGAAATTTTATAGTATTAATTGAAGGAGATGGTTGGAATTGATTAAATATTATTAATTTTCAATACACCACCACATTGTGAAGGTGACCAATGAGGATCATGCCCTGAGTTAGATTGACCATGCTAATTTATCCATGCTCAGGATTGAAAGAGATACTATATTTATGGATTTTCGTAATATGGATCATTATATAATTTGGATAGGGGATAGATAATATACATTTCAGAATAATTTTTCACCGTCTATCTAGGAGAGGATCAAAAAGGAACAAAATAAGGATGTGGGATTGCAGAAGAATGTAAAAAATTACCCAGAGGAAAAATATGATATATATATATAATGAAAAGGTTTAGGAACGATGTTTGTTCCTCCATAAATAAATAACTTTTAAAATAATCCCCTGGATAAATCTCTTACTTTATATTTTTCTATTCATCCAAGAAGTATGAACATGTATAGAAATATGAAAGAGTATTTTTGGTGGGATAACCTAAAAAAAGAGTAATTTTGAGTATGTATCTCAAAACCTGGTATGTCAGTAGTTTTTGGATGATATACACAAGTCTATGAGTATTTTAAGAACATTAATGACACCATAATATAAATGGGAGGACGTTACCATGCTTTTAATCAGCAGACTCCCTAAAATATATAAATGGAATAATGAAATTTGGAATTTAGCCAATCACCTAAAAAATAAGAAAATTTCATTACCATTTGATAATATTTATCTCTTAATTAGAATTCTATAATATACATTAATTAAGTGGTAAATTTTCCTAGAGTAATTATTTATATTGTATTATATCAGGATAAGAGGATTACATTGATGATCTAAAGAAGTCTTCCAATGGAAATGATTACAGAGTCAAATTTTAGCACTAAATATTTTACTGAGAAATTTTTATAGTCTAAGAGAACCATTAAATCATTTTATTATATTTTTAATCCTATTTTATTGATTTTAAATGTCATTGTTATTAACACCTTTATTTGGTTAGTTTTTCTTATAATTATCGATTTCAATCAAGCATTTAAATAGCTCATTATGAATCCACCTATGGTAAGAAGTGATGAGAAACAAATTACTAGGATGAAGTTGGAGAAATTAATCTATTGGAGACTAAGTAAACTATGAAAATTCAATATAATTTTGGATCCCTTTAGGTTCACATTATAGTAGCTTAGATTCGACAGAAAAGATATGTGGACAATCATCTATGAGATCTAGAGTTCAATGTTGTGATAAGTTATTCATATAAATACCTCCTCGGAGGAATGTTATGATATTTTTAAATAAGGTAAAACTAATACCAAAATATATAATACCATCTAAAATTATTTATTACATCAGGGAGGCTACTTATCACCTAGCGCTTTCACCGAATATCACCTATGTTCATGATGTGTTGCATATATCTCTTTTAAGGAAGTAAGTACATTATTCGTCACATATACAAAAATCAATGAGTGTACCAATAAAGCATTATCCCTCCAATTTGGAAAAACTAGTGTATTTTTTATAGAAGAGTTAAAGTGTTATGAAACAACACCACTCACCTGCTCGAAGTTTTTTTTCGCAAAACCATCAAATTGAAGAAGTTATATGGGATCCCAATGATTTAATGAAGAAAATGTATCATAAATTGTTTGCATCAGAGTAATATAATTTAGGGTGAGAAATTATTATAATGGTGGTGAAATTTTACCACATGATATTTTATGATACATTTATCTTTAATTAAATATTACGTTTTCAGTAAATTACTTTACATGAAATACTGAGTTTAAATGAACCCTGATAAACAATTCTATTATTATTAGTTAATTTTATCATTAAGAAAAACTTTTTTGATTGGGGGATATGAATATAAAAATTTAAATTTTTAAAAAATTATTTTTAAAAAAATTTCAAAATTAATTCTTTGAATATTAATTTGTTAGAAATGAAAATAAAAACATTTTTAGTTAAAAGATATGGGTTTCTGAAATAGATATTAGGAATGAAATATGATTTTATCTAAATAAAATTAATTAATTATTTTTGATGAATTATTTTAATAAAATATAAATATTATATTTACTATAATGTTTTTATATTTTAATAGTTTTTACATGGATTAGAATGAAGGTAAACATAGTTTTATCCCTAAAAATGCATTTTTCCATAAAAACATTTTGGTACATTTTTAAAACACAATTTACAAACAATTTTTTACAATTATAAAGAATTTATTTTATAAAATGTATTAAATGTTTTGAATGATCATAGTTAATATTATATAATAATATCAATATATTTTTTTTATTAAAAATTGTAACTGATGTAAAAAAATCATTACTACATCAAAGGTTAAAAGGGGTTAACAAATTCAAACACTAAATTAATATCGGTATAAATGACCCGAAAACATATATAAATAAAATTTTATGGACTTACTGTAACCCTATATAATGTAATTATTGAAGATGAGTAATTTTGGATCTGTTTTTCTTGAGTAAATCTTTAATATATTGTAATCTTTTAAAAATTTACATGTTATATTCATGACCTTAATTTTGGGTATTTTACCTTATATTATTGTCCAATATTTCCCCATAGGTTTCCTCCAATATTACCCTCAAATTTTAAAGAAAATTTAAAATTTTGTGGGTGGATAGAATTCGGCACAGGGTTTGGCCTAACAGTTTATTAGACCACGCATCCAAACCATTCACACGTGTCTAGGTCATAATTTTTCTTGTTATTCCACAATTTCCCTTCCTATATTTACCATATGGTTCCCTTTTATTCCCCCATTCGACTCTTATATCCATGGAAGGCTCTGAAGATCCTTCAATATCTTTTGGAACTCAATTTTGAAGTGGTCTTTAGCGGTGGAACTTCAAGATTCTTTAAGGGAATTATTCTCTTGTTCCTTCTATTTTCATTGGGGTTTCCTCCCTCCATCTTGAAGTTAAAAATTTCCATCAACTGGGTTTTTGTAATTAGGTATTATTTTTTTTTGTTTCCTTGTAGAATCCTCTAGATCAAGGTTTATTTTCATCCCCTTGGGTTGTGGTGGTGGTGCGGTTGAAGTTTATCATAAATATTTGGGTTTTTGACATATAAGGTAGGTGATTCCATGTGTAACAATTATTTTATGAGTTATATTTCTTTCTTGACCTTCTTGTAACGTTTCTTAACTATTTTTGTATGGTGAAGATTATTTTTGATATAATTTGTTAATTGTTTGATTCAAATGTTTAATTTTTTCTTCAAATTGTGTGTTTTCATGTGTAACTCTTGTGGAATCATTTGATGGAAATTTATAATATCTAAAAATGGTTTACATAATGTTTATAGAGCTACCAATTTTAATTTGGTATGGTATTTCGGTGCATTTGTTATTGAAAGTGGGTTTTGAAATGGATTTTGTGTGCAAATCTTTTTTTTTCATTCTGGAAATTGTTTTACGAAAATTTTAAATTGTTTATTGAGTTACACAAAGGGTGAATACATGTCAGGTAAGGTTTGGTGTGTGTATGATTTTGATATGGTATTCTTATATGAAAATGTTATTTTATAACATGTTGAACTTTTTTGAGCACAAAGGGGGAAACTCGACTGTTTGGGTGGGTGGATTAGCACTAGTATGCTAGTGATCTGATAGTGGTATCGTCCAGTTTCACTTACCAAGTTTGAAGATAAAAACACTAACTAATCATTTATTATGTTTGGGGACATCTATTTCATTGGTTTTTCCCTTCCAAGTGTCTTGTTCATGAAAACTTTACTGTTTATGAGTAATTATACATCGAGATAAGATGTACATATTGCCCCACAACTAGCTAGTTCCTAGGGGTGTTGTTGTGACAAGTGCTCATTTTCTATGTTGTACTTACCATTGAAATTTGGTGTGTTTTTTTGGAAAATATAGAATCATGTGTGTTTAATTTAAAATTTTACCCTCTTCAAATTTTTCTTCTTGAATACTATTTTCCTTAAAATTTGTTCGTTTTAGAAATTGTTCTTGCATTTCTTGTTTATAAAAGCATGCCAAATTGTTGTCTAAAAATGTGTGTCCTCTGGAATATTATGGGTTCAAATATATTGGTATTATTATCACACCCTTCTTACACCTTTGGGTGTAATTATACTTGATAATTTTTGAATTATGTAAGGGAATGGTCCTTGGAGATGATGATTTGGGTTGTTAACTTCTTTTCTGGGTGTAGTGTTGTGGATAAAGTTTCTGGGTGATTTCACCATGTCGGGTGGTGTTTCTTCAGTTGGAATTGAATCTTTTAATTGAGTTCTGGAACTCTTGGGGTTTTGTTTAATACTATGTATTTCAATTATGAATTTTATTAAAGGCTTGTTTTTAATAAATATTTATATTCAGTTTATATATCATTTTTGGTTGTTTAATGCTTCCAAACTCGGGTAAATCATTCCAAAACAACTCTTTATGATACTTTGGAACTTGTGTCAACCCATGGGTATATGGAATTCCCTACAGTTCATGATATGGATAGGTTTGGGTGCCAGTTTGGATGGAGACCATATCTAGTTTGTGTCAAAATGGTATTAGAGCTTGTCTAATCTCTTTGGGTCATATTATTTGGGATGAGTCCATTTATACAGGAGTTAGGACTATAGTGGCTTAGAATTCTAGTTGCGAGTAGGGTGACTGGCCCATACCTCTCTTGATATACCTCGAGTCACCATGGGATATTGGAATTTTTATTTGACATCACCTCCAAGTTAGACGTGCAAGCTGCAGATTGCACGTGGAAATTGGGTGGTGTGAAGTAGTTGTTTATTTCATTGTTGAGATGAGTTTGATTTACTTAAATTCGATGTTATTGCTAAAATTTTTCATAATTTTTTTTAAAATGTTTTCCCTTGGGACGTTTTCCTTTTGTAGAAACATGTCTCCCTATAAAGCTACCATACACCGATAGAAATAATCCAGAGAGAGTTCTCCCTAGATTTTCAATCAGATGTTAGTAGAAGTTGTGGTTTCAGATGTACAAGCTCTAGGAGAGGTAGTTGCTCTTGATTATTCTCCTAATCTAGCTATATAAGATGAGTCTGGTCCTGGGAAGGAAAACTCCTAGATGTTTTTGATGAACAAGTATCTTACCTCATGAGGTTGCACAGAACCCCAGGAATTAGAGGAGTGGTATGAGAAGATTGAGTGCATGTTCGACTTCCTTGACACACCTAAGGAGGTCAAGGTGAAATGTGCCTCATTTCTGATAGAGGTTCCTAACTCCGTGTGGTGGTAATTAGTCCTTCAAGCTAGGAAGCATGATCATATGATCTAAAAGGACTTCATGGTTACCTTCAACAACCAGTACTATTCTAAAGTCTTGAATTATACTAGTTCTTGAGAGTTTATAGAACAAGTCAAGGGGGTTCATTCAGTTATGGTGTTTTCGAACTACATCAGCAAGCTGGTCCAATAGGCACCTAAAATGGTCTCCAAGGAGTAGATGAATACCGAGAAGTTTGAGAAGGTTTTTCAGCTAGATATTTATTCTCAGGTATTCTTATTTTGGCTGAAGACCTATGTGGTGGTTTTTGATCAATCTTGCATAGTGTAGATGGATCACAAGGGTAGGTCCGATTTCTTTGGGATAGTATCGGTGCTGGGAAATGGTATTTCATTTGAGAATAAAAGGATGTGAGAGGAGTAGTGGAATAATGGTGGTTGCAGTTCATGACATCCTCCTAGGAAATTCTCATCTGTTTCCTCTGATGTGAGGTTCATCATGTGCCACTAGTGCGGGAGGACAGGGAACACATTACCTTTATGTGTGCCTCCATAGAGTTCTTTTTATCAGTGTGGAGCTATGGGTCGCATTAAACTCTTTTTAAAGGTTACATGTCCTATGCATTGTGGGGTAGGATCAGTGGCTTGTAGGGGAGTGATAGTTCAACCATAGCCATCTAGAGTAGTGGGATCTTGATTTGGTGGTTATGGTAGTAGGGTCTGATCGTATTCTTGGAAGATCTAGTTCAGGGAATAACCACATGAAATTTTCCATTTTCATTAAGAGACGAAGCATCTCCATGCTATGGATTAGGCACTAGTGGGATCAGATGCAGGGCCTTCAACTGTTCGAGGTACCATTTTGATTTCATCTTCATTAGCTGATGTTCTCATTGACATTGGTGCTAATATTTATTTTATGTATTCCCATGTTTTGAACTTGGTGAATTTTCCAACTGATTTTCTATATTTTTTGATGGATTTGGTTACACCATTGGGTAAGAATAAGGAGAAAGTTCTCAGGTGCCCATTGTGTATGCTTTCAGTGTTAAGGGTTATGATTTATTGGGACCTCCTAGTCTTGGATATGGAACATTTCTATGTAATTCTCAACATGGATTTGTTAGTGAACATTCAAGAATATATCGATTATTATAGAAGGAGGGTGAGTTTCATGGAACCTGATGGGAGTCTTCTGGTTTTTTCTTAGGGAATGAGATCCTCTGTTAGGTTATATGGGACATCAACTCCAAGATTTGGGGAATCTTGTCTTCCAGTTATCACTACTCATTCTAGATGACGATGGTCATGTTCATGAGTTTTTATTACCTCATGTAGTGGATGAGTTCCCAGAGGTATTTAAAGATGATTTTTTTAGGCTTTCCCCTAGACTGGGATGTGGATTTCTCGATTGATTTGTTGTTGGGAACACAATTGATATCTCTTCCCTTGTATCATATTCACCCCACATAGTTGAGAGAATTAATGATATAGCTAAATGATTTGGAATCCAAAGGATTAATTCACACGACCACCTCTCCCTGGGCCTCTAATATTCTTTTAACAATGAATGCCAATGGATACCTCCGGTTGTTCATTTATTACCAAAATATGAATAAGGTAACCATAAAAAACAAATATCATTTTCCCTGAAAAGATGGCTTGTTTCAGTTGAAAGGGGGAATGTGGTTTTTCAAGATAGACTTTCATTCGAGTTACAATGAATTCAGGGTGAGAGAGGTGGATTTCCCAAAGACATCTTTCTAAGTTATGTATGGAAAAATTGGGTACATATACCTGCCCTTCGGATTGACCAATTCTCTTGAGGATTTTATGGAACTCATGAATATGGTGGACCACCAGTATCTTGACCCCCTTATTGTGGTATTCTAGGATGACATCCTGGTTTACTCTGGATCTGAGGAAGAGTATGGAATCATATTTGTATCATGTTAGGAACTCTATATGATCACCTCCTTTGTGAAAAGTTGTCCAAGTGCACCTTTTGGATTAGGTATGTGATGTTTCTGGGTCATGAAATCTCAAAATAGGGGGTTTCAATGGACCCTAAGAAGATCAGTGTAGTTATGTCAAGGGAGCAGGTAAGGAATTGTTTCATGATTAGGAGTTCCCTGCACCTAGAAATTTATTATAGGATGTTTGTTCAAGATTTATCATGTATTTCTTCACATATGACCGTGCTCACCCAAAAAAGGTTAATGTTTTAACAGGGCCTAAAATGTCAGGCCTCCTTTGTGGAGTTGAAGTGGGGGGTGACAACCACCCCCATGTTGATCTTGATAGAATCCAGAAAGAGATATGATGTGTACTGAGACACATCCCGTAAGGGTCTTGAGTGTGTGCTTATTTAGGGTGATCACGTGGTGTCATATGGCTCTCACCAACATCGACCACATGAAAATAATTACCAGACACATGACTTTGAGTTGGAATCAGTGATTCATTATTTGATGAATTGGTGTCACTACCTCTTTGGGTTGATTTTTTTGTCTACTATAATCATAAGTGCTTATCCTACATCTTCTCACAAAAATATCTTAATCCAAGGTAGTGTTTTTGGTTCAATTGTATTTAAGGGATTGACATTGATATCATCTATACCCCATGAAGGGTAATGTGGTGGATGAAACCATGGGAAAGAATTCACTAGTGTATACTTTGAGGAAGTCCTCTGATGATTGTACTCCAATGGGGATCTTTTCCCAAATGCACGTGGAGACCAAGGATCATAATAGAGGTATGTTATTTGAGAGTTCTCAGTTGAATCCTTCGCTTTTAGAGTGGATTTGGAGGGATCATCCCAATAATTAGATACATCAATGGTTGATGTCGTTTATTCATGGTGGGGAGATGTCTTCTGATTGTTTTTGTCTCCCTTGAGAATCTTGTGCTTCAAGAGCCATTTGGTGTTGTCATTGTCTTTGAGGAAGGTGGTGATTCATGATATCCACCAATATCAGTGTTCCATTCATCTTGAGGCTACCAAAATGTATTATGATTTTTTTGTAGTTTTGGTTGACAGTTATGAGATGAGATATAGCTGATTTTTTTATCAAGGTGTTATAGATGTCAGCAAGTAAAAGAAGATCATCAAATGCACTCTGGGTTGCTTCATCCATTACCCATTCCTACCTAGAAGTGGGATGAAGTTTCCATGGATTTAATTATTGACATAACACGTACACCAAGAGGTAATAACTATATTTGATATGTGATTGACAGTCTGACTAAATCGGCCCACTTCATCCTGATCATAGATACAACTAAAGTGGATGAGTTAGGATGATTGTATATTTACGAGGTGGTAATAATTCATGGTGTGAAGTCACCAGTTTTCTCATCTAGAGAACCTCCTATTACCTTTTGTTTTTGGGAACTCCTTAAGATGGATTTGGGTTTGGATATTAAGATGATAATGTTATACCATCCTCAAACAGATGGCAAGATGGAGCGGGAAAACCAGAATTTGGATGATATTCTTTGTTCATGTGTCTTGGACTTCAGAGGTTTGTGGGATATCCAATTAGGATTTTTCATGTTTTATTATAATAATAGTTACAAATACTAGATTTTAATGGCTCCTTTTTTGGTGCTCTATAACAAATATGTTGGTCCCCCTATGTTGGGATGAGGTAGGTTAGACCTCACTATTGGGGTCGAGCCTTGTGCAGGAGACATCTGAGAAGGTCAAGCTGATCAGGTAGTGGTTATTGAAAGATCAAAGTATCCAAAAATCTTATTATAAACATGGGAATCAATATGTAGATTTCCCTATGGGTGATCATATATTCTTGATGGTGGCCCCTCATTCGGATCATTGTCATTTGGGAAATAAGTGAAAGCTAACACCAAGGTATGTCAGACCTTTTTAGATCACCAAACACATTCTCAAGGTATCATACATGTTATATTTCCCTCTTAGTTGGCATATATTCATGAATTTTTCAATGTATTACAATTGAAGATGTCAAATCGGGATTCGTCCCATGTGTTGAATTGGGAAGTGATGGGAATAGAGCCTGATTTATCAGTGTTTGAGCCGCCAATGTGAATAGTGGTTTCCTAAGAGAAAGAGTTTTGGGGGAAGTTTTTTCTAGTTGCCTGGGTCCTTTTGAAGAATGTAATGATGTATATGAGACATGTTAGATGAATTAATGGGTTGAGAATGAGAACCCATTCTTGTTTTTTGATCCATCATTGGAGTGACTTTTTGGGGCGGAATGTTTTCATTGTTTGGAGAATTGTTAAATCCATGACATTATTTTTAGGTATTTTTTCCTTCTATTCTTGGACTATCTTTCCCCATAGTTTTCTCATAATACCCCCCATGATGTTTGAATAAAATTTAGAAAAAATTAGGGGGATTGAACTGGGTGCACGGTTTGTCCGCACAGTTTTCTAAATTACGCAGACAAACCGTGCATAGGTGTATAGGTCATAAAATTTAATTTTTTATTACAGGGTTTCCCATCCATCATTAACCCTAGTCATTCCATTTCTTCCCCTACTTTTCCCTCAATCCATGTAAGTCACCCAAGATCCCTCAAACACTTTTTAGCCCAATTTTTAAGGGGTTTCGGTGGTGGAATATAATGACCCATACTTTACATACATGGTTAATAATTCAAAATTGAAGCACACTTATTACAACATATAACAAAACCAGGAAAGGACCGTATAGGTATAGAGTCTTTAGAAACTGGTAAACATAAACAAATGGCTCATGAAGCATCTACTTTGCCACCCATTTATTTCATCACATCTAGAGTCCCATTTGGCATATCCTACTTAATAACCTTCTTCCTGACCTGGGGAAATAAAACATAAAAAAGGGTGAGCTAAAATGCTCAGTAAGGCTAAACAAAAGAAATATCAATCACATCATATACATAAGATCATAACCTTTGGAAATCTTAACCTGCAAAAGAGATCATAATTTCATAACATGGGATAAATCATAGTAGTGAAATGTAATCCCAATAATCATAACTTAAAACATGAAACTTTGTGGTATACACACATAATAATAGAAAATCATTTCTTAGTAGTCAAGACTCATTTCCAAGACTATCTTAGTGGACAAAGTCCATTTCTGAACTGAGTTCACTCCTCGTTTCAGTCCTGCTTCACTGAACCGGTTTAACCTGCCGTTCCAGGCATGTCTATCTCATGAGATATAAAATCTTTACCCAATACATTGGAGAGAGATATAGTTCCCACCCATATCATAATGATACCATTCTTATGTGTGCCACAAAATCATAAACCATACATCATAGCATAACCCATGTAATAAAAATGTGAATCTTAAACATCATGACATCATAAAACAATTCATATAAGATAAAGGAATTCATAAAAATATATCCATCACAATATAATCATATCAATGTAATAATAGGGATATAAATAGAACCCTATATTATCTTAGATGGAAAATAATTTTGATAAAATACTTGAACTCCATTCCTGAGGAAAATATCCTTTCTACTTCTAAAACAATTTTCCTTTCATAACATGTCATACAATTTAAATTTAAAAGAAGTTGATTAAAAATAATCTTGAAAACTTGTAAAGGAAGATTCATGGAAATAATGTTTTAAAAATCCATTCAAGACGTATAAGTTAAAAAAACATTCTTTTCATACTTTTGTCAGAAAAGTCAAAAAGTACCTTGTACGAAAAACGACAAAATATTCCTTTCATATCTTTTACTAAAAACTCACCGAAGGGTAAAATTGGATTTAAACAATTGTAGGTGGATGGAAACAATATTACATATTGAGTAAACATGAATGTGGATGATAAAATACACCCCAGTAAATTCTGAAGTACAAACAATCTCGGATAAAAATTGAGATTGTGAGATTTTCCCTTACCTTAGGTCCGATTTGCTTCGTAAGTGTCTGAAACTCCTGTATAATGATTTAAATAATGTTATTTACTTATTCCAGAATGATAATTATTGTTATGATATCATATATGGTCATATTCTTAGCTTCTTATTAGTAATATTTCATTAGTACTTGTTATTCAGGTGTTTATTACTTTTTGTTCTTATGCGTGTCTGTCGAATAAATTCTAATCCTTCTATTTATGTTATAGATACGTCATTTACAGAATGGTATTAGTGTAATATATATCATATTCATTCGTTCAATTCATTTATATAATCATTATGCAATGAATATCATGTAGAACGAATCACATCACATCGTGGAGACGGTATTTCGTACGTACGCACGAGCATTGATATCGTTCCCATGATCATGGAATTGTATTGGAGTGTATGTATACTATTTCATAATCAATAACACTTTAAAATAATCATATATATTCATTACTTTCACCCTTGTACCCATACAAGTAAGGTGGTGGTGGAAAATAGATTACACCACGGCGTGGATACGGTATTCCGTACGTACGCACGCGCGGTGATTTCGTTTTGCATAGGATGGATAAGAGGTGAAATAGGGTTGATTCATATTTATAATAAAATATCAGTATATGAGTGATACTGATGTTATTACCTCATAATGAAACAACTAATGAAGAGGGAGTATAAGAAGAGTGGAACTTGAAGAAAACAGAAGAAGATATTACCTGTTTCTCGAAGTACCTCCTTTAAAATTTCTCTTAAGGCACTAAAGTTGGTCTTTTGATAAGACTAGTACCTCTAGTAGGTTTCTAAGTAAGTGGGGAAGTGAAATTTTCAGGGGTTGGCCGAGCTTGAAGGCTCAAATTGGTGTGAGGTAGAGAGGGAGGAGGTGCCTTTTATAAGGGAGGAGAGGGGCACCTTTGGAAATATAAGAATTATTAGTCTATATTAAATCCCAACCCCACATAAAAACTTCCCAAATGACTCATATCCAAATCATAGATGATATATGGTTTTAATATCATCAACCAATAAAATTTAGACATGTTAGGAATTTATTTTAAACATTATCAACTTGATTTATCATTATTTATCAATTTAATTTTATTTGTGGTAATAATATTCTAAATTTTAAATTATTATAAATGATTACATATGTGATGTGAATTTTCCATAATTTGATAATTTATTCCATTTTAGACCATATAAATTTTAATTTATAATTTTTAAATATTTTTGTGATTTTTAAACAATTTTATAATATGTTATTTTTATAAAATAACAATAGTGTCAATTTTGACACTATTCATTTATTTGAATTTAAATAAAATATATACAGAAGATATGTTAGAAATAAAAGATTTAATATATTCATAAAATGTCATATGTTTCTAGAAAATTATTATTTCACATTAAATAGTTCATATAATATTTATTTTAATATTTTTAAAACAATTTATTTCATATTTTAATTAATAAAATAATTTCAACATCACTATTGTGTAATAATTAATGATACTTATTTAATCCCTAAAAATTCTAAATAAATTCCTATGATGTAGATACCTGTATTAGATTTCCGTAGACTATTCATGTTCGATGTTTCATTAAGTTTATCACCAAATTAAAATTATTATACTTATAAGATTTAAGAAAGTGACATGTTGTCACATTCTTTTGTTTTAATAATAATTAAATACTTTTCATGGAAAAAAGTCCATTAAATGAATCTAATCCGACCCTTAGGTGATATGGGTCGACTTTTAGTCATCCAATAGGATTTTGGCAGGTTTTAGGGTAATTTTATAATCTTATATTTACCCTTAATTACCCGATTTACCTTTAACTATGGTAAATAAAATTTACCGTAGTTACTATTCATAATGCCCAAAAATAAAAAGTAGCCTATTAACATAATTTGGACCCACTGATTCCAAATATGGAATCCATTTTTCAAAATTCATAACATATAAGTTGTAGTAATTAATTTAAAATAAATCTTGTTGTTAAGAAAATGGGTGTTAAAAGTTAAAACATTGCCAAAGATTGAAATGTTTTTACCTATGAATTTAATGTGAAATTAATGATAATGACATAAATTGAATTAAATGGTAAAAATATATTCTATTTATACTTTAAAACCATCCAATATTATAATTTAACCATATAAATTATCTCAATGAGAAAAAGTTGTTTTTAATTAAAAATTAGCGTATTTTTACTATTAATCAAAATATGAAAGTTATCAGAAAAAATATCAGAAAATTTTCCAAAGTAAATTTTTATACGTTGATTCAAAAGAAAAATTTTATTTTGTCAAATTGAACTTATAATCATGTCGAAAACTAGATTTAATTTGGGTGCCCCATCAAATGGCGGAAAAACTGCATTTTTTGAAAAAAACTTATTTTACCCGAAATATTTATTTTGTTCTCTTAGCATGTTCTAGAAAATATGTATGATGAATAATAAAATTCAAAATTTAGTTAATACTATTCATAATGGATAGTTCATTATAATATATCATTGTTTAGTGAAACCTGGTATTGTCTACTACACACGCTATCGAGGACGGTCGCGATTGCATGTAATGCAAGCCAAGTCTGTATTGTGTGCTCTGAAAGATTCCTTTGGTGTTGCGTATAACATAAGACATAAAAAAACTTCTCATAAAATCTCAGGGTGTTACATTCTACCCCCCTTAAAATGAATTTATCCCTCGAAATTCGTCACTTTGTAACAAAAAGATGAGGATATCTCTCCCTCATCATATCCTCAAGCTCCCATGTAGCTTCTTCTAATTGGTGGTTCCTCCATAAAACTTTCACCAAGTGAGTGGTCTTGTTCCGTAGGACTTTTTCACTAAGATCTAGAATCTCTATTGGTTGTTCTTCATAAGAAAGATCTTGCTCCAGTGGTACAACTTCTGAGCTTAGTACATGTGAAGGATCAGGTATGTACTTTCTCAGGAGAGATACATGGAACACATCGTGAACTTTAGAGAGATTCGGTGGAAGCGCCAATCAGTAAGCTACCTTTCCAACACAATCCAGTATTTTTAAGGGACCGATATATCTGGGGCTCAACTTAACCTTCTTTCCAATTCTCATGACCCTCCTCCAGGGAGATATTCGTATGAACAGTCTATCACGCACTTCAAACTCTAAGTCTTTCCTTCGGTTGTCGGCATAACTTTTTTGTCGACTCTGAGATGCTATTATGTGTTGTTGAATAGATCTGACCTTTTCTGCCATCTCATCAACAAGATTAGGTCCTAATAGCTTTCTTTCCCCAAATTCATCCCAGCAAGTTGGAGTTCTGCATTTCTTTCCATAGAGAGCTTCTTAAAGAGTCATCTGAATACTAGAGTGAAAGCTATTATTATAAGAAAATTCCACCAAAGGTAGGTGTTGATCCCAACCACCTTTGAAATCTATAGAGAAAGCTCTCAACATATCTTCTAGAGTTTGAATTGTTCTTTCAGACTGACCATCTGTCTGAGGATGATAAGCATTGCTGAAACTCAACTCTGTATTCAGAGTATGCTGAAGACTTCACTAGAACTTTGAGGTAAACCTCGGATCCCGATTAGATATAATAGAAAGTGGTACTCCATGAAATCTTACCACTTCCTTTACATATATCCTGGCTAGATGATCCAGAGATAAATCCTCTCTAATAGCAATGAAGTGTGCAGACTTTGTAAGATGATGAACTATGAACCAGATAGAATTATTGCCTTTGGATGTTTTAGGATGTCCTGTGACAAAGTCCATAGTGATGTTTTCCCATTTCCATTCGGGTATGGGTAATAGTTGTAACATCCCCTTAGACTTTTGTCTCTCT
The DNA here is from genome assembly GCA_963277665.1 of Viscum album. Classification (NCBI taxonomy): domain Eukaryota; kingdom Viridiplantae; phylum Streptophyta; class Magnoliopsida; order Santalales; family Viscaceae; genus Viscum; species Viscum album. Next base: position 1,058,286,066 of record OY728135.1, on the reverse strand, counting down.
GCTTTAACTTGCTGACAAACCAAGCATCGAGAGACATATTCAGAAACATCTCTTTTGATTCCATCCCACCAGAAGTACTCTTTCAGGTCCCTATACATCTTCGTGCTTCCAGGATGAATAGAGAATGAAGATCTATGAGCCTCATCTCGCAGCTCCTTCTTTAATTCTGGGATGGGTGGAACACAAACCCGATTCCTGAACTTTATTATCCCATCACAATCAAGGTTGAATTCAGGAACATTTCTCACCTTCTTTTATAACTCTACATATTCTTTCTGTGCCTCTTTAATCTTCAAATGTATTGATGGTTGAACATTCATTTGAGAAAGATACGATTTTAACCCTTCCATTATAATTCCAAGATCCATCCTTTGTAAATCCATAAATATTTGATATTTTGTGATCCTCATCATGGATAAACTGGCATGGTCTTGTTGACTTAATGCATCTGCCACCTTGTTTGCATTCCTAGGGTGGTAATGAATTGAGCAGTTGTAACCCTTAATCAGTTCCAACCATCTTCTTTGGTGCATATCCAGCTCCTTTTGTGTGAAAATATACTTTAAACTTTTATGATCAGTATAAATGTCACACCTTTCTCCATAAAGATAATTCCTCCAAATATTTAATGCAAAGATTACCGCAGCTAACTCCAAATCATGAGTTGGGTAATTTTGCTCATGGATTTTAAACTGTCATGAGGCATAAGCTATCACCATATCATTTTGCATAAGAACACACCCCAGCACCTTCTTGGATGCATCATTGTAGATCACAAACGTTTTTCCACTACAAGGAAGTGTCAGCACAGGTGCACTGGATAACCTTCTTTTCAACTCCTTGAAATTATCTTCACATTGCTCCATCCAAACAAACTTAACTCCTTTCTGAGTCAACCTGGTGAGTGGATTAGATAATCGTGAAAAATCTTTCACAAAACGTCGATAATATCCAGCCAAACCAAGAAAATTCGGATCTCAGTTACTGTTGTTGGTCTCGACCATCTTTAGATAACCTCTGTTTTTGCTGGATCCACATATATCCCCTCTTTTGAGATTATGTTCCCCAAAAATGCATCTTTTTGAAGCCAAAATTCACACATGGTAAATTTGGAATAAAGATTCTCCTTTCTTAGGGTCTTCAATATAATTCTCAAGTGATCTTCATGTTATTCCTTGATCATTTAATAAACAAGAATATCGTCTATAAAGACTACCACATTCTGATCAAGATAGTCTATAAAGACACTATTAATCAGATCCATGAAGATATAAGGGGAATTAGTAAGAACAAATGGCATCACTATAAATTCATAGTGTCCATACCTTGTACGGAAAGCCGTCTTTGGTATATCCTCCCTTTTGACCCTTAATTGATGATACCCCGAACGATGATCAATCTTGGAAAAGTATTGAGCTCCTCGTAGTTGGTCAAATAAGTCATCAATGCGCGGGAGAGGATATTTTTTCTTGATAGTGATCTTGTTAAGTTCTCGATAATCAATGGAGAGTCTCATTGATCCATATTTCTTCTTAACAAACAAAACAGGTGCTCCCCAAGGTGATGCACTAGGGCGTATGAATCCCTTATCAAGATTCTCTTGGAGTTTCTTCTTAAATTCATGCATCTCAATTGGGGCCATTCTATATGGTGTCTTTGAAATAGGCAAAGCAGCTGGTACGAGTTCTATTGAAAACTCAACTTCACGATTTGGTGGATGACCCGACAATTCCTCTGGAAAGACATCATCAAACTCCTATACAACGGGCATATTCTCAATCGTGAGTTTCTATCCAACCATTTGAGATAAATAACCTTTATTTAGTGGAATCAAGACCCATAAGATAGAAGGAATTTCCACTGGAATGTTATGTTCATCCTTGCATCGATAGACGATCATAGATTGACATGGAATTTAAAATGTGACTTCCCTTCCTTGGAAATTGATATGAGCTCCATATAATGAAATCCAATCCATGCCAAGAATCACATAAAATTTCACTATAAGAAGGATCACAAGATTTTCAGGAAGCATTTTCCCACAAACTTCAATCGGGGAAGAATTATAAACTTTTGATGCGACTGTTCTGCCATTAGGGGTTGTCACAGCTAACTCAACATCTAATTGTAGAGGTAATATGGTGATACTCTTAGAAAATTCTCCAGAAATAAAAGAGTGGGTGGATCCATAATCAAATAAAAAATTTTCTACTTTAGAGTGGACGGTAAGTGTACCTTTCACCACATCATTATCATACTCCACATCGCTGATAGAAATTGCATGTGACTTTCCTTTTTCTTTAGCCTTAAGAGTTTGTTGACGTCGACCATCATCATCAACCCTTGGACTTGGGCATTTATTGGCATAATTCCCCATCTCTTTGCACTTGAATCATTGAAGTGTAGTAGGTTCATTCTGTGTATCCCTTCCTTTGTTTGCATCATTAGGCATCTTTTTCCCATCATTTCGGCATTCAAATGCCTGATGACCTTCCTTTCAACATTTGAAACATTTACTTGTCCCTTTAAGAAAAATCCATCCATGTTTCTTTCCACACATTGAGCATAATGGAAAAACGCATCTTCTTTTTAGTGTGCACTTTAGATTTTCCTTTGAATTCCATCTTCCTCTTCTTATCAAACCCATATAACTGATGGGTTACTCCAATCTCCATCTAAACTTTGAGAGCACATCAATCGATTTTCTCATAGCTATTAAAGTCTTTTATGGAAAAGGCCTTTCGAAGACTTGGTTTTAAGCCACTAAAGAATCGATCGATCTTATTCTCAGGTTGGGTAATAATACCGGAAGAGTACCTTGCATGTCTTGTAAAATTTGCTTCATAGGTACCAACAGATTAATCATCCTTTTTATTCAGTTCAAAAAATATTTCTCCATCTTTGTTCGGTGAATACGAGGGTAGTACTTATTGAAAAATAAGTTCTTGAACTCGTCCCATTCCATGGAATTAATTTCATCCCTTTGCCTCGTATTCTTAATAATATTCCACCATTGATCAGCATCTCTTCCAAATGATGCACTGCTAGGATGACTTTATAATGTTTAGAACATTGATGAACTGAAAATATCTTTTCAGTAGTACTAATCCATTTTTCAGCAACAAATGGATCAGTAGACCCGCTGAAAGAAGGTGGATACTGCCTCATGAAGGATTCAACAGAATGTTGCTCCTTCCTTTTCTCATTTGGAAGTACTGCATGATTCATATCTTGAGAAAGTTGTGTGAGAATGGCTACAAGATTTTTCGTTCCAGCTCCCATAACGTTTGGTTGCTCAGGGGGACAATCATTTCATTGCCCATCGCATTCCGCGTTAACACGATTCCTTCGGGTTCCATCCATTGACTAAAACCAAGAAGAATAGTGTGAGAAACACAAATTATAATAGACAAAACACATAATCAAGAATAAAATTTCACACATAAGGTCTTATCCTAGGTTATTCATGGTCATTTCTAAAACACTAACATTGTGTTCTATGCTTAGACTTTTCCTTAGGGTTCTTACTAAGGCTTTCACATCCTAGTTTCCAAAGGTTGACTATACCTTTCCTCTAATACCAACTATAACGACCCATATATTACATACATGGTTAATACTTCAAAATTGAAGCACACTTATTACAACATATAACAAAACCAGGAAAGGACCGTGTAGGTATAGAGTCTTGAGAAACTGGGAAACATAAACAACTGGTTCATAAAGCATCTACTTTGCCTCCCATTTATTTCATCATATCTAGAGTCCCTTTTGGAATATCCTACTTAATAACCTTCTTCCCGACTTGGGGAAATAAATCATACAAAAGGGTGATCTCAAATGCTCAGTAAAGGTAAACAAAAGAAATATCAATCACATCATATACATAAGATCATAACTTTTGGAAATCTTAACCTGCAAAAGAGATCATAATTTCATAACATGGGATAGATCATAGTAGTGAAATGTAATCCCAATAATCATAACATAAAACATGAAACTTTGTGTCATACACACATAATTATAGAAAATCATTTCTTAGTAGTCAAGACTCATTTCCAAGACTATCTTAGTGGAAAACGTCCATTTCTGAACCGAGTTCACTCCTCGTTTCAGTCCATTTTCACTGAACCGGTTTAACCTGCCGTTCCAGCCATGTCTATCTCATTAGATATAAAATCTTTACCCAATGAATTGGAAGGAGATATTGGTCCCACCCATCTCATAATGATACCATTCTTATGTGTGCCACAAAATCATAAACCATACATCATAGCATAACCCATGTAATAAAAATGGGATTCTTAAACATCATGACATCATAAAACAATTCATATAAGATAAAGGAATTAAAAAAAATATATCCATAACAACATAATCATATCAATGTAATAACATGGATATAAACATAACCCTATATTATCTTAGATGGAAAATAATTTTGATAAAACACTTGAACTCCATTCTTGAAGAAAAATATCCTTTCTACTTCAAAAACATTTTTCCTTTCTTAACATGTCATACAATTTTAATCTAAAATAATTTGTTTAAAAATAATCTTGAAAAATTGTAAAGGAAGATTCTTGGAAATAATGTTTTAAAAATCCATTCATTTCGTATAAGTTAAAAAAACATTCTTTCCGTACTTTTGTCGGAAAAGTCAAAAAGTTTCTCGTACGAAAAATGACAGAAGATTCCTTTCATATCTTTTACTAAAAACTCACCGAAGGGTAAAATTGGATTTAAACAATTGTAGGTGGATCGAAACAATATTACATATTGAGGAAACATGGATGTGGATGATAAAATACTCCCTAGTAAATTCTAAAGTATAGACTATCTCAGATAAAAATTGAGATTGCGAGATTTTCCCTTACCTTAGGTCCGATTTGCTTCATAAGTGTCTGAACCTCTTGTATAATGATTAAAATAATGTTATTGACTTATTCCAGAATCATACGTATTGTTATGATATCATATATGGTCATATTATTAGCTTCTTATTAGTAATATTTCATAACTACTTGTTATTCGGGTGTTTATTACTTTTTGTTCTTATGCGTGATTGTCGAATAAATTCTTATTCTTCTATTTAGGTTATAGATACCTCATTTCCAGAATGGTATTAGTGTAATATATATAATATTCATTCATTCAATTCATTTATATAATCATTATGCAATGAAGATCATGTAGAATGAATCGCATCACATCGTGGAGACGGTATTCCGTACGTAAGCACGAGCGATGATATCATTCCCATGATCGTGGAATTATATTGGATTGTATGTATACAATTTAAGAATCAATAACACTTTACAATAATCAAATATATTCATTACTTTCACCCTTATACCCATCCAAGTAAGGTGTTGGTGGAAGATAGATTACACCACGGCGTGGAGACGGTATTCCGTACGTACGCACGCGTGGTGATTTCGTTTTCCGTAGAATGGATAAGAGGTGAAATAGGGTTGTTTAATATTTATAATATCATATCATTATATGAGTGATACAGATGTTATTACCTCATAATGAAACAACTAATGAAGAGGGAGTATAAGAAGAATGGAACTTGAAGAAAATGGTAGAAGGTATTACCTCTTTCTCGAAGTACCTCCTTTAAACTTTCTCTTAAGGCACTAGAGTTGGTCTTTTGATAAGACCAGTACCTCTAGTAGGTTTATAAGGAAGTGGGGAAGTGAAATGGGCAGGGTTTGGGCGATCTTGTAAGCTCAAATTGGTGTGAGGATGAGAGGGAGTAGGTTCCCTTTTATAAGGGGGGAGAGGGGCACCTTTGGAAATATAATAAATATTAGTTTATATTAAATCCCAACCCCACATAAAAACTTCAAAAATGACTCATATCCGAAGATTAGATGATATAGTGTTGTAATATAATCATCCAATAAAATTTAGACATGTTAGGAATTTTTTGTAAGCATTATCAACTTGATTTATCCTTATTTATCAATTTAATTTTATTTGTGGTAATAATATTCTAAATTTTAAATTATTATAAATAATTACATATGTGTTGTGAATTTTCAATATTTTGACACTTTATGACATTTTCGACCATATAAATTTTAATTTATAATTTTTAAATATTTTTGTGATTTTTAAACAATTTAATAATATGTTATTTTTATAAAATAACAATAGTGTCAATTTTGACACTATTCATTTATTTGAATTTAAATAAAATATACACAAAAGATATGTTCAAACTAAAAGATTTAATAGATTCATAAAATTTCATATGTGTCTATAAAATTAGTGTAGAACATTAAATAGTTCATATAATATTTATTTTAATATTTTTAAAACGATTTAATTGATATTTTAATTAATAAAATAATTTCAACATCACTATTGTGTCATAATTAATGATAATTATATAATCCTTAAAAATTCTAAATAAATTCCTATGATGTAGATAATTGTATTATCCTTCTGGAGACTATTCAGGTTCGAAGTTTCATTAAGTTTATCAGCAAATTAAAATTATTATACTTATAAGATATAAGAAAGTGACATGTTGTCACATTCTTTGGTTTTAATAATAATTAAATTATTTTCATGGAAAAAAAGCCCATTAAATGAATCTAATATGACCCTTAGGTGATATGGGTCGACTTTTAGTCATCCAATAAGATTTTGTCAGGTGTTAGGGTAATTTTATAATCTTATATTTACCCTTAATTACCCGATTTACCTTTAACTATGTTAAATAAAATTTACCGTAGTTACTATTCATAATGCCCAAAAATAAAAAGTAGTATATTAACATAATTTGGACCCACTGATTCCAAATATGGAATCCATTTTTCAAAATTCAAAACATATAAGTATCAGTAATTAATTTAAGATAAATCCCGTAGTAAAGAAAATGGGTTTTATAAGTTAAAACATTGCCAAAGATTGAAATGTTTTTACCCATGAATTCAATGTGAAATTAATGCTAATGACATAAATTATATTAAATTGTAAAAATATATTCTATTTATACTTTAAACCCATTCAATATTATAATTTAACCATATAAATTATCTCAATGAAAAATAGTTGTTTTTAATTAAAAATTAGCGTATTTTTAGTATTCATCAAAATATGAAAGTTATCAGAAAAAATATCAAAAATTTATCCAAAGTAAATTATTATACCCTGATTAAAAAGAAGAATTTTATTTTGTCAAATTGAAATTATAATCATGTCAAAAACTAGACTTAATGTTGGTGCGCCATCAAAAGGTGGCAAAAATGCATTTTTTGAAAAATACTTATTTTACCTGAAAATTTTATTTTGTTCCCTTACCATGTTCTATAAAATGTGTATGAAGAATAATAAAATTCAAAATGTAGTTAATACTATTCATAACGGCTAGTTCATAATAATATATCACTGTTTAGTGAAACCCGGAATTGCGTACTACACACGCTATTGAGGAAGGTCGTGATTGCCTGTAATGCAAGCCAAGTCCATATTGTGTGCTGTGAAAGATTCCTTTGGTGTTGCATATAATATAAGACATAAAAAAATTCTCATAAAATCTCAGGGTGTTACATGGAACATCATGATTCCTCAAGAAAGTGAGTTCATCTCTAATTCCTTCCATTTTCTTTAGTATTTCTTCCCTCATTTTGGATTTTCCAAATTTCCAGCAACAAGGGTTTTGTTCCTAGGGTATAATTTTGTGTTTCATGGATGAATATTCTAGATCGTGGTTAATTTTCATCCCCTTGTAGTGTGGTGGTGGTGCGGTTGAAGTTTCAAACAATTATTTGGGTGTTTGTCATCTATGGTAGATGATTCCATTTGTAAGAATTATTTGATGGGTGACATTTCTTTTTTGACCTTCCTAAAATATTTAATACTTATTTTTTATGTGAAAATTTTTTTTTATATAAAACATTAAGCATTTGATTCAAAAGATTAATTTTTGGATTCAAATTGTGTGTTTTCCAAGTGTAACTCATGTGGTGTCATTTGAGGGAATTTTTTAATATATGAAAATGGTTTATTAAATGTTTTGTGGGATTCCAAACTTGTTTTGGTATGGTGTTGGGGAGCATTTGGCCTTGAAAGTGGGGTTTGAAATATATTTTGTGTGAAAATCCTTGTTTTACTTCTTGAAATTATTTTATGAAAATTTTAAATGTTTCATTGAGTTACAAAATGGCTGAAAAAAAATAAGGTCACTCTTTGGTGTGTGTATGATTCATAAATGGTATTATTTTTTGAAAATGATATTTTATAACAAGTGGGTATTCTTTGATCACAAAGAGGGAAACCCAGGTGTCTATGTGAGTGGAAAATGACTAGTATTCTAGTGATCCAATATTAATATAAACCTTATTTCACTTAGAAAGTTAGATGATGAAAACATAACAAAAATTTAATGATTTTTGGGGAAAACCATGCCATTTTGGTTTCCCCTCATAGTGGCTCTTTCATGAGAAGGATATTAGTTATGGATACTTATACACCGAGATACGATTTAACTAGGACCCCACAACTAGCTATTTCCTAGTGGTGTTCTCATGACTAGATATAATTGGATATATTTTAATTATAATTGGAATATGGTGTGTTTTGTTGTAAAATTCAGTATCATGTGTGTTTTATTTTATAAGTGTACCTTCTTCAAAGTTTCCCTCTTGAAATCTATTTTCATTAAAAGTTTCACCTTTTAGAAATTGTTCTATCAATTATTTTATAAAAAAAACATGCAATATTTTTGTCTTAAAACATTTATCACATGGAATTTTTTGGTTGTAATCCAATTGGGCTTAGGCTCAAACCCAACATTCACATTTGGGTACGGCTCGGGTTGTCGGATTCTTTTTTGGGTGTTGATTTGTCAAAAAGTTTTGGGGGGTGATGTCCTCTTGTCGTGTGGGGGTTCTTGAGGCAGAACTTTCACTCGTTTTGTGTTGTCCCCACCTAGGGGTTTTATTTAATCTATGTACACCAATTATTAATTTTATTAATGCTTTGTTTGGATTAAATTTTCAGATTTGGTTAATTTATTAATGTTGGTTGTTTAATGCTTCTAAACTCAGGTAAATAATTCCCAACACATTTTTATGATACCCAAGAGCTTGTTTCATCCTGTGGGGAGATTTAATTATTTTAGGTCCATCCCATGGACTGGTTCAGGTTTCATTTTGGATGGAGACCAGATCTGGTTTGTGAAATTATATGTGTGTCCTCTCACTTCCTTATCAAAGGAAACCACCTATCCTCTTTTCCTCGCACTTAAATAGCCTATTTTATATTTTAATACCCACCAAAATACATTATTATCATCCCTATACATGTCCTATAATTTCGTTTTTATCAAAATACCACCCTTTCATTGGATAATGTGTAATGATAATTAGGATTCTCAATCATGAGGAATAACTGCTAACTAAGTATAAAAAAATTATTTCTTATTTGACCTCCTAAAAATTATATTTTATCCACTAAAAATAATTAATTTAGTATATTAAATATAATTATGTTGTATTAAGATTATTTAGAAATTATTTTCCAACTCTCATTCCCCAAATTATAAATAAAATTATCACTCTTATGTACATGTGGATTAGCACCTCCACATAATGATACTAATTATATTACATCACTATCTCTCATGGTTGGTTATTATGATTTATTAGATGTTTATATATGATAATTATGATATAATTATTTTTTAAATTATAATATATTTTATACCTTATTACCTTTCTATCTGATATACAGTGATTATTTCTTTCATGCATATGTGTGGACTACCACCTCTACAAAAAACTTTGTTTATTTTTTTCATTTCATATTTACATGGATATTAATAAGAAATTATATAATGAATATATATATATATATATGATATACATGAAATAGTAATGATCACATAAAGTTAAATAATTATTGACCTTTCTTTTGTTCCATGTATTGAACATTTGAAACATCACTCGTGCATACATATATATTACCATCTCCCTGAAGTGATGTAATTAAATTCCAATAATTTCATTATATTAATGATTATAAAAGTTTATATAGTGACTAAATATGACAATTATTTCATTATTATGATTCCATAGGTGATAAAATCAATACCATGGAATGAGTAATACAACAATTGAATCGATACATGGATGGAAAACATATATGTTTTCAACCGAATGTTCATTTTAATAAAGAAATTATAAACAAATAATTTATTGGAAATTGTAAAGGTATAAAACATAGTAATATAGGTATGAATATTTTTTTATAATATGTATTAAAAATTTATTTTTGATTTTATATGAATATTTAATGTATATGAAAAAATATGATATATGTGGTAAAGGTTTATGTTACAATTTAGTTTCTTTTTAGCATTACATATGCTAAATTTACTTTAAGGTAAATTTTAGGGGTATTATAAATTAAAAATAATATATTTAATTATAATTTGTTTATTTTTATAATTTTAATGTATTATTATAATTTTCTCTTATTTGGTACAAAAAAATATACATAATTTTTTTTAACAAAATTCTAACATTTTTCTCTCTTTGGTCATATTTATTTTTCTTCCATGTCTATTGTATTCAAAATTATTTTATAAAACATATGTCCTATAATTGAAATATATTTAGACGTTCATTTTAACTACCTCTAACATTATTTACAATGGTTTAAAATTAAATATTTCTAATTTTTTTCCAAACAAGTCATTTCCAACTTTTATTTAATGTTTTTAAAAATGATTTCATTCCACATTTATATTATGAACAAAATTTCCTTCCATAATGAATATTTTTTACTATGAATATTAATTTACAAGTTCCGTGGTTATTTTTAAAGAATATTATTTTCTCAAGAGTATGCAATGTTTGGTTAGAATGTTATCAACATAATATTTTATTTTTCCCCGGCTTAAAATAAAGGTTTAAATTGTTCTATTAATTGTGATTTTTAATCTTTTCAAATATTCTTCAAGTATTATTGTGAGTCACTATATATATGATGTTATGATACCATCCACTTTAAATTTCTTCATTTTTAATGATGATGACTTAATGATGATTTCATAAAACTCATTTTCATACCAATTTTAAATTTAGCTATTTAGAAATCAAATTGAAACTCATTTCTTACCCATGGATTATGCTATGATGAAATTATGGAATGTTTATAAAACATTTTTCTTCTCCATGGTTTATGATATGATGAATGAATTATTATCATGTATCAGACATATGTATGGTTTTAATTATGTGAAGGGTGGGCCTGAAATTATTTATTCCTCCAATGAATTTGGTATGGTTGGATGTCTCATTGGATATTAAAGACTTGAATGTGAAGGAGACCAAGTTTATAAGGAACTATATCCAATAATATTATATTAGGAGTAAACCAGGACTAAGTAAATCATGGAATGGTGATGGAACAGAATGTAGTACAATATTCTTAGACATGACCATTGATAAATGATATTATATTTTATAATTTTTTGTATTCCAAAAACCTATTTCTTATACATAGGATATATTATCAGGGAACATGATTCCATAAACTTAAGGAATTGGTATTTTTAATGAAAAAGACATACTCTATGATTTTTTATTTCTTTTTCTTTCATTCATTGGACATGATTTTCATAAGTTATTTCCAAATTATCATACACTTATGTTTATCTAATTTTTACTTATGATCATTGATATATATATCTTATGTTTACCCTAACTGATCCTCTATAGTCAACCTTTATTGTATTTAAATTCCCTAGTTATTGAAGAAAGGTTTTATATAGGGATTTCTAAGAATTATAATATATAAGAAAAAAGTTTCAGAGTAGTGTGTACTTATTTTTAGAGCTAAATATTAGAATAATTTATTCAAAATATTGGGGTTATGTTTAAGTATAGAATAAAAAATTGATTATTTATAAAAATAGTGATGTTGTTGTTTTCCCAGCAAATAAATCCATGTATGGACACTAAAAGGTGGATGTGGATGTAGATCAGATACACCTAGGAGTAACCACTTTAAAATGTGAGTATAGGGTACTAAACCAATCATAACTGGCCTATTATGTGAAGGCCTAAGACATCACACATGGAAAGTCACTCTTGGAGGATATACCTAGCTTAATTAAAAAATTTATTATTGACCATTATAAAGAAATTTAATAAATAGAAACTATGAATGAACTAGGTTAAACCTGAGGGGTCATAGATTGAAAAGATGTTTTCATGGTTCAGATATCCAATGAATTATTTTTCATGATTTTATTATTAACCACTATGATCATTTTTTATCACAATATTATTTTTTCTCTTATTCCATAGACGGACCTAAGCTAAATCTTATTAACATTGAATTTGATGAGAAATTTAATGAGAATATTTATGAGAAACCAAACTAAAATCTAGTTGGTATACAATATCTGGTTTCTATAATCACCCAACTCTCTCAATATATAAATGGTGACATTAATAAGTATAAACTTCCAAATGGAAAAATGATGGAAGAACTCACTATTTAGTCTTTGATATAGTAATAACATCCTTCCATAGGTGGCTATCTATATCCACTTATTATTTAACAATGGATCAATGCTACAAAAAAGTTATTCTCAATTCTCTAATGCTTGTATCAAGAGAATGTTATTCTAGTCATATATCATTTGAAAGGTGAAGCTGGTCAATGGTGCAATGTTATCAATAATAGGTGTAAATAGAAGGAAATTGAGTCCATTATATGGGAAGAGTTTAAAAATGTATTTTTAAAAACTTATTTTCCCCAAACTAATCACACATAAATGGGATAGGAATTTTGAGAACTGAAATAGAAATGTAATGAATCTATTAGTATCTCTGATGAAAATTTCCAAGTAATTTCAAGTTATTATTTAGCTTTTATCATCTACCCTTAATAAAAAATTGATCAGTTAATTTTTTATTAACACTGAGTCTCCAAAAAAATTATATCTAAAAGAATTTGACTGATATAATCAAATATTTTGTAGTTTTATGAAGATATAAATAAAAATTTGGTACTCTGTTTGTTCTTATAGTTTTGGGGATAAAAAAAAGAAAGATTTAATTTCAAGGAAATTACCATAATAAAACCCATGGATGAATGAAAATTAATATTAATTTATGATACAAGTTGTAATGTAAGCATATAAGAAAAATTCCTTTAAGGGCCTAGTAAATGTTTTTAGTGTGGAAAATAATTCCATTGAGTAGAATAATGCTGAATTGATTTGATGAGGCCTATCAATGAAAGGAATGACGATAAAAAACTACTAAATGATCCATCAACACAAAAATAATATAATTTCAAGGAGTATGTATATTAATACAATTAGTTCAGGAATCCATTATTTAATGAAACAAATTGGCATCAACAACTTCTTAATCCTAGAGACAAAATTAATTGTTATACAATCTTAACTACTAATATTGGTTATAATAATGATGTGGTGAAAGGTACAATTACCATCCACTCTAGTAAAATAAATTTTTTACTTTATTTTATATCTACCCACTCTTTTATATCTAAATAATTTACTATGGGTATCATTTCACAACCAGAATGACTAGATTTTGAGTTATAATTTAAAACTAATAATTATTTAATGATAATATCCCATATATATAGTTCCTCTTTTATAGTATTTTTTCAAAATGTCCTTCATGTAAAACATAAAATTATCCCACTATTTTATTTTTATGTGATTTTTTCATGGATTGGATCTCACTAAATTGAAACAATATAAATTACTAGGGAAGGTAATTCATGTTTAATATTTTTAATTAACCTATGTTATAATTTCAATGTGAATATTGAAATTAAATTCTAATGGAAGTTACTTCCATTATATGACTCTTAGTACCTATTCATGAGGGATATTTGTCTCAAATGGATGAAGAGAAACTCAAAATAGAAGATATGAATATTATTTTTTATTATGATGATGTATTTTCTAAATAATTTTGTAGTCCTACCGCTAATCAAGATGTTTATTTTTAAATAGTTCACACTCTTGATGCTACTCTAATTTGAGAGAATCCATATTGTATGGACCTAATTTAGTTATATGAATTGAAGAAACATCTCTTATTGAAAAGGAAATCATATTACCTAGTGAATCAACATGACTTGTACCAATTTGTATCTTATGAATAATAATGGGTCAATGAATATTTACAATAATTGTCGATAAAATAACAAGTTTACTATAAAACACAATCATCTACTACTCTGTATTAATAACTTGTTTGATCAACTTGGTGGAGGTCAATAATTTTAAAGTCTTGAAATTAATTTTGGATATCATAAATTGAGGGTCTAGAAGGAAGATATATAAAAAACAAAATTTCATATAAGGTATGGTAATTATGAATTTATATTAATCCAATTTTGAATTACCATCACCCCCACTATCTTTATGGATTTAATGAATTTAATATTTAGAGATTACCTCAATCAGATTGTGGGATTCATTATATATTATATTATTATATATTCTAAGATCAATAAAGTTTAAGAAAATTAATTAAATATTGTATTCAATACCATTTGGAAATGGTTTTTGTTTTCAAAATTCATTACATAATAATTCTAGCTATAATAAGTTTCTTTATCTTTTCATATATTCTGAAGTGAATGTATTCTAGTGGATCTTTAAAATAAATTTCTTATTTAGAAATGGCCTAGACCAACCACATTGACTAATACCAAGATTTTTCCTGAGTTTTTTAGATACTAACATAACATTGTGAGGTATTTATCATGAATATATAATCTAATAACCATGTTAACTTAAAGGATTTCCAAGTTCCATTTTAAAGATTAATGTGACAAAAATTTGATGGAACAAAAAATATGGTTTGTTAGCACACATGTACTCCCAATACCTTATAATACAGATGGGTTTGTGAGGTAAAATGATGCATAAAATGGGTAATGGAATGAATCCTCATGAATAATTTTATGGTAATATCATATGCCTCATAACAATTGAAAATTAATGAGAAAAATTACATGACATTTGATTTGAAGTTGATGGTAGTAATTTTTAAATTGAAAACATTGTGGCATTCAAGTAAAGGGGAAATGTGTGATATATAATCTAATAATAATATCATGAAGTATATATTCATTTAGAAATATTTTAATATGTTCCAAAGGATGTTTATATAATTTTGTAATGATTATGACTACCAAATACACTATCATTATTAGAAAGAGAACATGGTGGTTCTTGCTTTGAGTCAGAAATAACATGCTAGTTTTTTCATGATGAGGATCAAAAGAGATCTAATATTTATGGATTTTCTAAAAATATATCTTGAAATCATACATAACAGTTATATATCATATCTTTATTTTATTAATGTTCAACCATCCATGTGTGTAAGGATTAAAGAGATGAATAAGGAGGATATGAAACTGCAGAAGAAGGTGGTAATTATTCATGATTGCAACCGTGATTCTAATAGAATAATAAGTTTCATTTACCAATTATGTTTCCCATTAATACCAAACATGAAAAAGGATCCATTGGATAAATATCATAGTTCATCATTCCCTATTCATCCTAGATGTATGAAGATGTATTGGTATATAAAAGAGTATTTTGGTCGGATAACAAGAAAAGGTATATGTGGAGTATGCATCTTGAATCTTGGTATGTCATAAAGTTATCTATTAGAGATATTATTTAAATGATATTTTATAAATATTTACCTCACAATAATGTAAATTTTAATCAATTATAATGAATTTCTTCATCTAACTCCCCAAAACATGTAAAGGAAAAATAAAATTTGGGTTATAGTTGATCGCTTTACAAAATCATCACATTCAATTTCTATAAATGAATATTTATCTCTTGATAACATTTCTATGATATATATTAAGAAAATTTAATGTGTTCATGGAGTACCATATTCTATTTTATCTAATCCAGATCTGGGATTTACATTCAAGTTATGTAGAACACTTCAGTTGGAATTTAATACGATGTTTATCTTTAGCACTAAATATCATCCTCAGATAAATGATTATCCTTAGAGAACCATTAAAAACATATAGGATATTATTAGATCCTACTCAATTAATTTTCAATGTGGTTTGGA
Organism: Viscum album; assembly: GCA_963277665.1. Lineage (NCBI taxonomy): Eukaryota > Viridiplantae > Streptophyta > Magnoliopsida > Santalales > Viscaceae > Viscum > Viscum album. The sequence continues at coordinate 1,058,269,933 of OY728135.1, read as the reverse complement.
TTAACACCTTAAATTGGTTGAGTTTTCTTACAATAATAGATTTCACACAAGCATTCATATGAGTCCTTATGAATCCCACTATGGTATGATTTTTAGAAATTAAACATGAAGGGATAAATGTGGATAAAGAAATCTATTTGCACCAAACATATATGAGGAAATACTATAGAAATATAGATCTATATGATAGCACAAGAGGTCATCTCAATGTCAAAAAGAATGTCTTATTGGCAGCCATCAGGAAGATCTATCATTTTATTTTGGTGCCAAGGTATCCCTCTTAATATCTCCTTCTAAGAAAGTTATCAAATTTTTTATCAATGGAATGGTGACCCTAAGATATATTGATCTCTTCAAAATTCATGATCATATCAGGACATTTTTTTCACTTGGATATGTCACCGAATCTCTATCATGTTCATGATGCGTTCCATGTATCTCTTATAAGGATGCACATACAAGATTCGTTACATGTATTAAACCTAGAGGTGAAACCACTGGAGTATGATCTCTCTTATGAGTAACAACCATATTATATGGTATATCAAAGAAGAAATTTTCATTGAAACAAGACCACATGCATGGAAAAAGTTTTTTGTTGAAACCAAACATTTGTGGAAGCTATATGGGAACCCAAAAATGTGACAAAGCTAAAGTATATACAATTATTTTAATTATAGTGATGAAATTTTAAAGGATAAATTATTATAAGTGGGTTATAATATAAACCCCTAATATTTTATGATATATGTCTCTCTAATAAATTTTAATAATTAACTATCTTTCCTTATATGTAACACAGATTTTAAAAAAAACTTTGATATACAATAAAATAATAATTATTTAATTTTATGGATATAGTCTAGCTGTAAAATTTGTGGGTATGAATCATAATAACTAAATTATAAAAAAAATTAATTTTTATACATTTATAAAATTATTTCATTGTTTATCAATTTTTTATAAATCAAAGTAAAATCATAGAAATATAGAAAGATATCTTTTTCAAAAAAAAGTAGTTTTTAAACATACAATATGTTTTTTGTAATAAATAAATTCATAAAATACTATTTATGGATTATTTTAATAAAATTTATAGATTATATATTCAATAAAATATTTTATAAGTCATCTTATATTTTTTAAAATGAAATAAATGACGTTAAAATCAGTTTTATTCTGAAAAAATGCATTTTTTCTAAAAATGGGTTTGTTGTGTTTTTCACAATAATCATAAAATTAATTGATACCACTTATATAAATTTAATATAATAAAATATAATGCATAATTTAAATTATTATAATAAATAATATAAAATAGGGTTAATTTAAATTTTTATCATTTTGAATAGTAATTGTGGTAAAAAATCATTATTAAAGTAAATGTTGAAAGGGGTTAACAAGTGGTTAAACTAAATGTTTTTGGGTTAAAATTACTAAAACACTTTTTTAAATACAACTTTAGGTTAATATTTCAACCGTATATCATAAAATCATCTTATATATCTCATTTTGGATCCATATGGATTGAGTATGACATTAATATATTTTAATCATTGAATAAATTTCAATTCTGACATCTCCCTTCCTTATAAAAGGTCAGCACCTTTAATATCTTAATGAAACTTTTATAACATATTATTTCAGCCAACTCATACTAAAAAATTTCTTAAATTCCCTAAACACATTCTATAGGTCTTGCTTTTATTATAATAAAAATAATTCATGTCTTAAGGTGTTAGAAAAAATAGGTTTCTCAACAAAGAGGTAAAACTCTCCAATCCTATGGGAAACGTAATTTCTAAGCCTATGGGACATGTAAGGGTTCCCCTTATCCCTTGAATGGGGGGTTGAAAAAAATCAATAAAATAAAAGGCCTTTGGTCCATTCAGGTAGGAGTGGGGCACTCTGGAATTTACTTTCATCCAGGGAGACAAAGGTTTGGTTTGATTTTGGTATCATGCCCAAAAATTGGTCTACCTACATATCCTTGTGAAAGGAGTCAGAACCCTCATAGTTCGGTGCCACTGAATGGGACACATAATACCTTCTATGTTCACGTGATAAGGACCTCTATGAAAAATTTTCTTAGTTGAAACTTAGTGTGGGACTTATGCTGAAGCATCCTACATAACATGGAAAGGATATTGATTTCCAAGTATGATCAAACCCAATTGGGAATACAACCCAATGAGAATTGGGTTGATTTTAAGTGTTGGGTTTGAACCTCAAAAAGGCTTCTTAAGTATCCCATATGGATAGAAATCAAATCCCACATAGTTTGATAAGTCTCATATGAGAGTATGGTCCCCTGAGACAAATGAGTATGGTTATATTTCCAGAAAATGAAGCCTTGATGATTTGAGGATTGAATTCAAGGCTTATTTCCTAAAGAGGATGCCCAAAATTAGGGGAATTAGGGTTGGATTCTTGAAGAGGATATTCAAGGAGATCAGGCTCTGAAAGAGCTTCCTACGTATCCTGGTTTGAATAGGAATCAGAGTTCTCATAGTTCCTTGAAATGAGTATTTGTGTTGATATTGCAACCATCGTGTATCTCTAAGCCCACGTTAGTTGTTCTTAGTGTGAGAAATAAGAGGATGTGTGATAATCAATAATGAAACTTCACACATTTAAAATTTTTCCTCCATGCTAATGGAATAGGGCATGTCGAACGTGGAAGAGGGCAAGGTGACAGACCTTCCATCTGTTCTATTTACATTGGACAAGGGGACAATGTATGGAATATGGGGTGAAGGTGGGGGATTATACCAGGATGGTTGCCCTGAAATTGTTCCTAGTAGAGGAGGGTGACTTCTTCTATTATTTCGTGAAAAATAAATAGGTGAATCATACCTTACCTACCATAAACATGAGTTCCCGTGTCATCTTTTTTAGAAAGGAGAGGCTAGGGATCCAACCATCCTCTAAACCAGGAACATCCCAACACTATTTCTGGGAGAAAATGACATGTGACTATGGATATACAAACCCACAAAAATCCCTTGAATCTTAACCCCATTGTTAAAAAATGTGGGAAACCTCTGACTGTGGGAATAAAAACCCAAATAAGAGACACATTGATGTTCCTTTCCCAATAGTTTGTGAAGTCAGGAGGTTTTGGTGGAGGCTTCAACTTTGTCCCTTTAAAATAAGGGAACCAAGGAATGAGATACCCTACCATGAATGGATTTTTTAAAGGGTATTTTAGTTGGTCACATAGGTCCCTCATGAATATATGCCACGTAGGTACCCCGTGTAGGTATACTGTGGAGGTAAACCATGGAGGGACGACGCACAGGTATGCCACACTGGTTTGGTGCGTAGGTACGGCATGCAGGTGTACCGCGCGTATATGGATAGTGACTAAAAAATGTGAATAACTTCAAAACATGCCTATATTATTTAATTATCTCTTCTTTCATGGTTTAGAGAGATACCAGAGGTAATTTGAGGTATCTACATGAAAGAGCTATGCAATGGGAGCTTCAGAGAGTCTCACATTTTTTTAGTCCTGAAATGGGGAGCCCAAGGGCTCTATTTATAAGCACAGATGGGCCTTGTCGAAGAAATGTTTTCTCGCGTAGGTGCTTAGTAAAGCTCTACCATGAAGATATTTCCTGTAGGTTCCCAAAACATCTTTCAGCGTGGAGCTATTCTGCATAGGTTATCCGTGTAGGTCGGCTATGCAGCTCTTTTGTGTAGGTCAGCTGCGCAGCTCATTTATGTAGGTCGGTCGTACAACTCCTTTGTGTAGGCCTATGAAGCTAATCTTTTGCAAATCTCTCTATGAGTATTGGCGATTTTCCTTTTTACTCATTGAACCTTGATTTGGGATTGGAAATATCTAGAGCTCTTCTTCATAAAAATTTTTTGTTACTTTTTCAAGTCGTGTAAACAAAATCCCCCCTCAGGATTGGATCTGAAACATCCAAATAGGGTCGAGTCCTGAGGTGAAAATTTGGAAAACAAATTATGGGTTGCTTTCTGAACAGCACAGGTTCTCCACGCTGGTACAACGTGGAGTGGTTGTGTACAGTCTTGATGCATAGGTCTTCTATTTCCTATAAATAGGTTTCAACCTTTTGCGATTTTTTACTTTACTTGTGATTTATTCTGAATGTTTGCGACTCTCGGTGTGTAGTTCCCTCATCTAGCCTTATCACATTTTTTGCTCACATAGTTCCCCTGAAATTTATTCAAGGTAAAATTATTTATGCGATGGAGCTACGCGGGCGGACTCCACTGATGTAGTTGCACTAGGATCCTTGGTGAAGGTTTTACACAATGGAACTCATCGAAGGAATTATGCGACTAGCTTAGTCGAAGGACCTACAGGAACATTGTACATTTCAAATTTTTTGGTTTCCTTATTAAAAAATCTGACCCAAAAGTTTGGTTCTTATTTTGTAGGAACGAATGACTCATTTTATGACTCACACTAAAGAAGCTAAATCTCGCCAAAATAAAATGATGAAGACCATCAGACCAGACTATTAGGCCATCATTGAGAGTACTCTTCCTAGGTTATGGAAGGGTCTAATTCTGTACCAACATGACTAAAAACAAAGTCCTTATTTACCTTTGTACGGTCAAGGGATTTTTTAGGATGCCCATGTTCTATCAGGTAAAAAGTACTTTCCAAAGATTTGGTTTCTTCAGTATTCTAACTCTAATTGTATAAATATTAGTTAAAGGGGGTTCTAGTACAAGTTGGAATTGTCCCTATTAGTTGCATCCTTCATTGTAGTGGTTGTACTCCTAATATGAAGGATCATGTTGTAGATCCAAGACCATGTTGTTACGATTCCACATTTTAGGATTCTCAAACAGATCAATATAATGGATGGAAATGAGATTTGGACCTTTACTCTAGAGGGGGTGGAAACCCTGAGTGGATGTGGGCATTCTTCGTACATCGAACTTGTGCAGAATTCCGAAGAGAGTTATCATATGTTCATATCTACAAAGTTGTCTGGATGGGGAAAGATTATGTTTATAAAAATGAAATCATTCCTGAATAAATGAGCTTATGGATTCCACAAACAAATTTCTTTCATTTGACGTACGGTGAATTTGGTATTAGTCTCTGGGATATTCACCAAATAGTTTGAATTCCCATTCTTGAAGAAATGAATGATGAATTCACTCCGCCTACTACAACATGGGGTGATGCTTCTAGAAAACCACCACTGGCTCATGAATTATTTAAGATATAGAAGGATTTACCTAAAGAAAGGAAATATATCGATGCTAGAGTGTTGATGGAGGCCTTCTTAGAACCAACAAGAGAGGAAGTTTCAACCTGTGGACATCCTACTATTTGTCCTTCTGCAGATAATCGAGGAAGTTCAGGCACATATTGGCCTATGCTAGAAAGAGGCAATTATAAGCACTAGGTCTATAAATTCAAACCCGATATAGATACAAAAGTACACTTATTTTCCTTTCTTGTTATGTGGCTAAGAATTTATTTTCTTCCCATCTTTGAGTCTAGAGGTGGTGCAAGATCAAGGACATTTATCATTGCAGCTAAATTGGTAGAGGAGAAGTATATCAGGCTAGAAACCCTTGTATTAGCAAAACTTTACTATCTTTTGCTGCATTTATACAATGGGAAAGCTCCATTTAGGATTGCAGGGCCATTCCAATTGTTGTGGGGCAGGATTTCCGTGCATTTTTCTTCATACTCAGGGTTGAATTCAGTCATAGTTCACAATGGTTGATTCACCCCATTTTTACAGAACGTTTATTGTATTAAGACTATGAGCCTGAGACCTGATGAGGTACTGAAGGTATTGAATGTCTCAAGAGAATTTAACTTTTTTCCTTTTGGTAACCCACTAGTTGGAACATTTATTGATGATGGTAAAGAAATTAATTATGATATGAGATCTTATATGATGGACTTCAGGGATGGCGTATTATCAACCATGATTGATAGTGAAATTATCTGCAATTCTTATCTCCCCTATAGGTTTTCTCGTTAGTTCAGATGACTTCAATAATCAAACACTTTTCCACCCATGAATGTAAGACATGAAGAAAAACACAACGGTAATGCAACAATTATATATTATAATGAATTTATAGGTATCCCAATTTTCTATTACATTACCTCTATTAGATGTATCAATCAAGTTGGAAGCTGGGTATGAAAAAGCTTGGGTTCCTTCATATCCCCAAGGGGCTTTTACAAAAGGAATATATCATTAGATGTATCAATCAAGTTGGAAGCTGGGTATGAAAAAGCTCGGGTTCCTTCATATCCCCAAGGGGCTTTGACAAAAGGAATATATCCAGTGGTAGCTACAATGACTATTGCATGTGGAAATCGTGGTAAGAAGACTAAATCCAGAGATGATACAAAAATTTCAAAGGCTTCAGAGCCCTCAAAACGTCTTCGCAGGAAGTATAGTAAGAAGACCAGGGCTAGAGAAGAAAAACATACAAAGCCAAGGCGATCCAGTTGCCGCCATCAAACAGAGATTCCTATTCCATCTGTTGAACTTTCTGAAGAAAGGAGGCCTGAAGAAGCTCCCTAATCAGAAAATGTTGTATCACCTCCACATTAAACCATAATAAGATTGATTTATATGTGACCTTCATCCATTCATCATTGGGAGGGTGTAACCCATGATATTAGGGACGCATGGGCATTTCTCCAGCATGGCATTCGAATACTATATACTGGTGACATCAAGGAACCTTATGATTTCAATCCAGAAAATAACTTGGCTGAAGTACATAAGTATATTGTACAATTGGAGACTTTTATATATGAAAACGATGACCAAATATCAGCCTCTAAACGAGTATCTCATAGGTTGGACATAGGAGTCCGCTAAATCGTAATTATCGACTCTGGGGAGGAGTGGGATATTTATGTTAATACTGAGAATGTATTACCCTTTTTTTTCTTTGTCTCAAATCTAATTTATCATTTATTATCATTAATATTGATGAAAATTTATTTGTGTAGCTTCAATGTAGAGAAGGACGCTCTAGACCAATTCTCGAATCACCTCAGTATGGTCCTACATGCTCTCCTATTGATGCAAACAATGATCCTCCCAGGTTACAAGAACTTTCTCCAAGATCAAGAATCATGACTGGGGTAATTGAGAAAGATAATCCTCAACCATAACCTCAAGTTTCTCCTATTAAGAGGATGGTATCAATCTCTCCACAAGATTTTGAACAAAAAACGTAAGAGAGCAATGAGGTTGATTTAAAGTGTTCGCTGAAGGAGTAAGTATTTATACAATTATTTGGGCATATAATTTGCTTAATTTATTCTGGTAACCACATTTTATCCTCTTGTAGGATCTACATATCTCTCATCTCTCATGGAATTAAGAGCTGATTCTTCAAGACAAGAAAAAGAAGCCCAAGGGGAAACCCAGGTTCATGCTGATGAATCTGCAATTTTAGTAGATAAATCGTCAAAGGATTCAGTTGTACCTACTCCTAGATCTATTGAGAGAGAGTAATGTCATGGTTATATTAAATGCATTCCTTAGTTTCTTTTTTCATAAGATCCTAAAATAATCAACACTAACATTCCTATTAATTCAGATGAAAGGAATAGAGATCCAGGGAAATCTAAGACCAATGCTGATGTTGAACCAAACCAAGAAAGACCTGATACTGCCATACCAATTGAAGAGACAATGAAACAAAATTTAAGCGGAGCCAATTTGGAAATCAATCAATGTTTTTTGGATACCATAAATTGTGAGGATGTTGTAACATTTTAGGTCGTATATACCAAGATGATGGACACCCTTAATCCAAATATTGATATTCCAGGTTCCGTCAAGGAGTTTGGGGATTTTCATGAGGAATTGAAAGGGTGTAAGTTCTTATCCATACATATTCCATACATAATTTGTTCTTTATCTTGATTATTTACATAAATTTTCACCTTATGCAGCTTTATCTACAAAAAATGTTGCAATGGATCTTCTAGGAATAGGATGTTCCACATTATCCTTCCACTGATGCTAAAGAAATACTTACAGAGGATCCTTCATCAAGATATGTTCTATATCCTTCAAATGTCATAACTAAGAAAATTCAAGGATATCCCCCTTCTCATGAAACATCTACTCAAAACACTGGAGCTGAGAATATAGGGGATGAATCCACTCAAGTAGCTGACTTATTATTGGGTAAAATATAATCAGTTGTCTAAATCACACTTATTTCCTCTATAGAAAAATAATAATGAACTTGATTTATTATTTTGGGGTTATCAGCTCCTAGATCGTAAGGTGAAGATTCTACTGTCCCTAGAGAAGTAGAACGAGGTAGTTATTTATGTGACCTATTTCCAGAGTACATTTTACCTCATGGTAGTGCCTCAGATTCAGACTTAGAGATACAATATACTCTTGGTATGGCACGTAAGAAGACATGGGAGCATATCTAGAGCATAATTACCAAAAATCCTTTAGATGAATTGTTGTACCATTTTTCCAAATTCCAAGAATTATTCTGCGTATTGGGATTTTATGGATTCAATTATCGGCCTGTCTATGATGCCATGAAAGAGACTATTCGCCAAAGGGAGCATGAGCCTAATCTACGAAAAAAATTTGACACGGCTAAAGGACTCATCAATATTGAGGGATATGAAGTTGTAGTAGTTGAGGCGGAGACAAATCATAACATGAAATCACTCAAAATTATCCAACAAATCAAATAAATTACAAAGGAGTTGTTATATCTTCAACAAAAATTGGATATTATTCATAAAAATCTTGATCGGTTGAATCAGCCATTAAGAGAAACCCAATTAGAGGAAATAACTGCCATTTCAACTGCTAAAGAAGCACTTTTCAGGCAGAGGAGAATGGAGTTTCTCAACAATATCAACTTCAACAGGAAACTGATAGAGCTTATGAATTGTTCCAATAAATGAAAATTCATGTTGAAATATTACTCAAAAACATGATAGAGAGGCTCTATTTTGTGGATGTCCACCTATTTTCTTATTAATGAAAGAATTTTTTTTCAATCATATAAATCTTCATTCTTGATTTTTTTTCATGATTGTTATTTTTAGTTTAAAGTCATGCATGTTAGACTATAAAGAGATAATATTTGAGGTCGAATATCTTTGACCATAAATTTGACATTAGATTACAAACAAAACACTAAGTATAAGAATTTATTTAATATTCTTTAAATATTTCCATGGGGAATCCTGAGCTATGATTTTTATAATCACCAAATTTAAAACCTGTATCAATATAAGGGGTGTCATTTCCATGAATTTAATTACCATTACTGATGGGCCTGTTATGTAGGCAACTTATGCAAGGCTGCCAAAGGGAATGTGCAACATAGTCAAGAAAAATAATTCTCTAGGAATTTAACCTTTCTTTATGATAGATAGGGGAATATAATTTTTGGGTGACTAAAGACCACAGTAGGTGGGTTTTCCAAGGAATGGAATTTTAAGAATGAAGAGGCTATTTTAGATTGACTTATTTCATGAATAAGAGAACCATTTCTGTATAAATTTGGTGTATGAGTAATGGATAAAATTTACAAAAGGGAAATTTCTTATATCATACTGTGTAGTTTTATGTCTAGCAGTGAGGACATTATACTATGCCGTTTTAAGTATTAAAGTGAAAAAATTATGTGGATTTAATTTATGGTCTTTAGAATTGACCAAAGGTATGAGACCCACCAAATTCCTTGATAATTTGTTTGAAAATGTACTATTATATCAAGGCATGAAATGGAAAATTGTAAACTATAATTTGGGAATTTTATGAATCCAAATGATGATATGGGAAAAGGGATAATGGCACTAAAAGAAGTAATTTCCAAGAACAAAGTCACCATTATTTGAAAAACCTGTTATTTGGGTTATATTATGCAATACCAACTGGGGTATAAGATGCATAGCCAAACAGTATCATCTTTTGAATGAAAGTCCTATTATGTAGGAAACTTATACAAGGCCTCCTAAGGGAACATGTTGCATAGTCAAGCAGAAGAATTATTTAAAATTTTGACGTTCTAGTGATAAGAGACGTGGAAATTTTATGGAGATTCAGGTATTCTAAAGCATAGAGTTTGGTTTATGGGGATAGGTACCTGAATATATAATGGGTATTTTCAACCAAAATATCCAAAGAATTAGAGGAATAGTACTTTTATGAGGTTCTAACCCAAACGTAAAAGATATGGTGTCTGTAGTTTTAAGTCATACAACTTGGACCAAACATGGAAACAATATATAACATGTGGCCAAATGATTGCAAGGTTATTCCCAAGTTCATTGAACACATGGTGAGGACAATGTGTAAATCATAGTGTTGAAGATTTTCAGAATGTGAGAAAGATAATGGGACAAATATACTTGAATGAATGTTTTAAAATATATATTCTTGTATATTTTCATCAAAGAATGATGGAGGAAAAAGACACTATAACTAAGAACAATGTTACCATTACTTGAAAAACCCGTTATAGGGGTTGTATTATGCCGGGCTAACTGGGGAATAAGCTACATAGCCAGGTAGTGGCATCTTTTGACTGACAGACCTGTTTTTTAGGAAACGTATGCAAGGATACTTAAGGGAATGTGCTACACAATCAAGCAAAATAGCTCTTAAATTTTAGAAACTATATCACCATAACTTGTAAGTAGGATTATGAAAATCTGGAAATACTCAAGATTAAGAGTATGAAATGTGGATGGAGGTATTTCTCAACACACATGAGAAATATTTGAATCATTATTGGTCATGATTTTGATGTCTCTTACATAGATCTAACTATTGAAAAATGTAAAATTTCTTTGTTTCCTCTAGATTAATGTTATAATGTGCAGTTTTAAGTCATGCATTGAGGACATTGATAACCCCGTAAAAAATTGGGAACACTTTATTTATATAAATAATCCATTTATCCAATTCCTAATCCCACGTGAGCTATGCTCGGTGTGGGAAACAAGGAGCAGTAAGGGTTTCTTATACAATATAAATGTGACCCAAGTGAGGATTAGGGGTGTTAAATTTCCATGTTGTTTAACGTCATGTGGTAAGGATGATAATGAACCGATGTGAAAAAGAAAGACATATTGTGACTGGATTAAGGGATAAAACCCAAGTGTCACTATGTGTCTTGTTGGGGAATGAATCAAGCCATATATAGTTCTTAAAACATTCCATATGAATATTTGATTCTTATATAAAAAATAAAAGGGGGGGGGGTTGTGTGTCGTTGGGCCCAAGATTGGAGATCTTGGTGTCTCTATGTATATCATTGAAAATGAGAATCATGCTATACATAGTTTTTTAAAAAATAATTCTTCATACTAATAAAGTTTGACATGAAGAATGGGGGCTTTTTTACATGTTCTGAATGAACAACAAACATTAAAATATAAAATAGTATAAGGACCTAATCATATGTCTTAAGGAAACACTCTGTATAGAAATGATTCATTTATATAAGGATAATAAGAAAATAAGAAGATTATGTGATTGAGGCTGGGTCCAAAATTGGAGATTTAGGTGTCTCTACGTATCTCATTGAAAATGTGAATCAAGCCATTCATAGTTCTTAAAATAATCTATATGTTGATCTGTCGTTCACATAGGAAATAGAGGGACTCATATACTACTAAGGAGTTGTGATTATGTCAATGATATTTTCTTATGGAATATTGTAACTTAAAATAGATAAGGCATTAGTTGTAAAAATGTTGTCATGTTCTTTAACGTCATGCGATAAGGAAGAAGATGCTACGCATTTTAACGTCATGTAGAAAGGACGCTTATGGTTGTTATGAAATTTAATGTCTTGAAACAAGGATATGGTATTGTGCTCTTTAAAGTATAGCAGTGAGGAATATGGTGGTTGTTATGTAGTTTAATGTCTTGTAACTAGGACATGGGGGATGTTCAGTTTTGTGTCTTTCAGTAAGGACATGGTGGTTAATTACACAAATTATTTCTTCAAAAATATCACATTGGTTGAAGATGTAATGAGCTCTTCATCCATTGATATTAAATAATGATCTCCATTTAAATAGACCATATGTATTGAATTAGGTCCTTCCCATTTTGGTTCATGTTTTGGAGGTTTCTTTCCTAGTATGATTGGAGTTCATAGGACTAATACCAATTCACCTTGAAGGAATGAACGAAGGTGAACATTTTTATTAAAATCATGTTCTATTCTGTTCCGATAGACTCCTAGATGATGAAAAGTATGAAATATTTTCTCATCTAATCATTCCAACTCATTGAACCGTTTTTGAGATCTTTTATCTATAGACAACTGACCACAGATTGCAACTCTAAGTGGAGGCTATTGTATTTCAATTGGAAAAACTGCTTCAGTTCCATGTACCAATGAATAAGTAGTTGCTTGGGTAATAGTATGGGTAGTTGTCTGATAAGCCCGTAAAGTATTAAAAAGTTTATGAAGACATGATTTCCTATCATTATCCACCATCTTCTAGAGAATATTTGATAGATTCTTATTGAAGGCCTATATCTGTCCCTTAGCCGCTGCATGATAGAGAGATGAATGGTTGGACTTGATATTATGTTCCTGATACAACTTTTTTACTTCAGAAAAACAAAAAATCGTACCATTGTCCATCAAAATAGTATGAGAGGCACCAAATCTGGTGATGATATTAGTTTTGACAAAACTAACAATACTTTTGGCACCTACTTCCTTGGGATGTATTTCATCAACCCATTTTGAGAAGAATTCAGTAATAGTAAGAATATATATGAACTTCTTAGTTGTGGCTGGAGGATAGGGTCCTACAACATCCATTCCGCATGTGGAGAGTGGCCGGGAGTTTTTTTATTGTATGTAGCAACTCTGGGGGTTGATTAATGATGTTGGAATGCACTTGGCAGAGATTAAATTTGTTAGTGAAATTTGTGAAATCATGTGTCATTGAAGGAAAAAATTATCCAAGCTTTTGAATTTGATCTGAGATTTTGTGCCCATATTGGTGGGTACCACAAGCTCCTGAATGTACTTCATTCATGATAGCTACGGTCTCTTCTCCATCAATACATCTGAAGATAACTGCATGAAATCCTCATTTTTAAAGGATATTTTGGTGTTCTGGACTATCATAAGGAGTAAAATTGGCTACTAATTGCTATATTTTTTCTTTATCAGCCCTGTCTGGTGGAATTACCCCATTTTGAAGACATTCCATGATGGATTTTCTCTATCTCATGGTATGACCGTATGGATCAGAAATTGGGAAAGTTTTATTAATTTCCTTCGTTCTACTTTGAACAAAAGGTAATATCACATTACGATTGGTTATGTTGATAAATGTCTCATCCTGATTTGGATCTTCCAAGGTTGTAGCTGCATTAGCCAGTGCATCTGATTATGAATTTTGTGATTGTGGGACATAAGACAATGTCATCTCTAAGAGAAATTCAGCCATTAATTATCTGACGAAATCACAAAAAGGTATTAAATCTTCTTTTCTGATATAATATTCTCCAATTATTTGTTTGATTACCAATTATGAATCACCTTTTACCTTTAAATGATCCATTTTCACCTGAAGGTCCAATTCCAAACCTGCGATGAGAGCTTGATATTCTGCTTCATTGTTGGTCCCACATTTTGATAAAAGGAAATAATAAGGAAAAACATCCTTTTCTGGAGAAATAAGAAAAATTCCTAATCCATCCTTGTTGTGTTTATGGTGTTCCATTCTTTTTCCTGTTGGACTTTTAGAGGCACCATCAATATACATTTCCAATGTTTGGTAATTATCTTTAATAGAGAATACCTCTTAATTAAGAAGCTTAAAATTAAACGAAGTATCCTCCATAGATGGATGTGCGGAAAGCAAGTCGGATAGAGATTGGCCCTTTATTTCCTTTTGAGGCACAAACTAGATATCAAATTGTTGTAAAATACCCTCCCACCATGCCAGATGTCATGTAAGCATAGGACGACTGAGGATAAATTTGAGTGGGTTATTACGAGAATACAATTGGACATCAGGATGATGAAGATAGTGTCTCAATTTTTTAACTAAAATGATTAATGCTAGGAATCCCTTATCAATACGGGAATATAATTTTTCCTCATTAAGCATAGTGTGTCTGAGATAAGTAAGGTTGTTTTCATTCCGAGCTTCATTTTATTGGGCGATGAAGGCACCTAGTGATCACTCTAAAGTAGTCACATAGAGAATGAGTGGTCTTACTTCAATAGGTGTCATAAATATTGGTGGACTCAGGAAATATATCTTAAGGGAATCAAATGATTCTTGGTAATCTTAATTCCATTGGTTGGAAACTCCCTTCTTCATTAATCTGGTGAAGGGTAAACACTTGCCTTCCAAATTGGAGATAAAGTGCTGAATAAAGTCTAAGTGTCCTTGAAGTCCTCTTAATTATTTCAAATTTCTATGAGGTGACATACCAAGGATTTATTTTGTTTTCTTAGGATCAACTTAGATACAAGATAGCATATAATGAAGAAAATAAACTTTCCTTAGGTTACCCCAAAAGCACATTTCAAGGGGTTCATCTTCAAATTGTGTTGCCGATGTTTGTAGAATATGGTTTCTAAATCATCCAAGTGATTGGAACGATGTATTTATTTTACAACCAAATCATCCACATAAAATTCATCATATTTCCCTAATAAGGGTTTGAAGATATGCTACATGGCACGTTGGAATGTTGTGCCTGCATTATTTAAACCAAAGAGCATTACCCGATAGCAAATCACACCTTGAGGGGATCTAAAGGCTGTAGATTCTTCATCCTATAGGGCCATATGGATTTTATTATAACCATAGTATCCATCCATGAAGGAAAGATCTCAATATCCAGTTGTTGCATCGATTAGAAGTTTTGTAATTAGGACTGGAAAGTGATTTTTTGGACAATGCCAGTTAAGATCTCTGAAATCATTACAGACTCTAATTTCCCCTATATTCTTACTCACTAGGACAATATTGGCCATCCATTTGGGATACTGAACTTCCCTGACCAATTTATCCATTATAATCTTATCAACTTTATCTTCGATTTCAAAGGAATGTGTTAGGTGTGTTCACCTTGCTTCTTGCTTGGATCCACAATGTTCTTCTAGAAAAACCAGATGATGGGTGTCTATATCAAGATTGAGACCAATAGCTTCTGTATAATTACAAGAAAATATATCTTGATATTGATTTAGATAGGAATTATACACCTCTTTCTCTTTAGAGGTCATGGTCGCACTAATTAATGTGGGGCATGGATCTTCTTCTTTACGAAGATTTATTTCTCTAGGTTCATCCGTGGTGGTAGAGATACCTTCTTCAAATGCTAGAGGAGCATCCCCAATATCTTCCTATTATTCTTCATCATGTGTTACCTGTTCTATTTCAATTTTTATAGTAGATGATGAGGAAAAACACTCAGATTTATGGGAAGAGTTGATATTTCAACATTCTGAAGAAGAGGCCACCATATATGACCCTACTAATGATGAGGGTTTTTCTTATTGAAATAAAGAATGATTGATTGATTGAAAATTAAAAACTTTTTCTTCCCCAAGCATTGCTATAATTTATTTTATTCTGATTAACAAAGTAGAGGCTCATTAAAGTTTAGTAGATGAAATGAAAACCTGTCCATTCAAGCTTTCATCATTACTCGTTGTATCAATAATTTCTCCCATGTTATCTGGCTCAATCTCCACAATTGACATAATGGGAATTACTGAATGAGTGAATGGATTTGTTTTTACCCTTTCAATTTGACTGATGGGTAACATATAGTATATACTCAAATATATGAATGGATTTGCTGGGATGTTTTCCAGTCCATTTGTACTATTCACTCTGGTTATCTCCTTGGTCATGAGTAACGTTCCTTTTGTGTAATAAATCTCTCCCTCAATATATTGATATTAACATGTTTTAAATGGATCCTTGTCACCATAAAATGTCCCAATTTGACCATTAAAATAATATTTTAGACATTGGTGATATGATGAAGCTGTGGCTATATGTTGATGCAACCAAGGCCATCCTAGTAAAATATTGAAGGATATGTCCGGACGAACAACCATTGAATTTCAATTAGACAGAATATCTCAAAATTGAGTTCTGATTGTAATTTCACCCACAGGTTCTTGTTCATTCTTGTCATATGCTTTCAAGATTAATGTTGAATGAGATAAGTCATATTCAGTTAGACCCAATCGACACAATTTACGAACAGGAATGAGGGTGACCCCAGATCCATTATCAATGAAGGCTCGTCGGATATCTATTTCATTGACCTTTCCAAACAAATAAAAAGGTATGATATTCCCATGTACCACATGGTATTCATCTTCATCTATAAAAGATATGATTTCATGAAATTCTGCATAATAATTATCTATACGGTAAACCTCAGTAGTAGAAAGTTCGGTTTCAAACTTCTAAGGACTTAAAAAAACCACAATGAGTGCCTTTTGAAGATCTTTTGATAGATTCAAAGCATCCAGAATTGATAACTTGGCCGGTACATGGGCCAATTGTTTCAAAACATCATACTTTTGATCCAAAGGTATGCATTTACTAGCTTGGAGATGTGGTTTTGTAGGTTCTTTAAAAGTTGATGCTTCTGTTGTAGATGTACTTGTTGTTGGATAAGACGCTGGAAATACTAATGGATTTGGAAAATTAGACTAGACAAGTCTTTTTATCGGCTTAGAAAAAGATGGTTTAGCTTTTAATCGATCTTCCATATTAATTTTTTCAGAACTAGACTTGTTTTTCAAAGAAGAAACTCCTTGTTCTTATGGATCTCGATAAAGGGATCTTCGGCCGCATATATGGTTTGAGCAGGGGCAGAGTTAAAATGGTGTTTTATGGAATTCCCACATCTTCCCATGTATCCTCAACCTTGGCCTTTTCCTCTTGTTCCCTAATTATGTACAAGGGACTATGGATCATTATAATCAGAATCATCATTGGAAAAAGGATCTGTTAGATTGATAACATTAACGAAACCAAATATCGATTCTTTGTTTGATGAGGATTCTTCTTGACAGGTTATTTTTGGTAGTTACATTTGGAGAGGTGGTTCCTATGATTATGAAACATATGGCATATAATCTTCCAGGGTCAAGGACAACATTGGACGTGATGCAATCTTATCTTCTTCTAACTGCACTTTTTCTTTATCATCACTTTGTTTCTTTAAAGAATGGCATTTTGATAAAGATGGTTTTGTTGTGGCAAGAGCAGTAGAAAAAACAATTGGTTTCTTCAACTATGTTTGTAAAATAGCTTGTGTCCAGTTGATCATTTTTCTAATCATCCAATCATCATATTTATGCCTATTTTTACATTTAACTTCTTTCCATTCACCTTATTCCTCTAGATCAGAAATAGTAATACATGTTACTTGAGCTAAAAAACTTTTTAGTTTCACATTTACAGAGTATACCATTTTTGAATAAGGTCTTTGAAAACAAAGAACTCTTTAATGGGGTGTCCCAACATCTGATGAAAGGGAAAATAATTCGGATGATCTTCATCTCCATATTAATTTGGATTTTTTGTTCATGGCAATTAAACCAAATTATTTTCTAATGTTGAGATAAAGTGGCCAGGAACATGCCCATTCTTGAAAGAATAATATTTATTCTTTAATTCCTCAAAATTTTTCCACCTTTGATCTCTTTAATGATCTTGAAGAGGCATTCGTTGATGTTGATATTTAGGAGGTGGAGCCCTTTGGTATGATGAAGGTCTTGAAGTAGAAGCAAGTACATGTGCTTGTTTGTGTGTGACTATAGCAGCTTCTGCCTTTCATATCCTCGTTCTTTGAAGTGATGGAATTACATGAGTTTTACCCTTAGTTTCTGTAATTGAATCTTTTATTTGGTGAGAAATTGAAGTAAGGTCTCAAAACCCTCCTGTGTATTTCATAGGGATCTATTGTATGCATAATTCATCATGCATATTTTCCACACATATTGGCCGAAACACTTCCGGAGGGAGTACTAACCTAATTGAATTTTTTAATGCCTTCCATCAAGTAATGAAATCTGAAACTCATTAATTCTCCATTTTTTAAAATTGGTAAGATAAAAAAAATTCGTCTTTGGTAGCGTTGAGCTAAATTGAAGAATGAATTTCTGACAGAGATCTTCCCATCCATTAATTGATTGAGATTGAAAACTTTTGTACCATACAAAAGCTGGTCATTGTAATGACTACAGAAAACACCTAAGATTAACTTATTCTTGTTGTTGAGAAGTTCCCATTGTAGGATCCCAATGAGAAACAAAATGTGTTAAGTTTTATTCCAGATCTCCAAAACCATTAAATATTGGGAATGTGGTATTCAAAAAATTTTGTGTGGGAGGAATTGCATCCTCCCATTCAGGGTAAGCTCTTTTTTCCATCTAAACTGGTGTACGCCTTTCCTCCATATCTTCCAATCAATTTGTTAATTCCTCACATGTGTTCATAACCATTTGGGTAATTTTTGGATGAGTTTAATTTTATGTAGGTATAACAACTCGAGCTTGATCTGGTGCAAAAATCGGTAAAACCACTGATGGTGGTTCTCATATCTATCTTGGATAACCCATGGGAACAGGTCTATCAGGATGTTCATGGTCCTTCTTTGATTGTGTACCCAATGGAGGGAATCCATTATCTGCATCTTTAGTTTCTACAAATCCCATTTGCGGAGGAGCTCCTACAGGATTTGTAAGTTGAGGATTTGTTTGGGGAATACGCCTAGCAGAAATGATTCCTCAATGTAACTTTGTGTTTAGTCTTTTCAACTCATTTATTTCCTAGTCTTGCTATGAAAACCTCCCTTCAAGTGAAAGATATTGACCTTCTCCAGTGGAAAATTGAGATGTTATCTGACTTTTTCCTTTCCCCTTGTTAGATGCTTTTAGAAGAGGGGGGAGTTGGTTATTTGAAGGCATACCTAGATTCTGGGTAAGCATTTGATTTTAGGTATTCACACTTTCTTCATTTACCTCGGTGTGTACCGTATTAAGGAAAATAACTTCATCTTTCGATTCCTTTGAACTAGACTTGTTCCCTGAAGGATCCTCTACAATGGTGTTAATTACATTTACTTATGCATAATGCATCGATGTCATTCTGTTAGTGTTTTTGATAAATCGCCTTTCTTTGCGTCATTTATGAGACTCTGTTATCCTATATAAAGAATTAATTTCAACTATTTGGTGGATAGTAACATTAAAGGAATCATTTTATAGTTCATTTGTACACTTTCTTTGTGGCTTCCTCCCTAATCGGGAGAAAACTAACTTCTATTGAGAAAGAGATTGCATATGTGAAAAAAGCCCCTAGCCCTGCAGGGTGGGGTTATTCTTCTTCTTAGTCTTCAAATATTTGAACATTGTTTAATTAATTTTATGGTTGAGTTATATGAGCCCCCATCCTAGAAATCTGGGGTGATTCTTGAACTGGTATAGCTGAAATTTGTGCAATTGCTCTTCTGATTTTTTGGATTTTGGTTCAAACATTTGTTGTGTGCATTATCCCACAATTACTAAAATCATATTTTTCAGAATATAATTGTGTTATTTCAGATATTTTCATCCTTTGATGCCTGAAATCCTTTAAATGGGATGCTTGCTCAAGATTCTTAGAGTCTTGATGTAAAAGTAACTCAATAACTTCTTTTCTTTAGGCCTAATTTTGATGAAAACCTGTTGAGGCCAATTCTTGAGCATACATTAGATTACATACAAAACCTATGGATTGGGGACGGTTGTGGGCAATAACATTGCATGAAACCACTTTTGGTGTACTTTACTAATTTTGGAGTGTAGTGAAATGTAATGCTCTATATAGACCCCATACTCTGATACGAACACTATATAGGAAATCATAAATTAATTGGTGTAGCCTTTTAAGAGCATTGAGACATACGTGCTGAAGAGTTCTCTACTATTTTTTAACCTTTGGATGGTGGGAAAATGAGAGAGATGCAAAGTCAATTTGGCATTGAAACTCTTCAATTACCTTTAAATGATTTTGATATTCATCATATGGTAATACTTTGTTTTTCAAATGATGAAGATTTTTCCATAAGTTGATATGAATGTCATGAATTCAATCATCTATTATCGATTCTATAATATCATACTGATAATTTTCCAAAGGCTAGAACATGACTACTATTTCTCCTTTAGCTAATTTTTTACTCATGTTTAACATGTCTTCTTCATCTTTCACTAGAGGTTTCTCCACTGGGGATGACCAAAGTGAATTCTCTATATTATAAGACAAATGACTCAAGGGACGTTAAGAGAATTATTGTTCCCTTAAGATGTCTTATGACTGAGAATGTATTTCACCTGTAAATGACAAGGCATCATACATGACTAGCCTAGTGTTTTTAAGTGCCTTGATATAAGGGGGCCTTATTATTTCTAAATTGTCAATTAAGGAGTTGTTTTGACAATGAGGAATAATATAGTGGAAAGAACTTTTGTAGAGAATGCATCATGTAGAGGATTACCATGGTGGATTACAGTAAGAGATAAATCTTCTTGGTCCTTGGTCTACTGGACACATGTAGGGATTTGGTGGATCTCATCCAGAGATAGACACTCTGGATTGACATAATTTTAATGAAGAAAGACTTCATGATGTTTTATCTGATGAAGAACTTCCAAATTACAACTACCACTCCCAAAACATAGTAATGAGAATGTAGGATCTTGAGCAACAACAGATAAATGTTCGAGGGCTTCCAGAAATCCATCATTAAGAGGTGCAAGATCGCACCTTGACTCTTGATTTTACAATAGGATTTGGTGAGTCTTCTTTTTAGATGTTCTCTTATACATAATTGGGGCCACCTTCTAGGATATGTTATTATAATGAGTAGGTTTATGTGTCAGCCTTGGATTAGTTACCAAAATGGACTGACTAACTCCAATTGAAAATTTTGTATGTTCCCGATCCAGTTGTCTATATAATAAGGGGTAGTATGCCCTATGACTCTACTGTACTAGAATAGAGGTGTGTGTTTGCTCAGGGATGACATGATGATGTGTCATCCCATGTGTGGGGATAGATTTATGTGTCTATTCCCCTGATACTACTGAAGTAGTTGTTAAAATATCCTGGCATGCTTCTAGAATATGGGTAGGGATATTTGTCTGCCCTTTAACCATTAATAAAATATTTTTGGTGACATCAACGACAAAAATAGGAATATAAATCCATTATGTATCTCGAGTAGGTGTATGTGCCTACTCCCTTATTCCTTTTCATATCAATGGGTATTGACAGTACTCATGCATGGGGGTAGAGAGTTGGGTCTGCCCCAAATTTCTCATCGGTGCTTTCCAACCGACTTCTCAAGGTGATACCAATTGAAACTGTTGGCATACCTGATGAACATTTATAGGTGTATGTGCCTACTGGTTTTTTCCCATCAAGTATAGTTGACAGACTTTTTTTAATACTTCCAGATGAGACTGTTGATAGAATTGGTGATTTTAAACAGGGGTATGTTCCTATTTACCAGTTTCCACCACATTAGATTGGTGGGATTCTTTAAAAGCAGCCAGACGAGCCTTCTGACTTGATGATAACTTGTAAGAATTTGTATGCACCTGTTCACGATACTCCATCGGGTTTATCAGATGGGATTGCTAGGTTTCTGTTAGATGAACCTACTGAGAAACAAAATTAGGATGGATGGGTGTATGTTCCCGCTCATTATTTTCCATCAAGTTAGGTCGATGGACTTCTCTGGAAGGGGAAAATGTGAGAACTTGCTCCTTGTTGACCGAAATTTATCTCTGGAGATTCGTCTTGCATTCCTAGGTCAGACAGACTTGGTTTGAATGTCCAGAGCCCACACCCCCATCATGTTGGGGGTGCACTGCCTCGTGATTCTAGTGGAAATTTCTGGTGGGAGTCCTCAGGAAGGACTCCTTAATTCTTGAATTGAGGCCTTGAGTGACCTCTTGATCCAACTATCTATAGTACGGGATGGAATGGTTGTTGTGTTTCGGGGATAAGGACCCAAAACGGTTGGAGATAGTGGTTGGTACCATCTTCTTCTTGATCATTGGTCATTTTTTGGCTAGATGATGGAGGATTTTTGTTCACCTAGAGGGCCTATAGAGTAGCCTCCAATGTCGGGATTGTACCACACTGGTGATATTCCTTCACCAGCACATTAGAGAACCAATGTTTAAGACACTGGGTTTGTGATAATGTCCTTCCCGTGGATGGAGATCCAGCTTGAGCAGCAATCATGATGTTTATAGATGTTGTCATGGAGAAATCCATCCTCCGGATTAAATAGCGTTATGTGAAAAAAAACTGAGAACAAAAAAACTCCATTAAAGAAACATTTTTTTATATGGATACATGCGTCATTTATTCCTTTGTCTGGACTTCTTCTATTGATTGATAGGGGCCTAACAACTTGGTAACATTATTAACTTGGTTAAGAAATTTCATTGGGTTCACCATTTTTTTTCGTAGTTCCCTATAAGATGTATTCTAGATTTATGAATCAGTGTTTCCAGGTAGTTTCCATAGGATTTATTCATGGAACCAGAAACATCCAGCTATTCTATATCCAAAGAGGACCTACTTTCTAAAGGCAGGCGTTCGTTATGTTTTAACTTTACGATACATAAGAACGTGCATTGGTTGAGAGGATGGGAGGTCGGACTCATCACACCATTTTGGGGGGAATTATTGTCTACAATGGGACTCTCTTTGTTAAATTTAAATATTTTCATGAATCCTTATTAATTCACCAAGTATATCATAATTATCCCTCGGAATTTATAATGACTTATTAACATGTGTAAAACTTTAGAATCATTGGTATGTATTCAAGGTTCTTCATTAATGGAAATATCTGTATGTATTCAAGGTTTTCCATCATTAGTATCCTCTAATATACTGATTAGAGATTATTTTAATCATAATTGTGATGATACTAGTTTTTAATCCACTCTTTGGGGCACTCTGGAATTTATTTTCATCTAGGGAGACAAAGGTTCGGTTTTATTTTGGGATCGTGCCCATAAAATCAGCTACCTACATATCCTTGTGAAAGGAATCAGAAACCTTGTAGTTCGGTGCCATTGAATGGGAAACATCATACCTTTTATGGTCATGTGATAAGGACCTCTATGTGGAAGGTTCTTAGTTGAAACATAGTGTGGTTCATATGTTGAAGTAGACCAAGGAACTTGGAAAAGATATGGATTTCCATGTATGATCAAACCCTATTGGGAATACAACCCAAGGAGAATAGGGTTGATATGATGTGTTGGGGTTGAACCTCAAGGAGGCTTCCTACATAACCCATATGGATGGGAATAAAATCCCACATAGTAATATAAGACTCATAGGAGAGTATGGTCCTCTAATACAGTTGAGTTTGGGATTATTTCCTGAAAAGGATTCCTTGAGGACTTGAGTATTGAATTTGGGGTTATTTCCTAAGGAGGATGCCCAAAATTGGGGGAATTATGGTTCAAATCCTCAGGAGTATATCCGGTGAGCTCAGTCTCTAAAAGATCTTCCTATGTATCCTGGTTCGAACAGGAATTATAGTTCCCATAGTTCTGTGACATGAGTGTTTGTGCACATGTTGCAATTGTCACGTATCTCTAAGCCCACGTGAGTCATGCTCAGTGTGAGAAACTATAGGATGTTAATGATTCAACAATAACACGTCACACTTTCAAAATTTTCCTCCATGCTGGTGAAAGAAGGTGCATCTCCCATGGAATAGGGAGAGGCGACATACCATCCCTCTATTATATTTACATGGGACAATGGTCCAATGTATGGAAGAAGGGGTGAAGGTGAGGGGCTTATACTAGGATAGATGCCCTGAAATTGGTCCTGGTAGAGGAGGGTGACTTATCCTATGCTTCTGTGGAAAATAAATGGGTGAATCATAATTCCCCTACACGAAACCTGATATCCAGTTTTATCTCTTTGAGAAAGGAGAGGCCAAGGTTCCAACCCTCCTCCAAATCGGGAACTACCCAACACTGATTTTGGGAGAGAAGTCCATGTGACTGTGGATATACAAACCCACAAAAATACCATGAATCCTAACCCCATAGTGAAAAAAATGTGGAAAACCTCTAACTAGGGAAATAAAAACCCAAATAGGAGATACAATGATGTGACTTTCCCAAAGGTTTGAGAAGTCAGGAGGTTTTGGTGGAGGCTTCAACATAGTCCCTTTCAGATAAGCGAACCATGGAAGGAGACACCCTACCATGAATTTCTTTATTTAAAGGGTATTTGAGTTGTTTTCATAGGTACCTCATGCAAGTATTCCTCATAGGTACCCTGCATAGGTATACTACATTGTTATATTGCGAAGGTATACCGTGGAGGTACGGCGCGCAAGTATACCGCGTAGGTTCGGTACGTAGGTACGATGCGTTGGTGTACTGTGCATATGTGGATGGTGACCGAAGAATGTGAAGAACTTCAAAACATACCTATCTCATTTAATTATCTCTTCTCTCATGGTTTAGAGAGATACATGACAAAATTTGAGGGATCTAGGTAAAAGAGCTATGTAATGGGATCTTCATAGAGTCTTTCAAATTTTTTAATCAAGAAATGGGGAGACAAAGGGCTCTATTTATAGGCACGGATGGGTCTGGTTGAAGAAATTTTTGATCGTATAGGTGCTTCACGTAGCTCTACCGCGAAGGTATTCCGCACAGGTTCCAAAAACATCCTTAGGCAAGGACCTATGCCTCGTAGGTCCACCATATAGGTCAGCAGCGCATCTCATTTGTGTAGGTCGGCAGCACAACTCCTTTGTGTAGGCCTACGAAGCTACTCTATTGTGAATCTCTCTAGGAGTATTGGGTATTTTGCTTTGTAATATTTAAACCTTTCTTTGTGATCATAAATATCTGGAGTTCTTCTTCATAATCTTTTTTGATTACTTTCTCAAGTAGTGTCATCAACCAGATTAGAAGATTACGTTTCCAAATACACTAAACTATTATGGTCTTCCTGTATATACATTTTTAATATGATATATATTCATCTAAAATGATTTGATAACCATGAATGTTAATTCTGGGTTACTCTATTTGGTATTAATGGTTTAGTTAAATATTTGGAACTAGGGTGAGAAAACTTTAGTGACATCACTAAATGTATTTATACAGATATTTCTAGGGATTTATCTATGTGTTGGAATATGTTTTGATAGATATAAAAGTAGGGGTCATGATTTAGATATCTTATATTTTATTTTCAAGATTATGTGGTTTTCTTTTATGGTATATTTTTCTCACACTATGCTTTATAGATCTATCAATAGTTTAACCTAGAATTAACTTGTTTAACATTGAATGTTTCAGATGTGGGATGTATGGTCATTATTTAAATCTATTTTCTAAGTGGTAGTCTTTGGAGGAGAATTAGGAAGGTTCTAGGATTATTGGTTATAATATTGATGATAAATAGTTCGTGAATGACATATCAAAAGTGTGGTATGTTCTTACTGTATTTTTTATATTAAATATAAGATGAATGATTAAATTGAGGATTATTAACCTTAATAAATGATTCATATGTCATATTCTTGGAAATTGGTATTAAGGAATAAGATAATAAATTCTAAGTAATGATTTAAGAATTAATTATGATGATTGAAGTGTATATTTTTTGGAATTTAGTAATTATGTTTTATGAATCATGATGTATATGTTTTCCATTGATGATTTAAAGAAACAATTGAATAGTGTTTATGACTTAGAAATGTTATTTAATTTAAATGTGATATTTTTATTTAGAAAATGCAATCCTTAATGTGTTCCTGATGTTCAGAATATAATGTTTAGCATTGATAAAGAGATGATTGATATGGATAAGTTAAATTAGAAAGTTTTGATTACCATGGAACTGAATCTTCATCTATCTAAATTGTGTTATATGTTTCCGTGGATGAATATTACAACTTTTTTTGGATTTAATGAATATATCTGATAATATTTGGAATAATAAATTAGGCTTGACTTTAATGAGGTATTTTGGAAACCTAGTTTATTACCATATTTGATGAATATAAATGATAAATGTATTAAAATGTTTGAAATGTGACAAGGAAAAGCTACCATATGATATATGGTGCATCAATGTTAAGCTAATTTAGTGATATTATTTATAAAGTTTTGTATTTTCATCATTAGGAAGGGTTATAAGTTTGGCCATTTATGGAATGGTTTATGTAAAACTTTGGATGAGTTTTTAGAGTTTAAACTACTATCTCCCTATATCATGATTTATGAACATTGAATAACATGTGCTAAAATTTTTGTTGTGATGACAGCTAATGATATATGGAATGAATTATCATTATACTTATGGATATTATGATATGAAAGCGCTTCGGGGATAATAAACTCACCTTCATTTTTTGAGCAAGTGATGAAGTGGAATATGGTCAACACACAACCAAAGGGAGATATTGTGCATATAAAATGGAATGAAATAAAGTAAGAATATCTCCTAGTGAAAATTATTTACATATAATAAAAGAATCATGGAACAAAAATGTTATTCTGGTATTTTTTCAGATAAATCAAATGGTCCATTAGATCATCGTAGATTTATGGTTTTGTGATCATTATCTTTTTTAGATAGCCCACTTCTACTAATCAATATTATCTATCACTATCCATCAGAACATAATAGTTATATTTCTCTTCCATTTCCATTTTTTCACTTTTCCCCTATTTTTTTATACGGAAACATATATGTGAGTTACTTTTGGTAACTATTATGGTTCCAACATTCTTTTCAAAATAATTTTTAGTATTCATTTTTATGATGTGGGACTATATTAAAGGAACAACCAAGTATTAATCTATTGACAACCCTGACAAATATGAATGGAAAAAATAATTTAAATGGGTGTATAATTTACTACCAAAATCTTTTGTAAAATATATTATTTTGAATTAATTTAATCTTTTAGATATATTTTATTTCACTTCACACTAAAAGTAGATTATGTTAGATGAAATTATCAATTTATTCGTTCTTTTTATGCAATGACTTGTTGATATTTTGTCAAAAGCAAATATGAGATTATCTAAAGTAAACACAACAATATTTTTAGGTTTTTTTTCACAAAATGATATGTTCTTATCATAACTTATGTGACACGAAAGACCTAGTTTTACTAAAAAATCATTTTACTATTAATAATTTAATTAAAATATTATTACCTTTTTCACCTAGTGTTGTAATTGTGGTTTTGAAAAGGATTCATTAAATTATGAAAATATTGTTTACACATGTATAAAAAAATAATTATTTTGTTACCAATAATCTATAAATAAAAATAAAACCCGTTTCACAATATAAGAAATCTTTTATTAGAAAACTATATTTGTGAAATTAAACATGTTTCACCTCAATAAATTAATTAATAAAAATTTTGATAAATGATTTTAATGAAATATTTATATATTATATTAAATTAAATATTTAACATTCATCTTATGTGTTTTCTATACAAGAGATAAGAATAAACATCTTTTTACGCAAAAAGATATATATATTTCGAAAAGGCAATTTTATAGATTTTTAAAAGAGTTCTTATTTTAAATCTAATTTTTTGAACTTTTATAAATTTTACTTCAAAAAATAAAATTCTTTTGTGAAATTATAATGTAAAAAATATCTTAGGGTTTTTTTTTTATTTTTCTATGAAATTTTATTTTTTGATTAGTAGTGAAAATACTAAATTTTAATTGAAAACATTATTTTCATCTAATATATATATATATAGAAAATTTGTTTTTTAAATTGGATATAAAGTGTATTTATATATATTATACATCTATTGATACAATTTATTCTATCTAATTCAATTTGAAATTTAAATTGGATATAAAAACATTTCAAATTTTTAAATTTAAAAAATCATTGTCTCATCCTATCTGTGGGATTAATTTTTAATTAATTTCAGCCACTTATGTTTTTATAATTTCAAAAAATGGATCCCATATTTTTAATGACTATAATTTATATTTTATATAAATGTAAAAATATTTTTTTACCTAAATTATTATTGTAATTAATTAAAATTAATTATAGTGATTAATGTAAAAAAAGTTTACTCAGTGGTTAATCTTTAAAATAACGGGTCAAAATAAAATATAAATATTTCAAAAATAAAATGGATGTCCATATTTCTATCATAAACTACCTTTTATTTTAAATTTACTATTATTTGAGTCACGTTATGTAAGTGAGACCTCTAAATTTTGATTACCTTTTTATATTTATAATAATTCCACTCCCCCTCCACTGTAAAAGGGCACTCACTCCCTCTCTTATTCACGCATATCAAGAAATTGATCTAGGAAAAACCCTATATAAATAAGCTCACCAAATCCCTTATATAATATTATAATCCTTAATTTTCCCATAAAAACCAATTATTTTCATATAAACCAAAATGAATTACCCAAAGAATAGGTAACATCCTTCAACAAGAATATATGTTTTATTTCTTTCTACACCCCATTAATTATTATTATTACATAACTCTATAATAACATAAGTATCCTAAAATTACTATGATTTTATTATGTTATGGTTTTAAGTAGAACATACACACACCTTCATCAAATTGGATATGCAATCATCGTTCTTTTGTATGGCGGACTTCCGCTTAAAGAATATATATTTTTTATTCTTCCATTATCACCTTTAAAGGTTCATAAAAATGATGTACTTACTATTTTTTATGATATAAATGATTTTTTATGATGTATTTATGCTTATAGAATTACTATATTACACATATCTTCCTGATTTTCAATTTGGGGGAACACGATATCTTCATTTGTGGACATGTAGACTACAACCTCTTCAACGCAATGTGATATGTTCACACATAGATGAAATGTATTAATAATTAGTTTATTAATCATATATGACATATATGAAATAATAATGATACGATAATGATAATATATGTGTATATATAGTGGACCAAGCCTATTTAAAATATTATTACATGTTTTTAAGCATAATTAACCATCAAATACAAACTATGGATTATAAAGTCTAGTGGCTTTTTAAGATTAGGTACATAAAAATAAAATCATAGATATATAACAAAACAATTTTATATTAATCATAAATAATTATATCATAACATAATTTTATCTCTAGAGAATTCATTGGATAACCAGGGTAATTAATAGAAAAAATGGATTATCATAAAAGCCCAGTAAGGGAATAAATATTGAAATAAATCATATCACAAGGGTTATAAGACAAAACAGGATGACATAAAAATTCATGGTGAATGAATACAAATATGGTATTATAAAATATATAACAAGGAATAATGTAATCATGGAATCATATGAATGTCGAAGAAACATATAATATTACATAAACATGAGGCAAGGCTAACTGTTAAGATTATATCACATGGTGGAGAAATCCCCATAAAGGAATCAAGTTTAATCCCCATCCAAAAGGAACATCTGATGATAATGAAAATTACTAAATTTATTTCTGAACTATCATGGAAAAACCATCATAAAATTATCAAATATATTTTTTCCACCTGAATAATCAAACAAAATATATAAACACATGGGTTACCTATCCAATGAAATGGGTGTCAAAATCATTTCATAAGGCATAAACAATGGGTGTATCATAATTATGTTCATGAAAGAATAGATTTTAAACATAAATGGACGTTAATAATGTAAATCATTCATATATCATGATAAATTATGTCTAAAATAATTGAAAACATTTAAAAATAGATTTTAAGAAACATTACAAATAATCAACATTGGTGCAATTTAAGGGGAAATATAAAAATCTTTTTTAAGATAAAAATGTGTAATTGATTGAAAAAAACCAAGAATGAAATAAGATAATTTTTTATTATTAAATTAGTGATATTATAAAAATAACGGTCTCTTAAAATAGATTATGGAGTGTACATGAAAATGGGTGTGAAATTTGGAAATTCTCTTTAATCGGGCTTCTTTATCCAAAGGAAGTTAAAAGGAACCCTTATAAAACATGTATTTAACCATAAAATAAATAATAACTGATCTAGGTACATATTTTTAGAACATTAATATGGAATGTAGGAGGAGTACGTTAGAAAAATTAAATATTTCATTTGGGTAAATGGAGAGAAAGAAATACTCGAAAGAAAAAAGTGATTCGAAGATAATCTATTACATTATGTCAGTAATTGTTATGCATATGTACTTAAAGACCTAGATTAGAAAAATAAATAATTAAATAAATAAAATATGAATATATTATACGTTAATAATATTGATTATAATTTTATTAGATTCTTTTATGGCCATATTGTTGACTTATAGTGTTTAATTTTTTCGTTTTGGGAGTGTTCGTTTCATGGTTTCATGGTAGGTTTGGTTGTGTATAATTATGAAAGTTCTTATAAAATAGAATAAAAACACCAAAAATAAAACATGATGGTATTAATTTATATATATAAATTTAATTTTCCCATATATTATTTTCTTTTTTTTACCAGAGGATGATTAATTAGATAAAATGTTTATAAAGAAATGATTAGTTTATTTTTACAGTTTATATGATCATCACAGATTAGTATCATTTTTTTAATATTATGTTTATATACCAGTTATATAACATTAAATAAATTTTCATACATATATTTTAATCTGTTTTTACCATAAAAATGGTTTCATGACCATCCTTGAAGGATGTATTTATAAACAATAAGTCATCATCCATGAAGGCAGTGAATCGACACCTCACAGATGATGTATTCATTTTTACAAAAAAGAGATAGGAGAAGAGATATAATGTTGGATATTCCATTAAAAAACAAAATTCTAGTTTATATATGATTGTATAGTTATAATTTTACTTCTTATCTATTAGGAGAGAGAAGTATAATGATAGAAAATAATATTGAAGGGAAAGAGTTAGGGTTTTACCTCTTGAGTGTCGTCTCCTTTCAAGCCTTCTTAATCAATTTTTAAGTTGTACTTTCGATAGAACAGAAATAAAATAAAATGTGGAAAAGGTTTTATAGAGGAATTAGGAATAATATAATAATTATACAAGTCTTAAAAGGTGTTAAGATAAAATGTGGTGAGGGGTTGTATTTATAAGGCAAGGAGAAGGGTGTTTTAGATATTTTTTATTCATTATTTATTATATTGACTCAAGACTATCAATAGTGATGACTATTATAACTAAATATAGTATAAGGTCCAGGATATTCCAAAAATGTGTTCTTACCTCAACCATATGACATCCATGACACACCAATTCATTTAATTATCTTATATCATAATTATCATATTTCACTATTCCCCAAAACATCAACTATTTTAAAAAATCCAAAAAATTCACCATAACCATTATTTAACCTGTAGAATTAAAAAATGGACTCTATTATATGAAAATAAATTTCTAAATATAATAAATTTAATTTTTAATTAAAATCATCATTTCTTCAAAAAATATTGATTTTAAAAATTTAAATCATTATATGACACATTGAAAAATTAATTTAGGTATTGTAAAATTATCTTATAATAATTTAATAAAAAACATTAATTAGTGACTATATTTTAAAAAATAAATTTTCTTTTAAATCTTTATATTAACTGTAAAATTTTGAATAAACATTTACCTTTCACAAAAATGGAAATACAAAATTTATAATTTTTGAAAAACTTTATTTACTTATTACATGATATAAATATATTATATTTTCATTCATAAGATACCAAAATTTTTATTTATACTTTTATAGGAAAGGTTACTATTATATTCACGGGTTTACTATTCCTAATGGTCACATTACTATATTAATGGTCAAGTTATTATTCTATAATTATAGGTTCCTTAATTTATATAAAGACCATTTGTATCTAACTTAATTTATATAAATAATGTTTTTATTAGGTTACCTATGTGATTTATGTGTTTTATACTATATAACGTAATTATAAGAAGGGAAAGTTTTATTTACAAAATTCACGGTCATAAAATTATTCCCCCTTATGAAATTTTCCCCTCGAAATTCCATTTTACATTATAAGTTGAAAACAGGTGGGGGTACATATCCTTCATTTCTCCATATGGTTCCCATGTCACCACTTCTTATTAATGGTTCCTCCATTATACGTTTACCAGGTGAGATGTCTTGTTACATAAAATTTTATCTATACCGTTCAAGATATTCACCGGTTTCTCCACGCAAGAGAGATCATTTTGTAGCTATATTTACTCTTAATTCAGTACATGTGGGGGTCTAGTATGTACTTACTTACTATGGATACTTGGATTACATCATGTAATAGAGACCTGTAAGGTTTAAGTTCTAGTCTATAGGCCATAGCTCTGACACAATCAAGAATCTAAAAGAGGATGATGTACCAAAAAACTCATCTTTCCCTTTTTCCCAAATCTCGTGATCCTCATCCATGGAGATATGTAGAGAAATACCATTTATGAAATATTAATCACTATTTCTCATTAACAGTTGTATTCAAATCTATTCTTTTGACTTGGGATTCCCTTTTGTTCTTCTAAGCGGTTATCATGTTTTTTACCATTTTATTAACCATCTTAGGTCCTGGTAGCTTACATTCACCGAATTCATCCTAGTATTCTAGTGTTCTATATCTTTTACCTTAAAGGACTTCATATGGATCCATTTATATGATTGAGTGTAAAATATATTTGTAAGAGAACTCAACCATAGGAAGATATTGGTCCCATCCTCCATTTATGTCTATAGAATATTCTCTTATCATGTATTACAGTGTCTAAATAGTCCAATAATATTGGCCATCAATTTTAGGATGATAATTCATACTAAAGTTCCATTCAATGATGAGAGCATGATGAAGACTTTTTTCAAAACATGGAGGTGAATCTAAGATCTTGATCAGATTCAATCTGTAGTGGTACTCCCTATATAATGATAACTTCTTCGATGTATATTCAAGAATATTAATCTAGTGGGAAGTCCCATTAAGTTGTGATAAAGTGGGTTTTATTTGTAAGATGATCCACAACAACCCATATAGCTTTGTTTCCTTTGGATGTCTTGGAAATATGATGAAAAATATCATGGTGATGTTTTCCCATTTTCATGATGGTATAGTTAATGGTTGAATCATCCCCTTATAATTTTTCCTTTCAAATTTCACATGCTCACAGACTATGTACTTTTATGTGTATTCAGTGATCTATTTCATCATATTCTCCCACCAATATTACTCTCAGAGATCGGAATACATCTTTGTACTTCCTGGGTGAATAGGGAAATGTTATCTATGTGCATTTTTCAAACGATATTTATTTATCCCTGCATTGGATGGTAGAAATAGTCATGAATAAAATATTACAAGTAATTTCTCATAAATTTTGAACTTTAAGGATTTTCAATTTTTGGTTTTTTCCACCTTTTTCTAAATTTCATCATTATTTTTTTTATTATCCTTTATTATATTCATAAGGGATGATTGAGCAATCATTTGAGAAAAGATTAATTACATTCCTTCATTAATGATTCCCATGCCCATATTTTATAGGTCTAAAATATAGGATCCTTATAAATTTGCATCATTAATAATGTTGCAAGATCATTTCTACTTAGACTATCCATCAATTTATTTCATTTTCTAGGATGGTAGTGGATTTATCTATGGTAATCCTTGATGAGATTTAACCATCTTCTCTAGTGCATATTATGGGCGGGGGGTGGGGGTGGGATGGGTAACTAAATCATTCTTAATATTTCTCAAAAAAAGTCTATACTAGTTCATATTAAGTCTCTCCTGTGTGAATATACATTTTATGTTATTATGATCTGTATATGCATCAATAAATGATTTTTTGAAATTTATTGTTTTGAATTAATTTAATCTTTTCAATTTTCTTCTTCTCATGCAACGCTAAATATAGCATGTGTTATATGAAATCACCATGTTATGATTGATTTATATTAAACACAATGATAATTATTTTCTATACAAAACACTTATATTTACTTTCATTACATGCAAAACTATGTACTGATTGTGTTACACACAAAACCTAGTTTTACCAAATACAATGTATTATTAATATTATTGTTAAAATATTATTATAGATATCACCTAGATATTAGAATGGATGTTTTGAATAATATTAGTTAAAATTTTAAAATATTATTGAAAAATGTGTATAAAATGAATCCTTAGGTTATCAATTATCAAGAAATGATTGCAAGAACTAATTCAAAATAACGATATTTTCCATTCATAAAAAACTATTTTTCTATATACAAACAACATTTGATATCAATAAGTTAAAAAATATCTTTTTATGATTGTTTTTAATAAAATATACATATTATATATTCTATTATGTTTTTCACTCTTACAATAGATTGTTGATGCATAAGATAAGAATAATCCAATTATATAAATAAAAAATGGTACTTTGCGAAAAAGTAATTTTACATATTTTTAATAAAGAACCTATTTTAAATATAAATTTTGAAACTCTTATGATTTTTATTTTCACAAATAAAATTACTTTTCCTAATTAGAATGTCAAAATTTACTTTGGTTGAATTTTGGTAATTTTTCCAAGAAGTTTCATTTTTTGATGAATAGTGACAAATATTGAATTTAAATTGAAAACATCATTTTATTATATTTATTTATATATTTAAAATATATTTTAAATTTTTTAATTTATAATTAGATCAAATATACATCCATTATATCAAGTTAGTTCATTGGAACCAATTTTACATTAAAATAAGAAATGAAGACATTTCAAACATTTGAACTTCTTCCATTTAAAGACCATTTTTCTCATCCCATCCACATGATTAATTTTAAATTTATTTAGGCCACTTACGTCATTATAATTTGGGAAAATAGATTCCATATTTTTAATAAGAATAATTTATAATTTATAATAATGTAAACTTATTTTTTTACCAAAATTATTAGTGAATGTCATTAAAATAAATTATTGTAATAAAAGAAAATCAATATTAATTAATGAATAAAGTTGGAAAATAGTATATACAAATGACCCCAAAACTTGTTTAAAAATTATTTTTTGAAACTATTTATACCATTAAAGCTATAAGGATATATAATGGTTTATTTTTTCACTCTTTGGTATGTAAAGACTCGGAAATTTCAAGGAAATTTTTTTTCTTAAAAACATTGGAATTTTTTAAGTATGCAATTTCTGACGGCACCTGAATCCGAGGCCCGGTGTGCCCAGAATCAATTTTTTGATGTTTTTTTCGGTTACATTCAGTAAACGTATAAGCGGGTTTTTCTATCTTTTGAGCTGGAGCTTAGAATTGAAATCTGAGGACACCGATGAACTCGCAGCGCCGGTATTTGCATAAGTGGACATTTACCGCAGATGCGTTTTATGGGGGTTGAAAGTTAATTTTGGGGTTTGATCTTAAATTAAATAAAATTGTGTGGTACACAATTTTATTTTGTGTGTTGGTTATTTCCTCCCTTGAGGAAGTTATTGGTAGGGCCCACACCCACATAACTTCCCATGTGTGGATATTTGTGAGGGGTGACCCACAAGAGCCACAACCATTCATCTCCCCATAACTCTCCTCAACTCCCCATTAATTCCCTGCTATTTATTTTGACAACTCCTCATTATAGTGGATCTCCTCCACCTTTCGCCCAATAAATGTGCCAACCATTCTAATTGATATCATCATTAATTAATTGACACCTATTTTTAATTAATATGAATTGCATAGCAATTTTATTAATGGGAGAGCCTCCTTATTTTTTTGCATTGGAAAGTCACTTTTGGGAAAAAGGGATCTGGAGAATTAAAGAGAGTTGATCCTTCTTCGACGAAGAACATCGTTCTTCAACGAAGAACATCCACACCAAAAAATGCAAAGGACTTATTTTAATGACGCATCATCCTCGGATGCACCTCGATGTCAAGGAGCCTACGTTGCCTACGACAACGACTCTTCCTCCATTGTTGATGGGACGAAACCATTCTTCCATGACGCCCGACTACCGTGACGCTCCTCTTCCGTGGCTTGACGACGTATGACGTCAACTGTGAGGTAGGGGGATTTTATATATTTCATGTATGTGATTTATACCCACGAACTAAGGTGATTATTTGTTGAATAATTGATTGAGCCTCTAACACAGTGGGTACGGGCTAACGAACAAGTTCGGACCCACTGCCTTATCATTTTTGATGTGTGGATTGCTTGGAGATGGGTGAACGAAAGGGAAACGATGTTTTGAGACTGTCGTAGTGAAGAGCAGAACCCGAGGAGGTCGTAGGTGCCGACGAGAGCAAAAATAAACCACCAGAATGACTTCGGTGGGCCACGGTAGACCACAGCGACGCGAGTCGCCGGCGCGGCGGCGGCCGGCATCGGCCGCCCCCTGGAGGCAGCGGCGCCTCAGCGCGCCACCAGCATGAGTCCGCTGCGGCATCGGCCACGGTGGTGAGGAGTGGATCCCGCGCCGCGCGGGATCCGGGGAGACAAGCGGTGCCAGCTTGGCACTGCCGTTATGCGGAACCTGGGGTCCGCGTTCCCCCCCCCCCCCCCCCCCACCCCGGCCAGGCTGGGGAGGGCCACGCGGGCAGGACCCGGACCCGGGTCGGGTAGCCCCGGTTCGGGCCGACCCAAGGTGGGTTGGGCCGGGTCGGACTGGGCGCAGACCCCCCACCTCGGACCATTTTCGGTCATTCGGCCATAACATGAGATAAAGACCTTAGATTGTTGCACCATCAGTTTTGTAGGAATCCTTTGATCAAGATGGTCGTTTCAGTATATTACACTCAATGTTTCGGTGAAGTTTGGGTACAGCCGGGTTGGTTCGAACCCGAAACCAACTGGGCCCTTGGAGCGGAAACGCTTATAATAAAAGGACCGGACGCCCGATTGACGTGTCATCAACTAAGTTGGATTCCTTTTGATGAGACGGTTCTTTCGGCATACTCCAAATGAGGGTTGGATGAAGTTGGAGTACGATCTGGTTGGTTTTATCTTAAAAACAAATCGGACCCCTGGAACGGAAAAGCCAATAACTCTCAGACCGGGCGTCTGATTGATGCACCGTCTGTCGCGTTGGGTTTCTTTTGAAGAGATGTGGTTTTGGGATACATCAACTCTAGACATCATGACAGTTTATTTATCGACCCCTTTGCTCAATGAGCGGAACCTCCCAAAATCCAGCGTGCTGTGTGTGGGAACCCTTGAGTTGGCTACGATTGCGTCGACTACTGTACTGGAATCCTCCGTGGGTTCGACAGCGACGACTACGGTACTGAAATACATCGTGGGTTTTACAGTGATTACTACCATAATGGAATCCCTTGTGGGTTCTATGGTGATGACTACTGTTCTTGAATCCTGTGTGGGTCTGGAAGTATTCACCTCCGTACTTGTATCCTATGTGGGTGCGGTCGAGTAGCTGGTCTTGTATCCTGTGTGGGTCCGAAAGCTTAGCTGGTCTTGTATCTTATGTGGGTCTAATAGCTTAGATGAATCAGTGACTACATCTAATCATCTCTATCACTACGAAAGATTTATATCTATGTGATCTGAGTATTGACCATCAATCATTATCATTGATGCGATTGACTTCATTCCTATGTGGAGTGGGTTTTATTTGGGCTCGAGAGTTAGAGTCGTACTATGGTTTATAACTTAGGTACATGTATGGGAATATTCCTAAGTAGGGTATTTTGATATTTCGTGTTTGTATCTCTCTTTTGTGTTTTATCCTTTGTGGATTCTAGGAGACCTTTGGGGGTCTCGGGGTCCCTATTGAGTATCGTATACTCACCCCTGCACGGGATTTGCCTGCACTACATTGTGTTGGTTGCAGATGACGGACAACACTGATCGAGGTAGAGACTTGTAGAGATGGATGGTACCCAGAGGTGGACCACATGGAGAGGCGTACATGGAGTAGATAGAAGGACTTGAGGTGCTGAGGAGGCCATATGTACCCACCCTTCAGGTGGGATTCCGAGAGGACAACTCAGTGGTTTTTGTTTTACTTTTCTATAGTTCTGCTTGATTTCTGTTGTAATATACCTTCATTTGGGTTTGTATACTGTCCCATTTACTTTTCAGCACTTACTTTTGTACTCAGTTTAATTAGTGTTTCCTTCAGTTGTGTACTTTGTTCTGTTGTTTACGTTTTTAAGGCAATGCATTCCCTTTTTATCAAGATTTACGCCTTTGGTGCTAGTTGCCAACCCCTGGCCTATGGAAGGCGGGCTTGGGGTAGTCACGACACGGGCCCCGAGGACGGGTCATGAAAAATTAATATCAAAGGAGTTAGTTCTATCGTAGAACTCATGACTCTGATTATTCCTTTCTGTGAAGAAATAGTGTTGAGAGTGTTGAGTGTGGTTTTCAGTCCCGGGAGTCCAGTGTTGGTGCGGCGGCTGACGTATCCATACACCAGGACCCTGACCCCTGATTTCCGACTATGTTCATGAAAACACTGATTGCATTTGTGTTTCAAAAGTTTTTTGTTTACATTGTGTCAGCTCACCAAGTATATTGTTTTGACCGTGGCGCACCTGTTTCTTTTCAGGATGGCCTAAAGAAGGCAGCTAGCTAGGGTTCCGAGTTATGTGCGAGATGGCAGCCCACCGAGCGACGAGTCCTCAGTGTAGGGCCCCATCACAGCGGAGGCACCGGAGGTACCACTACCCACTGAGCCACCGATACTACCAGCCCCAGCAGCAGAGGGTGCACGCTGCCTGAGTGCATTGCACGAGTTTCAGCGACAGAGGCCGCCCAGGTTACATGGAGAGATGGACCCTCAGGGAGACAAGTATTGGCTAGAGGCTATCGTCAGAGTTTTCAGATTGGTAGGGACCCCTGCTGACCTTCTGGTGATCCTTGTCGTGAGTATCTTGCACGTAGAAGCAGATATATGGTGGAGCATGATGCTCAAGGTGCACGACAAGGCATCTCTATTTTGGGCAGACTTTGAGAGTCTCTTCCGCTCGAAGTTTGTTCCAGCCACCCTTCGTGCAGTGATGATTCAGGAGTTACTACATCTGCAGCAGGGCAGCATGATAGTAGATTAGTACACAAAAAGGTTTACTGAACTCTCACGCTACTCCACAGATATGGTACGGGACCCGTTCATTAGGTCCCGGACCTTCGAACAGGGACTGAGGCACGAGATCAGGGCTTCGACGATTCCCCTCAGCATCCTGATGCAGGAAGGGGTGCTGGAGCGAGCCCGTTTAGTGGAGGGCTTTCTCGTTGAGCAGTCACCAGCAGAGAGACCCACCGCAGGGCAACATGTAATTTATTCTTCTGAATCCATCAATAGACAGATGTCACAGGTGTCCAAACAGACCAGGACATCAGGTGGGTGACCTTAGGATTCAGGTTCGGTTGTGTGGGGCACACGAAATAGAGCCAGCCTTACCAAGAGCAAGCAGTGCTATGCATGCGGCATGCAGGGTTACATGGCTCGAGACTGCCCAACCCACCATGCACGTGAGCAGTAGATAGTGGAGGGACCTCCCAAGAAGAGGCAGAGGTTCGACCGTGGCGGTTTGCAGGGAGTAGGAAAACGAGGCAGAGGAGCTGGCCGAGAAGCGGTTGGTGGACGACCTATCGAGGCTCTACCACCACCACCACCAGGAGGTCCACCCCGACCATAGGGAGCTGGAGGACAGAGGCATGCTCAGCTTTATCCAGTCTAGGATTACGACCATGGTGCACCTGAGAAGATTCGAGGTATTATCTATGTCTACTCCACCCTTGCTGTAGTACTTATAGTCACAGGTGCGAGTTATTCTTTCATTGTCGCTGCCCTTTTTCGGAGCTCGAAGATTCCAACAGAGACGTTGGCTCGATCCTTATAGGTAGAGACTCTTAGGGGAGCAGAATCTATGATTACGCACTGGTGCCGGCCGTGTGAGCTTACTCTAGGAGGCGAGAGCATCGGCTGGGGTCTTCTAATTGCGGCGTCGAGGCCTTACATAGTCATTTTGGGAATGGACTGGTTATCTATAGTCCATGCTCAGATCGACTGTATTAGGACCAAGGTGCGATATATCTGCACGAATGGGAGCAGGTTAACCTTCACTGGCGAGAAGGGAGCCTTTGTAGTGCAGGATGGACTTACATAGAGGAGAGGACAGCCGATCACACATCAGTTGGCTAGTCTCATCCTCAGAGCAGTTGATGTGCGGAGTCTGAGTTTTCCTGTTGTGGTGGATCAGTATGTGGATGTTTTTCCTGAAAATGTTCTAGGAATACCTCTTCATAGAGAGGTAGACTTCTACATAGATCTGTACCCTGGGACATCACCAATATCTACCCCAGCATATTAGATGTCTACCGCTGAGCTTCGTGAGCTGCAGGTACAACTGGAGGACTTGTAGGGAAAGGGATTCATCCGACTGAGTGTTTCATCCTGGGCTTCTTCGATTCTGTTCGCCAAGAAGGCAGATGGGAGCTTGCGACTGTGTGTCGACTACCATTGGCTGAACCAGGTGACAATGAGGAACAAGTACCCACTTCCGAGGATTGACAACTTCTTCGATCAGCTCAAGGGGGCATGATGGTTATTGAAGATAGACATCAGGTCAGGCTATGACCAGCTCAGAGCTCAAGATGAGGATGTGCAGAAGACATCCTTCAGGTGTCGGTATGGCCACTACGAGTTTTTGGTTATTCCCTTCGGTGTAACCAACGCTCCATCAGTGTCCATGAGTCTCATGAATATGATCTTCCAGCCTTACCTTGATCGTTTTGTCATAATCTTCATCGACGACATCCTGATTTACTTGATTACTGATGAGGAGAATGCCTACCACTTGCGGGTTGTACTAGATACACTCTGAGAGCACCATATTTATGGTAAGCTCTTGAAGTGCCAGTTTTGGATTCGAGAGGTTCACTTCTTGGGACACGTCATCTCAGAGGCAAGGGTAGCAGTGGATCCAGCAAAGATAGAGGCAGTAATTGCTTGGGAGCCACCCAGAAGTGTGACGGAGGTTAGGAGTTTCCTAGGTCTAGATGGATACTATCAGATATTTGTTCTAAAATTATCCAATGTTGCAGCATCTCTTTCATCTTTGAAAAATAAGGGGAAACACTTCATGTGGTCAGATAGATGCTAGCATAGCTTTCAGGAGCTGAGACGAAGATTGACCAGTGTGCCCATCTTGAGGCTACAGGAGGAGGGCGTTGGGTACGTAGTTTATTACGACGCATTAGGGACCAGACCCAGGTGTGTCCTGATGCATGAGTGAGTGGTTATCACTTATGGTTCACGGTAGTTGAGAAAGCACGAGCAGAACTACGCTACCCATGACCTGGAGTAAGTAGCAGTGGTATTCGCCTTGAAGATGTGGCAGCACTATCTGATGGGCGAGTTCTTTATAGTCTACTCTGACCACCAGAGTCTCAGGTACATATTCTCACAGAAGGACCAAAAACTGAGACAGTGGAGATGGATCGAGTTCCTCCAGGACTATGAATTTGAGATAGTTTATACTCCTGTGAAGGGTAACGTTGTAGTTAATGCTCTCAGCAAGATATCAGGCATTCAGCTGCTAGGAGAGGCGACAGAGTAGCTAGCCTCATTACAGATATCATTTGTGCATACATATGGAGCAGCATTTCTTTAGTCTCTCAGATTCACTCCACCACTTCTTCAATGAGTTAGAGAGGCACATCAAGGAGACGCTGACTGCGAGACACGACGTGCTCAGATATCCTCAGGATGGCACCTGATGGATTTTATGAAGGTGGGGAGTATGTCATTCTATTCAGGGGATGTACGATGGTACCAGTTTCACTACAGGAGGGGGTGCTGAGGGAGTTCCACATTTCTCCTCTATTGGTACATCCAGGAGTGGTGAAGATGTATCAGGATCTCAGGCGACAGCACTGGTGGCCGGGTATGAGGAAGGTTGTAACAGAGTTCATTTCATGATGTCTCACTTGTCAACATGTGAAGGCGGAGCACCAGGTACCAACAGGCTTGGTACATCCCTTATAGGTCCCAGAGTGGAAGTGTTATGGGATCTCCATTGAATTAATGATGGGGCATCCACATACATCTAGAGGACATTACTCTATCTAGGTGATCGTAGACCGACTCACTAAGTCAACCCACATCTTACCGATCAGAGAGAAGCGCTCAGTATAGAGCTTGGGATGCCTCTACGTATAAGAGATCTTACGGCTTCATGGTGTTCCATCGATTATCATCTCCAATCGAGATTCTCTCTTTACTTCCCGGATTTGGAAGGGGTCGCATGAGGAATTTGGGAAGCAACTGCGTCTGAGCACCGCCTTCCATCCTCAGACAGATGGTCAGACTGAGATGACCATTTAGACACTAGAGGACATGCTCTGTGCATGTGTCCCTGACTTTGGTCGCAGCTGGGAGGATCACCTACCTTTGGTGGAGTTTACGTACAACAACAGTTACCACTCCACCATTGGGATGGCACCATACGAGGCATTGTACGGCTGACCTTATAGATCACCACTATGCTAGACTGACCCAGGGAAGTCAGCACTTGTAGGACCAGAGATGGTTCAGGCTATGACGGAGAAGGTGCAGATCATCCAAGAGAAGATGAAGACTGTACAGAGCAGATAGAAGTCCTATACTAATAGGAGAGGAAGACCACTGGAGTTCGAGGATGGTGATCACGTTTTCTTACGGGTCTCGCCTTGATGAGGTCTACGGAGATTGAGATGGTGCGGTAAGTTATCTCGG
Source organism: Viscum album (assembly GCA_963277665.1). NCBI lineage: Eukaryota > Viridiplantae > Streptophyta > Magnoliopsida > Santalales > Viscaceae > Viscum > Viscum album. The sequence goes on along the minus strand of OY728135.1, from coordinate 1,058,227,081 downwards.
TTTCTCATCGGACCTTTTCAGGTCCTCAGTAGAGTAGGTAAGCTGGCTTACCACCTGGCCCATCCACCTCAGTTGCACCGGGTGCATGACGTCTTCCACATATCACAGTTGAGGAGATACATGCACGACCTGACCCACATCATCGATCACAGGGAGCTGGACATCAATGACATGGAGATGTTTGAAAACGTACCGATAGAGATCTAGGATCGATAGGAGCTGGTCCAATGTGGACGGTTGATTCCTCTGGTGCGCATTCGCTGCCAGCATGGGAACCTCCAGGAAGGCACTTGGTAGTAGAAGGCTCAGATGTGACCTCAGTACCCCCATTTGCTTTCTTAGTGTGTGTTGTAGCTTTACGGGGTCGTAAATCCCTAAGGTGGGAGTAATGTAAAGACCTGGAAATTTCTAGGATTTTTTTTCATAAATACATTGGAATTTTGTGAGTACGCATTTTCTGACGGCTGCTGAATCCGAGGCCCGGTGTGCCCGAAATCAATTTTTGACGTTTTGTTCGAGTTTGTTCAGTAAACGTACGAGCAGGTTTTTCTATATTTTGAGATGGAGCTAGGAATTGAAATCTGAGGACACCGAAGAACATGCAGCGCCGGTATTCGCCTAAGGCGACCTTTACCGTAGATGCGTTTTATGCGGGTTGAATGTTAATTTTGGGGTTTAATCTTAAATTAAATAAAATTGTGAGGTAGACAATTTTATTTTTTGTGCTCGTTATTTCCTCCCACATGGAAGTTATAGGTAGTTCCCACAACCATATAACATCCCGTGTGTGGACATTTGTGATGTGGGGCCCACACGAGCCCCAAACTTCCATCTCCCCATTACTCTCCTAAACTCTCCATTAATTCCCTGCTGTTTATTTTGACAACTCCCCATTACGGTGGAGCCCCTCCACCTTCTACCCAATAAATGTGCCATCCTATCTAATTAATATCAGCGTTAATTAATTGACACCACTTTTGAATTTATATGAATTGAATATAAATTCTATTAATGGCATAGCCTCCTTATTTATTTGCGTTGGAAAGTCTCATTCAGGAAAAAGGGCCTTGGAAAACTAAAGATAGGTGATCCTTCTTCGACAAATAACACCGTTCTTCAATGAAGAACATCCCCGACGAAGAACGCAAATGACTTCTTCCAATGACACATATTCCTTGGACGCACCTCGAAGTCAAGGAGCCTATGTCGCCTATGACAATGACTCTTTTTTCATCGTTGATGGGATGACACCGTTCTTCCGCGATGCCAGACTACCGAGACACTCGTCTTCTGTGGCTCGACGACATACGACATCAACTATGAGTTAGGGGGATTTTGTATATTTCAATTATGTGATTTATACCCAGGAACTTAGGCGATTATTTGTAGAATAATTGTTTGAGCCTCTACCACGATGGGTACAGGCTAACGAACATGTTCAGACCCACCGCCTTATCGTTCTTGATGCGCGGATTGCTTGGCAATGGGTGAACAGAAGGGAAACAACATTTTCAGGCTGTCGCAGTGAAGAGCAGAACCCGAGGAGTCCACAGGTGCAGACGAGAGAAAAAACGGACCACCGAAATGACTCATGTGTCCCACAGAAGAACACCGCGGCACCGGCGACCAGAGAAGGCGGTGACCCAGCACGCCGCTGGTAGGAGTCTGTCGCGGCACCATCTGCGGTGGTGAGGAGCGGATCCCCCACCGTGTGGGATCTGAGGTGACAGGCGACGACAGACAAGCACCTCCATTACGCGGAACTGGGGGGCCGCGTTCCCACCCCCCCCCCCCTCTCGGCCAGTAGGCCCTGCCCGTGCCCCAACCCCCCCCCCCCCACCCCCCGGCCACGTCGTACCGCGCCAATTCGGTTATGGCGGTGTCCTACAGGGCCGATCCCAGACCCGGGTCGAGTCGCCCCGGTTTCGGCCGACCTAGGGTGGGTTGGGCCGGGTCCAACCGAGCCCAAACCCCCCACCTCGGACCATTTTTAAAGAGACCCAAAGATTGATGTACATGTACATTACATTACTTTTTCGGAATACATAATACATAAAAAAACAGACACCAAAGGATCGTAATAGTTTCGTGTCTTTGGAAACTCGGAACATAATCATCTAATCATGGTGCAAGATCTTCAACATCTCCCATAAAGATCTTCCATTTTTTTCTTAACTAAAACCTTTCTTTATATCCTGGGAAAAAGAAAACATATAATGGGTGAGATCAAATGCTCAGTATGGGTAAGCATGTAGAAAAGAAAACAAATCATATACATTTGAACAAAAAAACATGAACATAATGTCTAAACATCAAAATTTTGAGCAATGACAAAAAACTTGGTAGTACGTAAGGCATAGATCGTAATGGAACATCAATCATGAAAAAATAGCCTAGAAATAAAACTTTTAATTGTGGAAAAATATTATGCATGTGATGTGATTTCCATAGTACCCAAGGCATTGCTGCCAAGACCAACTTAGCGACAATGTCCCTTACTGGACCGAGTTCACTCCTCATTCCAGTCCTTTATCACTAAACTGGATTAACTTGTCATTCCAGCCATGTATATCTCATGAGATATAAATCTTTACCCAATGCATTGAAGGGATATATATGTCCCACCTATCTCATAATGAAATCATTCTTACTTTTGCCACAATATAAACATAAATCATTCATCATAACCCAAAGAATAAAATGGGTTTCATAAACCTCAACCCATCAAAACATAATCCATATAAAACAAATGGATATCATTTCATCAAAATAAAAGTGAAACCATGTCAATCATAGAGACATTATACTTGAAACATACACATATGAAATAATGTCATCTTATATGGAAAATGGTTTTGATAAAACACTTGAAATAAATTCATGAGGAAAATATCATTTCTTCTTCAAAATCATTTTCTTTTCACAAAATACCATTCAATTTTAAATGAAAAGGATTTTTTTTGAAAATAATAATGAAATCATGTAGAGGAAGCTTTTTGTAAATAAAGAGTTATGAAACTGTAAAAATCTTTTCATGCCGTATAAGTTAAAAAACATTCTCCTCGTACTTTTTTCAGAAAAGTAAAAAAGTACCTCGTATGGTAAACAAAATAATGATTCCTTCCATACGATGTGGTAAAAGTAAAAAAGGGTAAAAATGACATTAAACATAAATGGAATAAAAGTAAACATTTTATGAAAACATTTTGAGAACATATGGACATGGATAATAATCATTACCATATTAAATACTTACGAATAAACAATCTCGGATAAGAATGAGATTGGAATAATTATCCCTTACCTTAAATCCGATATGCTTCGTATGTATCTGAACCTCCTGTATAATGATTTAAATAATTTAATTGAATTATTATAGAATCATATTCATTGTTATGATATCATATATGGTTCACTTATGACTTTATATTAATTTTTCATTTGTAAATTCCTTGTTAAAGCAGCGTTTTGGGTAAAATCGTTTCATTTATCGTACGTGTTTCGATTAGTTGTTCATAATATTTTTAATTATATCCTGATTTACTTAATTACAGAATGTAAAACATGATTTATATATAATATATATTAAGTATCTAAATATATATATATGATGGATCGAAAAATGGAATGACATACACCGTTCATGGAGACGGTAGACCGTACGTACGCATGAACGCTGTTTTCATTTCTTTATTGAATAAAATAGAATTAAGTAAATGAAACATATATGTAAATAAATCCAGTATCATTATTATGTAATGTATTTAATTATTATTTATTATATATATACTATATATTCATATTTGAATGGTTAATCATGGAAAATAAATCTCATCCTGTTCGTGGATACGGTAGTCTGTACGTACGCACGAGTGATGATATCGTTTCCATAATTATTTAATAGAATTGAAGTGGATGATATAATATCTCAGAATCAGTATGATGTTATAATAACCATATATAGTTATTCTTTACACCATTATACCCATCCAAGTAAAGTGGTGGTGGAAATTTAAATACACCATGGCTTGGAGACGGTATTCTGTATGTACGCACGTGCGGTGATTTTGTTTTCCGTAGGATGGATAGAAGGTGAAATCGTTTTGTTTCATATTTATAATAACATATCAGTATATTAATGATACCGATGTTATTACTTTATGATGAAACTACTATTGAAGAAGAAGTTGAACAAGAAAGAAACTTGAAATAATCGGTAGAAGAGATTACCTCTTCTTCGATGCACCTCTTTTAAGCTTCCTCTTAATGCTCTAGAGTTTGTCTTTTAAGAAGACCAAAACCTCGATAATGTTTCTAGGGAAGTGGAGAATAGAAATTGTTAGGTTTTGTCCTAGAATCAAGGCCTAAATGGGTCTGAAGAGAAGAGAAAGGAGGTGGCATTTTATAAGGGAGGAGAGGGGCACCTTTGGAAAGTGTGAAAATATTATTTTATTATAAACTTATCTTCGGTTTCAAAAAATCCAAAAAATCATTACAGATGAAGATAAGATGACTCATGGTCGAAATAAAATCATCTAATCAGGATTGGAAAAGTTTTAGAAAATATTTTAATCATTATAATCTTATTTATTTAAATCATTTATTAATGAGGTAACTACTGTATCATTATTGTGTCATAAATATTTTAATTTATATGATGTATAAAATTTATAAAAAAAACCATCATGTAGGAAATAGTTTTATATTACCAATGAATATTTATTGTTAAAAATATAATTTATATAACCTCTTATAAAAATTAATTACAAAATGATTTTTGTTAATGTCAATTTTGTCTTTACATTAAATTAATTAATCCAAATTGTCATTATCACCACCAAGTCACTCAATGGGGACCCAAAATTGACCCAAGGATTCCCATTGTCATACACTACTCATCCAATAAGGTTAGGACAATTGTTAAGGTAATTTGGAATTATTATAATATTCTTTTTACCTTGAATTACCCTATTTACCTTTAATCGTGGTAAATAAAAGTCAAAAGTTACTATTCACCAAAAAATATTTTCATCTTATTGAACCATATTTTACTTATTGATAACAACCATGTATGTCAGATTTTTGGAATTCAATTCACAGATGTGGTAAAATTTCATTTAAATGAAAGAGTTTGTTTTTTAACTACCACTAAGGGGTTTCACTATTCAACAAAAATTAATGTTTTTCAGAAAAATACCAAAAATTCAGCCTAAGCTATATTTTATATTCCAAATTCAAATATGATGTCTATTTTTTCAAATTAAAAACCTAAAAGTGGCATTAATTATTTTTAAAATTAATTCCTGTTATCAAAACAAATAGCGTGTTTTTAAGAAACAATAACTATCAAAAGATCGACACTTGTTTATGTCCAAATTCAAAGTCAAATTAATTCCAATGAAAAACATTGGATTAAATGGTAAAAATATATTCTAATTAAACTTTAAAACCAATTAAAAAGATAATATAACCATAAAAATTATTGTGATGAAAAAAGTTATTTTTAATTACAATATAGCATGTTTTTACTATTCATTAAAATATGAAAGTTATCAGAATAATATGAAAATTTTATCAAAAGTAAATTTTTATATTACGATTCTAAAGAATAATTTTATTTTTTCTAATTGAATATATAAACATGTCAAAAACTATATTTAATGTGGGTGTGCCATCAAAAGGCGGCAAAACTACATTTTTTTGAAAAATACTTATTTCACTCAAAAAATTTATTTTGTTCTCATACCATGTTCTAGAAAATGTGTATGATGAATAATGATGTTATAAAATTCAGAATATAGTTAATACTATTCATAACATCTAGTCTATAATAATATTATAGCAATATATCGTTTTTTAGTGAATCCCGGTATTGCGTACTACACACGCTATCGAGGAAGGTCGTGATTGCGTGTAATGCAAGCCAAGTCAGGGTTGCGTGTAGTGAAAGACTCATTTTTCATTGCGTATAACAAAATCCAACCATATTTAATTTATTTATTGAATATATATATATACACTCAATGTTGCGTAGAATAACTACTATCAAACGAACTTGGAATTGTGTGTAGCACAATCCAGGAATAGTATTGCGAATGCTACAAGCCAATACGGTGTTTCTTATAGCGCAAGATAATCTTGGTGTAGTGTACAACAGAAGATATGTAAGAAATTAAACGGAATATATCTCATAAAATCTCGGGGTGTTACATTCTACCCCCCTTAAAATGAATTTGGTGCTCGAAATTCGTCAGGGTTATAAATGGTTTATTACTTGAGAGATTATTTCATAGAAACCCACATTGTAAAAAGGAATACGAAAACTTAATTTTAAAAAAGTGAAGTATTAAACATAACGGTTACCCAAATTAACTCATCCATGGGTTTCCACATAAGAGATCATAGGTGAAAATATAGATATGGAGGAGAAATCTAACCATCAAGTTCTAATGGAGAGTGGTAGAGATCATGGCTATGAAAAAGCCAACAATCACAAAGCCATAAATTTTGGATGATTTAAGGTACTATCTGATTCATCGGATATGAGGACACTAGGACAACATTTTTGGTTTTCAAGATCATTTCCCTAAAGTTGAATAATTATTAAAAGAAATACTTACTTGATTTTGGTACAATATCACTGTTGTTTGTACCTTGAAATTTTTTCACATCGTCTCTGAAAAAAATGAAGTTGAATTTTTCATTCTTAAAGTGTTAGCAGATCATGTGATAGAATGATGGGTCATTCCATATGCCTCTATCACAAGATCTTAATTAAGTCAATCAATACTGAGATTAATCATATACGGTTCCTAAAATGGAATTATACTTCATCTATCATACCTATTAATAATATAAAACTAGTTTCTACTAACCAGGGACTTCTTGTAGGCCAGTGGAAGGAGATAAGGGCTTGTCGCACTTCGGTTGTGGGTTCGATTCTCACAGCCTCGTCTGATGCGACAGGTTGTCACCCATTCTGTTGGTTGTCCATTTCTTAAACTAAACTATTATAAAATTGAATCAATAATATAGAAATAAATTCTAGCCTTAAACAATACTAACTTATTTTCAACATAATCCATTCCAATCTTTAGGCTTATCCAAAATACTTCTTTCCAAACTCATAGTATAAAGAGAACGATTACTAAAAAGGTCATATAACAAGCACATGAATACCATCATTTAACCCTCATATATCACAAGATATATCTTTCTAGTCACATTCCAAATATGTGAATACCTTAATCGTGTATTCTCTTGAAAAATGAATACCCATTGAACCTTATTGAAAACATGAATACTATCAAAAGTTAACTTCTTCTACATACCATAATCCCAAAATTTCTATATACTCAAACCATGATATCACTTTGTCCTTATATCATTCATGAGTTCATGAATACTATTAAACATTTCATTTTCTCCTTATCCCTTCATTATGTGCATATCATCTTCTTTCCAATAATATTTAAATCCCTTTTCATGTTTACCAGTACCATATTCTTACAGGAAACCACAATGGACCAATACATAGATGTTCCAATATACCATAAAAGTACATCAACATTATTATTTAATACCAATACACAATCACTTCAATCCATCCTCTTCAATGATTTTCATGGAATAATCCCTTCCTTGATTTAGAAGTAACCTCGTAGGTCCGGCCACTGAGTTGGGTAATGCCGATGTTCTCCACAGATAAGACATTGAACTCCATAATAGTCTATCACTCTATGACCCTTCTCCCCACAAAGTTAACATCTTCCCCTCCATTTGATGTATTCATCAAGGTTATTCTACCCCTCTTTAAAAATATCAATCATCCTTTCTCTATGCTCCTCACCATGAGAACATGCATAAAATTCCATCTTCCTCTTATTTGATGACTTAGGAATACAACTAAAGTTCACCTTGTTAATCATATATCATAATGAATGATTCGGTATAATCATAATATGTTTCTTTCTAGGCATTACACGATTTTGTTGATCATAGTCACCAATATGTCCATTGGAATCAATGTTAACCTAATTCCTTCTCGTTCCCTCCATTGATTAAAACCAAAAACCATGGTGTAAGAAACCGTTAAAATAATAAAGAACCACATAATCATAAAAAGTCACTTATAGGATATATAACTTATGAAACCTTAATTAACCTATGATATCTTAGGTTCACCCTAGGTTATTTATGATCGTCAACATAATTCTATGACTATAACCTATAGTTATACTAAACCTTAGGGACCTCCCTAAGAATACCTTAAAAATATCTCTAGGGATCTCACTAAAGTTCCCGCATCCTAGTTTCCAAAGGTTGACTAAACCATTCCATTAATACCAACTGTAGAGGCCCAATTCTTGACGTACATGGACATTACATTAATTTTTTAGAATACTTAATACATAACAAAAACAGAAACCAAAGGATTGTAATAGTTTAGTGTCTTTGGAAACTCGGAACATAATCTTCTAATCATGGTGAAAGATCTTCAAAATCTCCCATAAAGATCATCCCTTTATTTTCTTACCTAAAACCTTTATTTATATCCTGGGGAAAAGGAAACATATAAAGGGTGAGCTCAAATTCTCAGTATGGGTAATCATGGAGAAAATAAAACAAACCATTTACATTTGAACATAAAAACATGAACATAATTTTTAAACATCAAAATCTTGAGAAATGACATAAAACATGGTAGTACGTAAGTCATAGATCATATTCAAATATCAATCATGATAAAATATCTTGGAAAGAAAACTTGTAATTGTGGCAAAACATTAATGATGTTATATGATTTCCATAGTATCCAAGTCATTACTTCCAAGACCATCTTAGTGGACAAAGTCCCTTACTGAACCGAGTTTACTCCTCATTCCAGTCCTGTATCACTGAACTGGATTAACTTGTCATTCCCGCCATGTCTATCTCATGAGATATAAATATTTACCCAATGCATTGGAGGGAGATATAGATCCCACCCATCTCATAATGTAATCATTCTTACTTGTGCCACAACATAAACATAATCATTTATCATAACCCAAAGAATAAAATGGGATTCATAAACATCATCCCATCATAACATAATCTATATAAAACAAATGGACATCATTTCATCATAAGAAAAGTTAAACCATTTAAATGATAGAGACATTATACTTGAAACATACACATATAAAATAATGTCATCTTAGATGGAAAATGGTTTTGATAAAACACTTGAAATAAATTCTTGAGGAAAATATCCTTTCTTCTTCAAAATCATTTTCTTTTCACAAAATGCCACTCAGTTTTAAAATAAAAGGATTTTGTTGAAAATAATCATAAAATCATATAGAGGAATATTTATGTAAATAAGGAGTTATAAAACCGTAAAAACATGTTCATGCTATATATGTTAAAAGACATTCTCCTCGTACTTTTGTCAAAAAGTCAAAAAGTATCTCCTATGGTAAACAAAAGAATGATTCCTTCCATACGACGTGGAAAAAGTAAAAAGGGTAAAAATGACTTTAAACATACATGAAATAAAATTAAAAATTTTATGAAAACATTTATAGAAAATATGGACATGGATAATATTCATAACCCTAGTAAATACTTACGAGTAAACAATCTCGGATAAGAATGAGATTGGAATAATTATCCCTTACCTTATATCTAATATACTTCGTATGTATCTGAAACTCCTGTATAATGATTTAAATAATGTCATTGAATTATTACAGAATAATATTCATTGTTATGATATCATATATGATTCACTTATGACTTTATATTACCCATTCTTTTGTAAATTCCATTTAAAGCAGCATTTTGGGTAAAATTGTTTCATTTACCGTACGTGTTTTGATTTGTTGTTCTTGATATTATTACTTATATCGTAATTTAATTAATTATAGAATTTAAAACATGATTTATATATAATATATATTCAGTATATATATATATATGATGGATCGATAAATGGAATGAAATACACCGTTCATGGAGACGGTAGATCGTACGTATGAATGAACGTTGTTTTCATTTACTTATTGAATTAAATAGAATTACGTAAATGAAAAAATATGTACATAAATCCAGTATCATTATAATTTAATATCTTTCATTATTATCTATTATATATATACTTTATAATCATACTTGAATGGTTAATCATGGAAAATGAATCTCATTGCGTTCGTGGATACGGTAGTCCGTACGTACGCACGAGCGATGATATCTTTCCCATAATTATTTAATAGAATTGGGGAGGATGATATAATATCTCAGAATCTGTATAGTGTTATAATAACCATATATAGTTATTCTTTACACCATTATACCCATCCAAGTAAGGTGGTGGTGGAAAAACTAATTACACCACGGCGTGGAGACGGTATTCCGTATGTACGCACGCGTGGTGATTTTGTTTTCCGTAGGATGGATGGATGGTGAAATGGGGTTGTTTCATATCTATAATAACATATCAGTATATTAGTGATACTAATGTTATTTACTTTATAATGAAAAAACTAAATAAGAAGAAGTTGCAGAAGAAAGAAACTTGAAATAATCGATAAAAGAGATTACCACTTCTTCAACGCACCTCTTTTAAGCATCATCTTAATGCACTAGAGTTTGTCTTTTGAAAAGACCAAAACCTCAATAATGTTTCTAGGGAAGTGGAGAAGAGAAATGGTCAGGGTTTGGCCGAGCTTCAAGGCTCAAAAGGGTCGGAAGAGAAGAGGGATGAGGTGCCCATTTATAAGGAAGGAGAGGGGCACCTTTGGAATGTGTGAAAATATTATTTTATTATAAACTTATCTTCAGTTTCAAAAGGTCCAAAAATCATTATAAATGAAGATAAGATAACTCATGGTCGAAATAAAATCATCCAATAAAAATTGGACATGTTTTGGATGATTTTTTAATCATTATAATCTTATTTTTTTAAATCATTTATTAACGAGGTAACTACTGCATCATTATTGTGTCATAAATAATTTAATTTATTTGTTGACTAAAAATTATAAAAATAACCATCATGTAGGAAATATTTTTACCTTTAAAATAAATATTTATAGTAAAAAATATAATTTATATAACCCCTTATAAAAATTAATTACTAAAAGATTTTTGTTAATGTCAATTTTATCTTTACATTAAATTAATTAATCCAAATTTTCATTATCACTACCAAGTGGATCAATGGGGTCCCAAAATCTACCCAAGGATTCCCATGGTTGGACACTACTCATAAAATAATGTTAGGACAATTGTTAAGGTAATTTTGAATTATTATAATATTCTTTTAGCCTTGAATTACCCTATTTACCTTTAACCGTGGTAAATAAAAGTCAGAAGTTAATATTCACCAAAAATTATTTTCATCTTATTGAACCAAATTTTAATTCTTGATAACAACCATATATGTAAGAATTTTGAAATTCAATTCACAGAAGTCAAAAATTTCATTTAAATGAAAGAGTCAGTTTTTTTAACTTCCACTAAGTGGTTTCACTATTCATAAAAAATTGAAGTTTTTCAGAAAAATACCAAACATTCAGCCGAATATATAATTGATATTCTGAATTCAAAATTGCTGTCAATTATTCCAAATTCAAAACATAGAAGTGGCATTAATTAATTTTGAAATCAATTCCCGTTATCAAAACAAATAGCGTGTTTTTAAGAAATAAAAACTCTCAAAAGATCGACACTTATTTATGTCCAAATTCAAAGTGAAATTAATTCCAGTGATCAACATTGGATTAAATGGTAAAAATATATTATAATTACACTTTAAAACCAATTAAAAAGATAATCTAACCATAAAATGTATTGTGATGAAAAAAGTTGTTTTTAATTAAAATATAGCGTGTTTTTACTATTCATTAAAATATGAAAGTTATCAGAATAATATGAAAAATTTATCCAAAGTAAATTTTTATATTATGATTCTAATGAAAAATTTTATTTTGTCAAATTGAACTTATAAACATGTCAAAAACAATATTTAAAGTGGGTGTGCCATCAAAAGGCGACAAAACTACATTTTTTGAAAAATACTTATTTTACTCGAAAAATTTATTTTGTTCTCATACCATGTTCTAGAAAATGTATAAGATGAATAATAATGTTATAAAATTCATAATTTAGTTAATACTATTCATAACGTCTAGTCCATAATAATATTATAACAATATATCATTGTTTAGTGAAACCCAGTATTGCGTACTACACATGCTATCGAGGAAGGTCGTGATTGCATGTAATGCAAGGAAAGTCTGGGTTGCGTGTAGTGAAAGACTCCTTTGTCGTTGTGTATAACATAATCCAACCATATTTCATTTATACATTGAATATATATATATATATACACACTCAATTTTGCGTAGAATAACTACTATCAAACGAACTTGAAATTGTGTGTAACACTATCCAAGAATAGTATTGTGTATACTGCAAGCTAATACGGTGTTACGTATAGCGCAAGATAATCTTGGTGTAGTGTACAACAGAATATATGAAAGAAATTAAAAAGAATATATCTCATAAAATCTCGGTGTGTTACAGTTTTCGGCCATTCGCCTATAGCTTGAGCTACAGACCTCCGATCGATGTACCGTCATTTGCGTAGGAATCCTCGGATCGAGGCGGCCATTTCAGTATATTACACTAAATGTTTCGGCAATGTTTGTGTACATCCAGGTTGGTTCGAACTCGAAACCAACCGGGCCCTTGGAGCGGAAACGCATATAACTTAAGGACGAGACATCCGATTGACATGTCGTCAACTACATTGTATTCATTTTGATGAGACAGTTCTTTTGGCATACATCACATTAGGTTTGGATGTAGCTGGAGTACAGTCGGGTTGTTATAAACTTAAAACCCAGCCGGGCCCCTGGAACGGAATAGCCAATAACTCTCAGATCGGGCGTCCGATTGACGCACCGTCTGTCGCGTAGGGTTTCTTTTGACGATACAGAACATTGGGATACATCAACTCTAGACTTCGTGAATGTTTATGTATCGACCTCTTTGCTCGAGGAGTGGACCCTCCCAGAATTGAGTGTAATGTGTGCGGGAACCCTAGAGTTGGTTGCGACATCGTCGACTACTGTACTGGAATCCTCTGTGGGTTCGACAACGACGACTACGGTACTGGAGTCCTCTGTGGGTTTGACAGAAACGACTACCGTACTGGAATCCTCCGTTGGTGCGATGGATATGACCTCTATACTTATATCCTGTGTGGGTTCGGCAAAGTAGCTGGTCTTGTATCCTGTGTGGGTCCGACAGCTTAGTTGTTCTTGTATCCTGTGTGGGTCCGACAGCTTAGATGAATCAGTGACTACATCTGATCATCTCTATCGCTACGAAAGATCTATACCTGAGTGAGCTGAGTCTTGACTTTCAATCATTATCATCGATGTGATTGACTTCATTCCTGTGTGGACTGGGATGTATTTGGGATCGAGAGTTTGAGTTGTAATGTGGTTGATAACTTAGGTATATGTATTGTAATATACCTATATAGGGTTGTTTGATACTTCTTGTTTGTATCTATCTTCTATGGTTTATCCTTTGTAGATTCTGGGAGACCTTTGGGGGTCTCGGGGTCCCTACTGAGTATCGTATACTCACCCCTACACGGGAATTGCCTGCACTACGTTGTGTTGGTTGAAAATAACAGAAAACACTGATCGAGGTAGAGACTTGTAGAGTTGGACGGTACCCTGAGGTGGACCACTTGGCGACGCGTACACGGAGCGGACAAACGGACTTGAGGTGACGAGGAGGCTATCTGTACCCACCCTTCAGGTGGGATTCTCGGAGGATAACTCAGTGGTTGATGTTTAAATTTACTATAGTTGTGCTAGCTTTTTGTTGTACAGTTCCTTCAGTTGGGTTTGTATACTAGCCCATTTACTTTTCAGCACTACTTTTGTACTCGGTTTACTTAGTGCTTTCTTCAGTTGTGTACTATGTTGTGTTGTTTACTTTTTTAAAGGAAATGCCTTCCCATTTTATTGGGATTTATTCCTTTGTTTCTAGTCACCATCCCCTAGCCTATGGAAGGCGGGCTTGGGGTAGTCTCGGCATGGGCCCCAATGACGGGTCATGACATGGTACAAGTAAAACGTAGAGATCACTCAAACCGATTCAAGAATTCCAAATGTGTCATTTATTACGCATATAAAATGCCTTTTCTCCCTTAACTTATTCACACATATAAATCCATTTGACTCATAAAAGAGTACCCAAATTATATCCCTAAGTCACTCATCTCAACCGAGAAGCCTAAATTTAGTTCAAAAGAAAACCATGTTAGTCTTTTGGGGTAAATCAAAAGGACTTACCCAAAAACGATGTAACATCTTCCAATGAGCACATCCATTTTTTCCTTGACTCCATAATTTATTCTTGTTACATGATTATATAATAACATTAGTATCATAAATATACTGATATGTTTTTATGATATGTTTATTACCTACACTCACACAAACATCAATCAAAATGGATATGCAATCATCGTTCTTGTGTACGGTGGACTACCGCCACACAAACCGATGTCGTTTATTCATCTATTTCCACCTTTCAAGGGTGGTAACAATAATAGAATATATATTTTTATATTATTTATATGATATTTTTGATGTATTTTTTGATTTTGGAATTATTATGTAACACATTTATTCATGCATTCATTTTTTTGTAAATACGATAACTTTGTTTGTGGAGGTGCGGGCTACCGCCTCCTCAAAGCAATGTGATTCATTCATAATTTACATTGAATTTATTAAGGAAAGTTTTAGTGAATTTTTATGATATATGTGACATAATAATTCAACTTTAATGTTATGTTATATATTTATACATATATTTCATTTAATTTATTTCCTTCAATACGCCTTGAAAATCGAAATAGTGTTCTTTCGTACGTATGACCTACCATCTCCATTAACATTATATTTTAGTTACTATTTCAAAACGATATTGATTATTATAAATAAATATATAATTAATTAATATTATATTTATATCATTTTTAAAATTATTTAAATAATTAAATTATATTCTACGTAAGAGGATCAAGAATAAAAATTGACAACATGTATGAGATTATTGCCCAAATCAAAACCTTAACATAAAATTGTTAATAAAAAACAATTTAATTTTATTATAAAATCATATATGGTTTTATATATAATAATATTGTTATGTGATATATTTATAATAAACTAATATTTATTATACATGTGGTTTGATCTTGTACGATTAAATTCAAGACTTCATGTAAGGGAATTTTATCTCACCTTCTTATATTCATGAGATATAATCCCTATTCCCCGTTCATTTATTTTATATTGTACATATACTTCCCTAAGAAATTTTATGTCATAAATTTATTTTATTTCATTATATAAAACTTTTCAATTGATTTTATTCTTTCATGGGGATCACGTTTCAAAAGATACTCAAGTAGTACGGGCTTTCTTGTCTCGCTTTTATTTCAATAAGATATATGTTGCATTCCATATTTATTCTTTTCTGTGTGATTATATAATATCCTATGTAATTTTATTTCATGAATATAGTCTATTTAATGATAATAAAATATTAAATGTATGTTATTGTTTCACTGATCTCATGAATCAAATGTTACTGAAGTAGTAAGGGGTTTTGTAGTCACACTTTTATTTATGTGATAATTATTCTGTATTCATCACTCTTTTCATTTGTGAGGTGTATATAGTTCCAATTAATTTATTAAATTATTAATATACATAAATTTATTATGATTTAAATATCCATTTTATGAGATATCTATCATGGGGTTTTTGTTTCAATAGCTTCCAAATCGGTAGGGTAATTTTGTCTCAATTTTCTGTCTTTGAGACACATGTTTTTCTATACACCTATATTCTTTTAAGAGGTGTATATATTATACATTTAAAATGTTATATCATGAATATTATTATTTTATTCATTTAATTTCATTCATGTAATGTTATTATCACTTTTAGATTATGATTTAATGTTACGAGATTTGTATGAGTTTACTGCCACAATCTCATCCTTTATCGAGATTATTTATGATTTTACTTCTGTTGATGAAATATTATGATAAATGTCTCAAAAACACAAATTAAGATTATTCACCTATGGTTATTCAGGATATCCTCTCATGATGGTCCAATTTTCCCACTCGTTTATAGTTAATATTATTAAGAAACTATTTTTAAGAAAACCAGACCATATTTCTCTCTTCAGTAGAAAAAATATTTTTATCAAAAACCATGTTCTCTAAAAACGTTTTCAAATTTTTTTCAATATTTATTTATAAGTTATGAAATATATTTTCATAGAAATTTTTTGAATTTTTTTCAATATTCCTTTATATATTTTCAAATTTCTTTTCAAAAAACAAATTCAAAATGTTTTCAAACTTTTTTTATATGTTTTCAAGGTTATTTTAAAAGTAAAATGTTTTATGTTTTAATGGAATATTTCAAAGGAAAAAATATATTTTCCTCAATAAAATATTTAAATTATTTTTAATTATTATACTATATGTTTTAAATATTGTTTTCAGAGAAAAGGACTTTAAAATTTTTTATTCCATAAAATTATATTTTCAAAGAGAGGTTATTTTCCATCAAAACTTATTCATATTATCTTTGAAAATAATTCTCCCTATAAGATGAAATACTTTGATATAGTTTATGATTTACTAGGTATATGATCTAAGGACACCATTACCATTCTTTATCTATATGGGTTTTCATTAATATATTATGTTTATTAGGGAACCCTTTTATCTTCCACATGTTATACCATGATAAAACACTTTTGAAACCCATTTCCTTTCATGGGCTTTTAAAGATAATGATAACTAGTACAAAATAATGATTCTTCTTTATTTAATTTTTTTTTACACTAAATAATAGTAGGATTTTCATAACAGTACCTCTATAAGAAAGAAATAAGATCCTCCAAATCATCATTAATAAAATTCATCTCAATAGAAAATATTCTTTTATTAGCTTTACCATATTCTAAATTATTAGCTTCACAATAAGAATGAGTGATGATAAAATTCATGGAATAGGGTGATTTCATTCTGTTTCTCCATCAAATAGTGAGCTTCCAAGAGAGATGGATAATTTCATTCCTGGTTTTCCGCATAATTTTAGGGTAGTCACATTGAACCCAAAATTAAGCCAACCACATTATTCTTCCATATAAACCACATTAATTAGAATAAGATGAAATTATTAGGAAATGTATCTCTTTTCTACAGGTTATAATATTATGAAATATTTACTATACACATTAAATTTCATGGATTTTGATATGATATTTATGAAACCCGACTCTTTTTATGGGTCATCATATAATGCATTTTTTATGATCATGTAGAGAATTTATGTATTATTTAATTATGTGATGTGTGATACATATATCTACCTCTATTTTATTGGGTAAATATTTAAATCTCATGAGATAATGATGTGAAAAATTAATCTTATTGATCCATTATGGGAAGAAAGGGAAAACATGATCCACTATTTGAATAAGGGGAAACCTGATAAAATATGGGAAGAATGGGAATCCTGATCCACTATGGGAAAAGGTGTAACCTAATCCACTCTAAGGAAAGGATTGTGACTTGGTATGGTGGTGTGTACTACCCAGTAGATGTAGTCTCCATGAATTCCCCTCATATGTTTTGGAAATGAGCCTTGACTTATAGCAATGTTTTCATATGCTTATGTATATTATGAAAGTCTATGTCTTATTCCAATTTTATGATATCAGGAATCATGATCTTTGATTTCTATATGATTCATGTCTTATGGACTTATAATATTTATTCCATGTATCTTTATTATGATCATTGATATGTAGGGTTTTAAAATCAAATTTTTTTCTCATGTTCTCATATGCTTATGTCCATGTTATGCTCATCTGTATCTTTTACTTACCCTTAGTGGGAATATGAGCTCACCCTTTCTTATGTTTCATTTCCATAAGTTATTAATAAAGGTTTTAATTAGGTATAAAAAATGGGAATATATTTGTGAAAAAACATTGAATATCTTTCATGAATATTAGAAGATTGTGTTCCATGTTTCCAAAGACACTAAACTATTACGGTTCTTAATAATAAACATTTGTAATTTGACAAATATTCTTCTAAAATAAGTTAATATACATGTAAGTTAAGCCTGGGTCTCTATATTTGGTATCAACAGAGAGAATTATTCATCCTTGGAAACTAGAATGATAAAACATCAGTGAGATCCTTAAGTATATTTCAATGGATATTTTTAGTGATGTCTCTAAGGCTAAGTATATGAATGAGTTAAGGTATAGTAAAATGTTTTATAATTTTGATAAATTATTGAGAGAGTTGTTTTCAAGAAATAACATCCTTATTTGGATACTACATGTATATTTTTAACTTTCATAGATGAGAATAGACGTAATAACCCTGAAAACATCATACTGAGGTAACATCCTTTATCAAGAACTTTCATTTTATTTCTTTCTTCACCCCATAAATTATTCGTATTCCGTGATTATATAATAACCTTAGTGTCCTCAATATATATATATATATTTGTGTGTGTGTGTGTGTGTGTGTGTTTTTGTTGTTAAAATAAGTTTATTACCTACACTCGCACACAATTACATCAAACGGTAGATACAGTCATCTTTCGTGTGTACGGAAGACTACTGCCTCACGAACCGATGTTGTTTAGTCTTCCATTGCAACATTTCAAGGATAAAAATAATGTGTTAATTTATATTTTTATAATATATTTATTAAATTTATGATATATTTAGGTTTATTTTATTATTATATAACACATAACTTCATGATTTTCCTTTTGTGTAAATTTAATAACATTGTTTGTGGGTATGTGGACTACCACCTTCTCAAAGCAATGTGATTCGTTCACACTTTAGAAGGACTGTATTAAAAATGGGTTTAGTGAATTTATATGATATATATGACATAATAATTATACTCAAATGATATTATATATAATTATACATATATTTAATTTACTTTCATTCATCCATTGCACTATGATAATGGAATCAATGTTTGTACGTACACACAACCTACCATCTCCACTAACACTGTATTTAATACTATAATTATATATTTTATAGATTACTATAAATAAATATTTAATGAATATATAATATATTCATATATTTTTTTACATTTTGTAATTAATTAAATAATAATCTACTTAAGAGGATCAAGAATAACAAGTCAAAATATAAATGGAAAACAAAGAGGTTATTACCCGAATCAAAGCCTTAACATGGAATTGTTAATAAACAGGTAATTTAAAATCATAATAAATCCTTATATGGTATGATATATGGTAATATTATTCAAATAAATATTAATAAAAACTTATATTTATTATATCGAAGGTCTGAACTTGTACAATGAAATTAAAGACTTATAGTGTGGATATTTCATCTCACAATCTTTTATTTGTGAGATAAATTCCATATTCCCCAACCATTTTTTATGTTTTGTATATAAAACCCTAATTAATATGATATCATTAATTCCATTTGATTAATAATATTAATTGTTTAAATTAATTATATTCCTTTATGAGGATCATGATTCTAAAGTTACTCAAGTAGTTAGGGTTTTCTTGACTCACTTTTATTTCTATGAGAAATATCCTATATTAACCACTTATTATTGTTGTGTCGTGTATATAATGACATGTGAAATGTTATATAAAATATTTAATTTATTTTAGGATATTAAGAGATTCAATTTATTTTATTTTATCATGGATCATATGATAAAAAAGTTACTAAAGGTGTAATGAGATTTCTAGTCTCACTTTTATTTCTACTAGACTTATGACATATTCATCACTTGTTTCTTTTGTGAGGTATATATACTAACAATGAATGTATTATATGATTCATATCCTAAAATTTATTGAAATTTACATATCCATTTTATTATCTCTCTTTAATGGGGTTTATATTTTAAATGTTACCAAATCGAAATGGTAATTTTATCAAAATTTTCCTTCTTTGAGATACAGGTTTTTCTGTACACCAATATTATTTTACGAGGTGTATATATTTCCTCTTTGACATGTTATATCATGAATATTATTCTTTTAAGATATTATAAAAATTATTTAATTTTGTTCTTTCTTTTGTATTATGATTTAATGTTTCAAAAGTGGTAACAGTTTTTTGATACAATCCAATCCTTTATTGGGATTATTTATAATTATTCTTGCATTGATGAAATATTATTATCCATATCTCTATAATTATCATCAATTTTATTATACTATGGTTATTTATTATATTCTCATTTCATGGTTCCATTTTTCCTCTATTTGGTACATAATATGATTAACTACATGTTTTTAATAAAACCCAACCTCATTTCTCTCTTCAGTCGGAAACCTATTTTATTCAAAAACCATGTTTTCCAAAAAGGATTTACAAATTTATTCAATATTTATTTATAAGTTTTAAAATATATTTTAAACTAAAATGGTTTCAAAAAAATTTCAATATTCCTTTATATGTTTTTCAAGGTTTTTTTCAAAGGATAATGTTTTACATTTTAAAAATAATTACTAAAATTGGAAAGGAAATTTTCCACATTAAATTTATTTAATTATTTTGAAATATTAATTTATATGTTTTCATAGTGATTTTTAATAAAATTATATTTAAAAAGTTGGATCCTTAAAAATTGAATTTCAATGAAAGGATATTTTCCATAAAAAATGTTCCATGTTATCTTTCAATATACTTCTCCATATAAGATGAAATACTTTGATACATTTTATGATTTTCTAGGGATATGATATAAGGAATCCATTATAATTGTTTCTTTAAATGGTTTATGTTTAAGATGTCATGTTGTTTATGAAACCTGTTTCTCTTCCACTAGTTATACCTTTATAACATGATTGTGGAAACCATTTCTTTTCATGTTTTATTCCATGATGAAATGATTATGAAACTAGTATACCTTCCATAGGTAATAATATGATGAAACGTTTATGTTACCCATTTCATTTATTGGGTTATGATATGATTTTTATGAAACCAATCCATTTTTATGGGTCATGATATGATAAATGTTTTATGATCTTGTCTCACATTTATGTATGATTTCATTATAATATTGGTGGGACCAATATATTCTTATAATTCATAGGGTACAAATTTTTATCTCATGAGGTATTGATGGGATAAAAGTCGATGGGATTGATCCACTATGGGATAAAGGGTAAAACTGATCCACTATTGGAAGAAGGGGAAACCAAATACACTATAGGAAGAAGGAGAAACATGATCCACTATGGTAGGAAGGGGTAACCTAATACACTATATGTAAAGGGCTTTTAATGGAGATGGCGGTGTGTTTCTACCAGTAGGTGTAGTCCCAATAAATTGTGTTAATAAATTTTTTAATTGATTCTTGAATTATATGTAATTTTTTACATGATTTTGTGTATGCCATTGGTCTATATATTATTCTAATTTTATTCTCTCAATACTAATGCTCTTTGATTTACATAGGATTCATATCCTATGAACTCCAAATCATTGTGTCATGACTCATGATTATGATCATTGATATGTAGGGTATGAAATTAAATTTTCTTTATAATGTTATAATACCTTTATATCCATGTTATTCTTACATATCTCCTTTATTTACCAATACATAGAATATAATATCTCCCTTTATCAGGTTTCCTTTATAAATGTTATTATTATATGTTTTTCATAAGTGTACTAAATGGGTATATATTAGTAGAGAACATTGAATATCTTCCATCAATATTAGAATATTGTGTCCATTTTTCTGAAGTAATTAAACTATTATTGTTCTCAGGAATTTATATTTTTAATATAATGAATATTCATATAAAATGATTAATATACATGTATGTTATGAATGGGTATCTATAGAATATATCTCACACTTCTCCACATAGAGATAATTATACCATATTTTCAACATGAATAGAATATCTACCCACTCCAGATCATCAATGGGGTAGTTTTTATATTTAATTTTCAACCTTCTTGATGAATAGGCTATCACTTGATGATTTTGCATCAATACATAGTCTTTAAACTTCTTTTAATCATCACTATATTCCACAAAGAGTTCCACATTATTTTAGTAGTGTGAGTACTGGTGTAGTGACAAGCCAATTTTTCAACTCTTTGAAGAAGTCCTCACATTAATTGATCAAGATAAACATTACACCCTTCCAAATCATATTGGTTATTGAGTTTTTAAATAAAGATAATTTACTCAACAATCATTCCTAATACACATATAGACTACGGAAACTATGTATCTCCATTACGGATGTTTTCCTAGGCCACTCTTCGATTTTTTTTCTTAGAAGGTTCAACAAATATTCCTTTTATAGTGATAACATGCCCCAAGAATGATACTTCCTCCATCCATAACTCTCATTTACTTTACTTTTCATGGATTTTCACCCTTCCCGATGTTTTTAACAAAATATTCAAATGGTCTTCGTGTTCTTCCTTGTTTTTGAGTATATTAGAATATCATCAAAAAAGACCACCACAATGTTTTTGAGGTAGTATCTAAAGACTCTATTCATTATGTCTGTGAAAATTGATATAGAATTAGTGAGTCTAATAGTCATCACTAGGAATTCATAGTGTCCACACCTTGTATGAAATTCATTCTTGGGAATATATTCCTTCTTCACATTTAATTAGTGATATTCAAATCAAATATCCACCATATAAAAATAATTATCCCCAAGTATTTGGTTAGACAGTTCATCTATCAATGGAATTGGATAATATCTCTTTATTGTGATTTTTTTGATCTTATGATAATCAATGGGGAGGTACATTTATCCATCCATCATCATGATGAAAAGTAGTAGATCACCCCATGGTGAAGCACTCGGTCATATAAAACACATTTCTAAATTCTCTTATAACTTCTTATTCAGTTCTCATAACTTAATGGTGGCCATTCTATAATTTTTCTTTGATATATGCAGAGATTGTGGAACAAGATCAATCGATAACTCAACCTCTCGATTAGGAGGAAGACCAGACAATTCATTGGGGAACACTTTAGTATAGTCCCTCACAATAGGAAAGACTTCGATCACGATTCTCTCATTTTTCTCATTCATTTGACATATATATGATTTATCATAAGGAATCACTATCCACAATTGGGATGATGAATTTTAAGGAGATTCATCTTCCTCGTCACACTTGTACAGGATTAGAGGATGCATTTGAATATGAATAGGGATATCCCTTTCTTGACAGTTGATGTTGGATTTATAGAAATATATCCAATCCATAGACAATATAGCATACAACTCCACCAAATAAAGTATGAAAATATTTATAGGGAGGATTAGTCCATAAATTTTAATCAAAGAGTTCTTATATACTTTGGATGTAATAACTTCAACATTTATTGTTCTCAAAGATAAATTATCCTCTATATTTTAAGGTGTCATTTTAATAGTTCTACTAAACATGAATGATAATTAATAATGCGTAGAACTAGGATCAAATAATATATTTTATATTCATTAATGGATAACTAGTGTGCCTATCAGCACATCATTTTCAAGATCTACCACTACAGTAGTGATAGAATATTCCCTTCCTTATTTCCTTGGCAGTAATCATTTATTATATGTGACAACCCTTGGTGTATAGAATTTTCTTGCATAATACCCATGTTCCTTATATTTGAAACACTTCACTACAAGCTTAGTACTTATATTAACATTCCTTTAATATTTCACACTTGTGGTAACCTTCACATCCCTTTGGAATTTATTTTCCAGATCCCTCTCTTTTCCAAATTATAATCATCTTATAGTTAAACTTAGTTAGTTCCCAAGATTTTTTTCCCAAACATTTGACACATAGGATTTTGGTTTTATTCCATAATGGGATTTATTTGGTGATACTCCCATATTAAACACAATTTTCTTATTTTTATATCTGAACCCTGAAGACCACAAAGAGTCACTGATCTCTATTTCATACTTAATGGCACAGTGGGAAATCTCCTCATAGCCATCAATTTCTTAAATAACCCATCTATTCTGTAGACTCAACTGATCCCCTAAATAAGCAATCCAACTTTATTTTCATGTTCATGACAATGCGAGAGGCATATAGTACAATCCATATGAATTTTTTCTCATACACCCTAATAGTCTCATCTTCTTTTTTCTTTAGTTCAAGGAATTCTCCTTCCATCATAAGATAGAAATTTCAAGTAAAATATTTATTGAAAATTAGTTTCTTGAAATATTTGATTTATATGGAATCAATTTTCTCCATAGAATTTTGGTTTTTATTAGTTTCCACCACTGACTAGCTTCCCCATAAAAATTATAGACCACTAGTACAACTTTATCTTCTTTTAATAATTGATGGATGTGGAATATCTTCTCAATAGTGTTAATCCATTGTTTTATGATGATGGGATCATAAGTTCCAATAAATATTGGAGGCCTTCATCACATAATGGATTCAACTAAATCTATCTATTTATAATGATATTGTAGGAATTATAAATGATTAAAGTTGTTATACATAACATGATTAAATTGAGAAATAATTATCATGAGTTTTTGAGCACTTGTTCCCATCATATTTGGAATTATATTAGGTAAATTTTCAAATTCACTATCACATATATTGTTGTCTTGAATTCTCTTATTTAGATAAAAATTGTACAATTATGGGGGGTTAAATTCATATATAATAAGAATATAAAAAAGAAAATTTTATCATAGAAGGATAAAATTTTAAATGATAAGTATTTACAAACTTGTGATTCTCTATGTTTGAATCTAGATTGTCCATGATCAAAGAATTATTAATAAGGTTCTTATTAAACAAATTAAATCTTAGGATCAAAAAATATCTAGACTATGGTTTGTTACTATCTATAGTGTTTTTAGCCTTTTGAAAATATTATAACATGATTTTAAACATAATAAATCATCAAATACAATCATGGATCACAATGTCTAGTGTCATTGGATGATTATGTACATAAAACTGTAATCATTAAATAGTATAAACATATTTATATTTATCATACATAATGAGATCCTATGTTCTTTTGAGCTATTACATATATATATAATATCCTAGGGAATACATATACAAAAGGGATTATGTAAGAATCCCTCTACGGGAATAAATATAGAAATAAAGCATAGTGCATGGGTTAGAAGGAATAACATGATGACATAAAAGGCATGGTATATTAAGAGACATATGGAATCACAATATATAGAACATGGAATCATGTAATAATTAAAACATAGGAATGTGGAAGGAAAATATAACATGACATAAACATGATTCAAGGCTAACTACTAACACTATATCACATGGTGGACAAAGTCCCATATAGGAATCAAGTTTACACCATATCCCAACATGACATCTCATAATAATAAAAATTACACAATGAATTATAGTGATATATTTATATACCCATCATAACATGTTCATTTATATTCATTCCACATGATTAATAAAACGTAAGGTATAAACATAACAATTAAACATTAAAAGAAATGGGTATCCTAATCATATCATATGGTATAAACAATGGGTGTATCATAATGATGTTCCTGAAATAATGGATTTAGAACATATATGGACATTAAAAAGGGATATTAAGTATATATAGTGATAAATTATGTCCTTATAAAGTGAATACATGTAAAAAGAGCATTTAAAAACCATTAGAAATGATCCACTTTATGGAAGTTTAAGGGAAAATATAAAAAGATATTAAAGAGGAAAAGGCGTAATTGTTTCCATGAAACCAAAAATGAACTAAGATATTTTTTAATGACTAATTAATTTATTTTAGAAAATTAATGTTTGATTAAATTATATTATGTGGTGTACTTAAAAATTGTTATGAAATTGAGATGTTCCATTTATTAGTTCTTTCTTATCGGGTAGAGTTGAATACATAACCTTATAAAACATGCATTTCCCAATAAAAGAAAGAATAATTGAGCTATGCACATTTATTTGGAACACAAAAATAAAATTTTTTAGGGGTTCATAAAATAATTAAGAATTACATCGTGGTAAAGGGAGACAAAACATATCCTAAAGAAAAAAATAGAGGTTCAAAGAGAATCCCATACCTTATGTCTGAGAGTGTTCTAAACATGTTATAAAAGTCTTGGATAGTAAAATTAAATCCATTTATTAATTAATTAAAAACATATAATATATTTATTGAATTTATTATAGTTTCATTAGGTTCATTTATACTTATTTCATTGACTTATAGTGTTTAATTTCATCTTTTTTAGAGTGTTTGTTTCATGGTTTCATGATCAACTCGCTTGTGTATAATTATGAATGTTCTTGTAAAATTGTAAAAATAGAATTAATGTAAATATATTTTTTTTATTTATTTCCATGAATTTATTAGGTCCCATATATCATTTTTTACATGAGTATGTTTCATTATAAAAAACGTTGATGAAATTAATGATTAGTTTATTTTGAAGGGTTTTACAACCATCACGGATCAGTATCATTTTACATAATATTATGTTTATACCATGGTTCAATAAACATAAAAAAATAATACACATATTATAATATTCTTTAACCATTAAATTTTTTTATAACTATCCTTGAAGTTGGTCATTAAAAAAATTAATATTCCACGAATGCGGTAAATCGACACCTCTTGGAAGATGTCTTCATTTTTAGAACAAAAGAAGAAGAGAAAAGATTTGATTATGGATATTACATTATCAAAATAAAATTATAGTATACATATGATTTTGGAGTTATCATATAACCTGAATATTAGTGTTTATGTAATGATAAGAATAGAAAAGATATTAAAAGAGATATAGGGAGGGTTTTACCTCATGAGTGTCATCACCTTGAGAACCTCATTAAGACACTTTCAATTGGTCTTTTGGTGAGATAAGAAATACCATAACATGGGGAAGAGGATTTGGAGTGTAATTTGGTATATTTTAATAAATATTAAATTCTTATAATCTATGAGTATATGAGGTGGTGATAGGTGGTATTTATTGGAGGATATAAGTGTTCTCATTATTTTAGTCATTTCAATATTATTTTGTATCAAGACTATCAATTGTGATCATTCTTATAACTAAAAATAGTAAATTTTTTAGGATATCTTGAATGAATGAGTTATTAAATATTCTATTAATTATCCATGACTCAATAATTCATATATTTACCTGATTTCATAAATTCTTGTATTTCACCTTTCACCAAATATTTAACTATTTTAGAAAAATCCAAAAAAAAAATTACCATAAATTTTTTTGCGTATAATTAAAAAATGGTTTCCATTTAATTAAAATAATTTTATAAATATGATAAATTTATCTTTTAATTAAAATCATAATTTATTTGAAAAATACTTCTTTTAAAATTATAACATCTTTTTTGACACATTGCAAAAAATTTAAGGTCTCATAAAATAATATTATAATAATAAGATAAAAATTATTAATTTATAAATCTATTTTATGAAAGTAAAATTTCATTTAAATACTTAAATTAATTATAAAATTTTAAATAAGAATTTATGTTTCCAAAAAGACCAACGATTAATTTATCATTTTTAAACCATTTATTTAGTTATTAAATGATATAAATATATTATATTTTCATTCATGAGATACATAAATTTTATTTATAATTTCATAGGTAAGGTTACTATTCTATTGTTTGGTTTATTATAATTAATGGTCACATCACTATTCCAATGGTCAATTTATTATTCCATTGGGATATGTTCTTTAATTTCTATAAATATCACTTATTTCATTATTAATATATGAAAATATTTTTTTTATTTGGTTCTATAGTTGATTTAAGTGTTTTATACTATATTAAAAAATTATATACGGGGAAAATTTTATTGATAAAATTATTGGTCATTACATCACATATATTTCCTTTAGTTTCAAAATTTCAATACAATAAGAAAATAGAAATTGCATTCATGTATATGTATGACCTATTGTCCCAATGAATGGTGTATTCCATTTCATATTTCTATATTTAATAGATAATTATAAATACATATATAATTAATATATATTATATTTATCTCATGGTTATAATTTTGGAGGTGATAAAATCACGATTTAAGATTGAGGACAAAAAATATAATAAATCAAAAAACATGAAAAAACAAAGTGGTTATTACCCAAAATGTTAATTTTACATGGATTTGTTAATAAATGGTTAATATAAATTCATAATAAAATAATATATGGTTTGATATAAAAATATGGTTATGTGTATATTTATAATAAATTTATACTTATTATAAATGAGGTTTGAGCATGTACGAAGAAATTCATAACTTAATTATAGGTTTTCTTGTCTCGCTTTTATTTATGAGTGGTATATGATTTATTCACCACATATTGTTTTTTGATGATATATATAATGAAATATGAATTTTTTGTCATTAATTTCCTTTAGTTAATTACATAAAATGTTTCAATTTATGTTATTATTTCATGAATCTCGTAATTCAAAAGGTAGTCAAGTAGTTAGGGGGTTTATGGCCTAACTTTTATTTCTCGAATACTTTTTTATATTCACCACTTGTTTCATTTATTTGGTGTAAATATACTTAACATGAATTTATTCTGTGATTAATATCCTTAAATTTATTGCTATTTACATATGAATTTTATGATCTCTCCTTCATGGGGATCATTGTTAAAAAGATACCAAATCAGTGATGTAATTTTGCCTCATTTTTTATTCCTTGTGACACATGCCATGTTATAAACCTATATTCTTTTAGGAGATGTATATGAGTCCAGTTGACATGTTATACCATGAATATCATTATTTTTATAATATTTTAATCTTCATGTAATTTTATTCTTTCCTAGGTATTATGATTCAATGTTACCAATGTTTTAATAGTATATTACTACAATCTCATCGTTTATCTGGATTTTTTATGATTATACATCCATTGATGAAATATTATGATCTATCTCTCATGAACACTCGTGAATTTTATTTTCCTATTTGTAATCATTATATATTCAATCAATTGTACCATTTTTATATTCATTATTACAAAAGATAATTAAGAAAGTGTTTTTAAGTGAATTTGACCTTATTTCTCGGTTTAGTCAGAAATTTGTGTTCTTTCAAAACAAAATCTAATTTTTTTTTCAAAATGTTTTAAATGATGTTTTAGTCTCATTTTCATTGAATTTTTTGAAGAAAACTTATGTTTTTAAAAATTATTTAAATTGTTTTCAAATATTCCATTATATGTTTTCAAGGTTATTTTCAAAGGAAATGGTTTTCCAAATATTTTATGTTTCTAAAAGTTTTTTTCAAAGAAAAAATGATTTTTTTCTATATAAATGTTTTAAATGAACATTATTTATTCCATTATTTTTTTCAAAGTGATTTTCAATGGAAATTATTTCGAAAATGTTATATGTTTTAAAAAGTGATTTTTCCAAGAAAGGTTTTTCTTTAAGTGATCTTTCAAAATCCTTCCACAAATAAGATAACATCCTTTCATATATTTTATATTTTAATAGGGATAAAATCCCAGGATAACACTCATATTATTTATCTAAATGTTTTATGTTTCTATGGTATGATTTTTAAGGAAGAAATTTCATTTCCATTGGTTAATCAGAATTCAAATAGATTTTTGTGAAACATGTTTGTTTTAAACAGGCTAACCAAGTTTCAAATATATTGACATAAAACCAATTTTTCTCGATGGGTTAATCATTTTATGAATGAATAATTTTTTTATGATGATACTCATGGTTTTTTTATTTTATTTATGTTGTGGTTCATGGACATTGTTTATATGATGGGGTCGCCTTGATATCTTCGGTTAAGCCAGTTACACCTTATATGATGGGGTGGCCAACATAGTGTCAAGTGATCTCATTATAACTTATGTGACAGGTTGCAATTATATATACCTATAATGAATTTGTAAAATATTTATATATTATTAGATAGTTGATCCTAGAACAAGAAGTGAACTCGGTTTAGTATGGCATGGCTGTAATGAGGATTGAACTCATTTAAGTATGATAGGGCTAGAATCGGGAGTGAACTTAGTTTACTATGACATGGATAGAAATAGGTTTGAAATCGGTTTTGTGATATATGTTTGGAATGGTAAGTGGACCCAATTCCTTCATATAGGGATTGTATAAGAAGTAACCTAGGTACAATAATATGGGACAGGAATGGGGAGGGAACATGGTTCAGTAAATAACTTTTTCTACTAAGATGATATTGGGAGAGAACCTTGAAAAATAATATGGTATGGGGAGTGAACCCCGTCCACTAATATATCCATCCAAGTAATCCTTGACTACTATGGAAATAATTTTATTTGTTTATTTATCAAAAAAAATCCATGTATTATTCATATATTATTCTTTCAGGGATTATTATCTTGATTCCTTTATGATTCATATCTTATGAACCTCCAATATTTATGACATGATTCATATTTATGTTATTTGATATGTTGGGTATGATTTTACAATGTTCTTCTCATGTTAAATGTATCATACCATCCTAGCTTACCATCAAACTAAAAGGTGAACTAGTGGGTGACATGGCCTCAAGATGATCTCCACATATGTCAGATGTTACTGACTGAAAACGAGGGTATCAGGAGGTAATAGTGTGGAGAATATACCCTCTTATTAGATATGAATTGTTGTAATATAATATAATAAACAACAGTAAGTATCAGCAGTATAAATAAATAAATGACAAATCTGTGAAAGAAAAGTTTTATAATAACTGAATTAAAGGTGGTTGATGCTAGTTTATAGAAGAATATGTGTACAAGTGATGATACATAAGCTAAGAAGTAAACATACAACATTATTATCAATATAGTGAAAAATGATAAAAAAAAATTAAATCTCTAAGGATGTTCTCTATGAGAATAATGATCCACTGCTCAGTCTTTGGCTCCAAACTCCTAGGGTACAGTCACAGAACCTATGAAATCAACCAAATGTCCATAGTCCTATGAATAAGAAGGTCTACTCTAGTTCCCCAAGGAAATGGATTCCTATGTAGGGTGTGGGATATATATCTCAATAGGTTAGCACCCACAATGTCTTACCTAATCCAGATAACGTAGCATAAATTAAAGTAGTATAGAGGTATAATAGAATAATAAAAAAGTTGAATAAATAAAAAATCCCCCATATAGGTTCCTAAGTATCACCCGATGGATATACCTGCTTTGGATAATAGCTGAAATAAGTCTAAACATCTCATCATTATATATATATATAATATATTTAGATATATATGTTTTTGTGTGTGTTTCTATATATACATATAAATGCTGGAGAGTAATCCATTGTAACACGTAGGCTTCCACTACCAGTCTATAAGATGATAAGATCTAATCACAAGTAGTAAGTTGGAATCCTGGTGTAAAAGAGCATTGAGTTCCCATGATCATCAGACCTCCCTTACCATCATTTTTAACAATTATGTAAAGGATCATTGAGTTTCAATCCTCATCAGACCTCCTTTTCCATTATTATTGACATTGATGTAAATGAATGTTGAGTCTCCATACATATCAGACATCTCTTACCATCATTATTAGCCTCTATAAAGGCATATCATATGTATAATTAGAATAGATAATTTACCTCCCACACATATTCATTTATATAATTAATTTAGAGAAATAAATATAAACACATTTACGATGAAAGCCATGATATAGTACATCTCAGGCTTTTCATTTAAATCATCCCATTATATTCATCATCACATTTTTAAAACAATTCAAAAGTAAATACATCTTATTCATTTCAAAAACCACATTCCTTTCCATAAAACCATTACATTTCATATAAAACATTTAAATTGTCAGAAAAAAGATCATGGACTTATCATCCCTTGGGTAAATCTATATAAAGACATTTAATTCAAGTAATTAAAAACATGAAGCATTACCTCTCATATTATAATATAACCATGTTTGATTTTATTTAACTCATTTGTTTCATTAATACCTGGATATAACATTGGTCAGATAAAATAGAGGGTCACATAGAGGGTGAAATGGTCATTAAAGAACATGCCAACTTGAGGCAATTCAATTTTAAAAGGCCAAGGTAACATAGAAGGTGAAATATTTCAAATAACACCTTTCATAGAACTAGAGAAACTCTATTTATAAACTAAGACAAAAAATAATAATTAACTTCATAGTATTATGGATTTTCTTCTAGAAATAAAAAATTGTCTCTATGAGTCTTCAAAGAGTTCACACCTCCATTGGAGGTGTTTTCTTATAAAACTATGATTTCATAATCAATAAAATCATTTTACAAAACTAATCTTTTCATTCATAAAGAAATTTAATTTTAGAAAAACTACATTATATAGAAAATAATTAATAGTGGAGTGAATAATGTGCAATTTATAAATTAGTTCCTTCTTAATTAAAAGGGAAAAGGAATGGGGTCATACATATGAGAGGAACCAATCCTTGCAAATCACTTAATCTCTTGATTTTTTCAAACTCGAAGATGGTCCGCACTTTCACACACATAAATTTCTATATATATATACCCCTTAATCCAAATTACATATTCCCCTCACCATGAGGGAATATGTAAAATGAAGATAAATACATATATAAACATAAATACATATTTATATGGTGAAAGACTCCACAGAGCAACAAAAATACTAATTAATCTAGAGGGAAACAAAAATTGTGAAAGGAACTAAATAAAAAAAGGGATAGCAAGAAAAAAAGATATAAATATTAACCTAAAAAGAAGGGTATATCCAAAATAAACCCATCTATATCACCTTCAGTGACAGATGTTGGAATATGAATCAAATAGGCCTAATAAACCTTTCATACAACCTACCCATAAAAGAAAACTGGAAATCAGACAACCCTAATCCTATTGCTTTAGCTATACCTCAACAGATGGTGGGGGATATTAAGAAATAAATAATAGGGATAATGAAATACTTATTCTGATAAAATTGTATATCACATATAAATATCCATGAAAATAGTTTATATAGGGTAAATAATTAGGACTAAAGGATTATTAACCTGATATAGGGTTATATGTGGGGGAAAAAGGATGTGTGTTAGGATAAATTTTAAATGTAAATGGGTATAATTAAGTGGTAGAAGTGATCCCCTTTCATAAGTGAGTAGGTTAATGATTTTGGATGTATGCATTAAATTTAAATAATTATATATAACTATTCAAGGGTAAAAGGATCCAAAAGATTAAAATAATGGATAGGATAGGTGGAGGTTTTATGAGACACCTCTCATCCACACACATATAGGTATGTTTTTTAAATGGTTTTCCCCTTTTACACTTATTAAAACACTTTTTTAATTTTTATCTTTTTCTATAGTAACTGATTTTTTAGCCATTATAATTAATTTTATTTATAAAATATAAAATTTTCTTTATTAACAAATTCAAAAATGATTACTTAAAATATATAAAAACAATTATAAAATAAAATACCTATTTTTAAATGAAAATTTAATTTCATAATAAACGCTCAATACGTGTAAAAATATATTTTAAAAAAACTGTATTTTTATGAAAAAACGTTTTTTATACTTTACAATTATCAATTATATTAAATTCCATGATATAAATTAGTTGACTATAAAACAAATAAAAAATTTCACTTTAAAAGGAACCAAAATCCAAATTTAAATTATATGAAAATAATGAAGACCATTTCAAAATTTTAATCGCTACTGAAAATCTATTATATACTAAATAAACTATAACAATGCATTGAGAACTATTAGGTGTGGGTACCCTATAACATTGGTTTGGAAAAATAATTTTTGTAGGTATGGTATATGGAAACCTTTACCAATTTATTGGCCAAACTAATCGTACAAGTAATGTTTCTGGACACCCCTATCAATGGTTTAGTTAAACTATTGATATAAGTGGTTGTAAGGAAAACTTATGTCAGTTTTTTGACAAAACCATTGGTATAGGTGGAGTAATTATTTATGAATAATAATTACAATAGTAATAAATAATTCCATATAATTAATTATATATATATATACGAGCATATAATATATTGTAGTATAGTGGTAAAGTCTTTGAAATATAAGTAGAGGATTGTGGAACAATAACCATCAATGGAATTTTTTAATAGGAGAATTATACTAGCAGTTTGATCAGACTATTAGAATAGGTATTTACATTGAATTTACCTATACCATTGATTTGGTCTAACCAATTTTATTGGTCTATACTAAATGAAAATCACCCAACATCACCCAAACAATTAGTATAGGCTATAACAATGTTTTTAGGGGCTATACAAATGGTTCCAAACTGTAGGTATAACCTTTTTTCTAGGAGTTAATAAAAGTTACATATGTTATAACAATTAAACATAGGTTGCATAAGATCAAAATAATATTTAAAATTAAAAATTTCACCCCTTTAAACATAATTTATTGATTAAAATTTTTAATTTTTTTCTCAGTCATACTAAAAAAATTATAATGGCATAAAATTTAAAATTTGGATAGAATTTTTTTCTCTCCATTCACTTAAAAATAATTTATCTTTGAAAAAAATAATAAAATTTATCCTAGGATAATATTAAAATATTGAATAAAATAATGAGAGTGATTTTTTTTAAATTATAATTATAACATTTTTACGTTTAACTTTTAAATGAAAATACAATATAAAAAGGAAACCCAATTTTATTAAAAAAAATCCATTTTAAAACATTAATTGTTCATAATCTCATTTTTTATGAATTTAGAATTTATTGAAGTATTTTTATTGACTATATATTTTATGATTAATAAATTTTCATTAAAATATTCATCAAACATCTCATGCGTAATTTATCTTGGTCTTTCATGTGGAGCTAACTATCAAATGTTTAATTAATTTAGATTCAAAAATATATTCCAAAATTTAGGGTGTTACACAAGAGATGCTTCGGAGCTAGGACCAGACCCATAAAAGGGAATCCATTTGTATATCAATTAAAGGAATCAAATCCCATAGATTTTATAACCATTTAATGAGTCCCATCAAACTTGTTATAATTTTTTTATAAGGACTATAGTTATGCATTTTAGGATGGTTTATACATGACCGCTTCTAAGTAGTTTATGTCCATAGGAAGTTGAATCCTATGTGAGAGAATCTTATAAATGGATTGATGTGGGACTTATAAATGAGTTTAATTTTCTAGTTAAACATAACATATGAGTCCTGTGAATGAATTTTAGGAACTTAGATAAGAACCTCAACTCAAGGTATTTGAAGAACCGCGGAGGAGAATATCGACTCAATTTATTTACTGAAACAAAAAAATATATCGCCTCATAGAATATGATGATATAAATAAGAGTATGTTTACTCAATGTATATAAAGAAACCAATATAAGAAACAAGACTCATTTCATAGGTGAAAACCAAGAGGTGAATCTCAACTCATATCATATGAGGAAACCAATAAGAGAATCTCAAATCAATGAATATGAGGAATAAATAGGATAATTTCAACTCAAAGGATATGAGAAAAACATATATATATATATATATATTTATGAATATCATGACTCATGTAATGTGATGAAACTAAGAGTATTATCTATACATATAGTCATTTCATTAGAGAAAACCAATAGGTGAATCACAACTCATATCATATAAGTAATCCAATAGAAGAATCTTGGATCAATAAATATGAGGAATCAAATAGGATAATATCAACTCATGGAATATGAGAAAAAATGGTAGTAATATCTTGACTTGTTTCATATGAGGAAATTAAGTGGAGTATCTACACATAAGGTGGGGGCTATAGGTATCATGACCCAAATCCTATCTGACCTCACTCAGAAAGGTCATGATTTAATGTTTCATTTTATGACATAGATGACCTGGTGGAATGGTTACTCATGTATAAAATTGAGATATGTGAACAAAATTTAATTGGTGTCTTCTATAGATAGTCATTATTTCTCATAATGGGTGCTGAGGTTGTTGGGCATCCAGTTACAAAAGAGCATGGATGGTTAACCCCTAGGTTATGTGGAACTAGGATGATTAGTCTCCAGGTGGTTAGTTACTAAATTATATAGTGATTAGGGTGTGAATATAATTAATATGTCCTAGTTATGGTCTTTTCAATCCCCTATCTCTTGGATTTGATTCAATAATCATTAGAAGGAGGTTTGTGGGAACTCAGTTTGTTCAGCACTCAATTATACATTGAACTCCATATGCACTTCAAACTGTATCCAATATGGGTAGCCTAGGGTTATTTTTTCAAGCGGTCCCTTTCTTGAGTTCTCATTCATGGGTAGTAACCACTCAAAACCACTTTGGAACAAAATTATAGATCTTGGTGTTCACATAAAATAAAATAGGTATATTCAATGGTATTCATCTAGAAATGCATATTAGATTTCATCTGTGTTTACAGGGAGATTCATTTGGTAATTTGATAAAAGGGTATATATACACTTGATGGGAACCAAAAATTAAGGTGTCTAATGATTTTATGCATGCTCATTCTTACATATGAAATGTAATTCATGGAGTAGGGTTCATTTATAGATTCCTTCATTGATTAATTATTGACATTGGAAAAACATTACCATAGTATTTTAACATCAAATGACCATAACATTTCATCCGTAAGTGCATATTTTATCCATGATATTTCAAATAGAATCATATGAAATAAATTATGGAATAAGATTGAGATATTATAAATTTTTTATATTAACTATGTGTAAAATGGTTCGAAATAGTTTCTTAAAATGAATTTTAAGATTGGAGAAATAATTTCTCCAACAATGGTTGAAATTAATGAACTACCCTTAGTGGGTGGTTTTCACCACCACATTAATAAATGGGGTAATGTTTTTAAAGATAATACACCCTTAGAAATGTGATAAATATAGTTTAAAATATATATTTTATTTTTATATTCATCATTGTGTGTAGAACTCCAAAATCATTAGATCAATTCATGTCATATGAGTTAAGGTCACAATATGGTAATAGTGGAAAAGTTTATGGTAAATTATATCCTGTGTAATAATAAAGACTTGTATGGTTTATTTGTCATAGAAGGAGAAGTAGGTTTAAATATTGTTATTTATTCATATTTAATCTATAATTTAATTTTTATAATTTAATGATATATAATGTATTAGTTATTTATTTGAAATTACATATCATGAAATAGATAATAAAATATCTTTGATTTTGTTTATACATTCTTTCTACTAGTCGGTAAACTCTAGTTTACAATGAAGCACACATGAGGTTAGTTTGAAACATTAGATTCTTTCTTCATCAAAATATTGAAACCCATGTATTATAAATTCATAATAGTGAATTTATTTATTTTGTTACTATGGTTTTTGTAATGGTGTATGGGGATAAATGTAGTCAAAACATTGGATGAACTGTGGGATTGTTATTTGAAATAACATACCTCAAGAAAATCCACGTTATCATGGTTTTGAGATTTTGGATATTTCAGTTTAGGGTTATGATCATGTTATTTATCAAATTATGATGTAATATTACTAATTTATTATTTCACTCTTACAATATAGGGAATATAGGGTTTGTGTTCATTAATGATGATAGATATATACATATAAATGAAATATGAAATGGTTATTGTGATAAAAATTTTATTTTGGAATTTAAAATGGAATCATAAAAATTATTTTCAAAAAATAAATATTTTTGTAATGACCTAAAGATTTATAAATAAAATTTCCATTGAAATTTAACAAAATGTATTATTATATATTACGGTTATAGAAATCACATAGCCCTCTCTGGTTTCATTATATCATACTAGATTCAATTGAACAATAAGAATCATTATTTTTTATTATATAGTTCTTGAAGAATGTACACATGATTTGTATAAATATTGGTTTTAACAAATCCAAATGGCATAAACCAAGGAAGTGGTGGACTCAACCAATAAGATCATACCCTATGAAGCCCATTTTTAATGATTACATGGGAGATATCACCTCTAGGATTATTCATTGACCAATCCCAAGATGATATCCAACAACATAAATCATGAGTGTTGCCATTTATGGGAGACGTTCAAGCTCATCGAGATCAAGGCTCAAACCATGTATGTTGAACTTCCCCATGAAAGTATTACTATCACACACCTTACCCATAGTTATTTTACCATAATATTAAAGGTAGATGTATTAGGATTATAATAATAAAAATATGAATATTGTGTTTTCAATAAAATAATGTTCATATGATTACTTTATAATTTATTTTTTTATACAATAAAACACAAATTGTACTGTTAATTAGTACTAAATTTAAATTAAGACATTTTTTTGGATTATGGATATTTGAAATAAATAATATTTTAATAAAATATTATTTCAAAATAATGATTATTAATATAAATTATCATATAATGATGTCCAATGAAATTTTTATAAGGGTCCAAAAACTGTTATTGTCAAAAAACCAATAATTTCTAAAAAACGTTGATTCCTATGTTAAAATTAAAAAATAAAAATATATAGAAAATAATTTTGATAAAAGGAATATTTTTTTGGACTCAATAAATTCATGTTATCCAATGGTGAACTTTTAATAATTCTCTAAGGTGGTAAAATTTTTGGGTAAAAATTAAATACCATATAACTATACATTGTGTATTATGACATCATAATGACTAAAAGCGATGTAATAAATAAAATAAAGGGTATATACGACCGAATATACTTTTTCACTTTAAAATAATGTTATTTCATGTTTTTTATTAATTTTATAAAGCCTTTATGAGTCATCTAGAACCATTAATATATTTTAGGGTTTTAAAATCCTTATTTAAATGTATGAATCACTTCCAAATAATAAATGGTATTATTTTATTCATTTATACTATTGGAATTAAATAATAATTAAAACCACTCCCCTTTGGAAAAAAATGGAAAAAAGAAATGGTTAATTTTGTGGTTATGGTAATTTTCTTATATAGATTTCAAATCCTATGATTGAGAAATGATAAATAATTACCCACTCATTTCATATATGAACCCACACAATACTGAATTTATCTTCACTAAAAATACATAGAGAACATAATTACTCTTCCTTGTCCTCTATGGAGTCCTAAAAGGTTCCATTACTCTCTCTAGAAGCTTCTCTAATGCATTTGAAGTCACACTCTCAAGGTAAGGGATTTTTCTTTATCCTCTTTATTAAATTTTCTTCATTATCTTATTACTTATAGTTCCTTTTCCTAATGCTGGGATATGTTTTTTTATGTCCAAATTACTGTCCATTTGATTTAAAAATTATGAGAATCCCATATTTATCCCATTGACCCATTTTATAAATCTTTAATTGATGTTGTTATGTAGAAAAAATTTCAATGCGATTTTCCATGCCCAAACAATCATTTAGTGAATGCCATATTCATTTCTTATCAAGGTATATAACCTTTATAACCATAAAATTATGTTTTTGGGGACTAACAAGTATTTATTTCATACTCATTGATCATACAATAAAATTAAATTATTAATTATTACATGTTTTATGATCTATGTGGTAACCATAAGCGTGAGAATGAAATGAAAGTGATGGGTGAACCCACAATTATATAGCTCTCTAATGAATTGGGTAGTGTTTTAGTCTAATGATACATCATGATAAGGATTATGGATTAAAACAAATCCATGATAATATCTTTTCCTTCATTATTTCTTGGTAATTATCCTTGAATTATGTTTATGATCTAGGGATTTATGTTGCTTCCACATTTCCCATGTTTTAATTATAATATCATGTTATATCATACCCCATTTTTAATGTTTACTATTATAACCCTTTTTATGTTCCATTGGTATGACTACTTTTGAACAAGAATTATATTATTCATGTTCTTCCATGTTTATTCACTTATTGGGTTTTATATCTCACCCATTTATTATGTATGTTCCAAGGTTATTCCATGCAGTGTTAAGTATGAAGGAATAATTTGATCAATTTACAATTTTTTTAATAAAGTTGATGGATTCCCTGTTTAAAATGTTTATGTAACGTACCTAATTAACAAAGACACTAGACATATTAATCTTCTGAGTTATATTAAGTATAATATTATGTAATAAATCATGTGGTAATGTGTAATAAATATCTGTGTTGTTATAGCTGGTATCAAAGGAAAGGTTTAGTTATTTTTTGGGATTAGGATTAGAAAACTCTAGAGAGAGACTTAGGTATATGACTTTGTATAAGAAAAAATCCCTAAATTTTTGTAAGTATATATTATGTGTTTTGTTAATAAAATACAACTATGTTTGGATACTACAACTAGATGTGGCTCTAGAAAAGATGTACATAGGGGTAAAACATGAAAACACACTGTTGAGATAGACTCGATCAGGATCTTGTGCACAATGCATGCCTTTCAACACACTTAGTTTCACACTCATATAGGATACTATTTAGTAAATTCATAATCTTGTTATGAACCATTTTTAAGGGAAAAATATCCATAATAATATATTTTAGGAAATAGATCATGTTTAACATAGATTGAAGCTTAGAAGTTCATAAGTTATGGAAACACAAGTAATCTATTTGTTAACTCATTAATATATTTGGATTCCCATTTATTTTTATAATAGTTTAAGAATAATCATCCCTAATTTAACCATTATTCTATCCATTGTTTGTAAATATGAGGAAACAAGTTAAAACTAATGTGATGAGAAATGTGATGACTGCCCCCAATGATATTCCCAACCCTATAGGATTTGGAATCATGAACATTGTGATAAAAATCTTTTAGGTAACTAGGGTGTCTAATAGAAAAATCTATAATGATGTATGCACAAACCCAACAAAGAAATAACAATCTAGAATTAATAGCTTTATGTGAAAAATTTCTCCAACTTTCAATGGATCATATTATCCCTCAATCATGGAACAATAAATCAAATATATTTAGAAGATATTCTATATAACTAACTATTTTAAGAAAGAGAATGTTGTACTATATATTTATCATATTGAGGGTTAAGATGATCTATGATGGACATTTATCAAAAATACAATTCTTGAGGATGATATCCAAGTGATGGGGTGGAAGGAATTTTAGAAAATGATTTTAAAAAATATTTTTCTCTCACTTTCCTTCTTAAAATGGAAATGGATTTCCTTTCCCTCAAGAAATAATCTGATGAATCTATTATGTAGTTTGTGGTAAACTTCACAATAGTTTAATGACATGCGTTAGACTTTGTTATTACCCTCAAATTCATGGTTCACCCCTTATTTTGTGAGATAAAACCTTCTCTATGAAAATATGTAGAGATATGATAATTTGATTACTATGAGGGAATTGTCTGATATTCACCCAAAGATGAAATGGAGATCCGTTTTTACCATTAGTATCATAGGATTAAGAAGAGTAAAGTTTAGTTTAGTTCTGGTGGTTTAATGGGAAAATCTAATGGTTCTATGAAATTTCAATAGGTCACTTGTCGAAAGTGTGCAATGAAGTACCCTCGAAATTGCATAAGAGGGAAAAGGGAATTATTTTAGTGTGCGAATGAAGGGAACCTAGATAGAGATTCCTGATATAATAAAACCAGTAATATGATGGATGAAATGAATGCTCTGATCAACCATTATTACATTATCTATTTCTTCATCTTCAAGGAATTAGGGAACTTTTCAAAACAATTCACTAATCCAAGGGTTCTTGAAAATCACCAACATCCATCAAGCCAACAAGAGTAAGATTTTTGTATCACATTAGCTAAGTTAGATTCCAAAAACAAAGTGGTTAAATGTAAACTAGTTTTTCATTTAAGAATAGAAAACATTTTTTTTATTACTCATTCCTTCATATCCTAAAATTTTAATTGAACTATTAAAACACCACCAAAAATCTTAGAAGTAGAGATATCAGAGAAAATGGTAAATAGGAAAGTTATTGCATCCCAAATATATAACTCATCTTCTATAAAATAAATTTGGTTGAACTTAAGAATGAACCATGTCACACTTCCCTTAGATTAATTTGACACAATTATAGTTATGGATTATCTTTCCCTATATAGAGACAACATAAATTGCAATTATAAGGAAATAACTCTATTTTTCGTGAATCATCCTCTGATTCTATAAATATTCAAGGAGATGGATGAATCTTATTTAGCCCCAATATCTCGCGCATTGATATTATTAACCTATGATAAACTATATATTACTCAAATGATTAAGTCTAAGGAAAAAATAATCCATGAATACATTCCCATTGTGAGGGATTACACAGATGTGTTTCCTAAAGAATGTTCTTGGCTTATTCCTAGATAAGATGATGAAATCTAAATCAAGATTATACCTGGGGAGTGACAATAATCCAAAAATCAATATAGAATAAATTTTTTGGAACTTGAGGAGATAAATAAACAACTAAAAAAGATTCTAGATAAAGGGTTGATACGCCCAAGTGCATTACCAGGGGGTGCACCAGTCCTCTTCGTCAACAAAATGGATGGGAAAATGCACCTTTACATTGATTATTGTGAGATTGATAAGATCAAAAAAAAGAACAAGTACCATTTTCAATGTACTGATGAGTTTTTTGATCAACTATGTAGACAACTATAATTTTCCAATGTGGATACGTGATCGTGATATTACAAATTTAGGGTGAGGAAGGAGAATAACCCCAAGATTTATTTTCATAAAAGGTATGGGCCCTATGGGTTTATAGTAATTCCACATGAAATCACTAATTATCTAAAAATCATTATGTAAATGATGAGTATAGTCTTTCGGTATTTCCTAGAAAAATTTATGGTAGTATTTATAGATGATATTCTAATATACTCTAAAAGCATGGAGGAGCATGAGGATCATCTGATCACTTGATAAGGACCTTACTAAAGGATAATATTTATTCCAAGAATAATGAATATGAGTTCTGGTTGAAGGAATTATCATCCTTGGTGAGTATCATCACATGAAATGGTATATTTGTGGACCTTTATAAAAAAGGTAATTGAAGGATGGTTAAGTCCAAAATCTATTATAGATATCCCCATTTTCCTTGGATTATCTTGGTGTTATCATCAATTTTTGTGAAATTACCTAGTATTGTTAAACCCCACAACGAAGCTAAATAATAAGGGAGTCATGTCTTCTTGGAATGATGAATGTGAACATATATTCAAGGATTTGGAAAATATGAATATCACTATACTAGTACTCACACTACCAATAGTGGGGAAATGTTAATGGTATTCAATGATGCAGAAATGAGTGGATTAGGTTGTGTGTTAATGACAAATGATTAACTGATAGACTATGATTCAAGGATGTTTAAGTTTCATGAAAAAAACTACTAAAATCCTGATCTATAGTTATCTGTAGTGATCTTTTCATTGAAAATATAGAAAAATGATCTATTTGGGTAGAAGTGTGAAATATATACAGATCAAAAGTCCTAAAGTATATAATAACAAATAATGAGTCGAATATGCACCTAAAAAGATGGTTAAAGATGATAAAGGACTATAAATTATCAATCGAGTACCATCCTAATAATGTCAATAATTTGATAGACACTCTTGGAAAAAAGGATGAAAAAATTGTATCATTAATGAGAGTTGAGAAAGATATTATATTTTTAGATTTTGAAAGGATACAAATTAGAATCATAAAGGAATGAAAATCATTATTCCTTTAACAAATAATTTCTCAATCGTCCCTTATAGAGATAATTGGGGATTCTAAAAGAGACAATGTGGGAATTTGAGAAATTTGAAGCTATAAGAAAAGATAAATCCTTGATGTTTAATTTAATGAAAAAGGAGTTGTATGATTTGGGACATAAAAATGCGTACCATAAAATACTAATTTAAATAAGGATTTATTAGATGATTCTCATGGTTTTACTTACTCCAAAAATCCATGAAGCAAAAATATGTATCGATATATTCGAGAGAACTATTTGTTGCGAAATATGAAGAAGGATATCATGGAATATAAATTAAGATATCTTTAATGTCAACAAGAGAATGTTGAAAGGGAAAAATCCAAGGGGATGCTGAAACAATTACCCATATCTACATGGATATGGGAAAGCATCACCATGTACTTTTTAACTTGTCATCTAAAGACATCAAGATAAAATAATGCTATCTAGGTTATAGTGTATTGTCTTATGAATACTTCTCACTTCATTTAAATTAATGTGGACTTCCTAATCAATCAACATGCAAGGATATACATTAGATATGTGGTGAGGCTTCATGGGACACCATTATAGATTGTATCTTCCTAGGACCCAAGATTTACCTCTTTTTTCTTTAAGAGTCACCTACATACTCTATGTGTTGATTTGAACATTATCCTAGCCTAACACCCTCAATATTATGGTTAATATGAGTGAACTTTCTAGAAACGCGAGTACATATTGAGATCTTCCTCGAAACTTGAGTACATATTGAGA
Source organism: Viscum album (assembly GCA_963277665.1). Classification (NCBI taxonomy): domain Eukaryota; kingdom Viridiplantae; phylum Streptophyta; class Magnoliopsida; order Santalales; family Viscaceae; genus Viscum; species Viscum album. Next base: position 1,058,182,372 of record OY728135.1, on the reverse strand, counting down.
TCTTCCTCAGTTGACTTCAAATGATGATGGGATCCACATTATATCCTAGTCTAATTACTATATAAAAATAGTTACCACTAAGGAATCAAAATGGATCCCTAAGAATCCAGTTATAAAAAGAGGTGAAGAGAACATTCATATTAGGATAATGTATTTAAATGAATATTTCTAGGTCTAGATATGGTCGAGAAAATAGTAGAAATGGTTTAGACCATTTTTCATCACATCAGGCATGCTCAGAGCCGGAAAAATACTATGATGAAAATCATCGATGATACCTATAGTTTGATATTGTAAACATGTTATTCCTCCATATATCTCCAAGTAATAAATTAATGATATTTTGGAAGAAAGGAAATATCTTTTCTCAATACATCATTCCCTTTGATATCCTTGATCACATTAAAGTAAAGGATTATCAACTAGCACTCCCACCTAATCTGTCTCAAGTACATGATGTGTACTATACAAAACTATTGATTAAGTATATATGAAACACTACACATATATAGATCTTTATGTTGTACCATTTGTGACTAACATTTCTTATGATAATCAGTCAATGAAGATCTTATATTGTAGATACAAATTTTTATGGAATAAGACAATGCACAAAGTCAAAGTGTTATGGAGAAACCAAATGTTTGAAGAAGCAATGTGGGTACCTGAGAAAGTAATGAAACATAATTACCCTCATCTGTTTTAGTGTGGGATATGAAAATTATAATGGTGAAATTTATGATGGGTGAAGGATTGTAACGATCGGAACTTTTATAAATAAAATTAAACATTCAATTTAATCAAATGTCTTATTTTTTATTGTGGTTATAAAAAACACATGCGCTCCATTGGATTAATTATATAATATCAGATTTAATAGAACGTTAAACATCATTACTATTGATAATATATCTATTGAGTAGTGTTTACATGGTCAGTATAAAGATAGGGGTTTAACAAATCCAATTAACATAGACAAAGGAAGTGATGGAATCAACCTATAGGATTGTACTGTATAATTCCCATTTATCAATGATTCCAATAGATATAGAATCACTGAGATTTTACCTTGTCTAATTCCAAGTTGAGATATAACAACTAATCATGAGTGAAACCATTTATTGGATAAGTTCATTCTCATCGAGATCATGGACCAAACCAGGTATGCCGAACCACCATATGAAATTCTCTCCATCGCACTATAGCGAACCAGCCTTTTCTAACAATACTATTACATCATTTAAAAGATAAAAAAAAAAATAGTATTACACATAGAGGATCCAAAGGTAGTGTCTTGGGAAAACTAGTACCATAAATAACTGATACACAACAAGCATGAACATTTATTTAATTTCTTCTTCTCTAGCTTCTTATTGGCACTTGTCCTATCCTTAGTAAATGTAGCCACCTGAGGATATAAATCAAAAGGGGTGATCTATAATCTCAGTAAGAGGATATATAATAACAATATATCATGGGGTGAGCATAATCATAACATAGGAAAAAGATTATGAACATGATAGGAGCATAAATAATAGAATCTAAATGTGGAAATGCATAAAAATGCAACATCATGTCTTAGTGGTTAACTACCACACATACTTGTGAACCAAGCTAGAATCTTGTTCACACATCATTTCACATTTACTCATTAGATTCATCACTTTACCCAATTCATTGGAGTGATATATAATTCAGGGCGCACCCGTCACATTTCAACTTTCATATTGTGGTATATAATTCTGGGCGCACCCGTCACATCATAACATTATCATTTATCATGCATGCCACAATGAAAAAATAAAATAAATTAAAATAACTAACCAATGAAAATTAATGGGTTTCATATCATAATAACACATTCACAAACTTTTGGTTCCCAAAATAAAGAGGGAACAACATACTTGATACATGAACCATCAACCTTGAATGAGAGGTAAAAGTTGAGTTCTTAAGAGAAGAGTTCTTTCCGAAAACATTTGGATTGACATAAACTTCATTAGAAAACATGTATATCCCAGAAATGGAAATACAATGATGAAAAAATGATCTTTAAGGAGTGACCGTATCAAAAATGGAGTGAAAGAGGCAAAACCTGAAGAATGAAAGTTGGGTTCGATAATTTCCCCTTACCTTGTACTCGAATGCCTTCTTCTCTTTAATGTCCTATATAATAACATTATATTCATTAATTAGAAATTAAAGAACCGTTTATACATTAATAGGGTTAATTCTAGTTTCATTATGCCATATTATGTTCCTTTGGATGACTTATATAGTTTAAAAACATTGTTCGGGGATGTTTGTTGTTTTGGTTTTCTTGAGTGGTTCACTTGTATTCTTAAATTGTTGTTTGGGTAGAACATGAGTAAACCTATAGAAATGAAATTTTCTGTCCTTAATTATATTACCAGAGCCTGAATAATTTTATAATGAATTACATTATATCCATGTGGATGAATCAATAGATAAGAATTAAATGGTGGTTATTTGGGCCAATTTGTGCAGTTTTTGGATCACAACGAACTTGTTTTAACTTATCACTTATTAATATGTTCATAGGTTATTTACATAACATTAAATAGAACATAATACACATAAAATATTCTTGTTCAACCATAAAAATGGTTTCATGACCATATCTAAAGGTAGAAATGGAAGAAGAGAGCATGTCGTTTTTGAAGGTGATAAATTAACACCTCATGAACAATGTTCTCTTTAATAAAATAAAAGGAAGAGGGAAAGGGTGTGGGGTGATATAATATCCCATTAGAATAATAAAATTACATTATATGTATAATACTGGAGTTAAAAAACAATTTGGATGAATATAGGTGGGGAGAGATCAAGAAATGAACTTAAACTTGAAAGGAAATTAAAGGAGAAGAGGGAGAGAAATTACCTCTTAAATCGCCCTCTAGAGATCCTCCTTAAGGAAGCTAGTCTTGGCATTTTGATGAGACCAGAAGCTTTTGGACATTGGGGAGAGGCTAGGGAAGATTATTGGGCAGATTTTAGAGAAGTCTTGGAGCTTGAGAGGTGTGAGGAAATGAGGGTGTGAAGGGTGGCTTTTATAGTGGAGGGGAGAGAGGTTTCCATATTATAAAATTCATTAGTTTATTATTTACCCACAAGACAAGGAATATTGAGTCTTGAAAGACCAAGAATAGTAATTTTAAAATTTAATCCTGAACCAAGTGGGCATACATCAGCATAACATCATCGATGACTCAAATAATACATTATTTAGCATTTATTGTGAATTATCGGATTCTACTATTCAAAAAAAATTCAAGTATCTCAGAAAAATACAAAAAAATTACCCCAGCGATTTTCCAAAGTTTAGAATCCAAAAAATGAAGTCCATTTTTTAAAAATAATTTTCTAAATATTATTAATTTAATATTTAATTAAAATCATAATTTACTTAAAAAAAGAGTTTTTATGATTAAAACTGGTTTTATAGTTCTTTAAAAAATTACATAGGGTCTTATAAAATTATCTAAAAACTATTAGGAATTGATTCAATAATTTATTAATACATTTCAAGGAAGTAAATATTCTTTTAAATTAATTAATTAATTATAATTATTTATTTATGACTTATAAAATACCAAAAATGTTTACTAAGGTAAAATTGTCACTTTCTAAGATGTATAAATTTTATTTTATTATTCATAGGTAATTTTACTCTTATGTTGGATGATTTACTATTCATAAGGGTCATATTACTATTCATAAGGGTTTTTAACTATTCACCAAAAATTATTTTTGTTTCATTAGACTCCAAATATCATCTTGAACACAACCGTGTATGTCGGATTTTCAAAATTCCAAACATAGGAGTGACAAACATATGTTAAAAGGTCACTTATCACTTAGTAGTTAATTATTTTGTGGTTTCATGTTATTTTATGACATAAATATAAGAAAAGATTTTTCCATTGAAAAACTTTGGGTCGTTACATTCTTCCCCCCTTAAGAAATTTCGCCCCCGAAATTTCACTTTACACAAACTGGTGAGGGTACTTCTCCTTTATTGCCTCTTATGGTTCCGAAGTTGCTTCATGAAACTTATGTTTCCTCAACAGAACTTTGAAAAGATTGGTTGTCTTTTTGCGTAGAACCTTATCTCTCCGATCCATAATCTTTACTGGATGCTCCCCATAGGAGAGATCATCTTCCAGCTGCACCACCTTTGAGTTTAGTATATGTGAGGGGTCTGGTATGTACTTCCTCAGTAGTGATTAACGAAACACATCATGAACTTGAGCCATATTCAGTGGAAGTGCTAGAAGATAGGCCACGACTCCTATGTAGTCAAGGATCTCAAAGGGGCCAATATACCTTGGGCTTAGACTCCCTTTCTTCCTGAATCGCATGACTCTTTTACATGGAGATATTCGAATGAAGACATTATCTCCAACGTCGAACTCCAAGTCCCTTCGACGGTTGTCAGCATAGCTCTTTTTCTGACATTGAGAAGCTTTGATGTGTTTCTGGATGACTTGAACCTTCTCGATCATATCTTGAACAATATTGGGCCCAAGTAGCTTTCCATCTCCAACTTCATCCCAACAGGTTGGAGTTCTACATCGCTTCCCATAAAGAGCTTCATACGGAGCCATCTGAATACTCGAGTGGAAGCTATTTTTGTATGAGAACTCATCCAATGGGAGATGCTGATCCCATCCACCTTTAAATTATAGAGAGTAGGCTCTTAGAATATCTTCAAGTGTCTGAATAGTCATTTCAGACTAGCCCTCAGTTTGGGGGTGATAGGTCGTGCTGAAATTTAATTCATTACTCAAATCATGTTGAAGGCTCCTCCAAAATTTAGATGTGAACCTTTGATCATGGTCAGAGGCAATTGATAGTGGAACACCGTTCAGTCTCACCACTTTCTTCACATATATCTTTGCATGTTTTTCAAGTGAGAGGTATTCCCAAATAGATATAAAATGGGCAGTCTTGGTGAGTCGGTCGGCCACAAACCATATCGCATTATTTCCCATTGATGTCTTTGGGAGACCTATGACAATGTCCATAGTAACATTTTCCCATTTCCACATGTATATAGGAAATGGTTTCATCATACCCTTGGACTTTTTTCTCTCATCTTTAACTTGCGGATATACCAAGCACCTTGTTATATATTATGCAATATCCTTATTCATGTTGTCCCACCAGAAGTGTTCTCGGAGATCACGATACATCTTGGTACTCCCAGGATGGATAGAGAAAGTTGAGCTATGTGCATTATCCAATAGCTCCTTGTTTGTCCCAGGTGATGAAGGCAGAAAAAGTCATGTTCCAAACTGAATCACACCATCATCGTCAATATGTAACTCTTTCAGCTTCCCTTACTTTACTACATTCACCATCTTTTGTATCTATGCATCATCCCTTTGTTCTTACTTAATCTTCTCTTGGATGGATGGTTGCGCAATAATTTGGGCAACATAGGATGTATCCCATGCCCTTACGATTCCCAAATCCATCCTTTGCACATCCAAGAAGATATGGTCTTTCTCAATCCGCAACATGGATAGAGTAGCAGGTTATTTTCTGCTTAGAGCATCAGCTACCTTGTTCTCCTTTCCAGGATGATAGTGAATAGAGCAATCATAATCCTTGATTATATCTAACCATATCCTTTGACACATGTTGATCTCCTTTTGTTTGAATATATACTTTAGGTTCTTTTGGTCGGTGTATATTTCACACTTCTCGCCATAAAGGTAGTGCCGCCAGATTTTCAAGGAAAAAAATCATGGTTGATAGCTCCAGATCATACGTCGGGTAGTTCTGCTCATGGATCTTCAATTGTCGTGAGTCATAGGCTATCACATTATCATTTTTCATGAGTACACAACCCAAGCCTTTCTTTGAAGCATCACTGTATATCACAAAACATTCCCTAATTTTCGGTAGTGTGAGTACAGGTGAAGTGATCAGCCTTCTCTTTAGCTCCTTGAAGCTTCCATCACATTCTTCCATCCAGAAATACTTTACCCCTTTCCTTGTTTACTTAGTCAGCGGGCTTGATAATTGTGAGAAGTATCTCACAAAAGGTCGGTAGTACCCATCTAATCAAAGAAAACTATGGATTTATATGACACTAGAGGGCCGGGGCCATTCCTCAATCGCCTTTTCCTTTGAAGGATCCATAGAAATTCCCTCACTTGTGATCACATGTCCCAAAACGTGACTTGATTCATCCAAAAGTCACACTTTCTGAACTTGGCGTACAACTTCTCATTTCTCAAAGTCGCCAACACAAGTCTTAGATGTTCTTCATGTTCCTCCTTGCTCTTGGAGTAGATGAGAATATCGTCGATAAACACTACCACAAATTTTTCAAGGTAATGTCTAAAGAATCTATTCATCAAATCCATGAAGATTGCATGGGTATTATTATGTCCAATGGGAATCACCAAAAACTCATAGTGCCCATACCTTGTTCGGAAGTCAGTATTCTGAATATCTTCATTCTTCACCTTTACTTAATGATATCCATAATGAAGATCCACTTTGGAGAAGTATTGAGCTCATCTTAACTGGTCGAACAAGTCATCAATCCTTGGGAGAGGATACTTGTTCTTTATGGTGATCTTGTTGAGTTCTCGATAATCAATACACAGCCGCATGGTTCCATCCTTCTTCTTCACAAAGAGCACGGGTGCACCCCATGGTGATGCACTAGGATGTATGAACCCTTTGTCCAGATGCTCTTGCAGCAACTTCTATAACTCCTCTAGTTCGATAGGAGCCATCCTATAGGGGCACTTTGAGATAGGAGTAGCTTCGGGAATGAGTTCAATTGATAACTCTACCTCACAATATGGGGGAATTCCGGGTAACTCTATGGGAAATACATCACTGTATTCCCTCACGATGGGTATTTCCTCAAGGATGGGACTTTCCTTCGACTCAACCATTTGGGCGAGGTATGCTTCTTCATAGGGAATCAACACCCACACCATTAAAGGATTTTTCAAAGGAGATTCATGATCTTCCTTGCATTTTCAGAGGAGCATGGGATGGTTCAGAATATGAAAAGACATTTCCTTTTCCCGATAGTTGATATGTTATCTATATAACGAGAGCCAGTCCATTCCCATTATAGCATCAAATTCCACCAAGGGAAGTATTACGAGATTTTCTGGAAGAATCTTCCCACATACGCCTATGGGAGAAGAGTCAAACACTTGGGTTGCAATTATTTCACCTCTTGGTGTTTTTACAGATATCTCTACTTCAAGGCTTTGGGGATTCGATTCTATAGTTCTATCAAACATCCAAGATATAAAGGAATACATAGAACCAGAATCAAATAATACATTTGCCATTCTTGAGTGAATAGGAAGTGTACCTTGTGAGAATTCATTATCATGCCCCACCTCCAAAGTAGTGATGGTATAAGCCTTCCCTGGTTCCTTTGGCTTTGGTGGTTGCTGATGCTGATTACCCTCAAGAACTCGAGGTTTAGTGCACTGGTTTTCATAGTGCCCTATCTCCTTACAGTTGTAGCATTGAACCATGAGTGGTTCTCTCTTTTCATCGACTACATTGTCCTTCCTTTTCGTGTCTTTTCGACACTCTTGAGCATGGTGTCCTTCTTTCCCACAATTGAAGAATTTCCACGTCCCTTTGAGGCAATTCCCATTGTGCAACATCCCACATTTTTGGCATGTGGGTCATTGATTTTTCTTCTCACCTTTATCATTAGATCCACCAGATTGAAACTCCATATTTCTTTTCTTATCACCATAGTCATGGGACCATTCTCCAAACTCCATCTCCACTTTGAGAGCACACTAAACAACTAATTCATAACTCCCAAAGTCTTGAATTGTAAGATCCTTTCGAAGGTGTGGTTTTAATCCACTAAAGAATCTATCAATTTTATTATCATTGTTGATAAAAAAACCCGAAGCATACCTTTCAAGCCTTGTGAAATTAACTTCATAGGTTGTGACAGATTCTCCTTCTTTTTTCTTGATCTCTTTGAATTCTCTCTCCATCTTTGTGCGAAGAGTTCGTGGGAAATACTTATTAAGAAACATTATCTTAATGTCTTCCCATTCCATCTCTTCAATTTCCTCCCTTGGCTTGGTGTTCTTAATCAAATCCCACCATTGACCAGCTTCTTCATCTAGGTGATAAACAGGTAGAGTCACCTTCTTCATCTCAGAATAGTGAAGCACGGAAAAGATCATCTCCATGGAGTTGAACCACTATTCCTCAACTAGTGGATCAGAGGATCCAGAAAATGTCGGTGGTCGATGCAGCATAAAACATTCAATAGCTAGTTGCTCCCTCTTCGGTGGAGGAGGACGTTCCCCATTATTATGGTTATAATTAATAACCTGAGATAATTGGGTAATCATCACCATGAATTTTTGAACTCCGCCTCCCAAATCATTGGGGATGTCGTTCGGGAAATCGTTGCATTGACCATTTCATGAGTTGTTGGCCTGATTTATCCTGGTCCCCACCATTTTCTAAAATAGAAAAGTTTAGAACAAAACATAAGTAAAAAAGTCATGAATAACTTATTCATTCAAAAAATTATACCAAAAACATAACATATGGGATCCCTAGGTAAATATTCTGGTGTTCATATTCTTACTTAGTCTCATACTAGAGGCTTTCTCTAGGGTTCACTAATCATAATTCCCAATTAACTAAACCTTTCCTCTGATACCAACTATAGCGACCCGGACTTTTATTACAATACTTTTACATCATTTCAAATATAAACAACATAATAGTATTAAACATAGAGGATCCGAAGGTTTAGTGTCTTGAGAAAACTAGGACCATACATAACAGATACACAACAAGCATGAACATTTATTTAATTTCTTCTTCTCTAGCTTCTTATTGGCACTTGTCCTATCCTTAGTAAATGTATCCACCTGAGTATATACATCAAAATGGGTGAGCTAGAATCCCAGTAACAGGATATATAAGAACAATATAGCATGGGGTGAGCATAATCATAACATAGGCAAAATATTATGAACATGAGAGGAGCATAAACAAAAGACTCGAAATGTGGAAATGCATAAAAATGAAACATCATGTCTTAGTGGTTAACTACCACACATACTTGTGAACCAAGCTTGAATATTTTTCAAACATCATTTCACATTTACACATGAGATTCATCACTTTACCCAAATCATTGGAGCGCTATATAATTCTGGGCGCACCAGTCACATTTAAATATTCATATTGTGCTATATAATTCCGGGCGCACCCGTCACATCATAACATTATCATTTATCATGAATTCCACATTGAACATATAAAATCAATTAAAATAACTACCTCATGAAAAGGAATTGGTTTCATCTCATAAGAACACATTCATAAACTTTAGGTTCCCAAAATAAAGAGGGAACAACATAATTGATACATGAACCATCAACCTTGAATGAGAGGTAAAAGATTAGTTCTTAAGAGAATAGTTCTTTCGGAAAACATTTGGATTGACATAAACATCATTAGAAAACATTTATATCCCAAAAAAGGAAATAAAATTAGGAACAAATGATATTTAAGGAGTGACCATATCAAAAATGGAGTGAAAGAGGCAAAACCCCAAGAATGAAAGATGGGTTCGAGAATTTCCCCTTACCTTGTACTCGAATGCCTCCTTCTCTTTAATGCCGTGTATAATGACATTATATTCATTAATTAAAAATTCCATAACCTTTTATACATTAATAGGGTTCATTATGGTTTCATTATGTCATATTATATTCCTTTGGATGACTTATATAGTTTAAAAACATTGTTTGGGGACGTTTGTTTTTTTTGGTTTTCTTGAGTGGTTCACTTGTATTCTTAAATTGAAGTTTGGGTAGAACATGAGTAAACCTACAGAAATAAAATTTGATGTCATTAATGATATTACAATATCTTTAATGATTTTATAATGAATTACATTAGATCCATGTGGATGAATCCTTAGATAAGAATTAAATGATGGTTATTTGGGTCAATTTGGGCGGTTTTTGGATCACAAGGAACTTGTTTTAACTTATCACTTAGTAATATGTTCATAGGTTATTTACAGAAATTTAAATTGAACATAATTCACATAAAATATTCTGGTTCAACCATAAAAATGGTTTCATGACCATATATGAAGGTAGAAATGGAAGAAGAGAGCATGTCGTTTTTGAAGGTGATAAATTAACACCTCATGAACAACGTTATCTTTAATGAAATTAAAGGATGAGGGAAAGGGGGTGGGGTGATATAATATCCAATTAGAATCATAAAATTACAGTATATGTATAATAATGGAGTTACAAAACAATTTTGAGGAATATAGGTGGGGAGAGATCAAGAAAGGAACTTGATCATGAAAGGAAATTAAAGGAGAAGAGGGAGAGAAATTACCTCTTAAATCTTCCTTTGAGATCCTCCTTAAGGAAGCTAGTCTTGGTCTTTTGATGAGACCAGCATCTTTTGGACTTGGGGGAGGGTCTAGGGAAGATGTTTGGGCAGATATTAGAGAAGTCTTTGAGCTTGAGTGGTGTGAGGAAATGAGGGTGTGAAGGGTGGCTTTATAGTGGAGAGGAGAGGGGTTTCCTTAATATAAAATTTATTATTTTATTATTTCTCCACAAGACAAGGAATAGTACGTCTTGAACGACCAAGAATAGTAATTTTATAATTTAATCCAGAAACAAGTGGGCTTACATCATCATAACATCATCGATGACTCAAATAATACATTATTTAGCATTTATTGTGAATTATCGGATTTTACTATTCATCAAAAATTCATGTATCTCAGAAAAATCCCAAAAATATTCCCCACCCATTTTCCAATTTGTAGAATCAAAAAATGATGTCCATATTTCCAAAATAATTTTCTATATATTATTAATTTAATATTTAATTAAAATCATAATTTACTTTAAAACACAGTTTTTAAGATTAAAACTGATTTTATTGTTCTTTCAAAAATTATGTAGGGTCTTATAAAATTATATAAAAACTATTAGACATTGATTCAATAATTTATGAATAAATTTCAATTAAATAAATATTCCTTTAAATTAATTAATTAATTATAATTAATTATTTATGACTTATAAAATACCAAAAATGTTTACTAATGTCAAATTGTCACTTTCTAAGATGTCTAAATTATATTTTATTCTTCATAGGTAATGTTACTATTATCATGGATGATTTACTATTCATAAGGGTCATATTACTATTCATAAGGAGAAGTTACTATTCACTAAAAATTATTTTTGTTTCATTAGACTCCAAAAATCATCTTGAACACAACCATGTATGTCGGATTTTCAAAATTCCAAACATAGGAGTGACAAAATTATGTTTAAAGGTCACTTATCACTTAGTAGTTCATTATTTTGTGTTTTCATGTTATTTTATTACATAAATATAAGAAGGGAGTTTTCCATTGAAAAACTTTGGGTCGTTACACGCACATTTTAAACGTAGTGGGATCATTGGTTTATTAAAGGTATATGTATCAATACCATATAATATGAATATTAATATTGATTTTTCAATAGAATAATTTTCATTTCATTAATTAATAAATGATTTTTTTTTTATATAATAATAAAAAATCATATTGTTAATTAGAATTTAATTTCAATTAATATAATACTTTTGTTGAATAAATGTTTTTTTGAAATAAATAATATTGAAATAAAATATTATTTTTAAATAATTTTTAATAAATATAAATGATCGTATAATGAAGTAGATTGTACTTTTTATAATGGTTCAAAAACTATTATCATCAAAATAAACCTTCATATTTCAATAAATATATATTCTTAATTTAAAAGTGAAAATAAAAAATTTAGAATTTTTTTTTATAAAATGAATATTATTTTTGGTAATCATAACATTAAAATTATGCAACGGTGAATTTTTATTACATTATAATATAGATGAATTTCTGGGTAAAAATTAAATACTGTATTTATACATGGTGTGTTTCATTACACCATAATGACCCAAAAGTGATGTGATAAATATTAAACAGCGTATACATCACCAAATATATTTTACCTTTTAAAATAATGATATTTTATTTTTATTTGATTAATTTTATAAAGACATTATGAATCCTCCAAAACAATTAATATATTTTAAGGTTTTAAAACTAGCCTTTAAGAGTATGACTCACTTCCACATCAACAGTGGTTTTATTTTATTACATTCATCCCTTTTCCATATAAAATAACGAAAACCACTCCCCTTGGGTAGAAACCATGCGTAAAAACATGGTAAGGTTTGTGATTTAGTATATCTTATTATATAGTGTCTAGAACCTATTTTTGAAAAATAATAATGAATTGCCCACTAATTGTTTATACAAATCCAACAATGATTCCATTACTATTCACCAAATATCATTAGATAAATTAATTACTCTATAATCTACTATATAGATTTCTCCAAAGGTTCCCCCAAGCACTTAAGAAGCTCCTCCCAAGAATTTTATGTCACGCTCTCTAGGTAATGATTTTATTATTTCTGATCTCTGTTCGAGTTTATTCATTATACTATTCATTCTATTTCTGTGTCATAATGTTGGGATATTTTTTCCATTTGATTTAAAATGATTAAAACCCCTTTCACTCTTCTCAACCAATTTTTTAAATTTTTATGTGTTGTTGTTATGAAGTCGAAATTTAATTTCAATTTCCCATTCCAAAACAATTGTGCAGTGAAAACCATACACGTTTCTTATCAAGGGTGTTAAAATTTCTACATTTATAATTATTCTATTTGGTAGTAACATGTATTTATTACATACTCCTTATTAGTGGATATAAATTTCATGATAAATGATCTCATGTTTTATGATCTGTGTGACACACTTAAGCATGAGAATGAAATTAAAGTAATGGGTGTGTTCGAAATTATATAGCTCTGCAATGCATTATGTAATAATTTATCCTCTTGAGATGTCATGCAACGGATTAGAGAGTGACCCTAATCCATCACATAACGTTTTCCATCATGATATCTCAGTATTTATCCTGGAAATATGTTTATGATGCAGTGTTTTAAGTTGCTGCCACATTTCCTATGTTTCCATTAGGTTATCATGTTATATCATTCCTCATTGTCCATGTAAATTATTCTAACCCCTTTTATGTCACATTGATAAGCCTATCGCTTATCATGGAATACTTTCTTCATTTTATTAAATCTTTATTATATTACTTGTATATATAGCTCACCACTTTCTTATGTATATTCCTAGTTTATCCCATGTAGTGATAAGTATGATTAAATAATATGATGATGTTAAGATTGTATTAAATAATGTTGATGTATTCCCTATTTTAAGTTGTTATGTAATGTACAAAATTTCCAAATACACTATACTTCTCTATATTTCTAGTTGTATTTACTATAATATTCTATAATAAATCATGTAGTAAAGTGTAATAAAGAGCAGGGATTTTTTAATCTTATAAAGGGTTTTTGATTAAAGCGTTTATAATAATTTATTTGGTGTTTTCCTTATAAACCCATAGAGGAATGTTATTTAAGTAAAACTATAGTGTATGTTTTGTGATGTTATTTTAGTGATATTATAATATTTTAGATATATATAAGTGTTATATAAAAACAAAATACTATATATTTATGGGCATTGTATTCCTTTCTTATAGTTTGGTGCATAAAATTTATGCTTACAAAATGTAATTTAATTGGAGGGGGTGCATTTTTTTAGTTATAAACACTTTATTGTGAAGTGTTTAAGGGTGGATTACATTGGGACCATAAGATGAAAATATCATTAGGGTGAGTTAGTTTCTTTGTAATATAAGGATTTTTATGCTTATTCGGTGGTTGGTTATGAGTTATTTGTAAATGGATTTGATGGGACAAGTTTTCCATGAAGAAAACTGAGTTGTTGTTTCTTATGGCGCACAATTTGTAAGATAGTAAACCATAAATCATTTATAGAAAATTTTAAGGCTTGGTTATCATTGAAATAGAATATGTTTGAAGAAATAAGGATTGATGTAGAATGTATGATTATATAATGACAGTGTATTCCTGGATTTTAAATTCATATTCTATTATTATAGTGGATGAATGTAAATAAGATGATTGTTTTGTTGTTTTCTTATTGATATGTACTAAAACAAGTATAACATATTGAATAATATAAACTATGTAGTGGAATATGATATGTATATCATGAATTCCATAAATGATGATATAGTGATATCATAAAGGTAATAAGATGCCCCTTTCATAGCATACCATTAGTCTATGACATGAAATTTTGAGTGCATAGACACTACCATGTCTTCAATATAGTATATAGTTATTTATGAATCAATAAGTGGATTAATTTAAGAGATGAAAAACATTTAAATCTTCAATGATTATGAAAAATTAATGTTCATGAATTATGGTAACACCTTTTTGATAACAATCATTGGAATCCAACCCTTATCCACCTTAATTGAATAAAGGCATCCTATATTAAATACATGGATCCTCTTATTGGTTGTTTGTGATTATATTTCCCCTAAGTGGAATCTCTCATATTGACTAGTTCTATATTTATTTTCATCCAGGAAGGTGATATCATACCTTTGGTGTTCTCAAGACCCTATCATAGCATTCAAGGATTCTACGTTGTTAGTGTACTATATACAGAGGATAGAGTTCATAGTTATTTCTTGGTGATCACTAAAAAATTTACTCCATAAACATTAGGATAGAAGGAGTGTTTTGTGATAGTGGTACACTATTTTATATTTCATTCCCTTTACTAAATTTTTGTTTTATGATGACAGATTGGGTTATTAAATTGGTTTTATCTATATCATGGATCATGAGATTATTCTATAAAACCCTTTTGTGATTTTAAATCAATATCATTTTTTAATAAAGATGTTTTTACACTAATTTCATGAATGAAATTAATATATTAATATATTTATGGTGATATTATATCCCATGATATAGCGTTGCTAATTTTCAGTAAATATATCACTATGCCTATATTTAGGTATAGAATATCATAATAATTTTTCTAGGTTATAGGGTATGACTGGTTTATATCACCATGTATATTGCATAAAAATATTTTTTCTTTGTTTTGTGTATTAATATATGAAATGGATTATATCATAGGCCCTGATTGAATCCTAGGTTTTAAAAAATAGAGCATTGATTCATAATGATGATATAGGGGATATCTTTTCTTGTGATGGGAAAGTGCGAAAGATTTTTTGATCAATTTGGGTATGGTGTAATAGGTTCTAGTTTTTATCCCTTACCAAGTCATTTTCAATGACATGGATATCACAAATGGAAGGGAAAGGGTTATATTTCATATCAATCGGTAATCTCATGGAAATTGAAGGCTTATAATGGTGAGAAACTTAAGAAATATTATATGATTTCAATACCTACAAAAAGAATAAAGGAAGCCATGCACAATTAAACAAAAAATGCATGATATGTTCTAACCTATTAAATTAAACCTAATCATAGATGAAAATATATTATGGACCTTATCTTTTATCAACTTCATTATTTCTATATAATGTATCAAAATTCAATATTTTGGCATATATTTTTATAGTTTATAATTTTTTTTAAAAAGATAAGTATTATGAATTAAAAATTTAATATCTATATTAATAAATTGAATATCAAATATCCATAAATCTATCTCATTTTTTTAAATAAATAAAAATTTAATTTATTGTTTTATTTCCATTAAATATTCATGTTTGTAAATTGTTTATAAAATGTGAAAATATGGCATGTTTTAATTTATAAAATGTAATTCATGTCATTAATTAAAGAATAAATTTTATTGTATAATAGGGTTATGATTGAATTAAAATCATTCTTGAGTAATGTTTCTTCAAGAAGAAAAACATTTTTCCAGACTTCCCACTATCCTGGATTCTTATTCCAAGTATAGAAAAGTAGAGGTTGGCTATTTATGGATCCACATATACTCAAGTAGGATTTTTATTCTCATATAATTAAAAACATTTACAAGAAATTATCATGTACCATGTTTATGATATGCATTTATGCATGTGTAAATATTTTTGTCTTCTATTTATAGTGATTAATACAAACTTTGAGTTCGGTAAAGAGGCACACATTAATATGGTTTAAATATATTAATTGGTGGATGGAATAGGGATTCCAGAAAAAAAATTAAAATTATGCATACATAAAGGAATCAAACATGAGATCATAAATATTCCATGGGATGATATAGTAATCGATTTAATATGCATGTAATGTTTGCTAAATTATAGATACTTTAATGAAAACACCATAAATAATAAATGTGATATTCATTCCAAAGAGAAAACTTATCAAGTCCTCAATCATTCAACCAGGTAGGTCATGATAAAGATGGGTTCCCATGGATTATCTATTTAAGGAATATTGTGTATGGGTGAACCCAATAAGATTATATACACATATTCAACAATGATATGTGGGTTACACTTGGATATGTAACCCTATTAGGATTAGGATACCAAAGGAATATAATTTTGTTCATCCGTATGATATATTTGGGAAATGGGTTTTTAATCAACTATCCAAGAGTCGTATTTGATATTATTGGAATAATCACTAACCAAAAAAGATAATTGATGGGGGAAGTTATAAAGTGACCAAAAAAATAGATAAATGTGGATCATTTCCCACTAAAGGTAATGGTGTATGGTGTCATCATTTTATTGGGAGTAATTTCATTAAAATTACTTGGTGAAAAGATATTAAACATGATAATCACCCATATATATTTGTTTTTTATAGATTATAGAATTCATCATGAATACCATTTTGATATTTTTTATAGTTATGGAATTTATGGATACTCTATATAAGTATTTAAGGTTGATAAGTGTTCGAAAAATTAATAATTCTCCCTATTTGGATTTGAATGTTATATAAAACAATTTCTCTATCTAGGACCCGAGTCTATTATAAATTGAGTTTTAATCACATATTTATGCTAATAAACAAAAACATATAGATTGTATAAAATTAAATAATGGTGAAGTATATGTTTGTGTACGTAATGGGGAAAAGCTGATGAAACACCCCGGGTTATTGTGAATTATTTTTATTATTTTGAATAAATTAAATTTCATTTCTATATTACATTACATGAAACCTCAACTTAATCTTTCAAAATATGTAACTATATGTTATCTTTCATTACACACGATACTATGTTCTAACAAAACCACAATATATTATTAATATAGTTATTCAAACGTGACCATTATAATGTAACTGTTAAAAATAGTGATATGAATAGTATTAATTATATTTTAAATATTAATTATAATTTTTTTAAATAAAGTAAACATATTCGTAAAAAAATACATTATTTTCTGTTATTTCATTATATGTTTTGAATATAACAATTTCTAAAAAAAATACTTATTTTTGTAAAAAAATAATATAAAAAAATTCATAGTTTTAGTAAAATAATTTGTAAAATAAAATTAATTTTGGAAATAATCATTTCAAAATTATAATTGGGTAAATTTTTGTGATTTTTTTAAAAAGTTTCATTTTTGATGAATAGTGAAAATACTAAATTTTAATCAAAAACTGTATTTTAGAATAATTTTATTATAAAGTTATATTATATTTAAAAAAATTTCAAGAAAAATTAGTTTAATTATAAAACTATTAATCCAATTTAGGTAATTGAATTCAATTTCATATTGAATTTTTATATAAAATCTTTTTAAAATTTTGACCACTTTCTCTTTGATCAACCCACTTCCTCATCACATCTAGGGAATTAATTTAAAACTAAAATTTTCCACTTATGTGGATGTAATTTTGAAAAATGGATTGCATTATTTTAATAATAACAACTTATATTATCTAATAAGTTTGACTTGATTTTTGACCACAACGATTAGTGGAAACTGTTAAAAATTATCATCACGATTAAGGATAAGATAGGTGTTTTTGTCTTACATGTGATATTGTTAAAATTTACATTTAAAACACATATGATATTAATTTAATAAATTTTATTTCATTTTTAGAATAATTATTTTTAAATAATAAAATAATACTCTTTTTATTTTAGACTTAAAGGATAAATTACAATGACTAAAAAAACAAGTTACTATGTTGAAAACCAAAATAGTAAAAGTGTGTAAAAGATAAAGGATGATAAATGAAATGTTAAAAACATGTTTTTTTGGTTTTTATCATATATATAACACCTCACATCAATTATTTATCAATTTTTTGGACACATGAGGTGAGAGTGTCCTCCCATTATTGAATACTTTTTGGTAATTAAATAAATGTCACTCCACATCAATTATAAAAGGCCACCCTCTATCATCTACTCTAAACACATTAAACCACTTTTTGTTTACCCAATTCCTACCAAATTCAATTCCAAAATTCAGTATTATAACCCTATAATCATTATTTTTTACATAAATAAAACATAGTAAGGATTTTGGTGCAATCCTAAGGGGGTACCCGAAGAAGAGGTAACATTCATCAATGAGCATTTTTCTTTTCTTTATTCCTCCACCTATTTCAAATAATTTTGTAAAATTATTATTTAATAACTATACTATCATCGATATACTCATATTTTCTTATGTTATGATAATAACCTAAATCCATCTCCACTTCCATCAAAATGGTTTTGAAATCACCATTAATGTGTACGGATGACTAACACCTTGTGACCCAATGTCATTCATTTTTTCAGTAACACCTCTAATGTTGGGACATTATGAGATATTTATTATATATATATATATATATTATTTATGATGTTATTATTATTATATTATTATTATATTACACATACCTTCAGGATTTTTATTTTTTGGGATATGATAATGTCACTCGTGTATACCGAGAACTACCTCCTCTCAATGTGATGTGATTTGTTAATTCTTCAAATGGACTGCAATAATGATGAATTAAATTAAAATATTTGATATATATGACATAAAAGGATTCTTGAATGATAATATATCATTTAACATTATTTTTTTAATCTCAGAAGAAAATGAAAATAACGTTCCTTCATATGTATGGTCTTCCGTCTCCATAATTGGTGTATTTAATTTTCTATCACTAACTCTTATATAATTACTAAATACATATATACTTAATATATAAGATATTTATATCATGGTTAAAATTACGTAAATTTTTAAAATATGATCGAATCAATTGGAACAAAAAAATCAAAACATATATGAAAAACAAAGGGGTTATTACTGGAAAGGTAACTTTAGCATAGATTTTTTTAAAAATAGGTAATAAAAGGTCATAATAAAATCATATATAGTATGATATAAAAACTTTTTTTCATAATATATTTATAATAAAAAATTTCATTTTTTTGGAAAAAATCCCTCAAGGAGTCCTCTCAGTATGTTTTGAGTGTGGTTGTGTTTGTTGACAAAAACAGATAACTACAACTAAGTATGGTTGGTGTTTTCCAAAGATAAGTATTTAAGGTGGCGTAATTTACAAGTGTCATCCAAATTTTTTGGCCTCAAAATTGGAAGTTTGATGTTGGAAAAAGAAGCATTTATTCATCATAGTGAACAGTATGAATAATGATGAAGAAAACTGGAAAAGGGTGAGAACCACGTACCAGAATTCATGGGTCATGTACCATGTTTCGGGAATGGTATGTGGAGCGGTGGTAAGAGTATGCAAGAGAGGTTTGTGAAACCAAAAATGGCTCTCGGTGGAAGGTGGTGTGGTACATGAATAGATTGGCATCAGCAGAGGAGATTGACTGCATAAGAGTGAAGTTCATACGCAGACTGGGTAAGAAGAATGGTTCGCGGATGACTTGTGGTTTGTGGCGGCAGAAGTATCGGTAAGAAGTGAAAGATGAATTGATGATTTGGAAAATCTGGGATTAGAATTTTTTCAGATATCTTTATCTGTATAACAATTTCTAATAACACCGATTACTATGGATATTGAACATCACTAAAAAATATTTTTCTTTGGTAATTCAGAAAAGTTGAAAAGTGGTTCGCACTGAAGGTGTTTGAGGGGATTCTAAAACCAAAAATAAAGTCTAGTATGCAGAGAAGGAAGTCTAGTACGCGTAGAGAGTTATATTATTATACGGAGGAGAAATATTTGGTATGTGAGAGGGAGAATTCCGCAATTAGTATGTAGAGGGAGAGCTCCAGTACACAGAATCGAAGATAGTCCTTGAGCAGAAAATAGTTTGTGGACTGAAGGTGTTTCACAAAAGGGGTTTGCGAAATCTGTACACAGAGGTGGTACACGATTCTGAAGGAAGAAACAGTCAATGAATGAAGGGTGGTTCACTGCAGCAGTAGTGGTACGCGAAGGAGGTGTTCCGCATACCAAACCTGTTACTAAGTACGTGGGGGAGGAGAATGGTTAGGTATTTTTACAAAGAAGTTTGTGAAAGCTTCAAATCAGTTTTCGAAAGTATTTTTCCGAACCCAGTAGTACCCGGAAAGGTGGACTTCATCTGTGGGTGAAAAAGGATATTCTATAGAGCATCTTCTTATAGTTGACGATGCATGAATTCATGAAAATGAAGGAACCTACATGTCCATAAACTGTTTTTGACCTACAAGTTGATAAACTATGAGGGTATTCACTTCCAAGAGAGGTGAGTGAAGGAAGAGGAAGATTGTGACCCTTTCCACCAGTAGTGATCCAAAGAAAGAGGCATATGGAGTGTCACTTGGGAATGCAGGGAGTAGACCCTAAAATTTGTAAAGGTTTTGAACCTGGGCATAGACGATCTTTCCTGAACATTGTACTCATTATTGGTAGTGAGCCTTAGGGAATTTGTTACATCGACACATTATCATTGTATTCTCCTTGGACGTAGCCCAGTGAGGTTGAAACAAGTAAAAAATATTGTTTTCTATTCATGATTTTATATCCATTCATATATTTGTACGTGAGTAAGAGAGAATTGAGTTTTTTTAGAACAAAACAATATCTAAATGACAGAATTTTTTAATCCATTATACCCTTATTCACCCCTACCCCCACCCAACTTAGGGTATTCGAACTAGTGGACCTACTAATTGGTATCAGAGGGAGTGGTTGAAAGTCAATGGTTTTATCTCAAGAAGTATAAATGGAGGTTGTCAATTATAAATGAATTCCGATATTTGAGGGGAAAAATTTCAAAATATGGATGAGTAGAATTCATCACTACTTCTAATCAATATGTATGGATGTCTTCATAGTAGAAATGCGTGGAATATTAGCTGAAATTAATATGGGTGCTTTATCATAATCTCAAAGAAGAGAATTGTATGCTGATTCTGAAGGGATCAATGCATTAGGGGGAGGCCTATCAAATTCAATTTATACGAATGTTATGTCCTATAAAACATCACATGCAATGTAGGAAATTTTTTTTGATCATTTATAATGGTGACACAAAAGAAAAAGAATCAATGTTGTAGGTTCTATGGAATAAATATTAGGATCACAAAATCAATCTCAATGAGACTTTTGATGCATTCTTCGATAGAATAAATATTATTTTGGAAGATAATCAGGGTCTTGGAGAACTCATTGATGTTATAAATATTGTGAAACATATCTTGAGAAATCTTCCACCACTTTTCAATATGAATTTTGAAGTGTTGGAATACAAAGGACCGAAAGAGATGACATTGGATAACCTATAAAGTACCCTTATAGCACATGAAATAAGAAATGATGATAACGATGCAGTGAAAAGGGGGAAGTCTAAAGAAGTGGAATTCAATTCCCTGAAGAATATCTCTATTAAAGATAGTCATGGGGAGGATAATATGGACTATGTCATGTATTTTCTCTCTTCAAATATGAAAATTGGAAAAGGTAATTTCAAAGTTAAACTTCTATTTGCATTTTTTTCGATGCAAAAAGATTGAGAATTTTGCCGCAAAGTGTCCTAAGAAGTTTGGTGATGAGAATGAAGAAAACAATTAATTTTCTCAAAAAAGTATTTGTTAAATGAGAAATGGAGTAGAAGTACTATGATAAGGTTCTTAAAATGAAGAATCTTCTTTCCATAGAAGATGAAAGTTCAAAAGAATCTAAGTTAGTAGAGTTGGAGGACTGTACGAATCATAAAATATATGCTTTGGTGGCATTTTTCAAAAATTCATTAACAAGAGAAGAAATTGATAAAAAAGAAGGAGAAATTGAAGAAGAGTTAATCTTCATGCTTAATTAGAAGATGCCCTCGAAGAAGTAGATATTTTGAGAGATGAAAAAAATAAATCCAAGAAAGTTGTTTGTGAAGAAAAACTCTTTATGTAACAATAGGTAGAAGAGAATTCTGATCTGAATGTAGAAATTAAAAAGATGAGGTCTTCAATCAGAAAACTCTGAGATGGTGGTTGAGTAAAAACTAAAAATTGTAGAATAGAAAATAGAAATTGATAGATTGATTGAAACTGTAAAAGATCAAATCAAACGTATCGAAAAAATAGAAGAGGAAGTCGTCGGTTTGCGAAGAACAATTGATGATCGGGAGAAACATATCATACATACAATAGATAAGATGATATTTGAGTAGAGTGGTCTATCAGAACAGAAGCAACAATCAATTCTGAAAGAAAAGGTGGGTATGGGGGTTGATCTAAAACAAAAATCAGTTATGGTTCAAGAAAGGCCACATGAACACACGATAAGATTGAAGATTGACTTAAGAATGAAGCATAATCAGAATATTCATAGAACCTATGGCACAACAAGTGGTGTATCATTTCTAGATAATAATTTAACTCACATATTATGTTATTGTTGTGGTAAGATGGGAAATTATCAAAATGTATGTTCCATAGAAAAGAGGTACCAAAGGGAACAAGACCAACCGAGGTGGTTGTATAGATCTAAAAATCCCATGACATCATTTGATGGTCATTGTTTCAGGTTTAAAGGACTTGGTAATATGGAATGATATTTCACAATAATAATGCAGAGGAATATGCCAAGGCAGACTGAATTTGTTCATCAAAAGTAGTGAAATGTATCTTTAAGAGAGAAAAATTTCAAAGTCAATTTGTAGCACTTCAGGTTGAAGCTGGATCATCATATACTGAGAAAGATCAATATTATCATTCCATGTCATATATGAAGTAAAATACATGGGTAAAAAACAAATGGGAATACCAGGCAGTGGTTATAGAAATTTCATTTAAGGAAGCAGATCGTATTGGGATACAGATCATTGATAGTGGATGCACTTCCTATATGACAGGAAATAAGGATGTAGTGACCCAAATCAGGTATGAAAAAAAATGTATTGTATGATTTTTTAATGATGAGGGTTTGAAAATTATTGGATCAGGAAATGATATTATTAGAGGAAAAGTCATGAGACGAGTAGATGTCTTGGTTGTTGAGGGGATTAGTCACAGCTTACTTTTTTTAGTCATTTGGGTGAATTGGGACATGCCATATGTCTTTCCGAGAAATTATGGATCATCAAAGAAAATGATGGTTCTTTTTCCATCCAACGGCCCAAAGGCCTTCAATAGTTTTATTATAATAAAAACCCCTTTAAAGGGAAGAATGGGAAAACCCAACAGACTTCATCAACATAAAGACAAAACATGACCTGAAAAAAAAACTGTCACATGAAACACCCCTCCCCAACATGTAATCATGATGAAGCACTCCATCGTTGCAAGGAAAATCAGTAAGCCAGTGTCCTGTGTCAAAGCACAAGCCCGATCCGATGGCTGACGCAGTACCCTATCAGATATCCTAGTTTGAAAAGCTCTGTAAGATGAACCATCATCTCAAAATCCTCCTTAGGGCCTAATCCATATGGTCGAGTCCGGCCATCTTGGATCATCAGCATACATAATATAATATTGAGACAACAAAAACCAAAATCCACCTTCCACAATCCTACTGCCGCTATCAATTTCCAAAATCCACAAATCCAGATTCAAAAATTCAGACAACATTAACCTTCATAGGAAACGAGTACCTCCCTACCTCAAGTCACACACCAAAACACCGTCGAGCTCCACCGAAACCCACCATCAAAACAAGATATTCATGCACTCCCATAAACTCCACAGACACCACTACCACCCTCCTCCACTATTGCATCTCTCCGAGCTGCCTGGAAACCCTGCCACTCGCACCAACCCAAAACCTCCGCTGAACCAAGACACTCGACCGACCTGGAAGGTATATTGGATCTGGAAGCTAGAGAAATGGGAGCTCAGAACCTCCACAACAAGCCATTTCAGAAGATGCGGCAAGGAGAGAACCGGAATCCAAGCATGAAAACAAAGATAATGAAAACCATCACCACAAGAGTATATCCACACCGGAAGACGACCATTGCAAATATACTGAACCAAGCTCGTCGCCACCATCGCTCGAGGAGCCTGCAGATCCACCCAAAGAACTCAGATGAGATGCGGCTGCAACCTCTGACCGCATCAAAACCCCTCTCGACCACATATTCCACCACGACACCAAGGAAACCGAGCCCACCAAAAATGCGAGTCTTCGACGCTACAGAAGCCCATTGTTGGATACAACCCACGACGCTGCCAGAGTACCCACAAACCCTCGAAACCAAAGATCCAAAACCTTGATCATTGCTGAAAGATGAAATCAAACCTCGTTGTTGAAACATCAGGAGAAACACGCCATGATCTCACCGATAACCGAGAAGTAGAGCCGCAGAGAACCGAGAACGGGATGCCGGCAATGAGGAAACCCTAGAACCGTGGAGGTGCCCCTTACGGGTGAATTTTCTGGTGGTGGTTTTTTGTTACAGTGAAAGCATAAAAAAGGTAATCTGTACCTTGTAATTGGAGAATAAGATATGTGATTTCTGTCCAAGGATGAAGAAAACATGTTATGGAATAAGCGTCTGGGACACATAATCCAATGTTACTTGGAAGATATGGTGAAATATGAAGCATCTTGAAATCTCCATAGATTATCATGTGATCTTACTCAAATGTGGGATGCGTGTCAATATGGAATTATCATTAGAAAGACATATAAAAAAAGGATAAAAAGTAAACAATATTGCTTGAGCTAGTACATATTGATGTGTGTGGGCCAATTTTGCTGAGGGATATTGACGGGAGGAGATATTATGTTCACTTCATTGATGACTATAGAATAATGTCATGGGTTTCAATAATCACCCACAAATTTGAAGTGTTTGGTTTCATTATAAGATATCAACGGGAATGTGAAAAGATTCTTGGTTAGAAAATTCATATGATTCAAATAAATAATGGAACTGAGTTCAAAAAGAGCCAAGTGGATGATTATCTTGAAAAAAATGGGAAAAGGAATCAAGTCACATTGGTAAGAACTCCATAATAGAATGGAGTAGTTGAGAGAAGAAATTAGAATGTCAACAACATGGTTAGAATAATTCCCATTGAGAAAGTCCTTCTAGATAAATTTTGGAATGAAGTAGTGATGACAACAGTATACACTTCAAATAGAGATTTACTTTTTTCAAAAGACGAGAAGACTCCATACGAGTTATGGTATGGAAGTAATCCATCATTAATGTACATTCGTATATTCAAAACTAAATTATTTATTCTATATAAGGAGAAATAATGGAAATTTGAATATAGTGGGGATGAAGGGATATTTCTTGGAAACTCAAAGAAGAGAAAAGTGTATAAATGATTCAATAAGCATATGATAACGATATTTGAAATTCATGATGTGAATATAGTATAAAATGAACAAAATAATTAACAAATACCTAATCAGACTCAGGAGTATAGTGATGAAGAGATGAGAAGATCATGAGACTCTCAAGCCCCTGAGATTGATTCGGAAGAAGACTCAGATGATGAGAACAGACTAGTGTCTTCCAAGAGACCAACAAGAAGAGCTGAAAATTGATAGGAATAACATAATTAGTGATCGGACAACACCAGCCCTGATAAGAAGAATGAAGTCTCTACAACAAGCATCGTACTAATCACAAGTGAAGCCTAAAGGCATTGATGAATCAGCTGGATAATGAGAATTGGGTTAAGTAAATGAATGAAGATATTGACCAAATTGTGAAGAATCAAACATGGGAATTTTTTTTGACAATAGAAGACTAGAATTTTATCAGGGCAAAGTGGTTCTTTCACAATAAAATTAATGAAGATGGTGTTATCATTATAAAGAAATAATGAATGGTGTGAAAAGGGTTTTCCCATATAGAGGTTATTGATGTTTATGAGACATTGTCACTTATTTCATGGCTAGAGACAATCAAATTATTCTTGGCCATACTTATGCAGAAAAAGTTGAAAGTTTTCCAGATGGATGTCAAGTCAGCATTTCAAAATGGAATTCTAGGAGAAGAAGTTTACATTGAGAAACTAGATGGTTTTATTATTCATGAAGATGAGAATAGAGTTTGTTGGCTAACGAAGGATTTATATTATTTGAGGTAAGAACCAATAGCATGGAATTTAAGACTTTTATCTGTTTCTAAAAAGATCAGTTTCCAGCATGGAGGAGTTAATTACAATATGTATTTTGACCATGGAAATATTAAAAGGATGATGGTGCCTGTTTATGTTGATAAAATAATCTTTGTGGATCAGATATAGTGAAATGTAGATAGTTTTCTGAATTCATGAAAAGTGAGTTTTAAATGTCAATTATTAGAGAGATATCATTTTTCTTTATCATACAGGTGACACAAGGAAGTAATGGAACTTTTATTTCTCAATATAATTATGCCATGGATGTTTTGAGAATGTTTGGAACGGTTAATTCCAAAGAGATGAAGACTCTGGTAGATACCTGATTGAAACTATCTCATGATTATGAAGGGAATGTTTTTAACATTATAGAATATAGGAAAATCATTGGAAGTTTTTTGTACCTGATAGCGAGATGGAATAATATTGTTTCTCCAACATACCAAGTAGCGAGGTACCAAAGAAATCCTAATGAGAGAAATATTATTGGAGTGAAAATAATTATTCGTTATATCAAGGGCACAATGGATTTTGTCTTACTGTATAATTACATATCTCAGTCTGAGTTATTTGGATATAGAGATACAAATTGGGCCGGTTCACTAAATGATAGGAAATCAACATCCGGAGGTTCCTTTTATCTTGGAAGGTTGTGTATTTCTTGGTTATGCAAGAAACAAAATTACATTTCATTGAGAATAACAGAAGCTGAATAAATTGCGGATACAGAAGCTTGCACACAACTATTATGGATGAAGAAACAACATGAAGATATGGTAATTGAAGTGAAATCTCCTATAGAAATCCACTGTGATAATTCAAGGGATAGAAATCTTACCAAAAATCCAATCAATCACTCATGGAAAAAAAAGAATTGAAATAAAATATCATTTTATCAAGGATAAGGTAGAGCATGGGATTGTGAAGTTTGAATATGTTCCTATAGAACAACAAGTTATAGATATTCATACAAATACCATACCCTAAGAAGCCTTTGAAAGGCGTCGACTGGATCTAGGAGTCCAGTCGACTTCCCACACTTGAAAAAGTGTGGATGTGGGTTCCCCCTCTCTTAAAGGTAGGATGTTTTTTTTTCTAATATGTTTATTTGTGTTATTTACCATTTTGAAGACAACCTTGAAGTTCCCTTCAGGTTCGTTAACAAAGGGGGAGAACGTGTGACAATTCCAGGGGAGAAAAGACATCGAGAGAAGTTGTTAAGTGGAGAAGGGAGATAGGGGGAGTTAAAGCTGACCTGAAGGTGTTCGAGAGAGCTATAATATAGGGGGGTCATTAAATCTGATGATGATAGATGTGATTGATCAATTATTAGATATCTTGACAAATGAGGTTCATGATGAAATAAGTTCAATGGTTTCAGTTATTCAGTATGGTATCAGCAATTGGTGATTATGAATGAAGTGATTCATTGATAAACTTTTCATTATACTCTTATTTATCATTATTATAATGGCTCATGTGGGCTTATAGTGTGTGTTGAGTAATTCCTTGGTCTTAATCTTAATCACATAAATAGAATGTTGGTTGAAGATGGAAGAAGTTTTAATGAGGTGTCAAAATGTGCAAACATTATTATGAGAAGAGTTGTCATTAAACCCAAAGGAGGAGATTGTTGGGAAAAAAATCCCTGGAGGATTAATATCAATATTTTTTGTGTGTGGTTGTGTTTTTTGACAAAGATAGATGACCAAAAATGAGTATGGTTGGTGTTTTCCAAAGACATGATTTTAAAATGGGGCAGTTTACCAGTGTTTTCCCAATTTGTTTGCCTAAAAATCAGGAGTTTGATGTTGGAAAATGAAGGATTTATTCATAGGATTGAACATTATGAAGAATGTTGATGAAAAATGGAAAAGGGTGAGAACTGTGTACCGTAATTTAGGGGACATGTACTATGTTATTAGAATGGTATGCGGAGCGGCAGGAATGGTATATATGCTGGAGTGGTTCGAGAAACTGAAAAGGGTTCGCGGTGGAAGTTGGAGAGGTATGTGAATGGCTTGGTGTCAGTGGAGGAGATTGACTGCATAATATTGAATGTATTGTGCAAACTGGGTATGAATAATGGTTTCTGAACAGCTTTTTGTTCGTCGAAGAAGAAGGATTGGTAAGTAGTGAAGGCTGAATCGAAGATTTGGTAAATCTTGGACTAGTAGTTTTTGCGGATATCTTTTCCAATATTATAATTTCTAATCCAACCGATTACTGTGGATATTGAAAAACATTAGAGAACATATTTTTCTCTGGGAATTCAACTATGTCTGAAAGTGGTTCATACTGAAGGTGTTGGTGGGGATTCTTAACTCGAAAATGAAGTCTGGTACTCAGAGAAAGAAGTCTGGTACACAGAAGGAGTTGTCTCGGTACGTGTAAGAGGAATCTCAAGTACATGAGAGGGTGAATTCCGCAAGTGGTACATAGAGGGGAATCTCTAGTAAACTGAAGCGAAGACAGCATGCGAATAGAGAATAGTTCACAGATGGAGGGTGTTTTGTAGAAGGGGTTTGTGAAATCAATACACAGAGGCGACATGTGATAGAGAAGGAAGAAACAACCGGCAGACGAATGGCAGTTCGTGGAAGTGACAGCGGTATACAGAGAAAGTATTCTGCATACCAAACCTAGTACTCAAAACACTGGAGATGAGAATGGGTTGTGATTTTTAGAAGGAAACTTACGAAAGCTTAAAATAATTTTGGGAAAGTATTTTATGGTACATAGCAGTACCCAAAAAGTGGACTTCATCTATGGGTGAAAAGTGAACTTCAACCGAGCATCTACCTATAGTCGAGGATGTAGGAATTCATTCAAATGAAGGTACCTAAATTTCCATAAACTTTGTTTCACCTACATGTCAATAAACTGTGATTGGATTGTTTTCTAGGAGTAGTGAGAAAATGAAGAGGAATACAATGACCCTTTCGACCGGTAATGATCCAAAGAAATAGGCATAGTGAGTGACCCTTGGGAATGCAGTGAGAAGACCCTAAACTTTGTAAAGGCAGTGAGCCTGCGCATAAAAGATCTATCCCAAACATTTTAATCATTATTGGGATTGAGCCTTAATGAATTTGGTAAATAGGCACATTGGAATTGTGTGATCCTTGGACATAGTCCATTAATGGTGAACCATGTAAAAATCATTGTGTCCGATGCATTATTTTATATCTATTCATATATTGCTACGGGAGGAAGAGAGAATTGAGTTTTGTCTAACCACGAAACATGATCTGAACGAGAGAATGTTTTAATCTGTCATACCCTGATTACCCCCCACCCCCCTCAAGGTATTTGATCAAGTGGACCTAACAATATTTATTATAATGGAGTTTTGAATGTGTATAGAAGAATTCAAGATTTAATATATGTGATTTTTTGTTTGAATTTTACTTCTTTGAAATGTATATTATGTTATGAACCTATATTATTTAATGAGGTGTATATATAGAACTTTTATCATGTAATATTATGAATTTATATATCCACATGATATTTTTGAGTTGCATTCTATGTTATTACTTCATCGGTATTATGAATCAATGATACCAAAGTTCTAATGATTTTATGTTACAATCTCATCGTTTATCAATATTGTGTATGATTATGTTTCCAATGATAAAATATTTTTATACATATCTCAAGAATATCAATAATTTTCATATCCAATGGTTATTCATGATATTATAAAGTAATATTGCCATTTTTCACACATTGATACTAAAAATAGAACCTAATTTTTTTTTTTGAAAATATGACTTTATTTCTCTCGTCTATCAGAAATCAGTTTTCTCTGAAACCCATATTTTATAATGATGCATCCAAAAAACATTTTATATTCTTTAATTATTTTTAAATTAATTTTTACCCATGTTTTACCCATTTACAAAATGTTTTGAAATTAATTTTAATTTCATTTTCCACAAAATCCATATATGTATTTTACTAAAAATATGACTGGATTCATTGTCTTAACATGTACAACATGAAGAAAAATTTATGTTATCCTGAAAATTATTGTCACTGAATCGTCATTTATATGTTTTCAAGGTTATTTTCAAATATAAATATTTTCAAAATGTTTTATGTTTTAAAAAAAAAAATTCAAATTGAAAATGATATTTTCTTCAATAAATTTTTTAAATGGACCTTTAAAATCATTTTCCATCTAATATGAATTTGTTTGATGTTACCTATGACCTAATGAGGATATGATCACGTATAAAATTAATATTATTTCTCTAATTAGTTTGTGATTATGATGGAATAGTGCTTATGAACCCCAACATAATTCCTTTTCCATGGGTAATCTTATAATGAAATGATTATAAAACCAGTCTCCTTTTTATAGGTTATGATATCATGAAATTTTTATTAAACCCATTTCATTTTAGAGGTTATGGTTTTATGAATGTCATATGATCTTTTGGAACGCATAAATATGGGTTATATTATGAGGTGAGTGGGACATATATTTCCCTCCAATGCATTATGAAAGGATTTATGTCTCATGATATAGACAGGAGTGGAATGTGGGAGGAACCCAATACATAATGGTAATTTTTCTACTATAATCTTTATTGTAGTGAATCTTGAAAACTATGATAGTTTTTCTAGTTTCACTAACTATATTGGGCTTCCATCCAACCTGACACATGACATATCCCATGCCATATCCTGACGGCTGCTCCTAATCCCCACAAGTTAGAAACTAGTGTATGGTCATCACGCATTCCATTTGGAATTTCTCTCACCTATAAAAATCAAGAATAAAAAACCCATAATAATAATACCTAATATCATAATAAACATCCATAACCAAAATAAAAACTATCATGAGTTAAACATTTTCATTTTTAACCAAATACCAAAATACCCAAACTAGGAAGGTAACTAACTATACAACCAATAATCCATGAAATAAGATTGTCCAAGCCCTCATTGCACCACCATAAATACCTACTGAAAGATACACCACTAGAAACCAAATCTATCATCACCACCCGAGAATGACTTTCCCTTAACTATGTCAAACATTACAAAGTCTATAAACACTTGATGGTGTATGTGAGGTGTGATCCAAGTTCCCAGTATGATACTAAAAAAAGATTCCATGAAATGGAATTACAAACAAAATTAACAAGGAATTTTTTAAGTAAATGGAGGATATAATTTTAAATTAAAAAATTCATTGAAACTGAAAAGGAAAATAAAGACAATAACAAGTAGAATGGTAAGAATAGCATGAGATAAATAGGCAATCCCTATGGAACATGGGTCAGCTGGGTCCTAGGATTTTCATACTCTTAGAGATCAAACAATATCTTAGGAAATACGACCCTAATTATGCCTTAAAATCCCATCACATGTAAGTTTAGTTAGTGTTGTTATGTCAATTCTATTAGGGATACCATCCTCAACCCCGTTGACTCACCTATCATACAAGAAATAGTATACCCACCTAGATACATGGGACTCCTTTTTTCATAATTCCGTTTCCTATGCCAGATAAATTACATCTTACATAAAAACACCTTCAAAATTAGAAACACACATAGAAAAAAACCATTTTCAATAAAAAAAATCCTTATTAAAAACATACAAACATAAACAATTTTGAAAAACCTAATTCACACCACACACACAATTTATAGAACAGATTTGGAAACAAAATCAAGCATAACAAACTCATTAAAAAATGTAAAAACATGGAACCACCAACATTTTTGTTGGAAAATTCTAGAAAATAGTTGGAAACCACAACCACACTAAAGGGAGACCCTATAATGGGAAGATAAAACCATAACCATGAATATATCTCCCAAAGAATTGTGATTGAACATTTTTTTAGGTAAACATATCAACTAGAGGGAAGATAACCCAATAAATAAAAGGTACAAAACCATGAAGAAAGTAAAAAATAGAAAAAGAGAGTCTTACTTGGTGAGTTATTAAAGGATCCACACCAAAACCGCTAACTGATTGGAGCCCAAGAGAGAAAGGATGAAGGGGAAGGCACACCTAGAGATGGGGTGTCAGAATGGGAAGACTTTAGGGGATTTAGAGGCTAAAATATGGTGGGTAGTTTCAAAAACTCAATATTTTTAATTATTTGGACATATGCAGAGTTTGGCCGCATGGTCTGCCAGACTGTGTGCCCTCTGTACCGCACCTCTATCCAAATGAAAAAGAGGCAACATAGTTTTCCTGAAGGGGGGGCATTCCCATGTTCCTAGTTTTAAACCTCATACATAGAAACTGTCATAGGTTCTTTATTAGATTTCACACCCATGTTCTAGGCTATGAATCATGGAAACCATGGCTATCTAGGTTGCGTGATTTCCATGTGGCTAGAATATGGTTTCTACTAACTGTTCTCCAACCATAAATCGCCTATTTTCTATCCCAAAAATCGTCCATTTTCTCTATAAAACACCTTAATTAAATGAGATAATGATAATACCCATAATAAAGTGTAAAATACTTAAAAGAGAAACCACATATGTGTTGATTTCCCCAAACATGAATAATTTCCACCCTCAAAACATAAAATCAGTATCTAATCAGAGATTAGGTGTGGATACTGCTCCTCCACCCAAGATTTCTTTTCCCATGTATCGTTCTTATCATTCCCATTATACAAATGGATCTGAACTAGTGTTATTTATTTCCTCTGAATCACTTTCACTTTGGAATCTACAATCTTTATTGGTCACTCAATCCTAATCAAGTTGGATTCTAGCTCTAACTCTTCCCAGTTCAGCATGTGATATGGGTCCAAGTAATATTTCTTCAATAGCGGGACATAGAACATTTTTTTAATTAATGTCATATAGGATGAAAAATCTAACAAGTATACAACCTTTCTAACTCTCTCAGAAATCTAAAGTATTCTGACATACCTCAACATCAGCTTTCCTTTCATACCAAGATGACAATGATCTAGGTGAGAGAAAACTTTCAGAAACACATAGTCACGCACTCAAAATTCCAAGGAATGATGCCACAGGTCAGTATAAAAATTATAGTTATTTTTACTATCAATATTAATGTTATAATCTATATAGATTAATCCAACATATTTATTATAATGCTTGGTCTTACAATAGAATTCCCACCCACATCTGTCTGGAACAAAGGTGACTGACACAACAAACATCAAAGCACCTCAAAGGGAGACAATTTTATTGTGGATTGGTGTCTGTTATTATAAAAAAACTCTTCCAATAAAAAGTATTTATCCCTCCATCTTCTGACATTCATAATCCATGCTTGGATAATTTCATAAAATATTTAGTTTTCCTGATCCATTCGACTGTTTATTTGAGGATGGTATATCGTGTGGAGTTTGACCTATGAACCCATTGCCTTTTCAAGGACTTCCCAAAACCATAAGGTGAAATGATGGGTCCTTGTAAAAAATGATTGAATATGTCACATTGTGTAGACTCACAATTTCCTAAACATATAACTTGATCTACTCATCCACCTTGTTTGAACGCCTAATCAGAATGAAATGGGTTGATTTGGTGAGATGTTCAATAACCAAGAAATAATGTTCTTTCCTCATGGCGTAAAAATTAATCAAATGATTAATTCCATAGAGACCTCTTCCACTTCCAGTTAGGAACAGGTAGTCACTGAACCAAACCATAAGGCATATGGTTTTTGCCTTTAACTTTTGGAAATCATAACACCTTGATAAATTGTCTTTCATATCATTCCTCATACCTAACCGCCATTACTATAAATACATTTCTTAAAGCATCTTGGTGGTATCAGGATAAATTATGCACTGAGACCGGTGGTTTTCATGCATAATAACCTTTTTCAATGACAATGGAACCACTGGGTGACCATTATAACAAAGAACTCTCTCGTGAGAAAATGACCAGCCACTGGAAACCTCCCTACTATTTTGAATCAACATTTAATTATTACATAGATCATCCCTAGTCTGTACTTACCAAGAAATATCCAAAAGTGAGGGCGCTGACTAAACACTGGCCATGAATAGGACTCCAATATTTTCTTTTGTTTCCTGGTGCATCTAGGAAAAACCCCCATTAAAGTATTCTCATTATTTGAACATTTAAAGGTTTACATTGGAACATTAATACTCAAATAATCATCGACCACATTACATTTTCCTTTGGTATGGAGGACATTAAAATAGAACCCTTTAAGTTTTAAGTTCTCATATCAGTGTGAATCACTTATTGACTCCCTCCCCCTCTCATTGATTCGAACTAATCTGGGTACTTCAATTCGTATCGGAGGTATTCTCACATCAAATAGATCTAAGGTAGTCTTTAGAAAGTTATTATTTTAGGAAATGAGTGAGAAACTTAAAAAAATAGATTTTTTCCAAGTCTCAGAAGAATAGGAAGAAGAAACAGGCACGGAAGCTGAAGAAGAATCTTACTGCTAGTAGAGAGACACGTTAAAGTAAAGGTAATCTGGAAGGTACAACATGAAATAATTATTTTTATTATTACTCTTATGATGAATCATGATCAAGCTATTATGATGATAGATCTGTTAGTGATCTTCATTCTGCACTCAAAGAAAACCTAAATAATATTCCCAGAGAAGTGGAAATACAAATTTATACAAGTATCAAAGTTATTCAACATGAAAAATTATAGTTGTAATAATATGTTGATGCCATGAAAGGGGAATTGGATAAATGGGTGGTCATATGCAACACCCTCACAACACTTGTGGAATCCAAGGAAGAAACAATATCTCTTTACAATGAAATATTTGCTGAAGTTGCTGAAAAATTGCAAGAAAGTATTTATGAGAAATAATTATTTTATATTGTATTTTTAAAAGCATTCCATGCATTTGAAAAACTGCACAAAGTATCTATGGTTGTCAAATTTTCTCAAATGAAAGGAAATGATAAAAATGTAAAAGTGATTGAAATTTCTTTGCAAGAATTAAAAAATGTGCATGAATAACGATTGATAAATCTGAAAGATAATTAGGAAAGTAATTTGCGATCAGTTGAGGATGAGAAGAAATCTCTCAACATAAAGTGTTTAGAGCAGGAGGTGAAATTGAAGAATCAGTAATCACCCCAATATGGAACTTACCATGAAACTATAAGAATAGATTTTATCATTGAAGCTTTCAATGAGGATAATGATTACAAAATGAGTACTATATCGTCCTATAATCCAATGGAAACATCCTCTAAGAAGAAGGTATCTGATAAACTAGTTATTTCTATTTCTAGTAATGTAGTTCCATCTGAAAGTACATGTTCAAAGAGTGAAATACAATTATAGAAACAAAAAAGCATAGAATCTATCCAGAAAAATGCTATATGAAAAATAATAAGATTTATTGGCTACTGTTGTTATTGTTGGATGTTTGGAAATCAGTCCAATAATTTATGGAATAATTTTCTAGTGTTTGAAAAAATATGGAAGGCCTACGTTCAGGTAAATAGGATGTGGAGAAATGAATAAACATAAAAAAAATGATACATTCATAGATGAATAGGAATATGCCTATCAAGAATAGATTTGAATATCTTTAAGGATTATGTGATAATTTCAATAGGAGTGGTGAAAGTTATTATGAGTGCTAGTTTAGTCCAACCATAAATAATGTATATGTTAATAAGAAAAAAAGGAAACAAAAAATAAATAAGAAAGGAATAATAGTTAAAATGTCTTCCATTGGGAATAGGAAAAAACAATAATGTCAAGATAACTATGAAAGAAACAACTCCCAAGATGAATTTTGAGTTAGACTCCAAGAATTTCATCTCAAAAAAGAAAAGATTCTATACTATGTAAAGAGAGTTCATACCATGGATTATTTAAAATAATCTATGGAAATTAATGGAATCAAGATAAACATACAAAGATAATAAATATAAAAAAAGGATTGATTGATGAAATTCCTATATATGTTTTTTATAAGTTTCCTTAGAAAGGTAACTAGAAAGAATTTAAGAATCCATGTGAAAGCTCCAAGATAGAAAATGTTAATGTGTTTTTAGTTATATGGCCTAATCAATTGTAAATTTCTAGAGAAGTACAGAAACCCTAAGATGAAGTACTAGCTAAAGATAAATCAAATGGGAAACAGATGATTTCACATGAATATGGATTCAAATTTAATGAGAGGTGGTCAACACATGACAACTCAAGTATCTCACAAGTACTATGTGGAAGGTGAAAGCCACATGGACATAATACAAAAAAATATATGACTATTTTTCCAGCTCAAATTGAGATGTGGAAAATAACAAACCATGCACTAATTGAAGATACTTAACTACTAGAAGAAGTAAGGACAAACAATCCACACAACATTAAGGTGAATGGAATAAAAGGATCTATGCTGACAGTGAATGTTCAAAATGGAAAATTGAAAGGAGACACAAGCATTAAGTGTACCAGATACATTATAGCTACAATTAATGGAGTTCTTAGGTTGAGATAATTTTTTTAGCCTTGTTGATCCAATTAACAAGCTCACATAGGTTCTATATTATTCCCGTATATTTTTGTAGTATATATGTGCCAACATTTCATGGAATTTAAGGTGAAGTTCATTCTCAATATGAGAATTGAATGAAAAAATTGAATAACAACAATTTAGACTCATTATTCATGATTTTATGATTACTTGAAATGTTCCAATATAGAAAATTATCAACATGAATATCTTAAATATTATTTGATGATATTTTCCATCCTGTTAAAACTAAGGTATTTCACCCCTTGAGGGGGAGAAAATTTGAAAGAGATGATATCAAGGAATATGTAATGGAAAATATTGAAATTTATATCATCTCAAGAAGTTGAAACCTGAGGTATTACAATCACACTTTCATCCATTATTCTTAATTGTATTTATCATGTCCATAACGGGAGGGTGCTTTATAGATGGCATGATGGGATTAAGAGGGGAGATTTATCTTTTCACTGGAACTTTTTAATATTTTAGGTGTATTATGTGTATTATTTAGCATTTCATTGATAAATATGTCTATCTACAATCCCTTGGTTAATAATTGATACACTCTGAGAATGATTTCACATGTATAGTTGTTTATGGAATGCATTGAAACCCTTGGTTATGCCTCTCTTGTTTTCTGCACCTAGTTAGCCCAAGTAGACTTAGAGTTGATTAACTAAAGGCACTTTTCTAAGTGAACCGTGTGACATCATCCCTCTCTTATAGATATTCAATAATATATTCTTTAAAGGGAAGAGAACATGTTTTTGAACACCCCACAAAAACATTAAATTTGGCTACCAATATGGGGTAGAAAGGATTGACATAAATTTTGACCTATACAAAGTGTTCTTAGGTGATATTGACAAAAAAATACAAAGGGGGGATTATTTTGCATAGTTTTTCAGTTTTTTCAATATGGTGTCACTATGTGTATGGAAAAGTAATTATTGATGTTGTGATCATGATTGAAGTGGTGATTATTAATGTAATTTTTTTTATTCAGTAAAGAGCCCAATTTGATTATGATGATGTTTTTTCTCAACTAATGGCACTTTGAGAACTACTATTTGACATTGGATGCCATGCATGATCATTATCTATAGCAATTCAGATGATTGATTAAATTAATCCATTGTTCCAAGACAAGTTCCAATGAAGGAATATTTGTTACAAATTTTGAATAAGACCATGCAATACTATATTTCATGATTCATTTGGAATATCCATACACAATTTTCTGATTGGATAAAGTGTCTGAGAAAATTTTGTTGATCTTAAATAATTAAGAGCGGTGCAGAAAATAATAGAAGAAGAGGATTTTTGGTTGAGGATAAGGATGAATGGAATTATAAGTGAGGTTAATTTCATTTTGAACTCCATTATATGCGTACTTTGCTTTTTATAAGTGATTATAGTTGGTTTATACAAAAAAAATTGGACTGGGACAGCCAACTAGCCAGCCATTCGGGGAAGTAGCTCACACCACAGAGTGGCCAGCTGAGCATGACCCCAGCCAGCCAGCCAGTATGGATTGGCTGAAGATGAGGTGTGCATGGGGAACACTAGAGTTATTCCATATGGGTTCATGAGAGATCTAGTGGAGTGCCACCATGTGGGGTGGCACAGTGGAAGGAAGCATAGAGTGGGTGCAGAGCGCGTCCTCATGGAGAACATGGTATGGGGTGATACTGTGGAGGTAGGAAAAGTAATTTGTCAATGGGTCGAGGTAGATTATATTTAAACCACACCAAATCCACATCTCCATTTAAATTTGGGAAGGCTTTTAAAAAACATAGATGTAATCAAGATTATCCATCTAATCACATGCCATATCTTGGTAGCACATTGCATCCACATCCAGCAATGTACTCCGAGCCGTCCATCCATCCCATGCCACATCTGTTTTAACTAGGACCATTTGATGAGCCTCCACACTGTGTTGTCTTCAACCTCTTATCCCCCTGATGCCACGTCTCGCCAGAGATGAAGCCTCTGTATAACCATAGCACAACCACACCTCCCGAATCTCACTTCCGACCATCATTTATGCTCGAATTAAATTCATGAGCCTCATATAGACAACACGAAACCATCCATGAAATTCCATCTTCATGCATGAAATGTAAAATGAGAAACTCGTGATTAGATGAGGCAAACTAAGTTTCCAAAGGCCATGTCATAGAGCTCAGGCATTCAAGGAGGTGATTTCCATGTGTTCATAAACACATACACATTTGGTGTTCATGTGAAATGAAGATCCTGCATTGAAGTTAAAAAAACTGAAATATGCAAAAGATATCTATTTGTGTTTGAATGTTTCAAAGCCTAAGATCTCATATATTCAACAAAATGATTCTCACTTCATATCACAAGGAATTTGAATGCGTAAAAGGCTATGATCCTCGATATAAAAGGATAAGCATCTATCCTATTGAAGGTGCCACGATTCGCATTTCATTGTGTCTTCATGTTTCTAAAAAATAGAGCACTCCATAATCATCTCTATACATGAAGCAAAAATGTGTTCTGCAAGCATTCAATAAGTTCAATGCACTCTTAAAACATCCTTTCGAATAAGGGAAGACTGCACTCTCTCTATGTGAGGTAAACCATATACAAATGATAGTTTTATCAAATCATCTTTGTTCCTCATGAATAAACTGGTTTGTGAAACCAAATATGGATATTGTGTTGCACCTCCCCTATTTAGGTGACACATACAGAAGCACAAAGACTCTTTGGTTTGTTTATTTGATTGAGATATCCATGATAACCCTTTTCCTGAATATGAGGAACATGTTCTCTTATGGTTTTCAGGATGAATAACAGTTGTGAACAATTTGGTTTCACAAAAGAATAAGAGAACCATTATTTTTTACACATTATTGATATACTGTTTGTAAGGGATCATGTTTATTAAAGAAGGTGTTTCCATGGGGAAATGAAGTACACACATGCAAGAACAAATGCACCCTATTTGAATAAACCCAATGAATCATGTGTTTGCACAGAATGGTGGAAGGTGAATACATGGTTCACATGCATTAAGATAGTCCAAAGGTGGTGTGTGTGTGTGCATGTGACGAAAGATTAAGAAAGAAGGAGAACTCATCCAAAGGTTTACACCGATATTTATTTGAATAATAACACACATAAACCCTAAACACAACCAAACCAAGTGAAAATAAAATAAATAGAGATAAAAAATAAAGAAGAGGAATATTGTGTGTGCACTAAAAATACATAGTGGAAACTGAGTTGCACCAAGAAGGGAGTA
This sequence comes from Viscum album, assembly GCA_963277665.1. Classification (NCBI taxonomy): domain Eukaryota; kingdom Viridiplantae; phylum Streptophyta; class Magnoliopsida; order Santalales; family Viscaceae; genus Viscum; species Viscum album. The sequence goes on along the minus strand of OY728135.1, from coordinate 1,058,142,055 downwards.
AATGAACTTGAATAAAAAACTGATAATGAACTCAAATTAAAAGGAACAAGTGTGTGTGTACAAGAAACAAAAGAAGAAGGAATTGAATGTGTGCATTTTGAGAGAAGAACTAAGTGGACAGTACAAATATGATACACACACATTGAACCTAATATATCGATACAAGTGAATATTGTGTGTTCGGACATACAAGAATCATAATATACATACATGAAATCATGCATGTTCAAATGAATGTTTCAGAAGGCTTTGAGATACCTAAGACAATATGTATTTAATTCCAATAAACCCATGCATGAATTGAATAAGCCTTGAGACTGAAGCTGGGTAGAGTTAAACAACATCTAATAACTAATGTGATAGTGATTCAGTATTAAAGACATAAAGAACTAACATAGTGCAAGATCATTGTTGACTATAAATATTATTGAATAAGTTGTGTGCATCATTGGTACCCAAAAAATCAAGGTTGGGTCTTTATAAAAAGAAGAAATAATTTCCCAATCATTGTTGAACTGAGGAGTAATTAGAGAAAGGTGATCAGAATTATTGAGCACGGCCAACAGACCTACCAAAAGGATGTTGAAGATTATTAAAGAGATACACAGGCAAGTTTAATTCAACAAGATCATGGGGAAAGAGAATTATATCATCTATAATGAATAAAAATTTCATAAATAAAGAAGATGATCATGTGACTCGAGAGATAGAAGAAATCTGTGTGATTAAGGGAGGAGAAGAAGTATTTAGTGGGACTCTGAATCAGGCTGGTGGACTTTGGAAACATGGTGGGATATAGTATAAAGACCCTCATATGGACTCAGCAGAGATACAATGGAACTATGTATTTACCAATGTAATTTTTGATAATATTTTATTGTAGACTCTATGTTGGGGAGAATAACCTACACAGTAAGGAGTTCGTCTTTGTACCAAACCTTGTAAATCCTTGTGTTCAGTGTCATTACATTTAAAGTATCATTCAAGATAATTATGAGAGACACAAGAAGAGTGGATTGATTCTTTAAACACATATATAGGTTTAATTGAAAATAATCAATTTGTAAAAGGTTTAAAGAGATCACTAATTCACCCTCTCCCCTATCAGTGATTGGACTTGGCAACTTTGTTTGCTCTCAACCTATGTGGGTTCATCGTGTTTTATTACATGCATAAAAATTTAATTTCATTCATGTGTTCATGATATCCATATGAATCACATGCATTTAATTCGAGCATCAATGATGGATGGAAGGACGATACTAGAGGTGCGGTTATGCTCTGGTTGTACAATGGCTTCATCTCTGGTGAGTTGTGGCATTGGGATGACAGAAGGATGAAGATGATGTGGTGTGGAGGATCATCGAATAGTCCTATTTCAAACATATTTGGAGTTGGATAGATAGATGGCTCAGATTTCATCGTAGGATGCAGATGAAATGTGTGACCGAGATCTCACATGCGATTAGATGGATGGTCGCAATTGTGTCTATGATTTTAAAAATCCATCCCACGTTGAAATGGATATGTGGCTTCAGTGTGGTTTAAATATAAATCTACCTAAACACATTTCTAGATTATTCATCCTCCCTCCACGGTACCACCATTCACCATGTTCTCTATGTGGGAGTGATCTGTGATCAATCTATGCTCCCTGTCTCTATGCCGCCTCACACAGTGGAGATCCACTAGCTCTCCCATTCGCCCCTGTGGGTGCGCTTCAGTGTGCCCCATGTGCACCTAGTCGTCGGTCAGTTCATGTTGGCTGGATAGATGAGGTCAAACTCAACCTCCAACTCTAACATGTGAGCCACTTCACCAACTGGATGGCTGGTTGGCTTTCAAAGTCCAATTTTTTTATAAACCCATTATAAACACTTATTAAAACAAATGTTTTCATATAATGGAGTTCAACATGAAATTCACCACACTTATAATTCTATTAATATTTATCCTCAACCAACAACCCTCTTCTTATTCTTTCTTTTCCGCACCACTCTTACACATTTAAGATCAAAAAACTTCTAAAACACATTATCCAATAAGAAACTAGTGGATGGATATTCCAAAGGCATCATGAAAAATATTATTTCATGGTATTCTTCAAATATTGTAACAAATATTCCTTTATTAACACATGTCTTAGAACATAGGATCAGTTAAATAAATCTTCTAAATTTCTATAGAGAATGATCAAGAATTTCATCCAATATCAAATAGTAATTATCCAAATTATATTAGTTGTGGAACAACTTCATTATAATCAAAGTGGATATTTACTGGATCAAAAACATTACTTTAAGCATCACCACTTCAATCGGGATCAAAACATAAATCATTACCTTTCCATACACATATTGAATCCTTACTGACAATAAATTCAACAATATTATCAACGAAGGTACTTAACCCGATGGTACTTTCTCATTTTTAGATATTTTAGGAAAAAAATATTGGCCAAAATATTATTATCCAAGTACACTAAAAATTTATCCCGGAATATACTGTGATTAAAATCTTTAAGACATTCATCATTGCTAACAAATCTATTTCATGGGTTGGTTAATTCTTTTTATGTGGCCGGATTGGGCATGAACCATACACCATCACATGGTCATCATGTATCAACACACACAAAAAACCTATACCTGAAGTGTCATATTAGACGATTTATCCCTTTCCATATTTTGGTAAGATCAAAATATGGGTTGTGGATAACCTCCACTTAGGCACCTCAAAAGACATTTGATAATCAGAGCTCTATTCAAACCTTACCACTTTCTAGGTAACTGCAGTCATGGGTGAAGCAAGCTGAGAGAAATCCCAAAAAACCTGCCTATAATAAATATCCAGGACCAAAATCTACGGATCTCAAATACATTTCATGGTTTCTCCTATGAAATCACTTCTAAGATCTTCTCAAGGTCCACCAAAACCCCATGTTTTGAAATCGTGTGTCCAAAAAATTTAACTTCCTATTCCATAAGGTACACTTGGAGAGAATAGCATAAATGCGGTGATCTCAAAGTGTTCCTAGCATGACCCTCAGGTGTCTCTTATTCTATTCCTCAGTCTCAGATTAGATTAGGATATCATAAACCATGATGAATGAGTCAAGATACTGAAAAAATATCTAGTTTATAAGATCCATGAATACAACTGGAGAATTCATCATCAAGAATGATATGTCAAAATACTCAAAGTGGTCATACCTATATCAGAAGGCATTCGTAGGAACATCGGCCTCTCTAACCCTGGCCTGATAACACCCATATTGAATTTCACCCTTAGAGAACCACCTTGACCCGTTGATCTGATCGAAAATGCCATTAGTGCGGGGAAAGGTTTGTTTGTTCTTGATCATTACCATATTCAACTTCCAGTAGTCGATACATAATGAGAGATATTCATAATACTTTTTAGAAAATAGAACTATTTATGGCCAAGGTGAGATACTAGGGAGAATGAATCCTTTGGATACCATATTTTCCATATTTATCATTAATTCACTCAACTTGGTGGGGGCCATAATATATGAGGGAAGAGATATAAACAATTTTCTCAACACCAAATTGATGGTAAGCTCTACATCCCACATTGTATGACAAGATAAGATATAATCTAGAACTATCTTTGTATACTCATCCACCATATGAGGTAATCCATCCTAAAAATACTGTCGTCATCCTCCAACATGGGAAATAAGATCTAAAAAATAAGATTTACCATCTTCAGAAGTGGAGGACTAGCATGCCCTAACTGGGGATCCCACTTACCTAGGAAACCTTGGGTACTCCCAGAAGGTTCTACAAAGAACACTCTTATGTGATAAAAATTAATGTGTGTAATGAAATTAACCATCCAATACATTCCAGTGATCATGTGAAAGATGTCCATTTCCATAAACATGAAATCCCATTACAGACAGGCCCTTGATGGAGTGAGGGCACATGATGGAGACCTGAAACCCAACCATATCTTCTTTCCAACTGGTGTCAAAAACTACATCATATAATACATAAGTTTGATTGGAAATTTAAACAATTAAATGAAATATTTAAAATAAGAAATGCCAAACAATGAAAAAACTATGGAAGATTAAATATAAATGGTAGAAAAAACTATTGTAAGACCTACATCCAACTCCTTTGGTGAATGATCCCTAGCATAAAGTTTCTATATCTCTATGAAATCATATGGTAGAGTACTAACCAAAGGGTCTACCATGATCTTACTCTACCCATACAAGGATCCAACATTTCCACCATGCCTAAAAAATGAGGACACATGGCCCTTGATACCCCTGACTGAGCTGAACGACTAATTGCATCATGAACCTACACAACTCGATGTTTTAATATAGCTCATAAATAACCACTAAAAATGACCTAAGAACCCATATTTATTTCAATTTCTTTGTGGTTTTGGAAATTCTACACATATGTAACATAACCATCAACACCGATAGTTTGAAATAAACCCATCAATTGTGGTAGTTGATGTAGGAGGTTAGGATAGGTGGCCTGGGCTACCATAAACCTTCTTCTACTTCTCATCACATTTCCTTTTATTTCCATATGAACCACCTTTTCCATGGACCACTGCAAAAACTACCCTAAAGAAACCTGACTTTCTGGTGAGATCAATCTACACCATTACGGCTCGGTCAATTATCTTAACATATCTCTTCAGCTTGAACAAGAAGTTATGGGACCAAATTTCAATCCTTTATACTAGTTCAAAAAAATGATCCTTTAACTGGTCATTGGAAACCATATTGGGTGAAAGACATACTAACTTAGAAAAGCAGTCAACATATTCCAACATAGTCCAATCCCTTCTGATAGAGATTTATAAACTCTCGGGTCTTTTAAAAACCCAAGTTTTTAGGGTAATACTACTCATTGAATACATATTTTATGTCCTTCAAGAATATCTACTCATGCTTCCCAGCATGAACCATTGAGTCCCACAACCAGCAACTAGTCCCTTCCAACATGAACAAAACACATTTTCCTTTGATTAACTCAAGAGTATCAAGAAACCCAAAGAATATGTCAATATTATCAATTCAATCATATGCCTCTTGGGGATCCGTACTTCTCTAGAATAATGGGGGATTGTTTTTAAGAAAGGCCTGATGTTTTTCCTTTTTCCAAAACTGGTTCGTATTCCTTACTATGATAAGGACTATATCCCTCTCCCTAATATAATGCTTAGACATTCCTAACCATCATCTTCACTGATATCTAACCAACTATTGAGGGAGGAATCTCTTAGTCCTATTCTCACTACCACATAAGAAGTCTCTAGTGACGGATGATACTACATGAATTCACAAACACAGGGGAAACCATAAATAAACCATCCAGAAATATTTTTAGCAATAACAACAACAACAAAACACCACTAAAAACACACAAAAAGCTTAATAACAAGTCAATACACTCCAAGAACCAAAAACCCTGATATTCCTAGTTTTAATATATCAATACTCTCTAAAAAATTAACCCAAAGAAAGGATAAAACCTTGCTATAATACCATTTTTTTAGCAAACAAGTCCATCCTTCCATATAACCTAACACCCGACCAGGTAGGTGTCATGTCCTTAAGGGTGTTTTCGATACCCACAATTTGGAAACTAGTTCCTGGTAATCAAGAATAACATTTTGTAATTATTTTTCCTATAATAATAAATCATAAACCACCCAAAATAATAATACATCATATCATCATAAACATTAATAACTAAAAAAATAACTATCATGAGTTAAACATTTAGATTTTCAACCAAAATCAAAAATACAAAAATAGTGAAGGTAACCAACTATACAACGAAGATTCCATGTAACAATAAGAAAAATACATCATTCCACCACTACCAAAACCTTCAAAAATAGGAACCACTAGTAATTTTATCCATCATAACCAACACAGAACAACATTACATCACATGGTTCAAATATAAAAAGGTCTATATACACCAAGGAGCTTATATAGGTTGTGATCAATGTTCCCAGAAGGATACCACCAAAAGATATTCCATGAGATGAAACTATAAAAAACTTTAACATGTGATTTTTTAAGAAAATGGAGTATACAATTATAAAATAAAATATGATTTGAAATTAAAAAGGATTGTAAAGGAAATATCAAGATAAATGTTAAGCATAGTATGAGAACCAAGAAAAATACCTAAGGCACTAGGGTTAGTGAGGTATTATTATCCTCATACTCTCAGTGATAAAACCATCTCATGGTGGCAATGACCCTACTCGATCCTCCAAACCCCATTACATGTATTTTTAGTTACTGCAGTTAAATAAATTATATTAGAGACATCGGGCCACAACCCTACTGACTCACCCATTGTACTAGACCTAGTCTTCATAGTAAGATACCTTGGATTCCCATGTTATCAATTCCATTTCATATTTCACATGAACCACCTATTAAATAAATACAATATCAAAATGTGAAAAATACATTAAAAACTACCATTTTCAATAGGAAATCCTTATTAAAATTTACACACACTAAAACCATTTAAAACCATGATAATCACCACCCAAAAATTATAGAACTCATTTATAATTAAAATAAATAATATGAAACTCATCGAACACTATCATATCATGGAACCACAATCCTATTGCTCAGAAACTTTCAAAAACTGGTTGGGAACAACAACTACACCAAAGGGAGACCCAAAAATGGAAATAGAAAAACAAATCCATCAATATATCACCTAAAAAATAAATATTGAATCCCATTTGGTTCAACCTATCTACTTGAAATAATATATCTCATGATGGAAGGTGGAAGTGACCAATAATAATAAATAAAATATGATAGGAGAGACATACATGATGTGTTCTTGAAGGATCCTAAACAAAACCACAAAGAGATTAAATCCCAATGGAGCAAGGAAGAAGGGGTAGTCATGCCTAGGGTTGGTTAGTCCGAATATAGTGAATTAAGGGTGATTTGGGGTTTAAAATAGGGAGGATAACTTAGATGATTCAACATTTTTAATGATCTCATAGTTTTTATGGTTTGGCTATACATGTTGTACGAAACTGTGCAAAGCATGTGACACCTCTATCCAAAGGAGAAAGAGTCTACATAGTTTTAGTACAGTCGGGTGGTGAGAGGAACTCCCTTATTAATAAACATTATCCTCATATAGATAAACATTTCTAGGCACATGGTTCTCCTACATTCTTGTGCACTAAGTCATTCCACCTGGATTGTGGGTATGTGCAGGGCACACAGTATCCACCGAGATGGTGCACAATTTTTACTAACCATTTCCAATCATGTTCCTCCTTATTTCTACCCCAAAAAATCTCCACTTTCTCCAAAATCTCTTGAGAAATCCCTAATACAATGTTAATAAAATAAATAAAGGAGAAAATTCCTCAAAACAATTTCAGATGCAATATGGAGTGAACCATTCCCACAATGATAGCCTTAGTAGTGAGATTTTACAACCATGGAAATTATTTTATATTATTATCTGTATTAAATGAATTCTATGACTTATGATAATGTTTTTATCTCATGGAACATGTTATTTTATTTCCTTGTGATTTATTTTTTATGAACGTCCAATATTTATTCCACGAATCAAGATAATGATCATGATATGTGGGGACAGTTTTCAAATTTTATAATCATGTTCTCATTCCCTTATGTTCAAGTTACTTTTTTATCTCCCTTGTTTACCCTTATAGAACAACTGAGATCATCCTTTATTTTGTTTTCTTTCCCTAGGTTATGATGAAATGTATTACATATGATATGTCTAAGAAGAGTTCTAGTCATAAAGATCATTGTGGGTGATGATGTTGTTTACCTATAGAATATTTTTGTGCATTCATTTTTCCAATGATAAGAAACTATTACGGTTCCCAAGTGTGTTTTTGTGTAATGTGATGAATATTCCAAAAAATAATATGTAACATCTATTTTTGATAAGCCTAGGACACTATTTTTATTATCAGATAAATGTCTTAGTTAACCTTTGGAAACTAGGATGAGAATACCTTAGTGATGTACTTAATGAAATGTCTAAGGATAAGTCTATGGTTGATTCAAGGTATATGAAATTGTCCTTGAATTTTGGTAAAGGATAGATCAAGTGGTTTATGAGAAATCACATCTCTATCGGGATACTACATGTAGATTTGGCTCAGGAACATAGGTATATAAGAGTAATTACTCAAAAAAAATTGACCATTAAGATGGAAGATATCATCACCTAGTGAATGAAAATGTGAATTTATGCACATCTGATTTGACACTCATATGATATATTCTCTAGAAATTAACAAATTATTGACAAACTATCTTGATGGATTTAAATTGATTATGACTATGAATGGACTAAGATAAACCTAATGTGTCATATATTAAATAAGGTATCATTATTCAAATGCCCTATAAGTGATTTTTCATGATTATGTAGTTCCCCATAATGATTATTATTTCTTACACTATGTTTTTTGTTTTAGTCAATGGTTAGAACCTGAGGGAACCGTGTTACTTTTAGGTGTGATGGAAAAAGAAATAATTTTCCTCTTGAGAATCCATATTCAATGGGAGATATAATTAAATATCTCAATAATAAGATCACAATACTTTCTCAATCGATGATTCATTATGGAATTCCAAAAAAAGGAGGGAACAATATTTTATTTGTGTCCTTCATGAGGTAGTGTCCACCTTCCTTTAGGGTGTATTTTATTTTACTGGTTTTTTAAATACTGGAGAAACACCATTTGAGGATATTCTATATTCTCTAGTGTGTGGTATATGAAAAATTAATCTTGGAAGTACATTTTTTGAAATGTGAAGTGGATAAATGGAGTAATCTTATCAATAATACAGTCCTACAAGATGAAATTGACTCCCTGGATTGGGACATGTTCAAGAACATATATTTCAATAAGTAATTTCTTTATATTACTCATATGAAGGTGATGAAGGATTTCCTTGACATAAATCACAAATATTATAAATCCATTAGAACATATTAAAAAATATTACAAGACTTTTGTGGTATGCTTCTGGTATTATCATCCTACCTGAAATTAAGGTTTATCAATTCATCAATGGCTCAAAAACATTCTATGAAATGAACTATCCATATAAGACTTCAGTAGCTATGAATATATTGTTTGATGTGCTATCAAGGAGTAATTGGATTTTTAAGTTATGTATCAATATCATGGTTTTGATAATAAGAGAAAAATGGAATTTAATGGAAAATCTAATTCCATGGAGAGAAGAAGATGATCTTCCCTTTATGATCAAAGTGTATGAATAATCATGGAGGAAGTTTTCTTAAAGATACTAGTAAACTTTTTAAGTGAGAAAGGTATGGCCTTCGAGTAAGTGATTACTAAAGTGATTGGAAGAAGATAGTTAATGATCAAAATAAAGAGAAAATCATCCCAAAATACATCACACATAGTCAAGTTTTTCAAATGCAAGGAGATCAAGAATTGTTCTAACCAATGAAAAAAATCCAAAGGGTAATGATGATGATAGATATCACCAACCACTTGAGCCCCTAGAAAAACAAAAATATAATGTGATCACTATCTATGATGAGGGGCGTGATAAAAACATGGTGAAAGGCACACTTACCATCCACTCTAGAAATTATAATGTCTTATTTGACTCCGGATCTACCCATTATTTCATATATGAGGAATTTTATAAGGGTCCCAATATTCCATCAAAACTATTGTATGCATAATTAAATGTAAAAACCCATAATGGTTCAATGATCACATATCATGTCTATGGTTCATATCCAGTTGATGTTGGCATAAATAGTCTTCCCGTAAGTCTTTTTGTTCTTCATAAGGTTTAATTTTGATGATATATTTACCATTAATTGGATTTCTATGAATAAACCCCACATCAACTATCTAGGAAGAAAAATCATGTTTTATATTCCAAAAAAATATTATAATATTCTATCAATGTTTTGATTAGTAAGAACATATGATGGAGATCACACCCATTGTATGTGTCCTAATTCCCATTTATAAGGGGTGTTAATCTCATATGGTTAGGGAGAAAATTGACATCAATCATATTACTATTGTGTTGGAAATTATTGATATATTTTCAGAATAGTTTTATTAGCTTACACCAAAACCTGAAGTTTAGTTTTCAATAGAACTCCGGATTGGTTCCATACCAATTTCAAAGAATCCCTACATATTGTCCTTAATTAATTTAATTTAATCAGCCTACTCTGTCACCTTCAATAACACTTATTCTTTTTCATAAAAATAAAATGTATTAGTGAAACTATGAATTGATTATTGGGAGATGAAAAACATCACAATTAAGTACACTCGTCTATATATTTATTACTTGTTTGGTCAACTACATAGCACTCAATACATTTCAATGATTGACCTTCATTCTGGATATTATCAGTTGAGGTTCAACAAAGGGGATATACCAAAGATGTAATTCCTTACCAGGTAAATAAATTATGAATATATAATAATTCTATTTATTATTAATAATTCCACAATTAACTTCTTAGATTTAATGAGGAGGGTCTTTAGATATTACCGTGATTAGTTTTTGGTAGTCATCATATATGATATTATTATTTCTAAATAGAGCATATAAGAGAATGAAACCCACTTGAGAATACTAAAAACCTAAGGAAGGAGAATATATATGAAAGATTTAAAAATTGTGAATTTTGACTATAAAGGGTTTCATTTTTTGTTTATATAATCCCAAGATATGGTATATCGATAGATCCATCAAATTTGGAGGCTATTGAATGATGGACTATAACAGCCATAGTGACTAAGATCTGTATTTCTATTAGTTTAGATAAATGTTATTGATGGTTTGTGAAAAAATTATCATGACTATCTAATCCACTAACCAAATTAATTCACAATGGTGACAAGTTCCTCAAGATAGATGAATGTGATAAAAAATCCAAGGAACTACAGATCAAATTTGTTCGAACACTTGTGCTCAAATTACCCCACAGTATAGAAGGTTTTTTAATATACAGTTATGATTCCAAGAAGGTTTTTGGGATCTGTTCTTATACATAATGGCATAAATATAACTTAGGCCTCTAGATAATTGACAGTTCGTGGTAAAAATTTCCTAACACTTAATTTGGATTTATCTATAGTAATTTTTTCGTTGAATATATGGAAGAGTTATATTTATAGAGAAAAGTGTTAGATATATGCTGATCAACAAATTTTGAAGTATATTTTCACACAAAAGGATTTTAATATGAACCAAATAAGATGGTTATAGGTAATTAAAGATTATTAATTGTCAACACATTACCACTATGGGATAGAGAACAAGGTGTTTGATGCATTTAGTCAAAATGATCATTCTATCATATCCATGATGAGGATTAGATAAGATATGATATTTATGGATTTGAAAAGGATGGATCTAGAAATACTAAAGAAAGGGGAAAATCGTATCTTTCTCAATAGAAATATCAACCATTAATCTAATTAAATATTAATGAGGTGCAGAAGGAAGTTTCGGAGATAAAAAAGAAGGATATAAATTTTCCCGAGTTTATACTTGATCATTATGGAATGATAAGGCTCAAGAAACTGTTTAATCATTCCATTCAAACATGATTTTAAGAATGGGTTATTAAATTTATCTCATGGTTCTTAATTCTCTATTCATCTAAGAAGTAAAAATATGTGTATAGATTTGAATGACTATTTTCGGTTAGGTGGAATGATGAGAGATATCATAGTGGTTTTAGATCAGTTCATGGTATTTTAGAAAGTTAAGTATGATAGAAAAAGTTCTATAGGAATGTTATATCTATTACCCTTACTAGAATGAAATTGGGAAAACATCACCATGGATTTTTTCATTATAATCTCCTAAATGTAAAAAGGGAATAATTTTATATGGGTTGTAGTCGACTACCATACGATGTCAACAAACTTCATATCTATCAGAGGAGACTTATCTCTGGATCAAATTTTTAGGATATACATGAAGGATGTGGTAAGGTTTCATGGATTACTGAGATCTATTGTGTCGGATTTAGATATGATGTTTTCCACAAATTTATGTAAAATATTCATTAATGTATTGATAAGAAGTTGTGTTTCACTACTGTGTATCATCCATAGTCATATGCTTAATTTAAGAGAATAAATCAAACAATGGAATATATATTGAGGTTTAGTTTTTTAATTTAAATGTTGGTTTGGATAAACACCTTCATTTAGTTTATTTTTCATACAAAAAAATATTTTACTATATAATTAATATGTTTCCTTATGGATCCCTCTATGAAATGAAATATAGAGCTCTAACTTTCTATAATAAAGTTGGATAAAGAAAACTATTGGGACCTTAGATAGCTATATAAATGATATATAAGGATAGAGACATTCCACAACATGTCAAGGAAGCTCAGAATTAGTAGAAAAATTATGGTGACAATCACCATTGTGATCTAGAATATGAATTTTTTCATAAAGTGATTCTAATAATTTCTCTATGGAATAATTTTATCAGATTTGGGATGAAAGTGAAACTAGTCCTTTGTTATATCATTCCCTATGAAATTATTAATCATATAAAGACCGAAACATATCACTTGGAACTTCTTCCAAACCTCTCTCAAGTACAAAATGTGTTCTATGTATCTCTTTTGAGGAAGTACATATATGTCTCCTCAAATGTACTAAACTCAGAGTTCATTCCATTAGAGGAAGACCTTTCTTATGTGGAAAAACATGTGGAGGTTCTTGATTATACATATAATTTTCTATAAAGAAATACCAATCACATGGTCATAGTTATATGGGGAAATGAAAAAATTGAGAAAGCTACTAGGGAACTAGATAATATGATGATGAAAAATTATCACAATTTTTTTATATCAGAATGACGAATTTCAATGAAAAAAAGTGCTTTATGGGGTGTAGAATGTGAGACACCAGGTTTTTTTAATTAATTTTTTCTATCAAATAATTTAAATATATTTTATAACTTGCATTACATGAAATACTATGTTATTCTTATGCGACATGCAAAATTGGGTTAGCTTGTGCTACACATGACACTAAGTTTTAACATGGTCATGATATATTATTAATATAGTTATTTAAATGTGATAATTATAACCAACCCATAAAAAATATTGATATGAATAGTAATAAATATTTTTTAAATATTTGTTTTAATTATATTATTTAGATAGAACATATTGATAAAAAATATACTTAATTTTTTAAAAATTCTTTATATGATTCTAAAATACAATTTTGTTAAAAAAATATTTTTACTTGTTTTTGTGAACAATAATAAAATTAATTTTTCACACTTTTAGAAAATTCATTTAATAAAATAAACTTTTTTTTGAAATAATCATTTCAAAATCATTATAGGCTGAATGTTTGGGTTGTTTCTTTTGAAAATTCACAATTCTAATGAATAGTAAGAAATGCATAATTTTAATAGAAATATACCTTATCAATTAATTAATATATAAAGTTAAATTATATTCTAAAATTTTTTTAAAGAAAAATTAGTTCAATAATAAATCCATTAATCATATTTATTTTATTTGAATCAATTTTATATTGAATTTTCATATATAAACTATACAATCTTTTGATCATTTTCTGATTAAAACCCCATCTTTCTCATCATGACTATGAGATTAATTTTAAAAATTTTGTTATGATTATATGAATAGAATTTTTAAAAAATTATTCCATATGTGTAATCATAATAATTTATATAATTTAATAATTTCAATATTATTTCTGACCACAATTATTACTGAAAACTGTTTAAAGTTAATTACCATGATTAAGGGAAAAATGGGGTTTTCCATGTTGCACGCACTTGTGTAAAAATTAAACTTACACAAAAAAATTAATTTTAGTTTAATAAATTAGATTTAATATTTAAAATAATTATTTTTAAATTATAAAATATGTCTCTTTTTATTTTGTTCCTAAAGGATAAATTCCCTAGGTTAAAAAACTATATGTAGTTGTGAAAATTAAAATCTAAAATTAAGTAAAATATAAAGTCTAAGGAATTACATGATTAAAAAAAGTGATTTTTATGGTGGAGGTGTGTTATGAAAAAATAATTCTTCCCCTCTATTATTTATAAATTTTGGAATGACATAAGGTTAGAGTTACCTCCCATTATTGAACACTTCTTGGTATTTAGAAAAATGCCACTCCTCCTCAATCATAAAAGGCAACCCCTCTACATTATTCTTCACTTCAAGAAACCATTTTGATTCTGCCAACCCATAACAAAATTATGTCCCAAATTCACTCACAACGTCTTAAAACCTTTATTTTTTAGATAAATCCATTAAAGGAAGTCTTTTCATGCAAACCTATAGAGGATAACCAAATAAGAGGTAATGTTCATCAATGATGTTTTTTATTTTAATTATTCCTCCAACTATTTAAATTATTATTAAAAAATATTGATACAAGATAGTTAATTTCTTCTATATACTGATATTTTATATGTTATGGGCATGAAAAAAAACCTTTTACACTTCTATAAAATGTGTTATGAAGTAATCATTAGTGTATATAGCAGAATACCACAACACGAATTGATATTATTATTTTTTCCAAAACCAACTCACACAGTTATAAATAATGAATTTTTTTTGTTTATATATAATTTTTACAATATTATTATTCTTATTTAATTATAAAATCAGACATATTTTCATTCTCTCCATTTTATTAGAATATGATAATGTCACTAATGTGTATGGTGGACTACCGCCTCGTGAGGAAATGTGATTCACCCATGCTTTACATGGAAGCTAATAAGTATAGGTTTAATGTGTATATGTGATATATATGAAATAAAAATTATTTTTTAATGGTAATATATCAATGAAATTTCATTATTTTAATCCAAAAAATGTAAACATCATTCATTCATATGAATGGTCTACAGTCTCCATTCATTTCATTTAATATCAATAAATTTTATGGATTATACTAAATATATGTATATTTTATTTATATTATATTAATATAATTGTTAAAATTATGGAGATTATTAAACCTTGATCAAATTTATATGGCCAAAAATAATATATCAAAATATATACAAAAAAGTGGTTATTACCCAAAAAGATACATTAACATGGAATTGATAACAAACAAAGTAATCATAAGATTATATCTATATGATATATATATATATATATATTATTCAATATATGTATAATAAAATTATATTTATTATACATGAGGTTTTAACAAGTAGGATGGAATTCAATACGTAAGGTAAAGTATTTTTATCTCAATTTACCTTTTTTGAGTTGTACGTTGTATTATAAACCAATATTATATGATTATGTTTTCATACAGCCAATTTTATATGTAATATCATGATTTTATTTGTCCTCCTAGTATTTTATGTTACATCTTACGTTATTCCTTCACGTTCCTTATGACTCAAAGATACCAAAGTGATAACAATTTTATGTTACATTTTCATCATTTATCATGATTGTTTATGACTAAGTTTCCATTGATAAAATCATGTAAACCATATCTAAAGAAACACATGATTTTTTTATTGTATTTATTCATGATTTTTTAAATTAATAGTACAATTTTACACTATTTTGTACTAAAAATAATTGATAAAATGTTTTAATTAAAATATGACTTTATTTCTCTCTTTGGTCGAAAATCTATTTTCTCCCAAAACCATGTTCTCTTAAAATGCTTCAAAAATGTTTTATGATTCACCTAGTATTTCAAAACATCATTTTACCCCTATTTTACCTTTTTGAAAAATGTTTTGAATTGAATTTTCATGTCATTGCTCAAACAATTCCTATTTTACTTTTACCAAAAACGTGAAACAAATAATGGTCTTAACATGTACAATATGAACAAAACTTACTATTTTCATGGACATTATATTATAATAATCATATTTTATACATTCTAAAGGTGAATTAAAAAAACAATTTTCAAATTTTTTTTGTTTTTTAAAACAGTTTTTAAAATAGGAAATCCTATTTTCTAAATAAATTCTTTAAATAATCATTGAAAATCATTTTCCATGTAAGATGAAATTTTTTTAAGTTACCTATTCATTACTGGGGATATGATACAAGGATACCACTATTATTATTTATCCTAATGGTTTTTTATGATAAAATGATGTTTATGAAACCAATTTCTCTTCCATGGGTTATACTATGATAAAAAAAATTTGAAACCTGATTCATTTCAATGAGTTATCCTATGATGAAATGATTATGAATACTGTCACTTTTCCATAGTTTATGAGAAGTTGAAATGTTTTTGAGACCTATTTCATTAAATGGATTATGATATTATAAATTTTTTATAATCTTATGGAACTTATAATTGTGGTTTTCATTATGATAAATGTGGGACCTATATCTCCCACCAATGTATTGGGTAATTATTTATATCTCATAAGATAGATGGGGCTATATTGGGGAGTCCACCAGGTTATGCTATGAACATTTTCCATTATAATGGTCTTGGGATTGAACCCAGACTACTATCATTATTTTCGGAGTGAACCAAAAGAACTGTTATTTCCATGGCAGTGATACTTGATTACTATGAAAATGTTTTTCTATTCTTAGGCATATTCCATAACTCCATATCTTATTCCAATGTTATTCTATCATGGAACATGTTTTTTTATTATATGATGATCTTATAGATTTAAAATAATTACTTAATGACTCAATATTTTGATATTGACATGTTGGGTATGATTTTTAAATGTTATGTTGATGTTATCATACCCCTATATTCATGTTATGCTTATGTATCTCCCAAATTTACCCTTACAAGGCATCTAAGCTCACAATTCATATGTTTTCTTTCCCAAAGTTATGAATAAATTATTTACATATTATATGTCTAATAAGGGTACTGGTTATGAATATCATAATAGTATATGATGTTGTTTACATATGGATTAGTTGTTTGTGTTTCCATGTTTTCAAAGACACTAAACCATTATGCTCCTCCAATATGTATTTGTGTAATGTAATTAGTATTCATAAAAAATGATTTAGTATCTACATTTTATAATCTTGGTCACTATACCTTCTACATTAGATAATTTCACTGATGATCTATGTCAACATATAATATTTGGTGTTTTAATGTATATTGAATTGTAAAATACTTATTATGTTCCTTTTATAAAAAATAAATATTCATGAATATTTTGTAGACAATATAGAATTTTAATTAATTACTAAGAACAAAAATGTTGTAAATATGAATGAAGAGTTTTATGGAATTTAGAATATGTTGAATGGTTTTTATATTATATAAATGGATAATAAAATCTATATCATTTATAATAATAAGGTAATGCTTTATTCTAACACCACTTACCAATGACATTTTCACCAATAACATATAAATGAGAAACCCATTTGAATACTCCATTGTGATGGATTTTTTGAATCATTAGATAATGAATCATATAATAACTATTAATATTATTTTTTGGGGAAAGTCAAAAAAGAAAATTTTAATGGAAGTGGTGAAAGTTCTAGTGAACTATTCGATCGTATACATGGTAATGTAAGTTTACCAACGATTACTCAAAAAAGTGTTGGTTTTTAGATACTTCATAACCTTTAACATTTAATTTAATATGTGTGGTTATATGTTTCTAATGATAACCAATTTTAAACTTTTGAAAATTTAATAGTGTATCAAAAAAATGTATAGATTCAACTTAAAAAAGTATTTAAATTATCCTATAAGACTAGAGTAGTAAATACTTGATCTTTGAATTAGCTGACCATTTGAGATATTGTGGAATGTTTTTGACAACTCTCTCTTCTTAGAACACCACAATGGAATGGTGTGTAATGAACCAAACATTCATTAATGTAAATACCTCTGGATCTAATTAAATATCCCATTATGTAAAATTTTTATATAAAATGTCAAATTATTTTGTTTTATGTTAAGAATTGTGATCATTTCTAATACAGTCATTGAACAGTGATCACATGATTAGTATAAATTTAGGGCTTTAACAAATCCCATTTAATTAGAAAAAGGAAGTGATGGCCTCATCCACTAGACGTGGCCTATATGAATCCCATTTTTCAGATTTCGGAGAAGAGGTGGCATCATTGGGATTTGATCTTGACCAAGACCAATCTGAACTTCATCATGTCATGCTTGAATGGAACCGTCTACGGGAGAAGTGGAAGTCGATAGAAATCACCACACGTGCAATGTTATCTGAGCCACCCCAAGAGTCGATCACCATCGTGCACCTTACCCTTAGGTCTTATGCAACTGTATTAAGGGTTTATGTAACAATTCCCTAGTACTATGTTTATGAACATTATTTTTTATATAATAATGAATATACATTCATTTTATTATTGGTACCTTGTAAATAGTTTTTAAAACAAAAATAGTGTTTTTAGTTAATATTCATCTAAGAAATATATATTGATGATTTAAGGGATTTTTAATTAAATATTATTTTAATAAAATTTTTATTATTAGTAAATTAATTTTTATTAAATATAAATGGTCGTATAATCTTATGAATGCAATCCTAATTTTTATTAATGTTTGGAAGCCATTTTTGTCAAAAACTGTGATTTTTTTATAAATGTCATTTTTTATTTTGAAAGTGAAAATTAACATATTTAGAAAATTATTTGGATAAAATAAATATTATTTTTGGAATCAGGATGTCGATATTATCCAATGTTTAATTTTTCATAATTTTCTGAGACTGTCAAATTTTTGGGTAAAATTAAATACCTTTTAAATATATTATGTGCTTTACGACATCATAATGACCCAATAGTGATGTAATAAAATACTATAAGCCTTATGTTCTTACAGAATATGTTTTACCATTAAAATAATGTGATTTTGGGTTCTTTTTATTTATTTTACAAATCATTAATGGATCTTCAAGAATTTTTAAACATCATGTCTTTTTAAATTGTTTTCCTTAAGAGTGTGACTCACCTCCACATAAGAAAACCCATTATTTTAAGACGTTCAGACTTAGGAATTATAAAATATTGTTTTACACTTCCCTTTTCCAAAAACCATGGGCAAAAACCATGGGTTGGTTTGTGGTTTGAATTAGTTTAATGTGAGGGTACCAAACCTAAATAATAAAGAATTCCCTCACCTTTCCTATATAAACCCACCCAATCCCCCACTTCCTTCTCACTAAAAGCCTTTGGGGTTCGTCCAAAATCTTACCTCCTCTATCTATAATACTCTCAAGGTTCCCCAAGCTCCCAAAAAGGGTGATTCTATGACCCCTATTTCCAAATGTATGGAAAGAAGCAACCTGGAAATTGAAGGAAGGGGGAGAGAAAATTCATTAGGTGTGGAAGAGAAGGGAACCTAGCTATTAATTATAGGAAAGAAAAACATGATTCTATGACAGAAGAGAGAAATGCTCTGTTTGACTCTCAATTCATTGTTCATTGCTACAACTACAAAGAACTAGGGTAGCTTGCAAATCAGTTCCCTAAGCCAAGGGTTTTTTGAGGCAACCAAAAACCCCCAAGGCAATATGGGTGAGCTTTTTCCATCACTTCTGCCGAAGTGAACCCTGACAATGATGTGGTTACAAGTATTCTATTTATTCACTCAATAATAGCGAACTTACTTTTTTATTTAGGTTCTACGCATTCTTTTGTATCTCGAATGTTTAGTTGAACAATCTCAGCACTACCACAAATCATGGAAGTAAAGATGTTGGTGAGTACAAAAAATGGGGAAATCATTGTGTCCCATGAATATAACTCCACCCCTATCATAATATATGGATTTTAATTTCCAGAGGACCTCTTCATACTCCCTCTAGTAGAATTTGATAAAATCCTTGGCATGAATTGTCTTTCCTTATATATATCCAACCTAAATTATCTTGAGAGGCAAATCACTCTCCATGTGAAGAATCGACCCCCGATTCTTTATAAGTGCAAGGAGGAAGATGAACCTTATTTAGCTCCATCATCTCATGTGTGGATATTACATCCCTATAATCATGTTTATCTGGCATAGGTGATTGAGTCTAAGGAGGCAACCATTCTAGAAGGCATTCCTATTGTGAGGGAATTCGCTGATGTGTTTCTTGAGGAATTGTTTAGTCTTCCTCATATAAGAGATTTTGAATTCTGAATTGAACATATACCTGGGGTGTTTATAATATCCAAGACTCTATATAGAATGGTTTTTGTGGAGCTTGAGGAGCTAAAGAAATAATTACAATAGAATCTGGATAAAGGGTTTATATGCCCAAGTGCTTCACCATGGGGTGCACCAGTCCTCTTTGTCAAGAAGAAAGACGGGTCAATGTGCCTTTGCATCGATTATCGTGAGGTTAACAAAATCACGATATAGAACAAGTATCCTATCCCATTAATAGATGACTTGTTTGACCAGCTTCATGGAGCACAATACTTCTCCAAGGTGGATTTGAGGTCGGGATATTATCAAGTAAGGGTGAAGAAGGAAGATATCCCCAAGATTTCTTTTTGTATAAGATAAGGGCACTATGAATTCATAGTAATTCCTTTAAGACTAACTAATGCTCCATAAATAATCATGTACTTGATTAATAGAGTCTTTAGAGATTTCCTAGAAAAATTTGTGGTAGTCTTTGTAGATGATATTCTAATATACTCCAAAACCAAGGAGGATCATGAGGAGAATTTAACAACTATACTAGAGACCTCGGTGAAGGAGAAGATCTATGAATATTATAGATATTGTGAGTTCTAGTTGAAGGAGGTCTCATTCTTGGGTCATATCATCACAAGCAATGGGATATCTATGGATCCCTCAAAAACAGATGTAACTGAGGTATGGTCGAGGCCAACAACATTAATAGATATTCATAGCTTCTTGGGGTTAGTTAAATATTATCAATGATTTGTGAGAAATTTCTCACGATTTTACAACCCTCTTACAAAGCTAACTCGGAAGGGAGTAAAGTTTTCTTGGAGTGATAAATGCGAAGAAATCTTCAAAGAGTTGAAAATAAGGCTTGTCACTATGCTCGTGCTCACTTTACCAACAAGTGGTGAACTTTTTATGGTATTCATTGATGCTTTGAAGAAGGGATTGGGATGTGTGTTAATGAAAAATGAAAAACTAATTGCATATTCTTGAAGGAAATTGAATGTTCATGAACAGAACTATCCAACACATGACCTTCAGTTGGCTATAATGATCTTCACATTGAAAATTTGGTGGCATTATCTCTTTGGGGATTTGTGTGAAATATATACGGACCACCAATGTCTCAAGTATATATTCACATAGAAAGAGTTTAACATGTTCCAATGAAGATGGTTAGAGACAATCAAAGAATATGAATGCTCAATCCATTACCACCCTGGGAAAGAGAACAAGGTGGAAGAATCCCTAAGTAGAAAGGACCCAGCAATTCTATCATTTATGATAATTGACAGGGATCCAATCTTCTTAGATTTAATAAATATGGACATAAGAATCAAAAAGAAGGGAACATCATCAATCCTTTCACAAATTATTTCTCAACTATCACTTTTCAAAAGGTTAATGGATGCATAAAAGGATGACATGGGAATTCAAGAAAAAGTGGAAGATATCGGAAAAGGGAAATCCTAAGAGTTTATTATTAATGAAGAAAGAATTGTAAGATTTGGGAAAAGAATATGTGTTCCATCAAGTCCGAAGCTAAAGAAGGAACTTTTGGATGATGCACATAGTTTAGATTTCTCTATTCACCCAGGAAACACAAAGATGTATCGAGATCTCTGAGAGAATTATTGGTGGGATAATATGAAGAAGGGGATTTCTAAATATACATCAAAGTGACTGGTGTGTCAGCAAGTGAAGGTATAGAGGAATAAGTATAAGGGGATGATACAACCATTGCCCATACTAGAATGTAAATGAGATAACAACACCATAGACTTTGTCACCAGAATTCTAAAGTCATCCAAAGGTAGCAATGAAATATGGGTTGTTATGGATCGTCTTACAATAGCCTCACACTACATTGATATCCGGGAGGATTTATTATTTGATCAACTGGCACATATATATATATCGGGTAAGTGGTAAGGCATCATTGGGTACCACTATCTAGTATGTCTGATCGAGATCCAAGATTCACTTCTATGTTTTGGAAGAGTCATAAACATGATTATAGGAAAGAAAAACATGATTCTATGAAAGAAGAGAGGAATGCTCTATTTGACTCTCAATTCATTGTTCATTGCTACAACTACAAATAACTAGGGTAGCTTGCAAATCAGTTCCCTATGCCAAGGGTTTTTTGAGGCAACCAAAAACCTCCAAGGAAATATGGGTGAGCTTTTTTCCATCACTTCTACCGAAGTGAACCCTGACAATGATGTGGTTACAGGTATGCTATTTATTCACTCAATAATAGCGAACTTACTTTTTGATTTAGGTTCTACGCATTCTTTTGTATCTCGAATTTTTAGTTGAACAATATCAGCACTACCACAAATCATGGAAGTAAATATGTTGGTGAGTACAGAAAATGGGGAAATCCTTGTGTCCCATGAATATAACTCCACCCCTATCATAATATATGGATTTTAATTTCCAGAGGACCTCTTCATACTCCCTCTAGTATAATTTGATAAAATCCTTGGCATGAATTGTCTTTCCTTATATATAGCCAACATAAATTATCTTGAGAGGCAAATCACTCTCCATGTGAAGAATCGACCCCTGATTCTATATAAGTGCAAGGAGGAAGATGAACCTTATTTAGCTCCATCATCTCATGTGTTGATATTACATCCCTATAATCATGTTTATATGGCATAGATGATTGAGTCTAAGGAGGCAACCATTCTAGAAGACATTCCTATTGTGAGGGAATTCTCTGATGTGTTTCTCGAGGAATTGTTTAGTCTTCCTCCTATAAGAGATTTTGAATTCTCAATTGAACATATACCGGGGGTGTTTACAATATCCAAGACTCTATATAGAATGGTTTTTGTGGAGCTTGAGGAGCTAAAGAAACAATTACAATAGAATATGGATAAAGGGTTTATATGCCCAAGTGCTTCACCATGGGGTGAACCAGTCCTCTTTGTCAAGAAGAAAGACGGGTCAATGTTCCTTTGCATCGATTATCGTGATCTTAACAAAATCACGATATAGAAAAAGTATCCTATCCCATGAATAGATGACTTGTTCGACCAGCTTCATGGAGCACAATACTTCTCCAAGGTGTATTTACAGTCGGGATATTATCAAGTAAGGGTGAAGAAGGAAGATATCCCCAAGATTTCTTTTTGTATAAGATAAGGGCACAATGAATTCATAGTAATTCCTTTAAGACTAACTAATGCTCCATAAATAATCATGTACTTGATGAATAGAGTCTTTAGAGATTTCCTAGAAAAATTTGTGGTAGTCTTTGTAGATGATATTCTAATATACTCCAAAACCAAGGAGGATCATGAGGATAATTTAACAACTATACTAGAGACCTCGGTGAAGGATAAGATCTATGAATATTATAGATATTGTGAGTTCTAGTTGAAGGAGGTCTCATTCTTGGGTCATATCATCACAAGCAATGGGATATCTATGGATCCCTCAAAAACAGATGTAATTGAGGTATGGTCGAGGCCAACAACATTAATAGATATTCGTAGCTTCTTGGGGTTAGTTGAATATTATCAATGATTTGTGAGAAATTTCTCACGATTTTACAACCCTCTTACAAAGCTAACTCGGAAGGGAGTAAAGTTTTCTTGGAGTGATAAATGCGAAGAAATCTTCAAAGAGTTGAAAAGAAGTCTTGTCACTATGCTCGTGCTCACTTTACCCACAAGTGGTGAACTTTTTATGGTATTCATTGATGCTTTGAAGAAGGGATTGGGATGTGTGTTAATGAAAAATGACAAATTCATTGCATATTCTTGAAGGAAATTGAATGTTCATGAATAGAACTATCCAACACATGACCTTCAGTTGGCTGTAGTGATCTTCACATTGAAAATTTGGTGGCATTATCTCTTTGGGGATTTGTGTGAAATATATACGGACCACCAATGTCTCAAGTATATATTCACACAGAAATAGTTTAACATGTTCCAATGAAGATGGTTAGAGACAATCAAAGAATATGAATGCTCAATCCATTACCACCCTGGGAAAGAGAACAAGGTGGAAGATTCCCTAAGTAGAAAGGACCCAGCAATTCTATCATTTATGATAATTGAAAGGGATCCAATCTTCTTAGATTTAATAAATATGGACATAGGAATCATAAAGAAGGGAACATCATCAATCCTTTCACAAATTCTTGCTCAACTATCACTTTTCAAAAGGTTAATGGATGCATAAAAGGATGACATGGGAATTCAAGAAAAAGTGGAAGATATCAGAAAAGGGAAATCATAAGAGTTTATTATTAATGAAGAAAGAATTGTAAGATTTGGGAAAAGAATATGTGTTCCATCATGTCCGAAGCTAAAGAAGGAACTTTTGGACGATTCACATAGTTTAGATTTCTCTATTCACCCAGGAAACACAAAGATGTATCAAGATCTCTGAGAGAATTATTGGTGGGATAATATGAAGAAGGAGATTTCTAAATATACATCAACGTGACTGGTGTGTCAGCAAGTGAAGGTATAGAGGAATAAGTATAAGGGGATGATGCAACCATTTCCCATACTAGAATGTAAATGAGATAACAACACCATAGACTTTGTCACCAGAATTCTAAAGTCATCCAAAGGTAGCAATGAAATATGGGTTGTTATGGATCGTCTTACAATGGCCGCACACTTCATTGATATCCGGGAGGATTTATTATTGGATCAACTGGAACATATATATATCGGGTAAGTGGTAAGGCATCATTGGGTACCACTATCTATTATGTCTGATCGAGATCCAAGATTCACCTCTATGTTTTGGAAGAGTCATAAACATGCTCTGAATACTAAACTAAACTTTAGTATGGCCTATCATCCTCAAACTGATGGCCAATCCAAGAGGACTATTCAAACACTTGAGGACATATGGAGAGCGTTCTCAATGGACATTAAAGGAGGATGGGATCAGCATATTCTTTTGGTTGAGTTATCTTATAATAACAATTTCTACTCGAGCATCAAAATGGCACCATATGAAGCCCTTTATGGGAAAAGGTGAAGGACACCGGTATGTTGGGATGAGGTCAATGAGCGTAAGCAGCTTGGACCATAAATGGTTTAAGAAATGGTGTAGAAGGTTAAAACCATTCATCAACATATCAAAGAATCCCAGAGTTGACAAAAGAGTTATGCAGATAACCATCGACGAGACCTTGAGTTTAATGTTGGAGACATGGTATTTCTAGGAATATCTCTATGGAAGAAGGTCATGAGGTTTGGAAAGAAATGGAAGTTAAGTCCAAGGTACATCGGCCCCTTTGAGTTTATTGATCATGTCGGGGTTGTGTCCTATCGACTAGCAGTTCCACCTACTCTGGCCAAGGTACATGATGTCTTTCATTTCTCCCTCTTATAGAAGTACATACCGGACCCTTCACATGTACTCTCTTTAGATGTGGTATAGTTAGAGTGATGATCTTTCTTATGAGGAGAAACCAGTGAAGATCTTATAACGTAGAGAAAAAATTCTAAAAAATAATACAATTCCCCTCATCAAGGTGTTGTGGAAAAACCACAAGTTTGAAGAAGTAATGTGGGAATCAGAGGAAATGATGAAACAAAGTTACCCACATCCGTTTGAGTGTGGGAAAATAAAATTTTAATGGAGATATTATTTAAGTGGGAAAGATTGTAATGACCCAAACTTTTATTAATGGAAGTCCCTCTTGATCTAATTAAATGCCACTTTATGTAAAATGTTTATATAAAATGTCAACTTATTTGGTTTTATGTTAAGAATTGTGACCATTGCTAATATAGCTATTGAATAGTTATCACATGATTAGTATAAATATAGGACTTAAACAAATCCAATTTACTCAGACAAAGGATGTGATGGCCTCATCCAGTAGATGTTCCCCATATGAAGCACATTTGTCTGATCTCAGAAAAGAGGTGGCATCATTGGACTTCGCTAATGACCAAGCCCAATCTAAGCTTCATCATTTCAAACTCAAATGGAACCATCTACGGGGTAAGAGGTAGTTGATAGAAATCACCACGCACGCAATGTTATCTTAGCCACCCCAAGAGTATATCACCATCTCGCACCATACCCTAAGGTATTATGTGGATGTTTCAAGGGGTTATGTAACAAATCCCAATTACTATGGTTACGTACATTATATTTGTATATAATAATGAATATACTTTCATTTTATTGTTGTTACCTTGTCAATAGTTTTTAAAGCACAAATAGTGTTTTTAGTTAATATTCAACTAAGAAATATATTTTGATGAATTAATGGATTTTAAAATTAAATAATATTTTAATAAAATATTATCATTATTATTATTAGTAAATTAATTTTTTAAAATTTAAATGATCGTATAATTTTATGAATGCGATCCTAATTTTTATAAATGTTTGAAATCCATTTTTGTTAAAACCCATGAATTTTCGATAAATATCATTTTTTATTTCAAAAGTGAAAATTAACATATATAGAAAATTATTTAGATAAAATAAATATTATTTTTGGAATCCAGATTTCTAAATTATCCAATGGTGAATTTTTCATAATTTTCTGAGACAGTCAAATTTTTGGGTAAAAATTAAATACCTTTTACATATATAGTGTGTTTTATGACATCATAATGATCAAACAGTGATGTAATAAAATACTATAAGCCTTATGTTCGGAAAAAATTTGTTTCACCATTAAAATAATGTGATTTTCGGTTTGTTTGACTTATTTTACAAAGCATTAATGGATCCTTCAAGACTTATTAAACATCTTGTCTTTTTAAATTGTTTTCCTTGGGAGTGTGACTCACCTCCACATAAGCAACACTATTATTTTAAGAATTTCGGACTTTGGAATTATAAAATATTGTTTTACACTTCCATTTTCCAAAAACCATGGTTAAAAACCATGTGCTGGTTTGTGGTTTAGATTAGTTTAGTGTGAGGGTCCCAAACCTAAATAATAAAGAATTCCCTCACCTTTCCTATATAAACCCACCCAAGCTCCCACCTAATCCTCATTAAACGCCTTTGGAGATCATCCAACCTTTTCCCTACTCTCTCTATAATCTTCCCCATGTGCCGCAAGATCCTAATAATCCTCTATTAAGCCTCTCTCAAGCTTTTGGAAGCATACATCAATGTAAGGATTTTTCTTCCTTTCTCATTTTATTTCAAAAAATTTTAATGTTGTTATTCCATTTTAATTTCAATTATAAATGTTAGGGTATTGTTTCTCACCTCCCCCATACTTCCCTATTTATTTTTGAATGATGGGAGACCCCTTTTTCTCTCATTAAATGCCTCCCATGTACACCTATTACTATGCCGAAATTCCGAAAGGAATTTCTCTCTCCTCTTTTACATTCAAGAAATTATTTTGTATCACGACTCTAAATTCCATTAAAATTATTGGGAAATGTATCTATATGACCCTCTTACTGTAAATTTCATGTAAATATGATGATACACCCCTTTCTCTCCCATCAACCATTTTTATTAATTCTTACATCATGTCGTTACGCTACCGAAATTACACCGATTTTCCAAGTCAATGTCATTGTGTAGTGAATATCATGACCATTTATCTATCAAGGGTATTCACCGTTATGCACATTTAATTTTTAATTATAATTTTTCATGTATTAAGTCCACATTAATTTATCATGGAATAAATGATTATGTTTTATGAATCCATGTTATATGATCCGTGTGGCACACTTATGCATGAATTGATATGTTTAAGAAGGGTGGACCCTTATAGTGATTCAATGAATTGGGTAAAGTATAGTATCATTATACGTCATGTGCAATGGGTGTTTACTTATGAAAATTTAATTGCAACGAGGTTTTACTCAAGTTTCATGTGCAATGATAATTTACTCATGCTTTATGTGCAATGAACCTTTGCTCATGCTAATTCCATGTTAAGTGTTGTTTCCACATTTCCATGTTATAATTATCATGATTTATCATTCATTTATGTTTATGTTTCTCTTGTAATATCTTGATATGCCTATTGTGTAACATGTATTGTATTCCTCATGTTATTCCATGTTTATTCCCTTACTAGGTTTTATAGCTCACCCATTTCTTATTCATGTCCTCAGGTTATCCAATGTAATGCTAAGTACGAGGGAATGTAGTGGTCATGTAAATGAATTTTTCAATAAAGATGTTTTATTTAGTGTTTTAAGTTGTTATGTAATGATAATAAGCCCCAAAGACACTAGACCTCTCTATCTTCTATATTGTACCAAGTGAAGTTTATGTAATAAATTATGTTTAATTATGTAATATAAGATTATGGTTTTCTTATGGTGTGTCTAAGAGTTGTACTTGTACTATGTTAGACATGGTTTTATCTATGATGAGTTAGTGTGACACTATTATTTAAATCTATGGGTATGCTATAGAAATGGTTGAATTCATACTTCCTTATATTCCATCTATAGTATTCACAAAGACACCATACAAGATAGAGATTGATTTTTTTAGTTTTTATTTATGAATATTTGGGGTTATAAAGTATATATAAAAAATATATTTCCAAATAAAATGAACCCCAAATGATATTAATTAATATCTTTTTGGTTATGTCAAGAAAACTATAGGATATTATTTCAATAACCCTATTGAATACAAAGTGTTTTCTCCCAAACTAGTATATTATATGGGAAAGAATATGTAATTTATTGTGTTAGTGGGAGGAATGTTGAAAAAGAATAAGTTAATGATGAATAAACATGGAATATTAATAATATATAATTTTATCTAGTTTTATAATGAGTTATCATAGAGTAACTCACATAGTATTCTTAAGAACATTGAAGTTCTTAGAGGGTTCGTTATGATCTTGAGAAATATAGATATTTTATAAAAAAATATGATGACGTATTTTTCATAGATAATTAACCAACTACATATAAATAGTGTATTGTGAGTTAAAATTTTGAAAAATACCTAAATTCTATAATTTATGAAATGGACTGTATGTACACTAACAGAGTTTGGAACTTTGTGGATGCATATTAAGGGGTGATGCACAAATGGTTCAAATGAGTTTTATAAAAAAATATTTATGTGGATAGTATAGTTTATAATTATAAAGATCACATAGTGGAAAAGGAGACTAAAACATCATGGTGTTGACTATGAAAAAACATTTTCACCAGTCATAATTATAAAATCTATTCAGATATTTCTTATAATAAAAGATAATTTTGATTATAAGATATATCAAATGGATGAAAAAATGTTTTTACATAAGGAAATTTTAGTTTAGGATGTGTATATTATACAGATCAATGTTTTTGAATTCTAAAATAAGTCAATTATGTTTTGATGTTGAAACGATAAATTCTTCAAATTAAAAAAGATTATTGGAGTTGGAATATATGAATTGAAAATATAATTAAATAGTTTGTCTTCATCAAAGATATAGATGATTATTTTATGTAAAATAATATTACGAGGATTATCTTGTTATTTCTAATATTGTATGTAGAAGGAATATAATTAATTGGAAGTAAAGTCTCGAATATACATTTTTCAATGGATTGGTAGGGATAGTTCTTCATAATGAAAGACATGGGTGAAGAAACATATATTATGAGTATAAATATATATTAAATTATATCAAAGAGGCTATAAGGATTGAGTCAAAAATATATATTGGAAATGGGTTAAATCCTTTTAGCATGAAGAAATCCAATAACCAATCTTTACCAGGGTTTCATGGAATGAATATTAGGAGGATTTCAAATCCTTCTATATATTTATATTTTATGATATGATTTATTATTCATTCTCTATAGGATCTTTCTTGTATGAAATTTTGTGTGCTTAACCTGATATTTCTTATATTTTGATAAAAACTAGTAGATACCAATCAAATCCATATGAGATTCAGTGGATCATTCTCAAGAAAATATTTAAGTACATAAGAATATGTAAGAATATATTCATAGTATTTGGAAGAGAAGATAAGCACATGGTATGGATTTAGACTAATTATACATTATAATCTAATAAATATTATACAAGATCTCAATTTGGATTAATATTTTTTAAAATAATTTAAAAATCAGTCATAATTGTTTCAAATATTCCATTGTAGGGGGGATCAACAAAATAGGTGGAGTACATCATTGCATTGTATGTTGCGAAGGAAGTTGGTTATATTAAGAAGTTCATTATTGAACTTGTAGTTATTCTTATTCTCAAAGGATATATTGATATTTATTGTAAAAAAAATGAATTTATTTTTTATGCTAAGGAACCCTAATATCAATGAAGTACCAAAGGAATCCTTTAAAAGTACCATACATTTTGAATTATTGTTAAAATGATCAATGTAAAGATCTATTGGGTGGAAACAGATGAAAATGTTGTATATTATTTGATAAAAACCATTAGTGTTGAAAAATCATAAGGATCATGTTGAATCTCAAGTTATTAAATACAAAAAAAATTGGATGTAAAAGTTCTAAAACATATCATGGTTTTATAATAATTTCATATTACATTTATACTTAATTAATGTGAGATATATTTATATTATATATATATTGGAATGGTAATATCCCATAAATATAACGTTTTTTAGTTATCCTTATATCCTGATAATCATACACTATAATGGTTTGTGGTTATTTTAATAATATCATCAGTAAAATCTTATATGTTATCCAAAGATTTATATATGTTACAAAGAATTGAATAATGTGGTAATAAATCTAGACTTATTATTAGGCCAAAAACAATAAAATATATCACATATAATATTATATAGTCAAGGATATTATTGGGAGTTTATAATTATTATGATTCCCCATTACCTGATGTTGGATATATAACGAGTTTTGGAACCTTCATAATTTTATAACACTTTTATTCCAATCATGAGGCTTATCTAATTAGGGGTTCTTGGTTATATTTATGATTATGTCAATTGTTGAATATTAATCAAGATATAATTTTTCTACTTGTATAATAGTAAATGACATATGGGACCATTATTTTATTACATTGAGGAAATACGTGTCCATGATTAGTCAAGTTCTATGTGATATACTCAACTACTTTGATTAATTAAAAGTGATGTATTCATTCTTATTGCCCAGTCTATTTCAACGAATCAAAAATCTATGAATTGAATAATAATATATTGAAATGTTCCTTTTATATTGGTCCCAAATTTCATATATAAAGTAATAATATTTTTATATATAAAATTTATATGAAACTAACTTTAGTGTAAATGTTCATATAGAAATATGGGTATGTTTTAATTGAGGTCACACCAAACCATTTAGTACTATGAGAAGTAATAACTGTTTCAATAGTAATATATGTGTTTAAATCTATGAAATTAGAATTTCATATTGGTTTTAAATGTGAAAAAGGTCTATAGGGTGACATTGTTAGGCCTTTGAATAAGGATTATATTATTTTGATAGTGTTTTTTATAAAATGAATAAATTTTGATAATCCATATCAAAAATTTATTGGACGGATTCCAAAAAAGGTGTGAAGTGCTTTATTAAGTCCTTAGGGGATTTATGTATAAGTGAATTGTTTTTGGTTAGACATTGAAATAGGTATATCATATTGAATGGTATACTTTATGTCATAGACAATGATATAAAATGTTTTATATCTTAGAAAATGATATATTTATATTGTAAAGGGTGTGAGATTCCTCTATATTAGTCTATGATATGGCTATAACATGGTATTTCAGGTGAATTGTTTTTTATTAGTTTTATTATTATTGATTGGTCTATCATATATGTTTATTCTTCTATGTTGATCATGATATAATCCTATAAACCCCATCAGATTTATTTTTTTATAATATTTCATGATCATCATTCACCAATGGAGCATCAGCCAAAGATGGTATAATTTCCTCCCAAATATTAATATTGTACCCTTCATAGCTAGCATATTTTACGTTCTTAGAATCATTAAGCAAGATCCTGGGTAAAACCCACCCATAGGAACTAATATATGGGAGAATTGGTGATTAAGAGTTATTTATATGTTTAAAATTTTGAACAACCACCATCAATGGATAGAGTGATTTTAATTCTCTACAAAACACACGTATTCACACATAGAACAAGTCACAATATAATTAAAAGGTTCTCCTCTCAAAATGAGAAGGGTAATCCTTGTCGTTAATTAAAATCACCAATGATAACATTACCCACTAGTATTGACCTATAGATTTAAAATATTACAAAATATCCTTAAACTTGTATTACAAAAATTGTAATAATATTTTATGTGCTTCTTTCACTATTAAAATAGTGAAATATTTAATTCCAACAATAAGGGAGCCTTTTCTGAATAATAATTCTACCAAGTTGTTGAGTTTTTTTTCGTATTCTTATTTTTACCTTGCACTATGACAAGTCACATTTTCATTATCTTTATATATCTCTTCCTATTCTATCCTATGGATATTATCAATGTGTTTTATTTTCAATTATATATGCATTCTATCATATAAAAATCTGGAATAGTAGTATAAATTGTTCACAAGTTCAAATTCAACTTTTAAAATTAAAATTTCAAATTATGAATCCTTTTAACTATCACTTATATTAACCTACTTCTTTTGAAAACATTGGATAATAAAAGACTTCTTGGTCATCAATAATAATTTTTATAAACATTTGATATCAGTTTTTGAATACCCTTGGGTCCTAAAAGAGACACATCATAAAATCCACTAAAATTTCAAATATTATTTTAACCATGATTGGAACTACATCATGTTGGGCCCATTTTATTCCAACTATTTAGAACCACGTTGAAACCAATTTAAAAAAATCCATAAACCATATATTTTTTCACTTATTTTTCTTTTGTATTGGGACTCTTTTCCTTCACCATAGAATCCTACAAATCACGTGGCTCTATAAATAAAACTCCATAAAACATTAAATCCATTTCAATCTTGGGGATAAAAACACACTAATTATTTTAGGAGTTAATGGAATGCTCAAAATATATGTACTTGGGTCTAGTGATCCATGTTTTTATTCCTAGAACCCTAATCTTCTTTAGACACCATTTCAAACTCCATGATAGGTATAAGATATCCATTTCCCATTTGAAACCCTCTCAACTAATACTCTAACTTAATATACTCCAAGGAGTGGTCAATGCTCTTTTGTAACTCAGATATGAACTATATGAGAGTCACTATGATAACTCTATGTGAAATGTTCTAGGTTAATGTTTCCAATATCAAGCGTATCCTATGAAATTGTCATTGAATTAGACATTTTTGGAAACCATCTCTCTATTTCATTCTTCTATATAGTCCAACATGAGACTTTCCTTCAGTATGGAATTGTTTTCATGTAAATTATGATTAAACCCAATGTTTCCTCCCTTAGAGATACCATGTACCATGATCACTACTCCACAATGACTCCCTGAACCGTGCTAATGTCTTAGTCTTAGGGATGGCTACTGTCAGGGCCCCTACTCATCCTTTTCTACTATCATAGGCACTACTATTAATATCACCCGCCCCCCAATATGGGGATGGATACTTAGATGGTTCTTTCATAAAGTTTGTCAGTTTTTTTTAAGTTCACTAGATTAACTTTTTATTTCAAATATTCCAATTCTATAGAATTAAGAGACTTTGTACGATTCAAACACTCATCTTAAAACTCTTTTTCATTTTTTTCAAATCATTCTAATGTCATGGAATTAAAATCACCTTAATTGAATGATAATAAAAAACCATATTTTAAACACGATTTATGTGTTGAAAATAATAAATATCACAACCATCATATTAAGATCATATGATATTCACTTATTCCTTAAATATGGGTGCAAATGTCTCTAAAAATCTCATGGGCCCAATAATCTACACCATTGGAATTTATTTGAAACCTAGAAACATAAATCACTTTCAAACTCACCAAAATTAGAAATGAACCATCATTCAACAAATATAATCCTAAATTAGTATAATCAATGTTGGAAATAAGAACATTAAAAAAATATCATGTATTAAGAAAATAGTTACTTGAACCCTTTTCATTATATCCATTTATACATTTTATGTCAGTTGAAAAATTAACTTCTATTAGGCATTTATACATTGTGAAATAAAATAAGATTCATCTATTTACCAGTTGAGTATCAATCCCAAATATTTTTTCACATTGTAAAAAGGATTCATAAAACTCATGAATACATGGTCCTATATTAATGCCAACAACAACATCTAGAAACAATTATAAATCGTAGAATTCACAATAAGATACTTCTCTCTTATTTAGTGAAAATTAATGTCAATGGATAATCTCTAAAATATTTTTATCCCCATTTATAAACGAATAGATGAATGAATATTAAATAGGTCGATATTTGCATTCTCCCATATTGAAAAAAATATAAATAACATAATGAGATGTTAAGGGAATAAAATACCATAAACACGATGGAAATGAGGTCAAACTACCATTTTCAACCATAATTTATTAAAATCATCCTTTAGAAGTGGTTTGGTAATCGCATTTGATATTAACTCTAATGTGGAAAAAAATTATATATTTATCTCACTTATATCCACATTATGTTTCATAAAGTGTTATTTTAATTAAATGTCCTTTGATCATAGATTATGAATATGATTCCTTGAAAAAATAATAGCACTTTTATTTTTATAACCTTGAAGCAGTGAGAGCTTCAGTTCCACCTTTAGATCTTCCAACTAAGTTATCATACACATAAATTTAGTATTGTATTGTGTTAAAACCACATATTATAATTCAATAATGATAAATGATAAAGACATTACATTCATTTTCTGAAAACTTACACACATCTCAACCAAAAATAATACTCCTTCTGATGTAAATCTTTTGTAGTCAACATTGTCCACCCAATATACACTTGTGTAGAATAATAGAACAAATTATCCCATGATTAAATAATTTAACCCCTTATTTTTTTTCCCTATATTTATCTAAGAATTATTTTCCCATACATTAAATATGACATTTTTCACTTTTAAATATGGTTCAAATGGTGAAAAATGGAAAATATCAAGTCTATAAGTTGTGAAATAAAAAAATTCCCAATAACCTTTCATGAAATGTTAGTTAAAACATATTTTTCTTCAATATATATTAAATATTGGTCCCTACATAGATAGTTTTTTATAATTAATTTTATTCCTCCCTTCCAACATCCTTTAGAAGGTCTCGATTACGCTTATTTTGAGAATGAATAATTTGATCTTCTTCTTGAGAAATTTTTAAACCTATGAAATATATCATTTCACTGAGAATATATATTTCATATTAAATGTTTATTTTCATTAAAAATACTTGACAACTACCTTATTAGTTTTCATTAAAAATAATTTCATATAATTAAATAATGAAAATGGGGGATGCATTTTCTATCACCTTCAATATAGATATTTCTCTTCAATATTCCTTTTCTAAACATCTACTACACAAAAAGGGGTATATCATGTAATGAAAATATCATGGGGATTGTTTCAACCTATATAGAGACTTATTCAACCTATAATCATAGTTATAAACTTTCCCAATATAAAATACACTCGTTTTATCAATATTAACCTCTACTTATGGATCAAAATTTAAGAACCCAGACTTGAAAGCCATATGAAATTTCATGTATTTCATTCTATATTTAATGGAATCAAAATAATGTAATAGTTTTAAATATAGAATCTACTATTAACATCTCATAAAAAAATACCTTCAACCTAAGAACACACCATGAATATAAGTCTTTATTTATTTCACACAAAGTCACAAGATTCAATAAATTTATTTATAAATTCCAGTTTTTTCCAATAACATTCTTATCATTATTCATGGGTAAAAAATATCATGTATCATTATTCCATATATGATTCACATTTACATTTATTAAATAAACCAACTCTTGATTCTTCAGGGAATCATCAACATCTCTTGGTTTATTTTGAGAAACGTTTGGGGTATGTCATGTTGTACTTAACGTTATCCTAGTTTAAACTTATTATCATTGATATTGAATATTGTTTTACACAACCAATTATATTATTTCCCAGGTTTGAGATGATCTAGATTTATTAGAATCACTCTAAATTTCATAATAACCATTTTTAACTTGTAAATATTCATAATTTTCATCATTTTATGATACATCCCTTTTTTATTTAACAAAAAACTTTATCTTCATCATGATTTAAACATTATTTTTGATTTATGATCCTTTTATTAGAATTTTCCAACTAATTAACATTATTAGTGCCATTTATATTCCATTTTTTTATTAACATCGATATCCTCTTCTATTTAGAGGATAATAGAGAAAGATATTGTGATTGCCACTTTTATCAGCCTTCCCGAAACGTTCACCTTTGATATTGACAATACAATTGTTTCCAAATACTCGTATGTATATAAATCTTGGTTATTTGTTAAAAAAATCTCATATTGTGACATGTAAAAATTTATTCTATATATGAAGTGATTTTGAATGTGTCATGCTACACGAATATCCTACCTCTAAAAAAACTGAGAAGTATCATGTTTCATCAACATGAATCAAGAAATTTAAAACATGATTATATTCGTTTGTTTAGCCACACCAATTTTGTTGTGTTATATATAGTGCATTGAGTTTATTGAGAATAACCTTACTCTAAATTTAAGATATAAACATTCATTAGTACACCCAATAATTATATTTGTTTATATATTCTTCAAAGAGAAACCTTACTAATTTTTAGAACTTCTCATAAAAATCTTAAACAACTTAAGGGACAAAAATTTGTTTTTTCGTATACATAATGAATGTAATATAAGTAAATTCATAAATAAATTAAATAAAATAATAACATAAATTTCTTTCTTTCTTTCTTATTTTCCTATATATGTCATAATTAATAAGATCTAAGGTATGATGTGTATAAATCTCAACAATCCTATATGAAGAATTTGTAATCATTGTTGTTTGGATTTTAAATCACATCCAATTACTTTCTTTCATAATATTAGGAAATAAAATAAAACTTAATATTAGATTAATATTTTTCATATTCCTTTTACAATATGGATAATCCTTTTATGCCATAATTTATATTATTCATTAACTCTTAGGTTGTATGGATTCTTATCATTTATCACCTTAAAGAGATTACCCTTAGTTTTTTGTCATGTTACCCCCATCATACCATCTTATAAACATTTCACCAATATACCATATTTCATAAAAATAACCACATTTCCTTAACCATATAGATAATAAATACTTAACGAGTTTTGTTTCATCCCATTAATAAACCAGGTATTCTTGGACAACATCATCTCACTCCCAAACACAATTGATCAAACACCTTTTATTCTAAGTGACCCTTTTTTCCAAAGTTCATTTTTCCTTCCTTAACCTCTTAAAAATTATTTATAATATTTAAATATTCTTCCATATTATAATAAAAAACACTATCCAATATCCTTGTATAGACATATTTTGATTATTTTAGGGAATCCTCTATAATATTATATTTTCCTTTACCTTTTTCTTCTATATTTTGAAACATCTATATACTATAATTAATGATCAAATGATCTATTATAATAGTGTGGAAAGCATAAAAATGTTTACAAGGTTGGAAACATCTGAAAAAAAGTTATTCTAAATGATCAAATCTATTATGAATATTTTGATTAGAATTTTATTATTTCCTTTACAAATTTCTTCTTTGAGTGGTTCAATTGTCCCACAAATTCTTCCACCAAAAGAATCTAAATTCATATTTATTTTTACAGTTAAACTAACATGTTTCTTTTTACTCCCAAATCCTCAACATTTCCAATAGTATATATAGAAATAAAACATTCCTTGTTAGAAAGTTTTCTATATATAATTTGACACCAGAATTTCTTCCTTATTTTGACCAATAAAAGTGGGTCCTTTTAAGAAACAAATTTATTATGAGTTCTTAAAACAAATTTTTTTATTTTTAATATACTTCCACCATTTTTTAAATCACTATATATTTAATTTTTTATGTTAATTTTTTGTTCCTATAATTTCAAAAAATTTCAAATTTAGATTTTTAGGCCATAAACCTAGTTTTCTTAAAAAAAATTCTGAATTCAGACATCGAAACATAATTTTCAGATTATTTTTCACTCATGAGAGTGACCATTATTGGACTTTTTAAAAAACATTATTATTAGAAATTTCTCCAGGTTCTTGTACTAAATTATAAAATTTTAATTTGGTATTATCTAATTTATTTTCCCCATTAAATATTTTTTGTTGAACTAGTTCAACATCCTTATATTAATCATTCATTTTTCATAAATATTGACCTTTTGAGAATATTAATCATCCAACATATTTTGTGAGTCATCAAATTATTTTGTGAAAAATTATTATTATTCTATAAAAATAAATTCATTTTCATATGAATAATCATTTTTTTCTATAATTTTTTGATTTACTTCCCTAATTTAGTGATCTTGGAAGGATACTACATTAAATCTATCTTAATAAAAAATTATATTTTGGGTTCTTATTTAGTACTAGATTTACAACTTTCATATATTTTTATATTTAATGTATTAACCTTGTAAATAAGTATCTCTTCCACAATATACCTGGAAGCTTCAACATTTTCTTCATCATCACAGCTTTCACTTTCATCACACTCAGATAAAGAGATTGCCTGTTTTATTTAGTGAAATTATTACACATTAGTATACAAGAAAACATTAACATAGTTTCCTTTTCTAACTATCTTATTGGTCATTTATATTATTCATCATTTAATTCCTATTCTTTCAAATTTTAATTTTTTTTTTGAAAAGTGTCAAATAGATCTATGAATTAATAATTTTTGTGAATCCTTTCCTTGGAACATACCCGTGCCTCTAATCACATTTTTACATTTGGAAGACAAAAAAATTGTTACATTTTATATCCAATTATCCTTCTATGATAGAGAAACCTTCTTGATTGTCTTCAACTTCTTTCTCTGTTTTCTCCTTCCTCGATGCATTAAAAGATACTTCTTTATCATCTTTTCCCTTTTTTGTAACATTATTCTTCCTAATCATAATGTCTATAAGAAATCTACATAAATCACTTAAAGGAAGTGTACCTAGGTCTTTATCTTTAATGGATGAGTATTTAGTATACAAAACATTATAAAAATGCATAGTATCTTCTCAACCAAAGTTTTATCCTCCAAATTCTCACTAAGGATTCTGATAGTGGACAATATTTCATTGAAACTTGTTAAAAAGTCATTTATTGATTCATCATTATTTATATCTAGACCCTCATATTCTAATCTCCAGATTTTTAGTTTTTTCTCACTTCACCTTAAAATAAACATAATATGTATTATCTATTTTATCACAAATTCCATTCGATATATTAATTAAATTAATCTTTATATTATCTTTTTCATGAACTACGAAGGGATTCCTCTCAACCCAACCTCCATCCTAGTCTTTGACAAGTCAAAAAACTAATTATCAAAACTTTTAGGCTAGAGACTAGAACTGAGAAATAATGATGTCACAGAGGGAATGATTTATCCAAATAATAACATGAATCAAATAACCAAACAGAGTACACAAATTAATGATAACAACTGAATAAAAATAAATACATAAACAGGATCCAACTACAATTGACATTGAACAAATACAAAAACTATAAAACAAAACTAAAACCAAAATGAAAAGAAATTGATATCTATGTGAACTCTTGGTAACCACTAACCATAATACCATCCTTCTCTAATGGAAACCAAAACCAAAAAAATCAAACCTACAAATCACATCAGGTCTACCAACACTGAGTGTCAAAATTAGGGTGTAAGCATAAATAGATTAGTATTTAAGTACCAAAGTGTCTATAAATTTCCTTCCCTAAAACAATCCAAAAACACTATTTCTAAATAAAATTAGAAAATTGGGTTTTCATCATTTATATAACAAAACATAACTTTAATGAAGTTTTCTTTTCAACACAACACACATGCATATTTCCATTTTAAAATGATTTTTCATTCATAAACCCAATTCAAGAATCAAAACCAAAATCTAAATCTATACCAGGTGATAAAAATAAGGTCTAATATGAGAATAAATAGAATATAATAAACAAGTATAAACTAGGATGTATAATAATAAACAAGAAGAAGAAGACAAATTAAACATATATATAGATATTTATTGTAATTTCCCAAGCATATCTTGTGTAAATCCCTTGAAATTGTTATGTTAGATCCACCTTTTTGTGTTTGGAGATTTTCCATAGTCAATAACCAACTATCATCTCTAAACTATCCAATCTAATGGCACATCCCACCTAGACTATGAGTAAATATAGGGGTTAACAACCCATATCATCAGGGTGGACAACAAACGTCACTCAAGCACCTAGATGACACCTAGAAATCACATGATAATATTATACGGTGAATGTGGATGTCCTCACATGTGTGGGATAAATTAATAAACCACATTCCATAGTGATTTACAAGCCTAGGAATCGACACCACTAAGGTGATGGCCCTCTCCTAGGAGGGTCCACCATATACATGTCCAAATAGAAATTATCCATTCACAAGTGCCAACTGGGAGTGTAACTCATTTCACTATAAAACCAATTTCCAAAATGTAAAAAGTACCAACAAACCCTAAACATGTAAAATTTAAAACCATTTCTAAAAACTATTTCCATAATTCAGATAATATATAAAACATGCTCTAATGGATTCAAATGAGCATTTATATTATTCAATTTTCTAAAACACACATCATGATTTAGAACAATAAAATACATTGAAACCACATATAAAAATCACATTAAGAAACATTTAGGTACTAAAAAGCCACTTGGTAAACATTTTGGAGATGAGATGAATGAAAGATAAGTGGGAAGAGGGAAATTTATTTTCAAATCCATCATTTGAAATTATCATTTCCTTGATAGTCATTTTCATTTTAGTACATATCCATTTGTACACCTCATGAACCTAAGTATATAACCACATTCAATGGAACACTTATTTAAAATCATTAATTATCCATGAGTTTTACTTAAGTAGGAACATGTATCATGACAACCCATCTCATAGTTTCACACTTAAAACCCCAATCACAAAAACACACCCAAAACCTCCCCACACAAGCATCCATTAGCAACTAACCAAGAAACCAAAAAATTAAAAAGGACAACGAAGTCCAAAGACGCCCAATTTAACCTTCAAAATCAATTGAAAATTCATAAAAAACCGTTAATACATACATATATATGTATAATTGAAGAACATATTTGAAACGCATTTTCACCCAAATTTTCAATATGGTAACACCAAAAAAATCATAAAAACACCTCAAAATCATGATCAACACATTTAGAAATTAAGTATAAAGGCTTAATAATAAAATAGTATTCTTTAGAAATGAAATTGATGGAAAAACCTACCTCAATTATGTGTTGATGCGGAGAAGCTTTGAAAGAGTGAAGAACATTACCCAAGATACAATTTGTACACCCCGAGACTAAAATAAATACAAGCTAAACATCCACCGTAGATTATATAGTTTGGACCAAATGGAACCCCCGATAATAAAACCATGAAATAAATATAGTAGGATAAGAAGAGAAGTAAATTGGTAAATAACTTAAGAAATCTCACCTAGAAATCATGAGGCAGATTTAATGGAGGAAGGGGTTCTATGGGAGAGGGGTTTGGGAGCCACCTTCAGGTGAAAAAAAAAGATCAAGGAGAAATAAACATGAAATGGGTTAAAATAAGGGAGGGGAAGTGGAATTTATAAATTTTAATGATATGAACAACTTTCATGGTTTGGCCACACGATTTGACAAACTATACAGAAACTGTGCGTACCCTACAGGAGAGAAGGCACACCTACACTATTTAGCCACACAATTTATGAACCTATGTGCTAAAAATGTTATTTGACTCCGTCAAATTGAAGATCCTTCATGCACAATTACACATGGTTTCTCCTAACCATGAGCAAGTCATGAGCCATTTCCTAGATACAAAAAACATGATGCATGGTTCCTCCTTAGCCTCACATGATTTGTCCAAAACCATGAAAAAACCATGAATGTATAACTATTGAAGAAAATTTGGAACTAGAAAGTACCTCAACCTCAATAGGCCAAATGGTTTACTCTAAGACCATTCACACATACCGTGCATTGGAAAAAGGTGGCCCAAAAACTACAAAACTCAAAAATTAAAATAGGAACTCAACCGAAACATAATCCAAATGAACTAAAGCTAATAAATGAGAAAAATAAAAGAAAAAAATTGTTTGAATTGTGAAAATTATTTGCAGAAAAAAACACTATGCCCCAAAAAATTCATCCAGCCTTATGAGAACCAATGCTCTAACCTGAGTTGGGATGAAACATAACAAAACCACCCACCATGGTTTTACTCTTATAACATAACCAATAACAAATCAAAAAAATAAAAGAATCTAAAATAATGATAACAATGGGTATTATATAAGGGATCTCCCCACCATTTGATATCAACCCCCTCAAGGACACTGAGACGGGAACTCCCAACATGAACTGAAAACCCCCAGAAGAAACTTAAACCAAATATTAAACCTAACTATTATTATTCAATTCCACATTACTTAAGAATATTTAAATATATAATTACTAGAAAATAGAACTAATTCATAAGAAATGTTACCACACAAGATTGGAAACCACATAAGGATTCACATCCATCAGACACAAATATCTGAACTACATGAATATTAAACCACATATCATTTTAATGAAAATAAAAACCTAAAATAAAAAAAACTATTTATAAATAAGAAAAATTATAATTTAGAGGATTAAAAAACTGAGAATGTTAAAATAGATAATCTTAACCTCATATCGCTCTAACATTAGAGATAGGATTTTAAAAAAAGTTCACTACACCCCTAGAGATTCCTAATTGCGTGAAGAGCTTCACTCCATGGCTAATTGACGGATCCCTTTTGTTTAAAGTATCGTATTCCCTGTTTTTAGGTGTTGAAATCCTTTGACTAAGACTAATTCTCAAAACTCATATTACAAAAACATCCATAGATGACACAAATGGCTACATCACAGACATGAATTCAAAGGATTGTGGTAGGATGGCCTCGAATGCTCAAACTTTCCACAAATAAAACACATGAGTGACCAGTCTAATGAATAATAATATGGAACTGTTGAATAAAACACCTTAGAAATGGTTCCTCTAGAATACACCTCTCACAAGATAAGGAACCATCATGAATTCCAAGGGACATCGGATCACCAGCTGATAGGGACTAAACTTTGGGAACCACCTTAGTTAGAAATGATTCATCACACAATTTCCCAAACTAAACTTCCCCAGAGAATATTACTTTCTCATTGATCTTATAATGAAGTCCCCACA
The DNA here is from genome assembly GCA_963277665.1 of Viscum album. Classification (NCBI taxonomy): domain Eukaryota; kingdom Viridiplantae; phylum Streptophyta; class Magnoliopsida; order Santalales; family Viscaceae; genus Viscum; species Viscum album. The sequence goes on along the minus strand of OY728135.1, from coordinate 1,058,098,326 downwards.
CAACTAGAGGAACCTTCAGATAATCCTTGGATTCTACCTTCAAAGAAAAGGATACAACCACTTTAAACTAGTTGACAAAGACCTTCACCATCCATCAACCTTTCTAAATTCCCAACATCTCTACCAATTTCTTTTCCTTCACTACATCTGGTATAAACCACTGGATAAAAGTGCTCTTATACACCACCTACATCATCCCAATATGCAACGATTATGGGATGATCACCTTCCACTGATCGAAAACTAGACCTCCCAATAAACTAATAACTCCACAAACTCTCACAGATTAGAAAGTTCTAAAAACCCTAAATATAGATTTAACTTATCTAAGAATATCCACAGCTTCTAATATACCTTTATCACCATGGAAAATAGGAAACAACCAAGGAAAACTTGATCCCACCACTCCACAAGGAGTCTTTGTAAGGCTATCAACTAGAAAAAACCAACTGGAATCTCCTATGACCTTTTTATCCAGCATACACTATGAAACATTAAACATAAAATCAAATACACACCCAAAAAAACTCAAGAAAATGCAATATCACAAACCAAAACACCCCACTCACTTACCAAACACCCTAAAGAGAATCCACAATACCCTTTCAAAAACCACCACATTCTACTCAAGACAAAAATCATTTGGCCCCGAGGACTCTTTCAAAATAAAAAACCTATCTTACATTCCATATCAATAACTAAGTACATATTTTAAAACTGACCCAAACCATGAAACATATTCCTCTTTTGAGAACATTTTTTTCCAAAAAAAACAGTTTCCATTTCAAAATCATCCCATAACAGAAAAATCCAAACAAACACAAAACACAGAACAAAATGTCAGGGATAGGGAACCAAGGATGATATGAAACAAAGTCACATGGTTCGGTGGACCAATAATCAAGAAAACATCAACTACTAGGAATACCATGACCTAATCACCATGCCCCACATGGTTTATAACTCAATTTAAGACTACCAAACCCCAATTCCTTACTTCTGTTGTCTTCACTTATCCAAGAAAACCAAAATAAAAACTATAACTCAGATCTCGGACTACTCATATAAACACGAGTATCAATATGAGAAAGTGTCCATGATATCCTTTCAATACCTACTTATCTAGTTCTAATAGAAATAGTCCCAAATTAACTCAGACCCCAAATAATAAAGGGTTGATCTAATTCTATTTTTTCCACGAAGCAGAAAATAAAACCACCTAACCTGACATCATAACCGATATGCGATAAGTTCCAAGAGGTTTTTAGATCCCCCTGGGCTGATGACGAGCATCGTACATCAAATCTATCACTAACGAAATTGTTTATCCCCATAAAAACATTATCAAATAACTAAATAGTGTATATAAAATATGACAAATAATAAACTACAATAAATACATAAAAATGATACAATTACAACTAAAAATGAAAAAATTTGAGAACTAAAATACAAAACTAATATCAAGACAACTCAATATCCACAAGACCTCTTCATCACCAACAACTTTAAGACCAAACTAATCTGATGAAAACCCAAACCAGAAAATATAAACCTACAAAAATGTTATGGTTAACTGACACTAAGTGGCAAAAGTAGGGTGTGATCATAAACAACCCAGTAGGTAAACACCAAAGATTCCATACATTTCCTTTCTAGAAAAATTCAAAAAAATGTTTGAAATAAAACTATAAATTAGGGTTTTCACCAATTAATAAACCAATCACAAATTTCCAAAAAATTATAAAAAACACACACAAATCACTCCATTTTAAACCATTTTTCATTCTAAAAAGAAATTATGGAATCAAAAACAAAATACAAATCCATACTATTTGATAAAAATAAGTCATATTCTGATAATAAATAAAATATAATATATAGGCATAAACTAGAAAAACTAATGACCAATAAGAATCATAAATGAAACAGAACAAACAGATTGATATTCATGGTCTTTCGTAAATAACTATAGATGAAATTTTATATATATAATTTTCAGAATCACCAACTACCGTATGGTGCATCTCCATAGTCAATAACCAACTAGTGTCTCCAAACTAGCCAATACAGTGGCATGTCTCACATGGCCTCTTAATAAATCCTAAGGGAACTAACCCGTCTAATCGGGGTGGATAAGTAAAAATCATTCAATCATATAGATGTCTCTCAAGAATCCTATTATAATAGTATTCAGTGAATGGGGAGGTCCTCGCACATGTGGAATAAACCAAAAACCGACATGCCACCGTTCTTTTGAATCCAAAGCACTGGAAATACTTATGTGATGACCCTCTCCTTAGAGGGCCCATCATATTGGTTCCCAACTCACAAAAAGCCATTCCAAATTTCTAATCAGGCCTACAACTCTGGTCACATTAAATAAATTTCCACAATTCCAAAAGAATTAACCAATCCTAGATATATCAATTCAAATCCATTTTTAAAATGCATTTTCACATTTTAGTTAAAAATATAAAAAATCTAAAATAGTTTTGAATGGGACTTTATATCATTTCAATTTCCAATACATGTTTCCAAATTCCAATTGGACTATTCCTTAGAAACAAAATTTAAAACCATGTATGGAAACATTTTAGAACAAATAATCTACTTGGGAAACATTTTGAAGAGGAGGTTAATGGAAGAGAAGTGGGAAGAGGGAAGGGTGTTTTAAAATAAAAGGTTTAAAATGAAAATTTCATTAGAGGTCCATCTTCATTTTTGTTCTTATCCACATGTTCACCTCATGAACCTATGGATATTCCATATCTAATGAAACACTTGTTAATGATAAAAAAGGACCAATATTTTTACTTACAGAGCGAACTATTAGAATGAAAACTAATCTTGACCATCAAAACAAGAACACCCAATCATAAAAAAGAGACCAAAACCAATACACAAGACTCCATTCATAACCAACCAAGAAACAAAATCATAACCAAGTCCAAATAAATCCAAAGACACCCAATTTCTACTTTAAAACCCAATTTAAATTTCATAAAACACCTTACATACATACATATATACGAATAATTGAGGAATATATTTTACAACCCATTTTCTTCCAAATTTCATACATGAAAACACCAAAAAATCATACCAATTGTAAGAACCTGGTTTTTTCTATAAAATACTTTGGAATATACTTGATGTTATTCTGGAGATGTGCCTTCAGAAAACGTGTGATTTTGAGCCCTGGTGGGGAATGAATTAAATTTTTAGAGCGTTCACAATGGGCACGCCAAATAAATGGAATAACTCCTAAACGGCAGCTCAGACAGGAAAACTGAGGGCATTGTTGAGTCTGGAGCATGCTGTTTACCCTAGGAGGGGTGTAATTTTTGTGGTCACGGGCCTTCTGTGGAAAATGGCCCGAGGGTCGTTTTCATAACTTAGCGGCCTCGAACGTTAAGTTTTATAAATTTTGAACAGAGGCTCGGATTAAAATTTTGAGACTGCCGTTGTGCTCGGAAGGTGGTGTTTACCCTAGGGGAGGCTTAACCATGACCCTGTCGAGAGTTTCAGATGTGGGTCAATGTGGGGGTGTTTAAAATTAATTAAAATTTTAATAAATGTTTTCTTACATAAACCAATCCACCCCCACCCTTCTCCCCTAGATCTCTCTAGAAAAATTCAATCAAGGATCCCATCACCCATCTCCTCTTCTCCATCCTTCCTCTCCAAGGCGGAAGTGGTCCAGCTACGATGGATCAATAACAAAGCTTTGGGCTACGCCCAAGGAGGTAGGGATTTTATTTAGATTTTTATTTTCAATCATCCCTATTTGAAATTTTATATATGCATCGAATCACTGTTCAAATTTCAAGTGAAGCCGATAATCACGCAGTTGATGATCTGATCGTTCTGATGCACTTTTCGAATTTTAATTCTGAGTCCCAAGGCGTCCGTAGTGGCCCGGAAAATTTTCGAGTTTTTTTTGGTGTTTTTGACGGATCTGGCCGGTCTGGTAGGGCGGTCTGGTGAGGGTTCAGGCGGGCTGGCTCGGCGGTGACTCTCCAGCTGTGGTCAGCGTGAGCTGCTGCGGCCGGCGGGGCTCCTAGGCAGCGGAGGTCAGGGCGGGCGGGATTCGGCAGGGGCGAGGCGCCCGGGGCTCGCGGTCGAGCGGAGCAGGTGGCTCAACGGCGACATGGTAGGGATTTACAGTAGAGGACGCTGGGTCAGCAAGGTCGTCGGCCGCGCCAGCTGGGGTGCGGGATGTGGGAATCGGCCGCTTGTCCGATTGACGCGAGGGGAGACCGGGGTCTTCAGATCCCGACTGGAAGACACGGACATGTGATGTGCAGGTCCCATGCGATTGGATCCAGATAGGCTCTAGCTGATCCGGGCAAGGCAGCCGGCCCGCGTGAACTGCCGGCCGGTTCAGGCAAATTGTGGGTTGACCAAACTGGTCTGGCCCACCTCTTTCGGTCTCTTAAAAATTAAAACGCGCCTAAAAATAAAACCAGGTGTCATATTTGCATGCCGTCTGTGGTGACACATTCCTTGGATCAATAGGAACGGTTTGATATGGTCTCAGGGATTTTTTATTCCTAGTATGAGGGACTCTGTGGCGCGACACGTACGTTAAGTGGTTTGGCATTTTTTGCGGGGGTTCTTGTTTTGGATGGTGTGGACACATCCAATGTCCGTTTTGAGCGCCGTCAGTGGTGTTTTCACCTTTGAATTGAAGCAATGGTTTCCAATGGGTTTTCGAGCATTGAAGCTAGAGTTGAGGCATGGGCCCCATGGGCGGTATTTTAAGCTGTGAGCAGCGTTTAGAAACTTTCTCATCGGACGTCCGTTCGGGGCGTGCGAGCAGTCAATTCTGAGTGTTTTTCCGTATATGAGAACTAAAATATTAACATGGATAATCGTTTTATATATTCTCAGCATTATCCTATATGATTTAGTGATCACATTTTACAAATCACTTTGCAGGTTTGTAACCTTTGTTTTATATGATACAGGTAAATAGAATAGAATCATATAAGGGAAAACTCTCCCAGTTTATGTTTCTTTTTGGTGGGTTGAGATAGAGACAAATTATATTTATGTGTATATTTACCAAAGGGTTTATTCAGGTCCTATTTTATTGTTCTTCTATTTTTTTATCTAGACCTTGTGATCTGATTTATAGGATGTACCTTTATGGGTTGGTTGTTTTTGACATATGATGTATCATTGGATATGTATTTTGATACATTGTTGGTTTCTACATTATCATATATATATTTAGTTTAAAATAATTCTCAGGTTATGTTTATTATACACTGTTACTTTTCTCTAGTTGTGGGTGGTTAAGAACATGTTTCGATCCACATGGAAGGCCAATTCGATTAAAAGTTTTAGTTGAATTAGGTTGGTATAATAAAAGTTGGTATTATAGGATATTTATCATGAAATACTATGTTGATTCTTGTGTATCACCCTATTTTTTCTAGGATTATTTATAGACCATATATAATGCTATCAAAACATGAGTGGTTGTGTGGGAATATTATTAAAAAGATCAATTTTATGACAATCCTTGAGTTACCATGTGATGCTTTGAGTTGTTTAGAATCTTTATTTGTAATTCTATACTTTTCATGTTTAGTGTAATATATTTAATTTTTTATAAAGTATTCTTATTTTTTATAAATATATTTTTTCTTCTTATTTTACAGAATTTGGTTCCTTCAAATAAAATTATTGAATACTAGAGGGGAAACTATAGATCAAGCCCTAATGATGATTCCTCTAGTACATTCAACATTGGAAGAAATTATAGTCCAAATAAATGAGTCTATGGGTTAATTCGCTTTTGTGGAACCGTAAAGATATATGGAATATGATTCATAACTCACTAAACATCATCCACCAATTGTTTATGGTGACAAGGGACCCTATTAATCAGAGGAATTGATTAAGAGGATTGATATAATTTTCCACTTCCTGAAAACCTTATAAGAATCCAAGGTTGGTTTTATAGTATATATAATTAACGGTCTTGGAAGGAAGTGGTGAAAAAATTTATTGTGAAATCCATGTTGCATAAAGATCTCACATATAAAATTCTACGGAATCCTTCAATAAATATTTTTATCCTAATTCATTGACAATGTTCAAATAAGGACCTCTTTTACAATGGTTAGCACACTAAAGTAGTTTTAAAATAATGAATCAAACATCATCAAAACATATGGCATAAAATTTATCAATTAAGTAATTGTATATATCATTTTAATAAGTGGAATAAAATGAATAATAAAAGAGATAAAATTTATTAATCAAGTAAATAATTAACATAATTTAATTATTCCATGAGATAAATAATGTTCGTTGAAAGTCATACTGAAGGTAAGGGACTTTGTCTTGCTTTCCTTTCATTGAGTAATATTTTGATTTTATACACCTATATTCTTTTATGATGTGTATATGTAGCCAATTTGAAATTTTGTATTATTAATTTCAATATAATCCTAATATTTAATGTATTTTTAATATTATTATTTCAAGTGACTTATGGTTGAAATATTTCCAATGTGGTTAAGGAATTTCTTTTTAAAAAATAATAATTTAAAGTGCCATAAAAACTCTTTTTATTTCATGTCCATGCTTTTATAAATGATTTTATGGATTTAATTATATGGAAGGGATATTTTTATAAAAGATGTTTTTTTCTCTTTTTAAAAAAAATTATAAAATGGGATATTTGTATGGAAGTTTTCAATTTTTTTACAAACAACTAAAGGAATGTTATATTTGAACATTTACAGTAACAAATCTATTTCTTACCGTATTGATCTTTATTTAAATTTTAAATTACTTTAGAATATTTAGTGTTTTATTAAAATTAAAATTTTATTTCCCTTGTTCTATGTAATTTATGTTATGAATAAGGTTTCTTTGTAATAAAAGGTTTTTTTGATATCCGAATGTTTTTTTCAAATTGGTTTTAATGATTTTTTCAATATTTTATGTTGAAAAGATACAATCGTGAAATATTTAATTCATGATATGGTCCTCCAAAATTATATATAATGGGAGTACCTAAATAACTCTAAGTAGCACCATTATATCTTTTACAATGGGTTCACCCATATAACACTCTAATTCACTGGGTAAACATTATTTTCTTTAGATAAATATATTCAAAATCATCCAAATAGTTATTCCATTTTTTAAGGGTTTTGTAAGGGTTTTGTAAGGGTTCAATGAGATAATGTCATAAGGCACCTAACATAATTTTCTTTTCTTTCTAAGGATTTTTCATGGAAGTCATTTTATTTCAGAATTTACTATGATGATATTTTTAAAGGAAAAAATGATACCCTTTTTGGGTAAACAATGTATGTTTTCAAAAAGGGGTTTGAAATAGTTTTAATGTGTTTTATGGGTCTAATTGTTTTGTCCTCTTACTAATCTTATTGGTATCAAAATTTGTTTTAAATTTTTTTCCATGGTTTTAAAGTATGGATAAGAGAAAATAAGAAATAAAATTGAAATGCATTAATATTTTCCATGAAAATAAATTATTTTTTAGTTTTAAAAGTTTTATATGGTGGGAAATTTTTTTAATGATCATAAGTTTCCACTTTTTATTATACGGGTAGGTCATGTATGACTTAAAACCTTATTATATAAAACATTATTCCTAAAAGATCCTAAAATTTAATTTTGTGATTTATTGTCTTACAAGTACATGTAAAGTAATTTCTAACGTTGGTTTTTTATATTTGGTACCAACAGAAATGTTTAGAAAACATTAAAGGTTATAATAATGTCATTATCATTCCATTGAAATATTTTTCATTATGGCTAGGAAGAAATGATATAAAATTTTAAAATTATGATCTTTCTTCATCTAAATTATGTATTTTCGAAATGGTTTTCTATAGGTAAAACATGGAAGATGTGGTGAAAAGGTACCAAGAGGATAATACCCTTCCAAATCAGTATCCCAAGAAGGTTGGAATTATAATTTAATAGTATTTCTGGTGATAGATTAGTTGACGCGGGCTATAAATTGTGGTGGGATACATGATATAGAGAATCTAGATCTACCACAGATGAACATATCAATAGTAAATCATTTTATGATACATGATCCTCTTGTATTCAGTGGATATTTTAACCTAGTGGTATCCAAAGAATAGACTAATTTCATGGAAAAAAATTTGATGTCATGGAGTGTTTATAACTTCAAAAGGTAACACGTTTTTTTTTATCATTTTGAAGGTGAAGCTGATCAATGTTTCTCTCTATTAAAGAATTCCAAAGATAAATATGATCTAGATTCCATGGAATTCTAAATGACCATTTCCTTGAGAAACATTTTCCTATGGTTTTCCATCTCTGGGTGGAATAGTAATTTATATAATTGGGGGGAAAATATGATGATTTTAAATCCATACCTGAAGGAAATTTTATAAGGCATTATAGGTATCCATTTTATTTTATATACGATATTTTGAGTAATATTGATATATTTTACACATTATTGGATCCATGTCTTCTAAGATCTTTGCCTTTATGAGAATTTAAAACCTATGAGCAAAATTTTCATTGTTCGTAGAAAGTTGCTATGGAGTTTTTTGAAACTTATGTTCCTAAAGATGACAAAATTATATAAACATATACATGGTAGTAAATGGGGATGTATCAATTTGAGAAATTTAGAGGTATGAAAATAATGTTTTCATATTGTGATGGTTGTGGTAAAAGAATCCTGAAAAAATGTTCAATAAATAATAGAAAGTGTTACTAATGTGGGGATTTTTGTAACATGTCCCATGATTAAAAATGAATAGTTATTGAATGATAAAATAATGGGTTATCTGATATTAATCCCTCCATGAGATGTTTTAGTTTTAATGATTTAGTTCATTATACTAATATTTTCCTAATGTTAGTTACTCGAGATGGAAATCATCAAGACCAAAAGAAGAAGGGTGTGGTAAAATATTTGTGTACTACTATAGTGGGTGTTGGGCCATCAAGTGAGGTGGTAACATTTTTTTTTATTTTTTATTTGAAATATTCCAATACCCATTATCACTTCGGATCATTTCATTCTGTCATTTCTGATACTTTTTTATGTAAATTAGGAATATCACCCCATAAAATAATGATAATTTTTTTTGTGAAAAATCCATGTGAAATTGTTAAAGAACATAAGATTTATAGAATCTTACAATTTTAATTTGTGGGATTGTATTTTTGAACACTCATGGTTAACTACCCATAATAATGTTTGATATCATTTTGGTAAAATATTGGCTTTCAGTTTATCATTCTAAGATATATTTCAAAGGCAAGAAAGTTTTATTCATTGATTTCATACATTTGATAACATGCCATGGAGCTAAGAAATTGATTGGATATGGAAATAGAAATTACCTAACTCATATTGATGAAAAGACAGTAATTGTTCAGATTAGTGATGTACTAGTAGTAAATGAATTTATGGATGTATTTATTGATAATTTTCCTAGTGTTTTTTCAAATCATGTGGTTCAATTCATTATTGATTTAGTATTTGATGATCATATTATTTCAAAACCCCCTTATCAAATATATAAATTAAAAATTATGGAATTGAAAAATAAATTACATGTGTTACTAGATAAAGGTATCCTTTGACCAAGAATATCACCATGGGGTTATAGAGTTTTTTTGTTAAACATAAGATGGTATAATGATAATTTACATTGATTATAGATTGTTGAATGACAACACTATTAAGAACAAGTATCATTTTCCACATATTGTTGATTTGTCTAATTACATCGAGGGATCTAGGTATTTCTCAAATGTTAATAAGAACCTCAGTACCACCAACTGAAGGTGAAGGTGGATGAAATTTTGAAGATAGTGTTTCATATTAGATACGAATATTATGTGTTTATAGTTATTCCCTTTAAATTGTCTAATGTAACTACTGTATTGTTGGATCTTATGAATAGAGTCTTCAATTATTTCAGGGATAAGTTTTTTGTCTTATTAGTGATATTTTGGAATATTCTAAATGTTTGGAGGAATATGAAATGAATCCAAGGATTTCTCTTAAAATGTTAAATGAAAAGAAACTATTTAAAAATTTTATTAAGTGTGAATTTTGGTTGAAAAAAAATTCTTTCCTTGGAAACATTATTTCTAAAATAGAATCACTACTGACCGTACTAAAAATAAATTTGTTAAACATGTCCCAAGAACAAAAAATTCCATAGAGATTTGTAGCTTTCTTGGATTATCTAGTTATTACTAATTGTATATTGAATATGTTGCTTGGCTTTCAAGCCCATTGATTATGTCAACTCAAGAAAGAAGTTAAATTCATATTGACAAAGGAATGTGAAGATTAATTTTAGTAAATAAAAAAGAAGATTGGTGAATGTTATAGTTTTGTACCTACCCTCTAGAGATAGTGAATGTTTCGTCTATACTGATGCTTCATTGAAGGGACTTGTTCGTGTCCTGATATAGAAGGATCAAGTAATTTATAATCGTTGTTTTTAATTAAATCCTCATGAGTTAAATTACTATACAAATGATCTGGAATTATCTAAAATTATTTTTTATTTTAAAATCTAAAGGCTTCATTTTTATGAAGTAAATTTTGAAATATATATTTATTGTAATATATTTAAGTATTATTATCTTAGAAATAATTAAAAATGAGACATAGAAGATATCTAGATTGGATCAAAGATTATGATTGAATAATTCATTACTATACAAGATATGAAAAAAAATGTGACTGATTCTTTTAGTTAGAAAAATAATGATAAATTATCCATGTCACATTTGGAACATGAATCTTTGGTTTAAGATTTGATGAATCATGGCAAATAAATTGTGGATGTAGGGACATCCCCTATCTTTTTTTCATGTTTTAGTTTAGTGTAATTTTTATAAAGAGTTAATAAACCTTAGAATTATGATCATTCATTACTAGAAAAAGCTAAATATGTTATAAAGGATATTTTTCAAGAGTTTAATATTGATGAATAATGTGTTGTTAAATTTTTAAAAAGATTATTTATGCCTTGTGATTTTCAGTCGAATAGAGATTTGTTGAGTGAAGTTCATAGTTCTCCATTTTTTTCATCCTAGTACTAATAATATATACAAAGACCATCAGATGTACTAATGGTGGGAGTTATGAAAAGGTATATTGCTTACTTCACAATGATGTGTTTGAATTCCTAATAGGATAATGTATAAAAGAAATTACCGAATGTAATGCTTCAACCATTTTAGTTGTTGAAGTGGGAATGAGAAAATATATCTATTGATTTATTCATGGTATTTATCTAAAAATATACAAGTAACAATGCAATGTTGTCCATTTTTGATCGGTTAACAAAATATTCACATATACTTCCCATTCATGATACAATGTCTATAGATAGGGATTCTAAACAATATATAAAGGATACATTCAGGTGATATGGAGTGCATCTTTCTATTTTTTTCAATCCATGATCCCATATCAAAATATAGTTTTCTGAAAGGAATTAAAAAAAATGGGTATTCAATTGATTTTTAGTACAAAATTTCATCCTCAAATTGATGGCCAGTCTAAGAAAAAGATCTAGAACATATAAGATATAATTCATTCTTATTCAATGTATTACAAGATAAGTATGAATCAACATCATTCGTTGGTTTATTTTTCATATAATAAAATATTTCGACCAATTTTATAGATGAAAAATTGAGGCATTATATGAAAATAGGTGTTGAATACCATAACTATTTTTTTAAATTTTATTAAATCACTTTATAGTTGAGTGGAACCTAAAAAAATGTTACTCTTAGGTCAATGAAAATCCATATAATGGAAGTTATAACCAAAAACAATCCTCATAAATATCATTTAAATCATCTAATTCCCTCTTAGAATTAAGATCTTAATCTTTATACACGAAACTAGATTGACATTTGGTGGATATATTACACATCCTACCCAACCTTTCTGTCACCTCCTTCCTATTAATAGCCTTTAAGGAAACACCTAGGTTGTAAAAATCTCTTTCCTTCCCTTGAATTTTAGGATTCTTTTTTTGTTCACATCTAATGATTCTAAACAGATTTTGGGTGGCCATAGGATTAGCCAATTCTGCCTGAAAACCCCTACCGCTAATCATCCCAACATCAATCATGGAATGGGATTAAGTTACTATGAAAACCACTTGTTTCTTTGAAAAATGCAGATAACTCCCCATAACAAGATAATTAGTATGTATCTATTTGGAAGCATTAACCATTGGGGTACCCTACAATGTTGGGTGGTCACTTCTTCCAATATGGTTAGCCACCACACCACGCACAATATTGGAATAGGAAGGGTCACCGCCCCTATAATCTACAATACTAATTCTGTCACACTTCTTGTAGCCACCCATATTAGGCACCCTTTATATAAAAGGGGGTTCATGGGTAGCAAACGCTGGAAGACTAAAAGCAGATAAGGCAGTTTTTCCCATATTCGAAATGTCTATACTATATGGGATGCATGAAGAGGATTGACGACCACCTGGTGAAGGGTACAGACTCATCTTGGAACTATAAATAAAACCAATATTAAACTTAGGGACTATGGGAGAAAGGTTTTCATTAGTATGATCCACCAATCCCATGTATCCTCTCCTACACTGATGAGAGAAATTAAAAGGCATGTGGCCTTGCCGATAGTTTAAAAAACAAAGGCTTCCTCATAATGAATACATTTTCAAAAACTAAAATAACATTACACCTAGAGATAAGGATGGTTCAGGAGAGGCTTCAAGAGTTCCATCTTGATGAAGATATGAGAAAAACCAAGTTGCATTAGGTAAATAATGTGATAATCAATCTGGAGGAAACAACTGGCCATTTCACTGTTACCTTTGAGTATAGATGAGTTTAAGAAGGGAAGTGGATTATGGGTAAGATAAATCCACACCATTACATTATTTTTTTCATTACCAAGAACAAAATAAACTATCAAATGGAATAGAAAGAAACATTTATTATCACAAAATTGGGACTCAGATGGCATAGAACATGCAAAATCATCACTTAAAAAGAGGTGTACGCTTAGATGTTAGTGATCCAAAACCCCCACAACTCCCGGGGAATTAAGACCCTACAGTGATTTTATAAAACACTAAAACAGGTCTATCGAAGGTCAATCTATACTAAATATGGCCCCAAGAATATGTGAAGGGAAGGAGGATGCATCCTAAAACATAGTTGTAAAAAGACAAATCTTTTAGGATCTCTTGAACGAATAATATTCCTCTGGTGAGATTGGAATTGGAGGAATCTATGGAAATCATGAAACCCTAGAGAAAGAATAGTGTGAGGATAGGTTCATACCTGGTCTGAAGTAAATGAGAGATGGGGGTTTGTTTGCCTGACTTTCTCAGGACACATCATTTTTTTCGATGTCCTCTCCATCATCGAGGCCCAAAAAGGCTCTTGAGGGAGAGGGAATTCATATACCATTTTTGAACACCCAATTTTTAGGATGAAGAATGATAATGGGAGTTAATAGGACTATATTCAGTAGAGGAAATGGTTAAGAAGAAGTAGTTGATTAAACAACATATGTGGATGGCTCAAAGAAGAAAACAATTCATGAGGATAACCAGAAGAAAGATATATCTTTTGAGGTAAGTGATCATGTTTTTTTAAAGAATATTCAGGTAAAAGTGTTATGAATTTTAGTAAAAATAATAATATAATAATATGGTTATTTGGAGCATATGAATTATTGGAAAAATTAATTTCAGTTTCCTAGTATATGGATTTTCTCATATTTTATTCCAAGTACAAAATTTATTTCATGTTTTAATGTTAAAACAAATATGTTCTAGATTAATATCATGTTTTGAGATCTAAAGTAGTTCATTTTGAAGAGAACCTTTATTATGAGGAGAAACATTTTCAGGATATTGAACATAGAGATAATGTATTGATGACCATTGTAATTTAGTAGGTTATGTTTTTGTGGAAAAACATATGGTTAAACCATCGACATGGGAATCAAAAAATCCTATGAAGAAAAGATATCCCTACATATATAATTAGTGAATAAAATTGTAAGGATAAAATTTAAAATTGAGTATATATTGTAACAAACAAATTAATGATATAATAAATCATTTTCATGCATATTAATATGAATTATATTGCTATATTCATTATAAAAGTATTGATTAATTCTTCTTCAAATAGAAACTTTGTTTAAATAAACTCTTTTTTATAATGTTTTTATTTTTAAGATTTATTTATAAATTATATAATTTTAATTTAACAAAAATATTTTTCAAATCATTATATGAAATTTAACTTAATGTGGAATTTTGGGCTTTCTGGTAAAATATTTCATTTTTGATGAATAGTTGAAAATATATATTTTTGAAAAATGGTATTTCATTTCAATAAATAAGTTAATTTAAAAGTATCATTATGTTTTCAATGATATTTAAGGTAACATAATTTTTTTAAATTTATATTTAATCTAATTAATTATATTTTAATTATCTTTATATTTTATTTCAGTAGAATTCTTTTTTTGGTTAAAATTTAGGTTTTTTGGAAAATTGTTTTAATGTACATAATGGTTCTATATTTTAATTAATTAAACATTATATAATGAGTAATGAATTAAAATAAAGGTACATGTATTATATAAAAAAATATTAAATGAAATTAATGTACTGATTCATACTTTTCTGAGAGTTAATATAAAATCATCATTTTCTTAAGAAAAAATAATTCTTGAAAAAACCTGCTATTTTCACATATACAATATTTCTTTTAAATTAAATTATTACACTTACATAAATTGAGATTATATAATGAATTATATATTTTTAATCAGAATAATTTATATTATCTAATAATTGAAACATAATTTTTTCCTATAATGAATATTGAAAAGGGTAAAAAATAATTACAATGGTTAACATAAATACATCTTTGTTATCGGTTAAATGAAATATATAAGGGTATATTTGACCATTAAATATATAAAAATAATATTCTAAGGCTATATATCAACATTATCTATCTTAATTAAAAATAAATTGTTATTTTGAATCTTTTTCGCTAAAAATTACTTTTTTTTCTTTTCAAAAATTTCCAATTAGTTTTCATATAGGTTTATTTCCCCAATTAGTCCACCATATATCCTAAATTATTCACTGATTAAAAACCATTAAAATCACACAATTCCTTCAAATATCTCCTTCAATTCCATCCCTATGAACTTTATCCCATGGTTTTATAAGCAATCAATTCTAAGAAGGCATTTCGTTTTTACCTAAGTAGATTGTCTGAAGGTGAGTTATCAGGGTTTAACAAGCATTTTTATTTTATTTATCATTCCAAATAATTCAATTAAAATTAATTTATGGTAATATAATAACATAAGTATCTCCCACATATTGATATGTAATTATACTAATGTAATGAACAAACTCTATCTCTTCTTCCTTCAAATGGAGAACAAAATCATTATTTGTGTGTACATCGAATGATTACATCATGAACCAATATCATTAGTTATTCATAATCTCCTCTAAAGGCTTTTGATAATTATTTATTTAAATTATATATATATATATTATTTGTGACAAATTTATAATTCTTAATTTATAAAACCATATATACCTTCTTAATTTTATATTTCATGGGGGATATGATAAAGTCACTCATGTGTATGGTGAACCACTGCCTAGTGAATCGATTTGAGTAGTTTTCACATATTATTTATGTAGAAGATAATAAGGATAATGATGATGAATATATGATATATAAGTTAAATAATTATTATATTAATGACATATTTATAACTCATAAATATTAATAAATCATTTTCTTTCATACACTTAAAAATGGTAACGTTGTTTGTGCATATGTGTGGACTACCACCCCAAAAAATGTTATGACACTCTATTTTCATCACTAAATCACAAGGATAAAATATATAATTATATTTAAAAAAATATAGTATTTATGATACGATTAAAATTATGGTAGTATAATATATTACTTACCTTATTTTCATAATAATTTTTAAAAATTGGAAATGTTACTCATGCATATGTATGGCCTACCATCTCCATGATTGTAACATAGTTCATCTTTCATAAAAAACATGATTTGTTTTAATATTCTGAATTATGTATAGAATTGATTCTTATTTCAGTATTATTATTCTTCATAAGTTTAAATAAGGACATTTTTAAAATATATAACATGCTGAAACCCTTTTGATATAATGAACCAAACATTGTAAAATAATCTATCATAAACATAATCTGTTACGTGATTTAATATAAAATGGTAATAAGTTAAATAAAATGGATAATAAATTGGAAAAATTATTTATGAAATTAAATAATTAATATAATTTTATTATTCATGATTATAAATAATATATAAGATGACTTAGAATCAAGGTAAGGGGGTTCTTCTTAATTTACTTTCATTGAATAATATTTTAAAGTTATGAAGCTAGATTATTTTATGAGGTATATATACATCACCTTCGAAATTTTATATCATTATTTTACTATTCTCATAATATTTAATGTTTTCTTATGTATTTTTCCACTGTGGGGCTTATGATTGAAATTTTTTGGAAGGGGTAAGGGAATTTATTTTTAAAATTAATCCACCTTCGAACTTCGCTGAAAACTAATTTTATTCCATGACCATGTTTTATTAAAACATTTTATAAATTTATTTATATATAAATGACATTTTTATATATTAAATTATTTTATTTCTTTAAAATATTTCAAAAAAAGTCTTTGTATGGAATGTTTTACTTTTTTAAAAATGATAAAATAAATGTTCTATTTTAACGTATATGGTGACATGAGTTTTACCATAATCATAACCATTATTTTTTTGATTTATTACAAATATTTCATGTTTTAATTAAATAAAAACCCCATTTCCCTTATTCATGGTCATTTATTTTTTAAAATTGGTTTTTTAAAATAAAATGGTGTTTTTATATAAGAAACTATTTTGAAAATATTTTTAAAAGACTTTTTCAATGATTTTATAAGGACAAGTTGAAATTTAAAAATGTTTTATTCATGATATGGTATGTTACAATTTATTATTATGGGTGAACTAAGATAGAACTCTAAATAATTGGGTGATGATTTTGTTCTTAGGATAAATATATTGGAAGTTGGTCAAACAATTATTTCAATTTATAATGGTTCTATATGGATTCTTTATGTGTTATATGAGATATTGTCCCAAGGAATCTACATGATTTATCTATTACTGATAATGATTTTTCATTTAAATATTTTAATTTAGAATGTTAAAATAATGAACTTTGTTTAGGGAAAATTATGTCCTTTCAGGGGAAAAAATATATCTTTAAGAAAATATTTAATAAGAGATTTCAATTTATTAACTACACTAATGGTTTTATTATTTTTATGTAACTTATTAAACTTTTCTTTCTGATTCAATGTTTTAAAAAAATCATAGGGGTTAGGGTGGTAAATGGAAAGTAAGAAGTAAATTTGAATTTCATGGATATTTTTTATGAAAAACCCCATGTTTTATTTTAAAAATGTTTATATAGTCAGAAAAATAGATACTCATAAAAAGTTTCCACTTTATATTATATGATTCTATTAACTATTTGTTGTGACTTAATTCACTAAAACTCTTACACTAAAATTTTCCTCAAATATAAGGGGATTAATTCATCACTTAAAACTCCATATTATGTAAAGCTTATGGTCGGGCCCTTATATCAACCATATAAATAATAAAATGTAGTAAAAGATAGACTAATCAAATAAAAGAGGAAATAAATACATAATGAAACACAATAAAATAAAAAATTATCATATATTCCCAAAAGAATATGTAAAATAATTTTCCCCCATAAAAATATTAACATTTAATTTTTTTCACATAATTTGTCATTTTCATATTTTATTATAAGTGGAATTTTAATAAACATCAAAAATGTAAACTCATTCCTTTATAATAAAAATATATTGAAACCAATATTATTTTGAATTTTAATTTCATGTAACTATTACAAGGTTTCATTTGAGTGTTAATGGAATCATAATACCAAAAAACCAACAGTATCATATCATATTTCATTTGGAGTCATACTGTGAAACACATCAATACCAAAATCCTACAAATTTCAATAAATATATGATCACAAAATATTTTTTATCAAAATAGTATATATTCAATATTTACTTTTAATTAACTTTAACCTATTATTTTTAGCCTAATTTGGCTCAAAAAAATATCATACCCTGTAAAAATAAATCACATATAATAACATATGTGTCGATTATCTCTGCATTCCTACCTTGTCTCATGAGGCTCCATGATAACACTACGTAAACCTCAGTATAAAACAAACATATCTTTTGAAAACTGAAATTTATTTATCCTTCGGTTATAAATGCATGATATTTTATGTATTTCCAATGAAAAAATCAAGTACATGATAACATTCATTAACTCAAACTTGAGACTAAATATATTTTTGATCTAGTATACTGTTAAAATAGTATTTGAATTGACAGGTCTAAATGCAATTGCCCAAATTATGAAATAATTATAAATATATTTTTCTAAATAAAAATTTATTGATTAATGAATAATAAATAGTCATTTATTTTTTTAATGAAATCATTTAATGATTAAAATAAATTTTTTTCAATGAAATTTATTTTTATACATGATGTGTATTATTATCTAAAAAATTATATTTATCAATATTAAAAAGTGATTATTATTCAATTTTTTCCTAAAATACGAATAAACATTCCTTCATTAGTTATCTGAAGGTTAGTAATGAAGATAAAGTCGTTTAAAGGGAATGAAGTCATCTTCATAAAAATACTTTTATGTGCGCAATGTGTTTACATCCTAATAAATTAAATTAATATATTATATAATAACTCAAATATTTTAGCATCAATTTTATAGTTTTTAATGGTATAATATGGAATATGAATTAAATTTTGTGCTTAAAATGTGCTTTTTCTCAAAAACAAGTTTTTTTGTTTTTTATGAACTTATTTTAAAATTAATTTCTAAAAATTTATAAATTGAATATGATAATATGTAATATGTGTTCAGAATAATAATTTTAAATTTTTTTACTAAATCCACTTTCATTTTTTGTTACTATGAATAGTAAAAACAGAAAAAATATGTTAATATGGTTAACATTAAAACATGTTTACCATGGGTTAAACTAAGAGATAAAAGTAATATTTACAAATAAAATTTTATAATTAATATTATATGGATATATTTCATCCCTATAATATCCTTAAATATAATCATTTTAAAATTTTATATACATGATTACGCTATATTATCTCAATCTGCTAAGTAATTCTATGTACGTCATCTTGATCGCTTATAAAAAGAAACCTAATATCCACCCGTATTATCGAATTTTGAACCATTTATATCATCCAAGACCTAAAGTAATACATTATTACCTTCAATTCCATTCTCCTAGATCTCTTCATCTTCTCCAAAAACCAATCTTCCAAGCTTAATGTGTTAAACAAAGGAGGTCTCCCAAAGAAGATGTATTAATATTAACTGAGATATTTAAATTTTATTTATTCTTATACCATCTATAAACCTATTATATCCATTCCAACATGAAGAATAAAAAAATATACTTAGATGTTATTATGATGAGTTCATAACCATTTTCTACCTCCTTTCCCATAAATGGGAAATCAATGTATCTCTCATGTGTATGTGTGGACTACTGCCCCCATATAGAGATATGATTCATTTTCCATAACCACCTCACCTGAATCATTGTAATAAAGTATTTAAAAAATATATATGATATATATATGATATAATTTTGTTTTTTAGTGATATAATATTATTTTTCTTCCTTTCCTTTTTTCAGAAAATGAAAATAGTGTTTATCATACGTACGGACTATCATCTCCGTGAACAATGTAATGAATTTTTTATATATTACATATTTAGATAGATATATTTTTTATAATTAATATATATATGATATTAAAATCATTTTTATCATTTGGGATGTGTCGTAACCATGATCAATGTACAAGGATTGGAACTTTCAAACAAAAAATTACATAATAACTGAAACATTTATCACTCAGAACAATGATATTAATTTGGAATTATTAAGGAATGGGTGATAAGAAATTATAAGAAAACCATGTAAGATATTATTATAATTAATTTGTTTTCTCTTCTAAAAGTATAAGAAATTTTAATTTATTATACATGAGGATAGATAATTTATGGTGCAAGTCAATCTTGAGGTAAGGTTTTTACGTTATAGTCTAATTTATTTTTAGGACTGTTTATGCTTACAATTACATTGTAAAAATTATATGATGTATCTCCCAAAAAATATATTTTATTTTCTTAAAATATTTTAATTTTTTTATATTACATGTTTTCCTTTAATTTTCCTCTCTTTATTTACTCAAGAGACATAAAGAATTATTTTAATAAAAACTGACTTTATTTCCCTATATTATAGAGAATATTTTTCTTTAATGTCTGTATTATCTTTAAAATGACTTCCATGATGTTTTTATTATTCTAAAATTATTTATTTAATTCTATTTTACCCACGAATAACATTCCATAATTTTTTTTAAAAGTACTCTCCCTTTCATTTTACAAACAATGAACTTTTTACCATTGGTGTCAACAGAATCCTTGATTTAACATATACTACGTGATTGGATATTACTATTATCCTGAATACACTTTTATTTGAAGAATTTATTTCATGTTTCCAAATATCATTTCATATAATTTATTTCTATATTATTTTTAATGTTTTTCGATTTTAAATATTTGATTTCAAAATTGAAAGCGTATTTTCCTCATGAAATATTTCAATTCTCTTTTAAAATCCTTTATAATATATGATAACATCCACTGGTTGTAATTATTCCTAAATGGGTATATGATTATATTACACCATCCTTATTCCTTCTCTCAATGTTTTATTATTAGGATGATGAAATTTTGATGAAACGTGTTTTTTTTCATAGTTAAGTTATGATGAAATGATAAATGTGATCATGAACTTGTAATATACTTGTCAATGGATTTTGTTTATGTGATGGGTAGGTCCACTATATCCCTTTACTTAATTTGGTAAATATTATTTTTTTTATCATATCAAATGGTGAATGTGAGGTTATCCCTAGCCCAAAAGAGGGTATTTGAGAGGTTATCCTAATCCCTAAGCAGTTACATGTGTGAATATCACATGCCTAATATATAATAAATGTCTTGGTGGGAATCCATGAAATAATATTTGTATGATTAATATTATAACACACTTTATGACACTAGTTTATTAAATGATGATATTCTAATTTTATTATCTCAAGTATCTTTTTCATTGTGTTTGTTATGATTTGTGTCTTATTCAATAATAATATTTATTCCATGAATCATGGTTTTGAAGTATGGAGTGATGGGTATGATTTTCAAATGTTAAGATCTTATTCTTATAAAATTATGTTCATGTTATTCTTAAATTAATATTGATATCTCTATTAATTACCCTTACTAATCATTTGAGATCACATTTTATTAAGATTTATTTTCCTAAGGATATAATGAAATGAATCATGTCTTATATTTCAATATAGGGTTCTAGTTATGATGAACATAATTGGAGAAGATGAAAATATTTTATGTGTCAAACATTTGTGTATAAAAGATTCCAAAGTACTAAACCTTTTAATTTTTGTCATAGATATTATGATTTTTTATCATTATCTATATAATAATATGTAATAAATAAGTATGAAATTATTGGGTAGCCTTAATTGGTATTAGAGCAAGGTTTAGTTATTTTTGGAAACTAAGATGACGAATATTTAATGAGAATCGTTAGTGTAATTCTAGGTATAAGATAACATCATAAGTTATAAAAATGTAATTATTATGGTTTTTCTAAGATATAAATCCTTATCTAGATATTAGAGAGTGTATGTAGTTGGGGAACATAGGAACCAAGGTTTAAAAACATATAATGGGTTAGATTATTTATTAACAAGATTTTTACTAGTGTACATTGATTAGACCTAATACTACACACCTAGATAGACACTCGTGGGGAATATTCTAGGGTTAATTCACTTTTTTTATAAACCATTGTTAAAGACTTGAATATATTATAAACATGGATGATCTAGGTTAAACCAAAGGTTTCATGGATTGAAAATAAGGTTTCACACTTTAAAAATCCTATATATTTGTATCATGGTTATTTGGTTTCTCATAATTATTATTATAGATAAAATGATTATTTTTGTTTTTAGTCAATGGTAAGATCCATAACAAACCATTTTAATTATTAATATTATAAACAATCAAATGATTTTACTCCAGAACAACAAATTCTTATCAAATCGAGAATGGAAAATATAATTATTATTCTTAAATAATTTTCTCAATATAATAATATTTTTTATCTTCCAAACAATATAATTAGGGAATAGTTTCTTTTGGGTCCATCATGAGGAAACTTCCACTTTTTTTATTAGGTCCACTGATCCACTAATTTCTTCCCAATAGATCAGTTCCACTGAAAATATATTTTTTATTATCCTTTGTTTGTAGAATGAAAAAGCTATTTTCATTGTTTATAATTTGTAATGTGAAGCAGGTCAATGGTGGAATATTATCAATAATATGAAGAAACATGATAAAATTTAATCTATGGAGCGGAATGATTATAGAGAGATATTATTTTAGAATTAATTTCCTCATATTCTTCATATGAAAATAGAACAGGAATTATTTGACCTAACATTGAAGGGTGATGAATCCATTAGTAGCTATGAGGAAACTTTTATAATAATTGTGAGGTTTGATTCCTGTATTATCATCCAAAATTAATGACATATTGATCAATTATTTAGTGGCTCAAAACCAATTCTTTAGTGGGATTTATCTACAAGATACTTTAATAAGTATGAAAAAATCATTCATTGTGCTTTTAAGGTACGTATAATTATTGGAGTCACCCATAAATTTATGGTTCTAATAAGAAAATGTAAAAGGAATCAAATGAAAATTTTAATAAAAAAAACATAGAAGGATGAATATTAGTCTTTCATTATAATAAATGTGTGGAAAGAAATATAAAAGAATTTTTCTTTAGGGGACTAGGTAAGGCTTTATGTGTGAATAAATAATGTTATTAGAAATTTGAATGTTGAAGTGATGGGATTAAGTTATAAATATTGTGAATGTATGGAAAGATCAAATGAAATCACAAACCACACTTTGGTGTTTCAAATTAAATGAATATCATAATTATGCTCATTTTTTCTTCAATATTATGGTTAATAATAATGATTGATTTCGGCAATATCTTAATCCCATGGATAAATGGAAATATCATGATATCATTATTATTGATGTGGGTATGATAAAAATGTGTGGAAAGGTACACATGTAATACAATATATAACTATTAATATATAATTTTATTCTAGATCTACCCACTATTTTATTCATACAAAATATTATAATGGTATCACATTGCCCCCATAATTATTTCATGTTGATTTGGTAGTGAAAACTCTTAACGTTATGATGATTACTTATCAAGTATATGATTCTTCTCCTTTTGATGTTTTTAGGAATTTTCTTCTCAAAAATCTCACTATTCTTCCTCTAGAGGAATTTGATTTTATTTTGGGAATGTATTAGCTTTATTTATGTAAATAAAATATCAATTGCTAAGGAAAGGAAAATACATTTGACATTATGAACCAACCTATGATCATCTATCGGTGGGAGGATAAATAATAACTTCTAATGGAAATTACCTACATTGTATGGGTGTCATATATCATTAAATAGTAGTATTTGTCTAATATGTTTAGGAAGAAACTCAATATCAAATATATTTCTATTTTAAGAAATTTGGTTAAATATTTTCAAAATACATTCCTAGTATAGCTATGAATCCTAAAGTTGAGTTTTTAATGAAAATCATACCTAGTGTTATACTTATTACGTTGACTCTATATATAATGGAATCTATTTAGTTATAAGAATTGAAGAAGAAACTTTAAGAGAATCTTGATAATGGTTTCATTCATACAAGTTTATCACTATGGTGTGCACCTCTTCTTCTTTTTTTAAGATGAAGATGTATTAATGTGACTCTTCATTGACTATATTGAACTTAGTAAGACCATAATCAATAATAAGAATCCCCTTTCCCCTATTTATGATTTGATTGATTAGTCATGTGGATATCTATATTTCCTAAGATTTATACTTGAAATGGATACTATAAATTGAGGGCCAAAAGTAATATATATCAAAAATATCCTTCCATACGAGGTAAGAAAAAAGTGAATTTATTATTATGTCATTTGATCTTATTAATACTCCAACTATCATGATGGATTTAATGAATAAATTATTTAGAGACATGTTTTTTTTTGGTAGAATTTACAGATGATATTATTATATATTGTTATGAAAATGAAAGATCATGAAAATCTCTAGAGGATTGTACTAAATACCCAAAGTAAAGATAATTCATATGAAACATATACCAAGTATGAATTTCGGCTATAGAAATTTTCAATTTTTGGTCATATAATCACAAGAATGTGTATATTAGTGGATCCATCAATGACAGAATTTATTAAACATTGGGTAAGAACAACCATAGAGACTAATACCCATAATTTTATTATATTTTATGTATATTATCAGTTATTTGTGTTGAATTTAAAATATATATATAATCCATTCACCAAGGTAACAGGAAAGGGAGTCAAGTTCTTTTTGGAAGATGAATGTGAGGAAAATATAAAAGATATTAAAATAATTTTATCTCATGCACATATGCACAAACTACCATATAGTGGATAAGGTTTTTTGATCTATAGTTATATCTATAATAATAGTTTGGAATTTATTTTTATGAAAAATGACACAGTGATATCTTATGAATCATGATTGTTTGAGGTTCATGATAAAAGTTATCGACTTCATGATTTAGAGTTTGTAGTAGTAATTATTGCATGAAATATATAGAGGAATTTTATTTATAGAGAAATGGGTAACATATATTGTTATCATAAGAGATTAAAGAATATATTCACTTATAAATAGTTGAATACGGGATAAAGAAGATTGTTGGGGTTGATTAAGGATTGTGACTTCTCAATACATTACCCCTAAGAAAGTGAAAAAGGTGGATGATGCTTTGAGTTTAAAGGATTCTTATTTATTATCAATGATGATGATCCCAAAATATACTATATTTCAATATTTTCAAAGGTTAGACCTTTCAGTCATGAAGTAATGGTAGGGATATTATCTTTATTAAATTAGTTTACCACCATTTATTCAAGTAAAGATTAAAAAGGTGGAGGAGGAAGATATAATGATATAAAAGATGGTGAGAAATTTTTCTAAGTTCAAAATTTATTGTGATGGAATTATAAGTTTCAGAAATAGAATATGTTTCCCATATATATACCATAATTTAATAAGGATATACTAGAAGAAGATCAGAGTTCATCATTCTCGACACATCCTTGATGTATGACGATGTATAATGATCTAAAAAAGTATTTCTAATGGGAAAAAATGAATACAAATATTTCAAAGTATTTTCCTTAGTTCTTGGTATGTTAATAAGTTAAGGATGAGATATATAATTCTAAGGGGGTGTTAAAACCATTACACATACCAAAATGGAAATGAGAAAACATCACCATGGATTTTATCATCATATTCCTAAAACCATATAAGGGTATTAATGCTATTGGGTTATAGTCACTAACCTTACAATGTCATCAAACTTAATTTATATCAAAGAAGATTTATATCTTGATCATAATTGAATTATATTAATTAAGGGAGTGGTAAGGCTTCATATAATACCACATTATAGAATATCTAATCGAGATCTGAGGATTAACTTGAAGATATGGAAATGTCTTCAGAATGATCTTGATATAGATTTTCATTTTAGTACTGGCCATCATCCTCAGATAGATGGATATTATAAAAGAACCATTAAAACCAAAATTTATATTCTATATTCATGTTATAAATATTTTAAAATTTGTTAGGTTAAACACCTCCTTCTAATCAAACTATCTTATGACAATGGATTTCTCTTAAGCATTATGATGGATCCGTATGAATACCTCTATGGAAGGAACTGTATAAATCAAATGTGTTATGATGAAGTTAGAGAAAGAAAGATATTTTAACCTTGTATAGATGAATAAAATGGAAGATAATTCCAGATCCATTAAAAAATTCATAAATAAAACTCAGAGTAAATAGATGTGTTATTCTAAAAAACATATGTAAGATCTATAATTCAAAGTTGGGAGAAGTTATTCCAATGAATTTCACTATGGAAGAATTTTATGATATTCTAAATGAAATGAAATATTTAACTTAGGTTTATATTCCCTTATATATATTTTTAATTGAGTATATACTATATCTTATCACTTGGTGCTTCCAGAAAACTGCTCTCATGTTTATGATGTGTTTTACATATCTCCACTGAGGAAGTACATTCCTGATATTTCACATGTAATTATGTCAATGTTAATACCACAATAGTATGATCTTTCATATTAATAAAAAGAGTTATAAATATTCTATTTTATAGATAAAGTGTTATGGATCAATATTACCAACCTAGTTAAATTTATCTAAAGGAATATAAAATTTGAGTAAACTACATAGGAACCTGAGGATTTGATAAAGTAGAGATCTCATAATTTTCCTATATCATAGTGAATAAATTTTAATGAAATAATTAATTTTTATAGGTGGTATAATTTAACTCACCATGATTTTATATGTATTTAGTTTGAAATAAACTTCAAGTATTTTATAACTTTTAATACACAAAACCCCAAGTCTAAATGAACACATGACATATTTTACCTTTATAACCAAGATGTGGTATTAGTAGGTATGAGAATGATTAAAAAAAAATTTATATAAATATATATAAAAATTTTCATGAATTCCAATTTATTGATTAATTCCTAATAAATAATCATTATTTTTTTAATGAAAGATTTTAATAATTTAAAAAAAAATCAAAGAAATGTATTTTTTAAAAGATTATGCATTATTATCTTAAAATGTTACATTTAACACTATTAAAAAGTGATTATAATAATATTTATTGGTAATTTGTGAATAAAAATTCACTTACTAGTTATCTCAAAGTTAGGAATAAAGATAAAATAATTGAATGGTAAAAATAGTTATTTTTTATAAAACAAATTTTCATTTTTCAATATGTTTTTATCATAATGAATTAAATAAATATTTCTTGACTACAGTTTTAATGAAATATATCTATTATATATTAACTTAAATATTTTAACATTAAATTTAACGTTTCTACTTGATAAATAATGCTAGTAATGTTAGTTTTATGCTTAAAAATGAATTTGTATAAAAACAAGTTTTCTTGCTATTTTTTCAAATTATAAATTTATTTTTTGAGAATTATAGAAATTGAAATTAATAAAATTTATTCCATTTTTAATATTATCATTTAAAATAAAATTAATGAGTCTACATTTATTTCTAAAAATAATGAATATTAAAAATAGTAAAAATTTCTAATAGTTAAGGTGAAAATGGGTTTACCAGGGTGTTAAAATAAGATATAAGAATAATATCTTAGAATATAATTGAATAATTCTATTTTTTAAGATATTTAGACATAATATTGTCCTAAATTATAATTATTGACCATTTATAGCCACTTTCACTAGAAAATGACATTATATTATTTAAATATTTTATGTAACTCGATGTGTGCCCTCTTCCTCACAAATAAAGTCGAACCTTATCTATAACATTATTAAAGAATTCTAAGATTAATGAATCATCCAATATTGAGCCTAATAAATTCCTATATTCCATAATTTTATCTTATATAACCTATTATTATTCTAAGACTGATCATTCCATTCTTAAAGTGAAATTCGATGGATGTATCTCAAAGAAGAGGTATAAGTCTTAATGGATCTCTTTCAATTTTATTTCTTATTCGACATTATCAAAACTAGATGTATCCACTATAAAATATAATTAAAATATAATAAATACACTGATATTTTAATGATGATGTAAAAATCCTTTTTCACCTCTTTTCAATCAAATAGAAAATGAAAGTATTGCTTATGCGTAAGTATGGACTACCACCACCACACAACGATATGATTCATTTTACATTATCACATCACATTGATTTTTATAATTGGGATTCTAAAAAAATTATATTTATGATTTAACTACGATTATATAATGATAACATGTTACTTATCTTTCTTTTCATATTTTTTTAGAAAATGAATACATCTTTCATGTGTACATATGGACAACCTACTCCAGGAATGGTGTATTTCATTTTTATATTTATAGATTTTATAGATGGATCTATATTTTTATATAATTAATATATATATATATATATATTATTTATATCATGATCAAGATTTTATATATTACATAATAATGATCAGTGTACAAGGACCAAAATTGTTTTACTGAAATATTCCTAAAAAACAATTATCAACTAGAATAATGGTTTTAGTAAAGAATTAGTAATTATTGGGTGATAAGATGTCATATGAAATCCATGTATGGTATCATAAATATGAATATGATTCTGTGATATAATTATAATAAATTTATTTTCATTATAAATGAGGTTAGATCACTTAAAAAGAAAATCAGACTTCGAGTAATGGTTTTATATTACAGATTCATTTTTATAGGGTTTGTTTATGCATATATTTAAAAAGATGAAATTATATGATCTATCTCTCAAAAATATAATTAATTTTCTTATCCTTTGGTTATTTTTTGTGTTTTATTATTTTCATTTCATTTTCTTCTATTCATTTTCTCAAGATATGGAAATAATATTTTTAATAAATACATACTCTATTTTTCTATTTGGTTGGGAATGTTTTTCTTATAAGTCCATATTTTATTTAAAATATTTTTTCAATAATTTATTTAATGTTATTAAATTTTTGATTAAATTAATATTTACCAATGTTTTAATTTCTATAAAACGTTTTAAAATGAATATTCTTATCATTTTTTGGATTGAGGAACTTTTTACTATATGTGGCGGTAGAGGTACTGTAGAGGGAACTATTGCGGCGGTGGTACTATAGCAGGTACTATTGTATCCTAGGTAGTATAGCGTTACTATTCACTAGAGGGCCCTTTGGGCCAAAAAATGGTCTTTCATACCCAATGGCCTTTTGGCTATGTAATGGGTCTCCATCTACCCATTCAAAAGATTTCTTTTATTTTATTTAATATTAAAATAAGGCCTCAACCCCAACCTCTAAAAAAATATGATACTATATTTACTCATTCTAGGTATTGTTTATGATAATGATTATGAAATATTTATTAATCCCAATTTTCCACAAGTTATGTTATAATTAAATGATAAATGTTCTCATGATTTCATTAAATACATTTGAATAGACTATTATTAGTTGAAGGGTGGGATAATTATATCCTTCAAATGCAATGTGTGAATATTAATGTTTTATGGTCTCAAAATTTATCCATCCCAAGCCTAAAATGGGGGACACTGGAGGTTATCCTAGGAACGATGTAGGTATGTGCATGGTTATCCCAAGTCTAACATGTAATGAATATCTTAGTTGGTAGCCTTTTGATAGGATTTATATGAATATAATTGTGCCACACTTTATACAACCCTTTTGTGAAATTATCTTATTGAAATTTTATGCTCTCATAGATCATCTTCGTTGAATACTTTATTATTAATTTCTTCTGAACAATCATTCTTTATTCCATGACACATGATTACAATCACAGAATTGTTAGGTATGATTTTAAAATGTTAATCTCATGTTCTCATAAACTTAGGCTCATTTTATGCTTAAATGATCATAAGTATCTCATTTTTCAACATTATAGATTATATATTCTCTTATTTTGTTATGTTTTCTTTTACCCAAGATATTTAGAAAGGTTTTATGTATGATTTTATTAATAATGATGAATGTTATGATAAATTTAATGGGATATAATATAGATATTATATATAAAAATGGTTTATATATAAAATTTTATAAGGAAACTGAACATTTACTTTTCTAGCATGGATCATGATAATATATAATAAATATTCATCAAATAAGAAATAAAATTTATATGAAGTTACCGGGTCACCTCACTTCATTTGTTAACTAGATCCTCACTCACATTGACTTTAAATAGTAACATAGGTCTCTTAGAAAATATCATAATCATATATTCTAATAGGTACCACCTAGGTCATGACCATAATATTTCCTCATCAACCATTGAATCAATAACCCAATCTCTTAGGCTCTGATGAAATTTTTAATGTTTCACCATAAAAGTATAGCCAAGTACATATGATGAGTCTTTATTGAGCCTTTGTAGCATCCCATGATCACTAGATGTTGGAGTATAGTGTCAATGGGGAATTTATAAACATTTGGTGATGGATTCATGTCGATATGAAAAAAATTTATATATTATTAGATTATAAATAAAAAAAGTAAAAATTAATAATAAATTATATAGACCCATAACATAATCGGTATAAGAAAAAAAATATTAGTAATTATTAGGGAGAACATAAAACTTGACAAAAAAATTTAAATGTTTTTTTCGGATCATGTATACTTAAAATATTAATAATCTTTTAATTTATTCATAGGGAGTTAATATAAGAGAAATGAATACATGCCTTATGTTATTCCACTAAAAATAAACTAAATAGTATATTAATTAGTGGTGTTATAAGAGATCATGCATGCCTCCCAATATGTAATAGAATTCCAAAAAGTGGTAGGTCTATATCCCATGGGGAGACTATAATATTAACTCTATATCATACAATAATAGGGTAATAATGGAAAAAAATAATTTAGTAGTAAATTCATGGAATTATAGCTAAGTGATAACCATAAATAATAGATAAACATTATTATTCTCTATAAATAATGGAACCCATAAAGATAATATATACATCCAACACAAGGTACACTCACTCGGTTGGTCAATAAAATTAAACATGAAACAAATATTAATGGAGACATATTCACAAGATTTGGGTCCCCACTCAGACCTGTCTCCCTAAACACTATAGCTACCTATAATTTTTATACATAAATATTATATCATTTCATATATATAATCAATAAATTTTTTAATAATCCATGCCTGAGGACCATAGTTGTCTATTTTATTTCGAAACTTTTATACATAAACAACTTTTTCATAAAATATCTACAAAATTTCTAATTAATCTCTTTTATAACAAGAAACGTTATTAGACATATCATAATTAAAACATTTTTTTCATAACCTAGGGAAGGGGAACATAATAAAAAGTGCACTTTGATACTAATTGAGGTTCAATATAAGAGATTATAATATGTGAGAATAAGATAAGAATATTTTGGTGATAACAAAAGATAAATATTATAAAATAATACTGATCAATTCAGATATCATAATAATGAAAAATAGAATAAATTTTTATCAAGAAAAAAATATAATACATAAGAGTGTGGAATCATCAAAAATCATTAATTATCTATGGGATCATATGATAAAAATATGATATAATATTTTAGAATGTACATAATAATAGAAAAACCA
Source organism: Viscum album (assembly GCA_963277665.1). NCBI lineage: Eukaryota > Viridiplantae > Streptophyta > Magnoliopsida > Santalales > Viscaceae > Viscum > Viscum album. Next base: position 1,058,066,571 of record OY728135.1, on the reverse strand, counting down.
TTTCTATAGTCAAGGATCATAGAAAATTCTATCATAGTGAATATGGTTCACTCATATTCCATTATTTCATTAGTCAATGTTCACTCCCAGTAATATCATGTTGGAAAGAATTCACTTACTGAATTGGGTTCACTCCCCATTCTCGTATATATTGTCTCAACAGATATTCTTATTTAACCAATGCATTGGAGGGCTATATAATTAAAATCCAACCTATCTCATAATGAAAACCATACAAATTTGTTCCACAAGATTATAAAACATTAATCATATCATCAAATCATAACCTGCAAAATAGATATGGGTTTTATAAAAAATTAATCATCATAAGCTATCCAAATGTTGAATAAATATGGTATAATTGGATCATATCCCCATTAAATCATAGGAAACATAAATGGATGTTTTTATAGATAAAAGTACCTTTAAAAGAACATTAGAACATTTCTTTTGGACAATAAAATTTTAATTTAAAAGTTATTATTTAGAATCTAAATATTTTAAAATATTAGGGAAAATATTTTTATTTAAAGGAATAATAAAAAATTATAAAATAATATTTAAATAAAAAAGTTTTAACTGTGATGGGGAAACACATTCATGGAGTTAATGTAAAAAAATCCTTTCAAATTTTCTATAAAAAGTAAAAAGTACCATGTTTGTAAAATGATAAGAAGATTCCATTTAAACTTTTATGAGTAAATTAATGTATAGTTAAATGTAATTTGAATAATATTTGTAGAATATTTTTAAAACTCAATCAAAAATTTTAATAAAAATATGTAAATGGAAAAAACAATTACCGATCAAAGAGAAAAGATGATCAGTTTTAATTAAAATAAATAAGTTTATTGAGTGTATAAAGAGAGTAAATTGAAAAAAATTATAAAATATAAATAAGTAGATGGAGAATAAAAAAAATAAATAATATGTGGGAGAGTTATATCAAAAAAAATTAATTATTGTAATATTTAAGGATAAACAATCCGAATTAAAAGATGATATTGTGACATATAGAACCCTAACCTCAAGTTTTTCATGAGTCATAATCACTCTAAACTCCTATATAATATATTAAAATTTAGTATAATTATATAATAAAATAATAAAAACTTGTATTATTCCATACATGGTTTCTATATATCATATTTTCACTCGTTCGTTAACAATATTTTATTATTATCTTTATTTAGGGTGTTAACTACTTCATTTTACATGCATTTTTCAGTTTGACGGATATGGTCCATACATAAAGATTGTGGTTCCTTAAACTATAGAATTATAATAATGATAGAAATATTATTATTATTTATTATATAAATATTAATAAATATTATTATAAATATTTTATTGAAAATTAATTACATCATTATGTAGAGATGGTAGTTCGTATGTACATAAGAGCGACGTTTCCATTTTTCAATACATGGAATGAAGAAAATTTAATTATTAATTAATAATTGTAGAATAATTATTATAATATAAATAAAATATAAAAAAATTAAATCTATCATAATAACCAACCATGGATGTTGGTGTGGGGAAATTAGTTGTATCGCTATGTGGAGGTGGTAGTCCATATGTATGCATGAGTGACACATTCATCTCTCATTGAATTGGGAAGAGAAGGTAAATGTTTTTTAAAAAATCATAATAAAAATTAGTATGTATAAGATAATATATTATTCTATTTTATGGTTGCAAAAAGTTTATTATATGTATAAGATAAAATAAAATTGAAAGAGAATGGTTAGTATCTATACCTTTTATTTGAGAGACCACATTTGGATTACCCCTTAAGCCTTGAAGGTTGGTCTTATGAGAAGAATAGAAGCTATAGGATAAAGGAAAGGATTATAAGAATATTTTGAGTAGGTATTTACCAATATATACAACATAATTTGTGTGAATAAGGGAGGAGAAGAGGTTCTATTTTATATGTGAGTGGTCAAACACACATGGAATTTCATAAAACATTTCAATGAATTTTAATCACTTCCATAGGAAAGTGGATGAAAATGGATAGTTAATAAAAGTTATGATAATATAAGATTCAAATATATTCAAAAAATAATATTTATGTATTTATGTGTGAGAAATTTTCCCATATCTCTTGGTTTAACACCAAGGTAAACATGTTATCAACGTAATTGGGGTAATAAAATATTACTATTTTTACTATTAAATAAGAAAAAATTAATTTGAACCTTTTAAATATTTTAAATTATGATAATATAAAATATTTAGACTATTTTAACTAATTCAATTTATATATGCATCATAATTTATTTTTTTGTTAAACATGAAAACCGCAACGAAACCTCGTTTTTGAAAAATGAAATTTTAAGCGTAAAAATTAATTTACTTTCATTCATTTATTTTTTGAAAATGTAAAATTAATTTTAAAATAATTTATTCAATATATAATATATAAACTTTATTAAAAACATTAATAAATATAAATTAAATTTATTTATTAAATTAAAATTCATTTCACATATAAAAATATTTTTTAGAAAAATGAGTTTTTAAGAAAAAAAAATAACTTATACCAAAATAAAGAATAATGAAGAGTCTTATGTTATAAATTATATTATTTATAATTAAATTCTTATTTGGTTAAATTAATTTAATATTAAAAACATAATGTGACATTTAATTAAGTAAAAAATGGATACTTTTATAGAAATTGATATTTTTCACTATTCATTAAAAATAAATTATCCTAGAGAAAGGATAAAAATTTGACCTAAGTAAATATTGGAATGATCATTTAAAAAATTATGATCTTTTCCAAAAATTAAATTTCTAAAAATGGTATAAATTAACTATAATTTATATGTGAAAAAAATTGGGAAAATCTATTTTAAAGAAAACATATTTTTGTAGTGTGATATTATTTTACTAAAAATTGAGTACTTATTTTTTATGTACTAATAAATAAATTTGAATTAATTAGGAAATTTAAACATATATTTCAAAAATTGATTATTATTTTTCATATTTTCTAATTTAATGGCTAGTTTATAATAGTTTACTATATCATGGTTCATATAAAATCAAGGTTGCATGTAAGGAAAGTTATTGAATACTATAAATTTTATTTCATAAGAAATTCATATAATATCTTGGAGTGTTAAATTATACTCCCATTAAATGAATTTTCTATTGAAATTTTGATTATCTAATGAACTTTAACCAGGTGAGTAGTCTTGTTCCATATAAATTTATCCCTATGATGCACTATTTATAACAATTTTTCTTCATAATAAATATCATTATCTAATATTAAAACATATGACTTAAATACATGTGAAGGATCGGGTATGTACTTCCACATAATAAAACCATTGATAACATTGTGTATTTGAGAGAGTTTCAATTGGAGTTTCAATTAATAAACTAAAATCTTTACTAAATCAAGAATATCTAAGGTACTAGTATTTTTATTGTTTAGCTTTTACTTCTTTCTAAATCTCATAACCTTCTTCCATATATAAATTCATAAGAATACATTCTTAACGACATAGAATTACATATATCATCGATGATTGTAAACAAAAATCTTCTCTCATCTATGTGCAGCTTTGGTGTACTGTTTAATTTAGCTAACCTTATTTTTTATTCACTCAAATTATTTAAGTTCCAATAGATTTATTTCTCAAAATTCATCCAAGTATGTCGTAATTCTACACTTCTTTCCATAGAGGGATTCATAACGATCCATCTGATTTCCCATGTGAAAGATGATTTTGTATGAAAACTATACTAGATTAATCTATTGATCCCAAACACCGTTGAAATATATATAATAGGATATCAACATATACTATAGGGTTTTAATGATACAATAATACTAACCATATTTATGAAGATGATAATAAGAACATAAAGACAACTATGTATCTAGAACTTACTAAATACTTCTCTAGAACTTCGAGGTAAACCTTGTATCTTTGTCAGATATAGTAGAATGTGGTACCCCTTGAAACCTTAACACTACCTTAATTTATATAATTGAAATATGATCAAAATATATATATTATTTTAATTTAATAAAGTGAACTAACTTTGAAAGGTGATTGACTATAACCCAAAAATACATTATAGCCTTTAAATGTTTTGGGGATTCCAACAACAAATCTATGGGGATGTTTTCCCATTTCAATTCGAGAATGGGTAGTGGTTTTTACATCCCATTAGAATTCAATCTCATAGCCTTAAGATTCTACCATACCAAGCACCAAGATACATAAGTTGAAATATTTATCTCCATATTATCACACCAGAAATACTATTTTATATCTTTATACATCTTCATACTTCAATGATGAATAGATAATGATGAGATATAATCTCTTCCAATGGTTCCTTCTTTTGATATAGTATTTATGAAAAATCTACTTGGTTCGTGAACCTTATCCTTGCATCATAATCAAGTTTAAAATCAAGAACATTTCTCACCTTTTTTTAGGGCTTCACATCCACATTTACTGTAATATCTTAACTTTTGAAAGAGGTATGTATAGTTATTATGAAATTTAAAGCCTATCATTTTATTTTAATAATATTATTGAAAGAAAAATGAGTGATTTGGGAGAATATAGTACTCATTTAGATCCCAATTATCTATATTTTGAAAAGTAATATTGAGCCACCTGGTTAGACTAATATTATTATTAACCATGTCGATCATCCATACAGGGTGATCAATGAAGAGAAGGGGGAATTATATATAAACTATGCAAACCAGACTTTATAGACATGTGGTTTGTCTCAGACAAATGATAGAATCATTTTATATGGTCTATGCATGGTTATTAAAAATGTACTACTAGCTCATGTGAGGGGGTTCCTTGGGTAGTAGTTGTCTCATGGTTGGCGCACAGTTTGGCCAAACGTTCGGCCAAATCGTATGACCTTCAAATAAATGGTAAATTACCCTTTTTTCCTAAAATTTTGTAAACCATAAACCCCATTATTTTCTCCTCTAACAGACATCCCCTATCCTATATGAAGCTCTCTCCCAATCCAAATTTAGGATTTTCATTTTCCCCTCCATCTAAGCTTGGAATCAACCACAGTTCATCTCAAGGGATCCCTCTCGGTACTCTCTTGTAATGTCTCAGTTTCGGGTAATGCCCAGAGGCACCCCATAACCACTTGGTCACATGGGCTCAATAGCATTTCTCAAAATTCCATAGACTTAAGACTAGCAGCGAGTTCCTTATGTGTGATAGTAGTGAAACTAGCCCTCATTAGTAGAGTAACACAGCAGAAGTAAAATAGATTATAATAGTGAAAGCAGTAATAATACCATACAAAAAGTAAATAGTGGAAGACTTAAGTAAAAAGAAAATGGAGAAAATATATATAAATGATTTATGATATATTTTTCAAGTAAAACATCCAAAAAAGTCACAATGTTGGAATACAGTAACAAAACAAAGTACAAAAAATAGATAAACTCCAGCAGCATCGCAAGCCTCATCTTGGTCCCATTCTCTCAAACTCCTCAACAATCATGTTCTTGAAGTAGAAGGACACTTTTCCATATCTATACCTATAGCAATATAATCTTTTTGGACCTAAAATCATTACCCAAATAGGTTGTAAGACTAATACTTGTATGAAACCACCCAAAGATCTATGCCTAACAATCAGTGAATATATACGGGAGGAAATAACAAAAAATAAGTAGTAAAAAAGGATGTAATAAGGATTAAACAATCATATAGTTAATAATGAATTCCATTTACATTTACCAAAATAACCAACCAATTACAAATACAATCAACCCTCTCAGAAGTTCACACAACCTATCACCTCTTGTTCATCCAACAATCACAGATAACCCTCTGCGTAGTTCTCACGGCCTAACCCATCTGGTTTAAATTACAAGAATAATAAATTGAAGACACTCTGAGGAAGCACTCACTGTCTATTCCCCCTATAGTCTCATATAAACAATCCCTCTTTGAGGAAGCACTCACTGTAAATTCCACTTATAGACATTTGGTGGTAAACTACAGACACTCTGAGTAATCACTCAACGTTAATTCCTCTTGTGGTCTCATAACGTAACTATAGAAACTCTGAGGGAGAACTCAATTTCAATCCCCCTATGGTCTCATAGGGTGATAATTATAATAGACACTCTGGTAAAGCTCTTAACGTCAATTTCCCATATGGTCTCACTACACCAGGTTCCCACAGCCTCGTGTAAAGAAATTGTACACAAATGATAATCAGCAGCCAATGTAAACCTCAAAGTAATACTTGTCTAATTAGCTATAAGGAATGGTATAACATAACAAATAAAATCACTACATACTACAATACTAGGCTTAGAAAGCAAAGCATCCTAACAGGAAAGCTAGACCAAACGGTCAAAATAAGCAAACATGGTCAAAAAATCCATAGCATGGAATAGTTAACCCTATTCACAAACAATTAACCTCTATCCAAAAAAAAGGCATAGAAGGCAATAACATGGCAAAATAACATAAACCCTCAATACCCCGAACAAGGGTATTAGGCACCTTTTCACATATAACTCAATGACTATCTACAAAAAGGCACAAACCACCTAGCTCGGCATCGTGAGATCAATAAATGCGATCCTCAGGCCTTGAATTTCCCTAGAACTCTGTAGATCTACAAAAATGCTACAAATTCTCGACCAATGATATATTGTGAAAGAAAAGAAATCAGAATATGAAGTTCAAGAAGAAAATAGAACTCAATGATGCGATTCCAACGCAACTGATAGAGTTCGAATCAGATAATGGATGGTGAGTCAAGGGCCTGGAGAAGATTCGTGGTTGTACGGATGCTTCTAGATGAGATAGGTCAAGAAGAAGATGGTTCTACCATTAGAGCAACCCCAGTCCATTTAATGAAATTAAAACAAAGTACACGATGTGAATTTTAAAATTACACAGCGTGTGCTTGCCTTTATTGGGCCCCCATTTAGGCGGCCTCCAGGTCACCCCACACGGCCATGTACTTCACCGTTACACGGCTAGTACATGGTCACCTATGAAAACTGAGTACAAGGCATGTACTTATAAGTGCACAACGTGTACTCTTGAAATTTCCAGAAACTCCTCTTTTTCTCAAAAATAACAAGAAAAGAAAAACATACCTGAAAAGATGATCTAAGTTCTTACAAACTTCTACCCTTAAATAAATTCATCCTTGAATTTCCCTAGAAAGTTTCCATACAAGAAGAATCCTCAAATAGCTCAGGACACTACCATCATACATCAGTCTCCCTCTACCAAGTCTCATATTGTACTCACTCGTTCTACCATTTCACTCGTACCAGAGGAACAAACCGACCATGGAGAACCATCGTACTTTGATCAACAATTCAGATAGGATGCTCTTTAAATGAGTAATCATCCTCTAACTCAACCACTTCAGGTTGAAAAACATGAGGCAGGTCTGATAAGTATCATCGAAGCTGAGAAACTTGGAAGACATCTTGCATATCCTGGTACCTCAAAGGTTACTGCAATCGATATGCAACCGACCCGAATCTCTCCAAAACCTCAAATCACCCGAAGTACCTCAGAAAAATCTTACCTTGTCTCTTAATCCTCCTATGTCCCAACCTCGATGTGAAACGCAAGAAAACCTGATCTTCGACCTTGAACTTCATAGGTCATCTCTATCAATCACCAAAACACTTCTATCAAGATTGTGCAACAGTCATTCTCTTCTGAGTCAACTCTATCTACTCTATGGTCTCCTAGAAAAGACAAGGTCCCAACATAGCTACCTCTCCAGCCTCTATCCAATATAAGGGTGATTGGAATGGCCTACCGTACAAAGCCTTTTAAGGTTCCATCTGAATTGTTTCTTGATAACTATTATTGTAGGAAAACTCCACAAGTGGTAAGTTCTTCTCCCAAGAACCTCCAAAATCCAGGATTCAGGCTTGAAGAATGTCCTCAAGAACATGAATTGTATGCTTGGACTGGCCATCTATCTTGGGGTGGTAAGCTATACTCAAAATTACATGTGTTCCCAAAGCCTTCTGTAGACCCTGCCAATGTAGAGAAGTAAAATGGGTGTCCTTGTCTGAAATAATTAAGTGTGTAACTCCATGTAAATGTACAATATATGATATATACAAGCTTCCCAGCTCATCAACACTGAGGGTTTCCTTGATTGGAAAGAAGTGAGCAAACTTCATCAGTTTTTCAATGAAATCCCATACTTCATCATTCTCTTGAGGCGACCTTGGAAAACCAGCCACTAAATGCATCGCGACATCATTTCAATTCAACTCGGGAATGGGTACCTATTAGAAAATCCATGTTGGTAACTGATGGTCCACCTTAACCTACTGATAGGTGTAACACCTCATGACAAAACCAGCAATATCTTTATTCATATATGGCCACCAATAAAGATGATAAAAATCATGATACATCTTGATGACACCAGGATGAACTGCCCAAATTGAGGAATGAAAGTCCCACATCAACTCCTCGCGTATGTCTACTGACTCTCATACATGCCCATGAAAACACAATATCTCATCATATCCTATGGTCTATTAAGGAATAGAGTCCTCTAGTGAAATTCTCTACCATTGGACTAGGAATTCAGAATCTGATAACTTCCTCATTCGCACTCGATCAAGTAGAGTAGATGTAACAGCCACATAAGAAAGAAATGTATGACCCTGCCTATCGTGCACCTCCAAATTCATCTCAGAGAACAAATCCATAAGATTCCACTCACTTCTCACCTCTTGAACTTTTTATATCTGATTCCTCTTGCTCAATGCATCAGCCACTGCGTTTCTTTTCCCAGACGTGTAGGCAAGCTCAAAGTCAAAGTACTGAAGGTACTCAACCCATTTTTTCTATCTCAAATTCTGATCACACTGTGTAAATATGTACTTGAGACTTTTGTGGTTGGTGAAAACCACAAAATGATCTCCCAAAAGATATTGTATCCAACAGCGTAAGTAAGGAACAACTATATCCAACTCGAGATCGTGTGTCGGGTAATTTTTCTCTTGTGGCCTCAACTACCAAGACCTGTACGCAACGACTCCTTCCCCCTACATAATCAAATCTCCCTTCCTGATACCTGATACATCACAGAAAATAGTATATCTATTTATCGGATTTGTGAAATCTAGTATCTGTGCTCAAGTCAACATCCCTTTCTACTCTTAAAAGGCTAACTCGCAAGAATCTGACCACATGTACATTCCACCCTTCTTAGTCAGGTCCATCAGTGGTGATGCTAAGTGTGAAAAGTTCTGTATGAAATATCTATAGTATCCAGCCAGTCGTAGAACACTTTTTACCTCAAAGACGTTCTTCGGATGCTCCCAGGATATTACTGCTCTCGTATTCTTTGGATATACTGATACTTCTGTCTCTAAGATAACATACCCCCAAGAAGTTAATCTGGTCCATCCAAAAGTGGCATTTTGAGAGCATGTCATATAACTGGTTCTCTATTAGTGTACTCAAAATTATCTGCACATGTGTAGCATGGTCGTGTTTAGTGTGAGAGTACAATAAGATACTATCCACGAAGAATACCACGAAAGAATCCATGTATGGATGGAACACTAAGTTCATCAGTGCCATAAAAATAGAAGGCGTGTTCCTGAGACCGAACAGCATAACCTAGAACTCTTATAGACCATACCAACTATAGAAGTCTGTAATAGGTATATTAAATGGTATAATGTGAAACTAATGGTAACCAAACCTCAAGTAAATCTTTGATAACACTTGGTATCCTCGAATATGGTCAAAGAGATCATCAATCCTTGCCAAATGATATCAGTTCTTGGCCATTAACTAGTTAAACATCTGGTAATCCACACATAGTCTGAGGGTACCATTTTCCTTCTTCACAAATAGGACAGGCGAACCCCAAGGATAAGTATTGGGTTGGGGGAAACCCTTTGCTTGCAACTCCTCCAACTTCTTCTTGAGATCCTATAACTCTAGTGTAGCTAACCTATAAAGAGGAATAGACACTAGTGCCACTCCTGGAAAAAGCTCAATAGAAACATCCTCCTCTCACTCTGGAGGAAAACATGAGAAGTCCTCTGGAAATACATCCCTAAAACAATACACCACTTGAGGAAATTTCATCTATGAAGTCCCCTGGTCATCCAGATATAGACTAGTATTTTGGTTTGTAACTTCTCTTAACCCATGATGCTTGGTTCCCACTCTGCTCTCTTGGACATCCCATTCTCCCTTATGAAGAAATGATCCCCCCTTTGGTGATGTGAAACTCACCCTATGATGATAGCAGTCAACAATAGATTGTAAGGTAACTAACCAGTCAATTTTGAGAATGACATCATAGCATGTCATCTCTAAGAAATATATGTCCCATAAGAAGCAACACCCACCATCCTCAAAAGGAAACTCCTTACAGTGATATACACTTTTCGTTCTTGTCCCCAATGGAGTTTATAGCATCAATATATTAGCAGAAGAAATGATACTAAACCTAAGGCTCTCCACAACAGCAATAGATGTAAAGTTATGGGAAGACCCTGTATTGAAAAGATAAGAATATAAAACTAAGAAAACTAAGATCGTACATCGAACTGTACAGGGCATGAGATCTTGGTCTTTCTGGGTCTGCTCCACTACAAAAGTATTTCCTATACCACATCCCAGTGACCTTGATTGACCACTATGATCTAATCCACTGTGATCTCCACCTTAGCCTGAACGGCCGAAAGAACTATAGTTCCCTGATTGATGAGAAATTGGTGGTGCTTATCCTGAATAAGTAGTCATAGAAGAACCCCTATCACCAGCTGCGGGTGGGAAAAACTGAAAGAACCACTAAAGATGGATCATATTTCCGCAATATCAGAACTCCTCTAGGTCTCTCGGGCAATGTGTCCTCATACGCCCAACATTTTGACACTGGTAGCATACCACCTAGCTACTAGAAGGTGCATCCCCCCTACTCGGATCTACATGTGTAGACTCCCTGTGGAATTTCCTGCTATCAGTTGGACAAGCACTAACTATGGATGTGGAACTGCCCTGGACCATAGTTCTAGAGTCCCTCAAGTTGTGTTCCATGATCAGCACCTGGTTGACTATAGAAGATATCGAAGTCAACATGAAGATTTTCCCCTCATCCCAAATGTCATGCATGAGAAAATCCTCAAAGGTCCTCACCAGTAATAACTCATCACCTCCTAGGATGGGCATGACGCACTACAACTCTATGAAGCAAAAAAATAATACTCCATAACTGAAAGAGTACCCTAGTCCAGACACATGAAATCTTAGGCCCGATTGGCCCTCAATGTCTCCAGGTAGAAGTAATCGTATAAGGTATGCTAAAACTCCTCCAAATCCATATCATGTTGGTGTCCTGCCTATGAGATCACATCCCACCATCACTTGGAGGAATCCTATAGAATATACGTAGATAGATATACCATCCTCTTCTGAGGGATCTTCAGATTCTCGAATATCATCAGCATGGATTCTAGCCATGACTCTGTATCTTGGTGTCCTCCATCCCCTAATAAAGTGGGATTATGGTGTTTCTGAAAGACCCACATCAATTCTTCCATAGACAGAGAAGGATGTGGTGCTCCCTAGAAGGTCTGCATGAACCTCGTAAATCCATCTTGTAACTATGTGTCAACACATCTGTCCAGAATGATGGTTGGTGCCAAGATCGGCACAACTGGAGGATCTGTTAGTGGACCCTGATCATCCATGTCTGGTGTCTGATCACTGCCCTATAACTGGAGTACAACAGGAGGTCATCTTGGTGGTATGACTCTGCAAGGTCATCATCACAACTTAGATCAATATTATCAAGGACTGAAACTTAGAAGTGTATGAAGGTAATAAGAGAAAGAAATAATTCATTTTTTTAAAACATGGATACACGGCGTGTATGACCACTATACTGCATGTTCCCTGAAGCCTTCACATGGACATGTACTTCTGACAAAACTGGTCATGTAACACCTAAGACACATGGTGCATTTCCCTAACACAAGACATGTACATGAATCATCATCCCCTGCCAAAGTTCCCTTACACAGCTAATCCACACGGTTCTCTTAGAAGAAGACTACACAACATGTTAGTTCCAGACATGGTGTGTACTAGAAAAACTTCACTGACATGTTTTTTTAGTCACACAGCTGGTTACACGACTCCCTCTACACGGTGTGTTCCAGATGGACATGATGTATACTTGAAGGATTTCACCGACCCATGTTGTTCGTTACACGGTCGGATACATGGCTAACCCTACACAGCGTGTTCCAGATGGACATGAAATGTATTAGAAAAGTCACCACCAAAACGTGTTGTTAGTCACACGTCCGGCTATAGGGTTCTATAACACGACATGTACATCTGGTACAAGACGTGTCCAACCAAAGATTTTTCAACCTCGTGTATATTCCCACACACCTTGTGACACTGTTAGAGACTACATGGCGTGTACCTATAGTACACAGCATGTAGTTAATAGAAACAGTTCCTTCCCAAACACAGGGACACATGGCATGTATTTATCATTATAAGTCATGTATTCTGGGTTTTTCCGAACAATAAGCCTTAGAAAATACTCTAGAACCCATAAAAACACTGAATAAAACATTAAAGTGCTGAATTCCTATCTGTGAGGGCCTATACTCCCCTTGAATCAAATCTTGGCATCATATACATGTCATATAAATGGATAATAGTGCAATGATCTACCAAATTCCGATCCATGAGGGCCCATAACACTTCAAGAACCAATGTTTGGAATTCATTCAAAAAAAACCTTATGAAAACCAATACCCTATCAAAAAAAAGTATTATGTCAAGGAATCTATTAAAAAAACATTCTTATCTAACACAACATCTATCAGAGCAACATGCAATCGCTAATTCACCCGAAATGGCATGAAAAGAATGCATGACATGTGATTTATAGCAAGTGAATATATGATGCATGATATGAAATACCCTTATCTCATTGGGTTGCCACAAAAAAATAGAACATCAATAACATCAACATTAATAACAAAATACATACGAATCATCCAAAAGTAAAATCAATCTAATGTAGAATTAAAAAACAAGAAGAATCAAAATAAATGAGGTAAATTGGATTTTCCCTATACATGGGTTAGATACTCCCAGGAACAACTTGTTCCCAAGAACATATTTTAACCTTTCCCTAGCTATAGGAACCAAACAATAAGTCAAGAAAAAAGAATTCATTTGATACCACTTCGTAATGTCCCTACTCCGGGTGCTGCCCAGAGGCGCCCCGTACCTGGTTGGTCACATAGCCTCAAAATCATTCCCTTGAATGCCAGAGGCTGTCAACTAGTAACAAGGGACTTGGGTGTGATAGTGGGGAAATAATTCCCTCATTTTTAGAGTAACACAGCAGAAGTAAAACAGATAGAAATAACAGAAGCAGTAATAATACTATACAATAAGTAAATAGCGGAAGACCGAAGTAATAAGCAATGAGAGCACATAAATATAAATGATGAATGATACATATGTCTAGGAAATCATACAAACAAGTCACAATTATAGAATACAGTAATAAAAAAAATTACAAAAGAAAACAGATAAACTCTAGCAGCATCACAAGCCTCAGCTTGGTCCCATGCTCTCCATCTATTTTCCAATCATGTTCATGAAGTAGAAGGGGGATTTCCCTTATTTATACATGCAGTAAGATAATTTTTTTGAGCCCAATATCATGACCAAAATAGTATGTCAGACTAATCTTGGTAGGCAACCACTCAAAGATCTGTGCCTAACAGTCAATGAATATATATGGCAGGAAATAAGCAAAAAGTAGCATTAAACAATGAAGTACTCAAAAGATAACAATTCTACATTTTCAAATGAATTCAATTTACATATAACAAAATATATAACCAAATACAATTATAAGAAACCCATTGGGATGTTCTCACATCCTATACCCTCTGGTTTAGCCAAAAATCTCAAATAACCCTCAGGGTAGTTCTCACGGCCTAACCCTTCTGGTTCAAATTTCAAGAAGCATAAAATAAAAGTCTCTCTAAGGAAGCACTCACTATTTATTCCCCCTATAGTCTCATATAAACAAAGTCTATATGAGGAAGAACATACCATCAATTCCCACCTATAGTATTTTGGCGGTAAACTACATACACTATGAGGAAGCACTCAATGTAAATTCTTATTTTGGTTTCGTAACATATCTATAGACACTTTTAGGGAGCACTCAACGTCAATATCCCTTATGGTCTCACAATGTGATAATTATAGCATACACTCTAGGAAAGACATCAACATCAATTTCCCCTATGGTCTCAAAACACCAGGTTTCCACAGCCACATGTAAATAAATTATACACAAACGATAATAAGTAGCCAAATTAAACCTCAATGTACTACATGGATAATTAGATAGAAGGCATGGAATAGAATATCATATAAAATCACTCTATCCTACAATACTATGCATTTAATGAAAATCATCCTAACATGAAATCTAGACCAAATGTTCAAAATAAGAAACCATGGGGAAAACATACATATCACAGAAAATTTAACCCTACTCACAAACAATTAACCTCTATCCAAACAAACAGGGCATATCAGGAAATAATATGGCTAAAAACCATAAAAACGCAATATCCTGAACAAGGTTATGGGGAACTTTTGCACATATAACTCAAAGAATATCTACAGAAAGGAACAAACCACCTACCTCGGTGTCATGAGATCGATATACATGAACCCCAGGCCTTGAATAACCCTACAACTCTATAGATATTCAATAACTCTAAAAATTCTCAACCGAGGATATCTAGTGAAAAAGGATAAATCGGGAGATGATGTTCAAGAAGAAGATAGATCTCACGGATGTGATTCCAATGCAACCAAAAGATTTTAAATCGGATAACGGAAGGTGATTCAGGGGATCATAGAAGATTTGAGGTCGTACAGACACTCATGGATGAGATAGTACGAGAGGAAGATGGTTCTTTCTGTTAGACGTGACCCAACTCTATTTAATGAAATAAAAAGAAAGTACATGGCATGTACTTGCCTTTATTAGGCCCTTCTTTAGGGGTCCTCTAGGTCACTCCACATGTCCATGTACTCAGCCATTACATGGCTCGTACATGATCACCCACGACAACTGAGTACACGACATGTACTTAGAACTACATGGTGAGTACTCCTGAAATTTTTAGAAACTCCTCTTTTTCTCAAAAACAACTGGAAAAGAAAAACATACCTAAAAATAATATTCGGGTTCTTACATCTCTCCACTCCACTTCCTACCTATAATCATTTATCTCACTGTATACTACATTATTTTAATGCAATATAATATTCCCTATATTTAGGGAATTTTTATTTCTTTCTAATTTCAACAGTTTTATGTTAATTCAATTAACTATACTGGACAAGGAGAGTTTTATGAGCA
The DNA here is from genome assembly GCA_963277665.1 of Viscum album. Classification (NCBI taxonomy): domain Eukaryota; kingdom Viridiplantae; phylum Streptophyta; class Magnoliopsida; order Santalales; family Viscaceae; genus Viscum; species Viscum album. Next base: position 1,058,051,088 of record OY728135.1, on the reverse strand, counting down.
TAAGGTTGTTGATCTATCTATTTTCCCTAAATTCATATTGCGTTTATATTATGCACCAATGTGTCTTGTGTCAGACTCCACCAGTGTCACCACTGTAAACTCTATTTTAATAAATTAAATTTATTTCCATGCTTAACATTGTCCTAGTTAATAGTGAATCAACATCATTGGTTAATATCCTTGAAGTGAGCCATACCTATGTATGTGCACTTCCTTAAAGGATTAAAACCTCCATCTTTATAATGGAAATTAAACCACTAATTGAAGTATGTTTTCCCTTTTAATAAACACTTTCAAAGGTGAATTGATCTAAGGAAAATGATTGGCCATGTGTTAATCCTTATTATTTATTATACATCACACCTTTCTTGGATTAAATGAATTTTACAACATGATTAAAGTATTATGATTATAGTTCCTTTTTGAAATGGTATGAATTTTTGATAGATTGGACATATTTTAATGCCAAGATGAGGGTGATACAAGGGTTCCAATTTAAGGATTCATTTGATGAGATCATCATGCATTATAATTATGACTTGTTATTGATTGTAAATATGATTTGATGGATACGTTTATTCTTTAAATAAACCCTTTGATTGGATCACTCTAAGGATTGTATACCCACCCATGAGTGATATTGGTTCCCTATGGGAGTCACCTTGGATGGGTTTGGTGAAAAGATGGTTATACCATTCCATAAGCGATATTCGATCCCATGTGTGACCTAACTAGGATGGTCTCAAAGAGTTGTGATTTCTACCATGCTGATAGTGATTCTTGGAATTCCTTTTATAGGTATAATTGGATAGACTCTTGCAGGGATGGGTATTTATAATTATCCTAAAGCGATACTTGATATTATTTTTATAGTTCACCTTGGATGAGATCATATTTCCTTTTAATAAATTATAAGGATGCATTTTTATTAAATCCTAAGAATACATGATAGTAACCTTGGGGATCCATCCACCAAACCAAATAAAATTCTTGGGTTTGGTCCATTCTTAATACGTATTTAATGATGAATTATTATTACCCAATATAATATCAATACCGGTTCATCTTGTTTCAGAGATATCTAGATCAGTATGAAGTAGGTAATGTTAGTTGAGTATCCATGAAAACTCCAGACCTAATGGTTTTATATATTTATTGATTTATAGTTATTATTTACCTACAAAATACTCATTTTATATCTTTAAACTGGATATCTCTTGACACAGTTAATGTTGGAATATTGAGTATATCTCACACCTTATTCAGGCTGCCTACGGTACCTGACCAGACTAAAGGCATGCTGGTATAGACAAGGGGAGGCTACTATCTTCCAATTTTTAATATTTGGTGATTGTAGGTAGTATGGGAGTAGAGGACCGAGATTATTCTCATAATGCTAATAGAGGAATAATTTTGGTATTTTTGTATTTTTATTTAGCATGTGGTGTATGGTAGTATCTTATGGATATCATGTACCTCATTTTTTATATAACTACATGGTCTGAAGATCATTTTGTATATGATATTGATTCACTATCCGCTTGTTGGTTATATTGGATATTTATTTACTATTTTACTGGTGTTTATTTATTTTTGTTTCCAATAATTATCTTTATTTTTACTATTGTGGATTAATATGATCAAAAGGGTATAGTCTCCCCCAACTATATTATCAAAGACCCCTACCCCTATATATTAGCCTCTGGCATATAGGGAAGCACGCTTGAGGTAATGTGGCCAAATGGCTCAGGGAACAGGTTAGTGTCTTTTTTCCCAGGACAACAAAGTGGTATCAAAGATCTTTTTCCTTTTACCTTACTGTTTGGGTATTAGAAAAGAGAATAGGATGAATCAAAATTTGGTAACGAACATGTTTATATTTGTAGCAAAACCATGTATTGGGGAAACTCAAATCACTTGGGATTGGATATTATTGTTTTGGTTTATTCTTATTACAGTTGTAATGATTTCATTGTTGGGAGACGCACATGTTTTCTGACATAAATATTTATAATGATATTTTTATGGATTTATTTTTCTTTGGAATAATACAGTAAAGAGGTATCATCACATGTATTATAATTTTCACTTGAGGATTCACATGTATTTCATTATTCCATACCATATTTATATTACTATGTGAATTTCCTATATTGGTTGTGATTGTTGTAAGTGCCCCAATTATTATATATGGAAATGTGGTGATGTTTCTTGAAAGGATGATATAGTTGGATAAATTAGAATTTCTAAATCAATATAAATGGTGTTTTCTAGTATATATTTTTGGTAACACCTTAATTAAAAAATTATTCCATGTTTGAGAAATGAACCACTAGTTCTATGGGCTAAAACGTTAAATGATTTTGATTATTGGAATTACCATTGTAATTTATGAATAATATAATTTTAAAAATTTGTAATGGTGATTCATTCAATCAAAAAATTATACATGTCCTTTTCCATCCTGATACCAGACATAAATATCAGTTAATAGTGTCATGATGTACCAATTTTAGTTTATAAAGAGTATGGGACTTCATAAATTAGAAATGGTGATGCATCTAAAAGGACTATGATATTTATATTCATATAAATAATAATTAACTTAAATAAATATAAAATACTAAATGAAAATAGTTATCATTAAATTTGGATTCCAATTGCAAAGTAAAGGGTGTTTTCTTATGTACCTTGCAACTAACACACCATATACTAGAACGTTTGTTGTGTTATATGAGACCTTCACCATGACCTGAAATTTATTGTGGGCATTAGTTAGTGTCTTATATAGTCTTTTTGGATCATTTATATCACCTATAACTATATTTATGAGTAGTATGGGTATTGTTTCTCATTCATATGAAATATTTTACCTGACTTTTATCATTTTCATTGATTCTTATCTACTATTAAATCTTATCTGATGTATTTATTTGGAAATTGTAGAGCTATGCCACCATTAAATCCTTATGTTTTGCACCATAATAGTGCAGAAAACCATGCTCTAGAGGTTGTAGAAAGTGAGCCACCAATATTACCTCCTAGAGTACCACCTAAGACCCCTCTTTTTGATCTTCTACTGGTCATAGATGCAATGTTTTGATACATCTCTTTTCACTTTATGATGTGATTATAGCGATATCCTCAACCTTACCTTACTAAGGAAGAATTGACATAGGTATTCCAAAAGTAGCTTCCTCCCAAATTTTCAGGAGAAAATTGTCCTCAGGATATTGAAACTTAGCTAGAGGATATTATTGGTCTCCAAGTATATGGAGATTCCTCCATAGTGGAGGGTCAATCTCTCAAAATATATTCTCTAAGAATATACCATGTGTTGGTAGGATGTTATCTCCCATACTGATCATTATTAGGGTATGGTCTAGGTGTAATTTTAGAAAACCTTATATGACTATTTATTTCCATAATCATTTATTGTTGACCATGGAAAATAGTATATACACATACATCAGGGTGCAATGGCTGGGATGGAGTATTCAACTCATTTAACTAAGCTTCAACATTTCTTGTCGAAAATTACCACTAACATTATTATAACTATAAGATGATTTTGGAATCGTATTATATACACCATAAAATCATCAGTAAATTTTTTTTGGTTGACCACCATTTCTGAGATAGTAAACTAGGACATCATCACAGAGAGGTGCCTAACGGAAGATGTAAATGTGAACTAGGGTGGTTTATCATTGAGGTAGGAAGATAGTTTTTCTCGTGTAAAGAAATTTTTTTTCAAGGATCCTCGTGGAGAAGCTACTTCCATATGACATGCACCATGTCATGAATGGTCCCCCAGGGCCTGTGACGTGACTACCACAAGTCCGCCTTCAATAGGTCAGGGGTTGAGGACTAGCACCGGAAAGTTGTATCCTAAAAAGGGAAGGCATTTCCTTTACACTTGTACACTCACAAACTAGGTACACGACAAATAAATCCAAAAAGTAAAACTGATGATAGTAAAAGTGTGAACCAAAAGTAAAAAGGGCTTGTATACAAACCCAATATAAAAGAAAGTACAATAAAAAGGAAAAATGTTCTCTGAAGGTCGTCCACCAGTAATCCTACCTCAGGGGTAGGAACAGCTCATCGTATGTCATCATTATCACTCACTACATATATCAATCACATTTGAGCACCATCTAGCCCTAGTTACCCAAGTCTAAATCAAGCCATTAGACATCTAGAATCAGTGTTGTGGGTAAAGGAGAAGATTCATGTTCGTTGTCATTCGACGTTCCTCGCTGCTTGTCGATCCCCCGTTCGATTCCTCTAACAATCGTCACTCGATCACTATTATTCATTGGAGAGTAAATTCAATAGTGTCATGATAGAAGCTTCTACAATGGTATTCAAATCACTTTCCAATAGTTTGAATAAATAAAAAGAAACCAATCATTTTGTGTTCATTAATGTGGTTCATTAATGAACCATAATTAATTATCCAGTAATCCCACGTGCATTGTGGTTACACAACAAGAGTTTAATGTCAATAAATTAACCTCATTAATTGACCGTTGTTACATAGTGGTTCCACCAATATCCTCCCAACGGTGGAAGAAAAAGAATAAAATAACTTATAGTTGCTTTATTATTTTTATTTTCTGAAAGTCCAAAAATTAACTTTTTAGTCCAACCCTTATTGGTCGGTGTTAATCTTCACCTAATTGAATATCAGTGCTAAGAATACAACAGTTCCCTCAGAATTTAAATCTAGGCACCAGTTCAATTGATAGAAAAACCTGCTCACACATTTACTGGATGTACCTTAAAAAAAGTTCAAAAATAAATAACATTCACCCTCAACCTGTGCCTGACAAGGTTAGGATTCAAATAAGGGGAACACGCCCCCACGAACTCAACGGTACTCTTGTATTTTCAATATGAGTTACAATTTAAATGTTATAAGGATTTACCAACAAAATATTTGTTACTTAATTATTTTATTTATGTCCAAAAACAAACATCCATTGTTGGCATGCACCTACCAATATTAGGATATAACTAAGAAAATTATACCCTCACGAGCTCATCGGTGGTGTTGGAATTTTAATCAACGTAACCATTCGTGAGTTATAAGCATTTAGACAATAAAATAATTTTATTTGATTATTTAATTTAGAGTTATGTCATTTTTGGGTTTTCTCACTAGAGTCCTGCACCAACTAAACATAAGTTATGCCCAGGGTAAACACACCATCCTAAATGCAACAATTCCCTCAGATTTCTGATCTGGGAACCCATTTAAGAGTTATTCCACACTCTTTGGAAAACTGCTCACATCTGCTATTTAATGCTTTAATATTTTTCAATGGAACAGTCTGGGCACTCTAGGCCCCGGGATCACGTACCATTAAATTTTGCGGTCTCGAAATAATTCTATATAATAAAAAACATTATAAAAAATTTCCGGTTCATTAAATTCTCCCCAAGTTAGGTATTTATATCCCTAAAATCCATAACAAAGGCTTAGAAAACAAATGGGGGTATTGAGAAAAAATTTGAGCCTCTCTCTTCCTTGTGATCTCCTGGAGATTGTTTTGCTGCCAACAAACACGTAGTCGAGGAATCTGCTGTCCATGAAGGACCCGCTCATGTCAATACTCTATATCCATTGGGAACTCTGCAAATTTCACCCCATCGTCTATTTCCATCTCTCCCCAGTTGATGACATGCGATGGACCATGCACATAGCTCCTCATCCGTGACTTATGAAAACCATCATGCACTCGGTTCATCTGTGGGTGAAGAGCTAGGCGGTACGCCACCTCGCCAACTCTAATGAGAATTTGGAAAGTTAAGAAGAACCTTAGAGATATCTTTACACCCCATCCAAATCTCCATAATCCTCTCCATGGTATGACCCAAAGGAAAACATGGTCTCCATCCTCGAACTCCAAGGGTCTCTATCTATTATAAGTATAGGACTTATGTTTTCTCTATGTAGTACTTAGCTTCTCCTGGATGATATGAACCTTCTTAGTGGTAGCTCGTACCAACTCTAGACCCATGAGTACTGACTCCCTTAGGTTATTCTAGCATAGAGGTGATCTGCATAGCCTCTTGTATAAGGTCTCAACCATTGTCATGCCAATAACAAAGTGATTGGTATTATTGTACACAAACTCCACCAATGGTAGGTGGTCCTCCCAACTGTGACCAAAATCCAGGACACAAGTACAAAGAATTTCCTCCAATTTATATATAGTCCACTCCATCTGACCATATTTTATGGGGTAAACGCTTTTGACAAGCATGCTAGAACCTGATTCTCAACTTTCACTTGCTGCCAAGTGAGGCATTGTGAAACAAACTATCCCACCTCTTTCTTCATCACTAGTAACCATTATTGACTTAGGAGGTCCTAGTACATCTTATCCACACCAGGATGTACTTCCAATGAGGATGTATATAATTCCCTCAACACCTCCTCCCATAACATCATTGGTACCATAGTGTGTCAGCTGAAAAGGATGATGTGATCCTCACCTATCGAAAATCCATCAGAAGCCTATCTTGATGATATATGAGAAATTTGGGCCTTGTAGTCAACATCCACAAGTTGTGCCTCCCCAACTCGCTGAAGGAGTGAGCGAGTGACAGTCATAGACTAGAGGTAAGTTTCTCCCTCATCATCCACAAAGGATATCGGTATTGTGGATAGTTGCTCTATCTCCTCACTCAGTAGCAATAAACTAGACCTCTTTCTGAGAACATCTGCCACCATGTACCCCTTCCTAAGAGTGTATACTATCTCCATGTCATGGTCTAAGAGGAACTCCAACCATCGCTATTGTCTCAACTGCCGGAAATCTTATGAGTACCTTTCAATCCATGAAAAAGACTACCCCCATTAACTAATTGATACAACCATCAACCCTTTGGTAGTGGGTACTCACTCTCCATGACCACTTTGTTATAGTGCTGGTAGTACACACATAACCTCAAACACTAGATCTTACTAAGCGTTTCCTCTGCAAGTCCTCCACCTACGCCCCCTTCTTGCGACACTCTACGAATGTCCCCCGATATACTGATGCTGATATCAGTGCCATCTCAGGATGTAGAATGATACAGAAGTCCCTCCCCCTATGGGGAGGTAATCCTAGAATCATCTTTGGAAAGGATGTTCCCACACTTCATCAATATTATTGGGAACTGAAAACTCAAAATACCTACTACTACAAGGGTAAGGTTGTCCGACTCAAGAGTGATCAGATGCTCTCTCCTGTGCCTGATTTCATCTCGTTCTTCCTGGGTTTCCTTTTTTTTCCGACCAAGGTAAACCCCATTCCAACACTGTAGATATACCACATCCTTTTTCCTAAAGCAGTCAATATGAGTATGAAATTTAGACGACTAGTCCATATCCAAACTAGCATAATAATGCCTCAATGCATCCGTCATGAGTTCAAACCTAAACACTCGCCTCAACAGTCAGATCAACCCATCTGCATAACTGTGATTATCGAGTCTCCTCCTATAGGTATCTCCCAAAGTAAGGGTTAATTCAATGGTTTATCTAGAAACTCTAGGTCTTGAAAAATATTTGGGAAAAGAAAGAATGATTAGTACCTATGTCTATTAATACGATAGCTAGTAATAGGCATAGACTGTACCTCAAATAATTCATAGATCCCTTGGGTCACACTCCATGACCACATGCAGCCACTCCCTTCCCCAGTCCTCCATCTCCCTAATCCTGGTGGGGAACACATTGGGTTGCTGGTTTTAACATGTAAAAATGTATACCATCTCCCTATGCTCTCCTAGCCCCTCTTCCTGAAACATTTTACATGTCCAAGTCTCTAAGACTGATATCAGTTTCCTGCTTTCCCATTGCTGGTGTTCATTGGTTGTATCTACTCATCTAAAAAAACTGTCAACCACCAAAGGTTCTCTTTATCACCCTAACATAAGTTGAAATACACAAAGGAATAGTTCTCACTCAGATGTCCCTAAACACATCTCGATTGGTGGTTCGAGTACTGAAGAACTAGCCATATCGTATTCATTGAGTTCCTGGAATGGTCGGTAGGCCTCGAAGAATACTCACCTACTGACATGCCATCCTGCAGAAGCTTTAGAAGAACTTGGGAACACATACCCCTTATCTTTTTAGGGAAAGAGAGCCCTTATCTAAGAAAGGTCATCAAGTACGATCCACGAAAAAGACACATCATTGTAAGATAGGGGTAATCTAAACCCTTTCATCACCCTATCTAGATGGAAACTCAGTCACCACCTCAAGCCAATCCTTAGCCGCTTGTGAGTCGAGATCTCCTCAGAACCAGAGGGGTATCTTTCACTGAAACTCATGCAATGTGCTCATTCGGTGTGTATGGTCTGCTAGTCAGAACGGTAAAAACTACTTCCCTATTGGTGGTGGTGTTGCTGGTACACCACCTGAAGGTGATATCCTTATAAGAGGGCCCTACACGAATACCTCATCGCTTGGTGGGCTATCATCACGATATCTCATTGGAATCTTGGTTGGATGTCTACGCTGTGCCATTATGTGAAGAAAAAAATGCACCATGGTCAATAAGTTATACCTGGTGAGATGACTCAAAGGAGATAAAAAGAAAAACATTTTCAAAACAAACAAAAACCGTGTTTTTGTTTATTGGGTCAGAAATTAGAACTCAGGGTCCTAGTGTTGGATACGTTGGTTGCCACACCGGCCCTAGACTCCCCGAACTATATTCTGAACTCAATACACATAACATTATTGTTCCATTTAAAACACAGACTCTTATTTCTTCTAATAGAACCAACTGTCCTCAAATTCCACTTTTTCACGACCCATCCCCTAGGGCTCATTTCGTGACTACCCTAAGCCCACCTTCCATAGGTCAGGGGTTGGTGACTAGCACCGGAAAGGAATATCCCAAAAAGGGAAGGCATTTCCTTTAAACTTGTACACTCACAAACTAAGTACATGACAAAGAAAAAAATGATGTAGAACTACTGATAGTAAAAGTGTGAACTAGAATTAAAATGGCTAGTATACAAACCAAACTGAATAGAAATTACAGCAAAAAGGAAAAAAATTTCTCTGAATGTCATCTACCAGGAATCCTACCTGAAGGGTAGGTACAACTCATCATTTTTCATTACTTTCAATCACCAAATCTATCAATCGCCTATGAGCACTGTCTAACCCTATCTCCCTAATTCTTAGTAAAGTTGTTTGACATATGGAATCGGTGTTGCGGACAAAGGATAAGATTCATGTTCATGGTCGTTGGAAATTCTCTATCGCTTGTTGATCCCATGTTCGATTCCTCCAACAATCATCACTCGATCACCATTCTTAGTTGGAGAGGAAAGTTG